>CM072995.1:167127445-168408278 GCA_037038555.1 Rhynchonycteris naso
TATATTTTAAAGGAAGATGCAATTCTTACTTTTTATAATTTTTAAATTTTATTTATTCATTTTAGAGAGGAGAGAGAGAGAGAAGGGAGGAGCAGAAAGCATCAACTCCCATATGTGCCTTGGCCAGGGAAACCAGGGTTTTGAACCAGCGACCTCAGTGTTCCAGGTCGAAGCTTTATCCACTGCGCCACCACAGGTCAGGCCATTATACTCAATATATTTTAACATCACACAGATATAGTTTTTTTCTTTTGCGGGGGATATTCACAAGGTCATTTTTTCCCTTTCTGTAAGCTAAATTAATTCTCTCCAATTTTAAAGTTCTCTTTGGTCCCTAAAATGATTTAGACAATTGAAACACTCCTTAACACCAGGCAATATAAAATAAAAATAAACACTTTTCTGAAATACCAATTTTTAAATTATTTATTTATTTATTATATATTTTTTTGCTTATCGACCCCCCTCCCTCAAGACAAGCATGTTAAATGGTTCTGACCACCCAATGCTCTATATTTAATGTCCCTCAGATAGAGGACTCTCACCATTTCAGAGCATGACCTCACTTCAACCCATAATTAGACAATCTTTGATTACAAATCTGATTGTTTTGCTTGTTCTATGTGGTATATTCTGTGTGAAACTAGAAATCTATATCTGTATGTCAGACCTGAAACTGTTCAGTGTATCAGATAATCTCTGAAAATCTTTTAGATGGAGCTGATCTTTCTTAGTCGATTTCTTTTCATCACAGAGTTAAACTCACTGTATAATATTCTAAAATTGTGAAAGTGGCATTTTTAATCCAAGTACAGATTTGGGAAAAATATTTTTCTTATCCCATTTTATAATACAAAATTTTCTGGAAGTCCTTGTAAAATTTTAATCCAGACTATATTCCTAACATTATCTGCAAAATAAAATAGCTTGGTATGGCCTGTGATTGCACAGTGAATAAGGCATCAACCTGGAATGCTGATGTCACTGGTTCAAAACCTCAGGCTTGCCCAATCTAGGCACTTATGGTCAAGACACATATGAAAGGTAACTGCTGCGAGTTGATGCTTCCTCCTCTCCCCTTTTCTCTCTCTTCTTTTTAAAATCAATAAATAAAACCATTAAGAAAAATGAAAATAAGCAAAATTTTCTAGGTTTAGAGAAGCAGTAACAAAATCCAACACTGAAATATCCCTTCTTTCTTAGATTTCCTTGTAATATCCAAAAAATTACATAACCTATATATAATTATAAAATTCTTAAAATTTCTTAGTTACTTTTAATCAGGGCCAGAAAAATCAAACTGAAAGATTTTACCCCTGTAATATTTGACATTCATCTTCCTTTTCTACACACACACAAAAGCAGAAACATACAGCTTTTCCAGATTATGGTATATGAGAAATTATTGAACTTGGAATATGCCAGATGCTGTAATTGCTACTGAAAACCAAAAAGAAAACTTTATATCCATGATCTCTAGGAGCTTTATTACTTTAAAGATTTTATTTATTCATTTTAGAGGAAAAGAGAGAGAAGGGGAGGAGTAAGAAGCATCAACTCCCATATGTGCCTTGACCTGGCAGGCCCAGGGTTTTGAACCAGTGACCCCAGCAGTCTAGGTCAACACTTTATCTACTGCACCACCACAGGTCAGGCTCCAGGAGCTTTATTTAATAAAATAGATAAGACTATCTGTTGAAGACCACTGTTTCACTTAGATAAAGGCAAAATTTATTTTCTTTAGAAACTTTGTTATTTTTAAAATATAGGTCTCACTTCTTATTTTTCTTCTATCTCATCTTTTCTTTTTTCTGTTTCTTTGAGCCTCTGAATTGAGGATATGAGAAACAGAGCTGAGGTCAATGTATTCTAACTGCTATTTAAGAACAAAGCATAAAAATTCTTTACTTAAACCAAAGGTCTATGTAGGGTCCATTTTTTAAAGCACTTTCTAAATAAAAATGGCACCTTTCAATCCTGTTGCAGATTATTTGTCTCTTTCCTTTCATTCTTACATTAACTGTATGTTCCTTGTAAAACAGAAAGCAAATTTTAAATAATTTTTACATTGAAAACTAAAAATAACAGAAACTGTTAATGGGAGGTATCCATAATGTAGGTGAGATGGTGTCTTCAGCATGAGTGCTGAACACATAAAAACATTCATGCAATGCTAACTACAAGCTATTTGCATGTGTCTCATTACATTTGAGTACAATGATATACTACTCTATGCAACTATATGTAAAATAAAATAAAATATAATAATTTTAACAAATACCCTAAGGTGTTTATGGATGTATACTTGGCCGAAAAACTAGTTTGAGGGTTATTCATATATATTAAAGCATAAACAAAGGATCTTGTATAGACTGTAATGGGAAATAGTCCTTTAAGCAAGATTTAACTTTTATAACTCTGCCAAGCTTATCATTTGTTGATATTGATTATAAATATCTTATACATAAAGATGCATTTAAATATTCCTCAAAAGTTATCTTTTCTTAGCAATTTCCTTTGTATTATTAAACCATATAAAGTTTTAGATGGCAACAAATCAGTAAAGAAGAAGAGACAGATTAAATAGATAAATAGATAGAAACACAAATATATCAAGATATAATTTTAAAAATATATTCTCATATGAAACAAACTAGGTTAAATGCCATATAGCCATAAATCAAATTTGGTGTACTGCTTGTCGGCAGATAGCTGTCATCTTAAAAAATTGTCAAAGCACACATAATTAAGCATCTTTGGTGACTATAACAGAAAATACAGAAAAGTGCTAATCTTTTTGAATAGGCAATAAGATAAAAAGCAATATCTAATGTGCTAATTATATGTTTCTGAGGTGTTAATGAGAAGCTCACAGTGAGGCACAACTAGCTGTGATTTAACAGAAAAAGGAAAGAGAGCCAGCTGAGGAAAAAAAATGACTTCTGATTGGCATTAACACATACCAAAAGTCATCTTTACAGTGATAGCAATTTCACCACTAAATCTGTTCATAAAGACATATGGTCCATTTAAATACTTAAAAAATAATAATTTCAGGTATAAAGTCCTTTAGATGCAAAAGTCCCTACAAAGTAAAAATTGCATTTTTTAAAGTGTAGACTAGTCAATTACAGTAATAGTATTCCAATTTAGGGAAAGGAGTAGAAATATAACAAAGGATGATCTCAAGAATAGTTATTTAAAAATTTAGGTTAGGAATCTTTTTAACTGTCTATTTTGCCTTATTCCCTCACTCCTTTTCATGATTAATGCTTCAATTCAGCAAATAAAATAATTTTAGCATATATTCAACACTTCCAGAGACCTCAGTAACACTAAACAAATTTGATTTTTACCAAATTTTTGTGCTTGGTATAAAATTGTTTCCATTTGTTCTAAAATCACTGGTGGTAAAGATTTTTACTTGTTGCTGTGCTTTGGATTTCTTATTACTATTTCTTGTCTATCATCCCTGACATTTTACAATTTAGCTAGTGGCAGATAAGTTTGGCAATAAGACCCAGGTTTCTATCACTTTGGAGAATGAGCAAGATGTGCTCTAGAGCTGTATTCTCTTTTGTTAATGCTCCTTTCCCCTTGCTTTCAAATTTGTCTTCTGTCTTCTGTTTGGTCTTTCTAGTCCACAATTGTTTACCGTCTTGTCCCCACAGACTGCATTACTTTGGTAATGATGTTATCTTCACATTAAAACCATAATATAGTGAATCTAAAAGAACAAAGCTTTCCCATAGAATTTCAGGTATGCGATAGAAGGAGAAGAAACTTGGGAGGATTTAACATGTGTGGGATATTCATAACAAGCAAAAAATTATTTTAAAATTAAAACTGACTTGTTCTACTTACAAGAATGCCTCCCGGTGATTGCTATGGAAACTACATTAGGTTGGTTGGTTATTGGATACAAATGCACTACTGTTCTTGTCAACATGTGTTTCATATCTAAGCATTGATTACAAGAAAAATCTAACAAAGGATGAGAAAATAAGCACAAATAATCTACACTCACAGTTAGAAATAATGCTTCAATATATACCAAGTAATAAGCAATCAGTAGGTGTTTTGGGGAAGAACATTATTAGCAGATTTAATCATCAGAAATAATCTATACTTTAACTTTTTATATAATATCTTGTGAAATATATGACAAAAATCTAAGATGTTTTCCCTTTACTGTTAAGTAGTTATTATTAGTTAATTATTAGATAATATAAAAAAGTTTCTGAATGCATACATCTTAAAAAGAAGGAAACAAGGATAAATTATTAAAGTTCCAATCAGCAGAAGACTAAGGCATTCCTAATATTCCATACTCCTAATAAAATGAACAAAGATGTTGACAATGTTAAAAAGAGACATCTTAAAATCAACAGAGTAATTGAAAATTTGAACTTACCTTTTTTAGTTACTGATAAATCAGGCAGAAAACATAATATATACTATTTGAAGCATGACTGATGAATTGACTTAGTTTAAATGTTTTGAACATTCAAAACCTGTAGAAAATTCTTTACTTTTTAAAGTTGACCATATGCTAGATATAGGAAAAATAAAAACCTCAACAAATTGCTATCATAAAGTATATTCTTGCCTGACCAGGTGGTAGCACAGTGGATATAGCGTCGGACTGGGATGCAGAAGACCCAGGTTCAAGACCCCGAGGTCGCCAGCTTGAGTGCAGGCCCATCTGGCTTGAGCAAAAGCTTGCCAGCTTGGAACCAAGGTTGCTGGCTCCAGCAAGGGGTGGCTCGGTCTGCTGAAGGCCGGTGGTCAAGGCACATATGAGAAAGCAATCAATGAACAACTAAGGTGTCGCAATGGCAACAAAAAACTAATGATTGATGCTTTTCCTCTCTCTTCCGTTCCTGTCTGTCTGTCCCTATCTATCCCTCTCTCTGACTCTCTCTCTGTCCCTGTAAAAAAAAAAAAAAAAAAAAAAAAAAGTATATTCTCTAACCATAGTGCATTTAAACTACAAATAAATAAAATAAAGATGACTGAAAGTCAATCAATATTTGTAAATTAAGCAAGATTTTTAAAATAATTCCTATGTCAAATAAAAGAAATATAATGCACATTAAAAATATATAAAAATTAAAGAAAACCAAAGATATATATCATGTTTAGGGATTGGAAGGTATGATATGATTAAGCAGTTAGTTCTTTAGAAGGCTCTGGCTTAATTTTCAGACATTTTATTTATCTATAGATGCAATGAAATAAGAAACAACTCATCGGAAGGATTTTAACTTTTTAGGAGATATTTATAGTCTGATTTTAAAGTTTGTAATATAAATTGAAAGAACCAAGATTCTACCATATTTAAAACTTTAATAAAACCAAACTCATTGGAATTGACTGGACTTTATCAAAGATAAACTGGCAAAAGGGACAGAAAAAATACTTACACTGTCACTTTCTAGTAATTGGTGAATGATTGATCTTCCTTATAAATTTTTTGGAGCAATTGATTATCCTCACACACACAAAAATGAATACATAAATAAATAAATAAATAACTTTGCTTACCAAGACACCATTCACAAAAATTATTCAGGATGTATCACAGAGTTAAATGTTCAAGTTTTGACACTCCTGTATCTAGGTCAAATAAATTTATTTATAATCATATATTTAATATTTAATTCTAAAGGTTAATTATAACAAACTTGACTTCATGGACAATGTATTTTTCCCCATGGGAAATAAGAAAATACCTGTTCTATTTACTTTTCTTCAATTAGAGCTCTTTGGTAATAACTGATAGAAACTGAACTTTGAAAAACTTGACAGAAAACAGTATCTCACCTACAGAAATACAAAGACTAAATGTTGAGAAGACTTTTGGCAAAGTAATATATACGTATTTTTTGGAGAACTATGATATCTCAAAGATTATTAACAGTACTGATACCATTTGCAAATATGCATATTTATTATTCTGTAAAATGGTAGTGTAAAGCCTTCAGATATATTGAACTTTTCAACAAAGCAAGTCATAAAAAGAAATACCTTTAAGGATTTGGGATTGAGAGAAGTCTCCAAATCTTTTGTTTTGTGGAATTAGGAATAAATTGAAAACAATTTTATCTTGTTACATAAAATCTTCATCTTCCTCCATCCAAATGTAAATAATTTGAGGCAATTTCTTATGATGACCACACACCTTCAGGAACATATTGTCACTTAAAACAGGGAAACAAAATTTAGAGCTATTTTGGATGCTCTATATCTGATTTTACTAGAATATAAATGTTAAGGAGTATCACATTCAAATATCCTGTAAAAAACTTCATCTGTAATGTTATGTTTCTGGTCATTTTTTTTCTCCTCTGAGATTTTGTATCTATTTTTCTTCATAAACTAAGGTACCTGTACAGTTTTACCTAAAAAAAAAAAAAAATCAAAGGGAATACTTTTGTGATAGATGGGACTCTTTTTTCTTATCTTTTGATCTTGCCTTATTTTTCAAATGTGTGACGGTTTTCCATGAAAGAAATTTTAGTAAACTACAATGTGCTATGTGACCAAACTTATTAAGTTAGCAGGCATTACTTTTTAATTTTTATGGCATTTTAGCCACTAAACTATTGTGTATTAGCAAGATACTTAAAATTTTTTGATGGTGTTGTTTCTTTTGTCATATGAAGCTTATATCATGGACTAATAGTAGAATTGAAAGGAAAACAAAGTATATAAAAATATTCAAAGACTTTGGCCCAAAATGAATTAGTTTTTTAAATTTATAATTATCAGTAATATGATACCATCTTTTAAATTTTTTTATTTATTCATTTTAGAGAGGAGAGAGAGAGAGAGAGAGAGAGAGAGAGAGAGAGAGAGAGAGAGAAAGAAAGGGGGGAGGAGCAGGAAGCATCAACTCCCATATGTGCCATGACCAGACAAGTGCAGGGTTTTTAACCGGCAACCTCAGGATTCCAAGTCGACGCTTTATATACTGTGCCACCACAGGTCAGGCCATGATACCATTTTAATGTGAATAGTTTCACTTAATTTTAACACCAATCTTAATGTTTATTTGAATGCATTTATGTTTACCATATGGATGCATTTAAATGCTTATCTTATGTTAGTCCTTAGTATACTGAAAATATATTCTGGTAGGATCGTGTTTCCTGAGTGTTGGGCAGATAAAATATATTATGCCCACTTTGTTAAAGATGGTGCTGCCCACATGGAAGCCCGTCACCCAGGTGATAATATTAGTTGCCCTTTTAGCTTGGGATGGGTGTAATTATATTAATGTGTGTTGGGGGAGGGCTTTGCACCAAAAGGTTTTAAAGAAAGAGATCACATTGTTCTGGAGAAGAGTGATTATGCTGTAGGAGAGCAGAGAAAGGCCATGTGAGGCAAGGAGAGGCAGCCAAGATGGCAGAGTGCTGACGGAGAAACCAGTTTGTGCAGAGTTTGTGCAGAGAGAAGGAGATGGAGGACAGAGGTGAATAAGGCTGATGAGGTAGATACCTTTGATTCTAGGAAACTCAAGTCAGTGACTTTGGGAGCCCTGATGGAAAGGCAAGTGTTTTCCCACTGTGTGTATTTCTTGCCTGCTGGGTGCAAGCTAAGATTAAAGCTAATGACCCACCAGTTCTTGCCTCCATTGTTTTATTACCATCTGTCTGAATCCAATGTGAACCTGCATGGGCCAGGCTGCTGTGATGGTGGCTGTGGCTACTGGCTTTACACAGAGGCATACCTTTTATAGACTGTGCTAATACCTTTGTTATGTAATTTAGAGAAAAATTATAGCATTTTTTTTACCTGAATATTTATATTTCTATTATAATTAAAATTAAAAGAACATATCTTTTAGAAAAAATACATAATGAAAGTCAATCTCACCCTTATTTCTCATTCTGCACAATTATACCACCATATACACAGTTGCTTAGGCCAAACTCTTACAGTCAATCCTTCTTCTATCTGTATGCCTTAACACCACATATACCAAACAATGGTATGTAATTTCTGTGCAACCTCTGCATATAGCTCAGATTATTTCCTTTTTTTACTATTTTCCATCATCAATAGCTATTTGGTGTCAAACATCACTTATAAATTGTACTCTGATGGTGGGATCTAACCAGTGGTGTGATGTAAATAATTTAACAACTGGTTCTCTGCCCTAACAACCACTTTAAGTATAAAAAGACTATATACCAAAAGGTAGTTTATTATTTCCTGGGCGATAAGATGACCTTTGAAATCTATATTTCTACTGGTTCATTGTGTCCTAGTTTCTTATTGGTTTCACTGTTTGGGAAACACCAGCACACTCATAATAACTTGGGAGAATTTGGGTATAACATAAAGCTAAAAAAGTGACAGTTTGTCACCCCTGGCTGTTTGGCACTTTTTCTCTTTATCTTATATGTTTGTTTAATGAAATGACAAATGTGAGGGAATTAAAATGTAGTATTTCATCAAAAGTATAATGAGTTTTATGAAATGAATCAATAAATATTAGACACATACTTCTGTCAAAAATTTTCACTTATAGATGGAATGAAAATTACTACAAGCATTTAGAATATGCCGTTGTGCACATGAACATTAAAAGAGAATACTGTGATTTCCATATTATTGGGCCACTGCCCAGGCACCCACCATAGAACCCTGACTACAAGTGCCATTTTAATAACTGGTTCACCGAACTCAACAAAAAATTAGGTATCAGTTTTGAGAACTGGTGCGAACTGGCTGAATCCCACCACTGGACCTAACTGATTTTCTTCCTTCCAATTTTACATAGCCAAAGTTAATTTTTTACAGTTGTAGCACATAATCTCCTCAAAATGGAAATTTAGCTAGATCACTCCTTCATATATATTAACATTTCAATAAATTGTTATTGCGATTATCTTCCCACGGTGTCCATGGCCCTATATAACTGGTCCCTTCTTTCTCCTCAAACAAATTTCAGACTTCTCATTTTGGTGTCTGGAATTTTGTTCTGCCTTCTTAATTTAAATGATTTTTATTAAAGAAAATTGTTTTCTATTATCTAAGACATATTTTATCTAGATTTTTATGTTGTTACTTCTTGATGTTTATATTCTTAGTTCAAATGTCACTATTTCAGACAACCTCCTTACCTGTTCCATACCCTTACCCTGTTATAATTACTTCAGAATACTTATACATCATTGAAAATTATGTAAAAAATTTTCATTCTTTTGTGTATTTATCACTTTAATCCCTGTAGCTTGAAATATGTCAGTCTTGTTTACCAATGTATTCACTGTACCTAGAGCAATGTGAACAAGGTATATAAATAGGCAGTTTTTTAAAATATTTATGACTTTATTTCAGAAATCAGATTAAGTTTCAATGAGGTAAGACATATGATCCCAGAAATAAGGTAATCTTAACGAGGATTAATATTTAACTCTGGTTATCATGTCCATTTCAGATAAACTATAATCTGTATTTCACATTCCCTCACTCCAGGGATCTATTGTTAATAAAAGCCACTAACTTGACATTTTTCTGTCATGATGGCTGTATGGCCAGGGGCCACTATCATGGCCATTTACATGAAGGTTCCCATTGGATTCGAGAAGATGGTAAAGAAACAGCGAAGTCGGAGGATGGTGGGCCATTCTGTTTATTGGTGTCTCACCAGGACAGGCAAGCCACAAGAGAAGACAAGGGAAAAGCAGAAAACCTGCCTTTCCCATGAAAGGCAAGGGACCAGTGAGTCCCCTGCAATGCTGATAGCAGGAACCGAGCAAGCGAGCTCCTGGTCTGCCCATTTTATAGTGCAGAAATCAAAACCTTTAAACCAATATACAAATTAGGAAGTCTCTGATACAAAGTCACTTATCTGAGGCATAAATGAGATTCCTCATAAGAGTGCACCACCCCCTATCATGCAACAACCAAGGGTGTGGGGAAAAGCTTAGTGTTGAGAAGATTTTAGGATTAAAAGGGTGGGAAACTAAGCCTTAGTCTATAAGGACCCTGCCTGCTTACAGCCTGTCCCCCACACCCAATGCAAAGTATAAGCAAGCAAACATATACATCATATTTGCAAACTTATTTGACCCACAATGGCAGAGAAGGAAAGAGAGTTCACTAGCCTTTTCCATTGACAATTAAATTTTCCTGCCAGGCAATGATTAATTTTATTGCTGCATGCAATTGATTGACATAAACCAGTCAGATGGCTGGTAAAGCCAGTGGCCAAAGCCATTATCACAGCTGGCTGGCCTATGCAGGTTTGCATTGAATTCAGACAGATGGTAATGAAACAATGAAGCCAAGAACTGGTGAGCCATCATCTTTAATTCTAGCTTGCACCCAGTGGGCAAGTAAAAACACACACCCGGCTCCAAAACCCACTCATTCAGTGTTCACAAAGCTACTGACTTATCCTAGTTTCCTAGAATCAAAGGTTTCTAACTCACCAGCCTTATCCACCTCTGTTCTTCATCTCCTTCTCTCTGCATAAACTCTGCTCAAACTGGCTTTATCCTCAGCACTCCACCATTTTGGCTGCTTCTTCTGGCCTCTTCCACATGGCCTTTCTCTGCTTTCCTCTCTAATGCTAATCTCAGGAACCAATAAAGCAAGCTCCAGGTCTGCCCCACTTTATAGTATAGAAATCTAAACCTTTAATCCAATCTACAAACAATGAAGTCTCTGATACAAAGTCACTTATCTGAGGCATAATGGGAGGATTCCTCATGAGAGTGCACCACCCCACATCATCCAATCAGTCAAGGGTGTGGGGAAAAGCTTACTCTTAATACTTGCACGTGGGCAGGACCATCTTTAACAAAGTGAGCATAATATATTTTATATGTCCAACAACCCACCCCTATGCTCACTTTACTACCCACAATCTATACCACCAGCATCACTGAATAAGGAAATTAGGCACATTACACAAATTACAACAACATGACAATCATACAATTTCAACAACTACAAAGGTACATTTCACCAGTCTCTGAGCACTTTGCCAAAAGTGAAAAATGTCCTCAGTCTTCTTATTAGCCAAGGGAGAAGCTTCCCGGGGCAGGAGGGCCTCCAGCAAAGCCATCCCACACCCTCATTAGGGTATTTCACATTGTCCAAAATCCGTAAGTCCATCTAACAAAGAAGCCAGTGCTCACTCGGTCATAGTCCAGGAAATCAGTCCACGCACATGGGATATTAGCCTCGCCTCATTCCTGCCATCATAACAGGTCTCACACTGTCCTAAAGAGAAGCATGTGGCAATGGCAGTCAGCATTTCCATCTCTGCTCTGGGGAGCATGATTGCATCCACCCCTGTGTCCCAAAATCTCAGTGAACCCACCAGCATCTTAGCATCCCAGCAGCCACTTGGTGATGCAAGCCTGGCTCCTGGGCCACCGATCTGTTCTCCTGCCATCGCCGCTGCCATTTACCTTCTGGAGTCTGCAGATCACAACTCCAGCCTGATTCTCTTCATCCGCCAAAGAGCAACTGAAAACACCAGCTCCTGTTGCTGGGCTTGAGCCCCAGGACACTGCTGCCTTCTGCTCAGCAGACCTTGCAGCTCCATCCCTGGCCTTAGCCTCAGCCTCCTACTCATCAGACTTTGCAGCTCTAGCCCCAGCCTCAGCATCAGCCTCCTGCTGCTGCTGGATCCCCACAAAGTCCAGGGCAACTCAAGAACCTGTGATTCCTTTTTCAGCATCTGCTCCATTTCCAGGCAAATCTTGCAAACCTGTTTGGCCTCCTCTGGTGCTTGCTCCAGCTCCAGGGTCAGCATCTCTTTCTCCCACTTTTGTTCCAGCTCCTTCCACTGCTCAGCCTGCAGGTCCTGAGCAAACTCTTCTACAGAGCTCTTAGCTTCCTCACGCATGGCTGTAAAAGTCAGCCAACCTACGGACCCCAGAAGGACAGCCATGGGGAAAGAACCATATCAGCAGCCAATTCTCTACTCTACTGCTCAAAGATGGTGGTGGCTCCATACCAAACTGTATCTAATCCTGCTGACTACACTAAATGTAAATCCAGTGGCCAAGGCCATTATCACAGCTGCCAGACCCATGCAGGTTTGCACTGGATTCAGACTGATGGTAATGAAACAATGGAGCCAAGAACTGGTGAGCCATCAGCTTTAATCCTAGCTTGCACCCGATGGGCAAGTAAAAACACACACTGGGCTCCAAAACCCACTTAGTCAGTGCTCACAAAGCTACTGACTTATCCGAGTTTTCTAGAATTAAAGGTTTCTAACTCACCAGCCTTATTCACCTCTGTTTTCCATCTTCTTCTCTCTGCACAAACTGGCTTTATCCTCAGCACTCCACCATCTTGGCTGCTTCTTCTGGCCTCCTCCACATGGCCTCTCTAATGCTAATCTCAGGAACTGAGAGAGCAAGCTCCAGGTCTGCCCCACTTTATAGTATAGAAATCCAAACCTTTAATCCAATCTACAAACAAGGAAGTCTCTGATACAAAGTCACTTATCTGAGGCATAATGGGAGGATTCCTCATGAGAGTGCACCACCCCACATCATCCAATCAGTCAAGGGTGTAGGAAAAAGCTTATTCTTAATACTTGCATGTGGGCAGCGCCATCTTTAACAAAGTGAGCATAATATATTTTATACGCCCAACATGGTCCAAGCAAATACAAATTAGTAAGATGCCATTGAATAGGAATGCAGAGAGATGGCAATATTTGACAACACAGCACAATAAGTATTATAGTTTGTAATAGATTATTAAGAAAAGTTAGATTTGACAGAGCCAAGATATATTACAATGGTATCTGAAAAGGTATGACCAAATTTATCACAAATCCCCCTCAGATAAAATATCAGGAATAGAAAAGTGAGTTAGATGGATCAACATACAATAGTTTTACTAATACTCTTAATATATTTATATTTCCTACTGGCAAATATTTTTTTCCATATGGTCTACTGCTAATTTGAGGAGCCAAAAATTTCTAGGAAGGTAGACAGGGGATTACCCATCACATACTCCTGCTAGTTAAGATATATTTTTTTACCTTTCATAACTGAGTTTATTCTTGTCCCTTTGTCATAATATAATAATCAGAATAAGATTAACAGAAATTTACTTTTATGCTAATGTTTTGAACTTAATTTCCAGACTTATAGCTGCTATCATTATTATCTAATTTTCCTAAAGTAATGATCTGCTGGTGTACACAAAGGTAGCAATCAGTTGTCAATCACCTCAGAAAGGCTAATTAGTTACTAATCACTTCCCTTTAAGAAAACTATATAACTCTTTGGAATTTTCTTCTTTATAGACTCTTATGGAATAAAAATTATAAAAATGTCTGCCTTTATGGAAATAAGTACTTTTATTTTATATGTTAATTTGTCTAATTTTAAGAGAAGGTTAAATATAGGGCAGATAAACAAAGAAAATATTTGAGGCTGAGTCCATTTTGAATAATGTCCTAATTATAATGCTGATGACAATCAATGCTCATTTGAATGAAGTTAAATTAATCCAGATTGCAAAGGTAATTAAGTCCCTTGTCAGTACTTACTGAGATTACAGAAACTTGACCTTCACAGGATCAGTGAAGTATGATGGGTCAGGAAACATTACTAGAAAACTAAATATGAGAGGGTAACTATGAATTGAAAAAAAACTGAAAATTAACCATACCTAATACTTTTTACTAAATTTGAATCATTTAACATTATATAATTTATTATGCAGACATTTAATTTCAAACAATAATGAATACATTTTATCTGTATTAAATCATTAAGCATAAAACAGGAGATGTCAGAACTTCAATGAATAGAGCAGAGCTCAGTGAAATCTTAATGCTTTGTGAAATGGCCATCTTAACTGAAGAATGGACATTTAAAATTCTACTTTTACTATTAATAAGGCATAATAGTTATTCTAAACCAGTAGTTTTCAACAACCAGTCTGAAAAGTATTACATTCTGTTCTTACTGCTTAATCTCATTATAAAGCTACAATATTTTTAACTCACATCTCAGATTATAATGCTACAATATTTTAACTCATATCTCAGATATTTTGCTCTTTTGATTCAAATTTCTAATCTAAATTCTTCAAATAAAATATGTCTTAAATTTGTGACCTTGTATTCAGGTTTTTGCTTAAACTCTATTACATTAGAGATCATTAGAAAATAAAATTTAAAAGGCAGTATTTCAGTTTTGGCACAGAAAAAGAATAAATTATTGTCCTTGGAAGAAGTCTCTTTTCATAGTTTTCCACTCTTATCATTTTTAAGACAAATATATAATTGATCAAACATGTTGCAGTTCTGGCTCACATATGCATGCCTTTTAATGTATTTCTGTTTTATTTCAAATAAATTTCAATAATTATCCAAAATCCCTGTCATATATATATATATATGCCTTATATGAGTGTCATAGATATACATAATTTTATTAGTTCCAAAACAGGTCAAATCCAACTTACTGAGCATAAACTTTTTCTTTATACTGAGACAGATGTTCTTATCTTGAATCATACATGTCTTTATACTAGTGGCCAGTAAAGAACTTGACCTGCATGTAGTTAGTTCTAACCAACAAACCAATAAACAACAAGTGCTGGCAAGGAAGAGGAGAAAAAGGACCCTCCAGCACTGCTGGTGAGAATGTAGACTGAGGCAGCCACTGTGGATAAAGTATGGAGATTCCTCAAAAAATTCAAAATAGGAATGCTTTTAGATCCAGCCATCACACTTTTGGAAATATATCAAAGAAACCTGAAACATTAATTTGAAAGAATATATGCACCCCTATGTTCACTGCAGCCTTATTTACAATACAGGGGTCCTCAAGTTACAACACAGTTTTGTTCCTATGACAGTGATGTAACCTGAAATCTGGAGTAAGTCAAAACACACCCTAGCCTAAGTCCCTTACCTATTCTAAAACAGTTATGAAATCATAATCCAGAACATAAAAACACAACTAAGCCAAAGAAAAAGAAAAAGGACATAAATATACTGTCCTGTCCACTGTACTGTAGTAACAGAAAAATAACAAAAAATGAGTGTAAAACGATTCCTTACCTCTGTGTATTCTTCCGCCTCATGCAAGCAAACTAGTTTGCCCACCTAGTACCTAAGTATGATGCTAATGGCATAAGTCAAAACATGTCTAAATCTTTAAAAGTTTTTATGAGGATGAGCGTCGTAAACTCGAAACGTCATATGTTGAGACTGTAACCAGAGGACCCCCTGTAGTCAAGATTTGGAAGAAGCCCTAGTGCCCATTAGTAGATGAGTAGATAAAAATATATCAAATACATGGACAAAGACAACAGTGTGGTGATGGCCAGAGAAAAAGTGGGGTAGTGGGTAAGTGGAAATGGACAAAAGGATTAAAAATGGAAGTGGAAGAGATTTTGCATGGGGAGATGGGCACACTATGCAGTGTGCAGATGATGTTTTATTGAGTTGTACACTTGAAAGCTGTGTGGTGTTGTGGACCAGTGTCACCCAAAAATTCAATAAATTTAAAATATAAAAACACTGAAGGTAATGATGTTTTCTGTGGCACCACTTAACACTGTTTTTCTTGTTAAGCCACAGTGGCATTTCTTTCTTCATTTATTTATTCAGCAAATATATCTTGAGTACCAATTCTGATACTAGTGCCATAATAGGATCAGAGGGTATATTAGAGAACAAAACAGCTGACCATATTATTGCCTGCTACTGTTTATATTTTAGTGGATAGAATAGGACTAAAAGAATCTAACACGAAAGTGAAATACCTAGTACAGTGGGTGAGAGTATTTGTATTTAAAAAGTAGAGAATATAATGATTCCAAATGGAAATCCTACATTTTAAATGAGATTACCAGGGGCAGTCTCATCTACTGAAGGTCGATTTTGAACAAATTTGAAGTTGAAAGGGGAGTTGAAACAGATATGAATGACATCAGGTAGAAAGAATAGTTAGCAAGCACAGGCTATGAAATTAAAACTGAAGAATATTCATGTCATAGTGAATCTGAAAATAACCAAATTCCAACATTTTTAATTATAAGACAGAAATCTTTCAAAGTAAATATTTTTATATAAAAAATTTTATACAAACAGAATTTCTTTAAAAAGTAATAGACATTGAAGAGAGAAGATTAATCATTTTCTATCCTAAAGAGAAGGATAAAAGACCCTTTTATGTTATGCTCATTTATAAAATAAAGAGGTAGACTAAATGCATAATTATTTTCAAAAAGAACATGTGTTTTTCCCTGGTAAATATACTTTTTTTAACATTTCCCTTAGTTAATGATGCCACCATCCTTAAAATTATTTATAGATCTAACATTGATATGATTATTTCAGAACAACCTTATGAATATCCATCTTCATATAGGCAACTATAAAATGTTTAGATTTATGACCTGGAAATTTATCATTTTTGCCCTTTCTGTTTCTTTTGTCTGAAATAGTCTCAATTTAGAAAATCTTAATGTAAACATATTACCAAGCAATTGAAAATACATATAAGCCTAGCACAGAGAATAGAGAACATGCTTGGCTACTCCAGGGAAGATGACAGAAAGTAAGAAGGGAGTGATGAGGACAGTGTACTGTCATGCAAACCTGGGTGCTCTATACATAGAGATGCAAGAATATCATTCTGAAGAGATTATAATGCATATCAGAAAATACCAATAGCCCTGGCCATAGGCTCAGCAGTAGAGCATCAGCCCAGCGTGTGGAACTCCAGGGTAGGATTCCCAGTCAGTGCATACATGAGAAGCGCCATCTGCTTCTCACCTCTCCCCCATATTTCTCTCTGTTTCCTCATCCCACAACCATGGCACAAATGGTTCAAGCAAAGTTGACCCCAGGCACTGAGGATGGCTCCTTGGACTTGCCTCAGATGCTAAAATAGCTCAGTTGCTAAAAAACAGAGCAGCGGCCCCAGATGGGCAGAGCATCGCCCCGGTAGGATGCTTGCCAGATGGATTCTGGTCAAGATGCATGTGGGAGTCTGTCTCTGCCTCCCTGCCTGCTGTAACTTAAAAGAAAAGAAAAATGAAAATACCAATGGGCTCTTGAAATATGAATTAATAATCAAGATATATTCACAAAAATAATGACAATAAAATTAAAGTTATATATATATATATCTTTTAATAAATATAACATATATGTTACTACATAAATTTAAGAACTAGAGCAATACATCTTGGTAGAATAATGTGCTTCACAAAGAGGTAATATCTGTATTATTTTTATGATTAAAATATACATTTCATAGTTAAAATATTAAAATACAAAAATTCATGAGTACTGATTTCATAAATGAACATTGGTGAAAATAAAGTTTTAAAGTTTCTCTAACACATTATACAAATTCTACAGAATAAAGAACACAGCTGTTTTTTAAAGAAGAAAACCCATTTTTTCTTAGGTTTCTATTCATTTTAATAAATTTGTTCCACAGATAGTCATTACAGTGATTTTTCTGAGAAATGTACAAGGGTAAACTGAATTATGCCCAGGTTGAATGAATAATTCTATATCTGTGTGAAGTTTGCCACAATATGTTTGGGTAAAGGATCCTGAAATGATTACATTGATACGTGTACTTACTAAGACAATGAGACTTGTAATCTGGTGGGTAACAGGACTATTACTTGGTTATATATTCTGCTTGAATGTGAACAAGTCATTATTAGTTGGAGCCAATATCATGAAATTAAAAAATAAATACATCCATCATACATGCATACATACATCAAACCAAAAGTAGTGTTTTGAGCAGAAACAAGGAGGAAGAAAGTCATTCTATTTTAGCCACATTTGTTTCTCTTTTTGATACTGTAAAATTGGTACTCTTCATGCAATGCCAGGGCCTGTGCCCAGAACCGTGACCTCTTTGAAGCTTCAGAAACCTTTAGTTGTGAACAGTAACAGTGGGAGTCCTGACAAGTTGAGAAACTGTTGCTAAACTATGAAGGTGTTATATAAGTCAGCATGCCTACTTTAGCATCCTGCATCTCACTTGCTCTTCATTGAGATATGTCCTTTTCTCCATGAAAGAAAATTGCTTTAGTATCAAGAAATTATTTGCAATCTAACCTTATTTTTTGCTGTAAATTGGAGATATGAACACTAAATTGGCTCACAATTAAACTTGCATTAGACTCACAATCTCTCCTTGAATGTACAAATAATTAGGAGAGTGATTCTTAGGAGAAAAGAATTAATGACTGCTTATTCTGAGGAATGCTTACTTATGCATTCCTCAAAGTGAGTTAATATTGTTGTAGAATGTTGTTTCTCAAGTTTGGTAGCATATGAGAATCACCTGTAAATTTTTAAAATACTGATACTAATATTTTGTAAAGCTATCTGGTGTCCTAGATATTATAATGCTAATATGTGTAGATCGTGCCACAGGTTAATGAGTTGAAGAATTTAAAATGGTGGAAAATGTGTTTATATTTTAGAATTTAAAAAATTTTGATATAATACAACAGACTGTGTGTGGGTTTGACCCACATGTGTATGTAATATGTTATATCTTTTAAATATTATTTTTAATAGAAGTCATATATGAAGGATGGCACTGTTTTAGAAGACATTATTAAATTTATTATTTCTTACTATTTATAATACTCATTATTCTGCATAAGGATACATTTATTTCAAAATTTATAAAGCTAATTTAGTCTTCATTCATCAAATCTAAGATTTTGTTGTTCACTGTGATATAAAAATGAGATGGTTATAATTAAATATGGCTATTAAGACTTATAGTTACTGTATTATAAACTCTACTTATTATCCTAGCTTGCTTATGCAAATGATTAAGAATATTAAACATAAAATGGGAGCTGTTTAATTCAAGCACATTTGAAATGTCATTGTGAATCTCTTTCTGTGCAGTCCTCATCAAGGTCGACCTTCCTGGCTGCTCGTTACAGTTTGACATAAATGCAGTGCCACCATCCCAGTGCTATAATTGACCTTTAACCATGGTATAGTTACAATCCCTTTTAGGGACCTAATAATTCCATGGCATGAGTACCATTCATGTGTTTCAATAATTATTGCTGGCATCTTGCATTGTGTGCATTTTTAAAAACAGGTTGAATAAAAATACATAGTGAATACTATATTTCATCCAAATGGTATTACAGAATGGCAATATTCCAATGCATTATTTTAAAATAAAATACAGTTTTTATTTGTCCAAGGAGGGGAAAACAAGGAGACATTATAGTGTCTCTGAAGATATCTTTTGTACATGTGCTAAGAAAACAACATAAGTTCTACCCTCTTGAAAAATACATATTTGAATAAACTCAGTATTGTTAACTATAGGCACAGCATTGTACAGCATAACTTTAGGGCTTAATCATGTTGCATTAATGAAACAATGGTCTTAACTATGTCACCCTGGCAACTATCCTCCTCTTTGTTTTTATAAGTACAACATTTTTAGATCTCCTTATACAGGTCAGATCATACAATGTCTTTCTCTCTCTGACTTCACTCAGAATAATACCTTCAAGGTCCATGCAGTCTTTGGAAATGGAAGAATTATCTTACTTCTTATGGCCGAGTAATATTCAACTGTGTGTGTGTGTGTGTGTGTGTGTGTGTGTGTGTGTGTGTGTGTGTGATATTTTCCTTATCCATTGATGAAAACTTAGATTATTTCTTTGTGTCTTGGCTACTGTGAGTAATGTAGCAATGAATATGGGAGTGCCAATATATTTTTGATAATTTCTTTTATCAATATTTGGGGATTTTCAGTTTACAGGTTTTTCACATCCTGGTTAAGTAAGTTTCTGAGTATTTAATCCTTCTTGATGTTATTATAGATGAGATTGTTTTCTTAGTTTCTTTTTTAAATACTTCACTGATACTGCAAAAAATGATACTGATTTTTGCATGTTGATTTTATATTCCACAACTTTACTAAATCTGTTGATTAATTCTAACATTCTTTTTTTTGTGTGTATAACAGAGACAGAAAGAGAGAGACAGATAGGGACAGACAGAAAGAAAGGAAAAGAGATGAGAAGCATCAATTCTTCCTTGCGGCTCTTTAGTTGTTCATTTATTGTTTCTCATATGTGCTTTGACCAGGGGGCTACAGCAGACTGAGTAACCCCTTGCTCAAGCCAGCAATCTTGGACTCAAGGCAGCAACCTTGGGCTTCAAGCCAGTGACCTTTGGGCTCAAGTCAGTGACCATGGAGTCATGTCTATGATCCCACACTCAAGCCAGTGACCCTGCGCTCAAGCTGGTGAACCTGTGCTCAAGTTGGTGATGTTAGTGTTTCAAATCTGAGTCCTCTGCATCCCAGTCTGATGTTCAACCCACTGCACAGCCTGGTCAGACAATACTTACCATTTGTTTTGTAGTTTTCTGGGTATTGATATGTTAGATCATGACAGTACAAGCAGATATTTTACTTCTTTCTTTATAATACAGATATATTCTACAATCAATTAAATTGTCTAGGTTTATTCACATTGCTCACACTGATTTCAAAGTTCACCATAAAAACTCTCTTTTACTCACGAAGTAATAGTTCTCAATTATAAACTTGAATATGAGGGTTTTCTTTTATGGACTTTATTATACTCATTTTATTAAATCTGGAGAGATATACTAATCAAAATACAAAATATAAATTATGTGCAAAATTTATCATCACAGGGACATGTCCTCAAAGAATATCGCTATACATATTTTGGAAAAGCTTTTAATGTTTGTTTTAACCAAAGATGTTTAAAAATTACCTGTAAATTAACTAGTCAATCAAACAAGATCTACTAGTATATCATTTAGAAGATAGGCTCAATATTGATAGAAAGGTATGGAGGAATAGAAAGTTCCTTTGGTAAACATTTTTTAAAACAAAACACAAATAAATAAATAAATCCCATGGAATAAGCATTTCATGACTAGTGAGAAAAAGTCTGACTATGTACTAAATAACAAAAAGCAATGCTGACCTAATGTGGGAACAATATCAGGATAAAGAAGATGGTTTTTAGGAACTCTTGTTTCTTTCAACCAAACTTGTATTAATGAGTGATTTTATATTTTTTATAACTTTTTCTATGTAATATCTAGTTACTTGGCTATTACCATTATAAAATGAATCAAACAATTTAAGATATATTGAGAATGTAAGTCTTATCTTTCTAAAAGTAACTTTATTGTTTTATAGTATATAGTATAGCATTTTATATTTTTATATTCTAGAGTAAAGTTATTTCAGTACTATCAAAATAGAAAATTTACTTGTTTCAAATCACACTCAAGTAATAAGATCCTGAGAAATTAATATGAATTTATTAATATAATACACACACACACACACACACACACACACACACCTATGGTTATATATTGATATTGTTTTGAAGGAGAGACGTTTATTATAACTGCTTTAATCTTCAAATTATCTTACCAGTTGAATGGATTTAAGAGTATATTCAAGCAGCATATTTTTAAAAAGAAAACAGATTCTTTTTCTTCAATGTGTTATGATATGAGAACAGAACTGTCACAAAGAAGATACAAATCTAATTATGTACAGAGATAGAACTTGCAATGTTTGGGGTGTGAGATACCCTTTTTAAAAGTGATTTTATAGCTGAATTATCTAGAGATTCTCTTGACCACTCATCATCTTTTCGATACTACAATTGAAAAAGATTATCTGTATTGTGTTACAGATACTCCTGGGAGCTGAGAAATTGAAAGAGATGAGGGAGTAGTCTCCAGAATGCCTGGTGTGATGTGACAGTAGCACTGAGGAATAACTGTCTTTCAGTGACAATCTTAGAGTCTCTGTACAACATTCTAGATAAAGAAAATAGGTATAAAATATGATTACATGTATAGAAAAACTCATAACAAACCTCAAACATTACTTCTTATTTTATTTGGAAAATAATAGTGACTTGGACCAGCAAAACATGTCAAGGCAATAGCAGTTCTGAAAACTTGACTTTTCATTAATCTATTCATAATGTTCACTTATCTGATGACAAGACTGCTGACATAACTCAGTGTGACCATAATTTTAGTCATTTTAGATACGAATACATGACATCTGGTTGCCAGGTAAATGCCCATTAAATCAATCTTCCATGCTTTTTTTAAAACCACTAATGCAAGTGGTTTATAAAACTATAATCTTTATGTTCACTTGTGTTCTAAATAAAATACTGCCATTCCATCAAGAATTGTCGATTTTCAATGACAACAGTCTGCTTGATGCTTAAACTATATACCAAACATACCAATAAAAATGGTTCACTTCCCTTTTTTATATTTGTTTTTATATAAATAATATATAAATCATTGAAAAATTAAATTAAAAAATATGTTTAAGAAGCTCTGAAAGATAGTAAATTAGAGAACATCTCTGAAAAGAAATGCACTAATATAATAATTCATAGCTCTACAAAATATCCTACTCATAGAATCTGTTGTAAGAACTTATCTATGAAGATTGTTTAGAAGTATGACTAGCATTTAGTGTGTGTTATAAAATATATAGTAATTACTACTTTCATTCTTCAATGATGGTGACTCAAAGTTGCTTTGCTTTGGTTTTTCCAGTTTCAGAGGATTACATAGACTAATATATTTCATAATGCAGGTCATGACTATTTTTGTGTCATAAAGGAAATTCAATGAGTTGGAGTCTTTATTTAAAACAATATGAAATAAAATATACTATAATTTAATAGAATTTTAAAAAGTATGTGGCATAAAATAAAGGTACTGATTCTTAAATATTTTCTTTCCAATTATATCTTTATATCATAGGTATGTATGACATATGCAATCACCGTTAGAATATTTTCCTTACAATGCTCAAGTATACATAAAATTCACACTTCTAAGTTTAATCTAATAATTTAATCTTAGAAAAATTTGATGTTTTTTCTGAAAATTTATTCTCCTAAACGTGAATTCATCTAATTTATTTTTCAGAGAATTTTTAAATTAGTTGCTTATAAAGTGGAAATGTGAAAAATTTTGAATATAGTTATTTACTTATTGATTTATCATATAACACAAAACAATGATCATTTATAAAAAAATTAGTAAGTATTGAAAAAAAGTAGCAGTAGGAATAAACCCTAAAATTTCCTGGTAATTAAAAGAAAAACTTTGCAACTATGCATTTCTTTCTCAATTTTGCTAATTTAAAATTAAGATTTCTTTCTGGTTATTTGAATTTATAATTTATGTCAAGAACTTTTGGATGTTCCAAGGTATTTGTCTTAATTCTATTTTATTCATCTTTAAAATTAATTTTATTGGTAGTATATGACCAATGGAAGAGCTATGGCTCAATATTTTAGGGTCCACTTAAATTTTTGTAGGAAAAAAAAATTTTCTTTTTATTATCCTCATAAACTGAATTATTGCTTTCAATAAATATATCTAAAAAAATGAGAAGAAAATGTTGCAAATTAATTAATCTACATTGTATTGTACCTAATGGAAACTTGTGACTCTAAAACTGCTATTAAACATTGTTAATTTGAAAATCTTAAAACTTAAAATTACTGAATTGATTCAAAGTAACTTAACTGTATATCATTAAAAACACTATTATATTTTAAAATTTTTATTGAATGTATTGAGATAACATTGATTATCTACATAGTATAACTAATAGGTTTCATGAGTACAATTTCATAATACATCATCTGTATATTGTACTGTGTATTTGCCACCACAAGTCAAGTGTCCTTCTATCACCATTAATATTCCTTTATTCTCTTCTACCAAAAACACTATTATTTTAAATAATACAACATAACCCAACACCCAATAAATTAAGGTAGCAGCGGCTAATCAAAAATTGGCAGGCATGCAAACAATAGGAAAGTATGACCTCCATACTTGTAAAAAAATAATTAGACCAGACTAAGAAATGACAAAGGTGAGAGAACTAGTTGAAAATGACTTTAAAATAACTGTTCTAAACATATTAATTTTTCTTAAGTTCAAGAAGATTGGGTAAACATAAACATGATAAGGAGAAAAATAGAAAAAATAAAAAGTCAAAGGAAACATGGAGTGATTAAAACTACAATATCTGAAATGGAAATGCATTGGATGCAATTCATAGAGATTAAACAATGCAGAGAAAAAAGATCAATGAACCTGAAGATGTAGTGATGAAAGCTATCCAATATAATGGACAGAAAATAATTAAATGGAGAAGTCAGTAACCTGTGAGATATTATCAAGCCATCTAACATATGAGTGATTGGAGTCCCAGAAGCACAAGAGAAGGGAGACTAAGTTGAAAAATTAATGTGTAAATTTTTTACAATTTGATAGGAATTATTGCATCTAAACTGGTCTAAAACTTTCATGAATCCAAACCAGAATACACCTACCTACAAAGGCTCTGCCAAGGAACATCACAATCAAATTGCTAAAAATAAATGTTAACTTTTTAAAATCTCTTAAAAGACAGAGAAAAAATATGTTAGTTATTAAAAGAAGTAAAGACAAGAATAACAACAAAGTGTTGTCAAAAAAAGCAAGCAAGAAGAAGATTAGCTTTTTAAAACAGAGGTGATTCTCTGCGTTCTCACATAGAATCCTCTGTGTTCCCTTCCTGTGGTACACATCACTTGTATTTCCATTGACTGTTTCCATACAAAACTCTAAATTCCTAGAGGATGGGTCTTATTTTATTTTTATTTTTTGCTCCTTGTTATTCTTTGTACTTTGCATGTTGTAAACAATTAATGTATAACCAATGTTTGAAAATACCCTCAAACTTTCTTATATTCTATTCTGGATTTTAAGAAACTTGCCTTTATGAGATCTGCTATCATCAAAAGATACATTGTGCCTCTCTATCTTGCCTTCATTGATACAATTCTGTACATAGAATGCATACCCTTCTGTCCTCTCAGACACTCAATTACTATGAATTAAAAAACAAAAATGAAATACTTCAAATCTGAATGGAGGATTTATTCCTTTGTTCTGTGACCATTTACTAATAGAATGTTAATAGAGAAGTGTTTTTTTTTTAATTCTTTATAAATTAGAATAACATATTTATCAGTTATGATTGACTGTCTTGAATTATATTTCATTAGAAATTCTGTTAGTTAATGCATATATAGAAATATATCTGCCATAATTAACATAAATGACTATATGGCTAATTTTTTTCATCTCTGGCATTATCTAGTGCTATATTTATATAAAAAGGATCAAATACTCTGAATAAATTATTAAATTTGGTTTTTCTAATTCTAGGTAGACATACACTTAGCTGTGGAACCTATTAAAAACAGCTTCCTGGGCAAATGTGCATATAATATCAACATTTCCAAAACAACGCTTTCCAAGAAGTACTTCAAGTGGCTTCAAAAAAAGAAAGGTAAGAAAACATTGGTTTTTTTATTTCTTAATGATAGAGTGAAATATATTAATTTAAAAATATCCATATAAAATTCTAGTTCATTTATGTATTTTAACTTATAAGTATAAATTCTACTTGAGCAGGTTATAATGTGTTTAAATTTATTTGCATTTGCATTCTATACATTAAGTGTGTGTTTTTTTCTTTTGATACACTTAGCAAAAAATACATTGTACTGTTAGTTACCAAATACTTATATACATATTCATATTGAGTTTTTTCAATGTATAAAATAAGTTAAATTGACCTCATTTATACTGTAATAGGACATTTGACTGCTTAATATAGAATGAAAAATTCTAAAATCCATTTTATAATTCTGTTTGTTCTTTTTTTAACAAAAAAATAATCTAAATTCATGTCTGAGTGTTCTAAACAGATTTTACATGATGCATGAATATTTCTGTGATAATAGCAGTGTTTAATAGAAGGCAAAATAATTGATGTTTTCAAATAAAATTATATTTCTTTAACTTTTGTTTCAGCACCTTTATTCAGAAAATATGAGACTATAAATGAAGTAGTAAAGGTTATGTTTAAAATGAAACTGAATTTAATAACTTTGAATTCAAATTCAAATTAATGAAAATTACATCAAAGATAGCACTTCATTGTGCTGAAGATATCTAGCCCTTTCAAACTTTCTTTTGAAAAGATTGTGTTTATTTAGTAAGTAGGAATTGTTCTCTTATCAATTTGTGAAGCTTATTAAAAACCTTGAAACAAAATTAAAAAATAATGTCTATATAATAATCTAGATTGCTGGGTACCAAGCATTGCTTCTGAAATTCTTCAGTGGAACCTATGTCAGCAAGCACTCTTCAGACCTGAACGAACATCAATTAAAGCTATGGTGACCTCATCTGTCAAAGTGATATCTCAGTAACACAAAAACTTCCATCTACTTCAGAAATCCATTAGCCACTGATAAGAGCTAGCCTAATGGATGGCTGAGTCTTTGCTTGGAATTAGGGTTGGCTTATAAGGTTGACTAAGCAAACATTGTAAATTGAATGGCATCAAAGTAAGATAAAGTTTATAATATACACAAAATCACCACAACAATAATAAGTGAAATATTACTTAAAATATACAATGATTGCAATCTTATCTCAGAACACATAAATACATTTGGTTATATATGTGTTAAAATATTACTTAAAATAAGAGTGCTACTAACAAACACTTGCATCATGTTTATGACTTGCCAGGTATGTTCTCTAAGAGCTTGACAAATATGAACTTACATAAACCCCATGTTAACCCTCCAAGGCGAACACTTTTACCATCTCCATTTGTACTCCAGGAGGAACTAAGACACAAAAATTTGAGTGATTTGACTCAGTTTACACAAGAAGATGGAGAGGCTAAAATTTGTCCCCAGACATTCTGGTTGTAAAGATTACACCCTTAACCTTCTTACAGTACATTTTTCAAATTACTCAGTAAAATGTCTTTGGTAAAATAATGTCAGATTATGTTTCAGTCCAAAATAAAAGAACGAACAGGACAAAGTGTGCATGCTCTTTATAAGAATGAGCTGAGCCTGACCAGGTGGTGGTGCAGTGGATAGAGCATCGGACTGGGATCCGGAAGACCCAGGTTCGAGATCCTGAGTTTGCCAGATTGAGTACGGGCCCATCTGGCTTGAGCAAAAGCTCGTCAGCTTGGACCAAAAGTCGCTGGCTCCAGCAAGGGGTTGCTCGGTCTGCGGAAGGCCCGCGGTCAAGGTACATGTGAGAGAGCAATCAATGAACAACTATGGTGTCTGAATGGCAACGAAAAACTAATGATTGATGCTTCTCACCTCTCTCCGTTCCTGTCTGTCTGTCCCTATCTATCCCTCTCTCTGATTCTCTCTCTGTCCCTGTAAAAAAAAAAAAAAAAAAAAAAGAATGAGTTGAAAGTTTAAAACCTTAAAAATATAAGATGCTGATTGCATGTCTGCTATAATATGGCAAAATTTGAGGAGTATAGTAGTAGTAAATTTGATGAATGGACATTCTGGCACAATTGAAAATAAAAAGGATAGTTGGATATTTCCAAATATATTGAAGTGAACTGATGATTTCAATGAACTGGTGAGGCTGAATAATTATAAAGGAGCCATTTACTCCAAACAAATTAGCATAGGCTATTATTAGGCAAGGGGTTGATAGCATTGGCTCTGGTCTCTGGAATATGACCGAAGTGGGTTTGTTTCCCAATTCAGTCACTTATTACAAATCTCAGAAATTTAGTTTTCCTCTTTTGGCCTGTTTCCATATTCCATATATATACTGTATTACCAATAGTATTTACTTCCTAGAGTGATGGTCATTGCTAAAAATGTGAATGTAATATGCATAGTTTGGGACCTGGAACACAATTAACAGTCAACACATGTTAGATGTTATAATTAATTACAAGTATTATGAATGAATATATGTGCAATGAAACTATAAATTTTAATGATTACTAATCTATCTTGGTTTGACTATATGCTTTCACATGTGTTTGGATTTAAAATGCTTCTATACATTTACCAAAATCACTTTATATATTCAATATACACTGCTCACAAAAATTAGGGGATCAGGGAACATGCAGATATTCCAGTGTTTTCAGCTTTTTATATAGTGCATTTTCACCAATGAAATAAAAATTTGTTTTGCAATTCATTTGCATAATCAAACAACATTCTTTGACATTTCGTTTGCTTTTCTGATGTTCTCCTTTAATAAATTAGAAAAATCAAATGCTTCTTTTTTTATTGCTTCATATTCATTTTGAAATATCTCTTAATTTTTTGTTAGCAGTATAAAGATAATGAATTTAGTCAAATTTCACCAAAAATCTGATGCAGTCTGACCAGACGGTGGTGCTATGGATAGAGCATCGGACTGGGACTCAGACTACCCAGGTTCAAGACACCAAGGTCACCAGCTTGATTGCGGGCTCATCTGGTTTGAGCAAAGCTCACCAGCTTGTACCCCAGGTTGCTGGCTTGAACAAGGGGTTACTCTGTCTGCTGTAGCCCCATGGTCAAGGCACATATGAGAAAGCAATTAATGAACAACTAAAGTGCCACAATGAAAAACTGATGATTGATGCTTCTCATCTCTCTTTGTTCCTGTCTGTCTGTCCCTATCTATCCCTCTCTCTGACTCTCTCTCTGTCTCTGTAAAAAAAAAAAAAAAAAAAGATCTGACGCAGTAATGATGGATCATGCATGGTACCAGCTGAGAAGTCAGTAGACATTAAGATGATTTCAAATATTGGCCTCATTCTTGAAAGACAGAAATGTGTGTGTATGTATATGTGTGTATATATATATGGAGAGAGAGAAAGAGAGATTTACTTAAAGAATTTGGTTATTTAGCCCTGGTATCTTCGCTGATTAGAACATTGTCTTGATATTCCAAGGTTGTGGATTTGAGTCTCAGTCAGAGCACATACAGTAATCAACCAATGAATGCATAAATAAGTAGAAAAATGAATTTAATATTTTTCTCTCTGTATGTCTCTCTCTCAAATGAATATATATATATATTTTTTACAGGGACAGAAAGAGAGTAAGAGAGAGGAATAGATAGGGACAGACAGACAGGAACGGAGAGAGAGGAAAAGCATCAATCATTAGTTTTTCATTGCCGTCGCAACACCTTAGTTGTTCATTGATTGCTTTCTCACATGTGCCTTGACCACCAGCCTTCAGCAGACCGAGCCACCCCTTGCTGGAGCCAGCGACCTTGGGTCCAAGTTGACAAGCTTTTGCTCAAGCCAGATGGGCCCGCGCTCAAGCTGGCGAGCTCCGGGTCTCAAACCTGGGTCTTCCGCATCCCAGTCCAATGCTCTATCCACTGTGCCACCGCCGGGTCAAGCTCAAATGAATAAATTAAAAAGGATTAAAATGAATTTGGTCATTTGATTATAGGGACTTAGTACATCTATAATCTGTAGATCAGTAGTACAGAGGACCTGGAAAGAGTTATAGTTCAATTCTAAAGGTAGTCTACTGCGAAAATTCCTACATGGTCTGAGAAGGTAACTCTTTCAGGTGATTAAATGAGGGACACCTATATTATGGAAAATAATCTGCTTTCTTAATGTTCACTGATTTAAATGATAACTCATTCAAAAAATGCCTTCACAGAAACATCCAGAATAATGTTTGACCTGATTCAAAGCATGAAATCCAGCAATATTGACCCATAAATAATTATAGCTCCCTGTATACCATATAATCTTCTAGACATCATTTTTAGTGTGATAAAGTGAATTTGAATATGTCTAGACATTCATTCAGGTGACGTCATTTTTCTTTGCAGTGCCTTTTTTGGAGCCATAACTTCTTTCTCAAAATCCACTTGCCCTGCCTGACCAGGCGGTGGCGCAGGTTATAGAGCATTTGACTGGGATGCGGAAGACCCAGGTTAAAGACCCCGACCTCACCAGCTTGAGCGCAGGCCCATCTGGCTTGAGCAAAAGCTCGTCAGCTTGGACCCAAGGTCACTGGCTCCAGCAAGGGGTTGCTCGGTCTGCTGAAGGCCCGCGGTCAGTGCACATGTGAGAAAGCAATCAATGAACAACTAAGGTGCTTCAACGGCAATGAAAAACTAATGATTGATGCTTCTCATCTTCGTTCCTGTCTGTCTGTCCCTATCTATCCCTCCTTCTGACTCTCTCTCTGTCCTTCTAAAAAAATAACAATAATAATAAATAAATAAATAAATAAAAATTAAAAATCCACTTGCCCTGAATGACCAGGTGGTGGTACAATGGGTAGAGCATCAGACTGGGACACAGAGGACCCAGTTTAGAAATCCCAAAGTCACAAGCTTGAGCGTAAGCTCATCTGCCTTGAGCATGGGTGCATCACGCTTAAGCACAGGCTCACTAACTTGAATGTGTGTCATTGACTTTGGCCTGGCACTGTAGTCAGTCATCACCCCATGGTCGCTGGCTTGAGTCCAAAGTCGCTAGTTTGAGCAAAGGTTCACTTGCTCTGCTGTAGCCCCCCAGTCAAGGCACATATAAGAAAACAATCAAGTAAGGTGCCGCAACAAAGAATTGACTCTTCTCATCTCTCTGCCTTTCTATTTATCTGTCCTCTTTTGTCTCTCCATCTCTGTTTCTGTCTCTGTCACAAAAAATAAAGAAAAAATAAACAAGAAAAATAACCACTTGCCCTAATACTTTCCCCAGTAAATAAAAAAAAAAAATCTTTGATGATATAATTGGGTAAGACTAATTAATACTTTGAAATTACATATACATTCATCTTTGAATTTAAAGATAAAAAAGGAATTTTAATCAGTGTTATTGAGAATATACTTTTTTACTTAAGTGAGTTACAATAATAAATAACATAATCTTTGAGCTTTAATGAATGAGCACTCGTATTTGTTAATAAGGATTTAGTAATGTAACTCCTTTATTATGATTTCTCTTTGAGGATTTGCATTTTCAGTGAAAGTAGTATGCTTTATTTGTAGTGAAAAGTATATAAAGCATATCAGGTAATAACTTGAATATCAATTTGTGTGTTTTTATATAAATAAAAAGCAGCTAGCAACAGCTAAACACAAAAAAAAGAAATATTTGGCAAGTAGAGTCAGTTATGAAGTATTATCGAGCAAAGTAAACATGTTTTTGATTTTTTGTGCAGATTTAAGTCCCTGTCTTCTTGATTTACAAATTTCTAAAGATATAGTCACTCTTCTCTTCCTGGTACAGAGAAGGAGACATTCTTACAAATGGAGATGTCCTTTAAAATGTAAATTTCTCTTACAAAAGGGTAACTTCTCACCTTTCAGAGCTTTTCCTATATCTACTATTTCTTAAAAATATTCAGCCTAAAATAATCCACATGTTAAAGATATGTAATTTGGTGTGATAAATTCTGCTCTCTTTTAGTGGAATAAAAGCTTATTTACAAAAATCAAGTGATTTGGAAATCCATTATATAAATATGATGTTTCACTTATTCTGTTTTAGAGACAAGATTATGTTCAAAACTAAGAGGTTTTGCAAGTATTTTATTGCACTAGGATTCACTACAGGAATAGTACTGATTTCAAAAGCCAATAGCATACAGGACAATTTCTCTTACTAAGCCAATAAAAAAATAACATACTACAAAGCAATGATGGATTAATTATACTGTTGTGCTAGGCAAGGAAATACCTTGCCTAGTCTGAATTTTATTGAGGTGTACCTTTATCCTAGTTGGTCATGGGAAGCGACAACTTAGCCAGCCAACTGAGTGCTGATGTCCAGCTACTAATGCAAAAGTAAAATGTCCTTGTTGCCATACAGTGCCTTGCTAGGGAACGATGGCACGAGGTTGGTAGGCAAGCTGATATCATTTGCAGGGCCCCTGCAAAGATTTCACCACCGTAAGTAAGAGTGTCCTTACCATGACAGGGACTAATACCCCAAAAGTCTTCAGAGAGCTACCCCCTGGCTGGTTTGCTCAGTAGTAGAGCATCCACGAGTCCACCTAGCATATGGATGTCCCGTGTTTGATTCTGGTGAGGGCACCTATGAGAAGTGCCCAGCAGCTTCTGCACCCCTCTGCTTATCTACCCCTCCCCCTTTTACTTCTCTCTATCTCTCTCCTACTCTCCTGCAGCCATGGCTCAACTGGAGCCAGCTGGCTGCTGGCACTGCATGGCCTCCACCTCAGGCACTAAGAACTCCGGTTAGCAACAGAGCCCCAGATGGGCAGAGCATTGCGGATGTTTGTCTCTCTGCCTCCCCTCCTCTCACTGAACAAAAAAAAAAAGTCTTCTGGGAGCTATACTTAGGTCAGCAAAGAGTCACCTCGCTCAGACTGAATCTATACATTAGTCCTAGCAAACTTTCAGTATATATAATCTAAATGCTCCCTTCCCATAGTTCTTCTTCAAATGGTTTTTATTGATAAGTCCCTAGCTATGCCCCTCAGCAGCAAAGCTGCTGTGTGCTTATTAAGAATAAAAAATAAAATGTTGTCCTCTTGACACATATTACTTCACTTTTATATTAAAACAACTTTAATTCTTAAAAATAATTTTATTTTTGTCATAAACAAGTGGATGTGAAATCATATGAAAACAATACCTAACCTTTATTTTTTCCTATTAGGTAGAACTCTGATGTAATTAGAGAAACTGTTTTGAAAATAGTTAATTGTATAATTTGTATCCATTTTTGCTAAGATAATTCAACCTTCACTGTTTAGAATCTCAATGGGATTCTTTACTAATGAACAATCATTGAGTGTTACTCTTGAATACGAAGAATCTAAAATTTCTACCATACCACATGTCATTCATAATGTAATAAAGTTTGATAATGGATGTCAGAAAGCACATTGATTTTCATTTTGGAAACTTCTGATTTCACTTATATGCAAAGCAATTAATTGTCAAATACTCAATGTGCCCTGCATAAATACTTTCTATTTCAACCACCAATGAAGCCTTCCTTTTGAGACCAATTTTATAAGGTAGCAGAGTGATAAGTAAATTTGAAATCATCATCTGTTTTACATGTATACAAAAGATAACACATTTTCTTTAACATACTTTGGGATTTCTTAAAGTTTACATTATCTATTTATAGGAATGATTTGCTTTGTAAAAGCTTTTTATGCCTGAATTGCTTTTCATTATATAAACATTTATGAAACTTTTATATTTTGTTCATTATAAAGGGGTTGAAATTACAGAGACAGAACAAAAATTTGAGATTATAAACTTATAATAAGGGAGAAAAAAATAAAACAATTAAGACATACACCATACACACATTGTAAATCGATATGAGAACTGTGTAGATGCTGCTCTAGGAACAGAGAAAAAATTAACAAAATTCACTTGGAAAGAAAATGAAGGATAAGAGATAATAGAAAATAAAATATTTGATCAGATGTTCAGTAATTAGTTTTCCTGCCCTATCCATAGGCCATAAAATATTATTTATGGTAATAACTCTTTTGTGGGCAAGGTCTCTAATTTAAAGTTGTTAAGGAGAGGTAAATGTTTTTCTTGATCAAACACAGTCTCAATTGCTTTTAGCTCAAAACGTATCCACTTACCACAAAGAAACATCTTTGAGTGACTTGTTCTCAACCCCTTCAAGATAAAAAGCTGGACAAATTTAATAAGTAATTGATGGGACATCTGTCAATACTTGGCAATTGATTGAATGAGGGAAAAATAAGAGAAATATAAAGATTGATGTGATACATATCAATCTCTTTCCCTCCTCAAATTTTCTTATTTTCTTTCATGGGATTTTGATTTGATCATGTTAAGAAGTAAGATACATAATTTTGACAATCTTCCCATTAAGTAAATTTTTCGAACATAAGCAAATTCTTATTACATATTTACTACCAGGGTGTCCGGTCAAAAGTGCACCATGACTTTACGGACACACTGTATATTGTAAAAATATATATTTTTAAAAAAATACCCCCAAATCATTATATATACATTTATTTATCACTTTCCTTGACACATGATATATAATTATTTTATATGACAGTGATTAAATTTTTAATTATACTAACCCCAATGTTTTTATTTTAATTGATAAATATGATTAATTTAGAGGGAATATTACATTTTAGTCAAAAGCACATCACCATTAATAGTTATATATTCTTATATAATATAGCTTGAAGCCAAATTGCCCCTTACACCATTAGAAAATGTAATGAGGTAAGATATGGTTGAATCTCTTTGAGGTAATGCACATCCTAGTCATTAAATGTGTATAGCATAAAATATGCACAGTAAAATTTTCTACAAAATATAGCACTAGAGCATAAAATAAATATTAGTGATAAATATCTATAAATAAACCAAATATGATTTAGAATTTAAATTATAGACCAGATAATACTGTTTGTGATTATAGTTTTCTTATATATTAACATTTATTATAATAATATAGCAAACAAAATATACATGTGCATAAATTTAATGTGCATGTATAAAGAAACATAATGAAATTTATATAAAAAGAAAAGATTACTTATTTTTTAAATTACCAATTAAAATTACTTTAGTCAAAATTCTGAACTCTGAAAAAAAATAATTCTGAACTCTGGAGTAAAACAGCTAGATCAGTGGTTCTTAACTTGTTTCTATCGAACCTTAGGGGTTCAATGAGTCGGTCTCATGGGTTCAGAGAAGCCTCTGCCGCGAAAGTAAAGACACACTTGTGTAAAGTCGTGATGACACACCCACTTGGCCAGCACTTGCTGCAGAGAGAGGATCACATTACATTGCTTGGCCAACCAGTGCTGCAGGGAATTTAGTGCGCCCAGTAGTCAACGGCTGTTTTGGATTCAAAACAACAAAAAACAAATTAAATTTAAAATTAAAAAAATTAAGTTATTAAAAAATGTTAAATTTTTTAAAAAATCCGAATTTATTTTTAATTACTAAAATAGTAAAAAAATATTTTGGGGGGCTGAAATTCTTTTATGGGGCCGAAATATTTTTGGGGGCCAGAATAAAGTAATACCGTAATTGTTTGGAGTTCATGCACTTTGTTGGTTTTGTTCTTTGAGCAAGCTGATGCTCATGCACAGCTCATTTTGTGCACCAGTAAAAAAACATATACCTATGTCTCGAATTTGGGAAAAAAATCATATTTTATTTATCACTAAAGAAGGGTTCGGTGATTGTGCATATGAAACTGGTGGGTTCGGTACCTCAAAAAAGGTTAAGAAACACTGAGCTAGATTTATATCTTTTTCTACACAACTAGATATACCTTTTAACAATAATTCAATTTTATATTAAAAGAGTAAAAATAACTTTTTTCTTTTATAAAATATTATTTGTAGTATTTCAAAATGTTGACATATCTAATCAGTATTTTATTTTGTGTCAAGTGGTTTCCCTATTTTAGTAATCTAATTGATGTCTTTTCTCAATAGGCTATCTTCTCATCTAAGCCTAGATGATAGTGCTTTCACATTACTTGGTATACATGATACAAATGTAAAAATCTGGCATTGTTTGTGCAGTGTAAGTTCAGAGCTAATGCTGCAATGATGAGGTGAAATGAAAGAAACAGCAGCCTTGAAAACGGAAATTGAAAAGTTAATAGGAATTTTGAACTCTAAATGTTTCTATATTTCTAGTTGGTACATGCTATAACCTTTGATTCATCTGTTTATGTTGCATTTTGAAGTATAAACATAATAATACAATGTGACATGATTAATATTGCTGGTAAAATGCTTTGGCTGTAAAGCCACCTATAATCATTTTACATGAGAGCAGTACACTCAAATACTTGTCTTTTCTCTAAAATTTTTATTTAATTTTTAAATATCAAGATGATTGTTAATTTATTTTTTAAAATATAAATGTTAAGTAGTATATAATTTAACACCATTTACATAATGCATATTTGTTGAATTTAAAGCTTTTAATGCTTAATAAAGTTAAAGGAAGGGTATGTATCTTTTCCCTGTTTTTACTATATTATGGCATTGTGGTTTGTTACATGTTTGAAAATGTGATTACCACATGCCATGTATAATATATTCATGCCAATTTATCAGAAATTCATGTTTTAAGTAAATTACAGAAAATTCTGATACGACTAATATGTTCATCAATATAATAATGTGGTACAACATTAACACTGTACATTCTTTTAAAAACAATGGCACATCAAAATTCTAAGTAAAACATAATTTTTAGACATTTTCTTGTTTTTTAGAAAATCATAACAAAGACCCTTAAAATTTTGCTTTTAACCATTTCAACTGCATGAATTTATGAATACATGAATTTATAAAGCCAAAAATCTAAATTTACAATTCTTTTGCTATCTTCTTTATTGAAGTATTCTTTTCTTCCCTCTATGAATGTGCTCAGAACTGAGGCAGTTGTGTGAAGAATCCTTTTGTTCTTTGACCTGGAATATGTACAGACCTTTGGAAAGAAAAGCAGAAACGGAAATGTAGAAGCTGAAGAGGACCTAGGGTGATTTTGGAGGTTAGATCAGAGAATATAACAAGGGTTGAATGTCTATCACATTGCAGTCATCTTCCTACACTTCATCTCATTCAGTCTCTAGTACATCCATTTGAAAGCAACTATACACTATCTAGATCTCAGAGAATGCAAAGTGGGAATAAGGAGCTGTTATTTACAGTTATTGAAATCTGTACAAAGATTATATGAGAAAACAGAGCAAACCTACCAGGCTAATTATACAGGTAAATTACAGAGATTAAAATTCTCTTTATTTTATAGAGTGGGAATAGTCTCCGCTAGGTATTATATTTGAGGAAAATAAGATAACAGTAAGACCATAATACTGAAGTTTTAGTACTCTATTAGATTTCATTGTCTATCTAAATCTTAATTAAGACAAAATGCCTTCATTGATACATATTCTTTTTAACAGCATTTGTCACTATTACAGTTTCCCCACAATGCACTAGTTTATATTTCTTTCATTGCCCAACAATATTACATATTATAACTAATAATTATGATATATTGCCACTCTGCAGGTCAGATACTATGATAGATATTTTATCTTTCATTGTGTTTCTTATTTCTAATCACTTTGAAAAGAAGGATTATTATCCATATTTTATATATGTAGATGCTGATAGTCAGGGAGGTTGTTTAAAATCTCATATATATATTTTTTTCTATATATGAAGAAACTGGAACTTAATCCTAGTAGGTCTGTTGTAACATCTGTCTTTTCCTTTCCATTTCTAGATGAGTCTCTGAAAGAAACTACGATCTGACAAGTTTTAGTATACACCTTTAGTTCAGTTAACCCAGAATACAAATTGCCAGAAAAAGATGTCAAATAATTATTGAAAATTATATATGGTGAAACATTAATGAAAATACTACATTGTTTATTTAAAAAGTATTAACTCTATGTCTTTGATTACATTATTAATATCACACTTTTCTCTATTTGGAAGGATAGTATTAATAATGTTTTCATTATAAGCTAACTATTCAACCTCCTTAAGATGTATTTTTATAGAAAAAAAAGAGTTTATATTTAAACATGGACAACATATTTATCTTGTATTAGATTACATATCATAAGTAGTCACACTTTTCAATATATCTAATGGAATGATTACTTTTAAAAAAGGCTGAGTTGAGAATAATTGAATTAGAAAGAAAATAAGAAAATGTAACTGTATAAAGTACTGTGATATATTAATATTTACATGTGAATCAAAAGACTACTTAAGTCACCAGAAAGTAACAAGTGTTGAATCAGGTTTAAAAGTGCAAACCACTAAGTATGTGTGCACAAAATTAAAAATAACATCAGGTCATTCATAATATTGATTGCAAAAATAAGAACAAACTTAAAAATAACTACTTTGTGTTATCTGTTTTAATAATCTTGGACCCATTTATCTACTTATTAAATTATTTTTAACATTTTTTGAGCTATAATTAATATACAATACTTATCACAAATTTATAGTCTCCAATTAATGTCTTCTTAGATACTAATACAGTTATAATAACATCACCATTATTGATTTTAGAATATTTTTATTATCTATAAAAACAAATCCATTACTCACTAACAGTTCCCACCTCTCATTCCTCCACCCCTAAGTACCTACAAATCTACTGTCTCTACACAACTGCCTATTCTGGGAATTTCCTATACATGAAAACATGCAGGAAGTGGTGTTTTGTAACTAGTTTATTTCACTCAGTATGTTTTCAGAGTTCATGCTGTAGCCTTGTATCAATGCTTCATCTATTTTATTTCTGAATAATATTTCATTGTATGCCTTGCTCCATTTTGTCTACCCATTCATAATGGGCATTTTGTATTGTTTTTTTACTCTGGCTAATATGAATAATTGTAGTCTCCAACCCACTGGGAACTACTGGCGTCACGTGGAAAAAACCTACTCAAGACACAAACTTAGGTCAAGAGGAAGAGAGAGAGAGGCCTGCCAAAGGAGGCAAAGAGAGAGCTCCTGAATCTCCTTCTCCCTTAGCTTTTATTATCAGAAGCAGAACAGAGGTAACAGGATTACAAGGGAGTAAGATAAGGTGACAAGGGGAAAATAATTAATGGCCATTTTGCTGACATGGAGAAAGAGCTAAATTGGTCAGTACATTACTTTTCTTTTGCTAATTAACAAGCACTAAGGAAGGGGCAATCCAGAACCTCTAGGCTAAGTTTCTAATGCTTGTTCATATGCATTCCTCTGTGTCTGCACAAAGGTCACCCACTCACACTTTCTTGGTGTTTTCATCCAAGAGATATTCACTCCGGGCTTTTAACTAAAGTTCTCCAATCCAAGGCATAGAGGGTTCAAGGTTAGATGGGTGATTTCCTACAAAGAATGGTATTAACATTCATGTACAAGTTTTTTTGTGGATATATGGTTTTATTACTGTGCAGTTATACCTAAGCGTGGAAATACTGGGTCATATAATAACATTAGGATAAACTGTCAACTATTTTCCAAAGCAATTATATCATTTTATGTTTCAAGTATGAGGGCTGCAATTATTCCAAATCCTTGCCAACACTTGTTATTATCTCTCCTTTGGTTATATCTATTCTATATTATCACATTGTAGTTTTAAGTTGCATTTCCCTAATATCTAATGACACTCAATATCTTTATATGTGTTAATTGGCCATTTGTACATTTTTTGAAAGAAAAGTGTCAATTTTCCTTTTTTTCACTTTTTAACTGGGTTACTTATCTTTTATTGTTGAATTAAAAATTGTTTTTTATATATTCTAGACATAAGTCCTTTATTATATGTATAATTTGCAAATATTTTCTCGCATTCTGTGATTTTTCTTCTCACTTGTTTTTGATAACAATTGCTAAATTTTGATAAAAATGCTTCAAATTTTATTTTTTATAATTTTCTTTTGTAATCAGTGCTATTGATACATATCTAAGAAGGTTTTACTATGTCTGATCCAAGGTCATGGATAATTACTACTAATATATTTTGAAGAGTTTTATTTTAACAGCTTTTGCATTTAAGCGTATGACCCATTATGAGTTAATTTTTGCGTGTGGTGTAAAAAGTAGTTCAACATTGTTCTTTTGGATATGTATCCCATCATATATTCCATTATTATTTGTTCAAATTATTATTCTTTGCCCACTCAATTGTCTTTGCAGCCATGTTGAAAATGATTTATTTATTATGTTAAAAATATTTATTAAAAATTCCTGAAAAGGTATGACAACATTTCTCAGAATTTATGGTCTTTTAGTAAAATAGTAACTTAAGGAGAAAAAAAATGCTGCAACTTAGTAACTTTAATTTTTTTTCTTTTTCTTTTTACAGGGACAGAGAGAGAGTCAGAGAGAGGGATAGATAGGGACAGACAGACAGGAGCGGGGAGAGGTGAGAAGCTTCTATCATTAGTTTTTCATTGCCGTCGTAACACCTTAGTTGTTCATTGACTGCTTTCTCACATGTGCCTTGACTGCGGGCCTTCAGCAGACCGAGCAACCCCTTGCTGGGGCCAGCGACCTTGGATCCAAGCTGACAAGCTTTTGCTCAAGCCAGATGGGTCCACGCTCAAGCTGGAGAGATTAGGGTCTTGAACCTGGGTCTTCCCCATTCCAGTCGGACGCTCTATCCACTGCGCCACTGCCTGGTCAGGCGCAACCTGAAGAATTATACCAAAACAGCATGGCATACAAAAAGTTTGTTTTAATTAATTCTGAAAGCAATGAGAACAAAATACCATGTGCAAATAACGTGAATGTGTGACAGAATGTGTCACATTCAGAAAGAAGAAGGTGCTATGTGTTGCTGAAAGATAGGTCTGTATTTCTGGAGGGTAAATTCTAAGAAACAGATAAATAAATATGAGGCTGTTTGTGTGCTGTTCTAAGAAATTTAATTTCATTGTATAGATAATGGAAAAGTACTATAAACCCAGCATAAATGTGACATGGGCTGCATGTTAAAGAAAGATCACTCTAAATTTTGATAAGAGGATTGTGAGATTAAAATAAAGGAAGAGTTGGCAGATCTTTCAATGGCAGCCACAGGATATGAAGAGTGCCAGTGAAAAGACAGCAGCAGATGTGACAAACGTAAAGTATGTCTACTAATGATATTAAAAACATAGAGCAAATTAAATTCCATATGGTTTAGATATACTATTGTCTAACAAGGGTAGGAAAAATGGAATTATACTTTTGTGAACTTTTCCATTTCATACAATCTTATATAAAATTGATTCTATTTAGAACATGCTAAATTTAGAAAACATGTTTAATTTCTTGAAAAATCTACCACAAACAACAAACACACTCATAGTACAAATAAAGGGATAGAATAAAATAGTGAAAACACTACTGATAAAAATTTCTGGTTTTCTTAGCGTCATTGACTTCTCAGTGTCTCTATTTTTTTGGTATTATACTTCTGTCTTGCATATGAAATACTAAGCTTATTGAACTTCTCCATTTTTTATTTTATTTTATTTTATTTTATTTATTTTAGGGAGGAGGCACAGAGTGAGAGAGAGAGAGAAAGAGAGAACGGGGGGAGGAGCTAGAAGAATCAACTCCCATATGTGCCTTGACCAGACTAGTACAGGGTTTTGAACTGGCGACCTCAGTGTTCCCAGGTTGACACTCCATCCACTGCGCCACCACAGGTCAGGCTGAATTTCTCCATTTTTTAATTAAACTTACTCTCATAGTTGTTTCATCCAGTCTCCTTGATTAAATGCCATATAATTTCTGATGACTGTCAATGTCTACCCGCCCCCCAGGTTTCCCTCTTGACATTCTATCTTCTATTTAACTCCTTTTCTAACTTCTCCACTTAGATGTCTAAAAGCAAGTAACATCTTCAGAATATATACCCAATGTCTAATCTTATTAACATCACTCTTATGACTTTCCAAGTCGCTGGAATACCTCATAAGTTCTGGTTTATAAACCTATATTTAAGTTTTTATTGCTGCATAGAAAACCACCCCAAAAATGTAGTGTTTGCTCAAATCAGTGGAGATTATTTTAAAATGCTGAAATTTTAACAGTATTCTTTTATTTTTGTTGTCTGCCCAACAAACCCATCAGTCTGGAACAACATTGAGAATGGAAATTATGTTGCCTGGGATGCTGGTTTCTTTGTATGTTATATAAAACATATATAAATGTTATTCCAATAAGGCTGGGGCTTGCATTCTTTCCTTGGCTGTTAACCAACACAGAGACTCCATCTGTTCTGTGTGGGCTGGCCAATATCAAGACCAGACTTTTGCGGGTGGGGGCAATGAGGGTGCTGGGGGGAAGAAATGCTCTTGAAAAGAAAGAAATATCACTTCTCACGTGGAGTATTTAGACCTTGATGTCACATTTAAACTTTCACAAGAGATGGAATAATTTGTTAATAAAATTCTTAATCATAAAAAATATATATGTGCATGCTATAAAAATATTTGTCCTTTCTCTTACTTTAGGCAGGATTTCTGCTGTTAGTATTGCTCTCGAGGCAGTGTGTTGCTTGCTTTTGGACTCTATAAGCCTAGATAATACCCATTTTTAATTAATATATTATTTTCATTTAAGGAAAGAAAATAGTTTGACTTCTTTTAAAATATGTTTTTGCATCTTTTCAGTCCTTATAAGTGATAACTCTATAGTTTAATTCCATTTGGCTTTTGTGATCAAATGTGTTTTAAGAACTAAACTTTTACTTTCTAAGATTGTGTTAAACCAGTTGATCTGATTTTTCCCCACTTTACAAATTGTTTAGTGCAAGATTTGTTTCTTTAGATTGTGGTTTACTTATTTCTTTTCAGAAACATTTGTATCTGAACATTGAAGCATATATATGCTTTTTTATTTCAACCTTCTTCATTTTACTTCTTGTCATGCTTTGATAATGTCCTTTACTTTGTTTTCTTTGTTCTATGTCTGAATATTATAATAGACAGATACTGAACTTCCCTGTTCTGTAATTCTCTCCTTATCTTTCTTTTACTTGGTGTATTATTTTACATTGAGGGATAGCTTTCACTTGAGATTTCAAATCTCTAATTGATTTATGGCCATTGATATTTTATTCATTTTTCCTATTAGAATTCATATAGTATTACTTTAGTAGTCTCTTGAGAATTGATAAACACCTGTGGCCAACAGGCCTATGTAAGTAAAAGCCTTTTGTAAAAAGTGTAGTACACAATTCTGATGGGCAGAAAAAAGATGGATATCAATTGCACATGATGTGGAAAATTGCAATAGGCATTAACACTCATAAAATGATAGCCATATACTTTATTGCATTTGACTCTAAAATAGGTTATATGAAAGTCAAAAGATAAAATATCTAGAATAATAGCAAAAAATTGTTTTTGTTTTGCTTCTTATGAACTTGTTAGCAAATACAAGATACCTTAAATATTTGATACTTAATGAGTGAATTAATATTCTCTTTATTATACTTATCTATTTATTAATTCAAAAAACCCATCATATTAACTTGTTTTGGCATCCAGTAAATGGGAATATGTCACATTGATCATATTAAGGTGTACAGTAATATTTTAATAGTGTGTAATATTTTATTTAGTTTAAAATTATGACATGTTTATAAATAAAAGATACATAAAACAAAACTAACAATTAATAACATTTTGTTAAATCACTTTTGTATAATGATTTTTGTGCCTACATTTGCATGTGCTGTTATGAACGTTTTTCAAAGTCAGTAAATTTGTTTAGACATGTGATTTTTAATTGCTGTATATAATTTTCTCACCATCAACCTTATTTTGCCAATAAAATTTTTATGTTTATAAGTCACTTTTGCCCTCTTAAAATTTTTTTATAATAAATAACAATCAAAATTGCACAAATTCTAATAAAACAAATTCTACTGCATTCACAAACATCTTGGGTAAAAATTTTTCCATCTATGTTGGTATATTTGCCAAAGAGATATAGAAGAAGATAAACAGTTATCTTGAGTTAAATTGCTTGGTTTATACTCAAAGCACTAGCTTATGCATGACTCTATAGCCCACACCATCATAAGAATAGAGTACAATCACATGTAATTCTATTTGTATAGGAAAATTTGACTTGTTTTAATGGACTTAGTTGCTTTTTAAATGCCATATTGATTTGAAATATATTTTGATTAAAGCATGTTTTAAAATACAACTTTTAATTGTCCCTTATTAATTTTTGAGAAATTAATAAGCAAAATATCCTACATGTGCTTTTTAAAGATAATTCTCATTAATGTTTCTTCCCTGAGTAATCATACATATACTGAGGACAGTAAATTATCATGGCATGCTTCTGTCTGCATGGCTTTTTAGAATACCAAAGCATGAAGCTTTTGGTTTGTAAACATTTGTTTTAGAAATACAAATTTTCTTCTTTAAAAAAAAGTTCGACCAGACAGATAACACTGGGGAACAATATTTTTTCATTTTCCATTGAATGAGGTTTTAGAACTGTTTCTATATATATCTGCATTGCTGATTCCAAACCTGAAATCTTTTTTAGGGTGCATGCTCTAATTTTTATGCAATTTTAATTTCTTTTTGTTAGAGTTAATGGCATGCATTGGTTTTTAAATTGGAATTAAAGAACAATGACTCTTGGATTGAACATAACCACAAGGCAATTAATGGTTTACAAACATCACATTTACATAATTATAGTTGTTTTTAAATGTAAAAAATTATTATCTGATAAAAACACCCTCTTATTTTGTTTTAAAATTGAATCATGGCTTCTTCGAGTAGGCATAAATGTGAGAAATGTCCTGACACCTTCTGTTATATATGTGGCTGTTACATATTTCAACATCAAAGGTACAATATTTCATCATTTGTGACACGTGCATATACAGCCTATTTTCAAATTCCCCTTGTCTTCAAGACAAGAACTGGAATCCTCATATTGTGTGTCATCATTGTGAGAAAATGCTTTGTGACTGGAAAAAAAGAAAATGCAAAAGAATGCTTTTTGGAATACCCATGATTTGGTGTGAACCTAAGGACCACAGCAGTAACTATTATTTTTGTCTGATCCATACAAAGGGCATCAGCAAGAAAAAACAGCATATGATCGCATAACCTAATATTCCTTCAGCAAATACGACCTATCCCACAGTCTGAGACACTCCCAGTTGCAGTTTCCAATGGTTTTATGTCTTCTAAGGACAAAGGAAGTGAACATAATGATCAAGTGTATTTTGATAAGATGCATAAGGAAGTGATTGTAGAATCTGAAGGGTCTTCTTCTGATGCCAAGCAGTCATTAACCCCTCAGCAGTTTAGCCAACCCAAATTGAATGACTTAGTAAGAATGACTAAGTATGAGGAGCATAACTGGATCATTTGTGTGGATCTTAAAATGGTAAATTTCCTGCTAGGACAACAGAAAGGTTTCACAAAATATCCTTGCTTTCTGTGTTTGTGGGACAGCTGAGCTTGGGAGAAACACTGGACACAGAAGGAGTGGCTTAAATGTGAAGCTCTAGAAGTAGGTATGCAACATATTGTGAATGAACTTGTAGTTAATCAAGACAGGATCATTTTTCACCCACTTCACATCAAAGTTGGCTTAATAAAGCAGTCTGTTCAGGCTTTGAATAGAGGAAGTGAATGCTTTCAACATATTATTTCTGCCTTTCCTACCTAGTCTTTTGAGAAGATAAAAGGAAGTGTATTTAATGGACCTCAAATTCAAACCCTCATATGTGACAAAGAATTTGCCAGGAAGATGAATAAGGAAAAGAAAGCAGCATGGCAGTCTTTTGTGACAGTTACAAAGAACTTCCTTGGCAACATAAAAGCAGAAAACTATGAACTTCTGGTTCAAAGGATACTGTTGGCTTTCACGACATCGGATGTAATATGAGTGTTAAGAATCAGTTCCTGAACACTAACATTCATAAATTTCCTGAAAATCTTGGAGCTGTTAGTGATGAGCAGACTACTGCTGGTACATTGAATGAGATTGTCCTCAATAAGTACACAAACGCAAGAACTACAAATACAAAATTTTGCCTGAATAGAATTTGAATAAGTTTTGTACAAATTTTATTATTACAATAATTGTTTTAATATGTTCTATTTTGAAATTGTAGACAAATTCTGATGCAATCATATCTTTTAGTTTTTTAGTGTATTTACTGCATTATATAAATCATTGTTTTACAAAGATGATGCCCAAGAAGAAATTCTACTTTATTATGTTAAACTAAATGTTAAAAATTTTACAGTAAGATGAAAAACTAAATCTTGAATTGCAAAACAACTGTAGCTTAAAGAGAAAAACTAATGTCAGATTTGAGATCAGCACACTCGATTTAGGTAAGAACAAGTATTTTGTGGATGCAACAAAGATTTTGTTCCCCAGTGCAGAGAAGATTTTTTCAGTCTCTCATGTGCTTTTTTAAGCCTGATTATCATTTTTTCATAGCTAGTAGGAGAAAGGGTCCTGAGAGATGGTCTCACCTCTTTTCTGAAGACAGACTTTATTACTATTTGCATGTTGAAATTATAGTGTCTTTAATCTCGGCTGTGTTTTAGGACTTTTTCTGTCTCTTCATTTCAGTGTCTTTAGAGAGGAAATTTATAGTGGCTTGTCGAAGGATGGAGGAATGGTTTAGCAGTCTAAAGGTGTAGTGAAGAGTACCATGGGTCTACTTGGTGTTTATGGCTTTCTTATGTCTTCTCCTCTTGTCAGCTTCACAAGCACTCCACAATTGCAGAAGTAGTTGGCTCATTTAACTCCTGAGCCACTCTGAGAATCTTAGCCTTATTCACAAGTTACTATAGTGCCCATTTATTTATTTTCTTTCATCATTCCTCTACTTTTTGTTTATCAGCTTGGGTTTTTTTCTGTGTGCATGTCTGTTTTGTTTTTCTTTTTTATTGCCTTGGTCATTTACGTTTATTTCTTATTTAAACCCGCTATTTTTATTTATAAAGTAGCAGCTGAAAACTGTTCTTTATTCTAGAATGCTTATTTACTGCCCTTGTATACACTCATAATATTTTACTGATTTTTTAAAAAACTATGATGAACTACTTTGTTATATAATCTTGAAAGCATGTGAGAAATGAAGATTTTTATGAGATAAATGATACTTCTTACATAAAGGACAGTTATTAATTCACCTTAGAAATTAACATTGGTTGATTTTTTTTACATATTCCAAATTCCAAATGAAGTACAAGGCAAGATGTATTTATTTTTAAGTTTTAAAAAATCTAAAATGCAGCATACTATCAGTTCATATATTTTGGCGACCCTATACATTTTAGAGGTTACTACATGTGTAATTATGAAGTATCATCTAAGCAGATAATAAATGCCAAATTAGTTAGCCAACATAAAAATATGGAAAGACTATTTTTAAGATTTAAAGCATACCCTCAATCCAGAAAGAACATAGTATATTTCATCCTAAGGAATACCTGTAAGACTTAATCATGGAATACAAATGTGTAACAAAGTAGAAAATATACTTGAAAAGTATTCAGGGAAAATTGTGGTATGGAATAAGAATCAGGTGATGGATTATTAAATGTATTAATATGGCCCTGGCCAGTTGGCTCAGTGGCAGAGCATTGGCCTGGTATGTGGAAGTCATGGCTTCAATTCCCAGTCAGGGCACAGAGGAGAAGTAACCATCTGGTTACCTCCTTCCTCCTCCTCTTTGTCTCTTTGTCTCTCTTCCCCTCCTATAGCCATGGCTTGATTGGTTCTAGCTCATGAGTCCCGGGCATTAAGTACAGCTCCATAGAGCCTCTGCCTCAGGCACCAAAAATAGCTCAGTTGCTATTTTGGGGCAGAGCATCAGCCTTAAACAGGGGTTGTGAGGTGGATCCTGGTTAGGACGCACTCTGGAGTCTGTCTCTCTATCTCCCCTCCTTTCACTTGGAAAAGAAGAGAAAAAATATTTATTACTATAATAATAGAAACAATTTAAATGATATTTCAAATGTGAAGCCCTTTTACTATAATAGGCACAAGAATGATAAAATAAATTTTTACTCGATGAATATTGATGACATATGGAAGAGTGAAGCATGGGTTCATGGCTGGATGTCAGTAGAAAACAAAGTGACCAGATAACAGATTTTGGTGAGTTGGCCAAAATAGTGAAATGAAAAATGGTAAAAACTCTAGATTATTATGAAATAAAATCTACAAGGATCTGTGCTTCTTGGATAGGACGGATAAAGGAGAAAGTGGCATCCCAAATGACAGTTTGCTAGTTTTTGCAGAGACAAAGGCAGAGAGAATAGGAAGGGGGAGCAACAGGAGAAGAAGGAAAATGAGGGTGCAAGGACACTGCCATCAGGGGGAAACTGTGTTCTCAGAAGCAGTAAGAGGTCTGCAGCAAAGTCAAATTGGCAGAGGTCTGAAACTATCTATCTGATCAGCTAAGAGCTGGTGATCCTGACTTCATACAAATGACCAACCCTGAATTCGTTTTCTACTTCCTACATTTTCCCTTTTCCTAGTGGTTTTATATCAATGAATCCAATAATGTAATTAAGAAAATTCAGTGATGTGAGAGAAAAACTCAGTGTTTGAACATTATTGTGTACATGCATATTAGACAAGTGTGGAAAATACTGATATTATTTTGGCATCTTTGTGCATGAATGAAAGGCCTAGCTAGTTGTTTTCTAAGGACTTACTTTTGTTAACTGATCGGCCCTGATGAGCATATTAAAATGCTATGGTTTTAGTTTAAATGCTAATATTCCTTTCAGACATTTAAAATACAATTTAAATGATCATTATTGTTTGTTTAGAATTATGAAAAATAATCAGCTCATTTTTGAACATAAAAGAATATTGATTTTTTCTTCTAACTAGGAGAATTGTATTTGTTAAAAAAAGAAAAAGTAAATCTTCTGAGACATCCCTTTAAAATATGAAAACAACCAGAATTGTATTATGAGATTTTGTTACTGTTTATATCAACAAGATGAGCCAAAAGCATTTGTCACACAGCAAGGGATGTATCCAGATAGAAACAGAGACATCTGTGACAACAGATTCTCCACACTTGATTCTTTCCTAACCAGCAAGCCCTTACCTCAAAATCAAAGAGTGACATTTATAAACAGACAATAAAATAAGACCACATTATCTTATTTTTCTCATCATACTTGACTTCAAAAATCAATGTAGAACGTGGCTGGGCTATATGGTTTTGCATAGATAAGTCTCATGTTACCCAGGAGATATTGGCCTCAGCAGGCAGGTTTGTCTTTATCTATAACAGCTCACAAGCTTAAAATAGGAATACAAACTGCATCATGGAAAAGAAAATGAATCCTAAATTCATCTAACCGCCAAAAAAAAAAAAAAAAAAAAAAAAAAAAAAGGCTTAGGAAAATCTGAGTGCACACTACATGTGTTCAAAAGTAAACCTGAATTTAAAAATTCACCCCTGCCCTGATCAGGCAGTGGCACAGTGGATAGAACATCTAACTGGGACGCGCAGGACCCAGGTTCAAGACCTCAAGGTCGCCAGCTTGAGTTCAGGCTCATCTGGCTTGAACATAAAGCACACCAGCTTGGACCCAAGGTCGCTGGCTCGAGCAAGGGGTTACTTGGTCTGCTGAAGGCCCGCGGTCAAGGCACATATGAGAAAGCAATCAATGAACAACTAAGGTGTTGGCAAAGAAAAACTGATGATTGATGCTTCTCATCTCTCTCTTTTCCTGTCTGTCTGTCCCTGTCTATCCCTCTCTCTGACTCTCTCTCTCTCTGTCCCCGTAAAAAAAAAAAAAAAAAAAAAAAAACTCTGAAAAGAAGAAAAGTCTCTGTCAAGGCAGAGAGAAAATACCCAGATTCTAACTCATCGTTGATGTTGAAACAGGAGATGAAAAGGAAAAAAAAAATGTAGTCATAACATCCTGACTGACTCACTACTGACAGATCGACTGACTAAATTGTGTAGTTTTTCTCTTCTTCCTCTTCTGTAACTCTAGCAGACTTAAAGCTGAGCTGTTGTTTTCTTGGTGTGAGGTTAATTTCTAAGATTTGGGATGGTGCAACAAGGACCATGGAGTTCAGAAAATCATACACTTTTTTGGAAAATTTTTCTTGTCAGAGTCACTGTTTCCATTGGATTAAAGACTTTTAAGAATTGATTTTGATGTTGCTTCCAAAAGCCTCTGAAATAAATTAGAGAAAAGTAATGAATAAATTATTGCTAAGTCTTGTTTTAGCCTTGATAATAATCTATTCTAAAGAGTTACATAGTGTATGTCTGATAAAAGTAGAGCCAAATTCTTGTCCCCACACAGAAACAAAAGTCCTATAAAATATCTCTTCTTTTACTTATACTGGTTGATATACCTTGAAAGTCTCCATTCCTCAATCTATCTAAATATTCTGCTTCAATAATAAATTGACATCTCCTTTGAAAATTTGTATTACATCAAAATTGTCGCTTTTTTTATCTTAGTTTTTCAGTGCCAAAAATGAATGAAGCACAGTTTCCTGACCTGATCTCCAAGCTCTTTTTTTTTAATTTTTAGAGAAAGACAAATATTGATTTGTTGTTTCTCTTATTTATGCATTTAATGGTTGATTTTTCTATGTGCTCTGACCAGAGGTTGAACCCACAACCTTGGTATACAAGGATATCGCTCTAACCAACTGACCTACCCAGCCAGGATGTCCAAGTTGTTTAAAAAGTGTTTTAATTACTTTCATTGTTTTCACCTCTCATTCTCTTCTCAAGCCACTGCACTTTGAGTTCATTTCTTCTTGTCATCAAGATTATTATATATTGATTAGCAATAATTTCCATGTTAAATACCAGTGGCTTCCTTTTTGATACAATATTAGTCAAATTTCCACCATTATTTGATAAAAAAGATCATATGTTCTTGAACGATTTTAATATTTGTTTCAAATTCCCCAAATTATGCTTTTTCTTGCTCTCCTCAAAGTTTTAAAAATTATTTCTAAGCATTTCATATAAGAAAATTTGAAATATTTATAAGCATCATTAAATACTACTTTGCCATAATAGCAGAACATGCTTTGAGCATACTATAAAAGTCTTCACACTATTCTAGATGGCATACAAATGACCCTTATCTAAATTAACACGCATTAAAAAGCATTCATACATTTGAGAATAGAGGGCTTATAAATGAGTAGAAAAGAAGCTGAGGCAGAATATGAACTTTCAGCTTGGTGTTGTAGAGATTATCTACATTTGTTTTCTATTTTTGTAAAATTAGAACGTGATGCTGATCTTAATCATTAAAGTAGTACAATTTTTCCTTGAAGCCATTAGTAATAATGACATAAGATATGTAATTGCTACTAAAGTAATCTCTCTTTACCATTTGGAAGGAAACACTAACATTAATTCAGTATTCAGATTATAATTAGGTCACAGAGATCTAGAATTGCCATTGACATTATTTGAGTTTAAAAAAAGTTTGAGTTATTTTTATAGATGAATATCTAGTTTTAAATTAGTGACAACAATGTTTTAAAACCTTAATTTTAGTGTAGGTAATAAAAGTAAATGTAAAATTTACTGTCTATAAACAACATTTGAATCTTTTGGTTCTATACTTTCTTTTTAACTCCCAAAATTAACTTTAAAGCCAAAGTTATAAGAATCTTGAATTTCCTCACTCAAAAGTTTCTTTTTTCTTCAATGATTCCTTTTAAGATCTCCAACTACAAATGGAGTTGCTCATGTTCGCATGCCATGTACAAATATATGATTTCCCCAATAATGGTGTTTGACTAAACTGGTTAGGGTGTGTCCTAAGTTTAAGGTGTGTCCAGAATTTAGGGTGTGTCCTGAGTTTAGGGTGTGTCCCCAGGTAATAAACTCCTCATGAGCAGCCTCCTTATCTGATACTTTATTCTTTGTCAGGCAGAAATTAAATACAGCTGTTTGTTCATGTCTGTACAGTCCTGCAGAAAACAATCCACTCTGTGAAAATTTGCATAGCATGGTCACATAATGTAGAGAATGAGACATGAGAGGACCTGTAATCTCCAAACTAAATTGTCTTTTGCATCCTGAAAGAGCTTATGTTTTTACATTTACACTTGTGCCTTAAGCATCTGCATTACAGTACCTCAGAAAGCTATAAAGGCAAAGCAGGTTGGAGTCTTGCCTTTGGATCCAAGACAGAAATTAAACTCTTGACAGTTGATTTAAAAAAAATAGCATAAAGGAGTTAACTCCCTTCACCAATACAACAGACTTGTACCTGTGATCCATTTGTGCATCATGTTTCTTTATATGGCTTGACAGGGAGTATTTATCTTGCACACTCTTCTCTTCCAGCCAGAAAAAATATCTTCGTCATGACTGCTTGGCCACTCCTTGCCATGACCCAAAGTTGTCCCCGATGCTTTCTTCTTTTTATGGAGGTTTTATTTTATTAAAGTCAGAGGAAATACAGTACTTTCATTTCTTTTCCATAGATTCACTTACATCTCTTATTGTAGGAGTTATGACAGCTGTGAATATATCTTCTCTTGGTCATTCTGTTTCATGGAACAATACACTAACCTGATAGTTACAAATGTAGAAATTGAAGCAAACTTTGTCTTTAGCAGATTACATAGAGAAGTAAAGCTCACAGAACAGTCACTCATTAAAATGTGTTACTGGGTTTTATCATTTCAGCAAGAACTTGTGTTTCCAGCCATTTTTCTGTGATCTTTACCATAAGAAAACTGGAAGCAAAGGTGAGAAAGGTGGGAGTCAACTGGTAAGGGTCTGCTGGAAGGTACAGTGAGTTCAGTGGAGAGTTTGGGATCTTGTGTAGCTTGTTGCCCTATGATGCCAGCCAATACTTTGGAACTCTTGCTGTGCTTTTAAATGGTCTTCTCAGGTAAAGGCTTAAGTGAGGTGAAAAGGAGTTGAGTTTTAGGTTTCCAGGTAACCCTGTACATCCTGAGGATGATGTATTAGATTTGGACAATAATACTTGTGGAGTCTGCAGTGATTTATACTTGTATTAGTTTAACCTTTGAAGATCTATTGGGGAAAACAAAGGATCAATCTTGTTTTTTCTATCTACTTTCTTTCATTAGGTACTCTCCAATGGTTCACGATAAATCCCATGAGGCTTGTATATCTAGTCAACTACTTGATATACTTAAATGAGAAAGCTTAATTTTTCCCAGATCTGATTCTTTCCCAAACACCATTTAGGTTCATTGCACCCATCTTTGGCCAATGTCAGAGCTAAAAAGTAAGCATTTTAATATATTATTCCTTTTCCTTTACTGGCCCAAACTGCTTTTAATTTCCATTGATTTTAATTTGAAAATATGTCCTGGTTGTGCATATTTATGTCTCTATAGTTCTTTAGTTCCTAAGCCTTTAACTCACTAATAAATTACTGTAATAGCCACCTAATTAATATAGCTCTCTCATTTTACTCTACTCTTTATAGTTAGTAATCACCCAGGGCATAAAGGAATTTTTAAAACATATACATAAGATCAAAATGACATAGAAAACAAAAGAAGAAGCTTTGTGTATAGAGAAAACATAAGAGCTTGACCAGGTGGTGGCGCAGTGGATAGAGCGTCAGACTGGGATGCGGAAGAAGACATAAGTAAACCTCAAATGATGGTAATAGCTGATAAAGATGTTGACAACTAGCAACTATTACATTTGGTAATAGGCGGATCTTTGGTGGTCTTGAGTAAAGCAGTTTGAGTAAAATATAGTCATGTGTCACTTAACAATAAGGATGCATTCTAAGAATAGCATTGTTAGGTGATTTCTTTTATTTATTTATTTTTTTATTCAGTGAGAGGAAGGGAGGCAGAGAGAAAGACTCCCTCGTACACCCCAACCAAGATCCACCTGAGAAGCCCACTGGGGGAAATCCTATACCCATCTAAGGTGTTTCTCTATTGCTCTGCAAGGAAGCTTTTTTAGCGCCTGAAAAGGAGACCATAGAGCTATGCTCAATGCCCAGGGCCAACTCATTTCAATTGAGCTATGGCTACAGGAGGGGAAGAGAGCAAGGCAGAGAGAAAGAGAGAGAGAGAGAGAGAGAGAGAGAGAAGTGTGAAAGGGAAAGGTAGAAAAGCAGATGGGTGCTTCTCCTCTGTGCCCTGACCAGGAATCAAACCTAGGACATCAACATGCCAGGCCAACGCCCAAGGCATTAGGTGATTTATTGTGTGAGAATCACAGAGGCTATATTGAGTTATAGCCTACTACACACCTAAGCTATATGGTATAGCCTATTGCTCCTAGTCTACAAAACTGTACTGCATATTCCTGACTACTATAGGCAAATATAACACAATAATAAGTATTTGTATATCTAAGCTTATCCAAACATTTAAAAAACTACAATAAAAATATGGTATAAAAGGCTGACCAGGAGGTGACACAGTGGATAGAGCATGAAACTGGGACATAGATGACCCAGGTTTGAAACCCTGAGATTGCTGGTAAGAGCACAGGCTCATTTTTCTTGACCATTGGCTCACCATCTTGAATGTGGGGTCACTGACTTGAGCATGGGATCATAGACATGACCCCACAGTCACTGGTTTGAGCCCAAAGGTCACTGGGTTGAAGCCCAATGCCATTGGTTTGAGCCCATGGTCACTGGCTTGAGCAAGGTGTCACTTGCTCTGCTGTACACCTCACCCTGTCAAGGCACATATGAGAAAGCAATCAATGAACAACTAAGGAGCTGTGACAAAGAATTGATGCTTTTCATCTCTCTCCCTTCCTGTCTGTTTGTCACTATCTGTCCCTCTCTCTGTCTCTGTCACACACACACACACACACACACACACACACACACACACACACACACACACAAAGGTATAAAAGATTAAAATGGTAATGCAAGAGAGAGTACTTAACATGGAATGGAGTTTGTAGGATTGAAAGTTGCTCTGGCTGAGTAAGTGAGTGTTGAATGAATGTTAAAGCCTGATACAATAAAACTGAATTAAACCCAAAATGCGATGATACTACACGAATACCAGATTGATTAAAATTCAAAAGGCACAGACTTCCAAGTTTTATTGAGGATCTGGAAAATCTTGTGAATGTAGAAGAACTGAACTTTTGTATAATATTGGTGGAATTGAAATTAGTACAGTTATGCCAGAAAATATGTTAGCATTAAATATTCTCCTAACCTATGACAATGGATTTCTCATAAGGAAGCATGGAACAGACACGAGTGCAGTGCATATGTTCATGAAAACACAAAGACATATTTTGAAGCTTCATGTAAGACCACAAAACTAGACCTGATCTCAATGGCTTTTATCAGTTGAATAGAGAAATAAAAGCTGTCATATTTGTACAATTGAATACATATAGAAATAAGTAGAAATATAGCTACCTGTGAAACATTAATGAATCTTACAAATATAATATGGAAGAAAAAGGTAAAACATTTTGTATCATGAAAAATGAATCTACAGTGATAGAAAAATAAGTAGTCATCTTCACTGGAAAAATTGCTAGTCCATAGGGGGAGTATGACATAGAATTCTGACGTGCTGGAAATATTCTAACTTATGATGGTGGAAGAGGTATTGCATAGATAAAAACGAAGCTTCAAACCATATCACTAACAGTTGTACACTCTTTGCACAGATGCAACATGTGAACTGACAAACACACAAGCAGAAAATCTTGCACATCTTGTAATCCCCTTGGATTAGTCAGACTACAATAATTATTTAAATTAATTATAGCTGGATAAACTGGTTTATTTGTCCTTTTATCACATGCAAACAAGCCACTAAACTCTGAGTCCCAGAAGAACAGGTCTGCTTTGTTCCTTGATGTATTCCAACTATTTAGCAGGGAGATTTATCAAGTATTGTCTAATGGTAAGTGTCTTCATGACTCAGTTTTTGGGGTAAATTAGTCTTTCCACCTATGAAGACCCCATTTCACTCTATATAGTGTAAATATGAATAACATATCTTAAATAACACAAATTTAAAGAGTTCACATTTATCCCATAATTAAGTCTATGAATTTGGAGACACACAGAGTAGTTTTCTTTATTCTGCTTAAAATAACTGTCCTAAAATCTATCTACCCATTTGATAAACTGCACTCCAATATCAAAATTAGCATCTTTTTTTATTTTGGGGGTAAATTGACTGTTATTGTAAAATTAAATATGTTTGCATAATCTTTAAACATCTAGTGTCAGAAACTTTATTCCTATAAAGTGCATAATTTGCATAAAATTTAAAGCTGGCAATAATCAAAGGTCTAGGGTATGAAAGATGGAGAATGAAGGCAGAAGGAATTCCCCAGGTCTCCCTAATCCAACAGTCTCCCATGAAGCAGGAGCTCCAGACCACAATCGATAGTTCCATGGCAATGACTAGAAACAAGTCTAGGTTTCTGCCTTTTATTCATCCCTTAAGTCCTGCCTGAACTATAGAAAAATTGCTCTGCACTGTGAACTCAGAAACACCCACCAGGGTAACAGTTCCTTGTTTAGTTCTCTCAGTAATAAGCTACAGAAAGAATATAATAGAATTGTAGAAGTCTATAAGTGTGTAGTACCAAACTGAACCTTAATAAGTGGGGAGAAAATGTCAGTCCTCTTCCCACTGAGCTGTACAGATGCTGTTTTTCTTTGCCAAATCATAAGGATTTAATATTCTGCAATAACAATTCAGGGACTGAATGTAACATTATCTAGCAAATTAAGCAAATCTCATGTTGTTTGCAACCATTAATTTTCAACTCAGAAACTTTTGCTTGTGCACTTATCACCTGAGGTGTCTCTGACCTGCTCTCACACAGGTGCTATTTTTCTTCATTCTTGCATGGGTTCTTCTTATGTTTTGACAGTCAATATAGATCCTTTTCAAACTCACACTCAAAATTAATATAATTTTCAAAATAAAGAGTACTGACCCTGAAACTTTAAATGTTTATCCTTCTTGCCTTCCTCTGGGTTTTCTTACTGGCAATGTCCAGTTAACTTTAATCCAAAACAAAAGGTATACCATGTGTTCTTATAGTTTGTAGTGGGATTCAACTTAAAGGTTATGTAAGGCTTCCCAAAGTGTCAATCTGGTAAGTGATTGAGGATGGGGAAATTACAAATTATACTTGAATTTGACTTATCCTGCCTCCAGGATTTCTTCACTTAGCCCTATCACTTCAATACTGGTCACCAAAGATCTAGATGTAATGCTAGTATGAATCGCATTGCCAAATCTGCAGTTGTGTCTCTCATTTCTATAATTTTAATTCTTGCTAATTCAACCTGTCTGGAATGGGGGATATACAGTGGTCCCTCATCTATTACAGGGATTAGGTTCTAGAAGCCACTGTGATAGGCCAAATCCATGAAATAGCAACTTTATATTTTTTTATTATTTATATATATATATATATATATTTTAAGGTTTTATAAACCCTCCCCACACTCTTAAAATTCTTTCCCACACTGCTATTAACCTTTCCCGCACTCTTATAAATACTTCCTTTGCTCTTAAACACTTTCTATACTCTTAAACCTATGTAATTTTAAAGACATATAAAATTCTATATGGGCACTCACCAGTGAATACAGTCGTCCCTTGTCACATCTCGGTTCACTATTCATGGTCTCAGTGTATCACAGATTTTTAAATTGTATATATATAATTTTTTATTGCAAATTTTATGCTGCATCATGGGATTTTGCAGTATCTAGATATTTTTATATATTTATTATTTTAATTACTTTTGTGGTAAGATAAGCATTTTCTAGCCTAAAAAATAAAAACAATATAAAAATATTAATTAAAATATATTTAAAGGATATTAAATCAAAATAAAATTTGTAGTGTACAGCAGATGAGTAGACAGAGACTCACAGGTATGAAAAACGTAGCTGCGGCCATTGAGCTAGATAGACTACATGAGATTGTACATGGCAAACTATTGGCTGATAGATGGATGGGAGGCAACCAACCAGAGCACTGTGTTCTGTATCCTGGGCTCTGACTGGCTAAGGACCATAGCCTTAATATATATACAGCTGTATATAATAAAATAAAAATAAGTTGCTACTTCACGAATTTGCACCTATTGTGGGGGTTCTGGAACCTAACCTTTGTGATAGACGAGTGACCACTGTATACAGTAATATTCTTTTAGAATGTTTTAATTAATATATTTTATATTGTTTTCAATTTTTTAGGCTAGCAATTTCTTATTATACCACAAAAATAATTAAAATAATAAACATTTAAAAATACCTATATGCCACAAATCCCCGCAATATAGTGAAAAATTTCTGATACAAAAATAGATCTACAGTATATAATTTAAAAATCCACAATACAGTGAGACTGTGAAAAGTGAACTGCGCCATATGGCGAGGGACGACTGTACTTAGTTTTTGCAGTCCTAAAATTTATGCCTTTTCCCTCAGTGCCAGTTTGTATGCCTTAAGAAGAATGTGGCTGTTGGTTATTCACACTTCCTTGGAAAGTTTGGAGGGCAGTAAAAATTTTATCTATCAGACATGCTCAATTTCTCTCAGAAGGGTAACAATCAGTGTTAACCCGATCATTCTTCTGGAGAACATTTTCAAAGCACTTGCTAAGTGTGCTGTTTTGATTCCTATCCATACCTCTGCTCATTCCTAGGTTGCAGTCAGACATTCACATAATAAAAAATGTTTTCCTTTTGTTTCCTACTTTCAGAATGGTTTATTTTTGTAGAATTACTCTTAGACTTTAAAATTACCATTTTAAAAATTATCATTTAAAATTGAACGTTTTTGTAATTGGGTTATTAAACTTAACTGAAACCTAGTTTGGGCTTTGTAAAGCCAGTGGCCAAGGCCACCATCACAGCTGCCTTGCCCATGCAGGTTTGCATTAGATTTGGACAGTCGATAATGAAACATGGAGCCCAAAACTGGTGGGTCATCAGCTTTAATTCTAGCTTGCACCAGGCGGGAAAGTAAAAACACACACTGAGCTCCAAAATCCACTCATTCAGTACTAACAAAGCTACTGACTTATCCGAGTTTCCTAGAATCAAAGGTTTCTAGCTCACCAGACTTATTCACCTCTGTTCCCCATCTCCTCCTGCACAAACTCTGCTCAAACTGGCTTCTCCCTCAGCACTCCACCATCTTGGCTGCTTCTCCTCTCCTCCACCTGGCCTTAATCTGCTCTCCTCTTTAATGCTAACCTCAGGAACCAAGAAAGAGCAAGCTCTAGGTCTGCCCCACTTTATAGTGTAGAAATCCAAACCTTGAATCCAATCTACAAACAAGGAAGTTTCTGATACAAAGTCACTTATCTGAGGCATAATGGGAGGATTCCTCATAAGAGGGCACCAACCCACATCATCCAATCAGTCAAGGATTGAATTTTATTTTTAAGAAAAGCTTACTCTTAAAACTAAGCCTTAGGTTATACCGACCCAACCTGCCCACAGCCTGTCCCCCAACACACATTAATATCAATGGACTTGCACGTGGGCAGCGCCATCTTTAACAAAGCGAGCATAATATATTTTATCTGCCCAACAATGGCTTTAAACCCTCAAAACTTTCAGAACATATTTCATTTTTAGTATATGTTACTTATTTAATTACTATTTTCTACTTTCTATTGTTTCTCTGTGGCTAGTAAAGAAAATGAGGAAGTGGGGTAAGGAGAGAGAGGGAATAAAAGAGGAAGAGTGAGGGAAGGAGAAAAAGGAGAGGGAGAAAAAGAAGGATTGAATATAGGAGGCAAAAGAAACAATTGAAGCAGAATGATATTCATGCTACAGTGCACATCGATTGTCAGGGTCTATGATGGTGTGACATAGGTGAGATGATGGATTTGTAAAGGATTTTAGGAAATAAGAGGTGAGCAGAGTTACTGGTATCATGGGTTTCTAATTTAATATTTTAGATAACTTGAATGAATAAAATTTAATGATGCAATTTTTGCCTTTGCTACAATACAATTTGATATTTCTCTGAACTTTATAAGGTATAGATTTCTGAACAATAAGAAACACAACTACTTAGTATACACTAACTATAAAACATTTTCATGTCTTCATATCCAAATTAGTTTATTAAAAGAAAGTAATCCCTGAGACTTTGGAAAGAATAAAACAAGTCAGTTAATTGATGTCTCCATATAAAAATGACTTCAGTTGGAAAATATGTAGCCTATTCAAATTTCATACTAAGCAATTGCCTTATTAATTTGATTAATATAAACAGTAATTTGTGATGACTTCAGGCTCAGACTCCTATTTTTCTCTCAGATGTATAAGGTTTGTTTTACTTTAATTATTTGGGTCATTACCTTAATTCCCATTTAATATTACTTGTAAAAGGACCTTATTTCTAAGGTTTGGCCTTTTAATGAAGTTCTTCCTACTTCCAGCTTGAGCCTTTAAGCTCACCATGGTATGTCACTTTATGTAAATAGCCACTGCAATAATGACATTTGGAAGAGTACTTTCCAAAAGGAAGAGTCGTGGGGAAGTAGTGAACAGAGCTTCATTCTTTTAATTTTAAGTGTGTGCTGTAGCAGCATTTCTTCTGAAACTAAAAAAAGAAAAAAAATTCTTATATCCTTTTCCTTTAATTTTGTACTTTTTCTCTTCCCTCATCTCTATTCTTTCCTTGCTCCCTCTTTTTCTGTCTCCTTTCTTCCTGTAATATTTTAGAGTACAGTTTGAAAAAAATTCAATTGTATAAAAAATTTGGACATCTGTATGCTCTTGTCTTAATATTATTTCCTAAACAATGTTTTAATAATTATACATAATAAATCATAACTTGGTGTTAATTTAATATTTACATTTTGTTTTTTATTAAATGTGTTTAAAATCTTAAATATGCATATTAAATGCAATTTACAGGTGATGTATTATAGAATCACTTTGGTATAAACTAAAACACCTGTATATTTGTATTATCAAAATTGAGAAAAAAAATGTAAAATAAATTTTAGTAATTTAATGAAATATGAGGTTTGGGTCAAATTAATATTCCTCAAAAAGAAATATTTGCTTTATATTAAACTCTGTTTTAGAATGGCATATTATATGCCATTTTTTTTAATTCTATTGTTTTACTTATTAATTAATTAAATTAATTTAGTTTCTTTTTAATATTAATTAATTTTAATTTATTGTGTTAACATGGGTTTAAGTGTCCCACTCAATATAACACCCTAACCCCCCACTTCCCACCCCTGTGTCCCCCATTACACTACTTTTGCCCCTTTCCCAAGCTTTCTCCCCACTTCCCTCTGTGATTTGCTGTCCTATTATCTGTAGCTATATGATATGTATATATAATATCAATAACTCCTTCACCTTCTCTGATCCCATCTCCTCATCCGTCTTTCCTCTGACTGCTGTCCCTCTGGTTCCTTTGAACCCACCTCTGCCTCTATTCCATTACTAAGTTCACTTTCTTTATTAGATTCCACATATAAGTGAGATCATATGATATTTGTCTTTCTCTGCCTGGCTTATTTTACTCAGCATAATAATCTCCAGGTTCATTCATGCCATCACAAAAAGTAAAATTTCCTTCTTTTTGATGGTCGCATAGTATTTCATTGTGTATATGTACCACTATTTTTTAATCCATTTGTCCACTGAAAGTTACTTAGGCTGTTTCCATATCTTGACTATGGTAAACAATGCTGCAATAAACATGGGAATGCATATCTTCTTTTGAATCAGTGAGGTGGTATTCTTAGGATATTCCTAAAAGTGGGATAGCTGAGTTAAAAAGGCAGCTCCATTTTAATTTTTTGATGAAATGTCATACTGTTTTCCACAGTGGCTACACAAGTCTGCATTTCTACCAGCAGCGCAGAAGGGCTCCCTTTTCTCCACATTATTGCCGGCACTTATTGTCTGTTGATTTGTTAATGAGTGTCATTCCGACAAGAGTGAGGTGGTAACTCATTGTGGGTTTAATTTGTGTTTCTCTGATGATTGGTGATGTTGAACATTTTTTTCATATACCTATTGGCCATCTGTATTTTCTTTTTAAAGAAATGTTTATTCAGTTCTTTTGCCCATTTTTTAATTGAATTGTTTACCTTCCTGGTGTTGAGTTTTAGAAGTTCTTTATAAATTTTGGTTATTATTCTTTTCAGACGTATGTGCAAATATGTTATCCCATTTTGTGGGTTGTCTTTTTATTTTGTCAATGGTGTCTTTTGCTCTGCAATAGCTTTTAGGTAAGATAAAGGTCCATTTGTTTATCTTGTCCTTTATTTCACTTGCCTGTGGAGATAAATTGGCAAAAATATTGCTATGAGAGATATCAGAGCATTTACTGCCTATGTTTCCTTTCATGGTATTTATGGTTTCATGACCTACATTTAACTCTTTTATTCATTTTCAGTTTATTTTTGTGAATGGTGTAACTTGGTAGTCTAGTTTAATTTTTTATCATGTACTGCCATACTTTCCCAACACCATTTATTAAAAAGACTGTCTTTCTCTATTCTAGGCTCTTACCTCCTTTGTCAAATATCAGTTGAACATAAAGCTATAGGTTTATTTCTTGCTTCTCTCTTCTATTCCATTGATCTATATGCCTGTTCTGATGCCAGTACCAAGCTGTTTTGATTACAATGGCCTTGTAGGAATATCAGGAAGTGTAATATCTCCTACTTTATTCTTCACTTTTGAGATTGCTGAGGCTATTTGAGTCCTTTTTTGGTTCCACATAAATGTTTTGTCCTGTTTTTGGAGTATGCCATTGGTAGTTTAATAAGAATTGCATTGAATTTATAGATTTCTTGAGGTAATACAGACATTTAATGATGTTTATTCTTCTTATCCATGAACATGGTATACACTTCCACTTGTTTGTATCTTCTTTGATTTCTTTTTTTCAAATGTCTTATAATTTTCTGAGTACAAGTCTTTTACCTCCTTCGTTAAATTTACTCCTAGAAACTTTATTGTTTTTTTCTTTGTTGCAATAGTGAAGGGGATTGTTTTCTTAATTTCCCTTTCTGAACATTTATTGTTGGTGTATAAAAATGCCACTGATTTCTGAATATTAATTTTATATCCTGACACCTTGCCAAATTCATTTATCAGATCTACTAGTTTTTTTGTTTTCTTTTTCTTTTTTTAATTTTTTTAAATTTTATTTTATTCATTTTAGAGAGGAGACACAGAGTGAGAGAGAGAGAGAGAGACAAAGAGAGAAAGGGGGGAGGAGCTGGAAGCATCAACTCCCATATGTGCCTTGACCAGACCAGTGCAGGGTTTTGAACTGGCGACCTCAGTGTTCCCAGGTTGACACTTTATCCACTTCGCCACCACAGGTCAGGCGATCTGCTAGCTTTTTAACTGTGACTTTAGGGTTTTCTATGTACAGTATCATACAATCATCAAATAATGATAGTTTTACTTCTTTTCCAATTTGGATGTCATTTGTTTCTTTTTTTTGTCTGATCACTGTGACTAGGACTTCCAGAACTATGTTGAATAAGAGTGGTGAAAGGGGGCACCCCTGCCTTGTTTTTGATCTTTAGGGGATTGCTTTTAAAGTTTGCCCATTGAGTATAATGTTGGTAGTTGGTTTGTAATATATGGCCTTTATTATGTTGAGGTATGTTCCCTGTATTCCCACTGTTCTGAAAGTTTTGATCATAAATGGGTGCTCGATTTTATCAAATGCTTTTGCTGCATCTATTGATATGATTATGTATTTTTATCCTTTCTTTTTATATATGATAAATCACAGTTATTGATTTACAAATATTGTACTAGCCTTGCCTCCCTGAAATAAGTCCCTCTTGACCATGATGTATAATTTCTTTGGTGTATTTTTTGACCTGGTTTACTAATATTTTGATGAGAATTATAGCATCTATGTTTATCAGAAATATTGGCCTATAGTTTTCTTTCTTTGTAGTGTTTTTGCCTGGTTTTGAAAAGAGGATAATGCTTGCCTCATAAAAGAAGCTTGAAAGTTATCCCTCCTCTTGAATTTTTTGTAATAGCTTGAGAAGAATAGGAGTTAGTTCTTCTTTGAATATTTGGTGAAATTCACCTATGAAGCCATCTAGTCCAGGACTTTGGTTTGCTGGAAGTTTTTTTGATAATTTTTAATTTTATTTTAATTGGTCTGTTTAGATATTCTGATTCTTCCAGATTGAGTTCTGGAAGATTATATATTTCTAGGAATTTATCCATTTCACCTAGGTTGTTCAATTGTTTTGGCATATAGATCTTCATAGTATTTTCTTACAATCCTTTGTATGTCTGTGGTATCAGTTGTTACTTTATTTTCATTTCTAAGTTTATTTAATTGAGTCATTTCTCTTTTTTCTTGCTGAGTCTGGTTAAAGGTTCATCAATCTTTACCTTTTCAAAGAACCAGATATTTATTTCATTGACCTTATATATTGTTTTCTTTGCCTTTATATCATTTATTTCCACTCTTATATTTATTATTTCCTTCCTTCTACTTCCTCTTCGCTTTACTTGCTGTTCTTTTTCTAGTTTCTTTAGATGCTTAGTTAAATTGTTTATTTGAGTTTTTCTTGCTTCTTAAAGTTTGCCTATAATGCATAAACTTCCCTCTCAAGACTACTTTTGCTGTGTCTCATAGATTTTGAGTTGTTGTATGTTCATTTTTATTTGTTTCAAGGGAATTTTTGATTTCTTCCTTGATCTCATTGTTAACCCATTTATTATAACATGCTACTTAGTCTCCTAGTGTTTGCATGTTTTTCAGTTTTTTATTGTAGTTGATTTCTAGTTTCATGCCATTGTGATCAGAGAAGATGCTTGATATGATTTCAATCTTCTTAAATTTATTGAGACTTATTTTTTGTCCTAACATGTGGTCTATCCTAGAGAATGTACTATGAGCACTTAAAAAATGTATATTCTGCTGCTTTGGGGTGAAAAGGTCAGAAGATATCAATTAAATTCAGCTGATCTAGAGTGTCATTTAAGGCTGCTGGGTTTTTTTGTTTTTTTTGTTGTTGTTGTTAATTTTCTTTCTTGAAGATTTATCCATTGATGGTAGTGGGGTATTAAAATCCCTACTATTATAATATTGCTATAAGATCTCACCCATTATGTATGTCAAAATCTGTTTTATATATTTAGGTGATCCTATATTAGACACATAGATATTTACAATGGTTATATCCTCCTATTGGATTGCTCCCTTTATCATTATGTAGTGACCTTCTTTATCCCTTACTATAGCCTTTGTTTTGAAGTCTATTTTGTCAGATATAAGTATTGCTACCTCAGTTTTTATTTTAATTCTATTTGCATAAAATACTTTTTTCAATCCCTTTACTTTCAGTCTATCTGTATCTTTTGTTTTGAAGGTAGGTCTCTTGTAGACAGCATATGTATGGGTTTTATCTTCTTATTCATGTTGTTACCCTATGCCTTTTCTTTTTCTTTTTCTTTTTTCAGAGAGTGACACATAGGGACAGACAGACAGCAAGGGAGAGAGATGAGAAGCATCAATTCTTTGTTATGGCACCTTAGTTGTTCATTGACTGCTCTCTAATTTGTACCTTGACCAGGAGGGCTACAGCAGACTAAGTGATTTCTTGCTTGAGCCAGCAACCTTGGTCTCAAGCTGGTGAGCCTTGCTCAAACTAGATGAGCCCACTTTCAAGCTGGTGACCTCGGGGTCTCCAGCCTGGGTCCTCCTAATCCTACTTCAATGCTCTATCCACTGTACCACTGCCTGGTCAGACTACCCTTTGTCTTTTGATTGGAGCACTTAATCCATTTACATTTAAGGTTATTATTGATATGTACTTATTTATTGCCATTTCTTTCTTTAAATTTACAATCCTCTTTTTCTCTATTTCTTTATTTCTTTTCCTTTGCTCTTTTTTCTGGCAGGCTCCTTAACATTTCTTGCATACTAATTTGGTTGTAATAAATTTTTTGAGCCTTGTTTTTTCTGGGAAGTATTTATTTCTCCTTTAATTTTAAACAATAAACTTGCTGAATAAACTATTCTTGGTTGTAGGTTCTTGTTTTGCATCACTTTGAGTATTTCTTGCCAATCTCTTCTATCCTCAAGTGTTTCTGTTGAGAAGTCATATGTCATCCTTATGGCGGTTCCTCTGTATGTAATTAACTGCTTTTCTTTTACAGTGTTTAACATTCTTTTTTGGCTCTTAATTTTGGTATTTTAATTATGATTATTCTTAGTGTAGACCTCCTTGGGTTACTCTTTAATTGGACTGTCTGTGCTTCTTGAACTTGTGTGACTTTTTTCTTCATCAATTAAAAAATATTCAGCTATGATTTCTTCAAACAGGTTTTCTATTCCTTGTTCATTCTCTTCTCCTTCCGAACCCCCTATGATACAGATGTTATTTCTCTTCATGTTGTCACAGAGTCTCTTAGAGTTTCCTATGTCTTTTTGCACCTTATTTCATTTTGTTGTTTTATTTCTATGCTTATGTTTATCTTGCCTTCTAAATTGCTGATTGAATTCTCTGCTTTGTCCAGCCTGCTGCTGATTCCTTCTAGTGCAGTCTTTATTTCTGATATTGTATTTGTCATTTCCCACTGGTTCTTTTTCAAATTTTTAGTATTTTTTTATGCTTGCTATCATTTTTTAGATGCTCATTATGTCCATCCATTGTTGTTCTAAAATCTTTGAGCATCCTAAAAATCATTACTTTAAACTCTACATCTGGTAGTTCGGTTACTTCCATTACATTTAGTTCTTTTTCTGGAGATTTCTCTTGTTGATTCATTTGGGTCACATTTTTTTGTCTGCCCAATTTGTCTGTGTATTAGGTAGTGCTGTCTGACTTTGAAATTTTTGTGGTGTCTTTATGGGGAAGATGGGCTCAGTGGTACTGACCTTCAGCCCACCTGTTTTCCTTGTTCTAAGAATGCTTCTTGAGGGTACTATTTTCCCTCCTGTTGTCTGTGAGTATTGAATACAGTTGGTCCTTTTATGGGCATGGTTATCTCTTTAGGCTATCTGGTTGTAAGGGTCAACTTTGATCATGTGTATTATACACTGCAATGTCTGTCTATGGGGCTTTTTTATTCTCCACAGTGTCTGGTGCCTGCTAGGCTTCTCATTTGGTCATGTTGCTTGTGTAGCTAGCTGAGTCTAGGGTTGGTGATATCTGCCATCTACTATCAGTTGTGTTGATTCTAGATCTTTCTGGGTTGGTGTCAGATATTGTTTGTAACCCATTGTGGGCTACTTGTCTGCAGATACTGCTCTTTATGCTGTTTGTGTCTGCATTTTCTGTGCTTGCGTAGTATGGGAAGGGCCAGCCTATGTATAAGGATCAGCTTCCTCCTGCTTAAAGATGATAGCAGCTCCATAAAAGCCCCAAGCTTCTTAAGATTTGTCTCCACTTTCCAGCTGCTCCATGTCCTCTTGCAGCTTCCTGGTCTTCCTACAGAGTTTTCTGTAAAAAGAACATAGTGTGGGCTTAGACTGGCCTCACCCAACCAACCCCTCTGCTCATGGCAAGTTTGTTGGGTTAGGGTAGAAGCTGAAGTTGGGAATACAACATTAGTGGAACCCCCTATATCAGGGGTCTCTTGATCAGAAGCTTAGTATGGGGAATATGGCCCCTACTCCAGAGCTTAATCTCTCAGCCAGTGCTAGATACTCAAATTTTATTTCTCCCTAAAAAGGTGAGAAGCAGGTTCAGATTAAATGGGGTCAACAGTTCCCTCTATAGAAGTTCTTACAGCTGGTAAGAGTCTGGTCTCAGGGAAAAAGACTGAGAGAGTCTCTTCCTGAGCTGATTGTGTCAGAATATGGGTAAGCTCATCATCCAGATCCAACAAAAAGCTCACAGAGACCCACACTTTGAATGTCCATGCTCCACATCACTCTCCCTTTACCCTGTGGAATCTAGTCCAGTGGAGCAGAATATCCAGCACACAGGCTGGCTGACTGTGAAGCTCCACCCTATCTGATAAACATAAGCCACTGTGCTGGTGCTGATCACAGAGAGTGGAACTTGCCTCAGCTGGGCCATGTGTGAGAAGCCCTTCCTTAGGATACCACTCTAGCAAGGGTTGTTAGATCCTGAACTGATGCTCTGCGCAATTGGCAACAGGATGTGCGCACCCTGAGCCTTCTCTGGAGGGAACCTGGTGCAGACCAGTGGGTGACACTTACCATGACTGACCCTCAGCAACCTTCTTGGAGCTACAAGCAATCCATAGTTTGTGGCTGCCTCTGCTGGGCCCAAGTGCACATAAAAATACCAAACTGCACTCCTAGGCTGGCTTTTACCCACATTGGTCCTGGGGGAAGGTTCGCTTAAAAGGCCAAGGCTCCTTGAGTCCTGACTCCTGCAACCTCTGTCTGCTCACTACTTGTTGGGCTTGCCCATAGAAAAAACCTCTGGTAGATTCTAGAGCCCAGAGAAATTCAGGGATTAGGAAGTGTGGTGGTTGTGGCTCCACCCCTCAGCCCCAGGTGTCAGTCTGTCTAGACTTTTATCACAGACCTCTGTAGATTGTGGCCCCAGGAGTCCGGTAGGTGTGGTCTCTGAGACCCAGAACTATGATGTGCCCACAGTCTGGACATTTTATTCTGAGCCTCCCATGAAGCGGAAGCACTAGTCATAGACTCAGGAGCATATGGAGGAAAGCTCTGGCCTCAACACCTGAAAACTGAGTCACTGATTGGCCCTGCTTTCTCATTTCTCAGAAGAACCCAGTATCCATGGATGGGGCAGGAGAGACTACTGGGGATAAAACAGTTGCTTTCCCCCAGGCTGATTCTACTCAGAGGAAACTGTTCTACCCATGAAAGATGGTGACTGTGGTATTGGAAAATGACTTAATGCAGGCATTCTGGTGGCTGTAGCCCACAGTGCCTTTCCCTGTGCCTCCAACCTGACACTCTCTTTATGTGATTCCAGTTCTCAGCCCTCTTTTCACTGGATCCCAAGGTAAGTGGCTGAGAAGGTGACTTTCTGCACAGGCCCTTTAAGAAAGCCTGTGTCTCTGAAAGTTCCATCTGTTTCTCACAGAGAAAAACCTCAGCTTTTTGCACTGCTAAATGCTGTGTGGATGCCTCTTCTAGCCTCTGGGGCTCTAGGCTGGGGCACCTGGCCTGGGGCTGAGCCCCCTTCCCTCTCAGGGTGACCCACCCCTCAGTGGTAGTCCCTCTGCACCTTCAGCTGCTGTTAACTCTTGGGAGTGGTGCAGCCCATTCAGCAGCTCCACCCTCTCTACCAGTCTCCGTGTAGTTTCTTCTGTGATCCTTGATTATAGACTCTTCTTCCTTTAGTTCAAAGTTCATTTTTGAAGATGATTGTTCTTAAATTATAATCCAATTTGGTCCTGGGAGGTGGCAGTTGGTATGTCCACCTACTCCATTGCCATCTTGGAATTCCAATCTTATTCAGTTTTAAAATTTCACCTTAGGAAATTCTTATTGTTTGCAGTCTTTGCTTTTCTGGTTTATAGATGTTCATGAATTGAGAACAAGAGTAATGAATTAATTTTTATATTTTTATTCTAATTACTAAACAAAAATTGACTAAAAGAATTAGTATGTCAAATTTATTAAGATAGAGGGATAGATAGGGACAGACAGACAGGAACGGAAAGAGGTGAGAAGCATCAATCATTAGTTTTTCGTTGCCATTGCGATGACCGTGGGCCTTCAGCAGACTGAGCTACCCCTTGCTGGAGCCAGCGACCTTGGGTCCAAGCTGGGGAGCTTTTGCTCAAGCCAGATGGGCCTGCGCTCAAGCTGGTGACCTCAGGGTCTCGAACCTGGGTCCTTCCACATCCCAGTCCAACGCTCTATCCACTGTGCCACCGCCTGGTCAAGCTAAGCTATATTTTGGTTTTACTTTATCTAAGTTTCTATTTCTGTGTTCATTGTGAGACCAAACAGTGGGAATTTTCTTAAAGTCATTAAGCAAGATTTTACAAAGTCTAGAGTGATGTTTATGCATCAGTGGTACAGTTGAATATTATTATCTATTTTTATGAAAGACTCAGGAATCTTTTAGGAGAAAATTTACTCTAAGCAAAATAGAAGCAAAGAAAAATACATTTGATGCAGTTACACAAATTATGCATCCTCAAATGCTTAAATTTATCCCTAAATATCTTTTCCTCCTGTCATACAGTCATTATCCCATGGTGAAACTCTAAACTTATCATTAGTAGTGATAACACCTGCTTGGTGTCTGTGTCCCACACTCCAGGTTGCACTCTTGACGTCCAGTACATCCCCTACAGTCCTGTAGTATTTCAGTTCCAGATGTTGGTCAGAGGTGATATAACTGATCGTTGTTTTTTGTTTTTGTCTTTATTATTGATTTTAATTTATTGTGTTTACATAGATTCTAGTGCCCCCTAGAATGAATCTCCCATCCCCTGTGTTCTCCTCAACATCCCCCTTGCCCTCCTTCCTCCCCACATCCTCCCCCCTTTCCTTCAGGATTTGCTTTTCTGCTCTCTATAATGCTGTATTATGTGTATATAATTTCTCCAATCTCTTTTCCTTCTCTGATCCCATCCTATCATCCCCTTTCCCTCTGTCTGCTTTTCCTGTAGTTCTTTTGATTCTGCCTCTATCTCTTTTCCATTCCTTAGTTCACATTGTTCATTAAATTCCTCAAATAAGTGAGGTCATATAATATTTTTCTTTTTCTGCCTGGCTTATTTCACTCAACACAATAATTTCCAGGTCTACCCACGTTGTCACAAACGGTAAGATTTTCTTTCTTTTTATGGTCTCATAGTATTCCATTGTGTATATGCACCATTGCTTTATAATCTACTTGTCCACAGATGGACACTTGGGCTGTTTCCTGATCTTGGCTATTGTAAATAATACTGCCATAAACGTGAAGGTGCATTTCTTCTTTTCAATCATTGATGTGGTGTTCTTGAGATATATTCCTAAAAGTGAGATGGCTGGGTCAAAAGGCAGTTTCATTTTTAATTTTTTGAGGAATCTCCATACTCTTTTCCACAGAGACTGCACCAGTCTGCATTCCCACCTGCAATGCAAGAGGGTTCCCTTTTCTCCACATCCTCATCAGCACTTATTATGTATTGTTTTGTTAATAAGCTCCATTCTGATTGGTGTGAGGTGATATCTTATTGTGGTTTTAATTTGCATTTCTCTAATAATTAGGGATGTTGAACATTTTTTTTTATCAGCCTATTGGCCATCTGTATGTCCTCTTTGGAGAAATGTCTATTCATTTTTTTTGCCTATTTTTTTTTTTAGAGTGATCTTTTGCCTATTTTTGATTAAATTGTTTCACTTCCTCGTGATGAGTTTTACAAGTTCTTATAAATTATGATTATTAACCCCTTATCAGATGTATTGTCGAATATGTTCTCCCATTGTGTAGTTTGTCTTTCTATTTTGTTTATATTGTCTTGAGCTGTGCAAAAGCGTTTTAGTTTAATATAGTCCCATTTGTTCATCCTTTATTTCACTTGCCCGTGGAGATAAATCAGCAAACATATTGCTGTGAAAGATGTCGAGAGCTTAGTGCCTATGTTTTCTTCTAAGATGCTTATGGTTTCCCAACTTACATTTAAATCTTTTATCCATTTTGAGTTTATTTTTATGTATGGTGTAAGTTGGTGGTCTAGTTTCATTTTTTTGCATGTAGCTTTCCAATTTTTCCAACACTATTTGTTAAAGAAACTTTCTTTACTCCATTGTATGCTCTTACCTTCTTTGTCAAATATCAATTATCCATAAAGGTGTGGGTTTATTTCTGGGTTCTCTGTTTTGTTCCATTGATCTATATGCCTGTTCTTATGCCAGTACCAAGCTGTTTTGAGTACAATGGCCTTGTAGTATAACATGATATTGGGAATTGTGATACCACCTACTTTATTCTTCTTTTTCAAGATTGCTGAGGCTATTCGAGTTCTATTTTGGTTCCATATAAATTGTTAGAATATTTGTTCTATATTTTTGAAGTATGTCATTGGCATTTTAATAGGAATTGCATTGAATTTATAAATTGCTTTGGGTAATATAAACATTTTAATGATATTCTTCTTCCGATTCATGAGCACAGTATATGCTTCCACTTGTTTATATCTTTCTTGATTTTTTTAATCAATGTTTTATAATTTTCTTAATAAAAGTCTTTAACCTTCTTGGTTAAATTTACTCTTAGATATTTATATTTTTGTTGTTGCAATAGTGAAGAGAATTGTTTTCTTAATTTCTCTTTCAGACAGTCTATTGGTATATAAAAATTCCTCTAATATCTGAATATTAATTTTATATCCTGCTACCTTATTGAATTCATTTATCAGGTTCAGTAGTTTTTTGACTGATACTTTAAGGTTTTCTATGTACATACAATATCATATCATCAGCAAATAATGATAGTTTTATTTCTTGTTTTTTAATTTGGATATCTTTAATTTCTTCTTCTGTCTGCTTGCTGTGGCTATAACTTTCCAAACTATATTGAATAATAGTGGTGTAAAGGGGCACCCCTGCCTTGTTCGTGATATTAAGAGAATTGCTTTTAACTTTTGCCCATTGAGTATGATGTTGGCTGTCAGTTTGTCATAGATGGCCTTTATCATGGTGAGGTATGTTCTCTGTATTTCCACTTTGCTGAGAGTTTTGATTATAAATGGATGCTGGATTTTTATCAAATGCTTTTTCTGCATCAATTGATATAATTATGTGATTTTTCTTCTTTTTGTTTATGTAATGAATCACATTGTTTGATTTGTGAATATTGTACCAGCCTTGCCTCCCCAGAATAAAGCTCACTTGATCATGATGTAAGACTGTTTTCAAGTATTGCTGAATCTGGTTTGCTAATATTTTGTTGAAAATTTTTGCATCTAAATTCATCAAGGATATTGACCTATAGTTTTCTTTCTTTGTATTGTCTTTTCCTGGTTTTGAAATCTGAATCCTGCTTGCCTTCTAAAAGAGTTTGGAAGTCTTCCCTCCTTTTGAAGTTTTTGAAATAACTTGGGAAGAACTGGAATTAGTTCTTCTTTGAATATTTGGTAGAATTTTTCTGTGGCCCAGGGCTTTTGTTTGTTGGAAGTTTTTTATAATTGTTTCGATCTCATTTGTTGTATTCTGTCTGTTTAGGTTTTCTGATTCTTCCAGATTAATTTTTGAAAGATTATATGTTTCAAGGAATTTGTCCATTTCACCAAGATTGTCTAATATTTTGGTGTGCAGTTCTTCATTTTATTTTCTTACAATCCTTTGTATTTCTACTGTGTCAGTTGTTACTTCTCCACTCTCATTTCTAATTTCTCTCTTTTTTTCTTGATGAGTCTGGTTAAAGCTTTATCGATCTTCTTTATCTTTTTGAACAACCAGCTCTTGGTCTGATCTTTATTATTTTCTTCCTTCTATTTCCTCAGGGCTTTACTTGTTGTTCTTTTTCTAGTTTCTTTAGATGCATGGTTAAATTTTTCATTTGAGTTTTTTCTTGCTTCTTAAGGTATGCCTGTAATGCCATGAACTTTCCTCTCAGGACTGCTTTTGCTATATCTCATAAATTTTGAGTTGTTATATGTTCATTTTTATTTATTTAAAGAAAATCTTTGATTTCTTCCTTGATCTCACTGTTTACCCATTTGTTATTTTATAATATTCTATTTAGTTTCCAAGTGTTTCAGTGTTTTTTAGTTTTTTTATTGTTGTTGATATTTAGTTTCATGCCATTGTGATCAGAGAAGATTCTTGATATGATTTCAATCTTCTTAAATTTATAAAGACTCATTTTGTGTCCTAACATGTGGTCTATCTTAGAGAATGTACCATGAGCACTTGAAAAAAATGTATATTCTGCTGCTTTAGGATGAAAAGTTCTGAAGATATCTATTAAATCCAATTGATCTTGTGTGTCCTTAAGTTTGCTGTTTCCTTGTTAATTTCCTTTCATGAGGATCTATCCATTGATGTTAGTGGGATATTGAAATCCCCTGCTATTATAGCATTTCTGTTGAAATCACTCTTTATGTCCATCAAAATCTGCTTTATATATTTAGGTGCTCCTATATTAGATACATAGATATTTAGAATGGTTATATCTTCCTTTTAGATTGCTCCTTTTATCATTATGTAGTGCCTTTCTTTATCTTTTATTATAGCCTTTCTTTTAAAATCTATTTTGTCAGATATAAGTATTGCTGTCTCACCTTTTTTTAAATTTCTATTTGCATGGAATATTTTTTCCCATCTCTTTACTTTCAGTCTATATGTATCTTTTGTTTTTAGGTGGGTCTCTTGTAGACAGTATATGTACAGGTCCTGTTTTTTTTATCGATGGAGCTACCCTATGTCTTTTGATTGGAGCATTTAGTGCATTTCATTTAAGATTATTATTGATATGTAATTTTTTCTTCCAATTTTATTCTTTAAATCTACATTCTTCTTTTACTAGATCCCCCCTCCTTTGTTCTATTTACAACAGTCCCCTTAACATTTCTTGCAGCATGGGTTTGGTTGTAATGAGTTTCTTGAGGTTTTATTGTCTGAGAAGCTTTTTATTTTTTCTTCAATTTTAAAATGATTGCCTTGCTGGATAAAGAAGTCTTGGTTATCAGTTCTTGTTCTGCATTACTTTGAATTTTTTCTTGCCATTTTCTTCTAGCCTCAAGTGTTTCTGTTGAGAATTCAGATATCTTTCTTAGGAGGACTCCTTTGTAGGTGATTGCTTTTCTCTTGCAGCTTTTAGTATTCTTTCTTTATCACTTATCTTTGGCATTTTAATTATGATGTATGCTGGTGTGGGCCTCTTTGGGTTTCATTTTAATGTTATTCTCTGTGTTTGTTGAACTTGGTTGACTTTTTCCTGCATCAATTTAGGAAAGGTTTCTGCTATAATTTCTTCAATGAGGTTCTCTATCCCTTGTTCTTTCTCTTCTCCTTCAGGAAACCTTATTATGCAAATGTTGTTTCCCTTCATGTTGTCACAGGGCTCTCTTAGTTTTCTCAGACTTTTTGATCCTCTTTTCTTTTTGCTGTTCTACTTCCCGGCTTTTTCTTATCTTGTCCTCTAAATCATTGATTCAATCCTCTGCTTCGTCCAGCCTGCTTTTAATTCCTTTTAGTGTAGTCTTCATTTCTGATATTGTGTTTGTCATTTCTGTTTAAGTCCTTTTTTATGATGCCAGCTATCTCTTTGTATAGGTGCTTGTTTTGTCCATCTATTGTTGCTCAAAGATCTTTGAACATCCTAACAATCATTATTCTAAACTCTGCATCTAGTATCTTGTTTATTTCCATTTCATTTAGTTCTTTTGGGGGAAATTTCTTTTGTTCGTTCATTTGAATTACACTTCTTTGTCTTCCCATTTTGTCTCTGTATAGATTAGATACCACTCTAACTATAGTTATTAGGTTATAAGCTGATGCTCTTCATATTTGTACTTGCCCTGGACCTCCCTGTTCAGAACCTGGCACACACCATTGGGGGTCACTGCTTTTGACTAGCTCTTAGCAACCTTCTTGGAGCTACAAGCAATCCAGAATTTGTGACTGCCTCTGCTGGGCCCTGATGCCGTTGTTACTATCAGCTGCACTCCTAGGCTGACTTATCTACTCTTGGGCAGTGTTTTTGGCCTTTCTATTCATGATGTGAGGTCTTTCCACCATCCCCCCTCTACTTCCACCTCCTCAGGCACTTGGGCACCAGTGTGGGCTCATAAGCCACAGCTCGGGCTGCTTCATGGCTGTGTGGGACTCTTTGCCTTGCTGGGATCAGTCCCCAGTGTGCATGGTCTGCCTCTTTGGGCCCCGCTTCCATGGGTGTGTGGGAAACCTCTCTAGGCTCTGCCCCTCTCCTTCGCAGCATGGGCCGCAGGGCTTTGCCTCCCACAAACATGCAGCATCTCTTGATGGGCTCCACCTCCTCCAAGCAAGCGGGATGCCTTAGCCTGAAGGCTTCTATTCTCACAAGCATGCAGAAGGTTTCTTCAGGCTCCGCCCCCTGCTGCTGCCATGTGGGCTGCCTCGCTGGGCTCTTTCCTGACCACCACACAGGCCAAGTGCTGTGGCCTCTGCCACAGCCAGGCCTTCCAGCCCTTTAGAGGATATTCAGCTAGTTGGGGGGCCAAGTAGCCCAGACCTCAGCACTCAAATCTTGTGTCCCTGATTCGTCCCCTGCTTCTAAGTGTCTCTCTGCACTTACTGGAGCAGGAGAGCCTCTGTTGGGTGGGGTAATTACTTCTCTTTGCTGATTTGGTTCTCCCAGGAAGAGGAGGCAATTTAGGTTTGGGGAGTGACACAGTACAGGAATCAGGGTGGTTGTCCCCCACAGTCCCTTCCTGTGCCCTGAGACTACACTCTCCTCTCGCAACTTCAGTCCTCTTGACACTCCTCATTCCCAGAGCCCCATGTAAATGTCTGTGAATGAGCTTTTCTGTGTGGTCTCTTTAAGATGGAGCCTGGGTCTGAGAGTTCTGTCTTTCTCTTGCAAACAGTAACCCGGCTCTTCTTTCAGCTAACTACTGTCCATATGCCTCCTCTAGTCTCTGGGGCTCTAGGCTGGGGCTCCAGCCCTAAAGCTGAGGGTCCACAACTCTCCCGAAAATGCACCCCACCATGAGATACCCTCTGGGCCACAGCTCACTTCTGGGAGCAAGGAAGCCCTTTCCACATCCTGCCTTTCCTACCAGCTCAGTATGGTTCCTTTAGCAATGATTGGTTATAGATTCCTCTCAGTTTAGTCCAAAATTGGTTTTTCAAGATGATTGCTCCTAAGTTAAGTTGTAATCCACTTTGGTTTTAGGAGGCAAGAGTTATAATGTCAGCCTACTTTGTTGCCATTTTTCCCTCATAACTCATTGTTTAAATGTAATCTTCAGTAGATACTTTGAACTACCTCTTGCCCATTGTTCCACAGAGTGTAATGTTTGTTAATGTATCTGTTTCAGCTTTCTTGTCTAAATGATAATCATAATATTAATAATTAATATTAAATAATAAAAACCTATGTTATGATGATTCTGTAAGTGAGTATCTAGAAAAAACTTAAAGAATTTTATAAATAGTGTTTAGAGAAAAACCCAGCCTGAATACATAATACTTTAGGTCTAAAATATTATCTGGATTTTACCATTTTTTTTCTGATTTTTTTATGATTATGCATACCATATTGGCTTGTTAATATATTTTATCACAAATAATTTCCAGTATTTTAAAAACAAGATTTGTCACATTTAATCATCACATTTTTCATATGAATAAACTATTTTCTGAATCTCTTGAAAAAGTAGGTATCTGGAAATTAAGCCTAGACGCTAAATTTATACCTTGCTATGTTCTCTTGAAAGTTCTGTCTCTTATTTTAAGAGCATCTCAATTCTCCAGGCCATTATCTGTATTCAGTTTCATTTACTTCCATGATTGTCTCAACTTTCTTTGTATCTGTGTGTTGTAAATGTGGAATAAGAATCTTAAATGTTCTGAGTCAGGGTCCATAAAAACAGAACCTGAGACAAGACTTCAACTGCATAAGATTTGTTGGGCAAAGATTCTGTAGGGAATTGTTCAAAGGGAGGAAATGAGGCAGGAAAGAAAAGTGGGAGAGAACTAAGCAAGGATTTGGTCCCAGATAAAGTTTAGTACTGGCTCAATCTATAGATGGACCCCTCTGGAGCATTAATGGAACCAAAAAATAATCCCTGCTGAAGGTCTGGTTTAGTTTTTCTAATCACGCATCAGGATACCACTGACAAAGAGCTGCCTATAGAAGTGGGACTTCTCTATGAGATTTGGTAGCTGACAGCATGAGAAGAAATAAGCTGTTGAGATTATGGTTTGTTTTCTTATTGCTTTAATACAATGCAAAACCTTGTAGTGATGAGGATTCATTTTAGTGTTTAAGAGCATGACGACTTAAGTAAACGCCGGAATGAAAATTCAAACTCTACTACTTAAGGCTTGTTAGGGGCAAATTGATTAACTTTTTGTGTTATACATTTGTGAATCTAAGAAAAACACAAATGACATTGGAATAATATCTTTATTACAGGGCACTGGTAAAGGTTAAATATTATCATAACTGTTAATAATTGAAAACTGTGTTTGACCTGAATTAAGCAATACACAAGTATTGTCCAGTGTCATTATTATTTTAATTCTTTATAAAAATATGAAGGAATTTATGTGGATAACTAAAAAGTAAATGACCTATTTTCTCTCCCCAAATTGGAGAATACTAAATGTGCTTTCTTATAAAATGCTTTTCTAATTAAAAATAACAATATTATCAGATACCTTTTTCTATATTCATAAATATAATAATTTAAGTCTATTTTCCATACAGGGCAACTGATTAACTTCTATTTAAGTAATTATTAACAATATTGTAATACATTTTGCATTGACTTATTCTAAAAATACAAATTTACTCTTTTTTTTATTCTAATTTATTAATTGATTTTAGAGAGAGAAGAAAACATCAATTTGTTTTTCCACTTATTTATGCATTCACTCATCGATTCTTTTTTTTTTTTTACAGGGACAGAGAGAAAGTCAGAGAGAGGGATAGATAGGGACAGAGAGACAGGAACGAAGAGAGGTGAGTAGCATCAATTATTAGTTTTTCATTGCCATTGTGACACCTCAGTTGTTCATTGATTGCTTTCTCACATGTGCCTTGACCGCGGGCCTTCAGCAGACCGACCAACCCCTTGCTGGAGCCAGCAACCTTGGGTCCAAGCTGGCAAGCTTTTGCTCAACCCAGATGGGCCTGTGCTCAAGCTGGTGAGCTCGGGGTCTCGAACCTGGGTCTTCCGCATCCCAGTCCAATGCTCCATCCACTGCGCCAACGCCTGGTCAGGATCATTGATTCTTATATGTGCCCTGACCAGGGATCAAACCAACAACCTTGAGGTCTTGAAACAACATTCTAATCAACTGAGCAACCCAGCCAGGGGTTCAAATTTATTCTTTTTAATGAAATATTTATCAGTGAAATTTCTACATCAAAAAGCATGCTTTAAAGTTTCAGTTAACTATTGTCAGATATTTATTCTTCAGGAATTTTAAACAATGAGTTCTATAAATAACTGTACACAAAATATTTGTTTTTTATCAAAATATACACGTCTCCTTCAGTATACACACTGTAAATACACACATATAGATTTAGTACAGTGTGATGATTGTGGGGTTGCTGTGAAGGAAGGTAGAGGAGGGTAATATCTGGAAGATAAAAGATGATAGATGAAGACTTGTTGGCCAGGAAAGTGAACACACTAACGGTGTACAGAGATGTGTTGTAGAATAGGGAACCTAAAACTTGTATAATTTTGATAACCAGTATCACACCAAACACATTAATCTAAATAAATAAATAAATAAATAAATATTTTTCTGTGCTATTCTAGTTTATTATATAAATTAATAAATTTTTTGGTTCAGTTATTTGTAATTATATCTAATTGTTATAAGTTTATTAATTTGCAAGAATATTTTATACAGTGATATGTCAACCAGACATACATATTGTAATGCCTCACATATTAAAAAAAACAGAAAGATAAACTTTAATCAAATAGCTCCTACTACCAGCTATTTCTTTTTATAAAGAGCATATTTTTTAATATATTTCTTATTATTTCTAGTTTCTCTCATACTCTGTCTTCAGTATGATTTTTTTACTTTTTATGATGAAAGAATAAAGCACAAAATATTAAAGTACAACTTAATGTATTTATTATTGATGAAATATTTATTTAATTACCAAATGGAAAAAGAAAACCACAGAATTCCACATATCTCTTCCAAATCTTTCTTCTTCAAATTATTTTGACTTCTATGTAATGAGCCTTTCTTTAGAGATTTTCCTCTAGGTACTTACACCTAAAATTACAGTTTAGTTTTGCTTGGTCATAAACTATTTATAAAAAAAAGCAATAAGTTTTTCTTTTTGTGCCTAGTTTCATTGATTGCATTTTGTCTGTGTGATTTTTCTTTAAATAGCATAAAAGTTCAGTATTTTTTATTGCTAAAGACAATTCCATGAATGAATATATCTCAGTTTTACTTTATTTTATAATATTGATTGAGATTTGTGTTGTTTCCAGGTTTTAGCAACTGCAATTAAGTTTTGCACAACTTTCTTGAACATATTTCTTGTTGTAAATGAGCATATTATCTAAGTAGATATGCAAATATGCAACTTCAGTAGATATACCTAAACTTCAGTAAATAGTTTTACAAAGTAGTTTTGCCAATTTACTATTTCACCAAAAGGTCTACTGATTTATGCTGTCACAAAACTTTATAAATAGTATCCTTAAAATGTATTCATCCTTGTAGTTTCATAGCATTTTTTTACCTTTTAATATTCCTGAAAAGTAAGTATGTTGAGCTCCTTTCATATGAGATTTTGAAATATTTATATATTATTTTTAATGGCTAAGTTTTCTTGTAGTATTTTAGGTTGATATTTTTCTCATGTTATATATATGTACATTTTGTTGATAATATTTAGTGAAATAACTTACAAATATATTTTCAAAAAGATGGTTTTTATTTTTTTTCTTGGTCCTTTGTTTTTTCTAATATTAATACAGTTCAGTTCAGTAATTATTTTACTTCCAGTAAATGTTGTTTTGTGTATTGGTTTAAAGATAACTACTGATCAAGAAGATATTTTTATATATTATAACATATAATTTAGATTTGAATTTAGTTTAAATATTAACTTAGAATTTTCTGCAGGCAGAGAGAGGTCAGATTGTGTTTACTTTATATGTGAATATTCAGAACATATATTGTCCAACTTCTTTTTCATTTACCATAGTCTAATATATATTTTTTAATCACATGAGATTTATAAAATTTCCTGCAATCCAAAAGAGCAATTATTTCTATCTTCTAATCTTTAACAATATTTTGGTTATTCTTCTTTCTTTTTCCTTATTTAAACTTTAGAACTTACTTGCTAGATTTTATTTTAGTTATGACTAAGTTGGATTATCAATTAATTTGATAACAATGAGCATCATTCTAATATTGAGTCTTCAATATGTTTGATATATTTATTACTAACTAGATTTCTTTAATTTTCTGAATTATTGTTTTATGATTTTGTAGTTTATGTGCCTCACACATTTAGTTAAAAATCTTATGGGTATTTTTTGTTTTCTCCTGAAATTAGGATTTGTATGCATTTATATTTTCAAGTCTATGCAGTTTTATAGAAACTCAATATAATTTTCTATTTTTATATTGTATCCTTTTAAAATTTCTAAATTCAGTTTCATATCTCTACATTTACCTTTAGTTTTTTTTTAAGTGTTTCATGTCTTCATCTTCTGCATCCTCATAGAGAAATGGAAACTCTTTCTTTCCTATTTTTATATTATTTCTTTTCCTTGCATTACTGTATCTTAAAAACTGAATCTAAGTGATTGTATATCTTCATCTTAGATCTTGTCTTTTATATATTTTGGCATGTATTATTTTAAGAACAGACATTTGATTCTATATGTTATAGTGCAGTTCTCTATTTCATCAGTTTTTGCCTTTCCTTTTTATACAGTGTGTTCATAAAGTCATGGCACACTTTTGACCGGTCATAGGAAAGCAACAAAAGACAATAGAAATGTGAAATCTGCACCAAATAAAAGGAAAACTCTCCCAGTTTTATACCTATTTAGTGCAGTCCGATGTGGGCTCAATTTGTTGCCCTATACACATCCAAACGATAGTGAAGTTCTTGCCACACATGTATAAGGATGTCTGGTGTAACAGTGAATAACATCTGTGATTCTCTGTCTTAAAAAGTGATTAATGTTGATACGTTCAATGTACACATGTTGCTTCACATAACCTCAAAAGTAAAAGTCTAAGGGCATCAGATCCGAGGATCATGGTGGCTATGGTTTGACAGAACCCCTGCCTATCCACCGCTAGGGGAATGTTCTATCCAGAAACTCATGAACAATGGTGGCGTTGTGTGGAAGAGTGTAATCCTGTTGAAAGATGACACTTCTGGAAATTGTGGCACTGCATAGAATTCCAACATGTCAAGAAGGTGTTTGCCGTCACAGACTGCTCCGCGAAATAAAACAGGCCTATCACCTTATCATTCATCAGGCCACACCACACGTTCACTTTAAAGGTGTTACGTTCATACTCAACATAGGTGTGAGGATGTTCAGCAGCCCATATCCAGACGTTATGGTGTTGAACATGTCCACAGATATGGAAGGTCGCCTCATCGCTAAACACAATCTTCTGCAAAAATCTTGCATCATTGTCGATCTCATGAAGCATATCTGTAGCAAATGCGTGTGTGGGTCTATCCACCGGTTTGATAGTGTGCAACAGCCACAATTTGTACCCCATAAAACAGAGACCTTTCCTTAACACCTTATGAACTGTAGTCTTGCTTAGGTGTAATTGTCGAGCACACGCACGCACAGATCTTTTAAAGCCCCTTAGGTAGCTATCCCGTATAGTCTCTACAGACTCGTCACTAACTGACGGCCTACCAGAATGGGGTTTCTCCACCAAACTGCTGGTTTCCTTCAACTGCTTATCCCACCAAGTAATGTTATTCCTATGTGGTGGCGCTTCGTTTTAAACGCGCCAATATTCACATTGCACTTCGGTCACGGATTCAATTTAGCAAGCCACAGAACACACTGAACTTTCCTCTTTACCACCCACATCTTGACTGGCATGGCTGTGGGCTGCTCCGCTGTATACACAGTGTTTCATCATCATCTGCGCATGCACAAATGCTGCCACATCATCCTACAGAAAGTGGGAGGGTTTTCCTTTTATTTGGTGCAGATTTTACATTTCGATTGTCTTTTGTTGCTTTCCTGTGACCAGTCAAAAGGGCACCATGACCTTACAGACACACTGTGTTTCTTTCTTCCACAAATTTTCTATATAATAACTAATATGGATATTGGTCCATAAACTTAAAACTATTTATTCTTACTAATATTTTATTTTAAAGTTATTTTAGCAGCATTGCACAAGTAGCCATATATATATTTTTTATCATTCATGTATATGTTTTATAATCTCAATTAGGATTTTTTTATTAATAATTTATTTAGTAAGATATTTTCTAATTTTTTAAATAAAAAGTAAATATTTTCTAGTTATATGTTGGGCTGCTAATTTGAAACTAATTGTTTTGATACCAAAACATATCCTGTATAATTTTCATCCTAAGAAATGTCTTGACCTCTTTTTGTGTAAATGTTCTTTATATTTTTTGATAGAATATGAATCTGATGATATTGTGTCTTCATTCCCATAATTCTCTATAAAGTTTTGGCTTACATTCTTAAACCATTTAAAGAGGCCATATCCAAATTTAGAATGTTATATTTTGCATGCTATTACCAATATGATTTTGTTATAAATTACATCATACGTAATATAGTATATAAGGTATAACAGGTCTATTTGTTAATTTGTACTTTTATTATATTTCCAAGCATGGCATTAAACTTCAAACACTATATTATTCTTATCCTCACAAATATCCAATTACTATTCTATATTTTAAATAAGTTTAGCATTTAAGTCACACTTAAATCAAAGTAGACTTCTAATTATACCATCATAGTTATTTACATGTATATTTTAGTAATATTATATATTATTACTATTAGTACATTAATATTTTATCTTCTATTCTGTGCTATATTCTATTATATATTATATTCATTATTTTTGTATTTACCAACTATTAACTCCTATTCAATATCAATTCTATTGATACAAATATTTAGTATATTTTCTTCTTCAGTGTATCCTGAGCACCTGAGATTGGAACAAAACCTAAAATGCACTAAATAATTATATGTTGAATAAAAATATACAAAATAACTGTTAAACTTAAATTAATTATAGATCAAGTAAATCATAAATGCAGTATATTTTTAGTGAGCATCTCAAATTCCCGCACTGCCACTAAATAAATTGCACCATTAATAAAGCACCTATTGTTTGTGCCTCAGTGTCTTTATATAAAAAATATTAATGATAACTTCATCATGTATTGTATAGTATTACAATAACTTATACTCATATATTGTTTACTATAATTTCTACAACATTGGTAAGATTTTATTTAATTTTAGCCAACACTAGAATACCATTACATTATCATACTCTGAGACAAAGTGGTCACTCAATAAATTTAGAGGTGTGATGAAAGTTTACTTTACTTATATGGGGAGATTATTATTTGAAATAATTAGTTTTAACAAGTTTATTCAATTCTTTTATGTATTACACATGTTTTTTTTCCTTTTTTAAATTTTATTTGTTATTATTATTATTATTAATTTTAATGGGGTGACACCAATAAATCAGGGTACATATGTACAATGAAAACATCTCCAGATTATCCCATTATTCAATTGTGTTGCATACCCATCAACCAAAGTCAAATTGTCCTCTGTCACCTTCCAACTGGTTTTCCCTGTGCCCCTCCCCTCCTCCCTATCGCACACTCCAGTCCCTCCCTCCACCCCGTGACCACCACTCTCTTGTCCATGTCTCATAGTCTCACTTTTATGTCCCACCTATGTATGAAATCACGCTGTTCTCAGGGTTTTTTTTATGATTTACTTATTTCACTCCGTATAATGGTATCAAGGTCCATCCATTTTGTTGTAAATGATCCGATGTCATCATTTCTTATGGCTGAGTAGTATTCCATAGTATATATGTACCATCGCTTTTTAATCCACTTGTCTTCTGATGGACACTTGGGCTGTTTCCAGATCTTCGTTATTGTGAACAATGCTGCCACGAACTAGGGGCGCATTTCTTCTTTTCAAACAGTGCTATGGAGTTCTTAGGGTATATTCCTATAAGTGGGATAGCTGGGTCAAAAAGCAGTTCAATTTTTAATTTTCTGAGGAATCTCCATTCTGTTTTCCACAGTGGCTGCACCAGTCTGCATTCCCACCAGAAGTGCAGGAGGGTTCCCTTTTCTCCTCATCCTCGCCAGCACTTATTCTGTGTTGTTTTGCTGATGAGCGTCATTCTGACTGGTGTGAGGTGATATCTCATTGTGGTTTTAAATTGTATTTCTCTAATGATTAGTGATGTTGAGCATTTTTTCATATGCCTATTGGCCATCTGTATGTCCTCTTTGGAGAAATTTCTATTCATTTCTTTTGCCCATTTTTTGATTGGATTGTTTGTCTTCCTGGTGTTGAGTTTTACAAGTTCTTTATAAATTTTGGTTATTAAACCCTTATCAGACATGCTGTCAAATATGTTCTCCCATTGTGTGGTTTGTCTTTTTATTCTGTTCTTATTGCCTTTAGCTGTGCAAAAACTTTTTAGTTTGATATAGTCCCAATTGTTTATCTTGCCTTTTATTTCATTTGCCGGTGGAGATAAATCGGCAAATATATTGCTGCTACAGATGTCAGAGAGCTTACTGCCTATGTTTTCTTCTAAGATGCTTATGGTTTCATGGCTTACATTTAAGTCTTTTTTCCATTTTGAGTTTGTTTTTGTGCATCATATAAGTTGATGGTCTAGTTTCATTTTTTTGCATGTAGATGTCCAATTTTTTCAACATCATTTGTTAAAGAGGCTGTCTTTACTGCATTGTATGTTCTTTCCTCCTTTGTCAAATATCAGTTGTCCATAAAGCTGTGGGTTTCTTTCTGGGTTCTCTGTTCTGTTCCATTGATCTATGTGCCTGTTGTTATGCCAGTACCAGGCTGTTTTGAGTATAATGGCCTTGTAGTAAACCTTGATATCAGGAAGAGTGATACCCCTGTTTTATTTATTCTTTTTAAGATTGCTGAGGCTATTCGTGTTCTTTTATGGTTCCATATATATTTTTGGAATATGTGTTCTATATCTTTGAAGTATGTCATTGGTATTTTAATTGGTATTGCATTGAATTTATAAATTGCTTTGGGTAATATAGACATTTTAATGATGTTTATTCTTTCTAGCCATGAGCACGGTATATGCTTCCATTTGTTTGTATCTTCCTTGATTTCTTTTTTCAGTGTTTTATAATTTTCCGAGTACAAGTCCTTAACCTCCTTCTTTAAATTTACTCCTAGGTACTTTATATTTTTGGCTGCAATAGTGAAGGGGATTGTTTCCTTAATTTCTTTTGCTGACATTTCATTGCTGGTATATAGAAATGCCTCTGATTTCTGTGTATTAATTTTATATCCTGCCACCTTGCTGAATTCATTTATCAGGTCCAGTAGTTTTTTGACTGAGACTTTAGGGTTTTCTATATACAATATCATATCATCTGCAAATAATGACAGTTTTACTTCTTCTTTTCCAATTTGGATGCCTTTTATTTCTTCTTCTTGTCTGATTGCTGTAGCTAGGACTTCCAGAACTATGTTAAATAAAAGTGGTGAAAGGGGTGAACCAGGTTTCCTGCCTGGTTCCTGATCTTAAGGGGATTGCTTTTAATTTTTGTCCATTTAGTATGATGTTTGCTGTGGGTTTGTCATAGAAGGCCTTTATCATGTTAAGGAATGTTCCCTGTATTCCCACTTTACCGAGAGTTTTGAGCATCAATGTGTGCTGGATTTTATCAAATGCCTTTTCTGCATCTATTGAAATTATCATGTGATTTTTGTCCTTCCTTTTGTTTATGTGATGAATCACATTGATTGATTTGCGAATATTGAACCAGCCTTGCCTCTCCAGAATAAATCCCACTTGATCATGGTGTATGATTTTTTTCATATATTGCTGGATCTGGTTGGCTAATATTTTGTTGAGAATTTTAGCATCTAACTTCATCAGGGATATAGACCTATAATTTTCTTTCTTTGTGTTGTCTTTGCCCCGTTTTCGGATCAGTATTATGCTCGTCCCATAAAAGGAGTTTGGAAGTCTTCCTTCCTCTTGAATTTTTTGAAATAGCTTGAGGAGGATAGGAGTTAGTTCTCTTTCAATTTTTGATAGAACTCACTTGTGAAGCCATTAGACCCAGGACTTATCTTTTTTGGGAGTTTTTTGATAACTATTTCTATCTCATTTGTCGTAATTGGTCTGTTTAGGTGTTCTGATTCTTCCAGATTGATTTTTGAAAGGTTATATGATTCAAGAAATTTGTCCATTTCACCTAGATTGTCTAATTTTTTCGCATAGAGTTCTTCATAGTATTTTCTTACAATGCTTTGTATCTCTTTTGTATTAGTTGTAATTTCTCCACTGTCCTTTCTAATTTTATCTATTTGAGACCTCTCTCTTTTTTTCTTTGTGCGTCTAGTTAAGGGTTCATCAATCTTGTTTACCTTTTCAAAGAACCAGCTTCTGTTTTCATTGATCCTCAGTATTGTTTCCTTAGCCTTTATGTCATTTATTTCTGCTCTGATCTTTATTATTTCCTTCCTTCTACTTGTCCTGGATTTTATTTGCTGTTGTTTTTCTAGTTCTTTTAGCTGCAGGGTCAGGTTGCTTATTTGAGCTTTTTCTAGCTTCTTATGATATGCCTGTAGTGCAATGAACTTCCCTCTCAGAACTGCTTTTGCTGTGTTTCATAAATTTTGAGTGGATGTATGCTCATTATCATTTGTTTTTAGAAAATTTTTTATTTCTTCTTTGATCTCATTGTTAATCCATTCATTATTTAATAACATGCTATTTAGTTTCCAAATGTTTGAGTATTTTTCATTTTTTCTTTTGTGGTTAATTTCTAGTTTCATGGCATTGTGATCAGAGAAAATGCTTGATATGATTTCAATCTTCTTACATTTATTGAGATTATTTTTGTGTCCTAACATGTGATCTATCTTAGAAAAAGTACCATGAGCGCTTGAGAAGAATGTATATTCTACTGCTTTAGGGTGATATGTTCTGAAGATATCTATTAAATCAAGTTGATCTAGTGTATCCTTAAAGTCTGCTGTTTCTTTATTAATTTTCTTTCTTGAGGCTCTATCCAGTGTTGTTAGTGGGGTATTAAAATCCCCTAATATTATAGTATTGCTGTTAATCTCGCCCTTTATATTTATCAAAGTTTGCTTTATATATGTCGGGCCTCCAATATTTGGTGCGTAGATATTTATAATAGTTATATCTTCCTGTTGAATTATTCCCTTTATCATTATGTAGTGTCCTTTTTTATCTATTACTACAGCCTTTGTTTTAAAGTCCATTTTGTCAGATATAAGTACTGCTACCCCGGCTTTTTTTTCATTTCTATTTGCATTAAATTTTTTTTTTTCCATCCTTTACCTTCAGTCTATGTGCATCTTTTGTTTTAAGGTGTGTCTCTTGTAGACAGAATATGTATGGGTCCTGTTTTTTTATCCACGCAGCTACTCTATGTCTTTTGATTGGATCATTTAATCTATTTACATTTAAGGTTATTATTAATATGTAGTTGTTTATTGCCATTTTATTCTTTAATGCTGTTTTCTTCTTTTGCTATTTTCTTTCCTCCCTTTGAACTGTTCACAACAGGCCCCTTAGTATATCTTGCAGGATTGGTTTGGTTTTAATAATTCCTTCAGGCTTTCTTTGTCTGGGAAGCTCTTTATTTCTCCTATTTAAATGTTAGCCTTGCTGGATAGTCTTGGTTATACGTTCTTGTTCTGCATTACTTTTATTATATCTTGCCATTCCCTTCTGGCCTCAAGTGTTTCTGTCGAGAAGTTCGATGTCATCCTTATGGGGGCTCTTTTGTAGGTGATAGCCTTTTTTTCTCTAGCAGCTTTTAATTTTTTTTCTTTATCCATTAGCTTTGGTATTTTAACTATGATGTGTCTTGTTGTAGATTTTTGGGGGGTTTCTCTTTAATGGAGTTCTGTGTACTTTTTGAACGTTCGCATGTTTCCCAGCCTTAATTTAGGAAAGTTTTCTGCTATGATTTGATTGAACAAAGTTTCGATTTTCTGTCCTCTATCCTCTTCTTTAGGCACCCCTATAATGCAAATGTTGTTTCTCTTTATGTTGTCATAGAGCTCCCTTAGAGTTTCCTTACATTTTTTGAGTCTCTTTTCCTTTTTCTTCTCCTCTTCTGTGCCTTTTTTTATTGTGTCCTTTAACTCGCTGATTCAATCCTCAGTGTGATTCATCCTGCTTTTAATTCCTCCATTGTGGTCTTCAGTTCTGATACTGTATTTGTCATTTCTGTCTGATTCTTTTTTTATTATTTCAATTTCATTTTTTATACTTGTTATCTCTTTATTTAGGTGTTCATAATGACTGTCCATTATTGCTCTAATTTCTTTGAATATCCTAACTATTATTATCTAAATTTTACTTCTGGTAATTTGGTTATATCTGGTTCATTCTGTCCTTCTCTGGGGATTTTTCTTGATTCATTTGGTTTGCATTCCTCTGCCTGCGTATTTTGTCTGTGTATAAGCAAGTTGTGGCCACTGGAGTCCAGTAGGTGTTGCCTTTGTGTTCTCTAAGTGTGGTCTGTCTGTAGGCCTGCCATTCCCTCTGCCGCTGCATAAGGCGGTTTTGTATAGGCGTTGCCAGCGTCAGCTCACTGCGGCTCTTGCTGTGATTTTCTCCTCTCCTCCGCAGGAGAGGCTGTCACTCAAGCCACTAGCCTCAGCACCATGGGTAGAGGTGAGCACCTTTGCTCAGCTGTGGACCCAGCACCCGCATTCAGAGCCTGCTCGCCACAGTTTCGCGGGTTGGGCGGTGCTTTTGACGTGCTCTCAGCTGTGAGCCTTTGCCCGTCTGGAACTTTAGCCCCGCCCTCGAGGCCAGGGCCCTCCTGTGCAGGGCTGCAAACCATGGTTTATTGGGCCGGGCTGGTGTGCACTCAGCTGAGGACTTCCGCTCCTCCCGGGCTCTACCCCGCCCCTTCATTCTGAGCCAAGTCGCGCACACAGGGTTGCAAACCATGGTTTATTGGGCCTGGTGTGTTTGCTGGCTTGCATTCAGCTGTGAGCTTCTGGTTGCCCCGGGCTCTACCCTGCCCCCGCATTTGGAGCCTGCTCACACTTGCAGGATGGCAAACCGCGGTTTCTCCGGATGGGCGGGGCTGGTAGCATGAGCTCAGCCACGAGCCCCCGCCTGTTTCTGGTCCTAGCCTTGTCTCCGCAGTCAGGGCTGGCTTGCACAATGTCGCAGAGCAGATCTCTGCTTGTTCCTGGCCTCCTGGTTTGTCCCAGCAGGTGGGATTACAGGCGGGCCTGCAGCTGCCGGACCGCTTTCGCGCATCCCCTCTGCCCCTACTGGGCTAGACCGAGCTCACACCGGCTTGGCCTCTGCCCATGCCGACAGAACCACGTTTCAGCGTCCTGCCGCCACCATACCCTTCAGCAGCCCTCAGCAGAGTAGGAAGGTCCCTAATACTCCACACTGTAGGCCTGGGAGCTCCCTCCCTCTAAGCAGCTCTGCTCTAATTGCCGCGGGAGAGCTTGTTTGGCTAGTGTCCTGTCTCCCTTTGCTGGTATTGCTAGTTCCAGGAGAAATATTCGTTTTCAATTAGGGAAGTGACTTAGCCCAGGGATTAGGGTGGCTGTCTCTCAGAGTGTTTGTCCCTTTGCCTTCAGTCCACACTCTCTTCCCGCTGCTCTGCTCCTCTCCTGTGTCCCCGTTCCCTGGAGCCCCGGATGCGTGGTTGTGAGGGAGGTTTTTTGCGCTGTTCCTTTAAAAAGAATCTTGGGTCTGAGAAAACTCTCTTTGTCACAAAAAGTATCCTCACTTGTTTCACAGCTTAATACTGTCCAAACGCCTCTTCCAGGCTCTGGGACTTCAGGCTAGGGCTTGGTTCCTGGGACCCAGGTCCCTCCCTCTCCGCCAAACTCTCCTCCTACCATGCGGGTCTCTCCGGGCTGCCGTTTGCTCCAGGGAGCTGGGCAGCCCTCTTCGCGTTTTCGCTATTCCTACCAGTCTCAATGTGGCTTCTTCTGTGTTTCTTGGTGAGGAGTCCAGTTAGTTTAGTTCAAAGTTGGTTTATCCAGATGATGGTTCTTAAAATTTAGTTAAAATCCACTTTGGTTCTGGGAGTTGGAAGTTGGTACGTCCGCCTACTCCATTGCCATCTTCAGATGCACCCCCCCCCAAGAATTTTTTTAAAGACATTATTTATTCGTTTTTTTTTAGAGAGGAGAGAGAGCGAGAAAGGGGGTAGGAACAGGAAACATCAACTCTCATATGTGCCTTGACCAGGCAAGCCCAAGTTTTTGAACTGACGACCTCAGTGTTCCTGGTCGACCTACACATGTTTTTTTTTTTAAAAAAAGAACTAAGACTATTTAAAAAAGATATTGTTCTTAGTAGTTTCCTGTGCTTTTACTTTCACAAATGTATGACTTCCTGAAAGGCAGCTCAGTAATGTGATCTATGGTTTTGTTTTCTTTTTTGTCACAAACTAATCATTATAAGTGGAATATTTTTCAGTATTTTCTAAGAGTTATTTTTGAAGTTAAAATAATATTTAGTACTTTGAAACTACATTTTAACCTGAAAGCCATGTTAACATTATCCATTTCTATAGAGTGTACGTTCTGTAAGGCAAGATCTTAGTTCTTATTATAATTATACTCTCATTTAGTGTTTTGTTGTCTGTCTTACAAAGAATAGAATGTTGAACACAAAATAAATGTGGGGAAAAAAATGTTTGTGATTAATATCTTTCAAGTTATTAACAATGTCAGAGTAGCAGCTATAAAATTATGCCACAGAGGAAAATGTTGGTGATGAGATTTATCAGTTCAGTAATCATGTAAAGGCTATTTGTTTAAAAATGTATTTTAACACAATGTATGTTTTACATCAAGCTATATTTCTCTCTAAATTTAAAAAGTACAACAATTCAAATACTTTAAAATAATTATGGTAGTTCACATTATTTACTATCCATTTAAAATGGTAATCTTCTTAATCACTGAATCTTTTCCATGCAACTATAACATTGCAGAGAAATTCAATTTGTAACAATTTGCAAAGCCTCATAGTTTTATTAAAGACATTGTGCATTGTACAAATATTTACTGTAATATATATGACCCTGTACATTTACATATGTTTCAGCTAATAACCATTATTTGGATCTAAGAGAATATTATTTTGATTAAATTATTTCATGACTATCAACAATTAATTGATCATAAAGACCTATCAATGAAAAATGTTCTCAATGTGGAACACACATTTTATAATCAGTTTAAATTATGCCAGAAATTAGGTAAGTTAAAAGTATTTGTCATTAGTTATGACAGAGGTTAGGTTTCAGTGGAATAAATCTCTCAGGTAGCTTTTTAATAAAAGATAATGTTAAACCACTGTTTACACAATCACAGCCTTATTGGCTGACTAAAAACTTCAATCTGACACTAGTTGAGACAAAATTTAACACTTATTTAATCTCCCATTGCCTAGAGTATAAGTCCACATTTACTCAACTAGATTTTAAATTACATAATGATGAATAGTGTTTTCTCTTTTCTATGCCCTAACATAGCTCCTTGCCTTGAAATGGTATATGCTAATGCATTCAGTTTCATTTTGTTTTAATAGATCAATTCACACTGTGCTAGTTTCCTTTAACTTATAGACAAGGTTATTAAATACCAATTAAAGATCTTATCTATGTTTATCATTTCATGACCTCAATGATTGATTTTTAAACAGTGATCTCTTGCTTTTACTTTGAATTAATAGAAACGGTGAGCCCTGAAAAGAAGAATGCGAAAGGGCAATGAGTAGACCACAGGAACAGTATACGCATCCCTTCTGCTTTATTTTCAGATAAAGTTTTAGACTATGCAATCTTTTACAGTGTCTTCTGCATTCTTCCTCTCCCTAGCACCCCAAATCCAAAAGACAGAACCGAGAAAATAGTGAAAGATTTTATTTCATGTAAACTTCCTCTAGGTATGTCTCTGCCACTATGACTCCCATAGATTCATTCTTTCTCATGGGAGTGATTTTTCTTTTTTCCCTAAGATTTACTCTTCCGTGAAGGATGTTCTCCTCTGCTCACATCTCAGATTTCTCAGTATTTCAGGCTTCTCTGATCTTGCCTTTTTTTTTATTAATTTTAATGGGGTGATATTAATAAATCAGGATACATATGTTCAAAGAAAACATCTCCAGGTTATCTTATCATTCAATTATGTTGCATACCCATCACCCAAAATCAAATTGTCCTCTGTCACCTTCTATCTGATTTTCTTTGTGCCCCTCCCCCTCTTCCTCCTTCTTATTCCTCCTTCCACCCTGTAACCACCACACTCTTATCCATGTCTCATAGTCCTGTTTTTATGTCCCACCTATGTATGAAATCATGCAGTTCTCAGTTTTTTTCTGTTTTGCTTATCCGTATAATGTTATCAAGGTCCATTCATTTTGTTGTAAATGATCCGATAAGGGGTTAATAATCAAAATTTATAAAGAACTTACAAAACTCAACACCAGGAAGACAAACAATCCAATCAAAAAATGGGCAATAGAAATGAATAGAAATTTCTCCAAAGAGGACATACAGATGGCCAATAGGAATATGAAAAAATGCTCAACATCACTAATCATTAGAGAAATGCAAATTAAAACCACAATGAGATATCACCTCACACCAGTCAGAATGGCACTCATCAGCAAAACAACATAGAATAAGTGCTGGCGAGGATGTGGAGAAAAGGGAACCCTCCTGCACTGCTGGTGGGAATGCAGACTGGTGCAGCCACTGTGGAAAACAGAATGGAGATTCCTCAAAAAATTAAAAATTGAACTGCCTTTTGACCCAGCTATCCCACTTTTAGGAATATACCCTAAGAACACCATAGCACTGTTCAAAAAGAAGAAATACACCCCCATGTTCATGGCAGTATTGTTCACAATAGCGAAGATCTGGCAACAGCCCAAGTGTCCATCAGAGGACAAATGGATCAAAAAGCTTTGGTACATATATACTATGGAATACTATTCGGCCATAAGAAATGATGACATCTGATCTTGCCTTTTATCAGCTACAGGTTCATGGCTCTGTCTGTGCACACTTTGGGATTTCACAGAGAATGTAGCTGAGAGGTGAGAGGGTTTTTTACTCCAAACGCACAAAATGTAACAGTGTCTGAAGCTCACTAAACATTCTGCCTGAGCATGTCTACTTTTGGATAGAATGCAAGGGGCCAGCGGTTAAAGTCAGTTGTGCAATATTAACGAATTTTGTGAGTCAGCCAAGGTGAGAGTATTTATGTCACATGAACACCTACCCCTACCTTCATGTTCATTGTTGAGTCACCATTGACAGTGGCAATTGTTGGGCAGATAAAATATATTAGGCTCACTTTGTTAAAGATATTGCTGCTCACGTGGAAGCGCATCGCCCAGGTGATAATATTAGTTGCCCTTCTTGCTTTGGATGGTCGTGATTATATTAATGTGTGTTGGGGGAGGGCTTTCACACCAAAAGGTTTTAAAAGAAGAGATTATGTTGTTCCAGGTCATTATAGCCTAAGGCTTAGTTTTAAGACTAAGCCTTTCTCACCCTAAGTGACTTAGTATCATAGACTTCCTTGTTTGAATATTAGATTAAAGCAGGGTCCCCAAACTTTTTACTCAGGGGGTCAGTTCACTGTCCCTCAGACTGTTGGAGGGTCACCACATACAGTACTCCATACACTAACTACCAGTGAAAGAGGTGCCCCTTCCGGAAGTGCGGTGGGTCCCAGATAAATGGCCTCAGGTGGCTGCAAGTTGGTCTGCGGGCCATAGTTTGGGGACCTCTGGATTAAAAGTTTTGGTTTCTACACTATAAAATGGGGCAGACGAGGAGCTTGCTCTCTCTTGTTTCCTGAGATTAGCAATAGAGGGGAGAGCAGAGAAAGGCCATGTGGAAAAGACCAGGAAAAGCAGACAAGGTGGTGGAGTGCTGAGGGAGAAGCCAGTTTGTGCAGAGTTTGTGCAAAGAGGAGGAGATGGGAACAGAGGTGAATAAGGCTGGTGATGTAGAAACCTTTGATTCTAGGAAACTTGGATAAGTCAGTGGCTTTGGGAGCCCTGAATGGAAAAGGAAGTATTTTCCCACTGTGTGTATTTCTTGCCTGCTAAGTACAAGCTAGGATTAAAGCTAATGGCCCACCAATTCTTGGCTTCATTGTTTCATTACTGTCTGTCTGAATTCTATGCGAACCTGAATAGGCCAGGGAGCTGTGATGGTGGCCGTGGCTACTGACTTTAGAGCAATGCAAGTGAATTCCAAGAAGGTCTTTTATCTATTTGAGAGGACAACACCATAGTTCTACAAGAGGTCTTAGGAAGAAGTCTTAGTCTGATTCTTAATTTAATCATTGCACTTAGGCCTATTCTTTAATAATTTTCTTTTCTCATGGAATGATGGGAAGGACAGACATTCATTTTTCTAACCCAATGGGTGCGGCTTACAACTTAAGTGGAGCCAGGTGGTTCTTCCTTTATTCCCCCAGGACAGCCCTCAGCCAGGTACACCATCAATTTGGTACATTTTCTATTTTTCCAAATTACTGAAGGAAAATATTTTTGAAAACTTTTCTGACACTATGTAGCATATGACAATTTCTTTTATCTAAATGTGAATAATAATTTTTTCATGGCTCTGCCAGCTTCCACAAATGGCCCTCTCACCACCCTTTCTAACTTCATCTGTGACACAACCCCAAAGTCAATGCTGCACATTTTATTTTTGCAAGACCATCAATTTTATTTATTTATTGCTGTATAACACGTCAAGTAAAAACCTTAGTGGCTAACAAAAACAGTTTTTTATTTCACATGAATCTCAGACATGTGGCTGGGATGAAGTCTCACCATGGCTGATGATGCACATCGTTAGCAGCTGGTGCTGCCTCCCAGCAGGTGTGCCTTTGTTCTCATCCATTGTAGCTTTCATTCACTAGTTTAGCAAACTGTTTATGAGAAGGGCCAGTTACAAAATATTTTAGTTTTGTGGGCCATGGGATCTCTATCACAAAATTTCGATTTAGCCATTATAGTCTGAAAACAGCTATAGAAAATATGTAAACAAATTGAGCATTTTTAAATAAAACTTTATTTATAAAAACAGGTAGCAAGCCATATGATACAGAGAGGTATAATTCTTTGAGAGCCATTAGTAAAATAATTTAGGAGGGATAATTTTATAATTATGTTATATATTTCATGTAAATTATAGTATTTAAAATCTTCATTGACATTTATTACAATATTTTATTCCTATATGTGTTTTAATAGAAATTTCTTCCAAAATGGCAATATTTCAGGATACTATTGATTTATATATATTTTAACTTAATATGTGTTTAATATTAACATATGTAAATATATATGGCAAGTTGTCACATTAAGGACCAAAATTTCTGAATAACTTACTATTTACAGTCAAGATCCCAATAATAAGTCTACTAAAAAATTAAAATTTATGTCCTTTTAATCTTTTCTTCTTTTTAATATATAAACAATATCTATATTTATTATTACCTAAAACAGGTTTTGGCAAGCACTTTGTGCAAAAGACAGAGTAAATACTTTAAGATTTGAGGACCATGTGGTCTCTGTTTTATGTTTTTGTTTTGTTTTGTTTTAAATTTTATAGCCCTTTGTTAATATAAAAACCATTCTTAGCTCTCAACCCATACAAAATAAGGCTACAAAATGATTTTTCCTTGAGTCTACAGTTGCCAACCCATGAAAAATAACAGTACCCTCAACTTCATGTCTAGTTACCTCAATTTAAGAAATAAAGGAAGAACAATAACCTCTTACATACAAATTGATAGTTTCTATTTTATAAAAGAATATATACATATATCATCATTGTTTCCTTAAGCTGAAATGAATGCTTTTCTTGAAATAATTATTTTCAGCAAATGTCCATTAAAAAAATTATTCATTTAAACTGGAGTCTGAAAAATGGCAAGTTAAGATGGGTCACTATGAGTATAAATTACTTAGGTCTTTGTCTGCTCTTGCTACACTCCAGAGTTTTATTCCTGATGCACCACAGATTTGTGGCAGCTACCTGTCCTATGTAGGCATTTAAGTTTGCAATCCCTGGTATAAATGACAATAATTCCTTGCCTGAAACAACCTAGTACTTTTCTATTTTTCTCTGGGTGAAATCACACATGGAATGTGTTTTCTCTGTCTGATCTCCTCCATGCCAGACTGTCTTACGTTTGTGTCAATTTGCTCTGTTTTGTCACACTGGAATTCCTTTAGTTTTTCTAACATGCAAACTACATTTTTTTTTTGTCTATGAACAGTCGTCAACCCAACTTATTTCCTAGTTAAATTCTACTCTCCACATATAAGCACAATATCTATAATCTTAGAACAATTAGAAATTGTTCTCTGATAACCCAGAAACTTTAAATAATAGTAATAGTTACCCCTTTGAGTAGTGAGTTTTTTTCATGCTCACTGACCCTCAAGAATAAGTATTTTTCAAAAACTGAAATTTTTTAAATTTCTTTGGGTACTGAGTTTTTTTTAATGCTCGCTGATGCCAGGACTGAGTTGTTTTTGTTTTTTTCCTACAGAAAATGGATGGTCTGGATGGTCAGGAGGCATGAAGATGTACATAAACATTTGCAATACTCAAAGTTAATGATTAGTAGCTAATATGTATATGTATGGCCAGTAGCCACGCCGCCTGGCCCGTGCAGGTTTGCATTTGATTCGGCAGACGGTAATGAAAAACGAAGCCATGAACTGGTGGGCCATTAGCTTTAATCCTAGCTTGCACCCGGTAGACAAGTAAAAACACACAGTGGGAAAATGCTTCTCTTTCCATTCAGAGCTCCCAAAGCCACTGACTTATCCGAGTGTTGGTCAAATAAGTTTTTAAATATGATATATATGTTTGCTCACTTATAGTTTGTATTGGGTGTGGGTGACAGGTTATCAGCAGGCCGGATCGTCATAGCCTAAGGCTTAGATTTAAGACTAATTATTCCCCACACCCTTGACTATTGCATGATGTAGGCTGGTGCACTCTCATGAGGAATCCTCCCCATTATGCCTCATTTAAGTGACTTTGTATCAGAGACTTCCTTGTTTGTAGATTGGATTAAAGGTTTGATTTCTACACTATAAAGTGGGATAGATGGGGAGCTTGCTCTCTCTCGGTTCCTGCTATCACCATTGCAGGGGCCTCCCTGATCCCTGGCCCTCCTTGAGAAAAGCAGGTTTTCTGCTTTTCCCTTGTTTTCTCTTGTGGCTTGCCTGCCTTGGTGAGACACCAATAAGCAAAATGGCCCACCATCCTCCAACTCCGCCGTTTCTTTACCATTTGCCCGAATCAAATTGGAACTTGCATGTGAATGGCCACAATGGCAGCTCCTGGCCATACACACTGAGGTCTCTAGAATCAAAGGTTTTTAGCTTACCAGACTTATTCACCTATGTTTCCCATCACCCTCTCTCTGCACAAACGCTGCACAAACTGGTTTCTCCCTCAGCACTCCACCATCTTGGCTGCTTCTCCTGGCCTCCTCCACATGGCCTTTCTTTGCTCTCCTCTCTAATGCTAATCTCAGGAACCAAGAGAGAGCAAGCTCCTGGTCTGGCCCACATTATAGTATAGAAATCAAAACCCTTAATCTAATATACAAACAAGGAAGCCTCTGATACAAAGTCACTTATCTGGGGCATAATGGGATTCCTCAGGAGAGTGCACCACTCTACATCAAAAAGGGTGGGAAAGGCTTAGTCCTAAAACCAAGTCCCAGGCTACAAGAATTCTGCCTGCCCACAACCCGCCCCCAACACGCATTAATATAATCACGCCCATCCCACGCAAGAAGGGCAATTAACATTATCACCTGGGTGATGGGCTTCCACATGGACAGCACCATCTTTAGCAAAGTGAGCATAATATATTTTATCTGCCCAACAGTATATCAGTTAAGGACCAGTGTTCTCAGCACTATTTTGCATAAACTTAGTTTATCCTAGCAAAATTGCTATGGAGTTGACACTGTTATTATCCTCATTTCTCCTAAATAAGCCTTAAAAATTAATAAATAGACAAAGTTACTTTCTTAATCTTGTAGCTGGTGATTCAAATTTTGAGTTAGAGGACCAATTTTGGGACTCATCAAGTTACTCCTACTGATTCATCATCATCATTTTAGCAGCAGTAGCAGCATTGCACTTTTTTTTTGTTTATTTATTTTAGGTAAGAGGAGGGGAGATAATGAGGCAGTCTCTTCCATGCACCCAACAAGGATCCACCTGGCATACCCATCTGAGGCAGATGCTCAAGTACCAAGCTATTTTAGCACCTGAGACTGATGAGCTCCAATGGAGCTATCTTCAGTACCCAGGGTCAATACTCAAATCAATTGAGTTTGAACCACTGGCTGTGGGAGTGGGAGAGGAAAAGGGAGAGAAAGGGGAGAAGAAAGGAAGTAGAGCAGATGGTCACTTCTCCTGTGTGCCCTGATCAGGAATTGTACCTGGGACATCCACATGCTGGTCCAACGCTTTATCCACTGAGCCACTGGCCAAGGCCAGCACTGCACTTTAAAATAAAAGAAATAATAACAATAACTCATAAAACTAACATATATTAAGAGGTTGCAATGTTATGGGCTCTGTGTTAAATATATTCTATTTATATATTCATATCATAATTACAGAACACTCAGTAACTGTGTTATAGTAAAAAGAAAGGTAATGATTCTTTGGTGTCTTAGTAATTTTTATTTTTTTATTTCTTAAAGACTTCAAATTTATATTGTTATAGGAACAACTTGATTTCTGGTTTTTTTTTTTTATTTTTATTAAACATACTTTTTTTTTTTTTTCAATTCACATAGCCACTAAGACTAATGTCTCATGATCCTCTTACCCTCTACAGTTATTTCTTCACAGTACCTGTTGGGCAGATGAAATATAATATGCTCACTTTGTTAAATATGGTGCAGCCCAAGTGGAAGCCCGTACCCAGGTAATGATGTTGGTTGCCCTTCTTGCTTGGGATGGGCATGATTGTGTTGATGCATGTTGGGGGTGTGCTGTGGGCTGGGTTTTAGTTTTAAGACTAAGCTTTTCCAACCCTTTTTGATGTAGGGTGGTGCACGCTTATTAGGAATCCCATTATGCCTCAGATAAGTGACTTTGTATCAGAGACTTTCTTGTTTGCATATTGGATTAAAGGTTTTGAATCTACACTCTAAAGTGGGGAAGACAGGGAGCTTGCTCTCTTTTGGTTCCTGAGATTAGCATTAGAGAAGAGAGCAGAGAAAGGCCACATGGAGGAGTCAGGAGAAGCAGCCTAGATGGTGGCGTGCTGAAGGAGAAGCCAGTTTGTGTAGAGTTTGTGCAGGGAGAAGGAGATGGGGAACAGAGGTGAATAAGTCTGGTGGGTTAGAAACCTTTGATTCTAGGAAAACTTTTATATATCAGTGGCTTTGTGAGCACTGAATGAATGGGTTTTAGAGCCCAGTGTGTGTTTTCCCTTGCCCACCAGGTGCAAGCTAGGATTAAAACTAATGACCCACCAGTTCTTGGCTTCATTGTTTCATCTAATGAGAACCTGCATGGGGCAGGCGGCTGTGATGGTGGTCATGGCTACTGGCTTTACAGTAGACTAGAAAACTTTCAACTCCATAAAAATATTTTCTTTATCTTCTCCATACATTTTTCTAATCAAAAATTGTTTGTTAAAGAAAAACCTTTCTAGAGAGAATAGTTTCATTAGAAATTTGTCATCACAAGATTCAACTTAATATTTGATATTTCTTATCCTATAGTATACGTGAAATAGTATATTATTTAAAAAACAATTTTTTAATTATGATGCATGGTTAACTCTTTTTTTTATTTTATTTTATTCATTTTAGAGAGGAGACATAGAGTGAGTGAGAGAGAGAGAGAGAAAGGGGGGAGGAGCTGGAAGCATCAACTCCCATATGTGCCTTGACCAGACCAGTACAGAGTTTTGAACTGGTGACCTCAGTGTTCCCAGGTCGACGCTTTATCCACTGCGCCACCACAGGCCAGGCGATGCATGGTAAACTCTTGAGCTGTGAGCTAGCCATAACTCATAGGAATTTATTTAACTTTGTATTAGTTAAAACTAAATAACTTAACAATTCATTTTCTTCATTGGATTTGCCATATTCTGAATGTACAAATGTTTCATGTAGCTAGTGGTGGTACCTTGATAACATTATACGGAGTGAAATAAGTAAATCAGAAAAAAAAAAAACTGAGAACAGCATGAATTCATACATAGGTGGGACATAAAAGTGAGACTAGGAGACATGGACAAGAGAGTGGTGCTAACGGGGTGGGGGGAGGGAAGGGAGGGTGGGATAGGGAGAAGGGTAAGGGCACAAGGAAAACCAGATAGAAGGTGACAGAGGACAATTTGACTTTGGGTGATGGGTATGCAACACAATTGAATGATAAGATAATCTGGAGATGTTTTCATTGTACATATGTACCCTGATTTATTGGTGTCACCACATTAAAGTTAATAGAAAAAAAAAAAATGAAGATTATAGAACATTCCTATCACCACGGAAAGTTTTACTAGATAGCTGTAGTACTCCAGCCCGCTGGAAACTCCAGTGTTGCATGAAAAACCTACTCAAGACACAAACTGATATCAAGAGGAATAGAGCGAGGCCTGCCAAGAAGACAAAAAAGACCTCCCAATTTTTTTTCTTTCTCAGATTGTATTGATCAGAAACAGAACAAAGGTAACAGGATTACAGGGTGGGAGAACATGTGATAAGGGGAAAGAATGACTAGTGGACTTTTTGCTGACATGAAGAAAGGGCTAATTTGGATTAGAACATTCTTTTTCTTTTCCTAATTAACAAGCACCAAGGGAGAGGCAATCTAAAACCTCTACGCTAATTTTCTAAAGCCTGTTCACATGCATTCCTTTGTGTCTGCACAAAGGTCACTCATAATTTCTTGGTGTTGCATCCAAGAGACATTCACTCAATTCTTTTCAACTAAAGTTCTCCAAACCAAGTTATAGAGGGTTCAAGATTAGATGTGTGATTCCCTAGTGATAACATTGCTCTATAAAAAACACTGTATAGTAAATAAAGAAATTATAGTTAAAATTCAACAGAAGATAATTTAAGAATCACTTAAAAATTTTCAATTAAACTAAGAAATGCCAAAAATATTGATGATAAAATGAGTATTAATGAGGTTATATGGAAATGAAGTAAATAAAACGAATGTGAAGGGGTTTCTGTAACCTAATTTAAATCTTAGATCAGTGATTGTGTAACTTAATTTGACCATGTTTACATTATGATATCACCAAAGTCAATATTCTTAAGTTCTATGCCTTTCATGGTGTATATTTTATTAAATACCATAAATTTTAATCATTCCCTCCAGTTAGTTCTTTGTTTTCTGCTCTCCTTCATAGTCAGACTAAAAAAAAAAAAATTATAAAAGTGTCATATTCACCAGCTCTCATAATAAGAGAAATACTGAGCTATTTGCAAATAAGTTTGTAAATATGATATATATGTTTGCTCGATTTGGGTGTGGGAGACAGGCTGTAAGCTGGCAAAGTCATTATAACCTAAGGCTTAGTTTTAAGACTTAACCTCTCCCTCCCTACTGATACTAAGATCTTCTCAAAACTAAGCTTTTCTCCATACCCTTGACTGTTGCATGATAGGGTGTGGTGTGCTCTTATGAGGAATCCCATTTATGCCTCAGATAAGTGGCTTTATATCAGAGACTTCCTTATTTGTATATTGGCTTAAAGGCATTAATTTTTTAAAATATAAAGTGAGACAGACCAGGGGCTTCTTCTCTCGGTTCCTGCTATCAGCATTGCAGAGGCCTCCTGGATCCCTTGCCCTCCATGGGAAAAGCAGGTTTTCTGCTTTTCCCTTGGCTTCTCTTGTGTCTTGCCTGTCTTGGTGAGACACCAATAAACAGAATGGCCCACCATCCTCCAACTTCATTGTTTCTTTACCATCTGCCCGAATCCAATGAGAACCTGCATGTGAATGGCCATAATGGTGACCCCTGGCCATACACAAACTGATCAATAATCTCATATTACCAAATCCACATGTCACTTGACCCTTCATCAGTATTTTGCATAGTTGACCTAATGGTTTTACCTTCCCATTACATACTTTCACTTTAGCTGGTCTGATGCCACACATTCTCCACTGCCTCCTCCACTACATACAGCCTTCTAGGCATTCCTTCTCTGGTTATGCTTTTGTTTTTTCTCATGTATACCTTTGTTTTTTCAAAATTTGTCCTTATTGTCAATACTGTGCTCTCTTTAATTTCTATAGTTTCTTTAGATTATCTTGTCTATTTTTATGCCTTTAAAAGTGATCTCTATAAACATGAGTATTGACTTGCATTTTTGGTCCTAATGAGCAAATGCCATGTTTGGATATCCGACTGATATCTCAATATTTTAATGTATCTAAAAATGAGCTCTTCAGTATTCCCTGAATTGACTTTTTCCCAAGTTACATTATTCCTCTAAATATATCACATACATAGTTACTCCAGTAAGACAATCAGAAATCACCCTTGATTTCTCCATTTATTTCACTTGTATTCAATTTGTCCAATAATTTTAATCATAAATAGATCCTAGAAAAATGGGTAGGATGATAAATAGGTAATAGAAAGAAGAGGGGGACATACATGTATGTTTATGTAAAGCCAGTATTCGTGGCCACCATCACAGCTGCCTTTCTCATGCAGGTTTGCATTTGATTCGACAGTCGGTAATGAAACAAAGGAGCCATGAACTGGTGAGTCATCATCTTTAATCCTAGCTTGCATCTGGCGGGCAAGTAAAAAAAACACAATGGGATCCAAAACCCATTCATTCAGTGCTCACAAAGCTACTGACTTATTCAAGTTTCCTAGCATCAAAGGTTGTAGCTCACCAGACTTATTCACCTCTGTTTCCAATCTCCTTCTCTCTGCACAAACTGGCTTCTCCTTCAGCACTCCACCATCTTGGCTGCTTCTCCTGACCTCCTCCACTTGGCCTTTCTCTGCTCTGTTCTCTAATGCTAACCTCAGGAACTGAGAGCAAGCAAACTCCCAGTCTGTCCCACTTTACAGTGTAGAAATCCAAACCTTTAATCCAGTCTACAAACAAGAAAGTCTTTGATACAAAGCCACTTATCTAAGGCATAAATGGGATTCCTCATAAGAGTACACCACCCCACATCAAAAAGGGTGGGAAAGGCTTAGTCTTAAAACTAAGCCTCCCCCCCCCCATTTTATTATAATCAAGCCCATCCTAGGCAATCACCTGAGTGATGGACTTCCACGTGGGCAGTGCCATCTTTAACAAAGTGAGCATAATATATTTTATGTGCCTAAAAGTTTATATACCATATTTCCCCATGTAAAAGATACAATATTTTTGAAAAAATTTGGGATCTAAAGATTGGGTGCATCTTAAACAGTGGTTGTAGATTTTTTTTCTTGGATTTGTCTCCTTTTTGCGTTTGTTTTTGCGCTCATTGCTGAAGACAGTGACTTGTCATCAGACACAGATGAGGACAGGCTAATGGATGATAGTTCTGACAGTGATGAGAAGTTGTATAATTTTATGATGAATAAAACTTGAATTCAATAACTTTATATATTTTTTTTCAACTTTGGAACCCAAAATTAAGGAGCATCTTATATATGGGAGCATCATAAACATGGGGAAATATGGTATATAAAATAATACATATGTCATAGTTCATACTGTAAAGCCAGTAGTCACGGCCACCATCACAGCCACCTGACCCATGCAGGTTTGCATTGGATTCGGACAAATGATAATGAAACAATGGAGCCAAGAACTTGTGGGCCATTAGTTTTTCTTTGGAGGGGGGCATTAGCTTTAATCATAGCTTGCACCCAGTAGGCGAGAAATACACACAGTTGGAAAACACTTCCCTTTCCATTCAGCGCTCCCAAAGCCACTGACTTATTTGAGTTTCCTAGAATCAAAGGTATCTACCTCACCAGCCTTATTCACCTCTGTTCCCCATCTCCTTCTCTCTGCACAAACTGACTTCTCCTTCAGCATTTTGTCATCTTGGCTGCTTCTCCTCTCCTCCATGTGCCCTTTCTCTGCTCTCCCCTTTAATACTAATCTAAGGAACTGAGAGAGAGCAAGCTCCCAGTCTACCCCATTTTATAGTGTAGAAATAAAAACCTTTAATGCAATATACAAATAAGGAAGTCACTGATATAAAGCCACTTATCTGAGGCACAATGGGATTCCTCATAAGAGTGCACCACCCCCTATCCTGCAACAGTCAAGGGTGTGGGGAAAAGCTTAGTCTTAAAACTAAGCCTTAGGCCATTAGAACATTGCCTGCTTACAGCCTGTCTCTCACATCCAATGCAAACTATAAGTGAGCAAACATATATATCATATTTACAAACTTATTTGACCAACACATACCAAATACTATTTATTTGTAGATGGTAAAGATATATTCTGGTAAAAAGTTAAAAATATTATTTTAATATCATTATATATGTATTATGTTTTCTTTTCAATAAGGACCAACTTAAAAGTAATTAAATGTGATGTTTTAAACATTAAATTGAAATTATAAAGTACCATCAAGCACTAACTATAATCAACAGTCAAAATGTACTGTTGCTTATTATATTTTTAGAAGAGAAATATAAACAATAGGGCATGATTTTAACATGGTTACATAAATATACAGTTTCATCTGTACTTTTATGTTCTCAGTGCAGAACTATCTGCATGGATTTGTCCAATTCTGGAATAATGTAGTGATCAGCTTCTGTTTTCTTAAGAAATACAATATTCCATCCAATCTAGCATACTTTCAGCACTTGGTAACTAGGAACCATTTCAGGTGAATGTAAAATTTAATATATTGTAGTTATATGTGAAGCTAGATAATTTCTGCTCAGTAATGCAGAAAATAATGTCTATAACCAGAAGAAATTATGGGCTAATGCCGGAAGCACATTTATTCACCTTCTAATTTATTAGCACAGTTTGCACTTTATGCCATGGTTAAATAGCATTAAGAAAATTACTAGGCTCCAAAACATAAAAGTAGATTTAATTTCTAACTGTGTTACATGACCTGTATGTTTTCTTTTGTTTGGTGTGGCTGAGAACATAGAGTTATGCAATTTACTATATATACTACATATTTTTATGGACTTATTACATAAAGAAAAAAGTTAAGTTATTTTGATACTTAATTTAAAGTTCATAAAAAGGAAAATAATACAAAGCCTATATTTTAAATATATATTTTGGAGTCATTTATCATGGAATAAGTTACTGTTTCTCATATGAGTAGCAGGAAAAATAAATGACAAAACTGCAATGTATTGAATTTGCAAAACCGTTATATATAAAGTCAGACTATATATTAATAAAACTGAGAGTTCATATATCTGTGAAATACATACTTTAGCAGAAAAAAAAATACCAATTTCTAGGGGTTTTTTGTGGGTTTTTTTGTTTGCAATTGTACTCATTAATTTATGTGAATAATGAACACATTTAACTATTTATACTAATTGTTTCATCTCATACTTTTATAATCTTATGAAATAAACACTTCATAACAATCATTTTATTTCAGTGTTTTCTTTAGGAATTATGATAATACCTGCTAATATGTTCCCTTTTTTTCTCCACTATATATATTAACTTAAAGTCAGCATGAGACATTAAAGTATCTATAGTCTGGATATTTGTTTAAAATGAAAATAAGAGATATGGGAGAAAGAAAGAAATAGCTAAAAGAAAACTAACCAATATAACTTGAAAAGTCTCTTTTATCTCTCATTTTGGTAAAAATCATATTGAAATTTAACCACTCTTAGTACTAAAAATATTTCACTGTATTTCCATTATTCTTGGCATCCAAATAATATGTATACTTACTTGTTACTTACACTGTGGTCAGCAGTGTGGCTACATTGTTATCATCACAGAATTTGACATGAAGACTCTTTATTACTTGACCCTTACATACTGAATCAGAACTTGTTTTCTAACAGGATGCCATGGGGTTCGTATACATATTAAAATTTGGGAAATAATTCCTGGAGTACCTTGCATAAATATAAAATTTAACTCTGAAATAACTATATGGCAACTTATACAATTGTTTTCATAACTCATGATTTAAAGTATATTTTGCACCTATAGAACCAAACAAAAAGGTAGCTAGGTCATGTGATTAGAAATACAGTTATCATTTGGTACTTTTTATCAATTATATACACAATTAAATTATTTTAATGATAAAAACTAAACATAATTTTTTGGTAACCAATTATATATAATCTTAGTGTATGTCCCTGACTTTAATTTATTTATTATAGAAGAAAAATTATCATGGCTAATATGTAATTAGATAATTGATAGTAGAGAAAATTTAACACATTTGTTCATGCAAGAGGTGAAAAATATGTGGTTATTGCTTTAAGGGTTTTATTATTTTTTTCATTGAGTTATTCTAACTCATTTGTCCTTGGTTCCTATACCCAAGTTGACCACAGGAATAAGTCAAACTTCACTCTGGCGAGTTGAATGATTTATAGTTTTCATCCTGAGATTTAATACCTAAAAAGTGATTGCATTGTCACAGTAAACCATTCTCAGACCGTCCCTCTCATCAAATGGCATATACCAATTGTTTATTTTACAACAAAAGCCATTTAAAGTTTTGACTCAACTAATAACAATTCTCTGAAACAGTGAATCTAGGAAGAACTATATTCTTGTTTATAATAGACACAATTAAGATTTGAGAGAAGGTCCTTCTTTTAAGCCACATTTTGTAGTATAGATACCTTATAGCTATTAATATTTCAATGACTGCAATGCAAATTGACAAAATTTTAGTCCCATTCTCTCATCCCCTACTCTCATTTGAAAAGAATGAGTTCTCACAGATACTATATTAGAGTAGATCAATGATCCCTTCGGCTCCCCACAATATAATTTATCTATTCCCCTTAACTGAACATTTCTAGAGAAATAGGGGTTGCTTTAACATTATGGGGAAAAAAGCAGCCAAGTTCAGAAACACAAACTTTATTACTCTTCGTCTGTAATGATTTCCTAGCAAATACACTTCAGAAAAGACACTGTTCCCTATTATGTTAAGAAAGATCTTCTTAAAAATATGCATATAACATTTTTATGATTAAATAAATTTATTAGGATGACATCCGGTAATAAAATTATTTAAGCTTCAAGTGCACAATTCTGTGATACATCATTTGTATATTGCATGTGTGCCCTCCACCCAAAGTCAGGGACAACAGAATGGTAGTTACCAGAGGGAAGAGGAGTGGAGGCAGTTATAAGGGGGTCAAATAAATGGTGATGAAAGGTCTTTTTAAAAATGATAAAACAGATACTGCCACCCATCATAGTTGCTATCTTTCTTTGATTTTTACCAATTTTAATGATACTATTAGCAATAAACTTAAGCTGCAGTTCATCAATTTGAGTATTTCTTAATGTTACAAATTCCCAAAAACTCTGTTTACCTCTTTCTGAATTAACTGTAAATGACTTTTGCTATAAAATAAACAGTTATTACAAACAACACTTAAGTTTCATTAATTTGGCAAAAGAAACTCACAGGTGGAGAGAATTTGAAATGAGGTGGAAATATATCTGTAATTATCACCCATCTCCATACAGTAGAACTGACAATGGGCCTGGCTGGACCTTAAAGCTGAAAATCATTAGTTTCAGTCTGCAGAGCATGGCTAGACAGAGAATTTCTTCATTTCCTTATCCCCACATTGGGCCCTGTTTGTTACTGTGACTGAAGTATTCCTGCTACTACAAATTTAAGTCCAAGCCCTTCCCATGTGCCTTGGACAGCATCCACTAGTTGCTTCTCAAAGACCGTCTTTCATCACTAGTTCCGCTCTTGACCTTTTGACATCATAGAAATATGTACCACATTCCCATCAGCTTCTCTCTCTCTTTCCTTCTTTTCATAGCAAAACTTCAGAAAGATGTGTGTAATATTGATCAATGTTGATATGTCCCCTGTTTATCAAGCCAAAATAAATCAGTCTTCCCTTATTATTCCAATAAGTTCCCTGGCCATTGTCACCAAGAACTTCCATATTTCAATGGCCACTTCTCTATGTTCTACTTGCCTGACCTAAGGAGTAGCACAGAATACTCACCCTTTTGGAATAGGGTCCTTCTCTTGGATACCACAATATATCAGTATCTTTTTTCTCTCTCTCTCCCCATATTACTAACCACATGTTCTAATTCATCTTTACTATATTCTTCTCCATTATAAAATCTTAGTGTGTAATGCCTAAAGGTTTGGTCATCAGCCTTAATGTTTTCTATATTTACTCTTCTATTTGATCATACATAGACATGATTTTTCACACAATCTGTATGTCAATGTGTCCCAAATATATATCTCTGGCTCTCACTGAATATCAAATTTATATTTTTTCACACAATATCTCAGCTGTATTCCACACTGTTTCACATAAACATGCATACATTGAATATATGACTACTGACAAACATTTGTATCTTCCAAAATTACTTGTTTCGCAGTTTGGCAGATCTTTTCCCCTTGATTGTTAAATCACAGAGGTAGGCGTTAGCATTTATTGCTTTTTTTTTCATTCCCTCCATCTATACCAGCAGAAATACCTACATCTCTACCAAAACATATATTAATAACGTTCCATTTTATCCCTCTCCCTTTGCACTTGCTCTTGAACGAGCTGTCATTAACAATCATCTAGTGTAAGTGGTAGCCTGCTGGCAACCTTTCTTTCACAATATTCACACAGAGGTTAAAGGAACACTGAAAACCTTAAGATACATTGTTTTGTACTTGACCAAGTCAAAACTATATGATACAATGAATTCAAACCGATTAATAAAAAAGTAAATACACTTTTTTTTTAGTTTATGAGGCAAAATTGGGCACAACCCATGACTTAATATCTGAAAATGTCTCTCTGAGCTTCCTCTTCATAAGTCTAAACATTAACCCACTTAACCACCCAGCTACATTGTTTTCTTTTTTCTGGTTTTCAAATGTACTGAATTTGTTATCTTTTTAGAACTTTTATCCTGTCTTCTGCCCTAGAAGTTATTCCATTTAAATAGCTAGTTATTTCTAACAATTGTTTAAATGTCACCTTCTCTAATGTTTGCCTGATCATTTTTTTTTCCGAAGTGAGAAGCGGGGGGGGGGGGGGGCGGCAGACAGACAGACTCTGGCATGTGCCCAACAGGAATCCACCCAGTATGCCCACTGGGAGTGGAAGGAGAATGCTCTGCCCATCTGGGCTGTTGCTCCGCTACAACTGGACCCATTTTAGCACCTGAGGTGGAGGCCATGGAGCCATCCTCAGTGCCCAGGCCAACTTTGCTTCAGTGGAGCCTTGGCTGTGGGAGGGGAAGAGAAATATAGGGAAAAAGGATGAAGGAAGGGTGGAAAAGAAGATGGGCACTTATCCTGTATACCACGGTCGGAAATTGAACTCGGGACTTCCACCCAGGCTGATGCTCTACCACTGAACCAACTGGACAGGACTGGCCTTCCCTGATCATTTAAAATAGGTAATTATCAGTTCTTTCCACAACTATTATTTCATCCATGCATTTATAGCCATTTTAACAGGTGCAATTAAAATTGTTAAAATTTAATTGTTTAATTTGCACATTGTCTCTGTTAATAGATGATAATATCTAAGAGAAGAGTAATTTTTTGATTGTTTTGCATGTGGTTATTATCCCAAATACTTTAGAAAACTAGCACATACTTAGTGGACTGCATATATTAACTGGATAATTGAACAGGATAGACTCAGTATGCAAGCCACATATACTATTATTCTGACTGGGCAGACATTGCACTCACAGTTGAAGGATTTAACTTTATCCATGTATGAGCAGCTATAAGTTTATAATTGGTATAAATTTATTCATAGCATCCATATTTAAGTACTATTACAAGTATTTTTCTGATACAAATATAGTTAGGTTCAAGTTCTACTCTACTGATAATGAAAAATTCAATCTGTCTTTTCTATTTTGAGTTCTTTCTTAGAGATTTGGAAATAAAGAAATAGCTAGAAAATTTGAGAGTTGTCTGGAACTTTGGCTAATTTTCTTCCTACTTCATTGTACTTTTCTAACAAACACTGGGTACTGAAAGCCTCGCTAAGTATAGGAGCAATCTATTTCAAGAGTCCTCTCTCAATAAAGTTCAGGTTCAAAAACACAACTAGGGGTTGGAAAAATTTTCTAAATTTGTAGAATTGTCAAGTTTTAATTATGCAACACAAAAGCCTTTGGTAACTCTCAAATCCATGTCATAACACCCAAACACCTAAGCTCAGACACCTTTATTTTGGTAATAGAGAAAGAACAAATAGTTCATTATTTTATATTTTTACAGCAGAAAGAAGTAAACAGTGATACTGTATATAAATTACCTTGTTATAACTATTTTAAATGTCTGGATGCAACATCCAACCCAATTTTGGTTGAAAAAAGCATAAAATTTTTATGTTTGCCCATTCATAATCATGTTCTAACTTCTGATTCCTCATTATCAAAATATTTTCACAGTCTTTGATATACATGATTATTATTTTATTTTTATAATTAATACATTACTAATTCATGCTTAAGTGGAGAAGACTGATCTTAAGCTTTGGCTCCAAGGGCTTATTTATTGTGTATAAACATAGGTGGTAAAATAAACAGGTTTTATTGAGGCTGCTGCTACATCTTACAAAGGGACCAATGACCTATGAAAAGCAGTGAATAGAGATCATAGCAGATTTGGGGGATCATTTCTAGTTATCTGTCACCTTTGGAACTTTATTCTCTTCTAGCTGAAAGCCAAAGATGTTCAATAATGGTATCAAGTTATAAGGCAAACCTTGTTCTTGCATAAGAGGAAAAAAGATGAGCCGTTTAAGTAGCTGAAGCAGACCTCGCTAGATATTTACCTGAGTGCAGGACTGTCTGCCTAAAACCATGGCAGACAGAGAACATTTGTTCAACAAGTGAGTGTGTGAGTCAACAAATGAATATAATCATCTCCAGTATATATAGAAATCTGTACAATAAGGAAAAATTATGTAACACAAAACTATTAGTAACGTGAGAAAATAGACAGCATAAGATTATTTTAGATGGGTATATATGTGTGTGTGAGCACGTGGTGCCTTATTCGCCACTAGTGTGGAGATCTACTCAGTGTCCTGCATAAGACTGTCCTGTTTAGGAGACTTCCATACGCTGTTTATTTGTCTTATTTATTTCTTCCTGCTTTCATCTACTTAACTTTTTAGTTTCATATTTATTTTTTATTTTTTCAGAAGATTAGTGATAAAATTTATAAATTAATTATCATACATGCAATAAGCCCCAAAATCTTATAAAAATAAGTCTAAATATTTGGAATACCCTTAAAATTGGACCTATAGTAAAATAAGCTCCATAAATAATTTTTATCTCTTATCATCTTTTAATATTGACACTATTCTAGTCATCTCATGGACTTATGTAACTATATAGTTATTTTAAAATATCTAAATAAAATGTCTCATCATTCAGGATTAAAGTTTAATGACTTTTTCTTAGTAATTATATAATGTACTGACAATTGTATTAATTACTTGGCGGAAACATCAACATAATCAATTAAATGAAATAGTTTTGATATAAAGTTATAGAGAAAGTACAATAAGAACTGTGGTTCAAATTTGTTCAAAACCAAAACTAATGTAGACTTTTATTTATATTTTTAGTAATTTCCTTTCCATCTATTCTGAGAGACATGCATTATTTGTTATCTTAATGGCATCTTTGGAACACTGTGAATCACTGTCTATCCTTATTAAATCTATTTTCACTTAATGTTTTATCTAACTCTTATAGAAATTGATGGGTATGATTAACAACTTAATAATAGCATTTTATGGCTATATTAAATATAGTAAAAAGAGGTCATGACTGTTTAACAAGCAAAAGAAACAAAGGGGAAAACCATCACAACTCAAGATAAAAGGACCCTGAGGATACCAGATGGAAACCAGAGGTGCTTTATTAAATGCTAAAAATGACAGAGATATGTTACTAAAAAAATATGCTTATATTTTTATATGGGCACTATTGATTAATATCATTTATTCTTAATAAAAATAGTTAAATTACATATTTATGATAAACTTTTGAACATTTTTGGATTTACAAAATGATAACAAAAGTAATACAGAGAGTTCCTGTATACTCAATGCCCTGTTTCTCCTATTATTATTTTATATTAGCATGGTATATTTGTCAAAATAAACCAATACTGATGTTACTTTTAATTAAGGACTATTTTCTTTAATATTTTCATGCTTTTCCCTAAGGTCCTTTCTTTATTTAATTCTAAGACCCCATTTAGTATACCATAATATGCTTAGTTGTGAACAAGTTTCCTTAGGCTCCCCATGGCTATGACAGCTTCTCAAACATTCATTGTTTATGAGACATTGACAGTATTAAGGAGTACTAGTGAAATGTTTTGTAGAATGCTTCTTATATTAAGTATTAAAAGTATTAAGTAGATACAATATTATGTAGTTTCAAAAATAATAGTTTCATCACTTTCATTTGGTGATATTTTGAAAAAATATATTTTTTATTAAAAATTATTTATGTGACTGTGTTTACAGAAATTCACTTTGAGCCCTGGCTGGGTAGCTCCGTTGGCTAGAACATCATCCTGACACACAAAGGCTGAGCGTTCAATCCTCAGTCAACGCAATACAAGAAGCAACCACTGAGGCTCAACTAAGTGGAATAACAAATCAATTTCTTTCTCTCTCTCTGTTCTTCTCTCCCTCTCTCCCTCTTCCCTACATTTCCCATCTCTAAAATCAATCAGTACATCTATCTGGACTGCTGAGGTCACTAGTTAAAAACCCTGTGCTTGCCTGATCAAGGAATATATGGGAGTTGATGCTTCCTGCTCCTTTCCCTCACCCTCCTCTCTCTATAAATAAATAAATAAATAAATAAATAAATAAATAAATAAATAAATAAATATAGGTTTAAAGAAAAATATAATCAATAAATTTTAAAAATTACTGTTAACAAAATTCACTTTGAAAAGAATTAAAAAGTGTGCAAATCAAATTCATATTAGATTCACTGCTATAAAAAACACATGCTATGACTTAGGGTATTAGAAAAATACGCAAGAATTCTGTGGAGCAGTACCTTATTTGCTGGTTTGGGTTTGTCCTATAATCACTTTATTGGATCGGTTTTTAAATAACCTAAATTATTTCAAATATGTTTTCATGGTAATTTATCTTTGGTTTCTTTTTATTGAATTGATTGGAGTCACGCTCGTTAACAAAACTATATAGAATTCAGGTGCACAATTCCACCAGACATCATCTGTACACTGTATTGTGTGTTCAGCACCCCAAGTCAGGCTTCTTTCATCATCATTTACTCCCCATGCTTGCCTCCACTAGTAACTCATGTATGGTTTCCACTTACAAACTACATACCATTGACCTTTTGTTGTATTTTTTTTTTTTTTTTTACAGGGACAGTGAGAAATTCAGAGAGAGGAATAGGCAGGGACAAACAGACAGGAACAGAGAGAGGTGAGAAGCATCAATCATTAGTTTTTCATTGCCGTCGCAATACCTTAGTTGTTCATTGATTGCTTTCTCATATGTGCCTTGACCGCGGGTCTTGGGCCTTCAGCAGACTGAGCAACCCCTTGCTGGAGCCAGATATCTCGAGTACAAGTTGGCAAGCTTTTGCTCAAGTTAGATGGGCCTGCTCTCAAGCTGGCGAGCCTGGGGTCTCGAACCTGGGTCTTCTGTATCCCACTGTGCCACCGCCTGGTCAGGCCTTTTGTTGTATTTTTAATTCTCTTTTCTCAGAATTAGAAATCATCTTGGAATTATTATCCAAGTATAATTTAAAAGACATTGATCTTATTAACTATTATAACCTCAGTAAATTTACTTTTAAAATTAAAAAAGGGGAAAAAGACATTGGTAATATTTCAAAGTTACAAAATCTGAGTTGAGAAATTATAAAATAATAAAATATTAAAAACACTGCCTAAATAATTGATAATTCTGAATGTAACATGATATGGAAAGAGAGGCAAATATATCCAAACCACAACCTATTTCTGTAGTAGTAGGGTGATCTCAGTAAACAACATATGGGACCGAGACTTGTAAAAAGAACTGATATAACCAGGTTAGTGAATACAATGGAATTTAACAATATTAGTTTGTGTTAACATATAAATGAAATTTCTTGTACTCTAATAAAGAATGTTTCACAGAAATTACCATTCTGAATGAAAGCAATATTGTTTTCTGAATTTGAGTATTATTATATCTGTTTTCATTGCATGTTGGGATATATTTGGTCAATAACAGAGGTGGCAATAAATGTTCTCATCTGAATTTTTTTGAGGACCTGAGATTTTTAAAGGGTTGGAAATAAAATTTGTGGATAAAATATTATTTCCTAAAATTCCAGGGAAATAGTGGAGAATACATACACTTATATTTATCCTAATCACATCTGCAATTTTTTTTTGAAACTATTCCTTGTCAAAGATGAATGCTTTTCTTTAAAAAATATAATACATTTTAACTTAACATGCAATTTTTATGTTAATAGTTCTTCAATATATTTACAGAATGTCAAAATACTTTCAAAAGTAGCTGAAGCTGTAAGCTGTATGAGACTTAATGATCCATAATTTCCTGTCTGCACTTTAAGTTATACTCTTTGAAACTTTTGAGTATACTCACAGTTCTGTTCTCAGTAAAACTGAATATGTTGAGTTGATTGAATGTCCAAAGGAACCAATTAAAGATGAGATATTAACATTAACAGAAATCTTTCATAAATGATAGAATTATTTATTCCCTATTTTTTTCATAATGCAAGATAGATTACTTTTCTTCTAGCGCAAAAAGCTTTTATATTATTATTTTTTATTTACTGAAGTATGGGTTTTCTTTGAAAGTGAATATAGCATAACTCTACATGTAATAATCTTAGATGGAACTAAAGGAAATATCTTTTCTGTAAATTTATATTTAATGTGCCCATCTTTTAGAATCATGCAAAGAAGTGCTGCCAATGAGCATGTAGAGAGAGTTGTGCACTGGCACAGAGTTCCACCTCAGGAAATGACATTTCCTCGTTATGCATTCGGGACTAAATTTTATAGCAGAAATAATAGAAGTGAGATTATTCTACCTAAATTATAAGTTTAAGTTTCCTAGTTCAAAAATTTTATATTCATTGGTTTTTAAAAGATGGGATGGTATAATATATAATACAAACTATAAAGATAATTTTGTATATTTATATAGCTTTTAAATATTTTTATACCTAGATACTCTTAATTCGAGATAATCTGAAGAGATATGTAAAAGTGAGACAAATAATACTAGAAAGGTGGAAACAAAAGTTCTCATTTTAAAGGAGCTAAGTCTAACAATATGCTTTATAAAATAACACGGAGAGTAACAAAGCAATCATTGAGGAACAAATAGAATAAAAGTGAAATGGCACTGCTAAAACTTCATGTTGATTCACAAATATGTTCTGGAATAAAATTTGTAAGTATGAATAAAAACTGTTAGATGCATTGTTATGCTGACATGCACCAATCTTGCATATTGATACTCACCAAAAAAATTGAAAACTTATCACCATGAAAAACCTGCACACAGATGTTTATATCACAATTATTAATAATTGCCAAAACTTGAAACAACAAGTTTTGGCAATTATTAATTGCCAAAACAACCCAAATTCTGTTCAGTTGATGAGTACATAAATAAACTGCTGTACACACAGAGAATGGCGTATTGTTTAGCACTGAAAAGAAATGAGCTACCAAATCATAAAAATATATGGAGGAAACTTAGATGCATATTGATAAGTGAAAGGGCCAATCTAAAATATCTACATGCTGTATGACCAAACTACATGACATTCTGGAAACGGCCAAACTATAGACACAGTAAAAATATCAGTGGTTGGTAGAGGTTGGGGGTTGGGATGAAAAAGTAGAGCACAAAAAATGTTTAATGCAGTGAAAATAATCTATGATATAATTATTGATAACCTGCTATTATATTTTTATTCAAATACATAAATGGTATAGCACCAAGTGTGAACCCTGAAGTAAACTATGGACTTTGGGTGATGACAATATGTCAATGTATGTGAATCAGTTGGTGAATGATGGAGGTATGAGGTACATAGAAAATCTCTGTATGATCTCATATTTGTTGTGATTTTGAAACTGCTCTAAAAAATTAAACTTTTAAAAAAGAGGAATTCCATTATTTATTATTACTTTTGAGCAAAGGTCTATGAGTCTTGGCAAAAAACAGTTAGATAATAATAGTCAATAAGATTTATAATAGAAATTTTAAGAATTGAAAAGTTGAAAACAATATAGGAAAAGGCAAAATAATATATATTAGAATTGTATGAGTTTAAATTTTTAAAAGAAATCTTATTACAAATATGAGTATTTCCAGTGTGATTAAACTTTTTAAGAAAAAAATACTGAAGTTTATGCAAGCTCCTTTGTGGGAGCATATTATTTTTAGTGCTTATAAACATGTAGCTTAAAACAAACTTAAGCCTACTAATTACAGGCAAAAACCAAATGAAACAATAATGATACTGCCTTTGTCAGCTTGCAAGAAAATGTTCAAATATTTTCTAAATGACAATTAATTATATCAAAGCTACGTTTCATTTTTTGTACACCTATTTAAGAAAAATGACAGATCTTTAACACATTTTAATGTGTTGTCAGGGAGGAAAATAAGTTATGAATCGCCTAAAGAAAAGTTTCTATCTAGTGTCCATGGAATTTGGCTTACTAACCATTAGATGACATTAAACCATTGGGTGAGTATATGCTTATTTTTAAAATATAAAACTACAGTTTTGTTTAAATTTATTTATTTATTTGAGAGAGGAAGGAAGGGAGAGAGAGGGCAGACACATCAAACTATTCCTGTATTCGCCCTTATCAAGGATTAAACCTACAACTTTGTGTGTTCAGATGACACTCTAACTTAGTGATGGGCAATCTTTTGTGCTTAGTGTGTCAAAATTTACCAAAAAAACGAGCATAACTCAGGTGGTGTGTCACTTTGAGAAAAACGGCCTTACCGGAAGTCCCAGAACTAGACGCTCTGTGCTGCAGTTCTGTTGTTTTGGCCTACAGACCTCTGGCACAGAGTGTCTATGCTATAGCAAATGTTTTATCCTCGGCTACAGCACCTGGCCGTGCAGGAGCTGAGGATGGAATGTCCTTCTCGGCATGCGGCCTCATACTTCTCTGGTATGCGGCCGCATGTAGCCGTGTGTCATTGAAAATAGCTACATGTGTCAGTGCTGACACGCGTGTCACATCATGGCTCTAACTAGCAAGCAATCCATCCAGGACTAATACTACAGTTTAAAAAGCTTAAATAAGAGTGGCATTTGTGATACGTTTAAATTATTTAATGACATATGTTGCACCCATAATATTTCTTCAACCAGTAATTAAGAAATTAAAAATTACTTGAAAATTAGTCATAAAATTTGCGTTACAAAAGTAATAAAGGTTAAAATTTTTATAAAACTTTTAAAAATATTTTTGTAATTAAAACGACTTACATATTTTGATGTGATGAGAGAAACACACACACATAAAGGCAATTATATATACATCATATATGTTTAAAATAGCAACTCAAAATTGTAATTTCCCACATCAGAAAGTGTTTATTGGCCCTGGCAGGCTGGCTCAGTGGATAGTGTCGGCCAGGTGTGCGAACTTCCCAGGTGTGATCCCTGGTCAGGGCATACATAAAAAACAACTATCTTCTTCTCTTCCCTTCCTTCTCTTGCTTCTCTCTCCCTTCCCCTCTCACAGCCCGTGGCTCGGTTGATCCGAGTATAGCCCCAGGCCCTGGGGGTAGCTCAATTGGTTCAAACATCAGCCCTAGATGGGGCTTGCTGGGTGGATCCCAGTCAGGGCACATGTAAAAGTCTGTCTGTCTCCCCTTCTTTCATTTTAAAAAAGAAAGTTTTTATTTCCTTCTCAGTATTTAACTTGAAAAATCATTATAAAATATTTATTATTAATTCTTCACACTTGGATTTTTTCTTTTTTTCCCCAAATCACTTATTTAAAATAAAACATTTATACTCCACAAGTTTTTTTGATTGTTCTGTTTTCTTAAGTGAGAAGAAGGGAGACAAAGAAACAGACCCCACTGGCGTCGGGACCAGTATCCACCTGACAACCACGATCTGGAGCCAATGCTAGCAGCCAAACTGTTTTTAGTGCCTGAGGCAGAGGCTCCACTGAGACATCCTAAGCTCCCAGGGCCAATGTGCCCAAATTAATTGAGCCATAGCTGCAGGAGAGGAAAAGAGAGATAGAGAAGGGAGAAGGGGAGAAGCAGATGGTCACTTCTCGTTTGTACCCTGACTAGAACTCACACCTGGGATTTTCCATATCGACTCTCTACTACTAAGCCAATTGACCTGAACCCACAAGTTTTAAATAAACTTTATTTTTTTGGATTATACAAGTACAGAAAAATTATTAAGATAGTACAAAGATTTTTTATATACCTGACATAAGTTTTCTGTCATTGTTAACATCTAACATGAGTATGTTCATTTTTTACAATTAATGAACTAATATTAAGATATTATATTTATGCAAACTATCCTAATTTTTGCCTAATATTTTTTACTGCAACAGTATTTTGGGCACTACATTACATTTAGTTGTCATGTCTCCCTACGTGCCTCCGTGCTGTGACAGTCTGTTGAACACTTGAATTTTTCTTCTTTTTGAAGACAGGCAATTTTGAGGAGCAACTGGCCAGGTATTTTGTAAAATATCTTTCAATTGGGTTTGTCATACATGTTTTTATCATGATTACTCAGGGTCATGGGTTTTGAAGAGGAAGACCACAGTGATAAAGTGTGATTCTCCTCCCAGTATATCAAGTGTATATACTGTCATCATGAATTGATGTTGACTGTGATAACCTCACCGAAGTAGTGTTTTATTTTGTATTTGGTATGTTCTATTTTTTTTCTGAAAGTCAGAGATTATTTATTGAAGAATTGAGGAATAAGAACTGAATAATAGGTCTTAAGTGTAAGAATTTATATTAATTTGGTTTAAAGTTGACCTTTGTTTATTTTTTGCTATAATTATAGGTACCAGTGGAATTCCTCTAGTGTCTTATTTTTGCCTCTACTCTCAAATTCTGGCTACTCTTGGTAGTCCTCAGAGAAAGTCTGCCTTGCAGCATTTGTCAGTGTGATTTACTATTTTTACGTTGAAGCCCTGTTGGTAGGATGGTAACATGTAGGGAAATTATATGCTATATAATTTTCTAATTAAATTTCAGTCTTTCACTGGGATTTTCTCTGGTTTGTGACTTACACCAACAACATTTCCCCCAGGGCTGTCATGTGCTACTTGACCAAAGGGATAGTTTGAGCAGTATGTCATCAGAGGACTTTGACTTTGTACGATCAGAGTGAACTTACACAAATGTAAGTATAACTTAGTCCTGTAATAATATGTGCTATATTTTATACAGCTGGCAGCCCAGTAGGTTTGTTTACACCAGCATCACCACAAACAAGTGAGTAATTGTGTTGTAAGCCATATAGTCGGCTTTTCTTCTTGTAACGGAAGGGACTCACTTTGATTTTGCCTGGGCATCACTATTCAAGCATTGCACTTCAAGGCAGGCTATCTTGAATAAACAAATTACCAGCCACAGGACCAGATAAAGAGCCAGGGTTCCTGTCCCCACTGAGGCTACTTTTCTTTAGATATCTTTTGTGATTTTGACAACTGATCATTTGGGTTGCCTGTGTTCTCTTTCTGTGCTTTAAATTCTTTCTTTCATGTTTTTTATTCACCAATAGCAAGCCCAGAAAACCCAAGGGCTCCTACCCTTGACCACAATAAAAGCAGAGCTTCAGGTCCCCTGCCTTCTCTCTTTACCTGAGACCATAGTACGCCCCTGGAATAATGTGTATGCTGCAGGGTCTGTGAGCAATTAACACTTTTTCTTTCAAAATTTTCTAATGGTTATTGCTGAAGGACATCTTGGAAGCATAAGAACTACAAGGGTCAATACAGTTGCAACATTGGTTTAGGAAGGGCAGATGTCTGGAGGAAGCTTACTGCGAACAAGGTGGGTGACCCCCAAAATTTCTAACCCCTAGCATTACTATTGATAGACCAAAAACAGCACAAAACAGTACTTCATTGTGCTCCAACCTTGCTAAGACCAGAATATCCCTAAACAATAGGAATGTTTTAGCTCCACTATAATACTATAGGACCACTGTTAAATATGTTATCTTTCATTGAACTGAAGGGGAACACACTTCCACCACCCTGAAGCTGCTTTTTAGAATATTAATTTTAGGCTGTTTGTTAAGAAACAAGACTCAGAAAAAGACCTTTGACACTTTTTTCCTTCCTTCCCAAGATATTTGATTTTAGAAGGTATGTAAAAATACACATTTTAAATAGTCATTAAAAATATAAGTACTAGGAGGAGCAAGATGGCGACGGAGTAGGCGGACGTACCAACTTCCAAGTCCCAGAACCAAAGTGGATTACAACTCAATTTTAAGAACCATCACCTGGATAAACCAACTTTGAACAAAACTAAGTGGACTCTTCAACCAAGGAACACAGAAGAAGCCACATTGAGACTGGTAGGAATAGCGAAAACGCGAAGAGGGCTGCCCAGCTCCCCGGAGCAAACGGCAGCCCGGAGAGACCCGCGGGGCGGGAGGAGATTTTGGCGGAGAGGGAGGGACCTGGGTCCCAGGAACCAAGCCCCAGCCTGCAGTCCCAGAGCCAAAAAGAGGCGTTTGGACAGTATTGAGCTGTGAAACAAGTGAGGGAGCTCCCAGGCCTACAGTGTGGAGTATTAGGTCCCTTCCTACTCTGCTGAGGGCTGCTTAAGGTTTTGGGGCGGCAGGACGCTGAAAGGCGGTTCTGTCGGCGTGGGCAGAGGCCAAGCCGGGGGGAGATCGGGCTAGCCCAGAGGGTCGGAGGGTAAACGCGAGAGCGGTCCGGAAGCTGCGGGCCCGCCTTTAATCCCACTTACGGGGACAAAGCGGGAGGCCAGGAATAGGCAGGCCCTGCGCAAGCCGGCCCTGACCGCGGGGACCGGGCTAAGACCAGGGACGGGCAGGGGCTCGTGGCTGAGCTGACGATACCAGTCCGCCCCGCCCCCCCCCCCCCCCCCCGCCGTCCGCCGGAGAAACCGCGGTTGGCCAGTATACGTGCGCGAGCGGGCTCCGAGCGCGGGAACAGGGTGGACCCCGAGACAGGCAGAGGCTCGCAGCTGAGCCCACGGCTGCTATCCCCATCCGGCCGGAGAAACCCCGGATAGCGTTAATACGTGCACGAGCGGGCTCCGAACGCGGGGGCGGGGTAGAGTCCGGGACGAGCGGAAGTACGCAGCTCGGCGGAAGCCAGCAAACACGCCCGCCCCAATAAATCTTGGTTTCCGACCCTGCGCAAAGGGCCCGGGCCTCGAGGGCGGGGCTAAAGCTCCTGACGGGCAAAAGCTTACAGCTGAGAGCACGTCAAAAGCCCCGCCTAACCCGCGGAACTATAGCGAGCAGGCTCCGAATGCTGGTTCTGGGCGGAAGTCCGGAAATAGGCTGGGTCCGCAGCTGAGGAAAGGTGCTCGCCTCTACCCTTGGTGCTAATCTTGTGGCTTCAGTGACAGCCCCTCCCACGGAGGAGAGGCAGAAATCACAGCAAAAGCCACAGTGGGCCGGCGCTGGCAACGCTCATACCCAACCACCCTAGGCGCCGGCAGAGGGGGTGGGGGGCCTGCAGATAGACCACACCTAGAGAACACAAAGGCAACACATACTGGACTCCAGTGGCCACAACTTGCTTATAGACAGAAAAAATGGGTAGGCAGAGGAATGCAAACCAAATGAATCAAGAGAAATCCCCAGAGAAGGACCTGAATGAACCAGATATAACCAAATTACCAGAAGCAGAATTTAGAATAATGATAGTTAGGATGTTCAAAGAAATTAGAGCAACAATGGATAGTCATTATGAACACCTAAATAAAGAGATAACAAGTATAAAAAATGAAATTGAAATAATAAAAAAGAATCAGACAGAAATGACAAATACAGTATCAGAACTGAAGACCACAATGGAAGGAATTAAAAGCAGGATGGATGAAGCTGAGGATCGAATAAGCGAGTTAGAGGACACAATAAACAAAGGCACAGAAGCAGAGAAGAAAAAGGAAAAGAGACTTAAAAAATGTGAGGAAACTCTAAGGGAGCTTTGTGACAACATGAAGAGAAACAACATTCGCATCATAGGGGTGCCTGAAGAAGAGGAGAGAGGACAGGAAATGGAAACTTTGTTCAATCAAATTATAGCAGAAAACTTTCCTAAATTAAGGCTGGGAAACACTCCACACATTCAAGAAGCACACAGAACTCCATTAAGGAGAAACCCAAAAAAATCTACACCAAGACACATCATAGTTAAAATACCAAAGCTAATGGATAAAGAAAAAATTTTAAAAGCTGCTAGAGAAAAAAAGACTATCACCTACAAAGGAGCCCCCATAAGGATGACATCGGACTTCTCAACAGAAACACTTGAGGCCAGAAGGGAATGGCAAGAAATAATCAAAGTAATGCAGAACAAGAACCTACAACCAAGACTACTTTATCCAGCAAGGCTAACGTTTAAAATTGAAGGAGAAATAAAGAGCTTCCCAGAAAAAGAAAGCCTCAAGGAATTCATAAAAACCAAACCAATTGTGCAAGAGATACTAAGGGGCCTCTTGTGAACAGTTTAAAGGGAGGAAAGAATAGAGCAAAAGAAGAATACAGCTTTAAAGAATAAAATGGCAATAAACAACTACATATCAATAATAACCTTAAATGTAAATGGATTAAATGATCCAATCAAAAGACATAGGGTAGCTGCGTGGATAAAGAAACAGGACCCATACATATGCTGTCTGCAAGAGACACACCTTAAAACAAAAGATGCTCATAGACTGAAGGTAAAAGGATGGAAAAAAATATTTCATGCAAATGGAAATGAAAAAAAAGCAGGGGTAGCAATACTTATATCAGAAAAAATGGACTTTAAAACAAAGGCTGTAGTAAGAGATAAAAGAGGACACTACATAATGATAAAGGGAACAATTCAACAGGAAGATATAACTATTGTAAATATCTATGCACCAAATATAGGAGCCCCGACATACATAAAGCAGACTTTGATGGATATAAAGGGCGAGATTAACAGCAATACTATCATAGTAGGGGATTTCAATACCCCTCTAACAACACTGGATAGATCCTCAAGAAAGAAAATTAATAAAGAAACAGCAGACTTAAAGGAGACACTAGATCAACTTGATTTAATAGATATCTTCAGAACTTTTCACCCTAAAGCAGTAGAATATACATTCTTCTCAAGCGCTCATGGTACGTTTTCTAGGATAGACCACATGTTAGGACACAAAAATGGTCTCAATAAATTTAAGAAGATTGAAATCATATCAAGCATTTTCTCTGATCACAATGCCATGAAACTAGAAATTAACCACAAAAGAAAAACTGAAAAATACTCAAACACCTGGAAACTAAATAGCTTGTTATTAAGTAATGAATGGATTAACAATGAGATCAAAGAAGAAATAAAAAAGTTTCTAGAAACAAATGATAATGAGCATACATCAACTCAAAATTTATGGGACACAGCAAAAGCAGTTCTGAGAGGGAAGTTTATTGCACTACAGGCATATCATAAGAAGCTAGAAAAAGCTCAAATAAGCAACTTGACCCTGCATCTAAAAGAACTAGAAAAACAACAACAAATAAAACCCAAGACAAGTAGAAGAAAGGAAATAATAAAGGTCAGAGCAGAAATAAATGACATAGAGGCTAAGGAAACAATACAGAGGATCAATGAAACAAGAAGCTGGTTCTTTGAAAAGGTAAACAAGATTGATGAACCTTTAACTAGACTCACCAAGAAAAAAAGAGAGAGGACTCAAATAAATAAAATTAGAAAGGACAGTGGAGAAATAACAACTGACACAACAGAAATACAAAGCATTGTAAGAAAATACTATGAAGAACTATATGCCAAAAAATTAGACAATCTTGGTGAAATGGACAAATTTCTTGAATCATATAACCTTCCAAAAATCAATCTGGAAGAATCAGAACACCTAAACAGACCAATTACGGCAAATGAGATCGAAACAGTTATCAAAAAACTCCCAAAAAAGAAAAGTCCTGGGCCCGATGGCTTCACAAGTGAATTCTATCAAAAATTCAAAGAAGAACTAACTCCTATTCTCCTGAAGCTATTTCAAAAAATTCAAGAGGAAGGAAGAATTCCAAACTCCTTTTATGAGGCGAGCATAATTCTGATCCCAAAACCGGGCAAAGACAACACAAAGAAAGAAAATTATAGGCCAATATCCCTGATGAATTTAGACGCTAAAATTCTCAACAAAATATTAGCCAACCGGATCCAGCAATATATGAAAAAAATCATACACCACGATCAAGTGGGATTTATCCTGGAGAGGCAAGGCTGGTTCAATATTCGCAAATCAATCAATGTGATTCACCACATAAACAAAAGGAAGGACAAAAATCACATGATAATTTCAATAGATGCAGAAAAGGCATTTGATAAAATACAGCACCCATTCATGCTCAAAACTCTCAGTAAAGTGGGAATACAGGGATCATTCCTTAACATGATAAAGGCCATCTATGATAAACCGACAGCAAACATCATACTAAATGGACAAAGATTAAAAGCAATCCCCTTAAGATCAGGAACCAGGCAGGGTTGCCCACTTTCACCACTCTTATTCAACATAGTTCTGGAAGTCCTAGCTACAGCAATCAGACAAGAAGAAGAAATAAAAGGCATACAAATTGGAAAAGAAGAAGTAAAACTGTCATTATTTGCAGATGATATGATATTGTATATTGAAAACCCTAAAGTCTCAGTCAAAAAACTACTGGACCTGATAAATGAATTCAGCAAGGTGGCAGGATATAAAATTAATACTCAGAAATCAGAGGCATTTCTATACACCAACAATGAAATATCAGCAAAAGAAATTAAGGAAACAATCCCCTTCACTATTGCAGCCAAAAAAATTAAGTACCTAGGAGTAAATTTAACCAAGGAGGTTAAGGACTTGTACTCAGAAAATTATAGAACATTGATAAAAGAAATCAAGGAAGATACAAACAAGTGGAAGCACATACCGTGCTCATGGCTAGGAAGAATAAACATCATTAAAATGTCTATATTACCCAAAGCAATTTATAAATTCAATGCAATACCAATTAAAATACCAATGACATACTTCAAAGATATAGAACACATATTCCAAAAATTTATATGGAACCAAAAAAGAACACGAATAGCCTCAGCAATCTTAAAAAGAAAAAATAAAGCAGGAGGTATCACTCTTCCTGATATCAAGGTTTACTACAAGGCCATTATACTCAAGACAGCCTGGTACTGGCATAAGAACAGGCACATAGATCAATGGAACAGAACAGAGAACCCAGAAATAAACCCACAGCTTTATGGACAACTGATATTTGACAAAGGAGGAAAGAACATACAATGGAGTAAAGACAGCCTCTTTAACAAATGGTGTTGGGAAAATTGGACATCTACCTGCAAAAAAATGAAACTAGACCATCAACTTACACCATTCACAAAAACAAACTCAAAATGGATAAAAGACTTAAATGTAAGCCGTGAAACCATAAACATCTTAGAAGAAAACATAGGCAGCAAGCTCTCCGACATCTGTAGCAGCGGTATATTTGCCGATTTATCTTCATGGGCAACTGAAATAAAAGGCAAGATAAACAAATGGGACTATATCAAACTAAAAAGTTTTTGCACAGCTAAAGACAATAGGAACAGAATAAAAAGACAAACCACACAATGGGAGAACATATTTGACAGCACATCTGATAAGGGGTTAATAACTAAAATTTATAAAGAACTTATAAAACGCAACACCAGGAAGACAAACAACCCAATCAAAAAATGGGCAAAAGAAATGAATAGAAATTTCTCCAAAGAGGACATACAGATGGCCAATAGGCATATGAAAAAATGCTCAACATCACTAATCATTAGAGAAATGCAAATTAAAACCACAATGAGATATCACCTCACACCAGTCAGAATGGCACTTATCAGCAAAACAACACAGAATAAGTGCTGGCGAGGATGTGGAGAAAAGGGAACCCTTCTGCACTGCTGGTGGGAATGCAGACTGGTGCAGCCACTGTGGAAAACAGTTTGGAGATTCCTCAGAAAATTAAAAATCGAACTGCCTTTTGACCCAGCTATCCCACTTTTAGGAATATACCCTAAGAACACCATAGCACTGTTCGAAAAGAAGAAATGCGCCCCCATGTTCGTGGCAGCATTGTTCACAATAGCGAAGATCTGGAACCAGCCCAAGTGTCCGTCAGAAGACGAGTGGATTAAAAAGCTATGGTACATATATACTATGGAATACTACTCAGCCATAAGAAACGATGACATCGGATCATTTATAACAAAATGGATGTACCTTGATAACATTATACGGAGTGAAATCAGTAAATCAGAAAAAAAGAAAAACTGAGAACAGCACGATTACATACATAGGTGGGACATGAAAGTGAGGGTATGAGACATGGACAAGAGAGTGGTGGTTATGGGATGGGGGGAGGGAGGGAAGAATGGGATAGGGAAGAGGGGAGGGACGCAGGGAAAACCAGATTGAAGGTGACAGAGGACAATTTGACTTTTGGTGATGGGTATGCAACACAATTGAATGATAAGATAACCTGGAGATGTTTTCATTGTACATATATACCCTGATTTATTGATGTCACCCCATTAGAATTAATAATAATAAAATATATATTAAAAAAAAAATATATAAGTACTAAAAATAGAATATATAATGTATGTTCAAAATAATAGAATCAAAAAAGCAGTGGTAGAATTACATTGTGCAAACAATGTAGGAGGAAAGAAAGGAACAAAGACATGAATATAATTTATAAATAAAATACTAGAAACTTGAATTTACATTTAAAAAATACTAGGAATTAAAATTTTGGCAAGCCAGTGTTAAAACAATGCTTATAAAATTGGATCCTCTTATCTGTGGGTCTTGAGACTATAATCATAGCAGTAAGAGAGAAAAGATGATTATAGTTATAATGCAATGGATTTAATTCTATATTTTTGTGAAATTTATAATATATTTGATAATTTGCTGAGACAAAACAGACTCTGCTAAGTATTAATTTCTTTTCTGAGATAAAATGTCCAATTCATAATAAACTTTGGAAAAATCTTAAAGGCAAAGCAAAGGTCACATAATTATTTGCAAGTAACGCTATCCATTTGGATGACTTACTATGAAAATCTCATTTAGTCATGGTTGTGAGCTACTTATCACTCTAATTAAGAAACCACTGACTATGAAGAGTTATGTGTTTGAATAGATATGTATGTCCTTAGTTGAATGTTATATGATGTCAGTATTTTTATTAAATGTTCTACTTAGCAATACTACTAAATCCATTTTTTACTATTGCTTTTTTTCCAAATTTTGACAAAAGAATTGAGATATTTCTGTTCTCTCTGTAAGTTTTCACTCATGAATTTGTTTTAAATTATATCTGTAGTAACTATTTAAGAAGTCTCTGAAATCATTTGCAAGTGAAAGTTATAAGATTTTGTATGTAAAGATGAAAGTGAATTAGTAAACTGTTGTTCACTACAGCAGGAGATAAATATGTCACACAGTATATGAACTATTAATTTTATCTTTAATATTCTCATTTTAATTTTCAGTATTAACACAAAATAAATAGTAATAAATTATTTCAGGAAATGTAAAGAGGAAAATAGTTAAAAATGATCAGCTGGTGTGTTCTTAGAAATAATAATGAAGAATAAAATAAAAGTGAGTAATAAAAAAGTAGCTTAAAGATAATTTCAAATTCAAAAAATACATTTTTTAAGGTTTAATTCAATACCAAAATGTACCTTTCAAATTTGACATTTGAAATTCTTGAACAATAAATGTATTTCTGTTTTTATATCAGAGAAAATTAAGGTTTTTAAGATAAAGTATGCTTTTATTATATAACATTAAATGTAGTAAATGATTAAAATTTTAGATTATATATGTATGTTTTAATGAATTTATTGGGGTGATACTGGCTAACATAATTAAGCAGGTTTCAGGAGCCCAACTTTACAACATATCTCTGTACACAATATTTTGTGTTCTTCCCCCCAATGTCAAGTCTTTATTCATAACCATTTATGGCCCACTATAAACTTTTCCACCTCCCCCCAACACCTGTTAATCACCACATTGTTGTCTTTGTCCAAAAATTTTTTCTAATTTTCTTCTCTTTTTGCTCTATATTTCCAGCTTCCTCCTCTAACCCCTCTCCTGCCCCAGCTGTAGACTATATATTTTAAAGAACATATTGAACAAAATAGTGTTTAAATTAAAAAAAGTAATTATGAGAATATAAAACCTGTAAAAGAACCTCCAAAACAAGGACTAAAATACTTTTTAAACACCAGTCACACTGTATAATAAAAAAGATAAAAATATTATTTAAAAAGTATATCTTACATAAACATTAAATGTCTAGAGCAAAAAGAGATTAGTGATGGTGTGCTTAGCATATATTAAAATAAATGCAAAAATAACACAATGGTTTGGAGAGTGGTGTGGGAATATGCAGCAAAACAAACATTTTAGTACTTTTAAATAATTAAACTTTTAAATAATTAAAGGTTGCTATTATAAAATCTAGGTGAATACTTAATTTTTAAAAGAAAAATAAGTAATCAGTCAATGGTAGAGAAAACAAAGTATTCTTAAAAATTCTCAATAATAAAATGGAATAAAAGAAGAAAAATAGAGAAAGATTTCATGGAAAATATAGAAAAACAACCAAATAGATTGTTATATTTTAATCCAATCACATTAATAACATATATATATATATATTGAATATATATATATATATGTGTGTGTATATATATATATATATATATACATATATATATATGAAGTCTAACCACACCAATTAAAGACTAAGGTGATTTACTTAAAATATGAGGACACAGATATGTTAAAATTTAAAACATGACAAAAGATATGTGTAAAGCCAGTAGCTGTGGCCCCCATCAAAGCCACCTGGCCTGTGCAGGTTTGAATTTGATTCAGACAGATGGTAATGAAACAGTGGAGCCAAGAACTGGTGGTCCATTACCTACAATCAAAGGTTTCTACCTCATCAGCCTTATTCACCTCTGTTCCCCATCTCCTTCTCTTTGCACAAACTCTATACAAACTGGCTTCTCCTTCGGCACTCACCATCTTGGCTGCCTCTCCTCTGCAATGTTAATTTCAGGAACTGAGAGAGAGAGAGAGTTCTTGGTCTGCCTCATTTTATAGTGTGAAAATCAAAACCTTTAAGCCAATATACAAATAAGAAAGTCTCTGATACAAAGTCACTTATCTGAGGCATAAATGGGATTTCTCATAAGAGTGTGCCACCCCACATCATGCAACAGTCAAGGGTGTGGGGAAAAGTTTAGTGTTGAGAAGATTTTAGTATTAGAAGGATGTTGAAAAGATCTGAGTATTAAAAGGGTGGGAAAAGCTTAGTCTTAAAACTAAGCCTTAGGCATAATGACTTTGCCAGCTTACAGCCTGTCTCCCACACCCCATGCAAACTATAAGCGAGCAAACATATATATCATATTTACAAACTTATTTGACCTACAATATGCAAATAAAATACTAATCAAATAATATGTTGATATAAAAAGTTGATTTTAGAATATAGACTGTAACTAACAAAAGGACATTTTATAATGGTAGCAAAGTAATGTTTTAGACTAAATAAAAATCCAGAATGTATATGCATGTAATAAAAATATAGAAAATATATAAAACAAACTGAAAGAGAAGTAGTTAAATTCATAAGTATAGTTGAAAACTTCAAAATTATCATCTCAGTAGTTGATAGAACAAGTAGACAGAATATCAGAAACTGTATAGTATACCTCAGCAACACTATAAACAAACATGACAAAGTTGAAATTTACAGAGCATTACATATTAACACCAGAATGTATATTCTTCTCTAATTCATATGAAACATTCACAAGATCATACAGGAAATCTGAGCTAATTAAACATATATAGTTAATGTATACAAGGTATTTTTTCATACTATTTTAATTACATTAGAAATCACAAGGAAAATGATAAAACTATTGTAAATTGAGTGCAAACAGAAATATATCAAAATGTATGTGTTGTAGTTAAGCCTGTGCTAAGTTGGAATTTTGGTGCATTAAAATTTTAATTAAAATGAAAGAGGTCAAATCTATGATCTAAACTAATCTTATCAAACTAGAAAAACTAAGAATTAAAAATAATCCAAAAAAAGTAGGAAGCAGTATATAACTAAAATAATAGAATTATCAAGGAGTGAATACAAATATATAGTGAAAAAAAGTAAGTTAGCTTTCTACAGAAGTCCATAAAAACTGTCAAACCTCCAATCATATGGATAAATGAAAAGAATGTGCAATATTAGTGGTGAATATCAGTAATGAAACTAGAGCTTCACTACAGATTCTACATATTGTAAGATGATAAAATAATATTATAAACATTATATATTGTATGGTAAAACTGCTACACATATGAAAGGGACAATTTTTTCCCAAAAACGTGAATTAGCAATACTCACTGAAAAATGAATTACCAACATTTTTCTATATCTTTCTTAAAATTAAATTTTTTAGTAAAACACATTTTTACAAATACACTATTCAGGCTGAGATAGTTTCAATAGTGAATTTTACCAAACCTTTAATGTAAACATAATACAAAAAACTATAAAACCTCTCCTAGAATATTAAAGGCATTTCAAATGTCAAATGCCTCTAATATAAAAAATACAACTAAAAAATGAGCTAACATTACAAATATGTTGAAATCTGCAAAATACAAGAATAGTCAAGAAAGACAAATGGAACTATAAACCTTATCAATAGACTGAAAGACTAATATCTATAATTCACACTGATCTACTAGTTTGAGGCATTATGATCAACGTCACTGCACTACACATCTGACTGTATACACACACACCCGTATATATTAGCAACCTTAACCTATTTGGAGAAAAACAAATACCCAAAACAATTTTGTAAAAGAAGACTAAAGCTGGGCAACTGTCATTACCTGCTGTCGAGATCTATAACAAAAAGATATCATTTAAGACAAATTGTTACTGGAGAGAGAATATATATATATAGATTGATAGAATGATATAGTGAATCTAGAAATTGATTCACTTGTATTGCCAATTTATATGCAACCAACACACAGACTCAAATGGGACTGAACAAATGCATATATATGCAAACAAAAACAAACTTTAATTCTCATTTCACACTCTGTGTATATACCACTAAATGAATCAATAACCTTACTCTGAAATCTAAATCTAAAAGCTACTTACCATATGGTAATATTATTTGGTTTCAGAAATATATAATCTTCAAAAATAAATCCTCAAAGTAAAATGTATGTCATCAGACTAATGGTGATCTAAGAAAGATCAGGAAAACATAGACAAAAAAAAATGTTTATCATCTCTTACAAGTAAGTAACTTTTTGAGATTTTTTTCTTTATAAAATCTAGAAGATAATGGTTAATGGAGTTGCTTTCTAAAAGAAAGTGTGTTTACAAGGAGAAATTTGTTCTCTGACCTCCATGTAGACTGTCAATGCCTTTAGATTATAAGACAAGAAAAATTGTATGGTCTGCTTCCCATGGCCTTTGTTTATTTGTTCCCCTCAAAAAATCTCTAGCTCAATTTTCAACTTTTTAAAAAATGCACTTTTCCAAAAAAAAAATTTCAAATTGTTTCTTAAATTGAATTGAGGTATTTTCTATTTCTCTTCAATCTGCTACATGCTTTTGTTATTTCTTACACTTAATTACCTCTCTTTATAGTTATTGTCTCAACACTAAATTCAAATGAGAATATACTCTAAGATAAGTTGTTTTAATTGACAGAAATGCAATAAAATATCTAGTAATTACATTAAACAAATTTGTAAAGCATATGTTTATATAACATTTTATTGTGTGGAAAACCCATATATGTTAAATAAATATAAGGTAAGTAAAATCTGAGATATTGATTTAAACTGCTAAGGAGAAAAATTATGTGTGCATGTTGTTTTAATGATTTGGATAAGTTAATAATTATATATAAATTAATTTCTTATGACTATTTTATATTCTATAGGTAGTCAAAATATCATGCAAACCATGATACTTGTGAAATACTCAGTTTAGATTCTATTATTTTATTTCTAGGTTGTTTTATTAAAATATAAGATAATAGTTAAATTTTGTTAACTAAGATATGTTTTAAAATATTTAACAGAAGTATAAAGACAAAATAAAAATTGTTACAAATAAAACTGTCAAAATAGTCCTATTGGCTTAATAATAAAATCAAGAGATGCATATTGAGCACCCAAATAAAGCACACAAAAAATTTTACTTCCTCCCATAAAACAATTCCCAAATTGTTATTTAATAATATTTTTCTATAGAATTTTTCACTAGCAAAGTATGTCTATGAATATATACCACCAAAGTACCCAAATTGTGACTCTGGATATTTTCACTTTAAGTGTTAATAGACAAGTAGGATAAACTAGACCCAAAACTAGATCCAGTTAAGATTCAAATCTATATATTTTTATACCTATGCATTACTTTAGGGTTAAGAGGATCAAATCTGTCCTGTCCAAAAAAAAAAAAAAAAATCTGTCCTGTCCAATGTACATCATTTGCATCTATTTTTAGTAAATACTATAAATTAGAGATTATTTACATTATTAATATATTCATTATTTTAAGGCTACATAGTGTCTCATTATTTTGATATGTGTTTTCAACTATTTCTTTAACTATTTCTCTGCTAGAAAGTGTCATAGTTATGCTACTATGAACACTCATGTTAATTTAAGAAAGGTTACACAAAAGTGAAATTTAAATTTCTATGATTGAATTGGTTGGTAAAAGGCCATGAGAAACCTAATTCTCATATTTTTTTAATTATAAAGAAGTGAAAATTACTTGATTACCCATGTAATTATACATTGTTTGTGCTGTCCATATTCTACTTGAAAATATCATGTATGCACATGAAAAAAAAGTGACGTTAGAGAAATTGCAAGTTAATTTGTCTGACTCTTTCCTTTAATGGAAATAAAATGAAAGGTTAAATAAAAGGGTCAGTGATATGACATTAAAATGCAATAACTGTAAGGAGAAAATGATAAGGCTAGCATCAAATGATATCTTTCTTCAGCTGTGGCTTGGCCAGTAAAAGAAAACCTCAGGATAGCATGCCAAATTAGTGCCATTGTGCTCATGGTAGCTTGACCCCAAAACATTAGTAGCAGCTTACAAATCATATTCCAATGTGCCATTTATTTTTTCAATGAAACAAAAAGACAAAGTTGATAATATTTAAAAGACCGGATAAATCAAAATTGTTTAATTAATATTTTGCTATACATGTTCCATTTTTGAACATTTCATTTGTTTCTTGATTTGTCCTCTTTAGAAAAAAAAGAGGCTGTAATCAGCCTTCTTATATATGTCTTTCTCTTTGGGTAAAATAAAACACACACAAAAAACAACTAAATTAACAAAGATAGGAATGTATTTCATTTAAATGAAAAACTTCTTTCCAGAGCATTTGTAATATTTTTCATTCCAATCAGTATGCATTAGAGTTCTGAACACACTACTTTCTCATTAATATTTGGTGTGCCAGTTTTTTTGTTTGTTTTGCCATTTTAGTTGTTGAGTCTTTTGATGTCTTATATGTGTTTTATTTTTAAAACTGTTTATGCTATTCTGCTTTTATTTCATTTTTATATAAATATAAGAATCAACTTTTCTCTTTCTATTTTTAAAAGGCTTACTGGAACTTTTGTTACAACTGTTTAATCTATTGATCAATTTGGGAAAAACTGACATGTTAATAATACTCAAGTTTTTCAGTCCATGAACATGATGTGTCTCCATTTGTTCTCCTCACTTTAAATTTTTTGTATATCTTATACTTATAATTTTATATTGTTATATATATTTTGTCTGTATTTCTAAGTATTTAGTATTTGTTTGCTGATGGTATATGAAAATAAAACACAATGGTATGTAGAAATAATTACATATGCATATAAAGTATATGCATATTGTGTAGATAATATGCATGCATTTGTGTGTGTGGGTGTACATATATACAGAAAAAAAGATGGGATAATGTTTAATTCATCATTGTATGCTTTGTTGGAGCACTAAGAAAAGATTTCCAAAGGTGAACTTAAAATGCCTTTTAGTAAAGTTATAAATTCATAGATCACAAAACTTTCTTACCAAGTCTTTCAATATTCTTTTTAATAAATCTTGTCATTAATATTGGAGAAAGAAATATTCAAACAGACCACATGCTTCTTCTGAGAAACAATATTCATTACATATTTTTCTCATATACATGTTTATAAAATGTATGCTTGTTCTTCTGGAATCATTCAAAAGTAAAAGGGGATATGCTATACTTTATCTATTTTTTAATCAGTATGCATACAATATTTATCTGAAAAATACTAATAGTATATATTTGACCTTTGGTTGATTTCCACTTGTAGAAACATCATATTTAGAAAGTATATTAGATTATCTTTTTAAATTTGTCTTTTTTTCTTTCTTTTTTAAGATCTTCTTGATGACTCTAAATGATTATAGCTTTTTGCCTATATAATAATCTCACATTTCTGAGTATGTCCTAGTTAGCACCATTCCTATTTTTGACAAACTGAGTATGAGAATTTGCTCTGTATGTATGATGTATTTATTCTGTGTGCTACATAAAACAACATACATCTTCTGAATTTGTGTGTAAGCCAAAAAGAAAAAAAATATCTTATTTTAGATGGTTGTTATTTGTTTTGTTTCTCATCTTAAGGTATCATATTATTCTAAGTTTCTATGTTTAACTCCTTATCATATATAATATATTTGGAAATTATGAGGTAATAGGGAGGAACAAGACTTAACACCTGTACTCATTAAGAATATGGCCTTAAGAGTTAAATCTGGTTTGAATTTATTTGCACAAATATTAAAAGTTGGACATTTTAATCTCTTAATATTTTAGTATCTATAGAGTAGAGATAACAAAAATGTCAAGTTTATTACTTTTAGTATTATTAGAAGCAATAAATGTAAAATGTTTAGCACATTGCTTACCAATAAATATTCTTACTATTTTTATTATTAGCAATTATTTAACAGAATTATATCGGTTCTCCTGGAGAAATTTAATTTTATTTCAGAAATCAGATTTATTAGAGATTTACCAGTGACCTTTATTCTGTATGTCAGCAGTTGGGAACAGGCTTAAGTGGGCAAATCTCCTGCAATCTTGCTAGGAGTCACTTGTAAGGTCATAGTCATTTATGACTACCATTGCTAGCTGTCCTGCGATAAGGTTACATATCTGGTGTTTGTTGCTGGCTGTCAGTTGGTAGTCAAGTACTTCTAGAAAAAATTAGCTATGGCAGTTCTGCTTAATGACTGATCTATAATTCTCTAATAGGATGAATAGGGCATATTTACAATGTAGCTTCAGAGTAATTTGCCAAAAGTGGACAGTGCAAAACAAACTTCTATTCCTCTTCAAGAATAGAATCTGAATTTTCACAATGCACTTAACTTCCACTGCATTTGTTGGTCAACACAACTCACTAGATCAACTGTAATTCCACAAGGCATAAGCATATACTCTAACTCTTGAAAAGAGTAACAAGAAAGTCACAATGCAAGTGAAAGGAAGAATTGGTAGCCTTTTCTTATTTTAATTAAATATGCAAACTTGATATTCTAGATTCTATTGCCTAGAGTCAGTGTTAAATCAATGATATTTAACATTTTAGCCCAATAAGTTATGTTTTTAAGTGTTTATAAACATGCTTACTTGGGATTACATTTTTTAGTTCTTTGTACACTGAATCTTTTTCTTTCTCTAGTATTATCAAGTTATTCACTTTAATCAGATGATAAAACAGCAATTTTGTAACACCTTCTTAGTAAAGTTTTAAAATGTAATAGAAATATAAAAATTTTTAGTAATTTAATCATTAAGGTGTAGCCTCAGCCAGCAAACTATTTAAATATCCATTAACTTTTTGCAAACTCTGGGTCTATCTATTTTACACACTTAAGTTTGTACCATGTATTAATATATATCTTATATATCTTGTTTTTATTAAACTTTTGCACACTTTTTTGTGGCAGAGACAGAGAGAGTCAGAGAGAGGGACAGATAGGGACAGACAGACAGGAAGGGAGAGAGATTTGAAACATCAGTTCTTCATTACAGTTCTTCATTATAGCACCTTAGTTGCTCATTGATTGATTTCTCATATGTGTCTTGACTGGTGGTGGTGGGGGCTACAGCAGACTGAGTGACCCCCTGCTTGAGCCAGCGACCTTGGGCTCAAGTTGGTGAGCCTTGCTCAAACCAGATGAGCTTGTGCTCAAGCCAGTGACCTTGGGGTCTCGAACCTGGGTCCTCCACATCCCAGTCCGAAGCTCCATCCACTGTGCCACCGCCCGGTCAGGCAACTTTTGCACACTTTTAAGGTTCCATGAACTTCTCTGTTATAACACTTCTCATCATTGTAATTTCTCATTCACTGCATTGGAAGCTATCACTGTCAAGACCATATTGCCATATGATCAGCACTGTCCCATGTTCTGTGAACCATGTTAGCATATGGTAATGTTAAATATATTTTTCCTGACAAACACTGAATGAAAATGAAAACTGGGTACTTTATATGTCTACTGAAACTTGAAAAAAACTTCTCTTTTCCTAAAAAGTAAATGGTTGCTCATTAAAAAACATCTAGAAATAACGAAACATCATGAAATAAAGGTCACAATTCTTCACAATGAAGAAATAATGAGTAACTAAATGGTTTCAGATTATAATGTATCTCTTAGTCCAGGGGACTAAAGCAGCTATGTTTTTCCTGCAATTTAACAGTGAATGGAAAGCTCAGGAGGGTGATTGGCTTTTTTTATTTTCCTTTGATAATAGGACAGTCATTACTACCTTTGCATTGCTCTCCTGTTGTCGAGGGCAAACATCTTGACTCTGTACGTTTGCTACTTGTCCTATTTAATAGTTGTGGTCAAGCAGAAATCTGGATAGGCATCTCTTGTGCACTTGATCTTTCCACATCCCATTTATGAAACCACAGATTGATTTAGCCTTTGATGTGGTTTCTTTGCTCACCCAGGGATATGAGAGAATCAGCAACTAACTCTAATGAGCTCTGGAGGTTGCAGCATGAGAAAAGATTAAGGCCACAAGAGGCTGGGCCCAATTTGAGCTTTCAGCTTTGAAAATCCCTGCCTCAAGAGAGAACATGTTTTTGGCTTCAATATTTTACAATTTTTATTATGTCAGACAATAGTGTTTGTGAAAAATTCTTTTGTCAGTAAAAGAAGATGGGATAAGTGGCCTCCAGGATTGTGTTTAAAAAATAAAAGAAGAGAAGCATTTTAGAGTTGTTCATCAGCACGATTCACATGTCAAAGGGTGTAATCAATCTGTTGGAGTTATTTTTCTTTTAATATTTTTTCATGAAAGCGTTGTTTTGGTTCCTCTGGGGACACAGTGCAGGATAAAGAGCTTATAAAAAAGCACATTTCATTCTATTCTGTATCTCTTGTATATTGTAATTTAAACTTTAATATCATCTGGTGTAAGTGGTCAGTGACTCTCGTGTCCTTTAAATAAACATGTCCCCAAAAACAAAAACAAGGAAACAAACACTAGTAAACTTTTCAGTTCATTTTTATATAATATCATGGAAAATTTTTACCAAATAAGTTTGAAAGACAAAGGGAAACTTTACGTATGACTACTGCAATAGGAGAAAGAGATTTAACTCAGCTCAAAAAGCTGGAGAGGTTTATTGTTGTTGTTTTAAATTATTTATAATTTTTCCATTGATTTGGTGGAAAAGAAGAGAGAGAAAGAAGCATTGTTTCACTTACTTGTTCCATTTAGTTGTGCACTCATGGTTTGCTTCTTATATGTGTCTTGAATGGGGTTTGATCCTATGACTCTGGTATATGAAATGAGATTCTACTCACTGAACCACCTGGCCAGGGTGAGGCTGGAGAGTTTTAAGCTCTGTGGTGAGCTAGTAGAAAGTACTAGACTATTAGGAAAGAGGATGGCAATGTGACTAGGCCATGAGTATCTGTTAATTGGTGCTTCTATAAGTTAAGTTTCTATTTTCCCACAGAGAAGGAAGATAAGGGACATCTTTATTGATGATTACATTTCAAAGAAATGGCTCCCAGAGCCTTGAGAAAGACATTTCTAGGTTGTAAAACAGGCAAGAACCAAGAAGAAGGTTTACATCTCTAGGGGACAGAGGAAAAATTTACTATTGCAAGTTTTTGAAGGTAAATGTTCTTTAAAAAGAGAGGTCAGGGGCTAACCATCAGAAAAAAATCTAAAGTTTTGTCATGCTGAGGGGTGTATTAAGGCCATTTTTGGTCAATTCTAACTACCACTTCTGTTCACTTGGACAAAAAAGACACATCCCCCAAACAGAACAACTATAAATAAAATAAAAATGCAGGGTGAGCAAAAATATTGCTATATTACATATTTCAGTATTTTCATCAACAGTATAAACTATTTTGGACAATATCTGAATAGACATATTATTTTAAAAGTTGAGGCCTGACTTGTGGTGGCACAGTGGATAAAGTGTTGACCTGGGAACACTGAGGTCACCAGTTCAAAACCCTGCACTGGTCTGGTCAAGGTACATATGGGAGTTGATGCTTCCAGCTCCTCCCCCCTTTCTCTCTCTCTCTCTCTCTCTCTCTCTCTCTCTCTCTCTCTCTCTCTGTCTCCTCTCTGAAATGAATAAATAAAAATAAAAAAGTTGAGTTGCTGTTCAAAATGATAGAAATTTTTTTTACTTGGACCTTCCTATTAAATCTGTATCATTAATAATTAGACATAGAAAATGTACTCAAAATTAAGTAAATTTTGTTTCTTTTCAATCTTGTCAATATTCAGAATATATTTGTTATAATTACTTTAAAATTTAATTTAACATTTATGGGCACAATAATTTGTATGAAGTAAATTACTTCATGACAAAAACATTTCAGCATTTTTCATAAACATGGTAAGTAAATAGAGGTCTAACCAAAGCAACTGACAAAGAAGAGGAATTAACATCAAATTTATAAACAAGTTAATCTAAGAGCTGAATAAATATATGACTCTCAATAATTGAGATATTTCAAAATGAATATGAAGTGATAAAAAATTCCCTAATTTTTGTGAGCAATATATGTGTGTGTGTGTGTGTGTGTGTGTGTGTCCATAAATATGAAAATTTAAGAATGTAAATTTATACTCTTAAATTTATTTTTTCTGGATGAGACAGTAATGTTAAAAATAATAAAATAGTTTTAAAATAATGAATGTTTAATTAGTTCTTACTATATGGCAGACTTTTTAGTATTTTATCTGTGTTTTTAGTAAATGATCTTTTATTCTTATTGTAAATGAGACTGGAAGGTTATGAAAATTGTCCAACATCTTATTTTAAAAAGCAGAGGTAGTATTTAATCTCATGACTAAAATAGAATTTAATATTAACTACCTCAAAGTGATCTTCCTACATTTTGTATTTTAGTGGATATAAATCTATGCTCACATGCAGACATTTTATATTTTTCTTCATCTCTTAAACTCAATGTATGTTTGTATTGCTTCTGTTTTATTTTTTCCTGTTGCTTTGCTCATAGCATCAAGTGCAGAACTTTATTAAATAAGTATAGCTATTTATCCATGTTAGTGTTTTATGGCAATATGTATGATTGACAAGAGGTAATGTTGTATTAAGGGTGGGCAAAAGCAGGTTTATAGTTGTGGGAATAACATTCTTCTGAGTTAATAAAGCTATCATAATAATCATAACCTGCATTTTTTTAAATATGAACAACTGTAAGCCTACTTTTGTCCAACCCTGTACTTGCAAAAGGACATATTTAAAAGTGTTCATTACTGTAATGGTTTGAGCATATCAGGCTTCTAATATGAATATTTTAGATATAAATGGCTAATTATGTGAAGTTAATTTATATGTAAGTTGATATATTCAGATAGTAATTTAACTATCACTTTTGCTTGACAAGGTAAAAATAAAAGCATTTGATGCTACTTTTGTCTCCTTAAAAATATATTTACTATGCATAATTTTAATAAGTCAGCAAAATTTAGGTTATAGATGACATATATTTTTAAATAAAACAAATTATCAACAATATTTGAATCACAAAGGGGCAAGTGCATACTCCAAAATTAATTGGGAATATTCAAAAATAAAAAGAGGTATAGCTTATTCTAGTGAGCCCTTGATTGGCATATGAATGTATTTTTATATACAACATTCAGTACTTTTAATCCTGTTAATTATTTCATGGACATATGCTTTTTAGGGCTTTATTTTACCTCATTGTAAAAAATAATCATTTAGTTCAAACAGAAAGGTTCTACATAGAACCCTTAATCCATGGTTTAATTAAATTACAGCATTGTAAATTCTCAAAAAATATATTACTTTTTTTTTTAGAGCTCTAAAATCAGTTATGATTTTTGTTTATTTTCTACGTACCTCACTAATTTATATTCATAAGTTCAGGGACCAAGTTTAAAATCAGCACTTAGTAAGAAATTTATTCATATAAAGTATATCTTTACTTGTTATTTTAAAACTAAATTCAATATAAGAAAGAACTATTTTAAAAATATTATATGGGGCCCTGGCCAGTTTGTTCAATGGTAGAGCATCAGCTGGGTCTGTGGATGTCCTGGGTTCAATTCCCAGTCAGGGATCATAGGAGAAGCAACCCTCTGCTTCTTCACTGCTCCCCCTCCTCTTTCTTTTTTCTCTGTCTCTCTCTCTCTCTCTTCCCCTTCTGCAGCCATGGCTCCATTCATGTGAATTTGGCCTTTGGTGCTGAGGACGGCTTGGTGGCTTTAGCCCACCTCAAGAGCTAAAAAAAAAAGGTTCGGTTGCAGAGCAACAGAGCAATGGCCCCCCGATGGCAGAGCATCTCCCCCTAGTGGGCTAAGTGGGTGGAACTCTGTCTGGGCTGATGTGGGAATCTGTCTCTCTGCGTCCCTTCCTCTCACTAAAATTATATATATATATATTTATGACCACCTATAGAACTTTTATTTTTCATTATATCCACTGTATTGTTTACTGTGTTTTATTGATATAGATTAAAAACTATTATCCAGGAATTTAATGCTGTGAAAATGTCTCCTCAAGTAAAATTATGGGTTTCCTTTTAGTATAATTACATAATATTGCTTTTAACTTTACCTTTAACTAGTGAAAAGCGGGGAGATAAAAATGACCTTAATTTCAGTAATGTTCTTACTCTATGCTGGATACAATTTTTCTTTCTTTCCTTAAAAAGTTGTTTTAGCCTGACCTGTGGTGGCACAGTGGGATAAAGTGTCGACCTGGTACACTGAGGTCGTCGGTTCGAAACCCTGGGTTTGCCTGGTCAAGGCACATATGAGAGATGCTTTCTGTTCCTCCTTCCTTCTTCCCACCCCCCCCTTCTCTCTGAAAAAAAAAAATTGAATAAAGTCTTTAAAAAATTGTTTTTAACCTGTATTTTCATATGTATTTAAATCATATGTACTTGTTATTTTCATGAGTGAATTAAAAAATGAAAAGTGTCCACATAAGTAAGTACTGGAAAAACCTTTGTTATTTTCTGCCAAGGAAGTAAAGATGCCAGAAACTATGGAAGAAAAAGAGATAAAGCCAAACGTATTTGATTAAGTAACATTTATCATAATTTCTACTGAGCCCTGTTACATAATAGAGAATTTGATATGCTTCCTAAAAGGTTTTGAAACCGGCACATTCCAGTGAGCTATGTTTGATAAAGTATTATAAGAAAGTGATTGCAAGAAAGAGAAATTCAGAAAAAGACTGGTCAGTCTGCAATCATCCATGAAAAAAGAATCATGGCCCTATCTGGTTTCAGTTAGTTGTAGAACTGGAAAAGGCAACAGACTCTCATCTTCAAATATCAAAATATGAACTTGAAAATGCTTTGAGATGAAAAGACTGACTTATTCTGTCTCTTCGTAAAGAACAGAATGATTTTGTGGGTGACATATTTATTTTTCAAATCTCTAAATGAATTAAGTTGTTTTAAGATTAAAGCTTCAGAAAATTATTCCAGTTGGATTAAAGAGTTTAAGGATAAGTCAAGTGGCATAGCTTTCCTATGTAAGTTTGATGGAGTTCAATTTCCCAAGTTAATGTGAGGTAGAAAGACAACTTCCTGTGAAAAGAAGCCAAGAACATAGAGCAAAAATAAAGTTTATCAAGAGTGGATATTACAAATATTGCTGAGTGAAGTTATATTGATGAAAAGCAATGTCTTGGATAATTATATTCTTGACAAGACTAAAATCATCCTTGATCAGCGAACATATAGGCAGGAAGATGACTGAGTAAACTGTTCAGTTCTGAAAAAAAGGAGAATCACTCAATCTGAAGGAAGAAAATGCTACTTATTTTATATATGTCCAGGAAGGTAAAAAGACAAGGATGAAGGTCCAGAGGTGAGGACAAGATGCTGGAGAACACAAACTGGGAGTTGATTCAACACTAAATCAAGGAACATTCTCTGCTTCCATGTGGGAATTCCTCAAAGTCCTTACAAAGACACATTAGGAGTAATATGGACTAATCACTCCTTCATTTTCAATCACTCCCATTGGAGACAAGTGTTAATGGTGGAAGATACCTTTTCCTAATATTGATGAACCTGATCAAGAGACCCTGTGTACCTAGCCTGACAAATAAGCTAATTTATGAGGACAACTTACTCAAAAACCTTGGCTTCGGTACATGTTAAGTCTTTCCCTACCTTGTTAAATATAATATTTATTAAAGAAAACTGTATTGCTCAAAGTATAACATGTGTTTGGATGGATGGATGAATAGATGATAGATAGATGGATAGATAGATAGATATATAATGATGATGATGATAGATAGATAAATGATAGATGATAGATGATAGATAGATAGATGATAGATAGATAGATGATAAATAGATAAATGATAGATGATAGATGATAGATACATAGATAATAGATAGATAATAGGTAGATAGATAGATGATAGATAGATAGACAGATGATAGACAGATGATGATAGATGATAGATAGATGATAGATGATAGATAGATAGATGATATATAGATAGATAGATAGATGATAAATAGATAAATGATAGATGATAGATGATAGATAGATAATAGGTAGATAGATAGATGATAGATAGATAGATAGATGATAGATAGATAGATAGATAGATAGATAGATGATAGACAGATGATGATAGATGATAGATAGATGATAGATGATAGATAGATAGATAGATAGATGATAAATAGATAAATGATAGATGATAGATGATAGATAGATAGATAATAGGTAGATAGATAGATGATAGATAGATAGATAGATAGATAATAAATGATAGATAGATAGATAGATAGATAGATAAATAGATAGATGATAGATAGATGATAGATAGATAGATAGATAGATGATAGATAGATAGATAGATAGATAGATAGATAGATAGATAGATAGATAGATAGATAGATGATAGATAGATAAGCTAATTGAGTTGACCAAAGAATGCCATTAAAACTTATTTGCCTCCTCACCCCTCAATGCCATTGGATGAAACCCCGGCATGCCAAATGCTTTTTGATCAATATTAGATAATAAAATATATTTACAGCTTATTTAAGTTTCTAAACAGTCTCCAAAAAAATGAGAGTATTCCTCCAATCTGTTGATTATACTTCAATCAATCCTTTATCTAAGGTGAGATTTCTTACTCACTTCACCCCCAGAAGTTTAAGGTTTCTATGTATACAGAGTGTAAGGAACATGAGTCTTCTTAGCTTTCTCTTGTCCAACTCCTGCTCTATTTGCTAAAGTCATAAAGATGCCCTTTTATGACTTAAAGATGGGGACTGTGGTGGGAGGAAAAAAGCATGCAGCCGAGAGTTTTATTTCATGTCTGTTCTTTTATAGTCAAGGTTTCCGGGGCACTACACTCTGCAGAAGTGCCTCTCCTCCATCTGCCTGCTTCCCTCAATGAGTGATATTTTTTGCAGTCTAGCACACAAAGACCTGCTTATGATCCTACCATCATCCTCTAGCAGATAATCTGAGGAAAAATCCCTTTTAACATTACTCTGGCCAGTCCTGAATGGTTAGCTCAGTAGGTTAGAGTGCTGCCCAGAAGCACCAAGGTTGCCGGTTTGATCCCAGTCAGGGCAACCAATGAATGCACAACTAAGTGGAATAACAAATGAATGCTTTTCTCTCTCACACTCTCCCTTCTTATCCCTGTCTCTCTAAAATGAATCAATTTTAAAAATAATAAATAAAATAAAATGACCTTAGTCATCAAAAACTGGGTTGAGTTTCATGACTGAGCCCCGTACTTCCTGTTTCAGTTACTATGTACTGTATTTAGAAGGAAGTGCAATTATTTAAGAAATCAACTACAACCCTCCCAAACCCTCATTCTTTCTTTCCTCTCTTGTCTACTCAATTTGCCAAAGACAGGTAGCCACAGATTAGTATCTTACCCACAGGCAAGTGTGCAAAATCATTCCTGGGTCAGCCCATGACTGCAGGGCACTTAGTTCCAATTCTCTGGATGATCTCCTGGAAGGCCTCCTCATTGAGCTTAGGATCAGAGGTCATCTTCATCCTTTATTTCTTGTGGGTAACTGTTGACTTTGGGTTTGGATGAAGTTTCAGAGCATGGCTATAATTTTCTTCAAGCACGTATCTTCAGAAACACACAAATTTAAAACCCCTTTTTAATTCTTATATCTTTCATCTAAGTGAGAGTTTTCAAAAGTGTTGGAAAATTAGAGACTTAATTGTTTCCTTGGAAATTTCCATTTTGATCTGTCTCCAACTCACTTTGGAATTTGATACCTTTGCTATCTCAGACATTCAGAGGAAATCTTCAAATTGACACCTCTTTTCAAATGTTTCAAAGCTATACTAAAGACAGAAGGTGGGAGAGGAGTTTAATGTAATTTATTAAAAATAAATGAGAGTAGAAATTCTTCTTTTTGTACTCATTACCATTATACCCAATAGAAGAAAACAGATTACTTAAAGGAAAACAACTGTGCTAATTTCTGCATTATAGAAATATGGAAGAATTTCATAGTTTTAAAATACATATTTTTAGTTTCCAAATAATTTATAGGAATCACATACTACACTCAGAATCAGGAAGCAAAATAAGTTTTTTAATAGAAAAGAAACTTGAAAATAAAAGAAGCATTCTGAATAAACAGTCTCAGGACCTTTGCTTTTGTTTTCTTTGTTTTCTGCTGGGTTATCACCTCAATTCTCACAAATCCTGCTAACTAGAGACTGGGATGCGTGCATGTGTCATACAAGATATGGCCATAGTATTGTCTCTTTTGAAGTATGTTGACCCGAATCTGAAGTTCAAAATGCATATTTTGGTGTCATGCTCTGTACTTTTTGGTCCTGTCACTAAAGTTTTAATGCCCTCAGATGATAGTATCAACTTGTTTTTTCTTTTTAACTTTATCTTCACTCCCTGAAAGTCTAAATATGCCTAACTAACTACATTGGCTAAGGTTGGCATTTTAAAATGCCATCAAATCTTCACAGTAAAAGGATCTTTCAAAGTTTAAGAAAACTCTCACACAGGGTAGATTTATTTATGACCAATTAGTGAGCTCAGATATCTTACAAAGCACAGGGCCCCTTCAAAGTGTACATCTAGTTAAGTTCATTTGCAGTGTCAGGAAAATGCCGGACTTCTGATTTTTTTTTATTTTTGTGTAAATATACATAGCAAGTAACAATTTGGTAAACAAATATCTTCAAAGACACTCCTTTTAAAAATAAAATATTAGCACAATAGTTATGTTAATGAAACCCACCTTGAAATATTTAATGATTAAAAGTTTGATTATTTCTCATCAGAACTGTTGAGGAAGGAGTGACAATTCAGTATAATTTAATTGATGAGACTATCCTGCAAACTTAGGACGTTGGCTTAAATTTTGCTGATTAAATAAGGAGAAAAAATGCTATATTTTTCTTATTTTATATTTTCCCCATGCAAACAAAATGATGTTTTTATTTAACCTCTAATCAGACATCCGAACTCCTTCCAAAAGGCAGCCCCATTGTTGAGATATATTAAAATGTGTCACTAATAGAGCCAGTAGTTAGATTTCCTTCATATAGCTATACATTTAAAAATAGATACAAATATTTACTTGCTATTTGTGCATTTGTCTTATCCTCTTTATTAGACTATCTCTTTGGTGACATTCAAATGTCTAAGCACTCTAAACTCGGGGAAGGGATGAAGCACCTTCAGCAAGGGCCGAGAGTGGGCGGGACCTAAGGAAGAGGCCGTCTACCCTACAGTGTGTGCACACAAGCCTCAAGCTTCCAGCGGTAAAGTGAGAGGCTTACCTTTCATCAGGGACTGAAGCGTAATGCACATATTGGAGAAAAATTCTTATTTGTCAGGAAATGTGTTTTGAAACTTAAATTAACTATAAGTATATTCTAACTTAACACATACTTAAGGCAGAAACTTAACACCTACTTAAGAAGAAACGTTTGATGAGCAAGTAATTGCCTGATAAGGCAACATATGCCCAAAGGGAGGGGGTAGGAAAGACATTTATCCAGAAAATGGCTTTATAAGAGTTTTTTGAAGCAAATGAGAAATAATTTATTTTTGCAGTCTTGATTTCATAAACAGAAAGATCTTATAGACTTGGGTGGTGTCCTCTCAGTTGCCCTCTTTTGAACATTCCCATCCAGAGATGGAGGATAAATACTGATTTGTGGCAGTGAGTCAAAGTGTAAAGACTGCACAGCAATGTACCTTTGGGGGTATTTCATTCTTTGTTAGTATCTGGTTTTCTTGTTCTTGTTGTATGGTCTTTTCAGGTTCAAGATCCAAGCAAAATTTCGAGATGATTTGGGAAGCTGCCGCTAGTTGGCATGTTGATGCACGGGTCCAGTATGGGCAGTTTGATATACGAGTTGACTGACTTATGAGCTTGGTTACAGAATGAATTAAATTTGTATCTCAAGGTACCACTGTATTAAAAACCACAGATGCCTTTAATGATATAAGTAAAAAAACTTTTTGCCTAGATGAAGCATATTAAGTCTAGTGAAGACAATTTCATATACTCTGGGTTTCTCTGTTTTAAACCCTATCAACTCCCATGAACCCCTCAATAAAACATCTTATGGCTTTTGGGTTATCGATACCGATACCTTCCCTGTTATTCTCTGATCCACAGCTTGAGAGATTTTCCCACCTTCCTAAACCTCTTGTACACTGTGAAATAAGAAAGTCTGAGGACAAAAGAGAAATTTAGACTACAATTTCCTTACAATTGAAAAGGCGTTATACTTTAAATCAAGACCTAGCTGGTTTTGTTCTTGTTTTGTTTTGAACAAATTTATTACTTCTTTTCAAGACAGAGAATTAATGGACTAAACATAACCCTGTGTTCTATGAAGAGCTATGCTGAACTTAAGCCTCAGTTTACCAAGATAATAAATTCCCACTAATTTTTCTTATAGGAGACAGTAGTTTGTTTAATAACTTCACTGAGTAATTATTAATTTACAATAAATTGCACATCTTTAAACTGAATAACTTACCAGTTTTGATATTATAACATCAACCCCTGAAATGATCAAGCACAATCAAGATAACATTTTCTTTACCATCAACACTGTCTTTATGTGCCTTTTTATCGCAAGCTGTCTCAATGCCCATACACAGGCAACACCATCACTGAGCAACTTTCTTCTAAGTTGTTTGCATGTTTTATAACTTGATATAAAGGTAATACAATGTATATGCATTTTTACCTGGATTTTTTACTCAGTTCAATGTTTTTGACATTTACCTTGTTGAGTCATGTATTAAAATTTTATTTTATTTTATTACTAAGTACTTTTTCATTGTATGAGTATGCCACAATTTATGCATTCACACGTTGATAGCTATTTTATTTGTGTCCATTGATGTCTATTATACATAAAACTGTTATGAATATTTGTGTATGAGCTTTTGTGCTAATATATGTTTTTATTTTGGGGGATGGTGGTAGGAGTAAATCAGCAGGTTATATATTAGGTGAGCCAATGATCATCTAATTACTGTCCAGCTTCTTCTCGAAAGGTTTACTATTTTATATTCCTACCAGGAAGGTATAGGAATCTGAGTTTCTTGACAAACTAACTAATACTTGGGATAATCGATTTGTTTTACTCATAGCTATTTTTATATATGGTAAAGTGTCTGAACAAACATTCTGCCTTTTTTAAAGTTTTGTTTTGTTGTTTTTATTGTTATTTTTCTAGTTTTAAACTGTGCTTTACAAATACTTCCATTCCTGTTCCTTCATTTTTTTTGTTTGTTTGTTTTTAAATTTTATTTTTTATTTATTTATTTTTCTTATTTATTGGGGTGATAGTGCTTAAAAAATTGTACACGTTTCAATGGCACAACTCTGTAACACATCATCTAGACACTGTATTGTGCATTTACCACCCCAAGTCAAGTCTTATCCATCACCATTGATCCCCCTATACCTTCCTCCACTTCCCTCCACCCTCCTCTCCTGGTAATCCCAACACTATTGTTACTCTCCAGGAGTTTTCTCTTCTTTTTTCTTTTTTGTTCCATTCCTCTTCCCCTATCATCCAGCGCCTGCCCTGAACATGTGTTACCTGCTCTTTACCTATTTTGCTTCTTAGTTCATTTTGTTCGTTAGAATTCACATATGAATGAAGTCATATGGTCTTTCTCTGGCTTATTTCCCTTAGCATATTGCTTTCCAGGCCCATCTATGCTGTCACAAACGATAAGATTTCCTTCTTTTTTCAATGAGATATTACTTCACATCTGTCAGAATGGCTATCATCAGTAAAAACCAAACAAGTGTTGGCGAGAATGTGGAGAAATAAAACCCTTGTTCACTCTTGGTGGGAATGCATATTGGTGAAGCCAAATGGGAAGCACTATGGAGTTACCTCAAACAATTAAAAATGAAACTGCTTTATGATCACTCATTCTTAATGACCCAAGTTCCCTTCTTCTATCATTTTCTTCCAATCTACAGATTCATTTTTAACTTTTCTCATAGAGCAGATTTACTTTTAATACACTTTTTAAAATTTTTCCTTAATTTGAGAATATTTTTATTTGTTTTGTTGGGCAAATAAGTTTAATGTAATTTTTATGCTCATTTTTATTGTTAAAGATGACACTGCCCACGTGGATGGCCACAACCTAGGTGATAATATTAATTACCTTCATGCTTGGGAAGGGGCTTGGTTATGCTAATGTGTGCTGGAGGAGGTGGTTGTCCCAGAAAAAAAGTTTTAAAAGGTGGAGCTAAGAGGCTATTTTGGAAGAGTAAGTGGAGAGACCACATGGCAGCGATGAAAGAGAGGCCTCCTGGTGGCAGAGGAGAAAGATAGCCAAGATGGCAGAGTGCTGAAGGAGAAGCCAGTTTGTGCAGAGAGAAGGAAATGGGAACAGAGGTGAATAAGGCTGGTGAGGCCTTTGATTCTAGGAAAACTGGAAAGATTCTCCAGGTTGTGGAAACAGAGAAACATGTGAATGGGTTTTGGTGCCCTTGTGTTTGCTTTTACTCGTTGACCTGTATGAATCTAGAATAAGGGAAAATTGGCTCTGTTGGCTCTGTTGTTTTATTATCGTCTGTCTGAATCAAATATGAACTTGCAAGAGCCAGGCAGTTGTGATGGTGGCCATGGCTACTGACCTTATAGTTTTTATTGCTGAAGAATATATATTGCTTACAAAAATTAGAATATATTTTAAAATAAATATGAGGCGACATAATATCCCCTAATTTTTGTGAGCAGTGTATTAGTGTGTTGCAAAGACAGTGACTCCTCCGAAACCACATGGCACGCACCGACGTACATAGGGGAGACCAACCTCACAATCCCTTATACAGGTTTCATGAGATGGCCCTGACTCCCAGTCTTTATGGGTATTTATTGACACAGAATAGAAGGGACAAAAATGAGGAAGTCAGGAAGCAGAGAAGAGAATGAGGAGAAGAGAATGTGGAAGTCAGGTTGGCAAACTTCTTTAGAGCAGTATAGAGGGCAAACAAAGTAGTTCAAATGTCCCCACATATGGATTAATCAGAATTGCTAATTCTATTCCTATTTTGCTGCCTTCAGCAGGGTACAGTTTTTCCTTACCATATTGCAGCCCACTCTTTGTGGTCTTACTATATCATGGATTTTTAAATTGTATATATCTAATTTTGTATCATTGATTTTTTGCTATATAATGGGATTTTGTGATAAATAGGTATTTTTATATATTTATTATTTTAATTATTTTTGTGGTAAAATAAGCATTTTCTAGCCTCAAAAGTTGAAAAGAATATAAAAAATATAAAAATATTAATTAAAACATATTAAAAATATTAAATTGAAATAAAATACATAAAGTATATTTACTGGTGAGTACCCATATTGAATTTCATATGTTGTTAAAATTACGTTGATTTAAGAGTGTAGAAAGTGTTTAAGAGCATAGGAAGTGTTTATAAGAGCATGGAAAAGGTTAATAACAGTGTAGGAAAGGTTTATAGGAGTGTGGAGGAGGTTTTATAATGCCTTAAATATATATATAAATAATAAGATAAATATAAGGTCCCTTCACAGATTTTCGCCTATCGCAAGGAGTTCTGGAACCTAACCCCTGCAATAGATGAGGGACCACTGTACTGCATTCAGTACTTTTGTCAGTAAAGCCACTAATGCTTTCGCACTGGACTCTGTCCCTGCTCTGCGTTCCTATTCAGGGCCTCTATATCAGTGGACATAAAATTTTTTATGTATAGTTAACTTCTATCTACACTTATAATATGGTCCATTCTCTGCATTCCATGGTTTTGAAAATAAATTTGTAGTAACTGAAATTGTTATTCCCTTGTATGTATTATGCACTTATTCACTAGCTGCTTTCAAGATACATTTTTAATCTTCAGTGTTTTTTTTTGTTTGTTTTTTGTATTTTTCTGAAGTGAGAAGCAGGGAGGCAGAGAGGCAGACTCCTGCATGCGCCTGAGCAGGATCCACCCAGCATGCCCATTTGGAGGTGATGCTCTGCCCATCTGGGGCATTGCTCCTTTGCAACCAGGGCCATTCTAGTGCCTGAGGTGGAGGTCATGGAGACATCCTCAGCACCCAGGGCCAACTTTGCTCCAATGGAGCCTTGACTGCAGGAGGGGAAGAGAGAGAGGAAGAGAGAAAGGAGAGGGGAAAGGGTGGAGAAGCAGATGGCACTTCTCCAGTGTGCCCTGGCTGGGAATCAACCCTGGACTTTCATACATTAGGCTGATGCTCTACTATTGAGCCAGTCGGACAGGGCTACTTTTTGTCTTAATACTTTTTTCTAATGAAGTCTCTCAGTATTATATTGTTTGAATTTATACATTTTGTGGTTCACTGAGCAACTTTAATCTTTCCACAAATTTAGAAACTTTTGGAGTATTGTTTATAAATATATTTTTCTCTCTGATCTTTTTTCCTTTACTCAAACTATTCTATAATGTTCAGTTAAAATTTTTGATATTCTATTATATATCCTTTTATTAGTTTTTAATTCTATACTTATGTAAATTTTTATTTGTTTTTAAACTCACTAATTCTGTCCTCTGTCACATGTATTCAACTGAGTTTATCTAATGAAATATACTTCATATACAATATATTAGTATTCAGTTTCAAAATTTTTATGTTTTCTTTTATAGTTTATATTTCTCTGAAGATAACTCTTTATAATTATTTTAGTAATATTTGGTTTTACCTCAAATTTATCATGGTTATAAGAACATAGAGTCTTTGTTTTATAACAATTTTAATCTCTGCATCATCTCAAGTTCCCTTGAGAATTGATCACATTTTCTGTTCCCTTTTGTGTGTGTTTTTATATTGAATAGTTGTGGATTTTATCCTGAAAAACATCAGTGTTATGCTGTGCATCACTGAATTGTGTTGTAATTCTCTGGGGATAACTGAGCTTTTTAGTTTATCAGGAAATCTTTGCTGTTAAATGTAAACAATGAGTTTTGCCTTTCTTTATGAGAGGTTGTTCACATTTCAGCTTAATTCTCCATTTCTTTGATCTGATAGATTGGGACTCATCCATGCTTGAGTAACTCAGGGAAATAATGAACATCAACTCTCTCTCCATAGACAGATCTTACCAAAAAAGCATTTATGTCTTAGACTAAACAACAATCTTTTGTGGTCAATCAATGATTTTATTTTATTTTATTATTTATTGATTTTTAGAGAGCAAGAAAGAGAGATTTGTTGTTCTACTTATCAATACATTTATTAGTTGATTCTTTTTTTAAAATTTTTATTAATTTTAATGGGTGACATTAAAAAATCAGGGTACATATGTTCAAAGAAAACATCTCCAGGTTATCTTATCATTCAATTATGTTGCATACCCATCACCCAAAGTCAAATTGTCCTCTGTTACCTTCTATCTGGTTTTCTTTGTGCCCCTCCCCTCCTCCCTCTCCTTCCCTCTCCTCCATTTCCCCACCCCGTAACCACCACACTCTTGTCCATGTCTCATAGTCTCCCTTTTATGACCCACCTATGTATGAAATCATGCTGTTCTCAGTTTTTTTTCTGTTTTACTTAATGTTATCAAGGTCCATCCATTTTGTTGTAAATGATCCAATGTCATCATTTCTTATGGCTGAGTAGTATTCCATAGTATATTAGTTGATTCTTGTCTGTGCCCTTACTGGTGATTGAATCTAAAACGTTGGAGTATCAGGTCAATGCTCTAACCATTTGAGTTACCCCCCAATGTCTAAAATACCCCTCTGAGGTTGCTATATATTATTCTATGGCTTTAGAACCACACAATGGAAGTGCTGTCAGTAAAAATGATGTTCTTTTACATAGTTGCAGGGAAAGCATTCCAAAGAATTTATAAATGGAAGATTGTGACTTGGTAAAATTTAGTGGAGTCGAAATAAAAGGCTGTCCTGATGCTTCTAGTGTTTCATTTCTGTCTGTCCTGCCGTGGAAAAAAGTCCAGTCTTGTCTTCATTAAGCTCAGCCAGAGATCATATTCCACATATTCTGTATCATGGTTCAATCCTGTTTGTCCCTATCCTCATCTAGCCAGTATATAGTCTTTTCACTTTCATGCAGGCTGTTGCTATGCTCAAACCCATGTTTGGATCCCCCTCTTAGATCGCATGCTACCAGATCCCAGGTCACCATTAGAGCTGCATGGCTTCTTTGAGAATGTGCAATTGGATGGGATGAGCATGTGTGTTCAAGCAAGAGAAGAAAAGTGGCATGCTCCTTTGTTAGCCTGGATTATATTCTTTAAACTAATCAAATAATTCTTAATCTTTCCTGGACTTGTCTTGGTTCCTCCCACTAACCAATCAGATCTTTTTCCAGGCTAAACTGACCAGTATCTATGGCTGCCATCCTGGCTTTTCTTGCTACATGCTTCAAAGAGGCAGTGCCTCCTCCCAAATCTAGTGATGGACCAATTATGCCTTGGAGACTGAAAAACTGGTCCTCCCTCCTTAGAAGGGAGAAAAAGAGGTATTAATCCCATTCGTGCGGCAAGGCTGCAATTTCTTGGGGTGTAGGAAACTGTAAATGCTATTATTTTCCTAGTATATAGAATGTGCTAACTTTCTACTGAAGGCTTCCCAGTTTTATTTAACTTATTTGTTTACCTCTTTACTAGTTTATTATTTTCTATTTTCAATGTCTGATTCTCTCTGTGTCTTTCCCATATGAATATTTAGTTATCTACACTAACAGAAGTATGATCAAGTACGAGGCAGTAATATTTTGAGTAGAGAAATCTTCTAATAGCCGCAGTGTTACACTCAAATACTTTATCTTTCTGATGGTCTGTAGGCTAATCACTCCTGCTATAAAAACACAAGTTAACTAGAGGAATTCTGTCTGAGGTTTAAGCAGCCCCTTTGTCAGTAAAAAGGTGAGGAAATATACACAAAGTAATGACTGTTTTTCAAAGATTCACAGGAATCTCTATAATTGGACTCAGATTAGCAAGGTGTCAAGGAACCAACTAGAAACAAAAAAAATCAGGAAACTTTCCATTCTTGTTTGGATCCCTTTCCACACCTACCTGTCTAGGGCCAGCATCCACCCCTTGGCTCCCCACTTCCTTAACAATAAAAGATACCTGGATTCCAGTCTATCTTAAAATCAGTTTAAGAATTATTGTTTCTATTTTCTCCAGCTAGGCTTTCTCGATCAATAAACTTTCCTTGCTCCAAATCCAGATCTGAAACATCGGGCACGCAAACCTTGGGCCTAAAACATTAAATCTGAATCAGAAAATCTACACTGAGCCTTCAATGTAAAATTTGTAAAAGTGAGACTGCTTCAAATCTGTTATTTTTTTAAAGCTCAGTTTTATAAAAGTTTAATGTAAAATGCTAGCTTCTGTTAAAGGTATTCAGTAGTTATCATATGCTAATAGTAACTTTTCATTTCTACATGTGATATGATAGAAGATTGTTTTACCTTTTCATGGTGTTTGCCATGTAGAAAGTAACTAAGTAATTCAATGCACTTACTCATGAAACCAACTATTTAATTACAGCCAAATGGTAAGGAGAGCTGTGTGATATCCAGAGGTAAAAGAGTACAAATCAGAAAGCTGACTCAATTGTACATTTTAGCTAAATAAAAAAGAATTTAACCAGATATTTGGCGTGACTAAAGAAATTATATCAATATTCAGATATTTTATCACTAGTGTTGATTGAGTACAGTGGCCAGGCGTTTGACCTTGTTGTGATGGATAAACTTGGGTAAAAAATTTTAAAGATTTTTATTTGAGATCTTCTGGTGCCATCACATGTCTACTTTGAGATTATTAAAGATTATATTTGTATAATTTGAATTCAGATATTATCTATTATTTTTTTATGCCTTTCATCTTGGGCTAAGATTTTAGTGAGAATTTTCTCTTTGACATAATGGTCATCTAGGGCATTGCTATATTCTCTATGTTGCCTCATTTCCCCCTTACCTCACACACACCTTGTTTGGTTTTTGTTTTTGTTTTATTATTCATAATAGCCTACTACTTTGAAAAAATTGTTATACTTTAATTTTTTAAATTTATTTATTCATTTTAGAGAAGAAAGAGAGAGAGAGAAGGAGGAGAGGAACAGGAAGTGTCAACTCCCATATGTGCCTTACTTGGGCAAGCTCAGCGTTCCAGGTCGACACTTGATCCACTGCACCACCACAGGTCAGGCATATACTTTAGAATTATTTAATATTTTGAGTAATTTTTTATTGAGGGTCCTGCTGAAGTGAAGAAAGACCCTTGTTTTCAAAGCTGTCTATAGTCCTTACTTATGCACCAAAATACATCTTTATCTTCAACTTTTTAGCAATCTCTTGTATGTAAAATAAGTTATAAGTGTGATATCAGATTTTATTTTAAGGAGGAGTTGAGACATGCTATGGTATAACCTACCTAATAAGTTTTTTTGTTTGGTTGGTTTGTGTTTTTCTTTTTTTGCTCATGATCTGGGACCCATCAATAAAATGATAAAATCAGATTATTTTTAAATGACCAATACATATATTAAGTATATGAAAAGCTCCCAGAAGCTAAAAAGCCATAAATTTTATGCCAGTATTGATAATATTACCAAAATAGATACAAATGTGTGGAGATTTATAATCAAATTTCACTGGAGATACACTTATTTGACGAGACTGCACAGTCTAAGAGACCAGCAGTGGAAGGGACACCTTCAACCGAGCTGGCGAGGACTGTGCTCACTTAGCTGCCGCTGCTCTTTTCCTAAGAAAAGGTCAGTAGACTTTTGCCACAAAATAAAGAGAGAGTGTGTAAAAAGCTATCAGTCTCTGATGATTTTCATAAAGTGAGAGCACCAAGGGATTGTTTAAGTTTTTCATAAACAATAAAACAATAACAAAAAAATTAAAATGCATAATACTCTATGAGGGCCTAAGGTAGAAGCTTATTTAAAGCAAATTATAAATCACAAACCTCTCAGACAGCAAACATTTATCTCCATTTGTTTTCTGAGTTGCCTATTTTACATCCTAATGCATAGATTTTAGATTTTCTTGAGTTTTAATAAAAACAAAGTAGCAAATTTATGATAGATACCCCAATATTTATCCAATTTGTGGGGCAATAATACCATCTGAGGAATTGAAAGCAGCTCAAAGGTTTACACTGATCAGTCTTCTCCTTTCACAATTGGCTCAAAAAGTTAGTTCATTTTTGGCTTGCATTTTATTCATTAATTTTACATGTCAATGAAGACAATTCATTTGTTTTTGCATGTTGTGAAATGCAGGAAAGGTTTACATAAGTATTTGGTGTATTTCATTTACTTAAAAATATTTTATTTGAAAGACTAGGTAAAGAAAACAGAAATTCTACCCAGGAGGCAACATAATCAAACATTTATTTCTAGCTATTGATCTAGGGGAGACTAAAACTGAGTGCTCCCCTACATCAATCAAAATAGGGTTGTGTATATGTGTATGCTTTCATAATCTCTGAGACAAAGAGCAATAACATTTTAAAAGTACTGAAAAACTTTGTCAATTGCAAGTTTATCTCTGCTGGGGTAAACACAAAGTATGTTCAGGATCAAAACACTTGCTATGCTACTTGACACTTTGATTCTAGTACATAGTTGTGCTTCCTTACCTTTCATCCTTCAGCACAGCAGACCCATTGTTTCCCGATGAAGTTTAACCTTAGCACCAGCAAAACTCACTTTTTTACCAGTGGAAGAAGTTGAACATTTTACCAGTGTTGAACATTGCTGTTAAGTCTTCAAGCTTTTTTCTGTTTTCAAGATATGAAGACTTGAAAATACCTATGATAAATTTTTTCTCTGTAAAGCCACCAAATGTTCCTTTTATCTATGCAAATGTTCTCTTCAGAAATGGAGTTATTGTAAAAAGCTGAGGCCTGTAATAGTAAAACTGTTTTTATGATATTAAAGATAATTTTTTATGCTAAAATACAAGTTACTTCTTTTGGAATCATGATTAATTTTGTGACTATATATGTATTCACAAATATATATCTCTTTCTTTGCTTACACACACAAACACACACACACAGATTTTGATGATACCATGTTACATATTACTTTAGCTAGCCAAAGGGAACATTGTGTATATTTGGAATTTCTCATATACTATGAAAGAATTATTGTCATAAAGCTATTGGCAAAGCAATACAGGTTGAAGTATAAGATAAAGGGAAGAAGTTTAGTACTTTCTGAATAGAATTGCAAAATGCACTGATATTTAAAGAATGAAATCACTGGGAGATGTCACCTCTAGAGTGGACATCGACTCTTACTCCCCTTAAATATGTGACTTCCCAACCATTGACTTCAAGGAATTCAAAACAAAAAGCAAATATGTGATGATGTAACATGAGGTATAGAATACACTAAAACAAGAGAGCACATTTATAACATTTTCTAGGAACAGTGGAATTTATGAAAAAAAGAAGCTTCTAATAGGTGTGTAGAACAATGAATATTGCATGTATCAGTGTAAGTTTTGAATAATTTATGGCCAAAGAGTTAGAAAGCTTTGAAATATTTGCGTTAACAACAAATATAGACAACTTGCATGAGAACGATTTGCAGTTGTGAACCTGTTTCTTATAGTTATCACAACATGCCTTTATTGATATTGCTAATTTTGCATCAAAGTAAGAGTGATGAAATGAAATACCCCTTATTTCATATATTATTGAACCCCACAATTTTTAAGGTTTATTACTCACTAAGGTGCATCCTTGGTAAAATTACCTAATTATCTTACTGGTGAAGCTTGTGATATGAGGCTAATGTAACTACCACATTAAATTGTCCCTAAAAATATAACAGCATCTGTAAAGAGCTTACAAGAGTGCCTTTTCCTTAATTTTATTTTTTGTTTTTGCAGTTATTTTTAAATGATTTATCTGTGCCTGCAAGGATATCTTGTAGGTAAAACAACCAGTTATATAGAGGTTCTAATAGATGACACAAAGATAAATAGATATGGTATATTTCTCCTTGGGTATGAATGAATATGAAATATGAACATTGATGTACCATCAGGAGACAGATTTGGGCAGAAGGAAGGCACAGTGAATATTTGAGAACTGTGCTTCCCAGCATGGCAAAAACCTCACACAATGGAATCCTCTTTTTAAATCTTTTCTGGGAACTTTGCCCAACACATATACATTCACACACACGAACTTTCTTACAGCTCTCTTCTTCTTAAACAGAGGCTGCATGGAGATTTTTTCCTACACTTTCTATTTAGTTTTCACCTCTAACAACACATTATATCAGTCTCTTGGCAGATCAATGGAAGAGCCCAAGCAGCTCTTTATATACCATGGATGGTCTAATATTGTGACATTTGCTGAGTGACACACAGGTAAAAAAGTTGTCGATCAATAGTGTTAATAAATAGCTGTGGTGTGGTTGTCAGTGATATTTACACTTTAGAGTTTTAGTATTTTATTATTGTTGTTACTAAAAGATACATGGTTTTAAGATAGGCCAGCTAGTAAGTTAGATGATAGGTTTCAGAAAAGAATAAACTGTGGACTAAGAATTCACATATTTATTAAAGACCTTTTTAATCATAGCTGCTATCTCATGTGTCTGTATAGGTAACACCATTCATAACAAAGTTAAAATAAGAATAATTTGAGAGAATAGTGGAATTATATGAAAATGGCAAGCTGTTATATTCACAACATGTTGTGACAGCTAGTCAAAGGCATGTTTGGCTATGTTGTTAGAAACAATAGATTTTATCTCATTAAGTTCTATAATGCTGTGGGGCATATTAACACTTTTTCTAAATAAGAATTTTATAACATTAATCAACCTTTACTAGTACAAGAACATCCACATTTAAAGAATTAAAACATTATTTAGTTTCAAAAAAATAAGATAAATAGAAAATTATTTTATAATCATATTATGCCTACTTCTACTTAAACATGACAAAGGAGCTCGTTACTTAGGAAACATGCCACTGACACATGGAATGTCACGGTCAAGTTCCGCAAAAGAGAGAATTTATCTCATAGACAAATCTTATATATTCCTACATATTTAAATGAAAATGGATACTACTCACAAAAAATTATGATGAAAAATGACTGTACATTTGATGTGAGAATTGTAAATAGTTAATATATATCAAATGGGGTTTTTTAAGAGTCAGGACCACCAGGCAAAGACCTTGTTTAAGCCTTAGCTTGAGAAATGTGAATTGACCAGAATCTGGAACTTCTTAATGTGGGATCCAAGGCACATTACCTAAATCACTTTGAGAAATATGTTGTTAATAATTAAGTAGATGAAATAATAATATTATCCTATTGGTGATTATTTGAAGCTTAAGTGTTATAAAGTTCATTTCAATACCTAGTAGAATGCTTTATACATCATAGATGCTCAGTGTATACTTTTCATTTTTTCAACTACCAATTTGTTTTATTCAGGTGATCTTATTCAATTGTCTGGCTCTTTATTTTGCCAGACTTGAAATGAGAAAGTTGGTCTATATGACCAGTAAAGTCTCTCATTTCAACTATAAAGTTTCAATTTATATTACTTATCTACAGTGAAATATTCCATTAATGGTCTTCACTTACTCTACTGGTACAATGTATGCACTTCTGCATGTGTGTTTATGTGTTTACACCAATGTATTTCAGATAATAATACCAGGTAAAATTAGAACTAATAATCCTGATAGAATTTCTTCTCTTTTCATGCTATAAAACCTGCAAGAGATTTGTTAGGGGGAAAAAACATTTCTGAGACATATGAATAAAATTTTCAAGAAAATATTTTTATATTATTGAGTTGCAGTAAATTTTCATATCTTGTTTAGAAACAAAAACCATAATCTTAAACTATTAGTCTAGATCCTCAGAAAATCAGAGGCAAAGAAAGGATTAATGTTCAAGTTTATTAGGAGAAATAACTGTGTAAAGAAAACTAGAATTGGGACCTTTGGATTGCACATTATAATTCTAACCCTAAGTAAGGGAGGAAAAACAACAACAAAAAAGTATTGTAGACTATTTTTCATGCCAAAGAATGTTATTCAAAGTTGGAAAATCCCTGCGCTAAACTCAGTTTACAAAGTAGTCTTTAGTCTCTTTTCATGGATCTGTTTTAAAATATCCACTGTCCTCTGTTATGAGAGTCATGGTCTTAGCACAAAAATGGCCATGGAATTCCAAGGTATAAACAAGGCATTTGATTAACTGTGTTTCTTACAGGAGGGTGTCTGCTACTGTACTCGTATGCCTTCCATGTCTGTTTTTACTGCCTGCCAGGACTCTCTTATTGCTGGCAAAAGGCTTCTAAGGTCTTAGAAGAGTGACAAAGTCAGAGACTGGCCTGTGTCATTCTGAATCATGAAAACTTGTTACACTTTTGTGAAGACTCCTCTTGTCCACTGGCATCATGGGAAGAACACATATGCTATCTCAAACATAATTCAAGAGACAGGAAATTTCTCTGAAAGTTTCTATAGCTATTAAGATGTTTTTCCATGAAACAAACACTCCCAATAATTTAACTTATCCTCTCACTACAGCAACACAAATTTCAAAGGAGAAAAAAATCAAAACAACCCTTCTTTTCTTTTGAATAGTTCCCTATTCCACTATAGCTATTGATATTCTATTTATATATTTTAATGTTATGTCACTTCACTTATATAAGTGACCATCAGTTAATATCCAAAAGCCAAAAGTCGTTCCCTGACTAAATTTAGCAGCTGTCATTTTCACACACCCTAGTAGGAACAGTTACTAAAAGATATATAAGGAACAGTGCCAACCTCCAGATACTTTCCTCTGAAATATTGACTATATAGATCTACCAAACACCTTCAAATTGGCTTTTATCTTGTTTTCTTCCAAAATCTTTATATTTTATACATCATATATTTGCTATTAATATTCTTATTCTTTTTAAAAAATGATTGTATTAAAAAGGGCAAATATTTGATATAATTAAACTGGAAACATTTAGAACATTTAGACAGTTGATTAGACTTAGATGTGGCTATGATTTATAAATTTAATAGTGCATTATAGCATATTCATAAGAACAGCATAATTTTTCAAATGAAAAGTTTTCCATTGTCATTTTATTTTAGTTATGTAATTTATTCTAGACTATTTTTGCAAGTATATTTTACTCAGAGTACTAAAGAGAAGAAGGCATAAATTGTAAAATATAGTGGATTAAAACAATATATGGTTTTATTCTAAAATTTTTTGCCTGCATCTTAATTTTTTTCTTGCTTTGGCCTTTCAACTTTAGGAATCTCTGAGTAAATAGATTTGATATCCATGCAAATTTTATATAAGCCTTACTTTTAATTATATGTGAAACAATGAATTGCCATAATTACTATATCATAACTATAGCTGTAAGAGAACAATATTAGGTACCTCATTATAGCACTTGCAGAAAGCCACAATCTTTTAAATATTAATTCCTTAGTAACCTGACATCAGAGAAAAATTCTACAGTGTGATGAAAATAATTTATTACACATTTAAAAGCCATACTAGCTTTTAGCTAGTATGCGCTACATAATAAACATTCTAGAGAAACACAATATAAGATTAATTAGAATACTTAGAATGGTGGCGGAATCCACTCATGCTCTTCTAAACACCAAGTCGAAAGTCAAATACGCAAATAACAATAAACTCCTTAAATACAGACTTCCGTGCAAAATTAAATTTAAACTAGATAGAAAACAAAAGTGCAGTTAGTTCAATTTCTTTCAGCCTAGCTCTTGCACATTGATTTGTATTAACTTCTCTTTTCCTCCTGCCTCCTCACTGGTGCTTGTTTTCATGGGTGGTTTACAATTCATCTTTACCTTCGCTGAAGCATACAGTTCTATCCACACGCACAAAATGAAATGCGTGTTTGGGGACTATGTAACTAACTGTGGGCCTTTCTTTACTATTAGGCTATTATTTTCAGAAATATCTGAGACTTTACAGCTGTAGCCACTTCTCTCACAGATCATCAACACTGTCAAATGCATTTAGGAAGACAGTCAAATGGATGTAGGCAATTTCAGTGGCATAAAAAGATTTCTTTTTCTGTCTTTTTAACTGTTAGAAAAAAACTGCAGGTTTATTTTAGTAGTAAAGAAAACTCCATCTTATTCTCACATCTCTGGGTTCAATATGCCACAAAGAAGAAATATTATTCTATAGAATAATATTTTTTTTTACCTTATAACAATCAGTATAGGAAAAGTATTAAACTTACCTATGAAAATAAGAATTGTCTAGTGGGTATGTAAATATTCCCAAATCAGTGCTGAATACAAGAGACATACATAAAAGGGAGTAATTCTGTAACATTATTTATAAAGTCATGGACAAAGTGATATGAAAGTCTGAGCAAAATTAAAGCATGAATCATAATTCTGTTATCAAGAAAGATAAAAGCATGAAATAAGATGTCATCCAATATGAAAAGAAAAGGCATTTCCTAAGTAAACAGATACAACTTAAAATCAAATACAAAATTTAAATTATCTAGGTCAAGGAATATTGCAGCAACATTAATTTCAGCAGCTATAAGGGAAAATTGAAGTAGTTAAATTTAATATATTCTTTAATTTTAATTGTATTGCACATGCTGTGATAGTGACCTTGTGTTTATAGTTCTACAAGTTTTCATGATAAATACAACCATGTAACCTCCAGCTCAATTAAGATATAGAACAGTTTGACCTAACTTCCCCAGCCCCCGGCCGTTTCCTCACACTCTTGTAGTCAACACCGCCACTCTACTCCAGTCTCCGGCAAACACCCATCTGTGTTCTGCCTCTATAATTTTTTCTTTTCCTGAATGTCATATAAATGGAAACAGACAGTATATGGCCTTTTGAGATTGCCGTCGTTTACTTAATGTACATAAAGCCTTGAAATTCACCCATGCAGTTGCCCACATGTAGTTATCACTGGGACACTCATTTCATATAAAGCAGATTCTTAAATTAGTTCAGATCTTTTTATTCTGAAGGTTGGTGGTTGAGCAAGAGAAACTATGTTTCTTTTGTTTGTTTTATTGTTTGTTTTTTTTTTTAGTGAAGTGAGAGGCAGGGAGGCAGAGAGACAGACTTCCGTATGTGCCCTGATCGTGATCCACCCAGCAAGCTCCCAACCTTGTGATGCTCTGCCCCTCTGGGGTTGCTGCTCCATTGTTCAGCAACCAAGCCATCTCAATGCCTGAGGCGAGGCCATGGTGCCATCCTCAGCGCCCAGGCCCAATTTGCTCAAACCATTCCAGCCATGGCTGTGGGAAGACAAGAGAGAGAGGGAGAGAAAGAAGGAAGAGGAAGAAGGGGTGAGAAGCAGATGGTCACCTCTCCTGTGTGCCCTGAGCAGAAATCAAACCTAGGAATTCCACAAGCTGGCCAACACTCTACCAATGAGCCAATCAGCCAAGATCAAGAAACTGTGATTTAAAATTTTTTTTTCTTTTTATTTATTTTAGAAAGGAGACACAGAGTGAGAGAGAGAGAGAGAGAGAGAGAGAGAGAGAGAGAGAGAGAGAGAGAGAAGGGGGGGAGGAGCTGGAAGCATCAACTCCCATATGTGCCTTGACCAGACCAGTGCAGGGTTTTGAACTGGCGACCTCAGTGTTCCCAGGTCTACGCTTTATCCACTGCGGCACCACAGGTCAGGCCAAGAAATTGTGATTTTAATAAATTGTGTCATATTAATTGGTGCAAGAGGGCTTTGGAATTGACTGTTAGCTGTTGTTGGTCAAATAAGTTTGTAAATATGATTTTTATTTCTCCTCGCATTTAGTTTGCATTGGGGGCTGGGCAGCACCAGATATAGTGGTCTGTGAGGTTGCAGGCTGCCTTCCTGCTTGGGCGAAGCCGTTGTCTTCCTAATGTTTATTGGCAGGGAGATTCTTCCCCCATCACTGAGAGCTGCAGGAAGATTTCTTTTCTCCCCCGATCCTTTGCCCTTCATGGGAAAAGCAGGTTTTCTGTATTTCCCTTAGCTTTTCTTGTGGCTTGCCTGTCTTGTTGAGACATTAATAAATAAAATGACCCACTATTCTCCGGCTCTGCATTTTCTTTACTGTGAATTCAATGAGAACCTGCATGTGAATGGTCACAATGGCGGTGGCCCCTGGCCTTACAGGTGTCCTGAACTACGAAATGGTTGTATGGCCAGTAGCCATGGCCACCATCACAGCCACCTGGCCCATGCAGGTTTGCATTTGATTCAGACAGACAGTAATGAAACAATGGAGCCAAGAACTGGTGGGCCATTAGCTTTAATCCTAGCTTGCACCTGGTGGGCAAGAAATACACACAGTGGGAAAACACTTCCCTTTCTATTCAGGGCTCCTAAAGCCACTGACTTATCGTAGTTTCCTAGAATCAAAGGTATCTACCTCAGCAGCCTTATTCACATATATTCCCCATCTCCTTCTCTCTGCACAAACTCTGCACAAACTGGTTTCTCCTTCAGCACTCTGTCATCTGGCCTGCTTCTCCTTTACTCCATGTGGCCTTTCTCTGCTCTGCCCTCCTCTGCTCACTCTCTAATGCTAATTTTGGGAACTGAGAGAGAGCAAGCTCCCAGTCTGCCCCATTTCATACTGTAGAAATCAAAACCTTTAATCCAATATACAAATAAGGAAGTCTCTGATACAAAGTCACTTATCTGAGGCATAAATGGGATTCTTCATAAGAGTGCACCACCCCCTATCATGCAACAGTCAAGGGTGTGGGGAAAAGCTTAGTCTTAAAGCTAAGCCTTTGGATATAACGATTTTGCTGGCTTACAGCCTCTCTCCCACACCCAATGCAAACTATAAGTGAGTAAATATATATATCATATTTACAAACTTATTTGACCAACAATGGTAATCACTCCCAAACTAATTCAGAAGATTGTTTGCCATCAGAGTTAAAAGAGTAGAGACATAAGGCTTCTGGCACCACCCAATCCCAAGGGAACAGAAACTTGAGGGAGCATGGGTCTTAGTTTTACTAATAAAAGTCTCATTCAATAATATAACACATTCTTCCAGGACTGAAAGTAGATTATTAAATCGTAGCTTACATTGAGCAAAACATAATTTTCTCTGAAAAAAAGCAGAGTTGGTTGGTTATAAAAAATAAGAATGCCTGTAAATATAAAGGATGTGTATTAGAATGACAGTAGTTTATTTGTAATATACTAGCTAAATAAAAAATATAAGCTCTTTTCACCATATGAGGACACAATAAGAAAATTGCGCTCTGAAAACTAGAACTGCACTCTCACCAAAACTCTAATCTGCCAGGGCTGAATCTTGTACTAACAGCGTTCAGAACTGTGAGAGACAAATATTTGTCATTTAAGCCACCCCATTTATGATGGTATGTCAAAGCAGCCAAAGCAGAGATAGACAGTGGTGCTACCCCCATTGACACAGGAGTGGGCTGAATCTCACAGAACTTGGGTGATTTGCCTAAAGGTACAGTTCCAATAACATGGACTTAAAGCTCGACTCCAATCTATCTATCCCTAAATTTCATCTTCTCTCTGCCTAAAGTGTTCCCAGAGTTGAAAGTACGGGGTTAGGAACTTTAATCTTCAAGGAGTTTATAATTTAGCAGAGATAATAAAGTTGTACAGGTTATATAGAAATATATAACATATCAGCTCTTGCAATTTGGGGTGTTTAGGATTAGACTGACAACAGGCCTAGAGATTCAATTACTTTTTCTTTTATCCATACTCCTTTTTCTCCTTATCCCAGTTTGTGGGTTGAATTGTGCTCCAATTTCCTAAAAGAAAGAAATATATTGAAATCCAAACCCATAATACCTCAGAGACCATATTTAGAAATAGGGTCACTTCAGATGTAATAAGTTAAGACAAGGTCATAATGGAATAGAATGAGTCCCTATTTCAACATGACTGGTGTCTTTATAAGAAGATGGCCATGTGAAGACAGATGCAAAGGAGAGTACTATGTGGTAACAAAAGCCGAGATGAGAGTTTTGCAGCTTCAAGCAAAGGAATACCAGTAGTTGCTAGGAAACTAGAAGGCAAGAAGAGGAAAGGAAGGAGTTCCCTGGAAAGTTTAAAGAAAGCAGAGCCTTGAAAACACTTTGATTCAGACTTCTAGTCTTCAAAACTGTGAGAAAATAATGCATTCGTTTTTAAGCTCCCAGTTTGTGGTATTTTTATACAGCAGTCTTGGGAAACTAATACATATATCTGAACACAAATTACTTGAGTATTCTATTTATGTTAACTTTATTATTTGTGTGTGTGTGTAAGAGTGACATAGAGAGTTAGAGAGGGACAGATAGGTACAGACAGACAAGAAGGGAGAGAAATGAGAAGCATCAATATTTTGCTGCAGCACCTTAGTTGTTCATTATTTGCTCTCATATCTGCCTTGACCACAGGTCTACAGCAGAGTGACTGAACCCTTGCTCAAGCCAGTGACCTTGAGCTAAAGCCAGGGACCTTGAGCTTTTAGCCAGTGACCTTTAGGCTCAATCCAGTGACCATTGGGTAATGTCTATGATCCCACTCTCAAGTTAGTGACCTCGCACTCAAGCTGATGAGCTTGCGCTCAAACTGGTGACCTTGGGGTTTTGAACCTGGGTCCTTTGCATCCCAGTTTAATGCTCTATCCACTGTACTACTGCCTGGTCAGGCAACTTTATTCTTTTCTATTGTAAATTGGTTTCCTTCTGAACCAGAGAGAGTAGGGGCAGTAAGCATGGACACAAAATATTCAAGATTTAATTTTAACACTTAGGGTTTTTGTTGTTGTTGTTGTTGTTTTGCTTTTGTGTATGTGTGTGTATGCATGTGTTTTTTGTTCTGGTCCCCAGAGAAGTGAGAATTTTCAGCATCTAATCTTTGTGTATAAATTTCAAGTGAAGCACTAGGTTTGGCCAATAAATGGGATTGTGGTAAGGGTATTTATCTTCATGACTGGCACATTTGCTATCCTCTGGGGCATGAAGGGGAAGAAGGTAGTGATTTACAGCCTTTTAAAACCACTTGTAGTAATGATGAAGGTAAATTTTGAGTGAGACTTCTGAAAAATAGCAGACTTGGTTTAAAAGTCTTATCAGACAAGGTAGAGATATATAATCAGATAGATACCGTACTTTTGGTTTCATAAGACACACCTGACCATAAGACTCACCTAAGGTTTTAAGGGGGAAAATAAGAAAAAAACTATTCTGAACCAAATGGTGTGTTAATTATTTAATAAAATATACCACAATGATATTTCAACAATGTAAACTCAACAGCAGTGTTAACAACCATTAGCACTGTAATTAACAAATGAGAAGAGACTTTACTGTTCAAATACTCTTGTAGTTGTCCGGGAGCCCCAGGAACTCATCACAGCTAGTGTCAGAATTTAAGAAGCTCAGTTGCTCATAATCACTGGTGTCACTTTCTTTGCTGTTTCTATATATGTTACCATCTTCAGTGCCATCTAAGGCATTGCTGATGCCACAGTTTTTGAATGACCATAGCAGTTTCATTCTTCACTGACAGCCATGATGTTTTCACCCATTCACAAGCTTTAGTGATAAGGGGTTTCTTCATTCGTCCAGTTGGTGTCAGATCATGATTACCAGCAGCCATCCGTTTGTTCCACTCTTCTCGCATGAAGACTTTAAACGGTTTGTTGATGGAAATGTCGAGAGGTTGCAACTGGCTGGTAAGACCCCCAGGAATTACAAGTAGATGAATCTTCACTTCTTTAAAGTTTTGTTTTTTAGTTTCGCTAATATGTGCTGTAAACTGGTCAAGCAATAATAGGACAGATTTTTTCAAAAGCCCTCTAGGATGTTTGGACCAAACTTTTAAAATACACACTCTCATACCATTTTTGTCCATCCATCATTTCTCATGAGTGCATACAACAACTCTTCATGGGATCGCTTCTTTTGGCATGTTTTTTTTTTTTAATATTAACATTGGTGGCAGTTTTGTGACATCTGAACAGCAGAACAACACAACCATGTAATGGGTTCTCTCATGTCCTGATGTTTTCACGGTTATGTTTTTGGCACCTTTCAGATCAATAGTCGTGTTAGATGGCACATCAAATGTTAGTGGGACTTCATTCATATTTCCAATTTGGCCTATTTCAAAATCATTCTTTTTGCTAGCATCAATTACAAATTTATGAAAAGACTGAATCTTTGACTCATATTCTTTTGGCACATTTTGGTACACATAGCAAGGCCACATGGCTTCATAAATCCATAGCACGATGATGGTGATCCAGTAAATCCTGAATGCGTTTCTCTACAGCTATGTGATTGGCCTCATATATTATCATTTTTGTAGAGACTGAGAAACCATTATACTTGTGATGTGTGATCCATTCTTTCATGTCCACATCTAACTCTGGCCACTTTGCGGCATGCCCATGAAGATTATGCATATTTTTATCTGCTTTTTGCAGCTGATCCTTCTGTTTTATCCACTCCCTTATCATTTATTTAATAGGAGGTGGCATATTTTACTACCTCCAGTTTAAAAGGAATTTTATAAGCTAGCCTTTTCTACTTTGACATTTGTGTAAGTAACAAAAGAATGTGGTATCTTGCTGAAAGAAAACACAGTAATAACACACTGTTATGGAGTGGATCTACTACTGATGCATTGTATGCAGATGGACTAGCTGCTGACACACTGTTATGGGGGACACCATTAAGATTACACTCTCATAGGGGACACGTTATTGAAGGACACTTTCTTAGGCCTTATTCACACGACCATATTTTGTTTCCACAGTCAATGGGTCTTGAAAAAATGGACGCAACACAGATGTCATCAATGTTTTTATTTTGGATTCTCAAGGATATAGTCGTGTGAATGGATCCTTAGGTAAGGTTACCAGACATCCCGCTTTTGGTGGGACAGTCCCGATTTTTAACAATTTGTCCCTCATCCACGGCATTTTAAAAAAGTCCTGATTTTTGGAAAGAATGCACAAAAAGCTAGGGAACGGCAGGAGAACGGGAAGGGAATATATGGTTTTCGTTGGGGAGACCCCTCATAGACCTGGAAGCTCCATCTAGACCAAATTTTTAATCAAGAACAAACTCCCCTCCCCATCAATGGTGTCCCGCTTTACCAATTTTAAAATCTGGTCACCTTACCTTGGGTGGGCATCGGAAGATCCTGTTTCCAGACCCAAATGATAATATACAGAGCACCACTGAATCCTATCTCCTGACCTAAACCTTAATATACAGAGTACCATACAGAGACTGGGGAGGGGGAACATATGAGGGGTCTGGTCAGCGGCTGGGGGTTAGGTGAGGGGGTTAATTTCATAAGCCAGGGAGGGGGGGTAGGTGAGGGGGTTAATGTCAGAAGCCGGGGAGAGGGGTTAGGTGAGGGTTTGCGTCAGCGGCTGGAGAGGTGTTGGAAAGTTGTCGTTCCATCTGGCAAGGACCAGCTCAGCAACTGCAGAGCAAAACACAGAGGTGAGTTTGGGGAGTGCAGTCTACAGTTTCATCCTATTTTTTCATCATGAGGTGACCAGATTTTAAAATTGGTAAAGCAGGACATCATTGCCTGGGGCGTTCTTGATTAAAAATTTGGTATATATGGAGCAAAAAAAAATTTTCATAGAATGCAAAAACAGTATTGTAATATATATTTTTAAATCGGGACTTTTTAAAAATGCCACAGGACGCGGGACAAATTGTTAAAAAGCGGGACTGTCCCGCTGGTCACCTGAGCATCATTTTTTTATATGTATGGTACATGTGTGAGGCCTCTGTGTGTCCCAGAATTATGCTTTTTAAGAAAATGGGTGTTGGTACTCGCGTACTAAGCTTACTTCCACTTTGCCCCCCTGAAAAACTGGCATCTGTAATTGGGCGATGGCAAGCCTTTTGCAGGTGTGCAGGTGCAGTTTCGCTGAGGGAGGGTGGTGCAGGTAAGTGAAACTAGCCTTTGAGGAGAGCGGTTCCTCACAATTGCATGCCCCACTTGAGCCTAGTGCGTGGGTACTAAGATCCATTTTCTTATAAATTGGTGTTGGTTTGCTTTAAAGATGAAATCCAGTCAGGAATGACTAAACTTCCCATTAGTCCACAGCAAAGGGCATCCCAAATTGGCCCTCCACACCACTGGAAAGAAGGTTGCTGGTACCACTTTGCTATTTGTATCCAATATGCCCACAAACAATTTATTATGCTAGTTGTACAGCTGTGCACATTACTGCACACCCCACAAGCCTGATGAGCTGCTCTGTGGCAGCTATAGACCGCTTCTAGAAGAGGTATGGTAAGTATTAGCAGTTCCTGGTAGTACAGAGGACCAATGCCACAAGGGTGCGACTTAAAGGGGACCAAAATATGGGGTTTTGGTCCATTTCCTTAGGGCATCCCAATTTGGGATACCCCACCATATGAAACCCCCGAATTGCTTGTAAAATGTACCTTAGCCATGTTCTCATGGCATGTGTGCGAACTCTGGTCCAATCAGCACTTTATACATGGCATCAGGCCCTCTGTCAGAAAGTGTTCTGGTATGCATGCCGGTACCTCTGTGGCATGCTCAGGGGTCTCGCCTATCTAAATGGCTGGGCTCAGGAGCACAATTTAGCTGCGAAGATGCAGTGTTTATGGGCAATCTAGGGGACAGTAAATCTGCTGGCCCTAGAGTCCTTTAGACTCCAGAAGCGGCCATTCAGGTTGTTGTTCTTTTGTTCTTTAATTTTTTTATTTATTCATTTTAGAGAGGGGGGAGAGAGAGAGAGAGAGAGAGAGAGAGAGAGAGAGAGAGAGAGAAAGGGGGGAGGAGTAGGAAGCATCAACTCCCATATGTGCCTTGACCAGATAAGTGCAGTGTTTTGAACTGGCGACCTCAGCATTCCAGGTCGACACGTTATCCACTGCGCCACCACAGGTCAGGCCAGGTTGTTGTTCTTTCTTAATTCTGGATACCCCATGCTGCTGCACTACGGAAAGTCCAGTTATTTTTTTACTCTAATGTAACTACATAGGTAAACTACTTGGATTGCAGCTGGAATAAACTGATGAAGATGAGCAGTACAGCCTGCTCCGTCTGCCAGTGCTTTGCCTGTGCTCGCACTGGCCTCCCAGATCACTGCACGTGCCTCCCTCGCACCCTTGGCCCCTCTTCTATCTGCAGGCAGACAGCCAATGAAATGCTACGAGGCTGGCAACAAGTGACATCAGCACTTTACACAGAGCTCCAGCAGCTGCAGCGCAGCCCTCCACTGCTGCAGCATGCCTCTCACATCTGCCCTTCCTGATGCCAGATGGATTTGCCCACAGAACATTGCTCGCCTTCCCTCATGCACTGCATGCAACTGTGGAAACTGGAACCAGGAGATCACTCAGCAGATGCCCAGGTTCCGCAAGCTGCTGTGGCAGGTATGATTACGCTTCTGCTGGCACTCATTCTACATGTTTACTGGTGCAATGCCCCACAGCACCTAAAAAAAATAGAATATTCACTCCATAAGACGCACGGGCATTTTCCCCTCCACGTTTTTGGGGGAAAGAGTGTGTCTTATAGAATGAAAAATATGATAGATAGATGATGATGATAGATAGATAGATAGATGATAGATAGATAGATAGATAGATAGATAGATAGATAGATAGATAAATAGATAGATAGATGGATAGATGATAGAGAATATAGATATATGTCAAGATAGATATCCATAAACACACAACAGTAAACAAATGCATTTTTCCACAAATTCTAGGATACTAGATAATTGCTCTATTGTGATATATCAAGACAGTGAATAATCAAATGTATCATTATTTATATTTTAAAGATCAACCCATTTAAGGCATCAATGATGGGTTTCTTTTACCCTGTGGGCAGAGCCCCGTGTTAACTGTTTTGAAGTCAGAAAGAGAACTTGGATTCTAATTCTAGCTCTGGTATTTGTCACCTGTGTGATCTTTGATGGTTAATGTGTCCTCTTAGAACTTCAATTTCTTCTCCATGGCAGTGTTCATTGGGGAGAGTCAATAAGATTCACCAAATATTTAGCAGAGTATCTGGGATTTTAGTAAGCAATTAGCAAATGTCAACTACATGTTTAACAATTTTAATTTTCTATTTTCAGATGAGTCAGATGCTGCCAATAGGACTATGTTCTCATTTTCCTGGTCCTGCGTGTCTGAAGGCAGGGCACTGAAGTAAGGACACAAATCTGAAAAGGAGGGGTTTGTATGAAGGTTGACATACAACCAGGAACACTGAAGTCAATAGTGTCAGGTTTCTCTCATAACTTTTAGAAGTTTGGTTAATCATATTTCAGCTCATTCTTGGTTTACCCAGAAAACAAAATCTTGTAAAGGACATATTCATGTCAGAATAAGTACTGTTATTCAAGCTTAGTGACAGAGGCCATTGTCGAAATAGAAATTTAAGTAGCTTGTGTCCTCTACTGCCTCCAAAGACCTCCTTTAAGTTTGTACACACAGATATCTGAAGCTTTCATCACTTGCCTTTTTATTTTTTTACTTTTATGACAGAGACAAAGATAACATCAGAGAGTGGGACAGAGAGACAGGAAGGGAGAGAGGAGAGAAGCATCAATCTTTATTTGTGGCACCTTGGTTGTTCATTGATTGATCTTCTCATATGTGCCTTGACCAGGGTGGGGGAACTATAGCAGAATGAGTGACCCCTTGATCTAGCCAGAGACTTTGGGCTCAATCCAGCGACCATGGGGTTATGTCTATGATCCAGTGCTCAAGCCGGTGAGCTCGCACTCAAGCTGGCGACTTCAAGGTTTTGAACTTTGTTCCTCCATGTCCCAGTCCAATGCTCTATCCACTCTGCCACTTCTTGGTCAGGTTGCCTTTTCATTAAAGTATCAATACATTTTCTATTTTGCTTCAACTTTAAATGATCCTTTTGACTATAAAACAATAATAACAAGGCATTCACGTGTTGATAATTATGATAAATTCAGAAGTGTTAAGGACGAATGTATTTATTACTCTGTGTTTCAATATGGAGAAATTTCTTTAGATAGCTTTCTCTTTCTTCCTACACATTGCTCTAAAAATTGAATATTTAAAGACTCCTACCATTTGTATTCTTAGCTCTAGTTTTTGTGTAGATATTAATTTTCTTGATTTGAGAGTCCACTTGGAAAAGATATCAATTTGGTCTTATCCAAAATATTTATTTACTTGATTTTATAATATTACAAATTTTTAATTGTATGCTTTAGCTGGATTTAAAATAGAGCCATTTCTATTACCTTATAAGAAACTTCATTGTTATCCAAAAGAAGCATGAAAGAATGTCCAATTTATTTCTGAAGATATATAAATATATACATGATATAGAGTTAGAGGCAATAAGCTGATTCTCACTCTAATCTTATTTTTTCTTTCCCTCCTTCCATTTTTACTCTTCTTCTTGTCATCAATTATGCAACTTAAAGTTGGGCACACATGTACAGAGGACTTAAAAAAAACCTAAGAATAAAAATAACATATGTGCAAAGGAATGGGTTCTTTTTAACCAGACTGACAAAAAATCTCACTTTCAGCACTTTGGTCTGAAATTTTAGCCAACTTTCTTAATTCTTCGATAACTCAGTTTGCTGTAATTATTGACTTAATATGTGTTCACTCAGAAGAGTGTCTGAGATATAGTAAGTACTAAATAAGTGATAGCTCTTATTTAATAGGAATAAAGATTGTTTAATAACAAGAAATATGAGAAGATGGGCTTAATTTTGAAAATTACCATAATTAAAATGAAACATTAATTCACACAGAGTAATATATTTGCATAAATAATCAAGGTAGCAAAATCGTTGATAGGAAGTAAAAATTAATTTGGAAAATGTTTTGCATAAATATAAAGAACAGTTTTCTAAATGTTACAAAAATAAGTGGGAATCAATGCGATACCATTAATCACCCATTTAAAATGGCTATAATTTTTGTCACTAGCAATATCAGTGAGTTTGTGAAGCCCCCAGAACTTTTTCAAACTGCTGGTGGGATTATAAATCTGTGCAATGAGGTTGGCAAACTGCTTGTCATTTTCTATAAAGTGAAATCTACCCTGGCTACTTGAGAGAGCAATTCTATTCCCAGGCACTTACCAAAGAGAAATGAAAATATATATATATATATCTACAAAATAATTTGTATGTGGAAGTTCATAAAATTTCATTCATTTAATCAAAAACTGGAAATAACACAAATGTCCATCACTATGAGAATAGAGAAATTGTAATGAATTTCTATAAAGGAAGTATTTCCCAGCAATCATATGACAGACTATTGATACACTCAATATAAATGAATGTCAAAAATAATTTGCTGATGCTGACAAAATAGTTCATACAATTTTACTTCATTTATAGGAAATTATAAAACAGGTAAAAACAATCTAGAATGACAGAAAGTAGCTCACGGGTTGCCAGGTCCCAGAATGGGGGCATATTAACCAGAAATAGAATGAGGATATATTTGAAATAATACAAAAGTTCTATATTCTGATTGTTTTGGGTGGTTACATGGGTCTATGCATTTTTGACAAAATTCATTGACCATGTAGTTAAAATGGGTGCACAATATTGCATATTATTTAAACCTCAAAGTGACAAAAATGTAAAACTAGACCAAATATTAAAGATTAGCTTAGACAAATAACTTGACTTTTTAAATTATTTGTCCAGGGACAGGCAAGGCCATACTGGGCTTGACAACAGTGATCCTGGCCTGATAAAGAAATCATTAAATTAGGAATGCATAATACTTCATTCACTTGATTAGTAATAGTCACCTGAATCCATAACACTTTCCAGATATTTCTGAAGATTTTTTAAACAGTTTTTTCAAAATTTTAAGAACTGCCCATATTACTTTTGGTTTCTTGCTTTTATCAGGCTAGCACACTGTTCTTTCTACTGATGATGGTTGTAAGATAACTGCTCTGTGTCAAGCACAGTAATCATCTCTGGAGAGAAGTTGCAGGATCCTTTGTGCCTGTGAAGAAAGAATGCTGATTGCATAGCTCTGTCATTACTTTATTTCAAGTATATGGCAAACCAGTCTTTATTTCTCCTAGCAATGCAGAAACCAGGTAATATTTTCTATTGAAAAGGCTAAGTAGATATGGCGGTGAAGTACTACATAGAAGTACTTTCATGTGCTGGGGCATCCTAAGGGACTCCCTAGCATATAGATTACATCTGGTTTCTCCACAGATCCTAAACAAGCTGAGGTATAAAATAAAAAAAAGAGTTAATATCAAGACAAAAATATTACCTTTATTATGGATTAATTCAGGTAGTAGGACATAGATTAGCATGAAAACAAAGTACACCTGCTTGCCCTTGCTGGATAGCTCAGTTGCTTAGCGCATCATTTGGATATGCAGATGTTGCTAGTTCAATCCTTGGTCAAGGTAAATACAGAAACAGATTGTTAAATGCACCCTCTAATGCAAAACTAGGAAGACTTAGCAGTCTACATGCTGACACAGACCAGCACAGCAAACACAGAATATGACTCTCCATGGGCAAACTGACTCCCCAGAGGAAAAATAGCATCGGTTATTCATTTTAAATTTCCAAACATACATTTCTTTCCACTACACAAGGGATTGAGTAGAGAAAAAAGAAAGTGAAGGAAGTATTATTGAGAATGTAAAATAGTATTCCTCCCATAAAGAATGTTTTCATTTATCAGACAAGGTCTAGTCTCCTTCCTACTCCATCCTGATAAATATTTAAGATGCTAAATTTATAGATTAAATCAACATGATTCCTTGACCTCTGGACCTACTGAGTTTGGGTAATGGGAGACTTTGGCAGGAGATCGGAGGGTAGGTTTAAGGTCAGGGTAGCCAGTGGCTTCATTTCTCTGCTGAAGTCTTCAGCTCTTCCTTGTCACCCTTTCTAAAGCTGCAGGTCCAGTTCTTTCTCTGGGTTGAACCATATTTTACCACTTACCCCTTCTTTTTTAAAAATAGTAACAGCTCTCATGGTTTGCCCTAACTTTAGCCACCCATATAAATAATAATCCCTTTAAACAATTCATGATTTGCTGTTAGAGTGCCATTATTAAGTATTTGGTATCAAGTAAAGAAAATATAATGTTCTGTTTAAAAGTCAGTTTGGTCTCCTTACAGTTGATTTGTAGTCATGATAGATGGCCATTGACAATAGCTGTAGAGTACACCAGTGTTTTCTGGATGCTTTAATTTTACCAGTGCCATAGGAAGAAAGCAATGCAACTTTGGAAAGCATTCTATATTCATTATTTTCTGGTCCAAGGAATGTGAACATCAGTCACTTCAAACCACAGATTTATCAAGAAACATTTTTCTCTGAACCCTTTTATAAAGAATTGTATAAAAAAGGTGACTTTGAGTGATACTTTGCAGTTCCTCAGTTTTCACATTTTATCATTTCCAAATTGCATGCTTCCTATTAGTAAGATGACAGTCCTTCTTTTGTAAGTTCCATCCTCCTTCGAAAGTATCGTCCTATGTGTCCTCCTTTTTGATATTGGAAGACTAATCTGTAAATGTCCGTATTCAATCAATGCAGAGACGATTCATTGTGTGTGATGTGACGTATTTGTATCTAAATGAGTACTTTTCTCTTACAATTATTAAAAGTTAATAGGCATGTAAGCATAATTACAATATAAAATATTACAAATGTTTTAATCATATTATAGTGTATTATTGTTGCAATGAATAAAATGTTTCTTTTATTTACAATATTGTTTTCATCAATTTATTTTTGTCCACCTTTTCATGTAAAAAAGTTGGTCATCTTACTATTAGACCCTGATACTCTCAGGGGAAACACTTGCTTTACACAGCCAGAAAGCCAATAGTACAGTACCTCTTGTCTTTGCCATGCCAATTACAATATGGTTAGAATGATTAAAATGTCACATCAAATACAGATAAAAGTAAAGACCATTTTTATTCATAATAAGACATTTTAGTTACTTGCAAATTCTAAACAACTTTAGGCTCTGTCAATTTTCATACCCTTAAGGTAGTTTCAGATTGAACATTATCAAGTCACATAGGTTGTGTCTCCCTCCAAGACTAAAGTAAAATTGTTTCCTTACCATTTCTACAGCTAAATTGCATGAAACATTAGCATCTGTTCCAAAGTGAAGCTCTCCCTGGGGCCATATGTTGGCGAACTCTGTCTATCCCAGTGAATCCGAGACAAGACTTCAAATGCCCAGAACACCTCTAAAGTAATTTACTCTTTAACAGTGGGAAGCGTTGTTCTGTGGAAGAGAGCTCTTTGAAAAAAATTCAGTTTAATTACAAAGATTAGTTCTTTTCTTTTCAAGTCACCATTTAGAGCAGCATTTTTTTTCTGTTCTATAATTGCACCCCAAAGTGATTCACTTAATAGGTCAGAAAGACTGAATGTGGATGTTTATTGAACAAGTTATTAGAAGAGATCAAAGAAGCAGCGTTGTAGAGACTAAAGTGAACACTGTGCTTAATTTTTCACAATGAAAAAGACAATAAACTGGACAAGTAGACAGAAGAGATAAATATTTGCTGACAGGAAGTTTAAAAAGAAGGAGAAAGATGGACAGCTGGCTGAAATAAAACACCAAAACTGAAATCAGAAAAGCATAGTTCCTGGATGCTCTAGAGTTGGAACTGTCTCCCTGCCTCTTTAGGTCAACGGCAGAATTCAGTTCCTTGATTTTGTTGGACTTAAATCCCTGTTTCCTTGCTGGATGGCTGTCAGCCAAGGACTCTTTTCAGCTTTTAGAGGACATCCACACTTCTTGGCTTCTGTTTTCCTTCCTCCATCCTCCCTTTAGAAAACCAGCAACGGTGGGGCCAATTGCTATCACACTTCAAACCTCTTCTTTTTCTTCTATCTTATCTTTCTCGTTTACCCAGAAAAGACTCAGTGTTAAGGACTCAAGTAATTAGATTAGGCCAACCTATGTAATCCAGGGCTCCCACTCTCAAAGTCTTTAACTGTAATTATGATGGGGGTTCAGAATGAGCCACCCCACAATATGCCTCAGTAGTACATACATTATTTAGACCTAAAGGCAGTTGAAACCCTGTACGCTCAAGGGAAATTTTTATTTTTCTTATAACTGTCTAGAAGAATTTATATTAGGAGCCTGACCCATGTTAAAATTTATCACCAGAAATCACTTTTTACCTATTTATATGGCAGCTCAAACTGATAATTATTAAATGTGTTCTCTCCTTGAAAAGCCAGATGCCCCAAGGTGCATTATTAGTTCATCCCAAACCCCTCCCCTCAATTTCTGTCTCTGAACCTCTGTGCATGTGTGGTCTCTGACCCTCATGCACATGGGATTCCCATGCATCCGAGTGTTTGAAATGTGCTTATTTTCTCTTGTTAATCTGTCCAATGTCTATTTGATTATTAGAACACTGGAAGAACCTTCAGTCTAGAGAAAAGTTTGTTCTTCTTCCATAATTACTTCTCCAAAGTCTCCTTTGCATTACAAGTAACTCTCATGGGTTTTTAGACTGCACAGGACATGTTAGGGCAGGCATTGATTTGGTTACTCCATTTTGGAATGTTTCCAAATTTATTAGATTTGTTTATTAATGTCAAATAGTTGTCCATCTCTATAGTGGAAATTGTTTCCCACCTAACAATTCCCAATCTTGATAGGCAGATTACTCAGTTATCATCCAAACTTGATCTCTGTAGGAAATTAATTGTCTTTATTTCTCTTGATGAGAGGTTATGAAATATTTTCTTAAAGAACGAGATATGAAATATTGTAGTCTAACCTAGAGGAAATCTTTAAGATATTATGTAGGCACTTAAATAACCGTTTATAATGTAACTATTTATAAAAAGCATTTTATTTTTGCAGGTTGTACAAAAATAGGTGTTGGGACATTTTGGCCTTCAGGCCATCATTTACTGAACTTCACTTGGATGAAGAATGAGCCATTTATGAGTATCCACTATGCAATAAGCTCTGAATCCATTTTAAAAGAATGTGAAATACAGAATTTTGTGGAACAGAAAATGTAAACTGTTATACAAGCCATCACTCTAAATAATCTTTCTCTCCTTTTCTTTCCTCTCTAATTATAGTATTTTTAGAAAATTATTTAATAACCTAAATAGGTACTTAAGTTTTACTTTTCCTTTTCACATAACTATAGAATATATAGAACTGCTATTAATAGCTATGGAAACTAAGTATGAGGTGGGAACTCAATGTCTCACCATTTAGTATGTAAGTAATCTTTAAATCCAAACTTTTCAGTATATATATATATATATATATATATATATATAAATATGCCGGAATCACTCAGTTCAGAGCATTATATTTTATTTATTTATTTATTTATTTATGGCATGATGTTGCCTGAGGCTTTCCATTTTATTTGTGGTTTTGTTTTTTTTTTGTTTTTTTTTTTACAGGGTCAGAGAGAGAGTCAGAGAGAGAGGGATAGATAAGGACAGACAGACAGGGACAGAGAGAAATGAGAAGCATCAATCATTAGTTTTTCATTGCAGCTGTGATACCATACTTGTTCATTGATTGCTTTCTCACATGTGCGTTGACCATGGGACGGAGGACCTTCTGCAGACCGCGCAACCCCTTGCTGGAGCCAGTGACCTTGGGTCCAAGCTGGTGAGCTTTTGCTCATGCCAGACGGGCCTGCGCTCAAGCTGGTGACCTCGGGGTCTCGAACCTGGGTCTTCCGCATCCCAGTCCGATGCTCTATCTACTGCACCACCACCTGGTCAGGCTTATTTGTTTTTCTAAAGCTTTTTTTTAGAGGGACAGAGAGAGAGTCAGAGAGAGGGGTAGATAGGGACAGACAGACAGGAACAAAGAGAGAAGAGAAGCATCAATCATTAGTTTTTCGTTGCCATTGCGACACCTTAGTTGTTCATTGATTGCTTTCTCACATGTGTCTTGACCGCGGGCCTTCAGCAGACTAAGCCACCCCTTGCTGGAGCCAGCAACCTTGGGTCCAAGCTGGTGAGCTTTGCTCAAGCCAGATGGGTCCGCGCTCAAGCTAGCGACCTCGGGGTCTCGAACCTGGGTCTTCCTAATCTCAGTCCCATGCTCTATCCCCTGCGCCACCGCCTGGTCAGGCTCTAAAGCTTTAATTGTAGCTTTGCTTTGTTAACTGTCATTATTTTACCTTTTTTTTCTTTTTATTAAGTGACTGGAGGGGAGGTAGAGAGACAGACTCTGGCATGCTTGCACCCCAACCAGGATCTACTCAACAAGCCCTTTACCAGACAATGCTCTGCCTATCTGGGCTGCTGTTCCATTGCTCATCTTCCAAATTATTTTAGTGCCTGAGGCGAGGCCATTGAGCCATCCTCAGTGTTTGGGCCAAGTTGATTCAATTGAGCCAAGGCTGCAGTAGGAGAAGAGAGCAAAAGAGAGAGAAAGAGGGTGGGAGAGGAGGAGAAGTAGATGGCCGCCTCTCCTATGTTCCCTGACTGGGAATCAAACTGGGACTGAAAATTTTACTGAACACATTTATATAACACTGTTGGATATTAAAACCAAGTCAGGTAATATGTTAAATCCATAAGATTGCTATCTGAAAGGATACTGTTGTTATTAAGAAAATAAATTATGTATAAATCACATATTAACTGTCATGCCATATTAAATTGAATATATATCAGTAAATAAAATGTCTTTTTTAATTCACTAGGCAAAATTTCGACAATACAATTTTTACATTTTTTCAGCCTGTTAAATGATTAAGATGTCTTTAAGGATATAACCACATGGTAAGTCAGTGCTTTGAGCTTTAAAAAATCAAAGCTTATTAAATAAAACAAGACATTTGATGAGAAAAAGAACAATAGCTACGTTTACAATCATAAGTTTTGTCAAAAAGTAGCTCCCTGGTGTTAAATACAATTTTGTTCATTTAAATGTTTTCTCTTTTTCTCAGATCCAGAAGTCACTCAGTATGCTCAGAATTAGTACAAGTTTTGTCTGAAAATATTAATTAGTTTCTGAGAACATTTTATTGTAACTTGCAAATATAATCAAACTGTCTAGAGACAGAAAAATAAAATAGAGTTGCCTGAAACTATTATTTTAGCCAGCTGGGTTATTTCTTATTATGTGTTTATGAGGCAATGTTTTCCATATAGCATGATCTTAGCTTTTCTATTTAGTTAAGCTTTTTAAAAATCTGTTGGCTCTTTAATTTTAAATTATCAGATGTACAGCTAAATTATTTTTAAGACTTAAAATCATGTGTTACACAGATAATCATATAACTAGATTTTAGTACATTTAATTAAACCTAAAAATGTTGATTTGAAAATGTTACATTTTTTCTACTTTTATGATTTTGAAAAGAAGGCAGCTCGTATTTACATTAAATGTTGTACATATAACAAATTATTAAATATGTTTTCCAGAATATGATAATATATGGAATAGAAGCCATTTTTCATACAATCCCTTAATTTATCACTACCTATTTTTAAGGACCAAAATGATTCTTGTATGTTGTACTAATTTCTGCATAACCGGGAACAGCTGCATACATAAAAAAAATGGTAGACACTGAATTAATCATTTGCTCAATAAACAAATAATCTCAAATACACGCATAATCATTCCTTCTCAACTGAGTAGCCAAATATTCTAGTATATAAGGTTAATATTTTTCTCAAAGGGACACTTAAGCAATAGAAACTTTTAAAAATTGCTGATATAGACAGACACAGGAAGAAGGTGGTTATCTCCAAGCTAAACAAGGAGGCCTTAGAAGAAACTAATCCTGTTGACATTTGGTCTCAGATTTTTAGCTTCCAGGAGTGTGAAACAATAAGTTTCTGTTGTTGAAGTTGCTCCGACTGTGGTATATTGTTATGTTAGTCCAGCAAATGAATACATATTTTTGTATTCAAAAAACAATTCTTAAAATACAGTCAAAGGGAGGATATTGAATCAATGGCTTGGCTATGAGATTCTTTGTTAAGACTTTTGAAGGAAGGAGAAAAACTAGTGCTTTTTAGTTACTCTCATACAATAATTCTATAGATTTCTTGAGATATTTGGTCCACTGCAGCCTAAATCTCTAATATATTAGTTATAAAAATAAACAAAAGACAATTCTTCAAAAATTTTTTCAATGAAGCTTGTCAGTTAGTTACTTCCTAGAATTCAGATAAAATCTCCACCATGCGCCTGACCAGGGGGTGGCACAGTGGATAGAGCTTCGGACTGGGATGCAGAAGACCCAGTTTTGAGACCCAGAGTTTGGCAGCTTGAGCGCGGGCTCATCTGGCTTGAACGAAAGCTAGCCAGCTTGGACCCAAGGTTGCTGGCTCCAGCAAGGGGTTGCTCGGTCTGCTGAAGGTCCGCGGTCAAGGCATATGTGAGAAAGCAATCAATGAACAACTAAGGTGTTGCAACGGCAACGAAAAACTAATGATTGATGCTTTTCATCTCTGTCCATTCTGTCTGTCTGTTCCTGTCTATCCCTCTCTCTGACTCTCTCTCTCTGTCCCTGTAAAAAATAATAATAATAATAAATAAATTGAGATGGCAAGATGACGATGGAGTAGGCGGACGTACTAACTTCCAACTCCTGGAACCAAAGTGGATTATAACTTAATTTTAAGAACCTTCATCTGGATAAACCAACTTTGAACTAAACTAAGTGGACTCTTCAACCAAGGAACACTGAAGAAGCCACATTGAAACTGATAAGAAAAACAAAATGTGAAAAGGGCTGCCCAGCTCCCTGGAGTGAAGGGCAGACTCCCGTGGTGAAAAGGGAGTTTAGCGGAGAGGATGGGACCTGGATCCCAGGAACAAAACCGCAGCCTGCAAACCCAGAGCCTAGAAGAGGCGTTTGGACAGTATTGAGCTGGGAAACAAGTGAGGATACTATTTGTGAGAAAGAGACAGTTTTCTCAGACCTAGCCTTCTTCTGAAAGAGACAGCGCAGAAAACCTCTCTCACAGGGACAGAGGAGAGGACCAAAGCAGCGGCAAGAGAGTGTGGACTGGAAGGCACAAGGAGAAACACTCTGAGGGAAGCCACCCTAACCCCTGGGCTGAGTCACTTCACTAATAGAAAATGAATATTTCCCCTGGAACTAGCAATATCAGGAAAGGGAGACAGGATACCAGCCAAACGAGCTCTCCCATGGCACTTAGAGCAGAGCTGCTTAGACGGAGAGAGTTTCCAGGACTACAGTATGGAGTGTTAGGGTCTGAGCTGCCCTACCCACACTGCTGAGAGCCTGCTGGACAGATGGGGGTGGCAGGAGGCAGAAACGCAGTTCTGTAGGTAGGGGAGGAGGCCCAGCCAGCGTGAGCTAGGTCTAGCCAAGCAGGGGGGGAGAGGACCCGTGAAAGAGGTCTGGCAGCTGCAGGACTGTCTGCAGCCCCACCAGCAGGGCAAAAGCAGGAGGCAGGAATGGGCAGAGATCTGCTGCTGAGCAGGGCCCCACTGGCGCGCAACATAACCTGGCCTCCGAAGTTTGAGACATTGTACGAGCTGGCCCTGACTGCAGGGGCAGGGTTAAAGCCCAAGAAGGCGGAACCTCGCGGTTTGCTATCCTGCACCAGACAGCTCTGACATCCAGGGCTGGGCAGAAGCCTGGGAACAGACGGGGTCCATAGCTGAGTAAAGGTTCTCAGACCTACCCTTAGTGCCGAGTCTTGTGGCTTGAGTGTCGTGTGCAACCCCACCTGTGGGGCAAGGTAAAGGCCCAGACAGGCTGAGGCTTGTAGATCTGGGTACGAGAACAAAGTCCTTCCCACAGAGGAGAGGCAGAAATCACAGCAATAACCGCAGTGGCCCCGTGCCGGCAACGCCCATACATAACTAGGCAGCGGCAGAAGGGGTGGTGAGCCTTGCAGACAGACCACACCTAGGAAACACAGAGGCAACACCCATTGGACTCCTATATCCAAACCCTTCTTATACAAAGACAAAATGGGCAGGCAGAGAAATGCAACCCAAATGAAGCAAGAGAAATACCCAGAGGACCTGAATGAACCAGATATCACCAAATTACATGACACAGAGTTTAAAAGAATGATAGTTAGAATGTTCAAAGAGCTTAGAGCAACAATGGATAGTCATTACGAACACCTAAGTAAAGAGATAACAAGAATAAAAAAGGAAATTGAAATAATAAAAAAGAATAGGACAGAAATGGCAAATACAGTATCAGAACTGAAAATCATAATGGAAAGAATTAAAAGCAGGATGGATAAAACTGAGAATCGAATCAGCAAGTGAGAGGACAAAATAAACAAAGGCACATAAGCAGAGCAGAAAAAAGAAAAGAGACTCAAAATATCTGAGGAAACTCTAAGGGAGCTCTGTGACAACATTAAGAAAAATAACATTCACATCATAGGGGTACCCGAAGATGAAGAGAAATAACAAGGGATAGAAACTTTGTTCAATCAAATAATAGCTGAAACCTTCCCTAAATTAAGGCTGGGAAATGTTTCACATGTTCAGGGAGCACAGATAACTCCATTAGAGAAAAACGCAAATAAAACTATACCAAGACATATCATAGTTAAAATACCAAAGCTAAGTGATAGAGAGAAAATTTTAAAAGCTGATAGAGAAAAAAGGCTATCACCTACAAAGGAGCCCTCATAAGAATGACATTAGACTTCTCAACAGAAGCACTTGAGGCCAGAAATGATTGTAAAGATATATTCTAGGTAATGCAGAACAAGAACCTACAACCAACACTACTCTATCCAGCAAGGCTAATGCTTAAAATTGAAGGAGAAATAAAGAGCTTCCCAGACAAAAGAAAAAAAATCAAGGAATTCATTAAAACCAAACCAATTCTGCAAGAAATACTAAGGGGTCTGTTGTGAACAGTTCAAAGGGGGAAAAGAATATAGCAAAAGAAGAATACAGCTTTAAAGAATAAAATGGCAATAAACAACTACATATCAATAATAACCTTAAGTGTAAATGGATTAAATGGTCAAATCAAAAGACATAGGATAACTGCATGAATAAAGAAACAGGACCCATACATATGCTGTCTAGAAGAGACATACCTTAAACAACAGATGCACATAGACTGAAGGTAAAAGGATAAAAAAAAATATTTCATGCAAATAGAAATGAAAAAAAGCTGGGGTAGCAATACTTATATCTGACAAAATGGACTTTAAATCAAAAACTGCAGTAAGAGATAAAGAAGGACACTACATAATGATAAAGGGAACATTCAACAGAAAGATATAACCATTATAAATATCTACGCACCAAACATATGTGCCCCGACATACATAAAGCAAACTTTGGTGGATATAGAGGGCAAGATTAACAGCAATACTATAATACTAGAGGATTTTAATACCCCACCAACATCACAGGATACATCACAAAAAAGAAAATTGATAAAGAAACAGCAGATTTAAAGGATATATTAGATCAACTCGATTTAACAAATATCTTCAGAACTTTTCACCCTAAAGCAGTAGAATATACATTCTTTTCAAGCGCTCATGGTACATTTGCTAGGATAGACCACATGTTAGGACACAAAAGTGGTCTCAACAAATTTAAGAAGATTGAAATCATATCAAGCATTTTCTCTGATCACAGTGGCATGAAAATAAAAACTAACCGCAAAAGAAAAAGTGAGAAATACTGAAATACTTGGAAACTAAATAGCATGTTATTAAATAATGAATGGATTAACAATGATATAAGAGAAGAAATAAAAAAGTTTCTAGAAATGATTGATCATGAGCATACATTAACTCAAAATTTATGGGACATAGCAAAAGCAATACTGAGAGGAAAGTTCATAGCACTACAAGCATATCATAAAAAGCTAGAAAAAGCTCAAATAAACAACCTGACCCTGCATCTAAAAGAACTAGGAAAACAACAGGAAATAAAGCCCAGGACAAGTAGAAGGAAGGAAATAATAAAGGTCAGAGCAGAAATTAATGACATAGAGGCTAAGGAAACAATACAGAGGATCAATGAAACCAGGAGCTGGTTCTTTGAAAAGGTAAACAAGATTGATGAATCTTTAACTAGACTCACCAAGAAAAAAAGAGAGAGGACTCAAATAAATAAAATTAGAAATGAGAGTGAAGAAATAACAACTGACACAACAGAAATACAAAGTATTGTAAGAAAATACTGTGAAGAACTCTATGCCAAAAAATTAGAAAACCTAGGTGAAATGGACAAATTTCTTGAATCATATAACCTTCCAAAAATCAATCCGGAAGAATCAGAACACTTAAAAATACCAATTACAACAAATGAGATCGAAACAGTTATCAAAAAACTCCCAACAAAGAAAAGGCCTGACCCTGATGCCATCATAACTGAATTCTACCAAAAATTCAAAGAAGAACTAACTCTTATCCTCCTCAAGCTATTTCAAAAAGTTCAAGAGAAAGAAAGACTTCCAAACTCCTTATATGAGGCGAGCATAATTCTGATTCCGAAACCATTCAAAGACAACACAAAGAAAGAAAATTATAGGCCAATATCCCTGATGAATTTAGATGCTAAAATTCTCAACAAAATATTAGCCAACCAGATCCAGCAATACATGAAAAAAATCATACACCATGATCAAGTGGGATTTATTCTGGAGAGGCAAGGCTGATTCAATATTTGCAAATCAATCAATGTGATTCATCACAAAAACAAAAGGAAGGACAAAAATCACATGATAATTTCAATAGATGCAGAAAAAGTATTTGATAAAATCCAGCACCCATTCATGCTCAAACCTCTTAGTTAAGTGGGAATACAGGGAACATTCCTTAACGTGATAAAGGCCATTTATGATAAACCCACAGCAAACCTCATACCGAATGGGCAAAAATTAAAAGCAATCCTCTTAAGACCAGGAACCAGGCAGGAGTGTCCCCTTTCACCACTATTATTCAACATAGTTCTGGAAGTCCCAGCTACAGCAATCAGACAAGAAGAAGACATATAAGGCATCCAAATTGAAAAAGAAGAAGTAAAACTGTCATTATTTGCAGATGATATGATATTGTAAATAGAAAACCCTAAAGTCTCAGTAAAAAAAAAACTACTGGATCTGATAAATGAATTCAGCAAGGTGGCAGGATATAAAATTAATACCCAGAAATCAGAGGCATTTTTATATACCAACAATGAACTGTCAGCAAAAGAAATTAAGGAAACAATCCGCTTCACTATTGCAGCCAAAAAAATAAAGTATCTAGGAGTAAATTTAACCAAGGAAGTTAAGAACTTCTACTTGGAAAAATATAACACATTGATAAAAGAAATCAAGGAGGATACAAACAAGTGGAACCATATACCGCTCATGGCTAGGAAGAATAAACATCATTAAAATGTCTATATTACCGAAAGCAATTTATAAATTCAATGCAATACCAATTAAAATACCAATGACATACTTCAAAGATATAGAACACATATTTCAAAAATTTATATGGAACCAAAAAGGAACAAGAATAGCCTCAGCAATCTTAAAAAGAAAAAATAAAGCAGGAGGTATCACTCTTCCATATATCAAGGTATACTAGAAGGCTATTGTACTCAAGACAGCCTGGTACTGGCATAAGAACAGGCACATAGATCAATGAAACAGAACAGAGAACCCAGAAATAAACCCACACCTTTATGGACACCTGATATTTGACAAAGGAGGAAAGAACATACATAGAATAAAGACAGCCTCTTAAACAAATGGCCTGGGAAAATTGGACATCTACCTGCAAAAAAATGAAACTAGACCATCAAGTTACACCATTCACAAAAACAAACTCAAAGTAGATAAAAGACTTAAATGTAAGTCGTGAAACATAAGCATCTTAGAAGAAAACATAGGCAGTAAGTTCTCCGACATCTGTCAGAGTAATATATTTGCTGATTTATCTCTACCAGCAAATGAAATAAAAGGTAGGATAATCAAATGGTACTATATCAAAATAAAAATTTTTGCATAGCTAAAGACAAAAAGAATAGAATAAAAAGACAAATTACACGATGGGAGAACATATTCTATAATAACCAAAATTTATAGAGAACTTATAAAACTCAACACCAGAAAGACAAACAAACCAATAAAAAAAATGTGCATAAGAAATGAATAGAAATTTCTCCAAAAAGGACATACAGTTGGCCAATAGGCATATGAAAAAATGCTCAACATCACTAATCATTAGAGAAATGCAAATTAAAACCACAATGAGATATCACCTCACACCAGTCAGAATGGTGCTCATCAGCAAAACAACACAGAATAAGTGCTGGCGAGGATGTGGAGAAAAGGGAACCTTCCTGCACTGCTAGTGGGAATGCAGACTGTTGCAGCCACTGTGGAAAACAATAATGAGATTCCTCAAAAAATTAATAATCCAACTGCCTTTTGACCTAGCTATCTCACTTATAGGAATATACCCTAAGAACACCATAGCACTGTTCGAAAAGAAGAAATGCGCCCCATGTTCGTTTCAGCATTGTTCACAATAGCGAAGATCTGGAAATAGCACAAGTGCCCGTCAGAGGGCGAGTGGATTAAAAAGCTTTGGTACATATATACTATAGAATATTACTCAGCCATAAGAAATGATGACAACGGATCATTTACAACAAAATGGATGGACCTTGATAACATTATACGGAGTGAAATAAGTAAAACAAAAATCAACTGAGAACTGCATGATTTTATACATAGGTGGGACATAAAAATGAGACTATAAGACATGGACAAGAGTGTGGTGGTTACGGGGTGGGGGCAGGGAGATGAGGGAAGGAGAGGGGCACAAAGAAAACCAGATAGAAGGTGACAGAGGACAATTTGACTTTGGGTGATGGGTATGCAACATAATTGAACGACAAGATATCCTGAAGATGTTTTCTTTGAACATATGTACTCTGATTTATTAATGTCACCCCATTAAAATTAATAGAAATAATAATAAAAAAATAAATAACTCCCCCATGTTTTTAATAGAGTTATGCCAACAAATAGTAACAATATTTGTTAAAAGTTACCGAAAATGTTCAAAGTCCAAATATTTCTTTGTGCTTCCTCTTTCTAAGAGAGAAGTAGGCTACAAAAACTGCTTTAAGGGACTATTTTTCAATGACCTATCCAGAAATAGCTAAGTAGGGTGAAAAAGAAAGGAAATCTTAGAGGTTGGAGCCAAAACCCATGAAGTATTTGTGGAGAGTCACTCCTTAGGAGCAGAATAAGATCTGATCAAAGAATATCTTCTCCTAGAATAGGCAACAATGATGTATTTTCCCACTTTAATTTCTAATTGCTGTGTATCCATAAATGATTATGGTTTCTTGTTTTCTCTTCCACAAATGGGAGCATTTCCTGTGGTCAGTCTATCTGTGTATTACCATCATAAATTGGATGTGCACAAGGCTGATAATATGTCATTTTAACATGGCATCTTGTTTCATCAAGTAAAACAACATATTATAAGATTAAGGACTTTAAACTTGATGTTTTGATTAAATAAGACTTTTGATGTTTTTTGAGAGAGTGAACATGTATGTGGGAGACAGGTGAATTCTTTCTGCTGGAAGCAGAATATACTAGATTGTCACAGTAGTTACGTTGTATACTCATGCTTTATTTTATGTAAAATGTGGATTGTACACTTAGATATTGAATATAGGCTTTTCCGTCTAATGTAATTTGAACAAGGTGACAATCATAAACACAGCATAAGCAAAGACTTGAGAATTGTTTATGTGTTGGCGCTTGTCTTATTTTTTAGTGTTCTGAAAACCTGTTTCATAACTTGTGACAGTGACCAGAATAATTTGTTGCGTGAGAACAGACTATTAGCCTAGTAACCATTGTCATTTCAGTCAAAAGATAAAAGTTGAGCCCTTTCATTGACAATTGACTTACCACTTGAATATATACCCCAACTGAGACTAGTAGTTCAAATTGTCAAACAACAAAATTTGAAATTAATTTAATTATATTCCAAAGCACTAAATTTTGGGTGGAATATAGTATGGGTTGGGGAAAGGAGGTAATTCTTCCCCAATTTTTGTTTTTAAATAAATTAAATAATTGATTATTATTATTGAATTAATATGTTGTTTTTAATAGAAAGGAAAGACTCTATACAGGAAAATTAGTTCTATTCTGAAAAATATTCAAGAACATAAGCATTTGTCTTCATAATATATTCTGAATATCATTAAAGATTAAATTTAAACATTAAATGAGATCTTTAAAATATAAAATATAGTAAGCTTAAAAAATTTCTTTATCTAATAGCAACTTAAAATAACAAAATACATTTTTATAAGGGGGTTAAAATGATTGTACATTATTGAAAAAAATTGATATTAGGTCAAAATCTGTTGGCAAACAACACAGCAGACATGAATTTTATATCCAAATCTGTCTCTAAACTTTTTTTTTTTTATTTGAAGTGCTTAAAGTAGATATTCAATGTGCATTCTAGCATATAATGCTTTATTATTTTAAAACTTTAAATTCATTTCATTCAATCACATGATACAATATGCCATCAAAAACTAGACTTACAACCATTGTTGGATAGCTCGGCTGGTTAGAGCATCATCCCACAGGGCAGAGGTGGTGAATTCGATCCTGATCCCCAGTTAGGGCACATGCAAGAACAGATTGATGTACCTGTCTTTCTCTCTCTCTTGTCCTTCTCTAAAATCAATAAATAATTTTTTAAAAGATGAGGATAATAATAAATATTATAAAAATATTCACTGAAACAGTATAATTATGTTTTAACATTTTCTGTTACATTCTTATTGTTTTTATCCTCTAGATATAAAAAAAAAATTATGGTTGATATTTTATTCTTTTATATCTAATCCATTCCAGTATAGCAGAAAATATTTATTCTTTAGGCCATCAAAAATAACTGTATTTTTTTGCATTATATTTCTGAAATTTTAAAAATAAAACAATTAAATTATGTATATCTCAAGCATACTAAAATGTTAAAAAGAAACATTATAAGGAAATGTATTATATTTGCTTACGGAAGACAAGACATTCAAACACCCAAGTATTCATTCATGGTTGATAAATAACTTTGCAAAACAAATGAACAGGAAAAGGGAATGGAGGAAGAGATGATTATTTCTGCTTTTCTCAGTTTTTAATTAACCACGATAATGGTAATAGGGTTATTTATTCTTATTATTGTGGAACCTACCCACCCACAAACTTATGTAATCATACACACACACACACACACACACACACACACAAAAGCAAAATGAATCATAAGAATAATTAACAAAATTTAAGACATTTTAATGAATGCGCCAATGTCTCAATGCCACCTCTGAAAGTTATCAATAGATGGATTCACAAGTGTGACTTGTAACTTGATGTTTTCTCTAAAAGACAAAACCATTAAAGTCTACTTTTCTTCTATTCTACTCTATATCTCATTAATTTGGTTGCACCATGAGTACATTCCCATATCCTCTGTGTTTCTATATTATCTATGCTTATTTAACCTGAAGAATTATTTAGAGTATCTTCCACATAGAATGATAGAGGCCAGGTACATATAAATTCTAAATAATTCAGTTCAGTGTTTTAAAACACAAGTATCTGAATGTTAAGTTCAAACAATATACATTATTTAGTGTGCATACATAGTCAAATATTGTATAGCACATGCGTGTCCCTCAATTTATTTTCATTTTCTAGATAGGACCTTAAGATGCTAGAAGAGGTTACCTTTCCGTAGATAACAGCCAAGGTTATCCAGCTAACAACAAGCAGGATTGAATTTGTTCATTGCCATTTTTCTGTGAAAAAAAAAAGCCTGACCAGGCTGTGACGCAGTGGATAGAGCATTGGACTGGGATGCGGAGGACCCAGGTTCAAGACCCCGAGGTTGCCAGCTTGAGCGCGGGCTCATCTGGCTTGAGCAAAAGCTCACCAGCTTGGACCCAAGGTCGCTGGCTCCAGAAAGGGGTGGCTCAGTCTGCTGAAGGCCCCCGGTCAAGGTACATGTGAGAAAGCAATCAATGAACAACTAAGGTGTCGCAACAGCAACGAAAAACTAATTGATTGTTGCTTCTCATCTCTCTCCGTTTCTGTCTGTCTGTCCCTATCTGACTCTCTCTCTGTCCCTGTAAAAATATATATATATAAAACATATATAATATATGTATTTATATATGTATGTAAACTATATGTACATACATGCATATATCGTGTGTGTGTGTGTGTGTGTGTGTGTGTGTGTGTGTGTATTTGTCTACTGAATCAAACAAGCAGAATATTCAAGCTAGGGAAAAAAATGTACTAATAGTGCCTTAATTTATAGTATTTCCTGATGTTTTTGCTTGTAATGATTTCATCTAGAAACTCACTTTTATATCATACTCAAATACAAATGGTATTTTTTGGTAAAAATTTTAATTTGTAAATTCATTCGACCAATTATTTCTTCATTTTCTAATCTCTACAAAGCATCTGACACATCACGATATTCTGACACAGATATGTCATTAAAAGTGCTAATTACAGATAGGTAAGTGATAGATATTTTCTAGTCCTAGATCTTATGAAACCTCTAAAATTATATCTCAGGGTTTTATTAGCCTACATGTGCAAATTTATTTTTACTGTGTCCTAGCTAAAATTCTTATAAATAATCAAAAAGAGAACAAAATTGAAATTTCCGATGACTTTTGTTAAATTGTGTGACCATTGATTTTAGACTTTAAATAAGTTTTTTTTTTGTAAAAATGACTCATTTACCAGAGCTCTATAATTCATTTAGTGTTTACTATGTTCTTAGTACTAAATACAGTTGTAATATAACATTATTCAGTGCCTTCCAGATATCAAATCTTGCCTTCCTTCTTTTCTAATTTGGTTTTCTAATTTCTAAACTCATCGAAAACTGTTTATGCACCTTGCTACATTGCAGATAATGGTATGTTTGTTATGTGCACAGTTTTGTTCAGGAAGTGCTAAAGAGTTTCTGAGAATATTTGCCTTTTTGTTATAGGCATTTCTGTCTCTCCTTCCTTTACGATACAGGTAAATGCTATAGCAATTATGAAATCATGAGTAAATAATCATGAGCATGAAAGTTAATGGAGAAAGATAAAAAATGATGTTAGAACCCAATTTTATACTGTTTATAGGGTTTCACAGTGTATGTAGGTTTTTTTTTGTCATTTTTGGCTAACTAATTGAGCTGGGGACACTTTATTGCTTTTACCCTCATAATACAACATGATTACATAGTCTATTACCAGCAATTTGAATATTAAAAAGAAATATTCTAAAGAAAAGTTTATTAATGTTTAAAGTTGACTCCCAAAAGTAATAGAACTTTTATATATTTTATAAATATATATATATATACACAATCATTTATAAATGGACTTATACATAAAATTATATATGAAATTATACACATACACAAACACATACATAATATTATGATTCCAAATACAAGTCAATTGACTTTTGCTGTTTTTCTCCATTCATGACTCAAGAAGAATAAATAAAAGTTTTGTGGTCTTTAATGAAAAATGTGTCTGATAGCAAGAGGTTAAGAGAATAATAGAATTGTATAACCATGTAGCTGGGAAATACAAATTCTAGGCAGGGTCAAAAAATATTTTTTAAAAAATTAAATAAAACAAACATCCAAGAGATCTGACATGAGAGGGTTTTAACCCTAAATCTTTGTGTGCCACACAGGTCAACCAACTCAGAAGTTGAAAGTATATAGAATGGTTAGCACCATGGATTCAGAAGCTGGACTGACATTGTTTTAATTTCATCTCTATAGTGAGAATTAACCTCTGTAGGTTACACGCTATTTAATCATGTTTGCTTTCCAATTCCTCATATATAAAATGGCGATAATCAGAATATTTCTCACATGGTTTTTGGGAAAAGTAAAATTAGCACTTACATGAAAAAAAGACTTACTAAAATCTGTAAAATTATCTCCAATTAAAAATGTCATTTGTCTTTACATATCACAATATATTTTATAAGACTCTAGTATTTGGAATATTAGCAAATGCTTTAGAGAATACTAAAAGTGTTATGGGGCAAAATAACCATTAGAAATTGAAAAAATTTGATTTACCTTCATGTACAATAGTTTATTTTTAAATAAAAGCTGTCAAATCATATATTAATTGGTTGAATATCAATTTCAAAGTGACACCTAACCATAATAAACAATTCAAGCAGGTTGTTTGAATAAAAGCAGCTTTAAAAAAGCAAGTTTAAGGTGAGTATTGTTTTAATCATTTCATCGAATTTCATTGTCTCAGAGAAGGGGCCAATTAAATTAGAAGATAGAGTGATTAATTTGGAACACAGAAAATTAAGTTTATAAATATATTTTGTGATATTTATTTTTGATTATAATAAAATATGAAGTTATATAAAAAATAGATGGAGAGATCACCTATAATTTTTAGCATCAAAACCCATATGAAATTTTTTGAGAGAAAATATTCTCTAATAAAATAAAGGATTAGAAATTTTACTCATTAAAGTTTATTTAAATTTCTCTGTGGCACTTATTTTTTTAATTCTACCAACTTAAATAATATAGAACAAATACTATAGATACAAAATAACTATTTCCCTTCAAATGATGTGCTATAAGGTATTATTAACTTGTTTTAGGTAGCTTTTGTTTTTAAAATGTATCATTAGATAAATTTGAACTGATTTTAGTAAGTCTTTTTTTTTCATGTAAGTGTTAATTTTATTTTTCCCAAAAACCATGTGAGAAATATTCTGATTATCGCCATCTTATATATGAGGAATTGGAAATACTTCTAATCACATAAATTCTTATTTTTTTTACCATCACTTTTACAATCTTCAAATGAGTGTAGTTTTATGTTACACACTCACTTACTAGATGTGTGGAAATGGTAACTAAAATTATTATGATCAACAAGAGATGATTATATAATTTTGTTTAATTAAGATTTACACAAATTAATAGAATGCTAGTGGAATTTAATAAACAATAAAATTTAAAATTCTAATCATAAATAAAAAATAAAATAATAGCTTTAATGTATGCATGAATAATATATATCCTAATTTTTTCTCAAGTGAAAAGCTGGGAGGCAGAGACACAGACTCCCCTATGCGCAGGACCGAGATCCACCCAGCATGCCAACCAGGGGGCGATGCTCTCCCCATCTGCGGCATTCCTCCACTGCAACTGGAGCCATTCTGGAGCCTGAGGCAGAGGCCATGGAGCCATCCTCAGCGCCTGGGCCAACTTTGCTCCATTGGAACCTTGGCTGTAGGAGAGGAAGAGAGAGACAGAGAGGAAGGAGAGGGGAAGGGTGAGAAGCAGATGGGTGCTTCTCCTGTGTGCCCTGACTGGGAATTGAACTCGAGATTTCCACAGCCAGGCTGAGGCTCTACCACTAAGCTATCTGGTCAGGGCCTATATCCTAATTTATCACAAGATAAGTTTATTCTTAAAAGTGATTTTAAAATTGAAAGAAAGATAATTTCACCTCTCTCTCAATATGCAGGTTATGTATCAGTAATTTCTGAAAGCTTAAACTGCAACAAATTGGTAAAAAAAAAAAAAAAAAAAAAAGAAAAGAAATTACCTGTGACATTTTTCTTTGAATGAGGGTATTTCCAACAATAAAATAATTATCTGTTAGTTCTATGACAGTACAAATGATTTAACCTAGGTGAATGAACAAATTAATTATCTTTTTGAATGCTTTGGTACTAATATTATAGATGTCTTTGTTACTTCAAAACACATCATTGTATGAAATGTGAACAAAAAGTGAAAGTCACATTTTCCAACTGTGGCTTCCTTTCAATAAAAATGTAACTAGAAATATTGATTCTATAAATCAATACTATCCCAGTTGATTTTGAATTAAGCTTTCAAATTTAGTGGATTATAATATTAAAGCTGAAGCCCATCAGAAACATACTTGTGTTGAAAAGTGACTTGATTACTGAGCTTGGTGAAACTAGAGAGAGTTCTGTGTGGAGGAGCGCTGGGAAACCCTGAAGGGTAGTGGAAGGGATTTGTAGTGTTTAAGCTAGGCAAGTCGCTTCAGTGCCAGTTGCCAGTGGTTTTATTTAGAATGAATGGGTGTGAAAGAGTTGGTCTTAAGAGCTCAAGTTAGATAATCTATGATGCGTGTCCTAAATTGTTTTTTTGTGGTTTATCTGTTTAAAGGGTCAGGGTTACTGTAGTTCAGTTTGCAAGTTGTGGCTTTTGACTGAATCCTTGGTTAACTTTCAGTCTTGTTGTCGGCAGGTCCACTTCTGACTTTTTTCTGCCACCATCTTCTGTATTCTTTCACCTGAGCTGAATGGTATATTATTTTTTCGAGACCTGAAAACCCCGCCCTCTATTGCAGAGCAATGTTCATAGTCATGTATCATGTTTTATAACAGATGTTGTTAGGACCTTTATCAGCATTTGACCTTGTTTTACTTTCTATTGGAGGATGATATTCTGAAACATCTGGCTAGATAATAGTTGCTTCTCACTAAAACAAGGGTTATTATTCAAGTTTGAAACTTGGTTTATGTGCCCTATAATTTGCTTTTATATTTACATCCAAGTGAGGCCATCTGAGTCGTCTTCCCAATGACTTTGGGTGAAGAAGTATACTGAATGCACTTTTTATTCTTTTTCTCTCTGTGTTACCAGACTGAAGGGATCTCTATGCCCACACATACATCAAAGCCCAATGAAACACAAACAGGAATTTGCTGACAAAAATAGAAAGGATTTACTAAAGAGATGGTGCCATGCCTGGAGCCACAGGTAGCTAATGCATAAAGACCTGGCTTCCCGATGGCTTCCAGGAAGGGATTATATAAGGAAAGGAATCATTAATCATGGCGCCTATTAGAGTTAGGGTTGTTGTCTCTACTGATTGGCTGGTGTTAGGATAGGGGGTAGTACAATCATTGCATGTGGGCCTGATTTCAGCCATGAAGTTGTTCTGTCCATTTCACAAGGATTTATTCTACAAATTGGACCAGTTCTGCTTTCTTGGACCTGGAGCTAAAACAAAACTGAGGTCAAGATATTATGTTTACTTTGAAAACTCTGTGTCTTTAGTCAGTAGACACAGGACCTTGTTTCTAAGACTACTAGATGATGACAAGAACTTCATTTTCCTGAAGGCTTACCGATTAAGCAACGGAGAGGGAAGTAGCTGAGTCAGGATGCTGGATGAGGCCAATTTGAATCAAAGGAAAATAATAAATAAAATACCAGATTAAAGAAAATAAGTTTTCTGCTTTTCTACACAGTTACACCTAAAGATCTAAGATTAATTATCAATGTTTTGGAAACATTACCTTCCAGAGAATATTTTTACAAAAGGTGAGTGTATATGTTTCAAATATTTATTATACTTACAATTTTTATTGGAGAATGGATGTTATTTTAACATAAATGCATATGTTCAAGATCCCTTGGAATTTACTATTTAAATGCTAGCATTCCCTCATAAGGTTCTCCCAGTGAACTTCAAGTTCCTTTTTTCACTAGAGTTATTTTCAAAGTACCCAATGGTCATCTAAGATCATGTAGGTGCTGATCAGGCTTTTGAGGAAAAGTGATTCATACTTCTTGATAAATCTAAACAGCTTGAAGTGTTTATCCCAACCATTTTGTTAGAATAGAAGAGCATTGAATACTCACTCTCTTCAAGTTTCACATAATCTCTAAACATTTAATGTGTCACATTTACTACACTATAAATGTACTCAACTTATAAGCTAACTCAATGAGCATATGTAGCTAGTATTGAACTTGTCTTTGCATATAAAATTGAGCATGCTTTATTTAGCCATAAGAAGCATCTTAAGTAAAACTTTGGTTACAGTGTTCTTTTAATTAAAAAATAAAGACACAATCATTCAATATTAGTATATTTTACATATGTGTCATTATTTTAGCATTTTCTATTTTAGTATTTTTCCTTCTTTTGTTACGAGTTTTGTTTCCCTCTTTTGTTTACCAAAACAACAACAACAGCAACAAAAAACTCTCAAAATACCTTTGAGGTTTTGAGATAATTAAGATTAAGAGAATGCCCCAAAATTTTAATTACTCTTAATGCCATTCATTTTATATACTGAAGTTACAAAACTTTGTTTTGTCTAATCTTTATTTAGGAAATCAAATATTGTTAGGTGTGAAAATTATGCTGACATTTTTATTATTTCTCATTCAGGGCTTGAATTTGGGATGGATAAAATCAAAACAAAAAGATAAATAGAAGAGACAGATATGTTTAAGACAAAAGTTAGTGTGATATTTTTAAAACACAGCTGTAAAAGACAATAATTATTTAAAATGTAACTTTGTAGCCCTGGCTGGATAGCTCAGTTGGTTGGAGCATCACCCTGAAGCATAGAAGTTGACTGTTCAATGACTGGTCAGGGCACACAAAGGAACAGATTGATATTTCTGTTTCTGTTTCTCTCTCTCCCTTCTTCTGTCACTAAAATCAATAAATAATTTTTTTAATGTAACTTTTTAAAAATAAGGAACTTTTACAAAAGGATTTGTAATTTAATTTATTGGGGTGATACTGGCAAAAATATTTTGAAGTTTTGAAATCAGAAAATACATACTGGAAGATGTGCTGTTTGTCACGAACTCAGAGACAGAAATTTAATCTTTATGGGTGCTTTATTCAGATAGCTGGCAATCTGGGGAAACAGGGTTACATTCCCAAATCATCTCAACTCCCTTTTCCCAGCCAACTATTTGTAAGGGGAGGAAGGGTACATAAGTGTTTTAAGATTTCTTTTTTCTGTTTTCTTGTTTTAATTTTTTTAAGTGAGAGTAGAGGATGTAGAGATACAGACTCCTGCATGTACTCCAACAGGGATCCATCCAGTGACCCCTGTCTGGGGCTGATGCTCTGCCCATCTGGGGCCACTCACAACTGAGTTATATAAAGCACCTGAGGCTGAGGCTCTACAGCCATTCTCAGCACCTGCGGCTGATGTGTTCCAACTAATCGAGCTTTGGCTGTGAAAGGGGAAGAGGGAGAAAGTGAGAAGAGGAGGGGGCAGGGGAAAGAAGCAGATGGTCTCCTCTCCTGTTTGCCCTTACCAGTAATCAAACCCAGGACTTTCACACACTGGGTCAATACTCTACCCCAGAGCAAACTGGCCAGGGCCTAATTTTGAAATTTCAAAAGAGAGTTAATCATATCATAGTCAAAGTTAGTTGGATTATAGTCAGCTAGTTCTTGGAGTACAAAGACTTTGCCCCTGGGACATAAAGGTAGGTCACTGATAGATCTTGCAGATCTCATTAAGTTCTAAAGGACTAACAAAGGTGGAGGTCTGTTTAGGTATCCCCGTTTCTAGAACAAAGCTTTTACTTGCATTAACTGTTTTAGTAGTGAGCTTTTTTCATGCTTGCTGACCCCCAGGAGTGAGATTTTTTCAAAAAATGAAATTAGTTTCAGATACAATTTTATTAACTTAAAATCATGTTTGTTTGATAACCAATTTATGGAAACAAGAAGAACATACATTTGCCTTTTTTAAAGGTTGCATAACATGTTTTTAAAATATGTATTCTGATGGTCAGGAGGCACAAGGTTGTACATTAATGTTTGTACTATTCAAAGGGTTAAGCATTATGTCCACGGACTATAACCAAATCCAACATAACTCAAACTAAGATGTTAATGCTGAGTTCTTTCTATTAGTATGTAAAATTTAAGCAGAAAATGTTACCAGCATAGTTTAGTTATTAAATAACTGCTTCTTCCTGGGTATAGAATGACTTATTTGTTTTGAACAGAAAAAAGAAACTAGTTTTACACTTTTATCACCATCCATGTTAGCAATTTCCAGTATTTATAATTTTTTTTTATGAAAAAGCATAATTAACTACTTTTAATTTAATACTTTTAATTATACCTTACAAATTCTGTTTTTGTTTCTTTTTTTAGGATTATAAAACTAAGCAAATGGGTAGTCTTTAATTTACATATTATATCTTAATAGAATACTTTTCAACATATATTTTAATGTCTTTTTTCATAGTTCAGAACAATGAAGACATTTCTTATTTTAAGAAAATCATTTTGGCCCTCACCAGTTCACTCAAGGGTAGAGCATCGACCCAGTGTATGAAATTCCCAGTCAAGGCACACAGGAGAAGTGATCATCTGCTTTTCTTCCTCTTCTCTTTTTTTTCTCTTCCCCTCCTTCAGCATTGGCTCAATTGTTTCAAGCACATCATCCCCAGTCGCTGAGGATATCTTGATGGAGCCACCACCTCAGGTACTAAAAAAGGCTCAGTTGCGAGCATTGGCCCCAGATGGGATTGCAGGGTGGGATCCTGGTCAGGTCGCATTCAGGAGTCTTTCTGTCTCTCCTTCTCTCACTTAAGTAAAAATAAAGTAATAGTTTTTTATAACTAAAAACAGCAAAATAGAATCTTGAAATAACTGTTTAAGATAACATTAACTCCTACTTCTTTTTAGCATTTTAAGAATTTCTTTAAAAATTGATATTCTAAGTCATTTATATTTCAAAATAAATTTTAAGAATCACTTGCCAAGTCCAAATCTTCTGCTAGAATTTTGATTAAGATTCATTAAATCTTTGCTTTGTTTGTAAATATATAACCTCTAAATGAATTTGAGTCTTCTAATTTTAAAGCAAGATATACAGGGGTGGACAAAAGTAGGTTTACAGTTGTTTGTATTCATATGTTGTGTTTTACAACTTCATGATAAAGACTTATATAATGAATATTTTTGGCGCACTTTTTAAAAAGTGTAGTCAGTTGGCCTGACTGCTGGTGGTGCAGTGGGACCTGGGATACTGAGGTCTCAGGTTCAGAAGACTGAGGTTGCCAGCTTGAGTGTGGATTCATCTGGCTTGAGCGCAGGCTCACAAGCTTGAGTGCAGGGTCACTAACTGGAGTGTGGGATCATCAACATGACCATGGTCGCTGACTCTGCTGGAGACCCCCCAGTCAAGACACAAATGAGAAGCAGTCCGTGAACAACTAAAGTGCTGCTTCAACTACGAGTTGATGCATCTCTTCTCTCTCCCTTCCAGTCTCTCTATCTGTCTCTCTCTCTCTCACTTAAAAAATAAAATCAGTTGTAACTGGGTGTTGTGTTAGATATATAGAGTTATAAACTTGAATTGTTTATAACGTTTCTGAATTTTTGTTCAATTCTTCTATCAGTTGGGAGTGATAAACACTGTACCAGTACTGTGTTCAGATGATGTGTTATAGAATTGTGCACCTGAAATTTGTATAATTTTATTAACCAGTGTTCACTTAATAAATTCAATAAGAAGAAAAAAATGGGATGAGGCATTAAAATCAACATTTAAGTTTGCAGATTTGTCTATTTCTCCCTTTAATTCTGCTATTTTGTAATATATGTTAAAGTGACTTTATTAGAATTTAAGAGAAACAAAGACATATTTCTGTGCATGATTTTTTACTTCTTATTATTTGCTACTTCTTTTGCTCTTTGTTCTTTTGTTCCTGTAGATTTGTAGAGCCGTGTAATTTTCATTCAGTCTGAAGAACTTTTATTATTTCTTGTAGGCCAGGAATGCTTGCTACTTCCATCATATAAAATGACAGCTATCTTTCATGTGTTCTGATTTCTTAACACAGAAAATCCCTTGTCTTACAATAGGAATAAAAGAAGGACTTTTCAAGTACTTTCCTGTAGTCACCATCTTGTTAATTTTCTCACTTTGCTACATTTTCTAGAAAATTATTACTTAAATTCTCTATCCAAACACACATCATAAATGTATACTTCAAATTCAATGGTAGGATAAATGTCAATGATTGCATGCATATTTATTACAAAACAAAGCATAAAGAGTTACAGCAAGATGGCAATGGAGTAGGCGGACGTACCAACTTCGAACTTCTGGAACCAAAGTGGATTATAACTTAATTTTAAGAACCATCATCTAGATAAACCAACTTTGAACTAAACTAGGTGAACTCTTCAGCCAAGGAACACTGAAGAAGCCACATTGACTGGTAGGGAAAGCAAAACCGTGGAAAGGGCTGCCCAAATCCCTGGAGTGAAGGGCAGACTCGCGTGACAGGAAGAGAATTTAGTGGAGAGGGAGAAACCTGGGTCCCAGGAACAAAGCTCCAGCCTGCAGCCCCAGAGCCTAGAAGAGGCGTTTGGACAGTATTGAGCTGTGAAACAAGTGAGGATACTGTTTGTGAGAAAGAGACAGTTTTCTCAGACCCAGGATTCTTTTTAAAGGGACAGCGCAGAAAACCTCTCTCACAACCACTCACCAGGGCCTCTGGGGAACGGGGACAGAGGAGAGGACGAGAGCAGCGGGAAGAGAGTCTGGACTGGAAGGCATAAGGAGAAACACTCTGAGGGACAGCCACCCTAATGCCTGGGCTGAGTCACTTCACTAATAGAAAAGTGAATATTTCCCCTGGAACTAGCAATACCAGCAAAGGGAGAGAGGACACCAGCCAAACAAGCTCTCCCATGGCACTTAGAGCAGAGCTGCTTAGATGGAGGGAGCTTCTAGGACTACAGTATGGAGTGTTAGGGTCTAAACTGCAGTGCTCCTACCCACACTGCTGAAGGTTTGCGGAGGGACAGTGGCGGCGGGATGCGGAATCGCGGTTCTGTCTTTGGGGGCGGAGGCCCAGCCAGTGTGAGCTCAGTCTAGCCTAGCAGGGGTGGAGGGAATGCGCAAAAGTGGTCTGGCAACTGCGGACCCGCCTGCAGCCCCACCTGTGGGGGGGAAAGCAGGAGGCCAAGAATGGGCAGATATCTACTGCTGAGCAGGGGCCCGCGGGTATGCAACATAACCTGGCCTCTGAGGTTTGAGATTCTGCACAAGCCAGCCCTGACAATGAGGGCCGGGCTAAAGCCCAAGACAGGCAGACCCTCACAGCTGAGTGCATGCCAGCAGCCCCGCCCAGCCCGAAAAAAAACGGGTTTGTGATCCTGCATCAGCTGGCTTTAACCGCGGGTATTGAGCGGAAGCCCGGGAACAGGTGGGGTACACAGCTGAGCAAAGGTGCTGACGCCTACCCTTGGTGCGGAGGCTTGTGGCTACAGTACGGTGCATAACCCCACCTGTGGGGGTGAGTTGAAGGCCCAGAAAGGCTTAGGCTTGTAGAGCCGCACAAGAACACAGCCCCTCCCATGGAAGAGAGGTGGAAATCACAGCAACAAACGCAGTGGGCTGGCATCAGCAATGCAAATACCCAACCACCCTAGGCAAGGGCAGAGGGGGTGGTGGGCCTGTAGACAGACCACACCTAGGGAACACAGAGGCAACACCCATTGGTTTCCATTAGCCAACCCCTTCTTATACACAGAAAAATAGGCAGGCAGAGAAATGCAATTCAAATGAATCAAGAGAAATCCCAGAGAAGGACTAGAATGAACCAGATATAACCAAATTAACAGATGCAGAGTTTAAAAGAATGATAGCTAGGATGTTCAAAGAGCTTAGAGCAACAATGAATAGTCATTATGAATACCAAAAAACAGATAACAAGTATAAAAAAAGGAAATTGAAATAATAAAAAAAATCAGACAGAAATGACAAATACAGTATCAGAACTGAAAACCACAATGGAAGAAATTAAAAGCAGGATGGATGAAGCTGAGAATTGAATCAGCAAGTTAGAGGACAAAATAAATAAAGGCACATAAGAAGAGCAGAAAAAATGAGAGAGGACTCAAATAAATAAAATTAGAAATGAGAGTGGAGAAATAACAACAGACACAACAGAAATACAAAGTATTGTAAGAAAATACTATGCAGAACTCTGTGCCAAAAAATTAGACAACCTTGGTGAAATGGACTAATATCTAGAATCATATAACCTTCCAAAAATCAATCTGGAAGAATCAGAACACCTAAACAGACCAATAACAACAAAGGAGATCGAAACAGTTATCAAAAAATTCCCAACAAAGAAAAGTCCTGGGCCTGATGGCTTCACAACTGAATTCTACAAAAAATTAAAAGAAGAACTAACTCCTATCATCCTCAAACTATTTTAAAAAATTAAAGAGGAAGGAAGACTTTCAACCTCCTTTTATGAGGCGAGCATAATTCTGATCCTGAAACCACGCAAAGACAACACAAAGAAAGAAACTTATAGGCCAATAACCCTGATGAATTTAGATGCTAAAATTCTCAACAAAATATTAGTTAACCGGATCCAGCAATATATGAAAGAAATCATACACCATGATCAAATGAGATTTATTCTGGAGAGGCAAGGCTGGTTCAATATTCACAAATCAATCAATGTGATTCATCACATAAACAAATGTAAGGACAAAAATCACATGATAATTTCAATAGATGCAGAAAAGGCATTTGATAAAATCCAGCACCCATTCATGCTCAAAACTCTCAGTAAACTGGGAATACAGAGAACATTCCACAACATGATAAAGGCCAACTATGACAAACCCACAGCAAACATCATACTAAATGGACAAAAATTATAAGCAATCCCCTTAAGATCAGGAACCCGGCAGGGGGGCCCCCTTTTACCACTTTTATTCAACATAGTTCTGGAAGTCCTAGCTACAGCAATCAGACAAGAAGAAGAAATAAAAGGCATCCAAATTGGAAAAGAAGAAGTAAAACTGTCATTATTTGCACATGATATGATATTGTATATAGAAAACCCTAAAGTCTCAGTCAAAAAACTACTGGACCTTATAAAAAAATTTAGCAAGGTGGCAGGATATAAAATTAATACTCAGAAATTAGAGGCATTTCTATATACCAAAAATGAACTCTCAGCAAAAGAAATTAAGGAAACAATCCCCCTCACTATTTCAACCAAAAAAATAAAGTATCTAGGAGTAAATTTAACCAAGGAGGTTAAGGATTTCTACTCAGAAAATTATAAAACATTGAAAAAAGAAATCAAGGAAGATACAAACAAGTGGAAGCATATTCCGCGCTCATGGTTAAGAAGAATAAACATCATTAAAATGTCTATATTACCCAAAGCAATTTATAAATTCAATGCAATACCAATTAAAATACCAAAGACATATTTCAAAGATATAGAACACATATTCCAAAAATTTATATGGAACCAAAATGAACAAGAATAGCTTCAGCAATCTTAAAAAGAAAAAATAAAGCAGGAGGTATCACTCTTCTGTATACCAAGGTATACTACAAGGCCATTGTACTCAAGACAGCCTGGTACTGGCATAACAACAGGCACATAGATCAATGGAACAGAACAGAGAACTCAGAATTAAACCCACAGCTTTATGGACAACTGATATTTGACAAAGGAGGAAAGAGCATACAATGGAGTAAAGACAGCCTCTTTAACAAATGGGGTTGGGAAAATTGGACGTCTACCTGCAAAAAAAATGAAACTAGACCATCAACTTACACCATCCACAGAAACAAACTCAAAATGGATAAAAGACTTAAATGTAAGTCTTGGAACCATAAGCATCTTAGAGAAAAACATAGGCAGCAAGCTCGGACATCTGTCACAGCTATATATTTGCCGATTTATATCCACAGGCTAATGAAATAAAAGGCAGGATAAACAAATGGGACCATATCAAACTAAAAAGTTTTTGCACAGCTAAAGACAATAAGAACAGAATAAAAAGACAAACCACACAATGGTAGAGCCTGTTCGACAATACATCTGATAAGGGTTTAATAACCAAAATTTATAAAGAACTTATATAACTCAACACCAGAGGAAGACAAACAGTCCAATCAAAAAATGGGCATAAGAAATGAATAGAAATTTGTCCAAAGAGGACATACAGTTGGGCAATAGGCATATGAAAAAATGCTCAACATCACTAATCATTAGAGCAATGCAAATTAAAACCACAATGAGATATCATCTCATACCTGTCAGAATGGCACTCTTCAGCAAAACAACACAGAATAAGTGCTGGCGAGGATATGTAGAAAAGGGAACTCTCCTGCACTGCTGGTGGGAATGCAGACTGGTGCAGTCACTGTAAAAAACAGCATAGAGATTCCTCAAAAAATTAAAAATCGAACTGCCTTTTGACCCGGCTATTCCACTTATAGGAATATACCCTAAGAATACCATAGCACTGTTCGAAAAGAAGAAATGTGCCCCCATGTTTGTGGCAGCATTGTTCACAATAGCGAAGATCTGGAAACAGCCCAAGTGTCCGTCAGAGGACCAGTGGATTAGAAAGCTTTGCTATATATATATATATATATATATATATATATATATATATATATATATATATATATATATATATATATATACTATGGAATACTTCTCAGCCATAAGAAATGATGACATCGGATCATTTACAACAAAATGGATGGACCTTGATACCATTATATGGAGTGAAATAAGTAAAATAGAAAAAAACTGAGAACTGCATGATTTCATACATAGGTGGGACATAAAAGTGAGACTATGAGACATGGACAAGAGTGTGGTGGTTATGGGTGGGGAGAGGGAGGAGAAGGATGGTGAGGGGTTAGGAGGTGCACCAAAAAAAACCAGATAGAAGGTGACAGAGGACAATTTGACTTTGGGTGATGGGTATGCAACATAATTGAATGATAAGATAACCTGAAGATGTTTTCTTTGAACATATGTACCCTGATTTATTAATGTCACCCCATTAAAATTAATAAATAAAGCATAACAAAACAACTCTTGATCTAAACAAGAGCATCTTTATTCAGTGCTCAAGGATTTGAAGAGCAGAATATAAGAAACTGAGTTTTGGGGAGTGAAAATACTTGCACTACATCACAAGACTATGTTTAGAATATATTTAGTAAAAGAATCAAAAGAATTTCTCAGTATATGCATGACCTACAGCAAGTTGTCAGAATTTATTTTCTCAATATTTTATCTCCTTAGACACCGTTGCACACAATTTTATGCATTACTTTTAAACAAGAATAATAATAGCAAAATGAATAGGCATTTCTAATGAGCTAAACATTCTAGATACTAGCAATGACATTTTAAATGTATTTCAGTTTTATCTACATAATCCCCTCCTGTTAAAAAATCTTATTTAATATATCCTGATGAACAAAGCCAGATATAAGCATAGTTTAGCAGTTAGTGACATTGTGTACTCTAAAATTAAAGTTGTAATGAATATATGTTATCAAATTGTACAACTAAAAATGTTTAAAAGTTTATTCTAACCAAATAGAGTAGTTTATCCTATAATAGACATAAGGTAATATAAAATGAAAAGTTTAAGAGTAGTGCATGTATTTGCTATATACCTGGAGTCATTTTTCTTTTTAAATATCATTAGCTGATATAGAAATAATATATTTTCAAAACATCTTGTCATTTTAATTTTGTATGGATTGTTATTTAATGAAATGTCTTCGCATTGGAAATTAATGTTAAATTAGGGGTCTAAATTTATTCTAAATGTTTAGGTTGAAAATAAAGATTTTTATGTGGTCTTACCTTTGGTGGCACAGTGGAAAAAGCATCGAACTGGGAATACTGAGGTCTCCAGTTCAAAACCCTTCACTGGTCTGGTCAAGGCACATATGGGAGTTGATGCTTCCAGCTCCTCCCCCTTTCTCTCTTTCTCTCTCTCTCTCTCTCACTCTGTGTCTCCTCTCTAAAAATGAATAAATAAAAAGAAATTAAATTATTTTATAAAATCCATATTGGCAAGTTACAGGCAACACCATATTTAATGGATATGAACCAGCGACATACTATTTTCTATGCTATTCATTTTCTCAGGTGATTTACTTCGAATGTATATCCACAGATATATATTTTTTAGAATTAAGGAGGGACTCTCAAGATGCATTAACTTAAAATGAACTAATCAAGCTTTACCAGCTCTAATTTATATAAAGCAATTCATCTTCTTGAGTATTTTACAGTTTTGCTGTTCAGTACGCATTATCTAATTGTGCCTAGCAGATGCTGAAAAGGACAAAGTGAGCACTGAGGGTTGAGATTGTGTATTATGCTAATTGTAATCTAATTTTTAAAACTATAGTAAAACCATGTATGTTGTCCCATGGGAAAATCTGATTTAAACTTGTTTCTTGATTATGTTATATATTTCTAAATGAGTGAGTGATTTTCAATCTTTTCCGTCCTATGGCACACATAAACTAATTACTAAAAATTTGCAGCACACCAAAAAATATGTTTTGCCAATCTGACAAAAAACATAGCTATAATTTTGATTCATTCACATTGAATGACTATTATGTTAGCTGTTGTCACTTTTTTATTTGACAATCTAAAAAAAAAAAAAAGTCAGTTCCCCTGCCTCAATAATCAGGTATAGAATATCTTAAAAATCCTTGGGGCACAACTTGTTGAAAATCATTCTACGTAATGAATAAAACTTATTTGCATAATATTATATCAAGGCCTGAGGTCACTGTGAATGGGAACCATATTATTTAGAATAATTTTCAGCACAAAAACACTCATTTTGGAAAAAATTTTAAAAGAAATATAGCAGATTTAAATTACCCTGAAATTGCAAGGCTGTAATTTTAAGGATTTATAACTTTTATTCTTCTCCAGTTCTGACAGAGTAATCTCCTGATAATATTTTAATAAATTTGTAAACCAGTTCTAAGAAGAAAGCCAGTCCTTTTTGTAATTCAGATTCATTATAGTTTAAACCCCTGCAGCCTTTAATTATCTTTTTTTTTTTTTTTGCTAAAAATGCATCTTTTTTGTTTCCACTTCATTATGATATTGAAAGAGAAATTCTAGGTAAGCTACTATTTTTATAAATATACTAGTTTAACTGGTATTTTAACTTTTAAGTAAAAATCAGGTACTTTGCAAACAGCAGTAAATCTTTTACTGAGCATGCATTAAATATCATTTCTGCTTTATATGTGTTCTAAAATTTTGATTTGGAAAACTATAAAAGTCACTAACAATATTAAGTTTATGTAACAAAATATATTGATATTTAGTTCTGTTATCATGTTTTTATATTATTTACTCATATATTTTAAAATTTGTTGCACACTTTTTAAATCTCTTTTTTCTAGTCTAGAAAATTCTATAACACAATATGGTGTTTGAAGCATGGTAAAATAAGAAGATTCTTGTTTCATGTGATAAAAGATATTTGATATTTGTCTTATTTACTCTTTTTTTATGATTCACTAAATGGTTCATGACAGGAACCTGAGGATTATTTTTTGCTCTTTCTTCTCACTTATTTCTACCATCAAATATGCTCCTAAGCTTGCTGATCAAACCTCTTTAAAAACTGAAAAATCTAAGTCCTTTTTATTCCTATTGCCATGTCCTTGATTCTAATGCTCATCATTTTTACCCTGAATGACAATAATAAATACTTACCTTTTCTGGGTGCTAGTCTTGTTGCCATCTATTAAATTCTCCAAATCACTGCCAAAAGTAATTCTAAAATGTACCTAAGATCACATCACTTCATTGATATTATATAGAACTAGTACCATACTATTTTCAGGCCAAAAATCCAAAATCCTTTGCTAGTATACAAGGATCTTAATATTTTACTCTGTACATGACTTGGATGCATTAACTTCTGCCAGGTTCACCAGTATTCTCTGAACTCTGATCACTAATAAATTTTATCATGTTTCTTACTAGTTGTAAGAAATCATGTTCACCTAATATATTCATATGGAATATAAAAAAGTATTAATGAAATTATTGTTCTTATCAATATACTTATCCAAAATTATTTTTTTTTATTTTCTTGTATTTTTCTTAAGTGAAAGTGGAGAGGCAGAGAGACAGACTCCAGCATGTTCCTGACTCGGATCCACCTGGCAAGCCTACTAGGGGCGATTCTCTGCCTATCTGGGGCCGTTGCTTCATTACAACTGGAGCCATTTTAGCACCTGAAGTGAGGCCATGGAGCCATCCTCAGTGCCCAGGCTAACTTGTTCCAGTGGAGCCTTGGCTGCAGGAGTGAAAGAGAGAGATAGAGAGAAGGGAGAGGGGAAAGGGTGGAGAAGCAGATGGTTGCCTCTCCCATGTGCCCTGACTGGGAATCATACCTGGGACATCCACATGCTGGGCTGATGCTCTACCACTGAGCCAACAGGCCAGGGTCCAAAATTACCCTTTTAAATGAATCCTTAGTACTTATTTTCTCTGATTACAAACTTCTGTTCCATGATATATGTTTTTGACTTTTCTTTAGTAAAAATTTAGGTACCTAGTTCTTTTACTTGAGCGTCGATGTGGCAAGAGCCAGGAGTTTAAATAGGTTGGAAACATCTGTGAGTGTAGATTGAACACCCAAAGACATGAACAGCATTTAAACAAAGAAGATATCAGTCTAGAGGCATGGAGTCAGGTCAGCCCTATATACATATAAATAAATAATTGTGTCAGGTCAGCCCAATAACTATATATATATATATATATGAAATATATCATTAGGTGTTTTAGTATGCTAGGGTTGCCATACCATAACAAAATACCACAGACTGTGTGTTTAAAATAACAAACTGACATTTCTCTTCTGGAGGCTAAAGACCAAGAAAATGTTCAGGCAGGGTGGGTTTGTCCTAACGCCTTTCTCCATGACTTGTGGATGGCTAACTTTTTCTTGTGTCCTCGTACAGCCTTTTCTCTGTGCATTTCCCTGTTGTCTTTTTTTGTTTGGGTAAGAGCACAAGTTCTGTTGTAACCTCATTTAATCTTAACAACCTTTTTAAAAGCCTTGCCCCTCCATACAGTCACAATGGACTATCAACATATAAATTAGGATAGATATGCATAAGTGGGTTGAGGGAGCACAATTGAATCCATAACACTAAGTTATGATGGAGAGTACAATACCAACAGTAAGTTCTATAACATTCTCCACTCCCAGCTAGCTGAGTGATAATAGTTAAATACATTTTTTATATTTGAAATCAGTGTTTTCAATGGCAAAATGAACAATGATGATTTGTTCATCTCTACTTCTGAAGAATAACTGAAATCAGCATTGTTTGAAGGATACAAATTTGAGCTTTATGTATGCATTAATTTTTTGGGGGGGATAGCACCTTAAAGCTGGTCATCCTGTTCTGTCTGTGGTAAATGCTCAAGCTTCTGTAGCACTCAGAGCATCTCTTTTGAATTATGGACTGGTATTGAGACAGCTACCTCAGTGAAAAGAATTAACTCAGATCTAAGGCCAGCAGCCTGTATTTGGCTTAGTGACTACGTAGTGAGCATTATCACTTCAATCATTTGATTGTGATATTGTGTCATTGTATAAATATCCCCAGAAAATCTTAGATATTAGGAAAGCATTAAAATAAAATGATAGAACACAAACATCTTCTGGCAAATTAAAAAATATCCACAGTTATTTATGTTATGTGTCTAAGGCTGAGAAATAGTGTTTAATAAAACCACAATCATTCAAAAAGAATGTTTTTATGCCTAGGAGATTGAGAAATCTGAAATAATAAAATATGCATTAAACGAAGAGATACATATTGTGATGTTCATGTATGATGAAATAATGTTTTGTTTAAAAAATCATTTAGATTTATTTATAGTGTACATTCCCTCAAGTCATGTAAATTGTTTTCAGGAATTTTATAATTTATAATGAACTTGTCTATTAAATAAGACACATGTCTACTATTACAAATTTCCCAGTGAGGGCTTGATATATGTTTTGTTTTTTCCTGTAAATTACTTTTTAATGTAATTAATCACTAAATTATTTAAATATATATGTTTTTGGACTATAATGACTACAATAATTTTCACAAGGAACATAAACTGATTTTATACAACATAGCTTATTTTTTTGTATAATTATCAATTTATGTGTATCAAAGTTTAAATATGTTGTCTGATATAAATGACAACTTTTCACTGAAATATTTCTATACATTTCATTTTTAAAATTGCCTTGAATTATATGTCCTGACTTACCTGACCCTTTGTGGTTACAGTTGAAAAGCAGGCAATTGACTTTGAAAACTACAAAGTAATGCTACAGATGGATGTTTTACTTTCCTAAGCTGTATAATTAATCAAGATTTTTTCAATTACGTTATTGAGTGGTTAGCATAAATATTGTTGAATTATTTTCTAAATCTTAATAGCCAATACATTATATTCATAGCCAATACACATATGGCATACAGGAAAATTCTTATGATAAATACAGTAAGTAGCTGATCAAGAATAGTTGCAGAATTTGATAAACAAAATTCTGAAGCCAATTTTATTTTATTTAAATTTATCTTATTTCTTTTATTTATTTATTTATTCCTTTTGTATTTTTCTGAAGTGAGAAGCAGGGAGGCAGTGAGACAGACTCCCACATGCACCTGACTGGGATCCATTAGACATGCCCACCAGGGGGTGATGCTCTGCCCATCTGGGCTTTTGCTCTGTTGCATCTGGAGCCATTCTAGTGCCTGAGGTAGAGACCATAGAGCCATCCTCAGCACCTAGGGACAACTTTGCTCCAATGGAGCCTTGGCTGCAGGAGAGAAAGAGAGAGAGAGAGGAAAAAGTGGGGAAAGGGTGGAGAAGCAGATGGGTGCTTTCTCCTGTGTGCCCTGGCTGGGAATCGACACCCGACCAATGCTCTACCACTGAGCCAACTGGCCAGGGCCACTAATTTTATTTTTATTTAGGTTTATTTCTTTCTCTCTGTTTCTCTGTAAGTTGATATAACTATAGTAAAGTACTAAAATGTCTCTAATTTTAGGAATTATATGATATTAGTATTTTATATGTTATGTTACAGACCTGCTTTATACAATTGTTTTACTTCTTGCTATTGCTAACAATTATGGTTAATAGTTAGACTTCAGAACATCAAATACTGGCTTGAAGTCCAACTTCTGTATTGAAACTCTTCTGTATTTTGGAGCAGTATTATAGTATGTTTTCCTTTGTTGCTTCAAGGGTAGTATTTTTCAATTGACAGTTTTGCTACATTGACTTGAAAAAGAAAGACTAAGAATTTAAATAAGTTAGCATACCACCAAAAATATAATATCTGCTCTGATAATGTTAGTAAATTTGTAGAATTATTTTCCAAGGCAAGCCTTTTTATTTTTTCTCAGGATAAAAGCAAAGCACCTCTGTCACTTTTTCATCAGTTGTTTGCTCTGCACACTCATGGCATAACTGCTATTATTTTGGATTTCTCCTTCTGATTTTTGTAAAGTACACGGTGTATATAGAGATATTTGGTCCTGCTGTTTTATAATCTGGTTTGTCTCCATGTAAAAGACTATTATTGAAAACATTTTCTGCCAATAAATTAACATATTATGGTCCTCTTATTGTGGTCATATAACATATGTGGCATGGTTAAACACAGTTTTCTAATTATGCCTCTATGGTTGGACATTTTAGAGTATTTGAAATTAGCCATTTTTTAAATAATATTGTCATTTTTTGTCCAATTTTCTTAGATATTTAAATATATTTTTCTTATGTATTATATGATTATTAATCCTGCTTTGAGATATAAGTTTTCAAATATATTTCTGGTACTACACTTGTCTTTCAATTTGTTAATTTTTTCTTGATGCACATAATTTATTAAATTATTTAAATGCTTTTATTTTAGTCAAATCTATTCATATTTTTCTTCAAATTATCTTATATTGATTTATTGCTCAAAATACATTCATTTCAAATTTATATATAAAAGAAACTAACAAATAGTTTTTGCTTTTCATTAATGATTTGCCATTTTTCTTTTTTCTGTTTGTAAGAAAATTAGTAATAAACTTTGATTGTGACACTGTGACACTCTGGGATCACATGTCCCATGGACTAACGATTTGTGTCTCCCCCACATTTGTATGATTAAACCCTAATCTCCAGTATGATGGTATTAGTAAATAGGGTCATTAGGAGGTTCTTAGTACCTCCTGATGAAATTATGTCCTTACAAGCAGGAACAGAGAGTAATAATTGGTCTTTCCATCATGAGATGTGACAATTCAGGGTCTTTTGCTCCATTTTTTATTTTGACCTTATATTGGTAATTTGCTTCTGCCAAGTAACTCTTACCAGAACTTACTTTAACCTAAGAACTGGGATTGTGCATGATCCAAAGATAGTGTGACTCCAAACCCCCAAATGTGTATAAGGGTATAGCTATTGGAACAAATTCTAATGGGAGATATATTCAACCTTGAACTAAGAATGAGAAAGATACCCTCCATTGAAACTTTCTTTAAAGAGTAAATTTTTTAAACCTATACTTTCACTGTGTGTGTACAGATCTTTAAGTTACCTCTTTCTCTCTTCGTAATGTTTCTTAGTTTCACTTTTCTAACTTAAATGTATGCAATTAGTGTTTTATATCTCGACATGCTATAAAATACCATATTGTCAAATCTTTCTTATTGTCCTTTCCTTGTTTTTACTGTCAGAAATTTTTGTAAGCGTAGCCTATCAATATACAGAGTGGGGCAAAAGTAGGTTTATATTTCTGAGTACATGAATACAGAGTTTATTTTTGTATTCTTAATTATTATTGTAATACTTTACATATGAACAACTGTAAAGCTACTTTGCCACACTCAGTATTTAATAGATTATTTGTTACATTTTCCACAGCATGATAATGTTTGTAGGGAAATATTCCTTAAGAATATATAAATTATCATAATGTCAAAGCAAAAGTAATTTTATTCTTTTAAATATTTCTTTTGCACACATTAAAATCAATCATTAAATGAGTTTTAGTTTATAAACAATGATAAGTTTGAAATAGTACTGTATGGATTTTATATTGCTCCTCAAATACATTTATCTAACCAAAATAATTCATTCTTGTATACATTAATAATTTATTATTTTATGTTAGTTATATATAATTTTAATAAGATATACTATAAGTATAATATATATTATCTGTTGATATATATGAGCTATATATATGATTATTTATATAATAATGTAATATATTTGTATTTACATGTGAATGTAAGAATGTGTGTTTACCTTCAGACATCAGAGATTAAAGTGATCCATTGTGTAGAGTATCACAATCATGGTTGCAATAATCATGCAACATAAGAGTACTAAAATAGCCTGACCAGGCAGTGGCGCAGTGGATAAAGTGTCAGACTGGGATGCGGAGGACCCAGGTTCGAAACCCTGAGGTCACCAGCTTGAGCATGGAATCATCTGGCTTGAGCAAAAATCTCACCAGCTTGGACCAAAGGTCACTGGCTCAAACAAGGGGTTACTCGATCTGCTGAAGGCCCGCGGTCAAGTCACATATAAAAAAGCAATCAATGAACAACTAAGGTGTCGCAACAAAAAAACTGATGATTGATGCTTCTCATCTCTCTCCATTCCTGTCTGTCTGTCCCTCTCTCTGACTCTCTCTCTGTCCCTGTAAAAAAGAAAAAAAAAAGAGAACTGAAATATATTTATTGGGACTACCATATGAAGACTAGTGCTATATAGTTGTAAGAAAGAAAATTAATTTGAAATAAAATTCTCAATTTGATCCTATTTTGTCATTTAGATTTTAGGTAAAAACCTGTAATTCCAGACGGTAATAACAGTTCACATTTAAAAGAAATATTTTGCACAGGGCATCAATCCATTTTACAAATAACAATGTAACACTTTGTCCATGGCAATGTTATAGTTATTTGTTTATGCACAATTAAAAGTTTCATTATTTAATGTAATTTTAGTGATTTTATAATATTATGGTTTGTAAAATACTTTTCCTTTTATTTAGATTTTATTGTGATAATTGTAGGTGATTGAAAAACTGTCACCACAAACTCAGAAAAGGGGACTGAGACTCACAAATTATGTGAATCATGATCAGTTGGCAGAAGAATTAAGACTCAACGTGGGTCTTTTTACTCCATTCTATTATTTCAGTTCTAATTTTTATTTTTAATGTAACAGAAGTATACTTAAAAATTTTATTTTTACTGGAGCCTTACTGATATTTCTTTTGAGTTATGTATTACAATCAAACAGCCACTAGCCTAGACAGTATGAGCTATCTGAATAGAAAGTACTTCCTTTATCTGTGACAATATAACATTATTCACAGAACTTTGACTCTGTTCTGATAAGGAATATTTCATCAAAACAATAATGCTCTCTATATCAATGTGCTTTGCTTGTGAAGGTTTTAGCTGTAGTTTATCTATTCTATAGACATATAGTTCTTATAAAAATAAATTATTAGCCACATAAGGTTTCTGAGTGCTTGATATTTCTTTTGTCCTCTTTAACTATGTCAGTTGTTTCCATAACAAAGTGCATGCAAAACCCTTATTGAGAATTTGGCTTTTTTTTATTTCAAGCTTTTCCTTTTTCTCCTATAAAGAAATTACAGGTACCTCACCACAGCCTAACTATCTCTGAGAATGATATAGCAGTAAAATCTCCTAGGAGAAACCTTTGCAAATAGAATGTCCATCCTAATTTGTACATACACCATTAGAAAAAGAGCCAAATTCTTGATTTTTACCCATCAGAGACTATAGGAATCATTCTGGCTGTCCCCATGTTTACTAGCTCTAGACCTTCAAGTATTTAAATGAAGAGTGTGACAAAAACAAACAAAAACATATGTGTACTATTGAGCACAACTTAATTGCTGAGATTTGAAAATTAATTGTGATATGCAAAGTTCATTGGCATGAACTTTGCATATCAATGGTTAGAGCAAGGTTTCCCGCATCCCCTTATTTTATTTTCTATATTTCATTATTGTGGTTTATTTAATATTATTGCTGTCCTGTGCTGACTAAATCATCTGGTATCATGTTGAATAAGAGTGGAGACACAGGGCATTGATTTATTTTTTTCTAATCTCAAGTGTAACTATTTTTACTTTTTCATTATCTAAGTTGTTTTCTTTAGACTTTGTTGTAGACTGCCTTTTCTCAAGAAATAAACACATAAATCATATATATATATATATATATATATATATATATATATATATATATATATATATATAAATCATATATATATATGGAGTTTTAAATTCCAGAAAATATATTTAAACAGGAATACTCATTTAGATTTATCTGTATATTTAATTGATTTTCAAACTTCCTCACTTATTTAGTCTTCATAATTTGTTGTACCTCAAGTGTGTATCTGGATTACTTTCCTTCTATGTATGTGTCTTGAAAGATAGTATATTACATATCTTTTGGTGAAGACTGTAATTTGATTTACTTACCTATATAAAAATATATTTATTTGTTCTCATTCTTAAAAGATGGTTTTTCACAGTTAAATGGAGTATTATTTTCTTTCAGTACATAAAATTGACTGACATTGATCCATTAGCTTCTTTCACTGATTCTTTTGAGAACTAAGTCATTGGAACAGTTATCCCTCATTAAAGCTAATATTCCCCCCACACTTTTAAAGTATTCTTGTCTTTTTCTGCAGTGCCATTATTAAATGTCTAGTTATCATTTATTTTTATTATGCAATTTTGGCTTTTGTGGGCTTCTTGAATTGGTTCATTATCTCAGCATTTAGTACAAGAAAATAAAATTCTCTCTAAAACAAGTATGGGCATAAAAAATGAATGAATAAACATTTACATGAAGTTGAAAGAATTGTGTCCTATTTTTCAATGTCTATCAAGTATAAACTGGATATAATTAAAATTTAATGACATTTAAGGCAATAATAATTAAGAACTAAAAATATAAGTTCTAACTGTTTATCTAAATAGTTAACAACTTTTAAATTTTTATTTATATCATTTGAATTGACATAATTTACATAATGTAAATTACTCTCTATGAGTTTTTTAGTTTTGCTTATGCAAAATTGGATACTGGATATAGGATGCAGAAATAAAAATCTTTTAAATAGGGAAATAACTGAAAATAATGGCATTGGAAACAGAAGTAGTTTTCTCACTTTTTAGTAGTGTGATTTTGGGGTTCCTTTCTCCCAGTCTGTACTCTCTCTCTCTCTTCTCCCTCTGTGGCTTTTCTCTCTCTCTCTCTCGCTCTCTCTCTCTCAACTAAATACAACTAAACATATCAGGCTGCAGGAATCTTTCCAACTATAGCTTATAGTAAACATTTACATAGAAGTATGTACTCTATTTTACCTTTTACCCCTTCTTTCTTTTATTAACAGCATAAATCAAAACTATTTTCCTAATAAAGATTCTTCAGTATAAAAAATAAAGTATGTCTCCAATGAAGTAATTTTATCTATAGTTTAATTCATAATCATGAGATGATGAAAAGAAGAATGAAGACTGTCATTATATTCTTATACATTTTTCTTTAGCACCTTTTCTATTTGTGACTGGTTCTTAATAGTAAACAGATAAAAACTATTTTTCATTTGCAAACATTTTTCAAACTCACAGGAAATAAAAACCAATAAGAGGCATTACCAGTCAAAGTATACTGTCATAAGAGTACAGACAAAAAATACATTAAACTTAAGAAAAGTTCATTATTCTGGTGTGAAAAAATCACACAAAATTTACTGTGAAATACTGCAACATAGAATATTAATTCAACAGAAAGATATGGTGTTAATTAATGTTTCAGGAAAAATAACAGAAGTGAGAAATGAATGAATAATGCTATAGTCTATGTGTTGTGTGAGAAATAACATTTTATTTAAGAGTGTAGCTGGTACTAAATATAACGTGGGAATGAGAGTCTGAATTGTAGAGAGAAAGTATTTAGATTTGATCCTGCAGACCAGTAATTTTCAACATCTTTCATTTCATAGCACACATAAACTAATCACTAGAATTGTGTGGCACTCCAAAAATTAGAATTTTGCTGATCTGACAAAAAATGAGTATAATTTTATTGATTTACAAAAAAATAATAATAGAAGTAATAATTACTTATACTTTTTGTTGTAGTAATATAAAGTTATAGTAATTAAACATATAAAAATATAAAAAATATGGATGATAAAAGTAATTAAGATATAATATTAAAAACAAAAAAAATTAAAGTTATGCCATCTGAATAGGAATTAATATAGTATGTACAGATATGATAAAAAAGACTCTGCCTTTTGGGACCCAATTAGTGTATTTGTGTGAAGTTACATATAGATAAGAAGTGGCTTGATGTCATAACTCACTCTGTGGGTTGAAATAGACAGTAGGCTTCTCTGGGAACACCTTAAAAGTGGCTTGATGTAGCATTTCAGTAGATTAACATAGAAGGGGTTCCCTGTGAGGAGCTCCCAAAAAAGGTTATTTGAAGTGATAGTTCTGTAGATTGACACCTGTTAGAAGGCATTGGCCAGAAAAAGTAATAAAGCTAAGGGGCCCCCCTGCTGCAGTAGTCACCCAGACTCTAACATTGACGTGGACTGTCTCTACCTGCTCTGACCAAGGACATCTGAGAGGAGCACACCAATGGGGCCCCGTTAAGCTGTACCCAGGCAAGCCAAAAAAAGTTGTGAGTAATAAACTGCCTGTGTGATTCTTGAAACTAAATTGTGTGTCAGTTGTGTCTTTCCTCCTATGGCATTGGTGTCGGCACTGATGAGTAGAATACTCATAGCTGCCTCTAGAGTAGTCTTGAATAAGCTGCCAGCCCTGCTAATAAGCAGGAATGTCCCACTGTGTGGGGAAGTTAAATCAGAAATACCTGATCAATGTAGAGCAGTAGTAGTCAACCTGATCCCTACCGCCCACTAGTGGGTGTTCCAGCTTTCATGGTGGACAGTAGCAGAGCAACCAAAGTATAAATAAAAAGATTTAACTATAGTAAGTTGTTTTATAAAGATTTATTCTGCCAAACTTAACAAGAATCCGACATAAAGTACTTGATAAGTAATTATTATTATATGCTTTAACTTGCTGTAACTCTGCTTTATAAATTTTATAAAGTAAAATTACTTCCCTACTTTATAAATCACCATTACTGTGGAACCAGTGGGCGGTTAGAAAATTTTACTACTAACAGAGATACAAAAGTGGGCGGTAAGTATAAAAAGGTTGAGTATCCCTAAGTATAGCTAGGGCTCTACTGGGAAACTTTTGCTGCAAAGTGACTTTAAAAAAAAAAATGCTGGGGGAACCAAGATTGCCACACAGTAGGCAGATGCACCAACTCCTACTTTCCAGAGCCAAGGTGAATTGCAACTTAAATCTAAGAACACTCATATTGAAAGACAAATTTTGGGCTAAACTAGGAGAAATCTACAACCAAGGACCAACAAAGAACCCACGCTGAATCTGGTAGGAGGAAATGAGACGCAGAGAAGGCTACCCCACTCCCGGGGAGCAGGGACCTGTGCCACGCCCGGGAGTAATTTACATGAAGGGGAAGGCTGTCCAGCAAGTTACAGGCCTTCATCCTCAAAACCGTTATCCCAACCTAAAGCCTTGGAGCCGGGAAGGGGCTGACAGACTATATTTGGCTGAGAAAAAGAAAATAAAAAAGCCTGGATACAGTATGAGAGAAGGCGGCAGGACTCTTAGGCCAGGGCTTTGTATTAAAGAAACTGTACAGAGAGCCTGGCTCACAGCCAATTTTCCAGAGCCCAGGACACCTTAACCCCTGGGCTGAGTCACTCCCCAAATTTAAAGCAAACCAATATTACCAGCAAAGGAGAGAAAGTGCCCTGTCCACCAGAGGCTTCCCTACCCTAGCTAAAACAAAGGTGCTTAGAGCCAGGCACCATATTAGGGCCACAAATAGGGAGTAGAGAGGTCTACGCTACACCACCCATGGCACTGCTGAGTGCTCTCCTGGGGCAGACAGGCCAGAGGCAGCAGGGCATGGCTGCGGTTTGAGTGAGTCCAACAGCAACAGTGGAAGTTACACCAGCTACTGCAGGAATCCTGGTGGTTCACTAACCTGCTTAGGTTACAGACATGCCCTCAAAAGTAGCGTCTGCATGGGCAACCTCGGCAGAGATCTGAGAGGGCGCATGCAATCCCTGAGGTGTCCGCTGAGAGCTGAGCCAACCGAGGTGGTCCCTGAGGTGGTCCAGGCAGGCACGTGGGCACATAGGGCTGACCAGGGCAGCGGTGGTCATAAAGGTAGGCTGGAGCCAGTAGCATCTGAGCCCTAAGGCCCCTAAAGCCCACAGCAACAGCAGCGGTGGCTGGGTAGAAAGACCACAAATTGGGAGCTAAAATGTCTGGATAGAAAAACACCTGATGTGAAGAAGTAGGCCATATCTAATACTGTACCTAATCACTGAATTACAGTACTGAGCCCAACAAGCAACCAGCAATAAAAGACAATAGAAAACAGAGTTTAGGAAAACTTGAACTCTTAAAGTAAATTCTCCCAGGCCAAGAGTAGATAAAAGCAAGCCTAGAAGTGCAGCTGACATTTACAAGAACACCTAGACCCAGCAGAGGTAGCCACAAGACTGGAAAACCTGTAGCTCCCAAATAGTGGATAAGAACCAGTCACAGGCAGTGACCTTCACCGATCTTCCCCAGGTCCCAGCCAGGGAAGTCCACGACAGCACAGGCAAAACGGGAAGACAAAGAAGTGCAATCCAAACTACTCAAAAAGAGAAAACCTCAGAGAAAGAGCTGGGTGAGATGGATATAAGCAAACTACCAGAGGCAGAGTTTAGAATAATGATTATTAGAATGCTTAAAGATCTTAGGAAAACAATGGAAGGTCACAGTGAGCACATAAATAAAGAAGTAAAAAGTATTAAAAAGGACATTGAAATAATAAAGAAGAACCAATTAAAAATGACAAATACAATATCTAAAATGAAGACTACACTAGAAGCAATTAAAAGCAGGCTGGATGAAGCAGAGGATCAAATCAGCAATTTAGAAGACAAGATCATTGAAAACACAAAAGTAGATCAGGAAAAAACAAAAAAGAGAGAGAATAAAATATCTGAGAAAACTCTAAGAGACCTGTGTGACAATCTAAAGAGAAACAACATTTGCATCATAGGAGTTCCTGAAGAAGAAGAGAAAGAACAAGGGTTAGAAATCATGTTCAATCAAATCATAGACTAAAACTTCCCTAAGTTGTGGCAGGAATATTTCACACAAATTCAAGAAGCACAGAGAAATCCACTCCAAGACACATCATTATTAAAATAGCAAAGCTAAGAGATAAAGAGAAAATATTATAAGCTGCTAGAGAAAAAAAGACTATCACTTATAAAGGAACCCCATAAGGATGACATCAGACTTCTCAACAGAAACACTTGAGGCCAGAAGGTAATGGCAAGAAATATTCAAAGTAATGCAGAACAAGAGCCTACAACCAAGACTACTCTATCCAGCAAGGCTATCATTTAAAATCGAAGGAGAAATAAAAAGTATTTCAGACAAAAAAAAAATAACTTAAGAAATTCATTACAACCAAACCAAAGCTGCAAGAAATATTAAGGGGCCTGGAGTAACTGGAAATAAGGGGAAAAATAACACAGCAAGAGACAAATATAGCTTTAAAACACAAAATGGCAAAAAACAACTACATATCAATATAAACTTAAATGTAAATGATTTAAATGATGCAAACAAAAGACATAGAATAGGTGCATGGATAAGAATACAGGACCCATACATATGCTGTCTACAAAAGACACACTTCAAAACAAAAGATGCACATAGACTGAAGGTAAAAGAATGGAAAAAAATATTTCATGCAAATGGAAATGAAAGAAAAGCCAGGGTAGCAATACTTATATCTGACAAAATGGACTTTAAAACAAAGGATGTAGTAGGAGATAAAGAAGGACACTACATAATGATAAAGGGAACAATTCAACAGGAAGATATAACTATTATAAATATCTACACACCAAATATAGGAGCCCCAACATATATAAAACAGACTTTGATGGATATAAAGGGCGAGATTAACAGCAATACTATAATAGTAAGGGATTTGAATACCCCTCTAACATCACTGGATAGATCCTCAAGAAAGAATATTAATAAAGAAACAGCAGACTTAAAGGATACACTAGATCAACTCGATTTAATAGATATGTTTAGAACTTTTCACCCTAAAGCAGTAGAATATACATTCTTCTCAAGTGCTCATGGTACATTTTCTAGGATAAACCACATGATAGGACACAAAAATGGTCTCAATAAATTTAAGAAGATTGAAATAATATCAAACATTTTCTCTGATCACAATGCCATGCAACTAGAAATTAACCACAAAAGAAAAACAGAAAAATATTCAAACACTTGGATACTAAATAGCAGGATATTAAATAATAAATGGATTAACAATGAGATCAAAGAAGAAATAAAAAAGTTTCTAAAAACAAATGATAATGAGCATACATCAACTCAAAATTTATGGGACACAACAAAAGCAGTACTGAGAGGGAAGTTCATTGCAGTACAGGCATACAAAAAGAAGCTAGAAAAAGCTCAAACAAGCAACCTGACCCTGCATCTAAAAGAACTAGAAAAACAACAGCAAATAAAGCCCAGGACCAGTAGAAGGAAGAAAATAATAAATATCAGAGGTGAAATAAATGACATAGAGGCTAATAAAACAATACAGAAAATAAATGAAACCAGAAGCTGGTTCTTTGAAAAGGTAAACAAGATTGATGAATCTTTAACTAGACTCACCAAGAAAAAAAGAGAGAGGACCCAAATAAATAAAGTTAGAAATGACAGTGGAGAAATAACAACTGACACAACAGAAATACAAAGTATTGTAGAAAATACTATGAAGAACTCTATACCAAACAATGAAACAACCTAGGTGAAATGGACAAATTTCTTGAATCATATAATCTTCCAAAAATCAATCTGGAAGAATCAGAACACCTAAACAGACCAATTACAACAAATGAGATAGAAACAGTTATCAAAAAACTCCCAAAAAAGAAAAGTCCTGGGCCTGATAGCTTCACAAGTGAAATCTACCAAAAATTCAAAGAAGAAATAACTTTTATCCTCCTCAAGCTATTTCAAAAAATTCAATAGGAAAGAAGACTTCCAAACTCCTTTTATGAGGCGAGCATAATTCTGATCCCTAAACCGGGCAAAGACAACACAAAGATAGAAAATTATAGGCCAATATCCCTGATGAATTTAGACGCTAAAATTCTCAACAAAATATTAGCCAACCGGATCCAGCAATATATGAAAAAAATCATTCACCATGATCAAGTGGGATTTATTCTGGGGCAGGAAGGCTGATTCAATATTCGCAAATCAATCAGTGTGATTCATCACATAAACAAAAGGAAGGACAAAAATCACATGATAATTTCAATAGATGCAGAAAAGGCATTGGATAAAAATCCAGCACCCATTCATGCTCAAAACTCTCAGTAAAGTGAGAATACAGGGAACATTCCTCAACATGATAAAGGCCTTCTACGACAAACCCACAGCAAACATCATACTAAATGGGTTAAAATTAAAAGCAATCCTCTTAAGATCAAGAACCAGGCAGGGGTGCCCCCTTTCACCCCTTTTATTTAACATAGTTCTGGAAGTCCTAGCTACAGCAATCAGACAAGAAGAAGAAATAAAAGGCATCCAAATTGGAAAAGAAGAAGTAAAACTGTCATTATTTGCAGATGATATGATATTGTATATAGAAAACCCTAAAGTCTCAGTCAAAAAAATACTGGACCTTATTAAGGAATTCAGGAAGGTGGCAGGATATAAAATTAATCAGAGGCATTTCTATATACCAACAATGAACTCTCTGCAAAAGAAATTAAGGAAACAATTCCCTTCACTATTACAGCCCAAAAAATAAAATACCTAGGAGTAAATTTAACCAAGAAGGTTAAGAACTTGTACTCGGAAAATTATAAAACATTGATAAAAGAAACCAAGGAAGATACAAACAAGTGGAAGCATATACTGTGCTCTGGCTAGGAAGAATAAACATCATTAAAATGTCTCTATTACCCAAAGCAATTTATAAATTCAATGCAATACCAATTAAAATACCTATGACGTACTTCAAAGATATAAAACACATATTCCAAAAATGTATATGGAAACAAAAAAGAACAGAAATAGCCTCAGCAATCTTAAAAAGAAAAAATAAAGCAGGAGGTGTCACTCTTCCGGATATCAAGTTTTAATACAAGGCCATTATACTCAAGACAGCCTGGTAGTGGCATAAGAACAGGCACATAGATCAATGGAACAGAACAGAGAACTCAGAAATAAACCCACAGCTTTATGGACAACTGATATTTGACAAAGAAGGAAAGAACATACAATGGAGTAAAGACAGCCTCTTTAACAAATGGTGTTGAGAAAATTAGACATCTACCTGCAAAAAAATAGACATCTACCTGCAAAAAAATAGACCATCAACTTACACCATTCACAAAAACAAACTCAGAATGGATAAAGGACTTAAACGTAAGCCGAGAAACCATAAGCATCTTAGAAGAAATCATAGGCAGCAAGCTCTCCGACATCTGTAGTAGCAATATATTTGCCGATTTATCTCCATGGGCAAATGAAATAAAAGGCAAGATAAACAAATGGGACTATATCAAACTAAAAAGTTTTTGCACAGCTAAAGACAATATGAACAGAATGAAAAGACAAACTACACAATGGGAGAACATATTCGACAGCATGTCTGATAAGGGGTTAATAACTAAAATTTATAAAGAACTTATAAAACTCAACACCAGGAAGACAAACAATACAATCTCAATAGGGCAAAAAAAATGAATAGAAATTTCTCCAGAGGACATACAGATGGCCAATAAGCATATGAAAAAAATGCTCAACATCACTAATCATTAGAGAAATGCAAATTAAAACCACAATGAGATATTACCTTACACTAGTCAGAATGGCACTTATCAGCAAAACAACACAGACTAAGTGTTGGCGAGGATGTGAAGAAAAGGGAACCCTCCTGCACTGCCGGTGGGAATGCAGACTGGTGCAGCCACTGTGGAAAACAGTATGGAAATTCCTCAAAAAATTAAAAATCGAACTGCCTTTTGACCCAGCTATCCCACTTATAGGAATATATTCTAAGAATACCCATAGCACTGTTCGAAGAGAAGAAATGCGCCCCCATGTTTGTGGCAGCATTGTGCACAATAGCGAAGACCGGGAAACAGCCCAAGTGTCCGTCAGAGGACAAGTGGATTAAAAAACTTTGGTACATATATACTATGGAATACTACTCAGCCATAAGAAATGATGACATCGGATCATTTACAACAAAATGGATGGACCTTGATAACATTATGTGCAGTGATATAAGTAAATCAGAAAAAAACTGAGAACAGCATGATTTCATACGTAGGTAGGACATAAGAGTGAGACTATGAGACATGGACAAGAGATTGGTGGTTATGGTGGGGGTGGGAAGGAGGAGCGGGTGGGATAGGGAGGAGGAGAGGGTCAAAGGGAAAACCAGATAGAAGGTGACAAAGGACAATTAGACTTTGGGTGATGGGTATGCAACATAATGGAATGTTAAGATAACTTGTAGATGTTTTCGTTGTACGTATGTACCCTGATTTATTGGTGTCACCCCATTGAAATTAATAAAAAAAAATCCTCAGGAACTTGATCAGTTTCTAAATAGGATAAGCTTGCCTTGCACATGGAGAAAAAAAAAATCTACTGGACCTGATAAACGAATTCAACAATGTGGCAGGATATAAAATTAATACACAGAAACCAGAGGCATTTTTATACATGACCAATAATATATCAGAAAGAGAAATTAAAGAGATAATCCCTTTCACTATTGCAACCAAAAAAATAAAGTACCTAAGTAAATTTAACCAAGGGGGTTAAAGATTTGTACTCAGAAAATTATAAAACATTGGTAAAAGAAATCAAGGAAGACACAAAAATGTGGAAGCATATACCGTGTTCATGGTTAGGAATAATAAACATCATTAAATGTCTATATTACCCAAAGCAATTTATAAATTCAATGCAATACCAATTAAAATACCAATGACATATTTCAAAGATATAGAACACATATTCCAAAAATTTATATGGAACCAAAAAGAACACGAATAGCCTCAGTAATCTTGAAAAAAAAGAATAAAGTGGGATGTATCACACTTCCTGATATCAAGTTATACTACAAGGCCATTGTACTCAAAACAGCTTGGTACTGGCATAAGAACAGGCATATAGATCAATGGAAAAGAGCCAAGAACCCAAAATAAACTCACACCTTTATGGACAATTGATATTTGAGAAAGGATGTAATAGCATACAGTGAAATAAAGACAGGATCTTTAACAAATGGTGTTGGGAAAAGTGGACACCTACCTGCAAAAAAATGAAATTAGACCACCAACTTACACCATGCACAAAAATAAACTCAAAATGAATAAAGGACTTAAATATAAGTCGTGAAACCATAAGCATTTTAGAAGAAAACATAGACAGTAAGCACACCGACATCGATCGCAGCAATATATTAGCTGATTCACCTCCACAGGCAAATGAAATAAAAGACAGGATAAACAAATGGGACTCTATCAAACTAAAAAGTTTTTGCACAGCTAAAGACAATATGAACAGAATAAAAATACAAACCACTCAATGGGAGAATATATTAGACAATACTTCTGATAAGGGGTTAATAACTAAAATTTATAAAGAACTTGTAAAACTCCACACCAGGAAGACAAACAATCCAATAAAAAAATGGGTACAATTAATGAATAGACTCTTCTCCATAGAGGACATATAGATGGCCAATAGACAGATGAAAAAATGCTCAACATCATTAATCATTAGAGAAATGCAAATTAAAACCACAATGAGATACCACCTCACACCAGTCAGAATGGCGCTCATTAACAAAATAACACAGGATAGGTGCTGGCGAGGATGTGGGGAAAGTGGAACCCTCCTGCACTGCTGGTGGGAATACAGACTGGTACAGCCACTGTGGAAAACAGTATGGAGATTCCTCAAATAATTAGAAATGTATCTGCCCTTTGTCCCAGCCATCCCACTTATAGAAATATATCCCATGGACACCATATCACTGACTGCAAAAAAAAAAAAAAATGCACCCCCATTTTTATGGCAGCATTGTTCACAATAGCAAAAAACTGGAAACAGCCCAAATGTCCGTCATTGGACGAGTGGATTAAAAAGCTGTGGTACATATATACAATAGAATACTATGAGGCTATGAGGAAAAAGGAAATATTACCTTTTGCAAGGAGATGAATGGACCTGGAAACTATTATGTTGAGTGAAATAAGCCTAACACAGAAAGAAAAATATCATATGACCTAACTCATTTGTGGAATCCAATGAACAATGTAACTGAGGAATGGAATTAAACCTGAAGGTAAAAGGGGAGGGAGCTTCTGGGAGGGGGTTAAGGGTGATGCTGAGGGGAATATGGGGTAGGGGGATGCTATTAGGGAGACACTAGAATCTATGTAAAGACAATAAATTAAATTTAAAAATGCCTATATTTTATATAAGGCTATCTGGTATTCATAATTAACCAATCAGATGCAATCTTGTTATTCGATGTGAGCAATAAGTTGTACTGGTAACTCTATTATTTTATTACCTACATATTTTTGGTTCAAAACTGGGCAATCACACTGTATGGGTATTGTTGTGTTGTCTGTTGTCATTTTTTTAAGTTTGACAATCTAAAGGAAAAGAGGTCAGTACCCCTAACTAGATAATCAGGTATTGCATATTTTAAAAATTCTTGTAGCACACCAGTTGAAAATCATTGCTCTAAGGTTTAAAAATTCTGAATAGAAAGGAGGTTATGATAGTATAAGATTTGAAAAAATGTGCAGGTTTAGAGTAGCTACACAGAACAAAGAAACCGGCTATGTACATTCTGCAGTCAGCTAAATATATATATAACAATCTGCACAAACAGCAGCTACTCTGATATTTCTATTGAAACTTTGTGATCAAGTGAGTAGAAAAATTTTATATTATGTCTGAAAAGGTTTATCTTGTAGATGGACAGAAGGAGAGACTGACAGGGAGAGAGAGAGAGAGAGACAGAGAGAGAGAGAGAGAGAGAGAGAGAGAGAGAGAGAGCTTGAAGCCAAAGTGAATAGTAAAAAGCTCATGGAAGAGCTAACATTCATTTCAACCACATTTACACTAAATTAAAAAATCTTACATGTTGATGATTACATTGAGTCAAGAGCAGAATTTGAGGTAAAAATTAGTCTCAAGTATTCTTTTTCACACGTAGCCATTTATTCACCGACAAAGCCAATATTGTGAAAGCCAGTAGACTAAATTTAGAATGAAGTTGCTCTGAGGTGTTTTTAAAGTAGCGGTCAAATGTAATGCATATAAACTGAACACAGCCTGACGATGTGTTGTTTGACTTTTATATAACCAAATACATAAGAAAATGAATTTGACTCCCTTTAGAATAAAAATGGTCTCTCTAGTTCATGAACTCACCAACTCTCTATTGTTCTCTATGTGTACAACTTATGATATGCAGCAACTTTTGATTACTGTAATTAAAAATGCAATTATTCTTTATATTTTTGTGTTTAAGTAATTATTGTATCAGAAGAAATTTCCAAAATTATATAGAGAGACCAAGATACATCTTGCATAATTTTAATTTAGATATTCTTAGCACTTGCATAATAAGAATGCAATGTAGTTATTTAATATTTTTTACTTGTATTCTCTTTTCTCTAACACATCCCACTAGAAAATACTCATAATGGGAAGAATCATTTTGTTCACTCGTATATAGTGCTGAAAACTCTGCCAATCTCAGAGGAACTTCAATAAATATTGTTTAGTGTGGCTAATATAATAATAGCTAGTACTGATGTGGTGTTTACTGTTTTAAATATATAATTCAATAGCATATGTATGTTGACTCACACCATAAAAATCAAAGCCCTTTGAAGTCAGGCCTAATATTAATCTCACAGTTATTTGTGAGCCTAACCTCAAAGTCAACTGAATTGCCTGTCCCTGATTAAAATGCTAATCATATTTGTTATTTAGTATGAAATAGTATAAAGGTTAATGGCTCTCTCTAGGCAATAGTATGTATTCAGGTTTCGATGGATTTGATATCCTTTCTATACTGTTGTCAGACATCAAGTTTGATGGGTGGAGGTGTGTGTACAGTTTTTCTTTCATCTGATTTTGGCTAGAGGTAATATGTTCACTATTATTTTACATCAACTATTTATAGTATATGCAACATAATGGTAAGTAGTAAAAGAAACAAGACAATTGTTTTGTTTTTAAAAATTGTATTATATTATTAATAAACAGGTAAAATCAAGTAAAGTATATATTAGAATAAAAAATATTTGATAAGCCTGATAAGTGGTCACACAGCAGATAAAGAATGGACCCAGAATGCTGAGGTACCCAGTTGAAAACCCTGAGATCTCCAGCTTAAAAGTGGGCTTGCCAGCTTGTGTGTGGAGTAATTGAATTGAACATGGGATCATCAACATGATTCCAAGGTTGCTGGCTTTAGCACTCTGCTCAAGGCATGTATGAAAAGCAATCAATGAATGATTGAAGTGAAGCAACTACGAGTCGATGCTTCTCATCTGTTGTTCAACCCTCTCTCTCTCTCACACACACACACACACACTCTTTCGTTGCGGATCCTTAGTTGTTCATAGATTGCTTTCTCGTATGTGCCTTGACCGCAGGCCTTCAGCAGACCGCGTAACCACTTGCTCGAGCCAGCGACCTTGGGTCCAACCTGCTGAGCTTTGCTCAAGCCAGATGAGCCCACGCTCAAGCTGGCAACCTCGGGGTCTCGAACCTGGGTCCTCCACATCCGAGTCCGGTGCTCTATCCATTGCGCCACCACCTGGTCAGGCTACTCTTTCTAAATTCAATAAAAAAAAATGTTTGATAAGATTTTTATTTATTTATTTATTTTAGAGAAAGAGACAGAGAGAGAAAATGGGGAGGAGCAAGAAGCATCAACTCCCATATGTTTCTTGACCAGGCAAGCCCAGGGCTTTGAACTGACAACCTCAGCATTCTAGGTCAGCACTTTATCCACTGCGCCAGAGGTCAGGCATATAAGAATTTAAATGCACAGAAATATACACATACATTCTTGGTTTTCAATTGTCAATTGCATGTTTTGGTGCTATTAAAACTCAATTTACAAATTATATGAAGATATATAATTCTAGCAGTTTTTTCTGTTTGAGAGAATTTTGACTGAATATTCATTCAGGAAGAAACTATGTCAACTTATGCACTGTATTTAGACTATATTTAAACTGCTTATTTATCAGAGTACAAAAGCTGATAATATTAATTGTGTTTTTATAGTTTTCAAAAGTCTTTATGAAACCTATTAAGATCTTTCTGGCTTTCTGGCACTGAAAATGACTCTGGAGAAATATATGGCCAAGCTGATAATTTCTTTTGTAAATTGGTTGTATATTTTATTTATTTTCTAAATCAGAAAACTGTGGGAGTAAAATAGGGAGATTATTTATCTATTTACTATGGGCAACATTTATAAAGTAAAACTATTCTATGAAATTTTGATATATGATTATTGGGCTTACCAGATACTTAAGATATTTTTTTAATATAGAAAGAGGTTCAAATAATTTCTTTTTATTTTCAATGTATCATAAAAGGCAATATTATTTGTTTTTGTTTTTAACATTAAGACTCAGTAATTCTTGACAGAAAACATTCTCTCAGTTTATGAAGTCAGGCCTCATATTTTACTTTTTCTTTCACTTTCTTTTCTCTATATTCTTCCGTGCACTCTTTATGACCTGCCTTCATTAAAGGGAGTTCTTCATATTTTAAAACTTTATAATATTTAGTTACAACTTTTATTTTTTCTAGGACAACATTTTTCTGGAGAGTGCCTTTATCTACTAGCAATTTTTCTGTCTCTTATCCACTTTTCTTGTTATATTGTATACCAGTATGTTTCTCAGGTGGGTTAACTATTTTTAAAATAATTTAACATTTTTGGTAAATCTTTAAAAACTTAAACATAAATTACCATATAATTTAGCATTTACACTTTTGAGTATATTCTCAAGAGAATTGAGAGCAAGGACTAGAGAAATATTTGTACTTCAGCATTCCTAGAAGCATTATTCACCATAGACCAAAGATAAGCAATCCAAAAGTCCATCAAAGGATGAATAGATAAATATTCATACAATGGAATATTATTCTACCTTAAAAGGGAAGAATTCTTACACATGCTAATTTATCAATGTAACTCAAAGACATTTTTCTACCTGAAATAAACCAGCCACAATATTATGTAATTCCATAGAGACAGAAATTATCATGGTGGTTGCAGGGGCCTGGGAGAAAAAGGGATGAGACATTATTATTTTCTGGGTATAGAATTTCAGTCTGGGAATATAAAAAGTTCTGCAGATGAAGAATGGTGATGGCTGTACAACAACATAAATGAACTTAGTACCACAAGACTGTAAACTTCAAATTGTTAAAATGCTAAATTTTTGTTAGGTACATTTACCACAATGATTAAAATAATTTATTATTATATAATTTCAATATTCTTGCAAGCTATTTGGCTCAATGAAAAAGTGGTGAAAGATCAAGTGGTTTTCCATGAAAATTAATTTACTGTAATTTTTTTAAGAAAAATTTTAAATTTATAAAATGCAAATATAGAACAGATAGTTCTTTGATAACCACACCCAGTTCCCTCTATTAACATTTTATGTTAGTGTGATGCATTCATTATAATAAACAAAACCACGTTGATACGTTGTTTTTGAAGTCTATGCTTCACTTGGATTCCCTTAGTTTTCACCGAAAGCCCTTTTTCTGTTCAGAGCACTATTCAGAATGCCACTGCATTTGATAACCATGTCTCTTAGGCATCTATAAATTGTGGCCTTTTCTCACACAGATCTCGTTTTATATGACCTTGACAGTTTTGTGGAGTACTGGTAGACATTTTGTATATTAGGATTCATTTAATTTATTTTTTCTCATTAGATTGTGGTTAGGAGCTCTTGGGTAGAAGACCACATGGTTACAAGTCCCATTAATGAGCTTGAACAATATGGAAAACATGGCAACCATGCCTTTTCTGTTACTTAGTGCACATTTGGGTATGATGTCCTGATTGATTATCTCAAACAAAACACATGGAATGGAATTGAAGATGTTTCTAAAAGATGAAAGAATAACACCATGATGCAATGACAAGTAGTATATTCCAGATTTGTTTTATTCTTAAAGTGTAAACACTCTGGTCAGCCACTTACATTGGTATTGAACTCCTTCAAACTTGATAGTATCCTTTCTCTTTATTTTTCACTTTTTACCTTTTAATACACTCTTAATTCTCTTTCATATATTGGGCTGTTTATAAATCATTGAAAAAACAAATAAGTGATAATGAACTGCTTCCTTCAAAGCTCATATAACCTCAATATTTCTGCTTGCTAGAAATAAAATTTTACTGTCCATAGTTCTTCATTCTGAATCACTAGACTGATATTTTTTCCCAGGTAATGTTGTTACCCAATTTACTTTACAGATGGAGAAAACTATTTTATAAATGATTAGATGATACATTATTACAAGCTCATTCTTTTTTTGGATCTCTTCATGCTGGCCCTATTCAGCCACTTTATATTAGCTTCTTTTTCGAACAATGAAGAAAGCAGAAAATTACTATAGAAAAAAATTGTATGTAATTTTTATTTGGGCCTCTTGCTAAATTGAAATTTAGATGTACTTAATCCAAGTCATAAAGTCATGGTTCTATTGTACCCAGTCCATTTCTATCTCAGAAAACTAGCCCTCCTAAATTTTACCTATCAGCTCCTTCTGGTATTGACCAAAATGCTCAAAATAAGTAGTGTAGGTCCTTGCATTCAGATTTCTTACTCTTACTTCCACAGCTGCCTTTGTTTATGACCCTTGTGAGGTTGATAGGTTGTTGTGCCCCAAAGTGGTCACAGTGCAGCAGAGAACATAGGACCCTTCTCTACACTTATATTTTGTTCTAAATTTATGCAAAATAGGATCCTCAATTTCTTTTAGAAAATATTAGAACAAGGTTAGTTCATTAATGAGCCAATACTATAAAGACTTGTCCATAGCAAAAAGAAATTACATTGAAAAATGACTTCAGATTCTGAATAGTCTAGAATTCATACAGGAGTCCTTTGAGGCTGCCTCCTGGCCTGGTTGTGTGTGTCTCTCCATCTGGAAAAGGAGACTTTATTTATTCTTCATGCCCCAATCATGGAAGTGTCTCAACTCTTTCTGATCATCTGTTACTATGTGGGTGAAACTAACTCCCCATGTTGGAAGAAGAAAGCTAATATTCTGTTTTTTCCAGTCAGTGGTTTCTCTCACAAAGTAGGATTTTAAGTTTTCAAAGGCATCAGTAGTCATTTGTAAATCATCTGCTTTTGGGTTAAATAACCCACCTTTACTTAGACGGATAGAGTTTATTCCACTAATCCTCCACCCCTCCAAAAAAAAACCCAAAAAACAAAACATAAGGAATCATTAGCAAAGCACTTCCCAACGTCTGGGCAATTTAATATTTAATTCACCTCAGGTGAGATCTCACAGGTTAGTTGTCTTTATTCTAAAAAAAAAAATAAATATTGATATCCATTATAATTTTTTCTTCTGGCATTAGATTAGAAAAAACCTTTTTACTGCAATTTCACTATTTTTCATTCAAGTTTTGCATCTGCAAAAGAAAAGTTATACAAAATACAGCACCCCCAAAAAAATCACAAGATAATTTATAGAAATAATACAACTCAAATCAACATTGAAAAAGATAACTGGTTTCTAAAAGAACTTCATTTTCAAAGGAAGAGTTCTACCAAAATTTGCCAAACAGAACATTTAGCTTAAAGTGTTTGCATGTCTAGTACTTTATTTTACTCATGCCTTTCACAAGAACAATATATAATATAGCCTTTATGTTTGTATCTAAAAGTCTAAGTTATATAGCTTATTTTTAAAAAATAATAATTATAAATATTTATTTAAAAATCTTCTTTTAATCTTGTCAAATGTAGGGCATAGAATAGGTTTAGACAACTTATATGGCTATGAAGAGACTTTGGTAATTAGTCAAAATTCCCAAATAAGTAATAATTTATATATAAACTAACACACATTAAATTATATCAATTAATTATAATTAAAAAATATTTATTTATGATTATTAATATAGTATAAATATTAAATATTATAGTACAAAGTATTTTAAGGTTCTACTCTAGTAATATTTGTACAACTAACTTGAATATTCCTTGAGTTCACCCAAGAATTCAGATATATCTGCAGGAAAAGGACTCAAAGATTTCCTTGAAAGAGAAAAATAGAAGAAAGGAAATTTTGATGAGAGTATGATGTCTCTTTATCTTGTTTGTTGTAATCTTGAACTGCTTTATTATACCTATGTTATAAGGATAAACACTGCAGATAAAAGTCACACCAAAATTCAAACCAAAAGAGATGCTTTATTGATGACATATAATAAAAGTGACTGGATAAAGTGGGTGTTAAGATCCAAAAGGTTATTGGATTGGGACCTTACACTATTAAGAGAATGACTCAAAGAGCACAGCTGAAGAACAATGCCACCAGAGGCAATGGTGGCTTCCATTAATTATTGGGATATACTTACATACAGTTGTGGGGAGATGTGACAAGGATAGCAGCTATGAAAGTAGCACCCTGCACAGGCTCAGCCCAATAGGAGTTGGATCCATGTCCAGGACCTGCCACTTGTTATCAGTATGAGCTTGGATAACCCTCAATTTCTTTATCTATTCGTTGATGATAAAATTATGATAGAAGCTGTATCCCAGGATGGCTTTTAGGAGAGCCAGGCAAAACAATGAACAATGTGACTGATATATAGTAAGTACAGTAAGTTTTCTGCAAATGTTAGACATTAATTTTCTTCGCTCTTAACAATGTCCTTGGGAAAGACAGCAATGTCACTGTGACAGTGACTAGTTTTCTCAACACAAATTGAATTTAGACTACATATTTTTCTGTATTAGCTTGCATGTATGTTTTCAAAGAGAAGACTAATGTATGTAAGATTATGCCAGAATACAATAAGACTCAACTGAAAAAAATAAAGGTCATTAAGAGTTGGAGTTTAGAATAAGGAAGTTATACCAACGAATTTGTATTCAGAATTTTCTCATGGGTCAGCATGTTTAGGAAAACATTTCAAATTAACCCATACAGTTCCAGTAATTACCATTGTTTTTGTTGTTGCTGTTCCATTTTATTGATGAACAAATAGAGATTTAGAGAGTTAATAACTTGCCCGGGATAATATAAGTAATGCATAACAGAGCAAGGCTTCTAAACAACGTAGTCTGTATCCAGTCTGTGAGAACATTATTCTTGATGCTAAAAATGAGCAAATCTTTGTGTAACAAAAGCATGTATAAACTCTGTTTAAGAGCCACAAAACATGGGGAAAAATGAGCAACTGGAATGATGTAATTAATTCATCTGGTACAGAGTGGATATAAATTGTGTTATGGGGCAGTAGATACTAAACAAAAATCAGCAAAAGAAGTGAAAATACAAATAACTGTATTTGTTTTAAAGGTCTTAGAAGTTCATGTTGAACCATTCTTGATTATAAAGCTGGGAAAGCTAGATGGGTAAAGTTTGTAAAATTAGATAGCTATACAATCAGACAAAGTTAGACATAAAGTTTTCCACCTGAACCTAGGTTTCTATACAGATATGACCACATTGCAGCTAAGTAGAAAAGGGAAAGGAAAATTTAAAGCATTAAAATTGGGGAGGGCGGAATCTTTCTTTGGCGCCTCTCAGGAAAAATTGGAAATTGGAGAACCAAGTTAAAAAAAATAGTATTTATCATATATTTCTGCCAGTTACTTTATCATAGGAAATGTCATAAACTGCTTTAGGATTGGAAGCAAGTTTTTATCAAGAACTTTAAATAAGGAACAATGATAAGATCACTACAACTCATCTTAGTGTAGGTTATATTATTGCCATATGAATTCTCAGGAGTAGTATGGAGAAAAACGATTAACATCTAGAAGTGCAACTCACAAATTTTCTAGCACCAGGGCCCCTTTGTATTCAAAGAGTTAGAGTTTAGTATAAAATACTAAACTATTTGTTAAATATATGAAGGGTCCCCAAACATCTTTTTATGTATATTATATCTGTAAAAAATTACCATATTAAGGGAATAAAATTTAGGAAGTTTAGGCCTATTTATTCTATCTTATTTATTTTAAATAACTATAATAAACATGTTAATAGAATTACATTTAATACATTTTCCAGAGAAAAAATGTTGAATAAGAAAAAGTGGTTTTATTTTATGTATTTCTCATCTCTTTAATGTCTGACAATTTAAGTGCTGGATTCTCATATCTGTTTCTATGTATATGCAATATTTGTGACACCACACACCATACAGCTCCTGGAAACTGTCAGTGTACCCTATTGAGTGATAAAAAATTAGAAAGGTAGATACCATTTTCCTATCATTGTAAATGTTTTTTCACCTCTTGGACCCCGGTATTGTAGGAGGGTTCATACCAAGAGTTTCAGAAACAGTATCCTGGCAGAAACTAGATGTTTAAATAATGCTTTTGTAATAAGGAACGTGTACCCGAGTAGCAACTTGCCAAATAAATTTGTCCTGAAATTGCATGAACTATATTACCTTGGGAAATAACAAATTAGACAAGTGGCTATGTTCAGACCGTCACTTTCATCAAAACTTTTCAGGATTAGAACACTTAAAAAAAGTTACCATATTCTTGCAATGACCTAATTTTTAGATAAGAGAAAATGACTAAAGGAAAGAATAGATGACACAGAACTTGACACAAAAATGCAGGAAGGAATATTACTAAGCTAAATACTGTTTAAATTCATAAAAGCAAAACTAGTTAGGATGATAACCTACATCATAGAACCCTCAAAACATCAAAAGGCTTATTTCAATAAAAATGACATTTTACATATTGGTCATCTACTCTTGGTATGTTATAGTACATATCATTAGGCATTATATTAATGTTGAGATATGCAATACCAATAAGTCTTTAGAATCTTAAACCATAGAAACTGTCATAGACATGTTACGTATAGTTGTATATATAAATTTCAAGTGAGTTCAAATAAATTAAATTTAATTTAAAAACATGAGCAAGAAATGTTATTTAAACTTTGTGACTAAAAGAGATCAATTTCCTTATAGACTCTTCATGAAATACTCATTTACAAATAACTACTTTTTGTACCATATTCCATTTCCAATGAAATCTCTGCACTAATATGAAATATCAAAACCTTAATGTCTCACATATCCTGGGAAGGGTGCTTTACTACTTCAACTTTTTCAATAATCTGTATTTTGATTGCCCTGCCCCTCCATCATATAGTTTACAGCTTCAGTGATCTGTGGGAAAAAAATGAGATTGTCAGAAAAAAAAAATCGCAAAATGCTAAATGTTAAAGTTATCAACTGTATGTATTAAATTGTCTTATTTTATTACCAATGGAAGGGACTATAATGGTTTCAGTGATCATATTTAGGACAGATTTTAAACAAAAATGGTTCTTTTCTGTTGTAAGGTGGTAAAATGTATGTGTGTATAAAGGACTAGCATTTAATTTAAAATAATAAATAAATAAGTAAGTAAGTAAATGAATAAGGACTAGTATTTTATAGACTAGAGTCTATTTTCCCTTTAGTGTTAGGTTTGTACAATATTCTCAGAGCACAAATTTAAGTGCACCCAGGAGGAGGCACACCTGCTATGTTAAATGAAGAAGTTCTAACCAGTCATGGTTAGGGGATGTCGGTGGTCTGCAGGACTCTGAGTAGCAGTGGCAGTTGCCTATGTGAAAAGAGGAAGTGAGTGAGCATAGATGGCCAATACTACTCTTTCAAAAGCAAGGCGATTTCATGGAATGTAACGCTCACGCCGATTCCCGAGAACAGTGTTATAATTAGATTAGAAAATCAGAAAAAGAGGGGCTTGATTTATACGAGGTTGAAAAGAGACAGGATAGAAAAATGAAGTGGTAGGGAAAATTCAGTTACTCTATAAGACTAGCTCTTCACTTACATTCGAACTCGGGAAGAAACAATCATATCAGACAAAGAAAGCCTGCAGGTCTGCTAGTTCAAAATGCATTCACTTGAATTCTATTTTCTGTTTCTCCTCGTCTCCCTTTCTCTCTATACATTTGCAGATGTATCTATCTATCTTCATTAAAACTCAATCAAGGAGAACATTTGTGTTTCTAGCTGAGGAGCAGTTTTCATGGTTTGGTAAGCAAACTGCTTACTTCAGTGCATATTATTGTAATGTAACACAGGGAATGGCATTAGATAAGACATTTTGGTCCATGTTTTGTTTAACCCAAGAGATTGTAAGAAACAGGTGAAATAAAATGTGCATGTATAAGCACTTAAAGACTAAATAATTGCTGCCTCTATGGAAACTTCAATACCTCATGCATGGGAAGACAGTGCTTTCTGGTGACCATAAGCATTATAAAACATATTTTTTATTCCCGGAGAAATAATGACACATTTTCTCAGAAAAAAAAAATAGCATTGGGCAAAGAAAGTTTACATTTCAATTCCTTTGCTAATCAACACAATTCTTCCAACAACAATAACACAATTTGTATACCTTTGCCTCTGTTTGCAAAAATGTGTATGGAAAGAGGAATATTTATTAAAGCATGAAATCATACATATTAAAACATGAAATTATGTCTGGGTTATTACACCTAGGATGTCAGAGATAAAGCTGTTAGTGTCCTGTGTTGTTAGTAGAGGCTAGATCTATTGCATTATTATAGACTGCCAAAAAAAGTCATAGCTTCTTGATAGTGGATTATGTTGTCAAGTGAAAAATTAAATATATAGTTATATATTATATAAAATCCTTTTAGTTCCAATTCTTTAAACAATTTAATGCTAAAGTAAAAAAAGCATCTATAACTAAAACTAAAAAACACCAACTTTTTTGAAAAGTATTTTTCACAAATTTATCAAAGAAAATCATTTCTAACCACTTTAATGCATCTCAAAATATGTATTAAAATATTTTTATTTTTATACAAAATAGTAAATTATATATTTTTATTAAATATATTTATATTCAATGCATATTTGTATTAGAGATGGACTATACCATGTCTAAACCACTAAAAAATAATAATTGTTAGATCTTTAAAGATTCTATCTGGCATAGAAACTTAGATGCTCATTTTCTTTCAAAGCATATACACAAACTGGTTGTGATTTCAAAAAATTCAAAACATCTGTTATTAAAATTGCAGCACTAGTAATTCATCTCACTCCTATCATAACTGCTGTCTCTTTCTACCATTTTAATTTTCTTCTATCCCTTTGTTTTATGGCTACAGGAGGTATAACCAGGGTCTCTTTAGTCCCATCAACCAATATTTGAAATACATCTGAGTATGGTGACTGTTGGGCAGATAAAATATATTATGCTCACTTTGTAAAAGATGGCGCTGCCCACATGAAAGTTCGTTGATATTAATGTGTGTTCTGGGACAGGCTGTGGGCAGGCCAGGTCGTTATAGCCTAAGGCTTAGTTTTAAGAGTAAGCTCTTCTCCACACCCTTGACTGATTGGATGATGTAGGGTGGTGCACTCTCCTAAGGAATCCCATTATACAGAGACTTCCTTGTTTGTATAATTGGATTAAAGGTTTTGATTCTAGGGTATAAAGTTGGAGAGACCAGTAGCTTGATCTCTCTCTCTTGGTTCCAGAGGTTAGTATTAGAGAGGAGAACAGAGTAAGGCCACATGGAGGAGAGGAAGCAGCCAAGATGGCAGAGTGCTGAGGAAGAGTTTGTGCAGGAGGAGATGGGAAACAGAGGTGAATAAGTCTGGTGAGCTAGAAAGCTTTGATGCTAGGAAACTCAGATAAGTCAGTAGCTTTGTGAGCACTGAATGAGTGGGTTTTGGAGCCCAGTGTGTGTTTTTGCTTGCCTGCCGGGTGCAAGCTAGAATTAAAGCTGATGGCTCGCCAGTTTTTGGCTCTGTTGTTTCATTACCGACTGTTCGAATCAAATGTGAACCTGCACGGGTCAGGCTGCTGTAGTAGTGGCCCTGGCTATTGGCTTTACAGTGACACATTATTTTTAAAAAGCACAGAATTATTATTATGAACCTCATCACTTATTCACTTAACTCCTCTCTTATTAAAAATAAATTAATTATACCATAAAATTTATACTTTATAAATTTAAATATGTAAAAATGAGTACAATTTTGTAAAGAGCAAATAGCCTTAAAAATAAATTAGGATTTGGCATCTACTCTATAAATATAATGACGATGATGAAAATAATTCCTTTTTATTTTCCTACAACTCTTCCTTTTGTGTTGATCTTCTCGGAGTGCAAGAGAATCATGAGTTGCTCTGGGTGCTCACCTGGAGCTAGTTCCAGGGCCTTCTTTGCTGGAGCTGAGAGAAACTGTGGAGAAACAATCATAGCCCTCCTACCTTTCTACTTCTTTAAATCCTTAGCTTCCAAACACTAATACTTCAGATAGCCGTAAATTCTCAGATGAAAACAGTTAGAATGAGCTTGAGAAGAGAGTGTCAGAGTTGTAACAGATAAATTTCCCAAAGGTGCTCTGACTCCCATAGAAAAATCCAAACACTGTTTAACCCTAGTTCAGCAAGACTGTACAGGCACTGAATAATCAAACCCCATTGCCTCTTCTGTCAATATCCTAATAAACTGCTAACAAAATTTAGGGGATCAGTATTTTCAGCCTTTTATATAGTGCATTTTCATCAATGAAATAAAAGGTGGTTTTGCATCTCATTTGCATAACTGAACAACTTTCTTTGACTTGTAATTTGCTTATCTGATGTTTTTGTTTAAAAAAAAATTAAATGCTTCTTTTTTTATTGCTTCATATTTATTTTGAAATATCCTCTAATTTTGTGAGCAGAATACTTTCATGGTGAAACTGGAAAACACTGAAGTTTTTGCTGCCTGTCACCAATTCAGCCAAAATGGTAGAGACAGGGATTGAATTTTTATGAGCACTTTATTCCAATGGTGGGCAATCTGGAGAGATGGGGTAGCATTCACAAATTATCTCAACCCCCATTCTCAGCCAAATTATAAACATTTTATAAGGGGAAGAGAAGGTTAGGTAAGTGTTTTAGAACATAGTCAATATTGGAACATAGTCAGTGTCCTTGGAGTACAAAGTCTTTGCTTGTAGTCCCCTGAGGCACAAAGGTGGATCTCTCACAGATTTCCTGGGGCACAAAAGTGTATACTTGCAGATCTTCTTAAATCATGTAGACCTGTTCAGGTATCCCAGTTCTTAGAACAAAGCTTTTATTTGCTTTAATCATTATGTCCACTGACCATAACCAAAGCCACCATTACTTGAGCTAAATTAACTCTTCACTTCTCCCTATCAATGGCTCTATCAAACCAGAAGCCAGAGGGCAAGGAACTTTGGCAGAATATAAACCAAGGATGCAGAGCATAGAACACAGTGGAGGAGAGGACAGAGTGAATTGGAGGGGTGGGGGTGGGGAAGTAAATAAAAACTGATGGCCAAGACAGGAATAGAAATTCTCTGGCCTGAACATTTTCAGCTTCTCTTAAGTAAAACAATCTCCCTTTTACAGAGCATTTTATTTCCATTTCTTAATCTCCTAGATTCTATAACAGAGATAAGAGAACAGAAGACTAGCTTTAGAACATTTTGAGTAAGTAATGCTACTTGAATATTCCTTGACCTTGAGTGACAGGCACACTTTTACAGTAGACTTCATTTTCTGTTGAATCTGATTGATGGAAAAGCATGATTTCCACCCTCTGACAGCCCCACTTTATATTCTAGTGAAGAGTCTCTACAAACTGGCAGAAAGTGTATCTTAGCTGTCAGAAAAAAGAGCAATTTGTGAACTGATTATAGCGGCAATGATTTTGAAGGCTCTAAGTAAAAGTCATCCACCTATCCATGCATAGGATGGCGGAAAAGGGAACCAAGAGAATTAGTGCTCCATGGTTTGGAAAATTTTCATCCTATCTGGATTGTAAAAGATAGTAAAATTAGAAAATTTATTTTCAGGGAGGTGTGATCTAAAGAGAGAGTTAAGACTGTGGCTGGGAAGCATTTTCTTACTGCCTCAGGACTAAAAGGACGCAGTATTGTTACATTTAAGGCTTTTTTAAGAGATCAGGTGTGCAATTCAAATATTTCCTCCAAGATCTCAGAAGAAGATAAAAGTGAAATATATTATCTAGGAAAGACAATAGGGAAAAACCCTTGTTTAATGGAGTAAATCTCTGTGACATCAAAGTTTTTGAAAACTTGATACCATCAGAATTGCCAGCTTAGAATGAAGGGACATAGAAAGGATGAAGTAAAGAAAACAATCAGAGTTTCAAAAGTCTACAGGTAGAAACAGCCTCATAAAACTACTTACCTGCCAACACATGCTACCCCTCCTGAAATGGAAGAGTGACTGTGGGTGAAGGTGCATGTCCAGTGAGTGGAGCTGTGAACGATACGGGCCCTGAAACCTGGCAATAATTGATAATAATTGATTTTGTCTGGAAGCAATATAAACTATTGAACATTTGGGGCAAATAGTTTTGCCAAGGTCAAATCTCTTTTTCTTTTTATAATATTGATTTGTTGTTCTATCAATACTTTTTTATGCATTCATAGGTTGATTCTTGTATGTGCCCTGACTTGGAATCAAACTCATAACCTTGGCTTATCTGGACAATGCTCCAACCAACTGAGCTACTTGGCTGGGGTGCCCTGGTCTAATCTTTATAGATAATCACTAATTTCGTGATGAAGACTCATGGGAAAAGAGGAACTGAGGAATTGGGTGTCTAAATTGATATTATATAGAGTAAAGGATTTAAGGAGATTTAATATTATAGAAAAGAGGGAGAAATATTACAGCCCAGAGTGCCTTAAAATTCGTGGTATCATCTACTACAGCACCAAGATATACCTCTACCTAAGTAAACACTAATTCATTTATATTTCTCAACAAATTTCTCTCAACTTGCCTAAATCATTTTTCTTTATTCAACTCCTTGGGAAAGCAAGAATATTAAAAAGAAAAAAATAATCTGATAAACCTAGTTATGCTCTTAACATACAGTACTAGGACTATTTATATCTTTATATGTATGTTCATATGTATATATGTATGCATTATGCATATATCTTGTACATTCTATGTTACATGTATCTTGTGTACACATATATACTAATGTGTGTATGTTGGGCAGATAAAATATATTATGCTCACTTTGTTAAAGATGGCGCTGCCCACATGCAAGTTTTAAGAGTAAGCTTTTCCCTTTTCCCCACACCTTTGACTGATTGGATGATGTAGGGTGGTGCACTCTCATGAGGAATCCTCCCAGTATGTCTCAGATAAGTGACTTTGTGTCAGAGACTTCCTTGTTTGTAGATTGGATTAAAGGATTTGAATGTATGCTATAAAGTGGGACAGACTGGAAGCTTGCTCTGGGTTCTTTAAGTTAGTATAAGAAAGGAGAGCAGATTAAGGCCACATGGAGAAGAGGAGGCAGCCCAAATGGCAGAATGCTGAGGAAGAAGCCAGTTTGTGCAGAGTTTGTGCAGAGAGAAGGAGATGGGAAACAGAGGTGAATAAGTCTGGTGAGCTACAGACCTTTTGATTCTAGGAAACTCAGATAAGTCAGTAGCTTTGTGAGCACCGAATGAGTGGGTTTTGGAGCTCAGTGTGTGTTTTTAATTGCCCGCCGGGCGCAAACTAGAATTAAAGCTGATGGCTCACCAGCTATTGGCTCTGTTGTTTCATTACCGACTGTCCGAATCTAATGGGAACCTGTACGGGTCAGGTGGCTGTGATCCTGACCTTGGCTACTGGCTTTATAGTGTATAATACATATTATTATACATAGTTGTTGGTCAAATAAGTTTGTAAATATGATATATATATTTGCTTGCTTATAGTTTCCATTGGGTATGGGAGACAGGCTGTAAGCTGGCAGTCATTATAGCCTAAGGCTTAGTTTCCAGGCTAAGCTTTTCCCCACACCGTTAACTGTTGCAAGATATGGGGTGGTGCACTCTTATGGTGAATCCCACTTACGCTTAATATAAGTGACTTTGTATCAGAGACTTTCTTGTTTGTATATTAGATTAAAGGATTTGATTTTTACACTATAAAATGAGCAGACCAGAAGCTTGCTCTCACTTGGTTCCTGAGATTAGCATTAGAGAGGAGAGCAGAGAAAAGCCATGTGGACTCAAGGAGAGGAAGCCAAGATGGCAGAGCACTGAATGAGAAGCCAGTTTGTGCAGAGTTTGTGTAGAGAGAGGGAGATGGGGAACAGAGGTGAATAAGGCTGGTGAGGTAGATATCTCTGATTCTAGGAAACTCAGATAAGTCAGTGGTTTGGGTAGCCCTGAATGGAAAGGGAAGTGTTTTCCCACTGTGTGTATTTCTTGCCTACCAGGTGCAATCTAGGATTAAAGCTAATGGCCCACCAGTTCTAGGCTTCGTTGTTCATTACCATCTGTCTGAATCAAACGAAATCCTTCATGGGCCAGGTGGTTGTGATGGTGGCCCTGACTACTTTCTTTACATTTGGCATAGTCTGGGACAGGAATCGATACAGATCATCATGGAGCAACCACCACTTTTGAGCAGTGTAGTAGAAGACTGGCTGCTGTTATGGTTCCCCATGGCTGTTTTTTGGGGAGGCTGTAGGTGGGCTGACTATTACAGCCTGCATGAGGAAAGCAAGAGCTCTGTGGAAGATGCTACCTGGACCTGCAAACTGAGCAGTGGAAGGAGCTGGAGCAAATGTGGGAAAAAGAGATGCCAACCCTGGAGCTGGAGCAAGCACTGATGGAGGCTGCCCAGGTTTGTGAGTTTTGCTTGGAAATGGAGCAGTCACTGGAGAAGGAATGACAGGTTTGTTAGTTGCAGATTGCCCTTGATGTTGTGGAGAGCAAGCAGTGGCGGGATGCTGGAGCTGAGGCGGTGGTGTCATGGGGCTCACACCTGGGAGTGGGAGCTGGTGTTTTCAGTTCTTTAGAGGATGAGAAGCATCGTGATGGACTTGCAATCTGCAGATTCCAGAAGTTGAGAGCCCAGCAGCAAGGAGTACCTACTACGCCCCTGGTAGGTCTGTGATTCTGGGACATAGGGGTGGATGCCATCATGCTCTCCTGAGCAGAGATGGAAATGCTGACTGCCATTGCCATGTGCTCCTCTTTGGGACAGTGTAAGACCTACCAGGACAGCAGGGATGAGGGGGTGGCTGAGGCCCAATGTGCTTGACTGATTCCTGGACTATGACCAGAGTGAGCACTGGCTCCTTTGTTGGAGGCTCTTATGGATTTTGGACAATGTGAAAGACCCTGATGGGGGTGGGGGACAACTTTGCTGGAGGTCTCCACCCCAACCTGGGAAGCATTTCCCATGGCTAAAAAGAAGGCTGAGGACATTTTGTGCTTTTGGCAAAGTGCTCAGAGACTGGTGAAATATACCTTTGTAATTGTTGAAATTGTATGATTTGTCATGTTGTTGTAATTTGTGTGATGTGTGTAATTTCCTTGTGCAGGAATACCTGTGCTTTAGATTGTTAAGCGAGAAAAAGGAGTGGAATGTTGGTCAAATAAGTTTGTAAATATGATATATACATTTGCTTGCTTATAGTTTGCATTGGGTGTGGGAGACAGGCTCTAAGCTGGCAAAGTCATTATGGCCTAAGGCTTAGTTTTAAGACTAAGCTTTTCCCCACACCCTTGACTGTTGCATGGTGGGGTGTTATGCACTCTTATGAGAAACCTCAGATATGTGACTTTGTATCAGAGACCTCCTTGTTGTATATTGGATTAAAGGTTTTGATTTCTACACTATTAAATGCGCAGACCGGGAGCTTGCTCTCTCTCGGTTCCTGATATTAGCATTAGAGAGTAGAGCAGAGAAAGGCCACATGGAGGAAAAATAAAGCAGCCAAGATGGTGGAGTGCTGAAGGGAAAGCCAGTTTGTGCAGAGTTAGTCCAGAGAAAGGGAAATGGGGAACAGAGGTGAATAAGGCTGGTGAGGTAGATACGTTTAATTCTAGGAAACTCGGATAAGTTGGTGGTTTGGGGAGCCTGGAATGGAAGGGGAAATGTTTTCTCACTCTGTGTATTTCTTTCCCTCTGGGTGCAAGCTAGTATTAAAGCGAATGGCCCACAAGTTCTTGGCTCCATTGTTTCGTTACCATCTGTCCAAATCAAATGCTATTCTGCATGGGCTAGGTGGTTGTGATGGTGGCCATGGCTAATGGCTTTACAATAGTATTAATAATTATTCATATTATTATTTTGAGCAGAGCATTTACCTACCTAGACCTAAGGTATTGATATTGTTATTTTGGTAGGGGTATACCTGAGTTGATGGGAGATGCATACCTTCCCTGTGTTGCCATATGTTTGCATACACAGTTCAGTGATAACTCATTGACATATACTACTGTTTGGTATCATCTTGGCCTCCTTTGGGAATACACTGGTGTGAACATTTTTTTTTATCAAGAAATGTTTTGGACAAAAGGCAGCAAATGGAGGTACAGAAACTGAAGGCATAGTCATTATGCAATTTCATAGGCCTCTGTGAAAAAACATAAAATTTGTTTGTGAGTAAATACAGGCACCTCTAGAGATGCTGGGAAATAAAATAAATGCTGTGGGTGGTGTTGTAAGGCTGTCATTTTCACAGTGATAAAGACAAAGGTAGTCTTCAGCTGGCAGCTATGACAGTTTGTTGTTATAAACTCATTTGTACTCACAGGCCCAAGAAAACCTGGGAAAGGGGTTAATAAATAACAGACAGATAATGTGTGTCTTATTTTCCTCTTAGTAGTGTCAGATTCATGAGGTTAAAATTTTGCCTCATAGTAATTTCCTAGTGCAGGAATACCTGTGCATATTGTTACTTAATATATTTTACCTAATATATTGATTTGCATTGAAATACTAAAATATGATGTATAGCTGTTATTTACAATGTTTAAATGCTGTCAGAGAATAGTTTGACTTTTAAAATATACTTTACTACCGGGAGAAGCAACCTGAGTATCAAGAAATGACTTAATTGCAAGTAGAGACGATAGCAATGCCAAAAAGTCCTGAAGAGCAGGGTGTGTTACAGGTAATCTATAATGTTGTAATCAAGAGATGACAATAATTAGAAAATACATTGGGTCTTGACAAAGCATTTGAAGAAAAATCTTCAAGGTGGAAATAACAAGTGGATGATGATATAGGAGGCCAAGGAAACACCTGATCTTAAAAGTACTTAGTTAAATAAGAAAAATATACTCATTTAGTTAACAATATATTTGTCTAGCAAAATTGAAGTTTAAAATATTTTTTATATTATAATTCCTCAGCAGTAGCCAAGGTGGCAGGTCTACTCTTTTAAAATATCTTTCATTAACAGAATCTAGAAAGAAGATTACAAAAATATAACAAATTCGAGTATAAAATATCACTGTCATATTACTCTTCTTATATATATGACAACATTGCTTAATGCATCTATTATATTATTACTGTGTATCTTCAAAGAAGGTGGAGGTTTGTCATTATATGTCAGAAAACTGACCTTTTAGTGCTTAGAAAACCATTGAGTTTGTATTAAACACTCAAAAATTAATTCCCAGCCTGACCAGGTAGTGGAACAGTAGATAGACCATCGAGCTTGAACTCTTGAGGACCCAGGTTTGAAACCCTGAAGTCTCTGGCTTGAGCGTGGGCTCATCCTGCTTGAGCGTGGGCTCATCCTGCTTGAGCGTGGGCTCATCCAGCTTGAGCATCAGCTCACCAGCTTAAGTGTGGGTTTGCTGCTTTGAGCGTGGGATCATAGACACGATTCCATGGTCTCTGGTTCAAAGGTCACCGGCTTGAGTCCAAGGTCACTAGCTTGCTTAAGGGGTCACTGGCTCATCTGAAGCCCCCCTAGTCAAAGCCCATATGAGAAAGCAATCAATGAACAACTAAGGTACCTCAACAAGAAGTTCATGTTTCTCGTCTCTCTCCCTGCTTCCAGTCTGTCTGTCCGTAACTCTCTCTTGTTAAAAAAAAAAAAAGTTAATTTCCATAAAAGGAACAGTGAATGTAAGATAAAACACAGAGCAGAAGACCATTTGCATGCATAAGTCTAGTAATACAATATCTTCTTTTTTTTTCTTTTTTTTTTTTTTACAGGGACAGAGAGAGTAAGAGAGAGGTATAGATAGGGACAGACAGACAGGAACAGAGAGAGGTACAGATGAGAAGCATCAATCATTAGTTTTTCGTTGCCGTTGTGACAGCATAGTTGTTCATTGATTGCTTTCTCACACATGCCTTGACCGCAGGCCTTCAGCAGACTGAGCACCCAGTTGCTGGAGCCAGCGACCTTGGGTCCAAGCTCGCGAGCTTTGGCTCAAGCCAGATGGGCCCGCGCTCAAGCTGGCGAGCTCGGGTCTCAAAACTGGGTCTTCCGCATCCCAGTCCGGTGCTCTATCCACTGTGCCACCGCCTAGTTAGGCACAATATTTTCTTTTTCAAGTAAAAAATATATTTTACTTTTTTACTCAGCAGGAGAACAATAACATTTTTTCCTGCTTAGTGGAAGCAGGAACAAAAATATTTTGTAACAAGAAAATCCTTATGGTACTTCTGATTGATTTTTGACTGCTCTATCTATATATTTTTATTTAATAAATGTAGTTTGAAATTTAAGGAGTTTTTATTCTTCTTTGTATCTTGGGAAATATGTATGTAGATATGTTTTCATATCATTTGGCTTTCAAGTGGTATTTCACAAAAGTTCTTATTTATCTTCTTGAACTTTCCAGATAAAAAGAAGCCATTTATTTTTCACCCTGTACCCCTACCAGAAACTCCGATGATATTGACTAGTAACTTAGGTCTTTTGGAGTCTTTGGTTTTTCTCAGTTCATGATGACTCTACCTTTAAGTTGAAAAAAAAAAAAGATTTCCAACAATTGTGTTCTCAAATAAGTGTAAAATCCAGTGATAATCTCTGCCAAAAGAGACTTATTTTCTGGCTATAAGTGAAGTTGACTTTTGTGTGAAAACTTTTCTGTGTATATTTAATTGCCACATATTATATCCTAAGTAAACGCTGTCACAACAAAGGCTGCCACAACTCTTTAATAGAAAAAAAATCTTCTTCCTTAAGATGCTTAAATGTGTGTTCATCAAAATATTGTTAGTGCAGCTTTAAACAATGTTTCTTCATTCTTATCAAGAACTTCAGTTCACTGACCTTCTTCCTTTCTTTGCATCATTCTCTCTACTCATTCACAAGTGGACAGAAAGAAGGTATTCTTTCTCTCCTCAGCCTTCACAACAACTGCATTGTATTCCTGTAAATAATTATCTTGATATTCCTTCAAATGTAAAATGTGCTCTATGGAAACATTTCTAGTTTGCAAACCCTCACTGCTACAAAATGGCTGCTGCTTCACAATTTTTAAAAAGTACTATAAACTGGAATGACTCATTATGTCATTGGTTTACAAGATCTATTAACAAAACACTTAATTGCTTATTCTGCAGTATATATGATGTTGATTGCGAGAGAGGAAAATGTTTTTCTCAATCCTCTTAGGCACCCTGGTAGGGTCTGAAAATTAAGCTGACAAAGACAGATTCACAGGATAAAAGCACACAGGCTTATTTAATATAAGTTTTTAGCGACCCACAAACATTCAGAAGGAAGGTTTAACCTAGGTTTAATGAAGAGTGGACAGTACTGGAGCAATAGGATAGATCAGAACATATGAGGTAAGTGTAGTAAAGTGGGGGAAATTTAACAATGTTTGCTTGTTAAGATTCTTCTGGATTCTTTGGGAGATAAGGATGCTTCTTTATTTATGGTATAGGGAGGTCACATGTCACAGGAGAATTTTAGAACTTCTTTCAGAGGGGAAGATCAAAGTGACTTGCTTCCACTGTTTTATCAGACTTCTTCAGCTTAAAATATCTGGTGTGCCAAAGTGCCACATTTTGGTGTAATGTGTCCTGCATCCCACCATGATTCTTGTCTTCTTTCTGTAATTGCTTTGGATTTCAGTACTCTGTTATTTCCTGTTTCTCCTTGGAATGTGCTGACAGTTTCTCCTGGTGGTGTTCATTGCAACTTCTTGGAAGGTCAGACTTTGATTAAACACTTTCACCGTCAATACCGTCATTCCTGTTGCTCCAGCTATTGGGGTCAGGCAAGGGGGGTGTCCAGCTGACTTTCAAATACTCCAATTAACATATGTAAACCCAAATTCTTTTCTTTTTACCTCACCAACCTTCTTCCTCTTCTGTATTTTTCATTTTAATGAATGACACAGCTATCTGAATAATTGCTGAAAATTTAGGTTTCATACTGATAAATCATTTTTTAAGTGGGCGCCATGTTCTATCAATTTATCTTTGAAAATATCTCAAAAAGCAATTTTCTCATTTTTATTATTGCTGTCAATTTAAAACTGATTTCTTGGCCTCTAATCTTAACCAAGGTTAATGATTTTCACGAGTATGCTGTTTCTACATCACAGAACGTATCATAGCATATTCATTGAAAATATTTCTGCATTTTTCCATTTACTTAAGGATGTGTTTAATATAACCTGCAGAAGCCTCATAATTTGGAACCTTCATTTTCTAAGTCTCATCAGTTTGTTCCATTGCTAAATTCTATTTTCTTGGATTCCTTTTTTCTTCTGTATATCTTTGCATTTGCAATTGTTGCCTTTTATGCTCAAAATGCTCCCTTCAATCCATTGTCTGTATCTTAACCATATGAATCCAAATTCATGTTTGCACCACTTTTTTATATTGTGTTACTTTTTTTTTTGTCAAGAAAATTCTGATATCCTTTTTTTACCAGAGTAATAGGATAACACATAGAATATTATAATTTAATGTTTCTTTCTGTCTCTCCCATGAGTTTATTCAGGTCTCATCCTCAACTTTTTTGTTTTCAATACATTATAACATACAACATTCCTAATAATATATTTCTTGATTATCTGTGTATATGTGTGTGTGTGTGTGTGTGTTTAAAAAAAAATTGATACTGTCAAAGAATGATAAAGCAGACTTTAATTAAAGGAACTATCATGATATATGTAGGGACCACTGCAATGAGGTTCTGCAGTATTGGAGAAAAAATAAGATCTTTTCCATATACAATAAAAAAGTGAGATTTTATAGTTAGGGGATAGTAGTGAGGTTGGAAGTTGGATCAGTGGATGAAGAATTATTAAGAGCAAGCATCATGCATAAGGGTGACTCTGGCAGAACTGACTTGAGAGGATTCTTGCTGAGGGCAGGTCAGAGTCATCAGACATCAGCTAGGAGATGTTGGAAGATGAGGAACCAGACCAGGTATGGAAGACGATCAGAGAAAAAGGATAGGGGATTTTGAATTAGTTGAATTATTGCTAAAATTTGACAATGAGGAAATAAACTTGGAAAGTCAAAAGTCCAGACCTACTAGAGAAGAGGATTCATGAAAACTAATTAGATTTTGGTCAAAGAGAGAATCTTTAGATAGATACATAGATAGATAGATAGATAGATAAATAAGAGATAGATATATATGTAGTTCTATATGTTTTATGATCTAAAAATATATTTATAACCTTTTATAATATATAAATATATATGTTATATAATATGTACATTATAGATATAAATAAAATCTTTAAGGCAAAGTTGGAAATTCTAAAGTGACTTGTTAGATGGAAGAAACTTATAAATGTATGTTCTAAAGAAAAAAATATTCTACTTCCAATGACAGTTAAAATAAAACCTGTTATTTTTAGTGTAGTTTTACTTAATAAAAATGCAATTTTACAACAAAAGCAAAAATGAGTAAGTAGACTACATCAAACTAAAAAGCTTCTACACAGCAAATGAAACGATCAACAATATTGAAACTACCAAACAGAAGAAAATGTTTACAAATATATATCTGAGAAAGGGTTGATATCCAATATCTATAAAGAATCCACAAACAGTAAACAAAAAATGTCATTTAAAAAATGGGCAGATCTCAATAGATATTTTTCCAAAGAATCATAAAAATAGCCAAGAGGTACAAGAAAAGGTGCTCAACGTTACTAATTATTAGGGAAAGTCAAATCAAAATCACAATGCGATAGTATCTTACCTATTAGAATAGGTGTGTTATCCCAAAGACAAGAAATATTAAGGGTTGCCATGGACATGGAGAAAAGGGAACCCTTGTACACTATTGTTGGCAATGTAAATTATCCATCATTATAGATATTTAAATAAAGATGCCTCAGTAAATTAAAACTAGAACTATCATATGACCAAAACAGATAAATCTTCAAAGATAACATTACAAAAAATTTTTTTTTAAGTAACTATGTGTCCTATAGATATTAACTAGATTTACTATGATGCTCATTTTATAATATATACAATATCAGATCATTGCGATGTGTATCTGAAACTAATATATTATATATTAATTATATTTTAATAAAGTAATTTAAAGATCAAGCTAAAGACTATTATTATGGCCAGTTAAACTTTAGAGACTTTAAAAAATATTTTATTGACTGGAGGTTATGTTTCTCAATTAATACAGGTAACTAGTAATAGATAAAATTTAACTTCTGAAAGAAATATAAAGAAAACAAAACAAGCCTGACCAGGTGGTGGCGCAGTGAGTAGAGTGTTGGACTGGGATGCGGAAGACCCAGGTTCGAGACCCAGAGGTTGCCAGCTTAAGCATGGGCCCATCTGGCTTGAGCAAAAGCTCACCAGCTTGGACCCAAGGTCGCTGGCCCCAGCGAGGGGTTGCTTAGTCTGCTGAAGGCCCGCGGTCAAGGCACATGTGAGAAATCAATCAATGAACAACTATGGTGTCACAATGGCAATGAAAAACTAATGATTGATGCTTCTCATTTCTCTTTGTTCCTGTCTATCTGTCCCTATCTATCTCTCTCTCTGACTCTCTGTCCCTGTAATCAATCAATCAATAAATAAAGCTTTAAAAATGATTAATTTAAGAAAACAAAACAAAACAAAGTACCTTGGTTTATGAAGGGAAGTCAAGGGGATTTATTTATAATTCAAATCAAAAAGAATCTAACTTTTGGCCAAACTTTTATACACATTCACACATATAAACGTACATAACAGCATATACATTCTAACTAACACAAACCCTCAAACCTTCCTCTCCATTTCTTTTTTCTATACTAGTCTCTTTTCTGAGGCAATTTGTTCCACATTTTGAAGCTGCCCTTTGTCAACTCAGACAGATGACATCTTCAGCACTCTCTATCAGAAATAGAATTCTGTCTTTGCTTGAGTTCTGTAGCCACCCCAGTACAATAACTGAATCCAAGGAAACAGATGCACATATGTAGACCAGGTTGAGTCTCATGTGCATCTGCATGGCATGAAAGGCAGGGTCATGGGATTGAGAGCCTCACCCATAATTACACAGAGAAATGTAGAGGCTATTCCTCTAAAAAGAATACAAAGAAGCCAAAAAAACAGATAGTATATATAGTTCAGGTATTTATTTTCCAAGTTCAAATCTTAGGCAAAACTAATAAATTTGTGGATTTATTTTAACAAACTCAATGAGTGTAAGAACAGGTTATTCCCAACCTTGTTTTATGAGCTCACTACTTTTCTAAAATTAACTTGTGCATGCCCTAAAAGATTTAACCTGCTAGCACAAAGAAAATAATGTTGTATTTCTCATATTTAGAATCCAACATAATTAATAGATATGCGGGTAGCATTACTTCAGTCATTTAGTTGAATTCACACTGAAACCACAGAGGTAGTCTGATCCACTTGTTGATTTAGACCGGGAGTCCCTTGGTGATGATCTATTGATAGACCCTGGATTACCTGTTTGAAATACAAAGCAATCTGCAGTTTGTGGCTGCTTCTGGTGGGTTGGGATGTGTGTTGGAGGGACCCAGCTGCACTCTAAGGCTGGTTTCCAACAGTTCTGAAGATAGATCAGCAAAAGGCCCCAGGATCCTCAATATGTGTCTTCACCTGTTAACTGTCTGTTAGTCTCAGGTCTTGAGAGAACCTCTGGCAGTACGTGAGCTGTTTGAGGGAGGTTCTCGGTGACTCACCAGGTAGGGGGCAAGTAGTGTTCACTAGATTGATGCAAATTTAAACTTAGAGCCAGGGCTGGGTTTGAGGCCATTCAGCAACAGTCTCTAGGCACAACAAGGTCAGCTGCCACTAGCCATGTGGCTTTAGACCTTTGTGATAAGGCTGAGTTTCAGGGATTCATCAGGGTGAGGCCATGTTCATAAGGCCCACACCAATGAGAAGGTAGGAATTTGCACAAAAACGGTGTCACTGGTCTAGAGTCTCCTTTTCCCAAGAGCCACATAACTTCAGTTTTCTCCAGAGTCTCCCCAGCTATCCTAGAGAGTCCTTTGCACTGGGATGCCTGACTGGCAGTACTGAGTAGCCCAAGCGTAGCTGAGCAGAACTTCCAGGAATCAGGAGGTTCTGCCCTGTTGTGCCAGCTAGCAAGGAGCTCTGCTGCTAAGCCTGTGGGGTGGGGTGCTCAGGCCACAGCAGGGGGCACTGCAACAGCAATGGAGGTGTAAAGGTGGGACTCTGTTGCTGCTGTCACATGCAATATAATTTTGTTAACTTTATATAAAGACTAAGGAGTACTAATCAGATCAGTAATATTAGAACTAGAAAAGGCTAGTAAAATTTAATAGAACAACTCTGTCTTAGTAAAAAATGAAAGGGTTATTTATAATGTGCCATATTTGAAGAGAAAGGCAGATCGTTTAATTATGAATCTGAACTTCTTGAGCTTGACATTTATCTCCTTGGTGCATAATTTTTTAAATCATTAACCCATGCAATATAATACAAAAATGCTAAACTACATAAACTCTCATACACAAAAGATACCAACTAAGATCCCATTCATTTACGGATAAATTACCAGAAGAGTTTTGCCATAGATAAAACCTATTATCTTTACACTAAATATGCAAATAATGCAACACACTCATTGAAAGAGAAAAGAATAAAATCTCTTAGTTCAAATGTCAGTCACAAAATGTCATGCATTTCCATATTCTTATCAAATTTTCTTGATTTCATTATCAAAGGTAATAATACTATTTATTTTATAGTTATTAATCACTATGACACAGAAATATAAAGTAAAATATAAAAGTTATGTGACCCATATGACCTTGGTAGTTTCTACTCAACATTCTTTGGAAGTTCACATTTTCTCAAATATAATATTTAAAATACGAAATATCCTGGATAAAATAGGTAGAGTATTCTATGGTAAATATTTCAAGTAAGGAAATATGTTCTTTATTAAATAAAAATTATGATATTCCCTTAACTGTATATATATATACATATATATATATATATACATACATATATATATGTATATATATATATGTGTGTTTGCTAGCCAAAAAATGATTTTTAATAAAAATATCTAAAAATTAATAGTATGCTTTTTTGTTAATTCAAAATCTCATATATTTATATTTTTTCTTCTTTCAACATTTAAGCTTTCTTAAAATTTTTCTGATTATATTATTCTCTGTATGAAAATCTTAAATAGCTACTTATGTCACTTAATTAATTTTGGTGTATATTTTAATATAGTCTTATTTTATATAAAGACTTTATTTTTTAGCTTTTCCCAGCTGAATATTTTCTTCTCTAGATTCTTACCATCATTTCAAAATTCTTTGCCTTCAGTTAACTTGCTTAATTAATGTTTTCAATCTACTGAAAGATGTCTAATATCACAAAAGAAAAAAAATTAATGTCATATTCTTGAACACTCTTAACTGAAAATGTTTATTCTCTTAACTTTGATAACTCTTCATCTGTATTTCTGTTATCACTTCACATACATACATATTTTATAGAACATCTATTCTTTACAGGCCATGTACATAGTCATTTTAAAAATAAAAATGAAGAAGATATAAATCTGATGTGTGCTGATTAACAAATCAATAGCATGTGAAAGAGAGAAATCTATAGAAATAACCTATAAAATTGAATACAAAATACTTGTATGGATGCTAAAAACAGGTCAGTTACATTGGACTGAGTCTTCACAAAAGGCCTAAATAAAATATAACCTTTTGAAAGAGATTCTATCTAGAAAAGAAAAACACAGTGATAAACAAATGCAGGCCAAGAGCCTCAGAATATGTACGTACTAGGAAGAGCAGCAAATAATATGTAGCTAGAGTATAAAGACACAGCGTGTGGTTCGGGAGTAATTAGGCCAAGGATAGCAATAGATGAGCTAGAAAACACCTGGAGCAAAAATGTGATGAGACTTGTTCTTTATGCTAAGGAAATATGGCATCATTATAAAGGTAGTAATGAAAGCCTCTTCAGCACTTGGTGTAGAGAATAGACATGATATCACCCAGAAAAATTAACTCTGAAAGCAATATCAATAAAAAACAAGATAAGAAAATTACAGGATCAGAACAACAAATGAGAAAAATGTAGATTGCCTTGATTCCATTAAATGACCATAGGACTATTAACAGAATACAATGGGAATAAATGATCAAATCAACAGATAATTCATCTCTAAAGCTGATAAATTGGCTAATTGCTGGCAGGAATTAAATAGGAATAGTGTTCCAGTTTGTTCCCAAGCATTCTTCTCTCAAGACTTGAGTGGACAATGAATGGTGCAACTAAACCCACATGGAATTTCAAAATGAGATTTTTACAAAGTGTCAAGAACATGGGGCTGTTGTCAACTGTTAACACGTTGAGTTCAAATTCTCTCTCAAATGTTTATGTAACAAATCAATAGATAATTCTAAGTATATACCACAAAAGGATGTTATAATGTGTTATTAGTCAAAAATAACTCAGAAAAATTTGAAATTACTTATATTAATAAGGGTGAATGAAGGTAGAAAAACCAGTAGACTGATATAATACAGTATGTAGTAGGTATTTATTATTTTCTATCTCCTATCATTTTTCCCCAAATAATACAAATTTTATTTAGAGCATACATTATTTTGACAAAAAATAAGATATAGAACTTATTCTCTGGGTTTCTAAAAATGGCCGTAAGTATGTGACATAATTATAGCCCATGGTATGTAGGAAAGTGTGTTCTGGATGGAGATTTTAGGAACGAAAAGAAGTATTTTCTTTTTATAAGCTCCTTTATTTTTATTTTTTAAATTATTACTGATCTTAGGCCTGACCCGGGATGGCGCAGTGGATAAAGCGTCGACCTGGGAACACTGAAGTCGCCAGTTTAAAACCCTGCACTGGTCTGGTCAAGGCACATATGGGAGTTGATGCTTCCAGCTCCTCCCTCCTTTCTCTCTTTCTCTTTCTCTCTCTCTCTCTCTCTCTCTCTCTCTGTGTCTCCTCTCTAAAATGAATAAAATAAAAAGAAGTTTAAATTATTACTGATCTTAGACAGAAAGAAAGAGAGAGATTAGAAACATTCATCTGTTCCCATATGTACCCTGACGCGATCAAACCCACAACCTTTGTATATTAAAATGACACTCTAATCAACTGACCAACCTGGCCAGGGCAAAAAGAGTGTATTTTTAATGAAAAAGGCCAAACTTATCTATATAAAACTCTTTATCTTCATGTTAAAATGGTGCTAGAGAGAACAATTAACTTGTGAACACTGAGAAGAGAACTTCATGCTAGGGTTCATGAATAAAAAATAGATAACACCTATGAGCTTGAGAGCATCAAAGGGTTACTGTAAAAATTTGGGTCATCAGCATTTTTTTTCTTGTTATGAGAAAAAAAACGTAGTTCCACTGGGTTTTTCAAGATAGATAATGGGTTCTTTCTCTCCCCTACTTTACTTCCTCCTTTTTGACAGAAGTCATAGGCTTTTGGATCAGAAAACAAACTCTTTATTACAGAGCAACTCAGTGTGGGTTTCCTGAAGTCCAATCCCCACAAGATAATGTGATGAAGGAGTGATGTCACCCCATGCATGTAGTAAGTTTTCACAACAAGCGAGGAGCTCCAAAATTATAACACTCAGAACTGCCATAAGAGAGAGAGAAATAAAAAAGAGAATATTTTATTCTGAAGTGCAAACAAATCTCTCCAGATGGGGAAATAATAGTCTCTAGTCACCAATCTAGAATGTAATACAATAGATATAGAAAACATTGCTCTGTACATTTCCCTGGAGCCAGGTGTCATCTCTAGATTCTAAGGTGTATTTGTTTGTTAATTTTTTAAATCTTACTCCTGTAGAAAATTATCATACATTTAGTTGCTTAAGATGACAAAAATATGCTATCATTTGTTGGGTCAGGAGAGGGTTCTCTTTTTCGTTTTGTTTTAATTTTTAAGACTCAACTTTACTGATTAATTAGGAGAGTACATACAAGTTAAAACATCTTCACATTAAAGAACTTTGTCTCTCCTGGGAGCTAGTATTTTACTCTGCTAAAATCAAGATGTCAGCAAGATTACATATCTTTCTGGATACTCTGGAAAAAAAAATTATTTTCTTTCCTTGCTAGCTATTAGGGTCTGCACACATCTCTTGACTCATGGCTCCCTTTTGTCAGCAGACTAAGTCATGACTGGTCCAGTCTTTTGCTTATTGCATTACTCTGACCCTGACTTTCCTGTCTCCTTTCTGTATGATAAGGATGTTCAAGATTACATTGAGTCCACCCAAATAATCTCTGATTAGCAACCTCAATTATATATTTCATTCTTCTTGCCATGCAATATACAGGTTATGGAAATGAAGACATGGACATCTTTGGAAGCCATTTTTCTGCCTTGCCTGCTACACACGGCATGTTTGCTATCCAATCAATCTTTAAACCAAGTTTGCCAAGTTTCTTTATTCAGAAAACCCAGACTGTATAAAAAACTGTAAATATTCATAGAGAAAATTTTTGTTGTTTTATTTTTATTTATTTATGTTTTTAAATTTATTTTTATTTTTTCACAGGGACAGAGAGAGGGATAGATAGGGACAGACAGACTGGAACAGAGAAAGGAAAGAAGCATCAATCATTAGTTTTTCATTGCCGTTGCAACACTTTACTTGTTCATTGATTGCTTTCTTACATGTGCCTTGACCGCGGGCCTTCAGCAGCCACCCCTTGCTGGAACCAGCGACCTTGGGTCCAAGCTGACGAACTTTTGCTCAAGCCAGATGGGTCCTTGCTCAAGCTGGCGAGCTAGGGGTCTTGAACCTGGGTCTTCCGCATCCCAGTCCAACGCTCTATCCACTGCGCCACCACCTGGTCAGGCTTTCTGTTGTTTTAAATAAACATTTATATATGTTTTACAAAGCTACATGACAAACTTAAGTTATCTGAAGAGCCTTTGCTTGGGGCACTTCAGTATCAGAGTTCTCAGAATTGAGAAAGAACCAACAGGTGGTGGATGTAATAAAGAGAGTGGATAGTGAAGTCAAAGGATAAGCAAAGTATGGTCTTTTAGAAGTTAAATGAAGAAAGTGAATAAATTTTTCAAATGCTGTTTTAAATCAAGTGAGATGTGCATTCAGAAATCATCATCAAATTTTATAGCATATTTTAATTGGATTTATTGTTTTTGGTGTTGAGTTGTATGAGTTCCTACATATTTTGGATATTAATCCCTCTGAGAGCTGTTCTTTGCAATATCTCTTCCCATTCAGTTGGTTGCCTTTTTTGTATTATTGGTGGTTTGTTTTGCAGTAGAGAAGTTTTTTAGTTTGATATATATTTTGTTGTATATATCTTATGTTGATAATAATCTTATCTTTTAGAATTACTCACTAAGAAACTTACAGGTGAAATAGTAATGTAGAGTTTGCTTTGAAATGGAGATGAATAGATAAAATACCAGGTTAATAATGTTGACAAATTCTGATACCAGGTAATGGCTAACTGGACCCATTATTCTATTCCCTCTAGCCTAATGTAAATTAGAAAAATAAATCCACAGTAAATGAATTGCTGGACTTGCTCCATTGGCTATAGTTTGTTGAGCTTTTAATTGGACAATTATTAACTGATTGGTGAGGATTTATTAAAACCAATACCGGTAGCAATTCAGTTTTTAAAGCTTTATTTGTACTACCTTAGGACAAGCTCTCTTGGAAGTTGCAATTATAAAATTGATGATATAATTTCTATGAAGAATCTTGTAGACAAGAAGTAACATACAAGATGGGGCAAAAGTAGTTTACAGTTATGTGTGTAACACAGTTTTTTCTTATATTGTTATTTATCAGTTATTGTATTGTTTTTCATACAAACAACTTTAAACTACTTTGCCCCATCCTGTAAAGTACACACACATGCACACCTACACACAAGTGAAGTTAATTTATGTTTTTTGTATATTTACAGTCCTAAAATATTCATACTAATTTTTGTTGCAATGCTATCTTTTTTATAGATTTGAATTACAGCAAATTAAAAATTTTATATTTTCTTCCTAGATATTTCTGGTCAATAAATCAAGTTGAATTACACTCTCTATTAATTGTCATTCAGGAATTATAATGAGTTTTTCAGGTGAGGCACCAAAAAAAAAAGAGATTTTTATTTTATTTAGCTTGAGCTTTAAAAACAAATAGCTGTTAGGCAACATCAAGGAAAATTAACATAATGTAGCATAAGTTCAAAACTTAACACTGGTGTTTGCCAGTAAGTTTATTACTCAACACAGTAGCATATGAATATATGGGACCTAAGAAGGAATTCCTTGGCAAGAAGAAGCCCACATACCTGCCAAAGTGTCCATACACCTGGTGAGAAGAATTCTGTGTCCACAACAGAGTCTGAGAAATCAATCCACTAATCATTCAACATAAATTACTGTCTAAGTCTTAGGTCGTAGCCACTTAGAAATAGAAACAGAAAACGTGGTCATCCAGAGATATTTAAAATGTCTGTTCATCACTTCTTTTAGTTAACTAGATAATTTAACACCAAAAATGCACAGATGCACTTTGAATGAGTATATAGGGTAGTGGAAAAAGATTCTCTAACCATAGCAGTATGGTTTTAGATAAAATTTCATTGGCAAATGTTATTTGAAGATGTGTGAAAAGATGGAATAAGCAACACTATTCAGAAGGGCAATACTGATGTCCCTAGATCTGGCATTTCTGGTAATATCAACAGAGGTATTTATAAAGAAATGAAGAAAAATAGATATATTATACATTTTAGGCACTGTAAAATTCAATAATTTAGAAGTAAGTAAACAGTATAATTTTTGAAGGAGGACAGAAACATGGGCTATATTATATTTAAATTCAACTTTAGCATGCAAAAGAGCATGAAATATTGGTAAAATATTAAAAGTTTTTGAAAACTTTTGTGACGGCATATCTGTTTCTGAATTTTTTGTTGTTTTGTTTTAGCTTGAGGAAGAGAAAGACAGACAGAAAGATAGAGAGATGAGAAGCATCAACTTGTATCTGTGGCACATTTAGTTGTTCATTGATTGCTTCTCATATGTGCCTTGACCGGGGATCTCTAGCTGAGCCAGTGACCCCTTGCTCAAGCAAGCAACCTTAGGCTCCAGCAAGCGACCTTGGACTTCAAGCCAGTGACTCTTGGGCTCAAGCCAGCGACCATGGGCTCATGTCTCTGATTCCACGCTCAAGCTTGAGGGACTCACGGCACACAAACTGGTGAGTCTGTGAAGAGCATGAAAGTTTCTAAATACCAATTGTTGCAATTGCTATTTTTATCTATGTTATCTGTTGAACCCATTCATGGGCTATCTCAGATTCTCCAAAATTCATTTTTAAACAATTTTTTTCCTGCACATGATTTATGTTAATTATTATTACTTTCTTTTTCTGTTAGAACACATAGTTCTACGTATCCAATTTATCTTTATTGTCTAATGACTCCATGACATTTATTTCCCCCTTGGTCTGTCTTCAAAATGAGAAAAATAATGACTATATGGCTTGAAATATTTATTAATAAAAAGTGCTCATTGCCCTGATAAGGTAGCTCAGTTGGTCAAAATGTCCTGGAACTTCAAGGTTGCAGGTTTGATCCTCAATCAGGGCACATACAAAAATCAACCAGTGAATGTATAAGTAAGTGGAACAATAAATTGATGTTACTTTTTATCTCTCTCTATCTCTCTCTCTCCCTTCCTCTCTAATATCAATAAATAAAAAATTTAAAAAGAGGCAAAATGTACATTAGCACACTTTTCAAATATTAGTTCAAATTTTAATACCTCTCCAAAATTGGAAATTTCATCTTCCATTATAATAAGAAAGATGTATTATACTTGATGTCTTTGCAATATTAATATACCTAGACAAGGAATAGTTTGTTTTTAGAATCCATCAAATAAAAATGTTTTAAGTCATAATTCTATTAAAATGAAAGCAGAAAGTTTCCAGAATTCTTCCCAAAATAACTTATATTTTTATTTTTATGTTTGTTTGCTTTTCTTATATGTTTTTATCTGTTGTTCCTTTTAAAGTTTAGAAATATAGATAAATCGGCAAATTTGTTTCTGAACTTTCTAGTATCTCAGTCCCTGAATTCTAGTATAGTATGTACCCAAACACATTGAAACCTTACTATGCACTAAGACTCAACTTCCCATAAACCTCACTTTTAAGTTCATTTTTTTTTTTTTAAGATAAACATTGCAACAGCTGTCAAACCCCACTGGTAATCTATTTTCAGAGAAGTCTCATCATACTGTTTATGAAGAAAAATCTTCTAAATGTATTGTCACAAAAGTTTTCAAGAACTTTTAATATTTTACCAATATGCTCACTCAGTTCCTTATTATTTTGGGATCCTGCTGAGTAATTTTCTCAGCTTCTTAGCATGATGATTTGCATTTCTTCTCACATCTGGCTTCTTTTTCTGCCTTTTATTTTATATTGTTTGGACTGACATAGTAGCTTCAATGATCTCGTCTAAAGACAGTAAGATAAAACTATTCTTAAAAATGAAAAATTACCACACACACTTGTAGGTTGTCTTTAGATGCTGGTGTTTGTATGCTTTAAAAATGCAGTAGTAAGTACTGTCTTGTTGTCCTTCATCATAGAATGCTGGCTCTCAGATTTCTTTTTAAACAAAATACATATTTTAGTTTTTTAAAAGAGAAAATGTGGTCCTGGCCAGATAGCTCAGTGTATAAGCATCAGCCCAGCATATGAACATACTGGGTTCAATTCCTGGGTCAGGGCACACAAGAGAAGTAAGCATTTGCTACTCTCCTCTTTCCTCTCCCTTTTCTCTCTCTTTTCCTTTCCTGAAGCCAGTGGCTCAATTGTTTTGAGCTTTTTCCCCAGGCTCTGAGGATAGCTCTGTTGGTCAAAGTGTCAGCCTCACGAGCTAAAAATAGCCCAGTTAATTTGAGCATTGGCCCTAAACAGAGGGTGCCCTATGAGGACACATGTAGGAGTATGGCTCATTATCTTCCCTCTTCTCAATAATAATAATAATAACAACAACAACAATGACAAAGAGAAAACTTATGTATTTTAATTTATATTAGATGGATGGCTTCCATAGAGTATCTGAAGAAAATTCAGAAAAAAAAAAGAAAATTCATGATATTGATTTTTTCTTCTGAAAGCATTTTCAATGACACGTAAAGCTATATTTTCCAATATATGGTGAGATATCTTAATCACTTGAAACTGAACTGCAGTGCACTTTAGCATAAAGGATTTCAAACCAACCAAGATGACAGCTATGATTATGACAATAATGATGATGATATTCATCTGCAAAACACTGCTAGAGTTTTGTTGTTATTGTTATATTTAATATTTTAAAATCTCAATATTAAACAAGATCACTATGCTCCAGTGATTCAGTTAGTAGAAAATTCTACTAGGAGTTAAGAATTCTGAACTCATCTAAAGATACATAGAAAGTACAACCGAAGGTCAGTCCCTTATTATTTATAAACTTACAATTATTTGTATATTTTCTTGTGTATTACATATTTGTTCCTACTGACTGAGAGTTTTTAATTTTTTAAAATCACCTTTTAACTAGTGCCTAGCATGGAGGGAAAAGAAGTTTTAATAAATGGTTGCCAAATAAGTTAACAAATTTCCAAAATAAAACACATATTTGCTATCTACTACTATTGAATATTAATACTAAATTAATATCAATTTATTCAGTACTTTGAAATAAAGCAAGATCTTTTTTTGAGAAGAATTTAGTACTCAGGCTCTGTATCCTATTCTAGAACAATTGTCAAAAGTAATTTTTCCTTAAGGTTTCTATATATATGGAATATTCAAATAAAGAACTGAATATAACTCAATCACATAAGATGTTTAAATTTAATTTGTAACCATTCAACATAATAAACCATTTAGGAATTATTTTAAAAATTATAGGCAAGAAGCCTGACCTGTGGTGGTGCAGTGGATAAAGCGTCGACCTGGGAACACTGAGGTCGCCAGTTCAAAACCCTGCACTGGTCTGGTCAAGGCACATATGGGAGTTGATGCTTCTAGCTCCTCCCCCCTTTCTCTCTCTCTCTCTCCCTCTCTTTCTCTCACTCTGTGTCTTCTCTCTAAAATAAATAAATAAAAAGAAAAGAATTTTAAAAAATTATAGGCAAGATATATTAGTCTGATATTGAATTGACTCAGGATTATAATGCATGCAACTCAGTATAGAATTATAAATACCATAAAACAAACTTAATTCCATAAAAATATAAAGATATGAGTTGATTTAAGTATCCATGAAAGACTACAGGTTGTTTTTCTTTTGTATCTTTAGTAATAAAATGTACTGTAGTGAGTTTTTAAATAAAGAAAAACAGTGTGTTATTAATTTGTAAGCAAGAACTGATTGTATTAATTATAGATCTATATATTGACTATTAAACAGCATGAGTGAGGTTAAGGGTGCCAAACCCACAAGTTAAAAATCCACATATAAGTTTTGATACCCCCATATTTCAGTCCTATCCTTATGGTATTGGTCACAGGACACCCTACAGATACCAAAATTAGAGAATGCTCCATTCCCTTTCATAAAATGCTATAGAGCAATGCATACAATTGACATTAGGGCATCTGTGACTTCCAAACTGCAGGTCAAAAGTATTGACTTTGATCTGAATTTTGTTGAATCCATCAATGAGTATGGAGGGCTGGCTGTATTTATTGAAAAATATGTATTTACATATAGTTCACCCATGCAGTCCAAACCCGTGTTGATCAAGCGTCAATTATATTCTAGGTGCTAAAACAACCATTATTTTTTTAAAGACGGTGGATGATAATCCATTAATTGAGAAACTAAAGAATTATAAAATATACCTAATAAATCCCAAAGTAGGAGAAAAAAGTAAGAGAAAACTCACAAAAAACAGATGACATATATAGACAACTACAAAAAGGGTAAGTTGAATCTTTATATATCAGTAATTGTAAATGTAAAGATCTAAACTACCACATTAAAAAAACAATAAACTGTCTAATTGGTTGCAAAAGTGTAATTTGACTAACACTTTCTAAAACCAGCCTCATTTTTAAAAAATGGGTATAGTTAAAGGAAATGGAAATACATATACTGTGCTCATATTAATCATTTGTTTAAAAGATTTTACTTTCCTAATGTATTTACTTGGAAAGTTGGTCAGACAAACAAATAAAACCAGTGGCTAGTGCATGTGTTGATCAATTTCCGGGCTCTGTTCAGTTTCACTAATCTATGTCCTTTTGTTGTTGTTACTATACAGCATTATTTTGATAGCTTTATTGTACATCCTGAGACCAGGTTACCTAAGGTTATCTAAGTTCTATACTTTTGTTATTCTTTTCAAAATTGTTTCAGTAATTACAGGTTTTATTTATTTTCTTATAAATTTTATAATCAGATTGTCAATATCAATAAAAAAGACTGAAGAATTTTTTATTTTAATTCCAGTAAACCTATAATTAATTTAGAGAGCATTGATATCTTAACAATATGGACACTTTCAATTCTTTTAATTGAATTTATTGGAGTGACACCTGTTAACATAATAATACATGCTTTAGGTGCTCAATTCTACAGCACATCTCCTTACTCCATATTTTATGTTTAACCTTCCAAGTCAAGTCTTTGACCTTCACCATCTATTACCCTTATACCCTCCTTCACGTCCCTACCTGTCAATCATCACACTGTTGCTTTTGTCCATGCATATGATTTCACTCATATGTGGAATCTAGTAAACAAAATGAACCAACAAGTGAAACAGAGATAAACTCACATGTAGGGAGCTGGTGGTGAGGCTGAATGAGGGGAGTGAAGGGACTGAACAAAAGAAAGCTCCCCAAAAAAAGAGAGAAAGAAAAAGGCTTTTAATCTTTAAATATGCTATAATTCTCTAGTTAACCAAGTATTCTTCAATTATTCCCAGTAATATTTTGTAATTATCAGTGTACCAGAATTGCATTTTTTAAAATCTACTGCGTGTTTTTTTAATCTATATTTTTAATATTACTTGATGTAAATTAAAATTTTTATTCAATACCACCACCAAAATAATATATGCCAATAATGTATTTTAAACCTAAACCTGCACTGGCATCAATAGCTCGGTAGGTTAGAGTATCATCTCAAAGCACAGGGGTGACCAGTTTGATACCATCATGACACACACAGGAGCAGATAAGTATTTCACAAGCAAATAGGTGTGTCAAAATGAGGAGGATACAGTTTAGGTATTGACTTTCTAACAGAAATATGCCAATTCAAGTTAAATCTCTTAGTTGTTATAAAGTTACTTTCCAGTCTAAACATAGAGCTACTGTAAATTTCATTAACAGTTCTTGAGTCAATTATCATGATTTCTCTAGTGTTTCTTTCCCTAAGATACAATGCAGATTGTCTTCCTTTACATGTTCTGAAATGAGGCTCTCTCAACTTTAGCTTATTGATCATCACATCTCATATTTTTTTGTTTTCCAAAAATTCATCTGTCCCTGGGTTACTTCATCTATTTTTAATGGGTTCCTTTTTGTATGTAATCACCATATTACCAATAATTTAAAACTGAAGAGAGGTAAATCTATTGATCAGACCATCATCTTAACTAGACATATATCCTTTTTATTTTAAAGCTAATATTTTGTAAAAAAATTAGTAGTATCTTATGTCAGTTCAATCAATATGTAGAAACACTTCCAGCTTCTAGATATGTGGCCAAATTTTATCATTGTGTTTCACTATCTCAGAATATAATGATATAGACTTTCACATTATGCTGTTGGAGGTGGTAAGTTAGAAAAAAAATTTACTCCTGATATACTGGTTTTCCATGAGCACTTAGCTAAAACCATAAGTCATTTTTCCAAAGTTAAACATTTTGCAAAACATACTTTATAAAGATAAGATGAGAAGAGACATTTTTACTACCACCTGACTTCTATTCTAAAGGAAGATATTCAGTTAGCGTTAAGATATATCTATATAAACTGGGCTTTTCTTCGTATTTCATCTTTTGCTAGTAGTCTAGTTAACTCTGTCCGACTTTTGCCTCATTCCATAAGGTAAACATGAATGGAATGAATAGATTCACCAAGGGAAACATCTATTTGCAAAGAAAGAATTGCTGATGCCATAAAAGAGATTTAATCGATTATATACTTTCATTTTACTTCAGCTTCTCTTCTATTCTAAAGGTAGCAGTGTCTTCTGCAATTGTTTCAAAACACTTCTTTCTTTTGGCTGTCTTCTATTTTTACAGTTTCCTCAAAGCAATTACAGACATTACATCTGACTTACAAGAGCATTCCATAAAAGTATATTTTAGTCAATTGAAAGGATCCTGACCTCTGTGTCACCTCCTCCAAGAGGCTGATGGAACCAAATATATCATGACTTTGATCTCTTCAATTTCTACTGTGAATCATGTCATCCATTCTTTTGTATCATTTTTAATTTATTTATTGATTTTTTTAAAGTGAGAGAAAGGGAGAGAGAGAAGAACATTGATTTATTGTTTCACTAATTTACTTATTTATGCACTCATTGGTTGACTTTTTATGTTCCCTGACGGGGGATCAAACTCCCAGACTTCACATATTAGAGCAATGCTTAAACTACCTGAACTACCTTGCCAGAGCCATGTCATCCATTCTTATTAAAAGTAAGGAGTATGAGCAGAATTCAAGCTATAGTCTGCCATGACCAGAAAAATCTCAATGTAGCACATGTATACCATCCAATATAACTAACTCCCTGTGCTCTCAGTCCCTGAAAGTTATCTGAATCAGTTAATGCTGAACTATAAGCATGGATCTGCAATATGTCATCAGAAAAAAATGATAACATTTCTTTCACAAGCAGTGATATGGAAAGGGCGAGCAATATAAATGTTTAGATGTCTAACATTTAAATCTGAATTCAGCCAACAGAGGCAATGAGGAGGCTGAGTCTCTGTCTAATGCATTGCACAATGCCCTTCATTGAATGGCATCAGCTAATAGAAGCAAGTCAAAAGAAGACTTTATGCAACTTTATGGTTTGGTCAATTCACGAACATGAGCAGGAGTCTCTGAGGACAAATCTGTGAACTTAATTAAATGATGATAATAGTAATAGTAGTAATAATTAGTTTATTTTTACTCTGGGTTCCACTGGAGTCCCTAGTATGCACCTCAGGAAAACTTATCAGACCATCTCTTCTCTTTCTTGCCATTTCATTTTAATGGCTAAGGCTTGTTACCTTAGACAACCTTATCTATCGTCCACTTGGACCTTTTTTGTTCCTATTACCAATTAGTTTTCTCTTATATGTGTGCAAATTATAATAGTGATCAAAACTACATACGCAATCATAAATTTAATTTCTATGTACTATTATATAAACCATGGAATTAAGTCATCCTATGTGTTTCAGTATTGTCTATAAATCTGGTACTATTTTGTTCATCGCAAGACTCTTCATTAAAAAGATTAAATCTTACCATGTAAATGCTAGTTTAACCTATTAGAGACAATACAAGAAACAGAGATATCGATCTATTCTCTACTGTATTGTTGTTACCAAAATACTCTATAATATTACCATCTTGTCCCATTTCTAGTTCCTCCCTAATCTTGTATTCACAACTAAATTCTTGTACTGTGGCTTTTGAAACTGTTACTCCATATCCAAAACATAGTCATATTATATCTTAAGCTGCTATGTAAACTAATGCTTTACTATTTCACCTTAACAGACATGTAAGTTTTTTTTCAAGAAAGTCCCTTTTCGTGGAAATTCTCCCAAATGATATTATCTTATGTCTTCTCTCATACTCTTTAGTAGTGTATTGTGGGTTTGCTGTCTGTTGGGCAAATACGTTTGTAGAATTTGAGTTATTTGGTTTTGCTCACTTTTAATTAAAAATGGCACTGCCCACGTGGGGTGGCTGGGTACCTTCATGCTTGGGAAGGGGCTTGGTTATTGTATTGTGTTCTGGGGGAAGGATTGTTCCACCCAAAGGTTTTAAAAGGAGGAGCAAGGAGGCCATTTTGAAGAGAGGGGAGGAGACCACGTTGTTCCAGGGGAGAGAAACCACATGGTTGGAGTAGAAGAGGCAGTCATGATGTCTGAGTGCTGAAGACAAAACCAGTTTGTGTAGAGAGGAGAAGGAATAGGGGGAACCAAAGGGGATAGGACTGGTGGCAGCCTTTGTTTCTAGGAAAACTCGGATGTGTCAGTAGCTTTGTGAGTGCTGAATGAGTGGGTTTTGGAGCCTATTGTGTTTGTGTTTACTCACTTGTCAAGTGCAAGCTAAGAATAAAGCTAATGGCCCACCAGTTCCTGGCTCCACAGTTTCATTACTGTCTGCCCGAGTTAAATGTGAGCTTGCAAAAGCCAGGCGGCTGTGATGGTGGCCTTGACTACTGGTCATATAGTGTCCTTCTTGCTCATATTGCCATATCAAGACCATCATTCCTTTAGCAAGTTATGGCAAAACTATAAAAATCTCTGCCCTTCTCTTTATCTACTCAAATTTCTCTAATACTACTTCTCATTTATTGAAGACTTATATGCATGGCTTGTTATGTGTCTTCACTTTAGGCTCAACCATCCTTGCAGATGACCAGTCTAGCAATCTCTTAAATGGCATACAGCATCTCACCCATTTGATGTGGTACACCTTGGATTTGATTATACTCTTCAAGATACCACTTGAACTTCTTGGTGTATATGAACTATTGTGGTTTCTAGAGTGCATATAATTACATTTTCTAAATTTAAAAAGGGAGTCAGATAGCTGTTACTCTCTTTTGGAAATAACTATTCTGATCAACTTTGTAGTTCATAACGTATCATGGAAACAAGATGAATGGTAGTTGTGGGTTCATGGGAAACAAAGTAGACAATATATTAACCAGTAACAATGCACATTTAATGATAGTTTAAAATTACTATAAAACAACTTATTTATGGGCTCATAATTGTGATCTATTACAAAAAAGATGTAAAAATAATTAGTCCTCAAAAGGCCCAGCACCAGAACAGCACCTTTAATTAGAGAATATTATTCTCCATTTCCTGCACAATCCTGATTAGTGATAACTACAATTTTACCTGAGTAAATATTGTCAATGAACTTTAATTTTTCTCTTTTGGTAATCAACTTTATTATTTCTGTCATACTGCTGTTTAGATTTTAATATTTGCCATAATGCTGACATTATCACTGCTAACTTCTTTTTATTCATTAATAAGAGAAACCTGTAGTTTCAAATTTGAATACACAGAGAAGATTATTTGCATAGTCATAGCGAAGGATTGATTAGATTAATCAAAATCCTCTGATTAGGAGGATCCTTCTCAATGGCAATCTCTGATAATTATTTTAAAGCCATCATATTGCATGATATTTTAATTGGAAATATTTTTGCCTATGCTTCTCAGCTTCTTTGCTCCTTATAAGTATATTACTGGGCTTGCTGCTTTAGAGGTTATAAAAATATTCTGGATTTTTTATGCCTTCAACCTATGAATCTGTAGTTAAGTATCTGCTATGAATCTCATCTACCTATATTTACAATCAAAGGAATGCTGCCATTCTTCAGTAAAAGAATATTTTTAAAAATGCTATGTATTTCTTTTTATTTTCCAGGGAAAATGAGAAACATTCAAAAGCCCTGGAAATCTTTTCATTTACATTGATATGAGCAAAATATTCTAAAATAGACAAAATTATCTATTTCAGTGTTTAGAGAAAATAAATTTTAAAGTGTAAAAATTAATATTCTTTAGTTAAATATTTGCCTATTTTTAAAGTTCTGTACATATATAGAACTAATGCACAACATATATTCTTTTAATTTAATAAATAATGTCTTAAATATACTAATTCTCCTATACTTTGATATTCTTAACACTTTTTACTCCAATGAGAAAGTAGAATCTTCCAAACTGGATCTTGTTCATCATTATGCATCCATGTATGACCCTGTGCATTTGTAATAATATCTCCCATTTCTATCTTTATAAATGATGAAGTTACTCAATTATCATGGTCTTTTTGCTTTTATGTAAGAACAGCCCATTCATTAAACTGTTTTGTGCTTCTCCTATCCTATATAAACCCTTTGCAAGAACAGTCTCTCTAGCATTTATACCCTTCACTAATGCAAATTACCAATGACTCATTTCCTCTGGAGAATTCTTCCCAGCATATGAACATGCTCTAGGAGTTCCCAAACAAAACAGCTATCAAATACCCTTCCTTGCACCCCAACATTAGCTACCTCTCCATTTCTGTCTTCACAAACTTTACAGGGAAGAAAAATCTTCTTTTCACTTCTTTAAATAACTATATAAAAGCACCTTTGGCTTGATATCTGTATTGGCAAAAGCAATAGTTACTTTCCTGGGATCATTTACATAACCTCTTACTGGCATTTGATTTCTATTCTGAAATGCTATATACTGTTGGCATCTGTGATAACTCCTGAACAAAATTGCTAATTTAATCACTTAAATCATCTTTCCTTCTTTCTGAAAATCCCAAAGTATACTATATTGATATAACAAGGATTATACCTTATGATTGGAGTGTGACATAGTCTTTAATTCTCATAAAGGTGATATTAAAATATGATCAGCAGACACAGCCCCCTTCTCCTACTACATATTTATCAACAGTCATCTTTCTAGTCATGGTCATCCATCACAGTATGTAAAGAGTAGATTAAATTGAAACTACAGACTCTATTGGGCTCAGAAAGGTTTATTTCTATTTCATTTTGGGGGCTGATATGTATAAGCAATATATTAACAAGATATGTTATTTACCACCAGACTTGATTTATATTCTCTGAATAAAATAAAACTCATAGAGAATAAATTAGCTAAAAGAAATATTAACCCAGTATATATATAATATGTAAAAAATAAATTAGATATATATCCTCATTAAAATTAAATTCATTCTTAAAAATTATTTCCTAGCATAAATACATTAAAATATATGGAAATTAAGAATAAAAAGTTATAATTTTGAATAAAAACAATAGAAAAAGTATTTAAATTATCAGATTTATAAAGATAAATGATAGAATGGTCAATCTGCACTTTCTAATAAATAAATTACTTGTTAAAAATAACCTTAAAGTTAGTGTGTTTTAGATAGAAAACCAGAAATGTTTAAAAATTGTTAAAATGTTGCAAATGACAAATATAAAGTCTACATTCTGACAGCTGTTTCTCAAATTCCATTTTAACTTGAAAATCAGAAGAATTCCTTGTGGTTACATAACTTTAAATTAATGTTTTTAATCACATTTATAATTTCAAGCATATACTAACATTAAAATTTTGTATCTTTTGCAATTCATTCATTTTATAAATACTCTCTGATATTGACAAAAGAACAAAATGATAGCGTTGCTCTGCAATGAAATATACTTCTGGGTCGTTTGGCATGCAATCAATTATAAGCTCTGTCCCCTATTTTGTGCACCTTTCTTAATACATGTGTACATATATTTTTCAAGCAAATCAGAGAGAAAAGTTATAAAGCAAAGACCCATCCAAAGGTAAATCATGGAAGCAGACCTGAAACAATGATGGAAATAATACATAGTGAATAAACTTCCCCAGTTTCCTCACTCATCAAGTGGGAAAACTCTGAGACAGGTGCTCTGCAGTCCGCCAGAGGTTTCCAGTTCTCTGTGCTCATTGATGCTGTCTGTGCTGCCTTCCTTCCACTTGGTGGTCACTTCCCATTGCTCTAATATTGTTTCCAGGAATTACCTCCTGAATGAATTATTGCAAATTCTCCTTTTGCTTAGAATGTAGACAACCACAACATTGCTCCTGTCTGAAAATGAGAAAACAAGAAAACCAGCAGATTCCTAACATTTTCAAGTTTTTCAGAGAGTAATGTTGTTACCAGGTGAACCAGAGTGGCAACCCTCTCCAAAAAGAGACAAGATAGAGTGTGATTAAAAGAAGCAACCAAAAGTATGAAATAAAACAACAGAAATTTAGCACATTATTAAGTGCCAAATGTTGAATAATGTGGCTGTTCAGAATTCCTGAGTCCTACATACAAGTGCAGTTCATTTGCTTACAAGGTGGTTTCCACTTCTATTATGAGATAGATTAAAGGCACAACAGAGGGTGGGATGACATCCTCAGACAAAGGCAAAAAGCCCTAATTTAGACAATGGCACAAGCCCTGACCATTGGCTTTACTGATTAATTGAGAAATCTACCATTTATATTGCAAAAAATGCTTAAAACAGGCACACTTTAATAAAAAAGTGCATACTATTATTATTAGTTTCCATTGAGTTATATATTTTATACTAAAAATGTTATTATTTTATCATCTATTGAGAGTCCATGATACAATTTGGCTTCAACAATGTAGGTTCATCCTTGCAAACAATCTACCATTCTAATAAGTCACATTGATTATGGGGGAGGCTATGTGTGTGGGCAGGCAGTTGGTTTGTGAGAAAATTCCGTACCTTCCCTTCAAATTTGTTATAAACCTATATCGGCTCTAAAAATTGTATCTTAAACAAATTAAACCATACTCATACCTGGGGGTCTTAGAGATTGTACACGTGCCCAGTTAGGACCAGAAAAGAGCTCCTGGCTCCTGGCTGAATTTCAGGGCACAATAATAAATTCACTAAATTGTGAACACAGTCTGTAAGACAAACACATTCAGTGGGAAAGGATGAAAATCTAACTTGCTAAGTGGGCTTAATTAAACATAAGCTAAAATAGATAGGTGATAGATAGAATCACTGAGTATGCTAATTGGAAATAAAAAACACTAAAAATTCTTTTTCTCTGAGAGAAAAATTTAGACTATAGAAGCCTAGTTTTATTCTTAAGTGGACTAATTTGTTTGCTATAAGTAAAATGTAGTTGAATTCATAAAGTCCATATTATTTATATATGCCATTATATGAAACACTGGAAAAGTATCAATAAGTAGAATTAAGTCATATGGTTTGTATAAAATCTTAACTCTGCCCTATGACAGTAATGAGAGTCTCATTTATACCCCGTTTTACAATTCACTTGGCATCTATTCACCAATCTTCTTAACTTTTCTTTGTTTTGTTGGTACAAATTGTTTTCTAGATATTATTAAATATATCAAGAATAAATGATTTCAAAAATTTTATTTTTAAAGAGTATAACACATGAATGTGAGTTCATGAAGGTTATTGTTCAACATGGTCATAATGATGATAAAATTTTATTTTTTATATGGTTCATTCTGTTCTGTTTTTTTTAAATACCACGTGAATAATGCTAAATGTTTCTGTTCCTTAGGCAAAACTATAATATACTCAGAAAATTTTAATTGTGATTTGGAGAAAAAATATATCACGGAGAGTTAAAATCTGGGCAGAAGCTTCACTACTTTAAATTCAGAACAGATATCTATAATACTTATACTTAATAACAGTACATAAAATGTCTTACACATCCTTCCGTAGTATTAAGCATACTGAGTATCAAGAGACCTACTTTTGACAAATCTTTTAGAAAATGCATGTGTGAAATAACATTATGTTCTTCTAAAAACCTGTAGTCCCTTGACTAATACATTGTTTGTACATTTATGTGTCAGGCCCAACAACACAATCTAAAGCATATATGCTCTGCTTTAAAAAAAATAAATGTCAATACCTGCTAATTGCTTACTGGGTAAGTGTTGGTATTATTTCAATGGAAGGTATAATTTAGCAGACAGATTTAGCAAGCAGTGGATAAAACAATTAGTACAGAGATATTTTGTGAAAGAAATAGCTGGCAGTACGCTTGCAGTGAAGGCTAAATTTTTAATTTAGAAAGAAGATTTCACAAATGCAGATAGAACAATTAGTCTAAATATCTTTTTTGGGGGTAGAGGAGAAATAGTTCACAGAATAGGAGGAGAGAAAACACATTTACATAAAAATAATATGTAAATATATCCTGAAAAGATAATAATTTTCTGTCTCAACCTCTTAACTTTTTATTTTTCTAATGATATTCTTATTTTTTCTTATGTATTGCACATGGTCAAAGCACTAAGATATTTCAAAAGTTATGACATGTGCAATATTGTCCCATATAGTAGAGCCACTAAAATTTTTATGACTGAAATCTCAGTGAATATTTATTGGATTGTGGGAAGACATAACCCCTCTTTTCTTTTCCTTAATGAGACTATGCTTCCTTGGTCATAGCTTGGACTTTACAAATAGAATCACACATCAGTCACAGTTAAAAAAAAAAAAAAAGCTGGAAATCCAAACCAATATGAACTCACCATAAAAATAACTATCCAGAATAGTATTCATTTTTAGGGTCTTAATATAGAAGCTAAGAAATCATTAACATAGTAGAAATGAACCAAAGAGTGAATTCACAGTAAATTTGATTGGATTGCATTGGTTTGAATGCTGGGTCCTTAGAGATAGGGCTCTGTGCAGCTCTTAGATCACACTGCTCTCACAGGACCCCTGAAAAAAACAATGAGTAGTATATCATTGTATATATGTACCACATCTGCTTTATCCAGTCATCTAACGAAGAGCCCATGACTGTTGACATGGACATCTCTTGACATTTACAGTTATGAAGTCCTTGGATGTTATGCTGTATTAAATAGCTTACTTATTTCAAAGATACTATGTCAAACAATCAGGTTTGAAACAACTTTATTTGAATGTGTCCATTGCCAGTAACCAAACAATCTTGTTTTAAACATAGTATTAAATATCATGTCTTTAGGGTGATGTGGCAACTCTTCATTCCAAGCCTATTTCAGTTCACAGATAATAGAAAAGAGCTTATAAACTACTTGTAAGTGTTGCACAAATACATTTCCAGATAATTTTTATTTATGTAACTCAACAGTTGAAATTTACTCAATTTTGCAGTTGAGAAAAATCCCTTGTACAAAAAAAAAAGGATCTCTTGCACAGTCTTATTCATTTTCCAAGTTCCATTTGTTACTCATACTCACTCTGGCATTTTGCTTTATGTTATTCAGTGTTGCTGTTTTATATGTTTGTTTATGGCCATATTTTTCTTTCTTATAAAATTCATAGGAAAGGAGATTCTCAAAGGAGGGTTCGGAAAATTATTTCTCTCTGCAAGGCTTTGCAGGCAATACTGTCTGTATTGCTACTGCTTAACTTTATTTCTGTAGTGTGATTATCTCTTAGATAATAGGTAAACAAAAAGGCATGATTGTATTCCAATAAAACTTTATTTACTTAAACAGGTGATGATAAACTAAACAATCTTATAAAAATAATTGATATAATATGTAAATTTATGATCTATATGATGATATATAGCATATATTAAATGATACTTATACACAATAATTTTATTTTGCCTTAATTTTTAATCATTACTATATAAACACAATCATTAAAATTTTGAAATAGAGAAAATGGAAGTATAAAAGAGATTATAAAAATAAATTAATCCAAACTTTGTATTACACACAAGGAAAGTGAAACCAACAATGCCATGTATTTCATAATTCTAGAAAAAGCAAAGTTGAGATCTAATTTTTTATCTTTATTATTTTACTATTTAAATTTTTTTTCATTATTATCCAAACTATTGATCCATTTCTAATGTGGCATAAATTCTATCAATCAACTGCTTACTTGATCAAATATGCCCCTTATACAATTGACCCAGTAATAAAGTTTTTCTTTTTCTATATGTTAAAAATCATAACTCATACTTTAGCATAAACATTGTTTATAGAATTAATGATTATTGATAAGCATATATTAAATTATGCAACCTGACATAGTTTTTAATTTATATAAAATATTCTCAGTAGCCTGTTTGCTCTTTATATCGTGTTTTGAATTTGTGTTTTTATATTTATAATTACTATTTATAAAATAATTTATATTATTTTATATATTATGCAAATGAGATATTTGGTGATAGATTTGTCCTCTAAAAACCAATCAGCAGAATATTTAGATAGTTATCTTGGAGTAACACTATTAACTAATATTGAAAATAATAACCTCCTCATTCAGCATTTTCATAATCATCATAGTAAATAAATATTAGAATTTGTCCTTATTTTAAGATAATATGATTAAAGGTAAAATCTAGAAGATTATACAATTAAAAGTAAATTGTAGGTGATATTACCACTAATAACTGCAAATGAAAGAAACTATTATTTCATTTAATTAATTTAATAATAGAGCTGTTTGACTTCAAACATGCATAGTAGCAAAGTTTAAATAGTGCACAAATCACCTGCAGTATTATTCATTGGGAAGGTATGTACAAAGTAATCACTTTAAAATTTACTTAAAATGAATTCTCTAAATCAAAAGAAATGTACTAACCAAATGACCAGAAGTATAATACTTTGATGATCCTAGTAGTGGTAGAAACAGTTGATTTATTTATCTACTCTTTTATTGGACTTATTAATGACTCCACTTCTGCAAAATCAAAATACTCCCATTTTTTTAGATATAACAAAATGTTATGAAGTCATAATTTTACCTCATTGTAAATACCCTCCCTATTTATTCTCAGAAATTTCTACAACACTTTATCTTTTCTATTGTCATATAATGGCACTTTTACTTTGATATAAATATTCATGTGCATATTTTATTTCCATGACTAAACTCAAAGATCTTTGAATTCAGGATCCAGATATTACTATATTCACATCTGAACATCATCTGTACGTCTATTTACTTCATATGTTATTAATTGTGGCAGGCTAAATAATACTCCTTTAAATATGCTCATATCATAATCTCTGAGACCAGTGAATATATTACTGCAAAGAGCAAAGGGACTTTACAGATATAATTAAAGATATCAAGATGAAAAGACTTCTTGAATCATCAAAGCAAGCTCAATGTAATCATAAGGGTCTCTACAAAGAGGAAAAAAATAGGGTCTGAGTCAGAAAAATATTTCAATATGTTAACCTGCTAGCTTTGAAGATGGAAGATGGAGCCACAAGCGAAGAAATGCAGGCAGCCATTAGAAGCTAGAAAGGGCAAGGAAAATAATTCTTCCAAAGTCTGTAGAAAAAAATGCACCTTGATTTTACGACTTCGGATCTCCAAAGCTATTAGATAAAACATTGTGTCATTTTAAACTACTACTTCTATTTGTCACAACAGCAATAAAAAATGATGTTGGTTTTATTTAATATGCATATCTTTATATATGTATCAATCTATATACACATCTGTTTTTATAATACATACATCTATGTATCTACATACATAATTTAGTAAGTGGTTTAAATCAGAAGTTGATTTTCATTTGGGTTAAATTATATTTCAGACATGTTCTGAGTAATTATGGTTGAACAGCTCACAATACTTATTTCAGTAATAGTAACTAACCCCTGGTATAGGTGTACATGTTAAGGATCATATGAAAAAAGAAAGGAATTCTCTTTAAATCAGATTTGAGGATATAAAAAGATAAAAAAATGATGCACCTTTGAAGAATGAGTAATATATGCTCACCCAGATGGGAGACAGAATAAAAAGTTATGACAGAGGCTAAGCCATGGGGAAATATAAATGGCTATTCACATTGAGGCAAACTCAATTTAATCTCTTCAGAACAACTGATATAAGGAGGGAATAGTAGAATTTTAGCTAGAGAGTTAGGAAGGTGTCAGATTATTATTCACATATGCACTAATATAGAACTTTCAATAGCTCTGAGAGCTATTGAGGATGATTAAAGACCTTTATGATCAATTAATGCAAAATGAGAAAAGCAGAAACAAGTAGAAAGCTTACATAAGCCTTCTTAATTAAAATGATGATGTCACCATTTATTGAAATCGTTAGAGAAAGGATCTGTGAAATTAAAGAGATATTAATCACTATATGTGAAATTATCCTAAGTCAAATAAACTATGAATGAAATATGGAAATTATGAGATAATTGAAAATTTGGTAATTATATTTATTTAATTTTGCTTCTATTTTTTTAATTTATTGATTTTATTGGGGTGACATTGGTTAATAAAATTATGCAGGTTTCAAGTTTAAAATTCTATAATATATCATCTGTATATTGCATTGTGTGTTCATCACTCCAAGTCAGGTCTCCCTCTATCACCATCTGTCCTTTACTACCCTTATCCACTTCCCCTACTTTCCCGCCTGCATTTCCTACACTCTTGTCTTAATCTATAGTGTATTTTTTTCTATGCTGAATCCCATCACCATTTTTATCTAACCCCCCAGCCCACACCCCTTCAGATAGCTGCCAGTCTGTTCTCCATATCTGAGTCTGCTTCTATTTTGTTAGTTTATAATGTTTATTAAATTCAACTTGTAAGTGAAATCATATGGTACTTGTCGTTTTCTGATTGGTTTATTTCACTTAGCATAATAATCTCCATATCCATCCATGTTGTCACAAACATAAAGATTTCCTTCTTTTTATGGCTGAGTAGTATCCTACTGTGTGAGTGTCCCACAACTTTTCTATTCACTCATCTGCTGATGGGCACTTGGCCTGCTCCCAAATCTTGGTTTTTGTAAATGACAGTACGATTAATATAGAAGTGAATATACTCTTTTCAAATTAGGGTTTCAGGTTTTTGTTTGTTTGTTTGTTTGTTTGTTTTTAAGTATATTCCCAAAAGTAGAATGGCTGAGTGATAAGGAAGTTTTATTTTTAATTTTTTGAGGTAACTTCATGAAGCTTTCCACAGTGGCTGCACCAGTCTGCATTCCCACCAGCAGTGCAGGAGGCTTCCATTTCCTCCACATCCTTGCCAGCACTTGTTTGTTCATTTTTTTTTTTTAACAGGGACAGAGAGAGAGAGTGAGAGAGAGGGATAGATAGGGACAGACAGACAGGAACGAAGAGATGTGAGAAGCATCAATCATTAGTTTTTCGTTGTCGTTGCGACACCTTAGTTGTTCATTGATTGCTTTCTCACATGTGCCTTGACCGCGGGCCTTCAGCAGACTAAGCAACCCCTTGCTAGTGCCAACGACCTTGGGTCCAAGCTGACTAGTTTTTGCTCAAGCCAGATGGGCCCGCACTCAAGCTGGCGAGCTCGGAGTCTCAAACCTGGGTCTTCTGCATCCCAGTCCGACGCTCTATCCACTCTGCCACTGCCTGGTCAGGCTGTTTGTTCATTTTTGATGATAGCCCTTCTAACAGGTGTGAGGTGGTATCTCATTGTTGTTTTAATTTGCATTTCTCTGATGATTAGAGACCTGGAGTATCTTTTCATACATCTATTATGTCTATTGGCCATCTGTCTGTCCTCTCTAGAGAAGTGTCTATTCATGTCCTTAACCCATTTCTAAGAGAGAATTGGAAATTTATACATTTACTGGATAATTGAAAAAATGTATAAATCTAGCTGAAAAAGAAACTTGTTACAGTATTTTATGAAATATATAAATTTAAGTATGATAGGTTGCAAGAAATGTGTGTGAGAAATTAGAAGTTTATTTGCTTAAAGAAAGTCACAAAAGCTTCACAAGTGGGTGTACATTTTATTGCTGTTGATCTTTCAGATAATTTGTCAAGTCACAGGTTTCTACAATGACCAAGTGTTCATGGCTCAGAGAATATCAAGCACTGCATGCAAATCTGTCATGAGATACCATAGACTTTCTTTGTTATAGCTAGCAAATAAATTCTCACCCTACTTCTCAAACTTGACTTGATTCCATTTCTTACTCAACAATTTTTGTATGAAGTGAGTAAATACCTGATCATTGCATAAAAATATGCTTATCAGTAGCCCCTTCCACTTATAAATAAAAGTGCTGTATACAAAAACAATGGAAGTAAGGTTTGGCTATTTCCCTTTTTAGATGAGATTAACCAGTTGGTATGAGATAAGCTTAACTGCCCCTTTAGCTTTATGAGGATTCTGTTCTCATCCATTATTTATTTTAGGCTCCTGATCTGTCACATAAAAAATGAAGTCACAGAAGACAAATAGGTAATATTTTATGATCATTATGTATTTAATAATTTCATTAAAGGGTTCAGGATATGCTTTCACAATGCTACATAACAGCAGAACTCTTGTCATTTAATTTGAAGCAAACAGTGAAAAGATCTAAACAATGTCTAGGAATTAACTCTCAATTATGAAGAAAACAGGTGTTTTATTAAAGTAAAAACTCTAAACAGGTGCTTGGATTTGAATAATGATTAATTAAAAAGAGAAAGTAATATTGCTAAAATATTTAAGAAATAACACAGAATAAAGATAGATAATGCCTTTAAAAGAAGAAGAAATGCCAGTATGAAAATGTGAACTCCTCCCACACACAAAAATAATAACTCGTGAAACTTTAACATTTTGAGATACACTAAAAATCTTTCTTTCACTTCATTATAAATTTGGGTCCTCCAGTTACATCTGTAAGAATCATGATTAGGTGACAAGAAAAAGCTCAGTAGCATGCCTCTTTCTTTGAAAAGTTTTCTGTTTTCTGCAGTTAAGTGATTCATTACATTTAATTAATGAAAAAAACTTTCAATGGAAACTTCAAAAAGATTTAGACATTTCTGGACTAGTAATGATCAAAAGTATGATCTCAGTTTGCTAAAATTTAAGTTGCTTACTCTTTTTTTATTTCCTTCTTTGCCACTAATGCAGTCTCTTTCTGTGTGATCTTAAGCTTTTGATGTATCCTTAGTACCATCCAAATGCCTGCAACACAGTATGTGTTCAATACCTGCTGCTTGAATAAGCTGCATGGATCTCATGATACTTAATAAGTAGAGATATTGTTTCAGAATAATTATAAGGAAATGACCAGAAACTCAAATTTGGCAAACATATTCATGATGGCTTAATATCATTTATAATAAATAAATTATGGGATAAGTTAGCAAGTGATTTGCAAAACTATATAGAATAACATTTTCCTGGATTTTTAAAAATATGTATTTTGAAGTTATAACCATCTTATTACCAGAAGTCTACAATTTTCAATACTTCAGCTACATTTATTTACACTCAGGCTATATTGAACTATAGAAGATCCTTCTGATGAGACAGTTTACACACTGATTTTCCAAAATTAATTATAGCTGTATATTAATTTAGTTATTCTTAAAGTGTTCATGAGTAAGTAGAAGGTAATGTCAAATAGTGATATAAAATAATATTCGTGATGGCTTGATCTGTGGTGGCTCAGTGGATAAAGGGTTGACCTGGAATGTGGAAGTCACTGGTTTGAAACCATGGGTTCGTGTGGTCAAGGCACATACAGGAGTTGATGCTTCCTGCTCCTTCCCTTTTCTCTTCCACTCTCCTTTTATCCTCTCTAAAATGAATAAATAAAGTCTTAAAAAGTTAAATAAAAAAAGGAAAAAAGAATGGTGATTATATATTTTTTTCCACTCTCAATAGAATAAGTTGTATGGTTTGCTTTTACGTTCTCTCTCTCACCTCTGCCATTTTTCTTCTAATAACTTCTTTTCTCTTCAAGGCTATCCATAGTACTTACCAGAAATTACCTCATTATGGAAAGAGAGGAAAAGAGAAAATGCCATTCACATCAATTACTTAACAAGTATTGCTTATGATTATAGGATACTGGGAGGCATTTTTAGCCTATTGAAACAGCTGCAAACTTAAATTCTTTTAAATAAAAAAAGAAATAGAGTGATACTCAGATATCACCAAGTGTAACCCATTAATTTTACAAATTAGAAAAGATCAGCCCTGGAAGGTCAGCTCAGCGGTAGAGCATCATATCAACCCAGTGTGTGGAAGTCCCAGGTTCAATTTCCAGTAGGGCACACAGGAGAAGCATCCATCTGCTTCTCCACCCTTCCCCCTTCTTTCTCTCTCTCTCTCTTTCCTTCCTGCCATGGCTCAAACGATTTGAGCAAGTAGGCCTAAGCTGAGGACGGCTCCATAGCCTCACCTTGAGCACTAAAATGGTTTGGTTGCCAAGCAACCCAGCAGCAGCCCCAGACAGAAAGAGCATTGCCCCCAAGTGAGCTTACGAGGTAGACCCAAGACAGAGCTCATGAGGGTGTCTGTCTTTCTGCCTCCCTTCCTCTTGCTTAATAAAACAAAAAACAAAACAAACAAACAAACAAAAAACAAGATTCAAGACAATGATTGACTTATCAAATATTGGGAATTCAGGGGAAGAATGAGTATTTGAACTGTCCTATCAACAGTGTTCTCAATTCATGTTTTTAACTTTATGTCTCTGGAATGAACTTTGCTTATTTTTCAGGGTATTATCTAACAGTTCCTTTAAGTTTTACAAGAAGTTTCTTCTTTCAATACTTTGAATTACTATCAAGAAAGAAGAATAATACTATTAATAATTTATAGTAATTTCAATATTTTAGAATTTTTTATTATTTTATCTATTTTAGAAAATTGACATTCATATTTCTCCCTTTCATATTTCTTTCTTATTTTATAGTCAATAATACATCTACCATTATCCACATGCAGGAAGATACTTTTGCCTCTAATTCATCTTGTTACCAGCTTTCCTAGTTATATGAGTAGCAGATGTATGAAAAACCTAACAGCCAAAATATTACAAAGACATGCCTCTAAATCTTTGCTGTCTAATTCTATAATTGCTGGCCCATGTGGCTATTTAAATTAATTTAAAAAAAATTCATTTGTTCAGGTGAATGAGTGTTCAATAGTCATATGGGCTTGTGGCTACCGTCGTGCATGCAGGGCAGACATAGAATATATCAATCATTGCAGGAAGCTCCATTGCTCAGCAGTAGTCTAGACATTGATATGAATGAACCTATGCAGTTTGGAATAAATCATAACTTACATAAAAATTACATGCCACAAGTACAGTACTGCATGTCCGGATGGTCTGCTACTTAGTTCATGTTAAATACTCACACAATGTGTTAGAAAAGCCCGGCTCTGAAGGGAGCTCAGTTCATGCCTTGTATACCCCTGCACTGTGTGTATTTTGTAGAAAGATTAAAATATCTTGCAACTGCATGACATTCTTTGGATTCATTCCTTAAGAATCTTTTTCATCAACTTCTTTGAAGTAGTATAAGAAGAAGGAATGAGTTAAAACCAGCCTCAGGTACTTTTGAGAATGGGGCTCTCCGCACTGAAAAGTACAGATTTCGGTGTCTTATGACAATTCTTCTCTTTTATAAAGAGCAGTTTTTCTTTCATCCTCTTTCATTTGGCAATTGTGTTTTAATGACAATGCAATTTAGAAAATAAACACATTGCTTGAGTGGGCCAAGAACATTGGGAATGTCAGAGAATCTGATTAATGAACCATTTTAAAAACAAAAGTAAGAGGAGCATATGGGCGAGATGTGGAGTAGCAATCTACGATAGGAAAAGAGAACTACAACGTCAGTGCCTTTTGATAACTAATCTAAAAGGAAGTTAATATTTTATTTTCTTAAGGAGTTTGAGAAACCATAAACTCAAAGACTCTGAAGAGTTCTCAGTATAGATGTTCATGTCTGTGGCTGATTACCAGAGTTTATGTTAAAATAGAAAAGGATTCAAAACTATGTATAAACTTTGACAAAGTTGTATGAGAGAATAGGCAGTCAGGTAAGTGAAAATGGTGAGAAGTAAAAGGTTTGGGGTTCAAACTTTTTTATGTAAAGAGAATCATGAACTTATGATCTGTAGGTGGTACAGTTATCCCACATTGTATCGTGGTTCACTTTTCATGGTCTCACTGTACCGTAGATTTTTAAATTGTGTATATCTAATTTTGTATCAGAGATTTTTCGCTGTGTTGTGAAATTTTATGGTATATAGGTATTTAATATATTTATTATTTTAATTATTTTGGGGGTAAAATAAGCATTTTCTAGCCTAAAAAATTGAAAACAATATAAAAAATATAAAGTCTTACAATATATATAAATAATAAAATAAATATAAGGTTTCTACTTCATGGATTTTCACCTTTTGAGCGGGGTTCTGGAACCTAACCCCTGCAATATATGAGGGACCACTGTATTGGCAGATAAGAACACAGCCAAAGTCATAACCACTATCACTGAGTGTCCAGGAGAGCAGGGAAGAAGGCCTCATGATAGATGCATCTGGGTAGAGAGTGTCTGAAAGAGAAACACATGTATAAAATATTTGTTGAAATAAAATCAGTGTCACAATGGCTTGTGGTGAAAAGAATTACAGGCAGAAAAAGAAAAGATGAGTGTAAATAATCTTAAAAATGAATAAAATGAACAAAAGTGATTTTTCTATAACAAGCTAGTGAAGCAAAGAGATAGAAAGTTCATCTGCATAGGGCAGTGGTTCTCAAACTTTTTGAAGTTGAAGCGCATTTAAAATCCTGCAATAATTGTAGGTGTACTATATACAAATTTCTGAGAAATATGTTATAATAATTAAGTCAAATATTAAAAAAATTAAATCCAAGCGTGTTTTTATGGTAATTAAACTAAATAAATACGACAAAATTATATTTATTCTGACATTAAAAATCATTTTTATGTTACATTTTTTGAGTTATGCTTTTTAAAATTTGTAAAGAAGAGGGGTTAAAAAATAAAAAAAGTGACAAAAAGTTATCTTTATATATATCTTACTAAGAATGTATATATATATATATATATATATATATATATATATATATATATACATTCTTAGTAAGATTTAGTAAATTTGGTAGGTCCCAGCATGAATGTGTTAAGTTTTTTCATTCTTGTGTTTATGAGAAACATGAGACTGATGTGTCCTAGCAATTTCTTCAATGTTTGGGCATTTTTTTGAAAAGCAAACTCTCATTTCCTCGTCAATACATTGAAGAGTTCCTCTCTTTTTACTCTTAATTGTTGAGTGCAGGAAACCCCCATCATACATGTCATCTTAACTTTACACCAAACAAAGAATAGAAGAAACTTGCCTTCAGTCTTTCCGGGGAACATGGGGGGGTGGTAGTGTAAACAATCCAGCACCACAGCTTAACAGTGTTTTGCAACCTAATTAGTCAAGTAAGGTGGGGGGTTTGGGCAGGCTGTCAGCTTACAGCCAATGTCTGACACCTCTGTCCTCCAAAAATCTAAACTCCAAAATCCCTGTTGGTTTTTTGGTCCCCAACAGGCACTTATTTCTCTGGAATACCATAGAGCTCACCTGGAAATTTTCTAGGGCGCACAAGTGCACTCTGGCACATACTTTGAGAACCACTGTCATAGGGGTAGAGGTAGTAAGCAGGAGTGATTGAAACACTTCATGAGGTCAGAAATGTAGTCTGACATTTTAAGTCTGACTTACTGGATTGAGAAGAAAGGATTTAAAATCCCCTAGGTATCTAAACATGGATAGGGTCATTGGGCTTAAATGGTTTTCTAACCTTCTGCTACAATTTTTAAAAAATATGCAAATTCAGCCTGACCTGTGGTAGCGCAGTGGATAAAACGTCGACCTGGGAACACTGAGGTCGCCAGTTCAAAACCCTGCACTGGTCTGGTCAAGGCACATATGGGAGTTGATGCTTCCAGTTCCTCCCCCCTTTCTCTCTTTCTCTCTCTCTCTCTCTCTCTCTCTCTCTCTCTCACTCTGGGTCTCCTCTCTAAAATGAATAAAATAAAAAATTTTTTTTTAAATATGCAAATTCAAACTGTTGTCAAGAGATGGTTTAAAGTCCTTTGCATGATTACATGTTTCCAAGATAAAATTCTAGTCAACATTCATATCTCAGCTTCAATAATTTCTCTTTTATAAGACCTTTATTCATCTCTGTTCAAGACCTACTTCACTTATATAAGGGTCATAAAACATCAAAATATATGACAAAAAAATGAAGTCATAGTGAATCAGAGAGATGTCATGGAGGTAAGGAAATAGATGAAAAGCCAAGTGGAGATAGGGTAAAAATCAAGACAGTCTAGGAAACAATAGCAGAAGACCATATCTGCAGCACCGACTGGAGTAAGGAGAATATTGGTGAACGGCCAATGCATTGACTCTTGGTCAATCTAATAGAGACTTCTGATAATAATGGATTATTTTAAAGAAGAAAAAAGGCAAAACAGGAATCAAGAAAACTCTAAAATGATCCCTGTTAGAAGTAATCTTTTTCGTATCTGAAATCAAATAAAATTTTATCTTTACAACTAATTAATTTATTAAAGCTTCCCCTCGTTATCATAATGAAAACACATACCTGTTCTTTTTTTTTTTTTAAGGGGACAGAGGGAGAGTCAGAGAGAGAGATAGATAGGGACAGACAGATAGGAACGGAGAGAAATGAGAAGCATCAATCATCAGTTTTTCATTGTGACACCTTAGTTGTTCATTAATTGCTTTCTTATATGTGCCTTGACTGCAGGTCTTAAGCAGATCAAGTAGCCGCTTGCTGGAACCAGCGACCTTGGGACCAAGCTGGTGAGCTTTTGCTCAAGCCAGATGAGCCTGAACTCAAGCTGGTGACCTCGCAGTGTCGAACCTGGGTCCCCTGCATCCCAGTCCGACGCTCTATCCACTGCGCCACCGCCTGGTCAGGTTATACCTTTTCTTATAAACATGTTTTTCTTGAGGTGAGATCAATTAATAGTTCTTAAAAATGTCTGTTTCCATCTCCTTTTTTTTTTTTTTTTTTTTTTTTGGTTTTTTGTCCATTAACCAATCAGTGAGTATTGCAGGGCCAAAAATTCAGTTCTTTGTTCTTTGCTCTTCTCTAATTGCATTCACTACCAACATTACCAAATCTCTTTCCATGCATTTACATGTCATTTATAACTGATGATGCCCACAATATTTCATTTATTCTAAACCCAAGACCCAAAGATATAAAACAATATTCAACACCTCTGTTTGGATATCAAAAAGCATCTAAAAATCAACACGCCCTTAATGGTTTGTTTTAATTAATATTCTTCCAAACCTTTTCCTTCTATATTTTCCGTTTCAGCAATTTTTTGTTTGTTTATGACAGAGATAGAGAGAGACTGAGAGAGGGAAAGACAGACAGGAAGGAGAGCAATGAGAAGAATCAATTTTTCATTGTGGAATCTTAGGCGTTCAATGATTGTTTTCTCATATGTACTTTGACTTGGGGACTACAGCAGAGTGAGTGACCCCTTTGCTCAAGCCAGCGATCTTGGGCTCAAGCTGGTGAGCCTTGTTCAAACCAGATAAGCCCACGCTCAAGCTGGCAACCTCAGAGTTTTCTGTCCTGAGTCCTCCGTGTCTCTGTCCGATGCTCTATCCACTGGGCCACTGCCTGGTCAGGCCCATTTCAGCAATTAATACTAGCATGCAACCCAGTGGCTTAAACCTAAAACCAAGGTTTTATTTTTGACACTTCTCTCTTCCTCATTTTATTCATATTACAGTATTCGATCCATCAGAAAGTCTTTCTGTTCTAACTTCAAATTCATGTCTCCGATCTCTACCATCTTTCCCACTGCCGACACTATCACACCAGTCTGAGTGAAAATAAGATTGCCTCCACTTATTGAAGTGGACTTCTATCAGCTCTTTCAAATCTTACTTTTACTCCTTTCCAATTACTGTCTGTGGGTTGAAGAGACAAATTTGAAATTAGATTGGACTATTCTTCAACTTTTCAAATAGCTCTCAAACTCACCCTTGTTTATATATATTTCTATTATCAGCCAGTTTGCCTACCTTTGACATCATCTCCATTTCAGTACTCTGCTTTCTAAGCATATTTTACAATATCTAGCACATAATAATCACACTCATTTTGGTTTTTAAATAGGGGCCATGTAAAAATGCTATTGTTTTAAACACTTAATATTTCCATAGTCATGTGTGCCTGTTATATTATTTTAATAGATGAGATTTTCTTTTTGTGGCTACTATATATGTATACGAGTTTTGATCTGTTTAACTTCTGAAGATAATTTATTCAGGAGACAGTTATTTTAATGCTGTCTTTCATTTTAAAAGTGAACATTGTGCTGTAACTATATGTTAATGGAATATTTTTAGGATATTATATATTTACAATTACTTAATGTTACTGGGAAGTAAAAATAGATGTTTACATTTCATTACCTACACTTCTTATAATTTGGGGGTACTGAATATTATATTTGCAAAGAATTTTTGACATGACTTTTTAAAACTTAGCATGAACTATGGTGATGCAGAGAAGAAACCACTCTGATAACATGAAGGTCATAGTATAAAATTAGTGATACAATCAATATTTCCTAAGTAACTATATCAGCTTTTAAAATAAATGTTTTATGTTTATGAGATGACTATGATATAAAAGAATAAATGTGACAGCTGCTTTTTAATCATATGTAGAAATTATGATTCTCATCTGCTACATTTAATAGCACAATGGATTTGAAAAAAATGTACCACTAAGTAGTCATGTTATTAAGCTTTTTTTCACAATAAGCATCACTAAAATAACTCATATTTTATGTTTTTGAAAACAGATTGGAGTTCCCACCATCCCCATTGGGCACTAATAAATAACCTTCGGTTCGGCTTGAGAAAACATTTTAATCTTTGTTTTCCTAGCTCTTCAAGTTAGCCACTATGTCTCTACAATGTGAGTGGAAGGTTTGATTCAAGAGAAGAGACATGTCTAGGGTAGAAGTCAAGGATTAATGCCTTCTTCAAATACTTCAGTGAGGGAACACAATCACTATTACTGGAGGAAACAGCAATTCTTAATACATTAAATGTTAAAACAGTTTTGAAATGATGGTGTTATTAATGATAGCACCATCCATTCACACATTTGTGCTTATGATATTAATATATATTATTTTAAAATTTGGTTAATACTCATATTTTAGGATAGTCATTTTTATTCACCATATAAGTCCAATAAATTCTTATTTTAAAATATTAAGTTATATTAAGAATACATCTGAAAGAAAGAATAAAGTAATATTGAAAATCAAAATTATAAGCAATTTTACAACAATTAAAGTAGCAAACACAAATTTTTATTTCAAATATCTCCAATTTTAAAGGCATATTAATATGTGGCAGAATGAAGAACTTGGCATTTCCTGTAAATAAAAAATAGTAAGGCTAGCCTGACCAGGTGGTGGTGCAGTGGATAGAGCGTTGGACTGGGATGCAGAGGACCCAGGTTCGAGACATCGAGGTCGCCAGCTTGAGTATGGGCCCATCTGGCTTGAGCAAAAGCTTGCCAGCTTGGACCCAAGGTTTCTGGCTTGAGCAAGGGGTTACTCAGTCTGCTGAAGGCCCACGGTCAAGGCACATATGGGAAAGCAATCAATGAACAACTAAGGTGTTGCAACAAAAATCTAATGATTGATACTTCTCATCTCTCTTTGTTCCTGTTTGTCCCTACCTATTCCTCTCTCTGACTCTCTCTGTCCCTGTAAAATAAATAAATAAATAATAAGGCTAAATAAATTGATGTTCCAAACAACCACTCTAAGGCATTCACTAAATTGAGAAGTAGATATTTATAAAAAAAAAACAAACAAACTCTAAACTTTGTGTAAGAATAATGGGAATCTGTGATGTTATTGCCTGGAATAGCTCCCATTTCCTACCTAGCTCTATCATATGGTGGGTTAAGTAGAGCAGGCTGGTCATGAAAATCAACAGCTTCCTTAAATTAAATTAGACATTAGATTAGAGCAGAGTAGGAAACACCTTATAGTCACAGAATTAGTTGTAACAGCAGCAACTTCATTGGTAAATAATGGGGAAAAGGAGAGACTTAAGGACCCTCAAATTGAGGTTCTGGTTATGATAATAGCCAAGTCGTCAGTTATTTATGGGAAGAGGGGTTTGATAAGTTTAACAGACATCCCTGGCTGACTAAAAGAGCTTTATTTAAGCACAAGAGAACCTGCAGATGGCAGTCATCACCACAGCAAAGCATCGCTGGTATCCATGTGACTGGGGGCACATTCAGAGAATGTGAGATAGTGATGTGTAAAGGAAAAGCCAGAGAAGACTTGAAAATGGCCTGAAATTTGAAGCTACTCACTAATTGATCATTAATTAGCAAAGAATGAAAGTCTTAACTAGTTCAAAGTTTGTTTGTTTGTTTTTTGACAGAGACTGAGAGAGAGTTAACGAGAGGGACAGATAGGGACAGATGGACAGGAGGGGAGAGAGATGAGAAGCATCAATTCTTAGTTGCAGCACCTTAGTTGTTCATTATTGCATTCTCATATGTGCCTGGACTGGGGGTGGGTGGTGGCTACAACAGGGCGAGTGACCCCTTACTCAAGGCAGCAACCTTGGGCTCAGGCCAGTGATCGTGGGCTTTAAGCCAGTGACCATGGGTTCATGTCTATGATCCCACACTCAAGACAGTGACCCTGTGCTCAAGCTGGATGAGCCTGCGCTCAAACTGACAACCTCAGGATTTCGAACCTGGGTCCTCTGCATCCCAGTCCAACACTCTATCCTCTGTACCATCTCCAGGTCAGGCCCAGCTCAAAGTTTTTGAAAAGAACTTCTGAACAATCACTGATTGGCTAGTAAGGGATGTTTACACTGGAATGACTTATATAAAACTATAATAATAATAATAATAAAACACAGTGATATCAGGAGTCACATAACATGGGTGAGACAGTTTATAGATACAATCACAATTGCTACAATATTAATGTCTTAAAAGACCAGTTTTTAAGAAGCACCACTACTACTATTTAAAAAATGAGTCATGGAAATAAACAGAAAAATGTGACTCATACTCAGGAAAAAATTATGTCTTTAAGGGATACAGATGTTAATTTTTGCAGATAAGTCATATCCAAAATATTAAAGGAAACCATACTAAAACAATTTTAAAAAGTATTATTTAAATAACTCAACAATAAATAATATTAATAATGATACAGAAAGTATAAGTAAAGTCAAATGGAATTTATAGATTTTAAAAGTACAAAACTGAAGTTAAAATTTAGGTGAGTCCAACAGTAAAATTAATATGGCAAAAGAAATAATCAGTGAGCTTGAAGATAGATAAATACAAATAATTTTGTCTGTAGAGAGAAGATAGAAAAAAGAGCAATGATCTGAGTGAGCCTCAGAGTTCAATGGGTCATTTCTCCATATGTGTGTACTAGAAGTCCTTGTAAGTAAAAGAAGAAAGGACAGAAAATATTCAAGGAAACATTGGCTGTATATTTCCAAAATTTAATGACAAATATTATTTTGTACACCAAGAAGCTTAATGAATACCAAGTAGGAAAAATACAAAACCATACATACCGAGACACATCAGAATCAAACAGTTGAAAAGCAGAAAAGCAAACATAACCTTCAAATCAGCAAAATAATAACGATTTATTTTCTATAGAGGAGCAAAAATAAAATTAATGACTGGAGGAAAACATTTCCAATAAGGAGAAATGAAAGAATTTATTACTGGAAGAGCTGTCCTACCACATATATTAAGGTAAGACCTATAGGCTGAAAGAAAATGTAACCAAATGATAACACAAATATACATAAACACATGAAGAGCACCAAAACCATAAACACGTGAGTAAATAAAGTTCACATATATTATTGTACCTTTTTTCTCTTAAGTTCTTTATAAATATTATGATTATATAAAGTAATACTAGAGTGCATTGATTAGATAACAATATAGATGTAATGTATAGGACAATGACAACAAAAAGGAGAGGAAAAACAATTAAACTATAATGAAATAAATTCTCCATAGTTTAAAAAATAGAAATTTTCAATCAAATGTGACAATTTGTGTGCATTATTTTTCCCAGAGTAGTTACTAAGAATAAAATTGCAAAAGTATAGTAGATTTTAATAAACTTTTTTCCAAATAAGACTCATGAATGACCAATAGCACATGAAATGCTGCCCAATACCATCCTCTATTATAGAAAATGCTATGAAAACAATATACTACTTCCTTCCTAACAGAATGACTATAATAAAATAATGTCATTCTTTGAAGACTCAGTCTAGACTCTTGATAACAATATAGTTGCTTCAGAATGCTTGAGTATTCATTTCTTTGGGTTATTATTACAAATTACCACCAACTAGGCAACTTAAAGCAAAAATAATTTTATTCTACCTCAGATCTAAAGTTCAGAAGCTCCAAATCAGAATGTCAGCAGAGCTACACTCCCTGTGAAGGATCTGGGGAAGAATCCTTTCTTCTTCTAGTTTCTGGTGGTTCAAGGCATTTGTTGAAGTGTAGCTATATAATTCCAATGTCTTCTTCTATTTTCACAGTCCTTATTCTCTCTCTGTCTTTGTGTTCTCTCCTCTTCTTATGAGGACATAATTTACTGGATTTAGGCTTTCCATAATTCAGCATGATCTCATACTAATCTGTAACTGATTACGTTTTCAAAGAGCATATATCCAAATAAGATCTCACTCTAGGAGTTCCAGGTAGGAATAAATTTTGGGGGACCCTATTAAACCAACTCTACTTTACAACATGTAGTGGCATCTGTTTATCCTTACTAAAGTTGAATCCATGGACACTATACACATTCTTACAGAATGCCTAACTTAACAGTATGAGATTCTCTACAATACAGCCTCAAAAACAGGGCATAATTTGAAAGAATTGTGACATTGGCTCATGACCATGATGTCCATTTATACAAGTACATGCAACATCAGTAGATTAATAGAAAACTAAAATACCCTTTTGTTGACAGAGTTAATTTGTCAGCTAAGCAACCAATGACCATAATAATACCAAAAAACAGAATAAATAAGTGAGAACAGGACTAGCTTTTGTTCACTGGGCTCTAGTATTCCAGTAGGTAAACATAATCTTCCTTCCCTTGAGGTCATGAGTTCTACTAGATTAGGGGTTCTGGCTCCCAGAGAGGAAAACTACCAATTAAAACTGTGGGAAGAGAAAAGTATATCAACATTTCTGCCATGGGCTTTAAGGCTCTGTAAAAACTATTAATAGAAAACTTTTAGTAAACTGTATTCTACCAAGAGTGTTACAAAAGTCTGGTTCATGTTACTGAGAAACAGTCAATATGGGAATTCTACCATATCCTTGGGACAGAGTTATGAGTATCAATTACAACTTCAGAATCAGTTACATCTCTTGGTGATTTTGGAGCTTGTCACCTTCTTGTAGATACACTGAAAGAACAGACTTAATGTTACACCTGAGTTGTTTTGAATTGTAGGAAGAATGGACTATAGAAGAAACTTCTGGTACCCACAACACCTGTACTTTGTACATCTCACATTTCAACACACAGCTCAGTCCTAGCTCGGACTCTCCTCAGGTTGACAAAATACCACTTCAATTGTGTGCCACACATTTTTTCCACTCTTTGCTCTGGTCCTTCTTTATTTCAGTTTAGAAACCCACTCATCATGAGCATATGTGCAAAGTGGTGGTGTGAGAAAATTAATATCTCATAAACATCAACCAACGGGGCAGAAGATAGTAAATTAATGCTTCAAACTTCTTTATTTTAGTTTGCATTCAAAAAGATGGGCAATATATCTCTTAGCAAGTCCCAGTGGAAATAAGTTTTGAATGTTTAGGTATTGTCCTCAATTATACCCATTTGTGTTGGCTTTTCTCCCTGTCTCGTCTACCTGTCTTTCACTTTTCCTTTCTGAAATCACCACCATGTCTAAATTTCTACTTTAATCAGGCACATGATCAAAGTCATAAAGATATAATGTTTCATCCTTGACCACAATAATTAGTAGCAATGGTTAAGACAATTGATGCTTAAACATTCTTTTTCAAATATAAATCTGCTATTAGATTTGGTTACCATTTCTTTTAATAAGCACTGCTATATAAAAGTGTTGTAAGGTACCTGAAAGGTATTTTTCCCTGCTAGGAAAGAAGGAATAGGGAACCAAGAGCCACAAAGTGTGGAATAACAAACGGCTTTATTAAGTAAAGCGCATCCCACCCGATGATGTCCCTCAGCCCTAGGGTTCAGAAGTTAGGCGAGTCGCCCTAATTTGACTGTGTGAGAGGTATTTAAAGGGGTCCTCTAGGGTGGGTGAGCAGTTATGACATGGTGAAGTCTCACTGGCTGATGGACAGTCATTCGTCCCCCAAAGTCCTCTGGGAACTTTAGTTTTGGCATGCTTGGTTGTGTGGGTGGCTCCAGCCAAAGTTCTTGGGCTCTGAGTTCCTCACCTGACCTTCCCCATTAGCCACCTCACATTTCAGCCTTTTTTGTTAAATAGAAAAGGGGTGCCATATATTTGTTGGGCTGCTTCCTGCTGATTAGGGGCATCGTGGGGAGGGGAGGTCGACTGGTGGTGGCTTTGAGGAGTGTCAGGAGGAACATCTGTTTGGCCGTGAGTTGAGAAACTTCGCTGATGCGCTTCTGTAAGAATTTAAAAGAGAAACACATATGAGTTATACGCTGATAATTAGAAGATTTAGGATAGGGGCAGCCTAGGTGAGAATGGAGGGCTGCCATTAGGAGTTAAGCAGGTTATAGGAGGAGAGATTTCTGCTTAATTTTCTCACAGATGGTTGAGGATATTGAATCTTCTTTCATCAGGCCAGTCCTACTGAACAGCATTGGTTCCTTGCTTAAGCTCATTCTGGAGGCAGGTTCCTGATAGGCAACAGAAGGTCTGCAGGGCCCAACCTCTTGGTGAGCCACAGATGAGTAGGGCCCAGTGGTTCCAAACTGCAAATGTTTCTGCACGGTAGCAAGCTTGAGGTGAGAGACATGGTTAGAAATGAGGGTAGCATTGATTATGGGGAAGCCCTTGGTGGTGAGGCATGGCAGGAATAAGTGGAAAGATGCTGTCAGCTGGATAGTGGTTCCAAGACTGTGTAGAATGTCTCAACCCAGAAAGGGTATAGGGCATTATGGCATAACTAAGAAGGAGTGCAAAAAAGGGGGATTCCATTTAAACTGCATCTCAGGGTTGGAGTGCAAAGGGGAAAAGAAGGAGCCCCATCCATTTCCATAACTGAGACCTGTGAGGGAATTAGAGGTTTAGAATGTGGTGGCAAAACAGAGAAGGCAGCTCCCATGTCCATAAGAAATGAGATGGATTTACCCAATAGTTGCAGCATACCCTGGGTTCTCTGAGTTCAGGCTGTGTCCTAGGAGTTTGAGCCATATGCCCACATAGCTGCCTTATCCTCTATGTGGAGGCATTGAGGATGAGCCTGCTGCCGAAAGGGGCAATCGCTCTGCCAGTGACCAGGTTGCTTGCAGTTAAGGCAGGGCTCAGTGGGCAGCCACGGGCAGGGGCTCTGTCAGGCACAGTGATCCTGCTTGCCACACTCAAAATAAGCTGCTGGTGGGATTCCTCTTCACATCTAGACTTGGGCCGGGCACTTCCTGTGCCTGGGTTTAGAGCGTTACCTTCTGCTGCATGCGGGCCTGGCGAACGGCCTTGGCCTGTTTCTACTAGCCACGACCATTGAAAATTTTAAATGCCATGTTCACAAGTTCCGGATAGGGGTTTGGGCATGAGAATAAGAGGTTGAGGAGGGTTCCTAGGGAGCCCGGCCCTCAGATCTAGCTGGAAATGCTAGATCCAGCGGCAAGACAGGGTCAGAACTTTCTGTAAGCAGGTTGGAGTTGGGTGTCCTGCATACCAGTGTAAGAGCCAATGAGAGGCTGAGAATGGCCTGATAGAGGAGGGACTTAAGAACACAGTGTAGAAGGGAGGGGCCCCTTACCATCAAGGGAGGAGAAAGACTGGTATTTGCAAGTGAATGAGAAACAGGATTTAACAAAGGGAGGGGGAGGAGGCTCTCTGGAGGGAAGAGACCAGAGCGAAAGAGGTTCACAGAGGGACCAGAGAGTGGGGCGAGAGAGGGGCACCCTCAGGGGTCAGGCAAAAGAGAGAGAAAGTTGAGAGTCCGTGGCGAAGGAAATATTACAAGCGGAGGTTTTCTCTGGCCAAAGAAAGGCCTGTGCGGTGTAACAGGAGACACAGATATTAAGGATGGGTGCGCAAATAATTAGAGGCCCTGAGTGTAAAGGGATCTCCAAGCTCCCAGCCACCTCGGCGATAGTTAAATTGGTGAGGGTGATAAGTTCCTTCAGGAGGCTACCTGGTCCAATTATCCAGTGGGTTCTGTGGCCTGGCCACAGCAGAGAAAAGGAACAGTTTCTTCTACTTTAGGGAAGGAGAGATTTCAGATAAGGCAAATCCTGAAGTGTTTTGGGATTTCTGTGCCCCCACGGATGGCCTCAGTTCTCAGGGTGGTCAGAGATGAGAACTGGTGTCCCAAAACTCAAGCTCTGGCCATGGACGAATAAGGAAAGTGGATGGGCTTGGACGTCTCCAGGCCACACACGCACTCAGATGGAAAAGGCTTCTCTGACATAGCTCCGGTTTTGGACAGGGAGTCTTGTCAGAAAGAACTGAGTGAGGTAAGTTTGGAGGCATGAGACTTACCGCACCGTGCGCTGAAGTGTGTCGATGGTCAGAGATCCTAAGATCCTGCTTCTTTCTCGAAGGGCACGGGGAGAGGAGTGACCCCAGCAGGCTTCTGACTCCTCCTGGGTTTTCGGCAACAAAATGTAAGGTATTTTTCTCTCCAAGAAAGAAGAAAAAGGTGGCCAAAAGCCACAAAGTGTGGAATAAAAAATGGTTTTATTAAATATCGCACACCCCACCCGATGATGTCCCCCAACCCAAAGGTTCAGAAGTTAGGCGAGTCACCCTATTTTGACTGTGTGAGAGGTATTTAAAGGGGTTCTCTAGGGTGGGCGAGCAGTTATGACATGGTGAAGTCTCACTGGCTGACAGACGGTCGTTCCTCTCCCAAGGTCCTCTGGGAACTTCAGTTTTGGCGCGCTTGGCTGTGTGGGTGGCCCCAGCCAAAGTTCCCGGGCTCTGAGTTTCCCACATGACCATTCCCCATTAGCCACCCCACAGTACCAAAAACCTGAAAATTAATATTGAGAGATGGCAAGATGGCGATGGAGTAGGTGGACATACCAACTTCCAAATCCCAGAACCAAAGTGGATTATAACTTAATTTTAAGAACCACCACAAACCAAGTGGACTCTTCAACCAAGGAACACTGAAGAAGCCACATTGAGACTGGTAGGAAACAAAAACGCGGAGAGGGCTACCCAGCTTCCGGAGCAAACGGCAGCCCGGAGAGATCCGTGTTGTGGGAAGAGAGTTTGGCAGAGAGGGAGGGACCTTGGTCCCAGGAACAAAGCCCCAGCCTGCAGCTCCAGAACCTAGAAGAGGCATTTGGACAGTATTGAGCTGTGAAACAAGTGAGGATACTGTTTGTGAGAAAGAGACAGTTTTCTCAGATCCAAGATTCTTCTTAAAGGACAGTGCAGAAAAACTCTCTCACAACCACTCACCTGGGGTTCCGGGGAATAGGGACAGAGGAGAGGACCAGAGCAGCAGGAAGAGAGTATGGACTTGAAGGCACAGGGAGAAACTCTCTGAGGGACACCTACCCTAACCCCTGGGCTGAGTCACTTCCCTAATCAAAAACAAATATGTCTCTGGAACTCGCAATACCAGAAAAGAGAGACAGTACACCAGCCAAACAAACTGTCCCGTGGAACTTAGAGCAGAGCTGCTTAGATGGAGGGAGCTTCCAGGACTAGACTATGGAGTGTTAGGGTCTGAGCTACAGTGCCCCTACTAACACTGATGAGGGCTGGCTGGAGGGATTGTGGTGGCGGGACGCTGAAAAGCAGTTCTGTTGGCAGGAGCGGAGGCCCAGCCAGTGTGAGCTTGGTCAAGCCCAACAGGGGTGGAGGGGACATGCAAAAGCGGTCCGGCAGCTGTGGGCCCACCTGCAACCCCACCTGTGGGGGGAAAAGCAGGAGGCCAGGAACGGGCAGAGATCTGCTCTGTAACCCTGCGCAAGCTGGCCCTGACCACAGAGGCGGGACTAGAACCAGGAACAGATGGAGGCTCGCGGATGAGCACATGCCAGCGGCCCTGCCCGGCCTGAGAAACCGCGGTTTACGATCCTGTATAGGCAGGCCCTGGCGTCGGGGGCGGGATTAAAGCTCCGGACAGGCAGAGGATCACAGCTGAGTGCACGTCAGCAGCCCTGTCCAACCCGAGAAACTGTGGGGAGCAGGCTCTGACTGCAGGGGCTTGGCAGAAGTCCAGGAACAGGCTGGATCCACAGCTGAGCAAAGGTGCTCACCTCTACCCTTGGTGCTGATACTTGTGGCGTGAGTGCAGTGTGCACCCCAACCTCTGGGGGTGAGGCTTGTAGAGCCGGGCACCAAAACACAGCCCCTCCCGCGGAGGAGAGGCGGAAATCACAGCAACAGCAGCAGTGGGCCGGCGCTGGAAACGCCCATACCCAACCGCCCTAGGCAGCAGCAGAGGAGGTGGCGGGCCTGCAGACAGACCACACCTAGAGAACAAAGGCAATACCCAGTGGACGCCAGTGGCCACACCCTTCTTATACACAGACAAAATGGGCAGGCAGAGAAATGCAACCAAATGAATCAAGAGAAATCCCCAGAGAAAGACCTGAATGAACCAGATATAACCAAATTACCAGATGCAGAATTTAAAATAATGATAGTTAGGATGTTTAAAGAGATTAGAGCAGCAATCGATAGTCATTATGAACACCTAAATAAAAAGAAAACAAGTATAAAAAAGGAAATTGAAATAATAAAAAAGAATCAGACAGAAATGACAAATACAGTATCAGAACTGAAAACCACAATGAAAGGATGGATGATGCTGAGGATTGAATCAGCGAGTTAGAGGACAAAATAAACAAAGGCACAGAAGTAGAGCAGAAAAAAGAAAAGAGACTCAAAAAATGTGAGGAAACTCTAATGGAACTCTGTGACAATATGAAGAGAAATAACATCCACATCATAGGGATTCCTGAAGAAGAGGAGAGAGAACAAGCAATAGAAACTTTGTTCAATCAAATCATAGCAGAAAACTTCCCTAAATTAAGGCTGGAAAACATTTCACACATTCAAGAAGCACAGAGAATTCCATTAAAGAGAAACCCAAATAAATCTACACCAAGACACATCAGAGTTAAAATACCAAAGCTAAGGGATAAAGAGAAAACTTTAAAAGCTGCTAGAGAAAAAAAAGTGTGTTGCCCTGTGTCAGCCAGCATATTTAATAAATCTCTTCCTTTAATAAAACTTTTCAAAATTCATCTGGACTTAGTGTCTCTACGAAACCCCATGGAATTGTGGATTTAGTACTTTACAACAAAAGTAGATCTAAAATATAAAATTGAAGGCCAGATCCAATTTAATAATTCATTTTAATTGCTAGTTTTATCCTTTTGGAAAGTTCTATAAATATAAGTGATTGCATGTCAATTTATCAAGTTGAAATTTTAGTTTTATAACCACTTACTCATATTAAAGTGTTTCCAATGTAAATCACCATTATAATTAATACTAGTCTTATAAGGATATGGACATAATTACCATAAATCTACCCTATATTGCAACTTATTACTTGTATCTGAGATGGAACACATCAACTTCCAGTTCAATTTGTGCCTTTTTCAGAAGCAGAGAAGAATCAGCAGGTAAAGGCGGTTATAGAATATCAGAATAAGGTAAATCTTGGTTTATTCAAATGCTCAGCAACCAAAATTCAGAATATAATATGTATGAGAGCATATATCTTTATTATATACAGAATATGCCACATTTATTATCAACTAATCCATTGATGGACATTTGTGTTGCTTTACTTCTTGGCTATTGTGAATAATGTTGCTATGGACATAGGTGTGCAAATATCTCTTTAAGATTCATTTCAATCATTTTAAATATATGCCCCAAAATGGGATTACTAGATTATATGATGATTCTTACTGTAATTTTGTAAGTTCATAAAATAAAATACTTAGAATTAAAAAGAATTCAATTTTATTGAAGTATATTAACCAAAATATTGAAACTCTAAAAAGACCAGTTATATATGTGCTTATATTGATTTATGAAATTAATTCTTATGACATAATAAAAATAGAATTATAAATGTTATATACAATATAAAAATATAATATAAATCATATTATAAATATTATAATAATAAAAATATAGTGGTAGTAATGATCACAAAGATGAAATTTTTTGTACCCCATCAAAGTTCATGGATTGAGTTCCATAATTGGCCACAGGATAAAACATTGCTGCTCTGGCAGTTGAATAAGTACTTCATGTAAATGTGGTTATTAAAAGAGTGGTGCATTTCTTCTTCAGCACCCCATGCCCTACTGTACTCTCAGGAGCCAGCTATCTAAAATTATTCAGAAAAGAGTCCCACACCTAAGAAACTTCCAAACCAACAAGGTGCAGAAGATAGGCTGCAAAGAAAAAAGAACTCTGTCCAAGTGCTTATTAAAAGCTTGCTAAATGCTAGAATTACTATGCTCATAGTAATTAATAAAATCAAATTAACCTTCAAGTGAACATTTAAAAAATTTTAGAGCTATGCTAATATTCCTTTTCACTTAGGTTTTGATAGCAAGAAGCATGAAGATTCAAGGCCATTCAGTTATACACATGTGCACAATAGGAACGCATAAATACTTAGTCCAGAAAAGCCCCATATTGGCTATTTAAAATTAGCTCTTGTGGGAAAGAATATTGATAGAGGAGGTATGGTTGACCTATATGTCTCATTCCTTTCAAAATGATTCAGTCAGAGTAAAAAAACAAACAAAAAAAAAACACACAAAAAACTACTTAATAAAATCAAAGTTTTTCTGGGTTAGGTACCAGAAAAAATAGCATGAATTAAATACAAAATCCAGGAGCTACCCTTTTTAAATTTAGCAGTAAGCATTTTTCAGTTAGTCAGTTGCCCTAATGAATACAGTCTATTAATTAAATCAAGCCCTTAAAAAAATGACTTTTGTAATGAAAGAAAATGGTTGACAGGGAATAAATAATATGTGTAAATGTGTCTTTAAAAGCTTATAACAACAATAGAGCAATATTTTCAAAGGAACGTTGTACAACTATAATTTATGGTAATAATTCAGTTGAGTTGACATGTTAAGAAGAAATTTAATTGCTCTTGACCTACTTTAGCAATTGACACTTTCTTGATATTTTGCCTAACTCTGTGAGATATTTCTACATTATAGTTGTTTTTTCTGAAATGAAATGGCTAAAATAAGTTAAGCATTATGTTTTTAATTTGCAATTTAAAAAGTCTTCATAATGCTATAGTTTGTACCATCTATCTATATATTTATATACAAATATACATTTACATATGACTTTATAATCCCATTCATTGAAGTCTTTCCTTTCTTAGGGAAGGTCAAGTTCTTAGAAGTTAAAACTACTTCACGATAGAAATAAAGCTTGCTAAAGAGTTAATTTTGTGAACCTGGGTTAAGTCTTTAAGGTTTTTTTGTTTGTTTATATTGTTTTGTTTTTAATTGTGTCCTTACAGCTTGTTCTCTGCTGGATTAAACTACTAAATTCTTGGGTACATGCTATATCATTCCAGCTTAAGGGGGGATAATTGGGTTATTACACTGTTTTTTGTCCATTTAGGTCTTTGTTGCATATAATTTTGGAACTAACTGTGTAAGAACTCAATGATATGTAAAGAAAAATAAAGTGGAAAATGATTGCAGCCGGATACTTGTTATTAATTTCTTTATGGTCAGAACCCACCCCACTTTTTTTTGCATATAAACACAAATGTTATTTCTAATATTACAACAATGTTTTATTAGGTTGACTATTTAACATACATTTAAAAATTTCATAAATGATAGTAAAATGAACATGTAGATAGTACCTTGAATGTGTGAGGGCATGTTATATGTACTTTGTAAATAATAACTTAATAGGTATAATATCTCACTAATATCACTCATTTTTATGCAAGGAAGTCTGCTAACAGAATTTAAAAAAATCCCAAAGATCATATGATCATAAAATTATTAAACATGTTTTGATATTTTCTTCTTCCTATTTTATGTTTTAAATTTTCCATATAATAATATTTACCACTTACATTTTTTTCTGTGTCACAAGATTTTACATACTCAGACTTAATTTGAACCAAAACCTATGTTATTTCAAACCCCAGGCTTTTTCCTATTCCATATGCTTCTCTCATTATTGTGATAAAACAAAAGCATCCCTTATTAAGAAGAAGACATCATTCCTTAAGTTTCTGTACTCGATTTTTAAATGTCCCATTCTTCCTTGGTCTCTTTGCTTCAAAGGTTTAAATGAGATGTTTTTTTAAAAAAAATATCTAGAAAATGTCAATTATGATAATTTACTGATTTTAAGCTATGCAATCTTCATCAATTTGAATTTTAAAGTAACAGTTACAGTTACATTTTTGAAATGTATTATCCACATAAACCTCTGCTAAGCCTTTTCATTAATATGCAAGGGAACAAATAATAATTATAATAATAATAATAATAAATATTCCACTTCACCCAGCCGTATATTTTGGAATTTAAAAGAAAAGATGGCAAAAGAAGAAAAGAAATCACATGGTTCTGCAGCTAATATTCATTTTTCTCACTATGAACAATGGTGGCTGAAAATGTTCTGTTTTAAAAGCAGAGCAGCTGCAGCCTCACTACTCTCCTTGAACTGACTGTTTGCTTGTAATGTGATATGTTGTTCTATGTTATTTTATAAAAAGTATTTCTGATTTTCAAGCAGCTAAGGTTCAGGCCTTAAAACAAAGATGCAATTTTTGGTTTTCATGTCAGACAAGCTGCTGTTATTTCTGTAAAATATACTTTAGAAAGAAAAGTCATAGAAAGAACCCCATCTGTTACACTTGAGACAGGAGCAAAACAAGACAAAGAAAGTCTCTCCAACCACTCTAGTCTTACTCTGTGCAACTACTGGGTCTCAGTTGGAAGACTGCACTGCAGGCAGGAGACTTCTTAGGTAGATGTCAATCAGAACCTTAATGACCAGTGTAGAAAGCCTATCTAAGCAGGGCATTTGTTTCAGTAGAAATTTTTAACAAAAAGGAGAAAAAGGAGTACTACAAAGTCTATTTCCTCAAAACCCTTTGTCTCTGCTGGTATTTTAAAAATTATTCTAAGACTGTATCTCTAATATTTCCCCTACCATTGTCCCCGACTCTAGATCCTCCTTTTCTCCATTGAGGGCTGTCAGGAAGAGTAACTGTGACTTCAACTTACTCAAGTTTCAACATGTAGCGTAAGGTCTTCATATATTTTGCAGAACTGTCAAGCTGGACATGTCTGAGCTCTGCTTAGTAAAGCCCTAGTTTAATTTTTAGAAACTCTCTGGGAAGCAATTGACTACTCTTCTTATGTGTAGGAAACTTTAATAAGTTCCTGCTGAGAGCCCCATTTTCTTGTTTTTATAGAATTTCTATAGGTTTAGGTCAATTATAAGTTAGTTCTATAAAATGAAGAAGCAGTAAAATCTCATTCTTATTCTGGCGAGACAATTTTTAGTGAATTTCCAAAAAATTATTTCTGAATGTCATTAAAATGTACCCTATTCTTAGAATGTTTTATACAATATAAATACTGAATAATACAGAAAATATGAAATTACTGGTATTTGTATGAAAAATAGAATGAAGAAGACATAAAATTATACTTTTTGTTTAGTGTAGTTTGATATTTCATAAAGCAGACATAGTGACATTCTTTTTCCTTAGGTCATCACATTTATTTATAATGAAACCCAGGGAAGTTCAGTGAAACACAATTAAATGGCATCCACATAGTTATACATATGGTCTCTGGAGTTCAGCTCTGAATTAAAATACTAATTCTACTACATCCTAGCTGGGTGATCTTAAACAAGTTAAAAGTATAAAGAGTGATTAAACTAAAAAATCAACCATCTATAAGATTTTAGGCACATTAATATGCAAGAAGATGTTGACATCAAAACTGCAGTTTGTAAACAAGAATATTTATTATTAAAACATTTAAATTTTAGAATATTCAATATCATTAAAAGAATATTCAGGTAGGAAAAGTATATTTAAATTTCTTTTTTTTTTATTTATTCATTTTAGAGAGGAGACACAGAGAGAGAATGAGAGAGAGAGAGAGAGAGAGAGAGAGAGAGAGAGAGAGAAAGGGGGGAGGAGCTGGAAGCATCAACTCCCATATGTGCCTTGACCAGACCAGTGCAGGGTTTTGAACTGGCGACCTCAGTGTTCCCAGGTCGACGCTTTATCCACTGCGCCACCACAGGTCAGGCAGGAAAAGTATATTTAAAAAAAATACTGATAGAAGTGGAGAGCTATAACTAAAGTAAAACAAAAATGCATATACTTTATGGTAATGATATTTCTTAAATAAGGAAGAAGTAAAAATACAAATTCACTATGGGGAAAGGAGATGACTACAGACATAACTTTGTTATTTAGATTATCTGAATTAAAAAAATCTAAATGTTTTTATGGAATCTACTAGTTTTGAGGAAAAGATAATTAAAATCATTACAAAATAATTCCAAACGAGTAAGGGAAAAATATAATGTCAGCGGTATAATGAGGAAAGGACAAGAGACAGATTATCTTTCTATAGCTGAGATAAGATAAAGATGATCACCTTTTCTAATTATTTCACATTTTTCATTGCTATTCAGTCTACTGGACAAAGGTACACAATAAAATAATCTATTTAAATTAAAATTCAGGAAAAATAATTACATATGAAATATCTGATACTTGAAAAGTTATATCAATACCACATGCATTAATTTATTATTATATGCAAATGCTAATAAACACATAATTTAATTGTGTTTAATATCATTTATAATATCAAAAAATAATAAAGTATGCATGAAGAAAGAAACAGGTCACTCTAGATTAGTAAGTAGCGAGTGTAATAAACAATGAAAAATATATGACATGTGTCTTTGGTGACTGAAACACAAATAGATTTTTAAACCTGCCCACCAAAAATTTTAAAATTTATATAGATGTCTTAACAGTGTTCAGTCACTTGAAGTCCAGATAGTCTCAATAACACCTTATTCTCTCAAGGCTGCATCCTTGAAAAAAATTTCCACACTGGGAACTGTTGAGCACAATGTCCATTTCAAAGACAGGAGAACAAGTAAGGCACCTCCCATTGCCCAGGTCAAGTGGAGGGCCAGCTGGTGTTTGTGCCTTCTTGATGACCTCCACCAACAAAAATAACAAATTGACTATTGGAGATATAGGAGTGAATTTCTATGTCATCCATAAAAATAAATTCTACATGCACTTAAATGCATATTTAAATACCAAAACAGAATTTGGAGAGTACCGTAAAATTTTAAAACATTGAATAAAAGTTCTTGTAAAGCTATACATTATACTCAGGTGCCAAATGAAAAAATAAATATATTTTACTAAATGTAAATATAAAAGTTCTATAAAGAAGAAATATGCACATTACATACACAAACATAACCGTAGTTAAAAGGACTATAATAAACTAGAAACAAGTATTGACAATGCACTTGATAACAAGGTTCTAATATTTTTAAGACACTTTGAAAACATTTGCAAGTAAAAGGGGTCCTTGGGTTACTGCACAGTTCCTTCCTATGACAGTGATGTAACCCAAATTTTGGTGTTAAGTCAAAACACACCTAGTCTAAGTCACTTACCTATCCTAACAGAGTTGTAAAATCCTAATCTAGACTATAAAAACACAACTAAGCCACAGAAAAAGGAAAAAGACATAAATATATTGTACTGTATGTTGTACGGTAGTAACAGAAAAAATGACAAAAAATTAGTGTTAAAAAAATGTATGTTGCTAATGGGGTAAGCCAAAACATTCATGTCTCAATTTTTTAAAGTATTTGTGCCAGTGAGCATTGTAAACTCGAAACGTTGTATGTCGAGACTGCCATAACCCAAAGACCCCCTGGTAAAGTTTAAAAAAACATAACTCAAAATGTAAAAGGGCAAAGATAGATTAAAATTAAGTTCAAAGAGAAGAGATATTACATTATTAAATGTTGCTTAAATGTACTATTAACTTTTGATGAACATGTGAAGTTGAACAGCCACTATCTATTCTCTTCTTGGTCTTCAGTTAGGCACAAAGTTGACTGGGTTATAGATAACATTACCAGCCTCTCTTAAATTTTGATGTAGTCATGTAAATAAAAATCTAGAAAATAAATGTTCATAGGTTTTATGTGCAACATGCAGAAAGTACCATCAAAGGGAGAAACTTATTCCTAGTCCACTTGCAATTGGTCAGAGTGCTGAGCTGCTGACGTAGTGGGGGACCTGTAGTTGATGTATTAAATTAAGAATATGCCAATTATGTCCTGCTGAATAGGGACCTTTCAATATGATAAATTTGTTATTCTCTGATTATATGGTAAATTGATCTTTTCTCTTTTTTTTTTTTAGTTTATTTTGTTTCTGCTCTTACCTTAATTACTTCCTTCCTTCTATTCACTTTGTTGTTTTGGAAGCAGGCTCTTTAAATTTTTGTTTGTTTGTTTTGTATTTTTGTAATATTGGTTTGGAGGTAACAAACTCCTTTAGTTTTTTCTTGTTTGGAAAGTTCTTTATTGCTTCTTCAATTTTAAATGATCAACTTACTAGGTAAAGTATTCTATTCTTGGTAGTAGTTTCTTGCTTTTTATCACTTTGAATATTTCCTGCCAATACCCTCTGGCCTGAAATATTTCTGTTGAGAATATCAAATGGCAACATTATGGGAACTGTCTTGTAAGTAACTAACTGCTTTTCTCTAGCTGCTTGTAAACATTTGCCATTTAAATTATGATGTGTCTTGATATGGGCATTTTTAGGTCGTTTCTGTTTGGGACTCTGTGAGGTTCCCGGACAGTGTGCCTTTTTCCTTTACTGGATTGGGGAAATCTGGGAGTCTTTTTCCTTCACCAGAGTGGGAAAATTTGTGGTCATTATTTCTTGAAATAGGTTTTTCATCCTTTGCTCTCTCTCTTCTTTGTCTAGGACATGAACATCTTTTAAATTTTAATTTGTCACCATTTTTCTATCTATTGATAATTTCTAAGTAAGCAGAATCTATAGCAATGTTTCCTTTATCAACTTTTAATTTTGAAATAAAGATCTATTCAGAAGAAGATATAAAAATAGTGTAGAACCTGTACTGCATACAGTTCATTCCTTCTAATGGTAACATCTTGTGAAATAATATTAAATTCAGAAAATGTCTTGTTACAGTCCACAGAATATCTTGGATTTCATAAATTTTACATTATAATTGTGTGTTAATATTCAATGAAGTTGCCTCATATGTGTAGATTTGTGTAACCACCACCACATTCAAAAGTAAAAATTGTTTCACAACTTTTGTGCAAAATTTTAGAGCCCACCCCCAGTCCCTTGCTGACCCTCACACTTCTAAACCACTATTGTATTCTCCATCTTTATAATTTTGTCATTTCAGGGATGTTATATGAACAAAATCAGACTATGCAAGATTCTGAGATTTAATATTTTTCACTCAGCATAATTTCATGGAGATGTATGTATTTTGATATATTTCTGGGTTCATGACTATATTTCACTGTAAACTATCAATGGTTTCTGTAAGCATTACATTTTAATTATATAATAAACATATAACATGCATATAAAATACTAATGTCAACATTTTATTAGTTCAAGTGCAAGAATATTGCTACCATTTACGCTCTTTGCTACCCTGTTTTATAATGCATTGTTTTAAATATTTTCTCTAAGTACATTGAAAATCACATCAGATAGTGTTGTAACTTTTAGTTGAATTAGTTTACTTAATGAAGAAAACTAAGGAGGAGGGTGATCTTTCATACTTACCAAATTATTACTCTCTTTTTTTCTTCTTTTCTGATGTTTTAAGTTTCCTCTTTTAACGTTTATTTTATGGTTAGGAACTTAACATTTAGCCATTCTTTAAGACAAGTATTCCAGAAGCAAATATTTTTTTGTTTTCCTTCTTTTCAGTATGATTTCCATTCACTCTCATTTCTGACGCATATTTTAAATGAATATAGATTTCTTAGTTGACAGTTTGTTCTTGTTTTTGTTTGTTTTCTTTCAGGATAAAAAATATGCTATTTCCTCCTAGTTTCCACTGTTTCTGATAACAAATCTATGATATTTATAATTATACTTCATATACAGATAAATACTCAATATATTTGTAGTTGTTGTTTAGATTGTTTTCATTGTCTTTAGTTTTCTTTTTCTTTTAATTAAATCTTATTGGGATGACACTGGTTAACATAATTATACAGTTTTCAAGTGCCTATTCTGTAACACATCTTTGTACACTGTATAGTGTTGTTAGTTTTCTGAAATTTGATTATGATATGCCATGGCATGGGTTTTTTAGTTTTATTCTATTTGAGGTACAGAGGTATTTGAATTAATAGACTTATCCCTTTTGCCAAATTTGGGACATTTTCTGCCATTATTCTTAAAATAATTTTTCAGCCTCACACTGATTCTTCTCCTCTACAATTTTGATATTACCATCAATATTTTATTATTGCCTCTAAGTCTCTGTGACTGTTCATTCCTTTTCAGCATACTATTTTCTCTGTTGTTCTGATCAATTAATTTCTACTGTTCTGTATTCAAGTTTACTAATTCTTTATTATATTCATTCCATTTTTGAGACCATTTATTTAGGTTTTTAAAATTAAGACTTTATTGTTAGAGCAGTTTTAATTAACAGCAAAATTGAGGGGAAGTTACAGAGTTTTTTCATATACCCTCTACTCCACATATTCATAATCTTCCCCATTATACACATTCCTTTTCAAATGGCAAATTTATGACAATCGGCGAACCTAGGTTGACACAATATTATCACTCAACATTCATTCTTACATTTGTATTTCTTCTTGGTGTTTGTTTCTACATTCTATAAGTTTGGACACATGTACACTGATAGGTATCCACCACTGTTGCATTATGCAGAATAATTTCACTGCCTTAAAAATCCTCTGTGCTGGTCCACCTATTCATCTCATAACACATATCATTTATTCCCTGGTAACCACTGATCGTTTTATTGTCTCCATAGTTAGCCTTCTCTAGAGTTAGAACTATACATCTTATTACCTATTAAGATTGGCTTACTTCATTTGGAAATATGCATTTATGGTCTCCACATTTTTTCATAGATTACATATTTTTGGCTCTGAATAATATTCCATTGTATATATGTTGGGCAGATAAAATATATTATGCTCACTTTGTTAAAGATGGCACTGCCCACATGCAAGTTTTAAGAGTAAGCTTTTTCCCACACCCTTGACTGATTGAATGATGTGAGGTGGTGCACTCTCATGAGGAATCCTCCCCATTATGCCTCAGATAAGTGACTTTGTATCAGAGACTTCCTTGTTTGTAGACTGGATTAAGAGTTTGGATTTCTACACTATAAAGTGGGGCAGACCGGGAGCTTGCTCTCTCTTGGTTACTTAGGTTAGTATTAGAGAGCAGAGCAGAGTAAAACCACATGGAGGCCAGGAGAAGCATCCAAGATGGTGGAGTACTGAGGAAGAAGCCAGTTTGTTCAGAGTTTGTGCAGGAGGATATGGGGAACAGAGGTGAATAAGTCTGGTGAGCTAGAAACCTTTGATTCTAGGAAACTAGGATAAGTCAGTAGCTTTGTGAGCACTGAATGAATGGGTTTTGGAGCCCAGTGCGTGTTTTTTCTTGCCCACTAGGTGCAAGCTAGAATTAAAGCTGATGGCTCACCAGTTCTTGACTCCATTGTTTCATTACCATCTGTCCAAATTCAATGCAAACCTGCACTGGCTAGGCAGCTGTGATGGTGGCCGTGAATACTGGCTTTACAATATACTAAAGTTTATTTATTTTTCTCTACTATAGAACATATTGTTTGCTTCTTAATTTGGCAACTATTAAATCTGCTATAAATATCCATGTGCAGTTTTCTGTGTGAACATAAGTTTTCAACTTTCTCATATAAATACCAAGAAGTTTTATATAAATACCATTGCTGCATTATATAACTAGGGTATTTATCATTTTGTAAAGAACCACCAAACTCTCTTACAAAGTGACTGTTATTTTGCATCCTCACCAGCAATGAAAGAGAGTTCTTGTTGCTACATCTCCTCCAGGATTTGGTATTGTTCATGTTCCAGATTTTTGGCATTGTAATAGGTATGTAGTGATATCTCATTCTTGTTTTAATTTGTATTTTCCTAATGATATGTGATATGGAGCATTTTTTCATATGCTTATTTCTATCTAGCTCTCCATTAGTCAGGTGTGTCTTAAAATATTTGTCCATTTTTTAATTGTATTTTTATGGATAAATTTTGTATTCTTTGTATGTTTTGGATATAGTCTCATACCAATAAGTTTTATGCAAGTATTTTTACCCAGTCTGTTTCTTGAATTATTTTTTCTTGACATTGTCTTTTTTAGAGCAGAAAGTTTTAATTTATAATATTTATTTAAACCCAGCTTATCTATTCATATTTTTATAGAATATGTCCTATTTGTATCTAAAAAGTAACATTGTACTCAAGGTATGCATTTTAAAATTTCTATTATTTGTATTTTTTATTCTAAAATTTTTATTTTTTCTTTTTATAGTATATTACTACACTGAGGTTTTCTTTTTTATATGCTTGGAATGTATTTTTATTTGTTCTCAAGTAATTTTTACAATGGCTGCTTTTAAGATAATCATTTATGTCATCCCTGTGTTGGTTATTGTTTATTGCTTCTTTTAGTTCAAGTTTAATTTTCTAATTTTTGTTAAGACTAATTCTTTTAAATTATATCCTGGACAGTTTGGATATCGTGTGAGATACTCTCACTGGGTCCTACTATACTAGGTTGGGGGTTGTGTGTGATGGTGCTGACTGTTGTCATTTTACCATTGTTTCCAGGTTAAGGGGCTGTTAGAAAATGGAGTGTGTACTAAAACTATTTCAAAGCTCATTTCACCTCATTTTTTTTAGTTTTTGTTGTATTATTTACCTGTCTTTATTTTTTTCTTGCTTAATCTTAACTGAGATTTGTCTATTTTCCTTTGCAATTAAGTAACTCTTGAATTAGATTATATTCCTCATTGTATCTTTATTTAATACACCATTAAAAATAAAAGCAGAATTCATCAATCTATTTCACAAAGGTCAAAATGGTCTATGGCCTTGGTTTGTACATGAAATTTTATTGGGACACAGACACCTCCATTTGTTTAAATATAGCATATGGCTGCTTTATGTACAATGACAAAGTAGTGTATTTGTACAGACAATAGGTGACCAACAAACCCAAACATTTACTATAGGACTACACACAAATTTTTTTTTATAATTTGGATTGAATGTTTGTGCCCTTCCCCCTACAAATTTATATCTTGAAGACTTAATCCCCAAAGTGATAGTATTTAAAGGTGGTATCTTTAGAGAAAAAATAGGTCATAAGAATGGAACTCTAATGAAAGAGATTAGAGCCCTTATAAGAAGAAACTTGAGAGAGAGTTTCTCTCTATTGTTGTGTGAGTATACATTATGAAACTGAACAGCTTCTGTGGAGATCTCCTTTCCTGGCTTTAAGATGATTTGCACTATTAATATGTTGAAATAATATATATATAGTATAGTCTTTTGTTATAAAGTTTTATAACTATATGCTATTTCTATACTCGCTTTTTCTTATTTTCTTTAGTGTAAAGTTAAGTCATAACAATCACATTTTGCAGTGATATTCAAGTCCTAATTATTATATTAATAAGGACAAAAGTTATGTGGGGTGGAGAGCGAAGTATTTAGGATAGTTTGGCTATTCTATTCTTTCTGTAACATGAGGTAGAGACATAAGACAAAATCAAATTCTAGTGCTTTTTATATGCAACTTTAAAGAAGTACATTTAGTAAAGTTTATATTTGTAAGTTTTAGGTACATCTTTTTTTTCCTAGAACATATAAACCTCATTACTCATTTAAGAAATAAAAAATGATTTTCTTTAATAAAGAAAAATAATACAACATGTACTTTGGAGCTCAGTTTCTTCAACTTTTCTATTATAATTAGAATATTCTACCTTCTAAAGTCTTTAAAATGGGAGGATATCTTCATATATTTTATCTATTTTAATTGCATTTTGTTATTCTTCATAAATTATTGTTTTCTCTCAATTTGATTTTAGAACACATAATATATTGAAACATATATAGTAACATAATTATGTTACTATAATAGTTACATTAATGGATAATAATGTATTATTCACTATGTGTTATTCAGTCATTCATTTAGAATTTATAGCATTCTTCAATGTTCCTGAGTTTTACTAGTATTGTGAAAATCTAAGATATGTAACAGAGTTTCAGAGATGCAGAGGCCAGATAACAACTTAAGAAAATAGCAGAACTGACCTTTGTTTTCCATGGTTGTTAGTGAGCTCTTGTTCTTCTCAGAGATGTTTTGTAGTTTGCACAACTTAGTCATGGGAGAAGGGACACCGTAATGGAGTTTTAGGTGACTGAAACCCAGCTGATGATCTTGACCTCAAGTTGTGACCCAAAAGCACTTTTTTCAGAGGGTCATCTTTTCTGATTTTTCATCAAAGAAGTGAGGAAGGGGCAGGTAGCAGCTCATGACAATATTTGTATTGTATTATGGTATTTTCCTACACTGTTCTACTAAGAAGCTGTTATTGTTAATAATATTCTATTTTAATTCCCTTATTCTTATTAATGAGTACTGGGAAGTATGGACACAAAAATATCCAGCCTTGAAAAGTAATCATGTTGAAAGAATTAAAAAGCTTTTAAATGCTTGCCAAGTCCCTTAATTTTATGTGAAATTAGGTAAAGACACATGTTAAAGGTAAAAATAATTGTGAAGATAGAATTTATGCTTAAATAAGCAGGCATTAGTTATATGGAAGTAGAGGTTCCATTGTTATTTCACAGTCTTTTATTCTTCAGTGAGTATAAACATTATAAATTTAGCAATGTTAGCTTTAGAAAATCCATGGACCATTGAGAGCCTACCTCATTTTACTAAATTACTTTTACATACATTTTTTTTTATCCTTTACTTCCCTAGGTTTAAATGTCATATATTGAATGATTATTTATTTATTTTACTTTTTAAGTAAGCATATGAATAGAAGTCAGCATAAAAAATATATATGATTTTTTACATGAATCATATAAGCATTAGAAATATCTGTATCTGTTGAGTGACTTTTTAAGATAATGTTATATTTTGTTTTAAAGAAGAACTATTAACTTAAATCTTCCATAAAATAAAAGACCCAGAGTCAAAAATTATTTTAATAACATCTTATTCTAAAATACAAACCTAACAAACTGTTGTTTTCTGAATCACATGGCACAGTAGATGCTCTAGCCATCTACTGCCCTGATAAGAAGATGATAAGAAGATTGATTTGGCTCAGTTAAAATGAAATTAACTCATATATGTCTACGTACTCCAAGTGACTGGAAATTCTGACCAGAAAACACTTATCTGAACAACCTTATTACTTAATGCTGACTGCTCCTCAGTTTTGTTTTAGATGCTGCCCTATTACATTATGTAATTTGTAATATAAAAAGTGCAGAATATCTAAAAGGAAAAAAGAAAACATATAGTGCACTATAATTATCAGAGCAAATGCTATAACTTAGATATTCTCTTAAAAATATTTCTGATCAAAGGAGAAGTGATTATTTAATAATTTTCTTTTTTAAATCTGAAAGGTACTTTCCAAGATAATTTCCTCTCGTTGTATTTTTTTCATCTAATACAAATGTAGTCAAACAAACAAAGAGATTTTTAAGGTTAAATGTCAAAGATTCCTTATGTGCTTTTCTTAACAAAGCAAAGAAACTAAGTGATAATAAATTAAATAATGGTAAATTTACTAAAATTGTTCAAAAGGAAACCTAGTAGAATTAGAGCTAAAACTATATTCAATAACAGGAAAATATTGTTTTATAAACTTCTTTTAATTTATAATTATAAAATATTTTATTTTGCTCCAGTGGTCAATAAAGTTGACCAAAATATAAATTGGTGTAAAACTGAATTTCCTCTTCAATTCATTAAAAGGGAAGTCAACTCTGCCTATGATTGCTTATGCTCACATTATTTTGTCTCTGTGACTTTAGTTTGAGCGCAGAATATTGCCATGTCTCCTTTGCACATGTACATAGTGGGATTTATTCATTTTTTACAAAAGACAGTAAAAACTGGCAGAGAATAAATAGCTTTTTCAAATGTTTATGAGAGGCCTCTAACACTGGGAAATATTACAATAAAAATATTGTTTAACACAGCATATTCTAAAGCCATCTAAGGAAATTTCCTGCCAAAATATTTCTTTCGATCAAGAGAAAAATTTTAAAAATAGCCTCTTGGACCCATTAAACATTTTTTAATTCTTTTTTCTTTTATTTCTTTTACTTGTCCAGAGACAATATGTCTGAAATATATACTCTTGGAATGAAAAATTTGCAGCGGTTTGCTCAAACTTTAAAATGCTTGTCAATTAAATAGTTATAATTTTTAAATATGTTTTAGAACCATAATAGCTTCTAGCTCTAAATGTTGATTTTTATTAAAAGAAGACCATTTTCTTCTTAATTTAAGATTTATCTTTTTATTTTTAGTTTTCTTAAATTCAAAATTCCTTGATGAAAAAATAGAAAACTATTCTGAATAATTTAATTAGATAGGAATTATTAAAAGGCTAGAAAATAGTTCTTTGAAGATTTGGAAAGGTTAACAAAAAGACTTGAGAACTCAGAAAGAGTTGTGAGTCTAACAAGGACAGAACACATCCCTCCTGTCTTCCCAGTTTCAGGCGTCTCCCTGGGCTTGAGAATGTATTCCCCCTTGGTAAGGGGTAGCTACTGTTTTTCCACTTGTACGGTGGTGATATCCCCTATAAGACAACAAAGCTTTTTAGTGTGTATTTTTAGTGTAATTCTTACATATTTTAATTTACTCCATTAAATTTACCTTTTCAAGTGGAAAATTAATTGGGAATTGAAAACAAGATACCTAAAGCAAAAGTCATAAACTTATTAAAATAATTTTAAAATGAGAAAAATCAACATACTAAAATTACTTAATATTATTAAAAAAATTGTGCTGAATATGAGAGCATAAAATGAACATGAAATCAATAAAAAATTATCATCCCCAATACAACTAATAAAGTAATATTAAACAACCCAAAATCTTTAATCAAAACTGCCTAGTATAGGCCCTGGCTGGATGGCTCAGTGGTAGAGCATCAGATGTGGATGTCCCTGGTTCAATTCCCTGTCAGGGCACACAGGAGAAGTGCAGCACCCATCTGCTTCTCCACCCCTTCCACACACACTTGCTTCTCTCTCTCTCTTTCTCTCTCTCTCTCTCTCTTTCCCTTCTGTAGCCATCGCGGGAGTTGAGTAAGTTGGCCCTGGACACTGAGGATGGCTTCATGTCCTCAACCTCAGGTGCTAAGAAGAGTTCAGTTGCTGAGAAATGCCCCAAATGGGCAGAACATCGTCCCCTAGTGGGCATGCCAAGTGGATCCTGGGCAGGGCACATGTGGGAATCTGTCTCTCTGCTTCTTCTCCTCTCACTGAATTTAAAAAAGAAATGGAAAGAAAAAAGAAAAGAAAAAACTGCCTAGTACATGTTTAGGTGATTATTGTCATTGAGGAACTTAAGCAAAACCTCAAATTCTTTAGAAAGAAGAGCTGTAAGTATTAAAAGTATTGCATTCATAAAATTCTCAATTCTGCAATTGTGTTTTCAAAAATGCACAATTGGAAGGAAAGTTAATTGAATAATTAGCTCTCATTAAAAAAGCAACTACTATTGATGTAATTAAATTACAAACAAAACTATAAACCTAAGTTTGCTGAATTTTTAAATATTAGTTTTAGAAGTCCTCGTGAAATTGTTAGAAAACATAAATTATGATGTTAGAATTAAGTTTTTCTAGCAGTTCTTATTTTGAGAAAGTTACTTTAGTTCTTAACTTGTTCAGAGTTTATATCATGAATAAATGTTAAATATTTTTACATGATCTTTCTGCATCTGTGGACACCCTTTCTTATATACTTAATCAATGTATGTTTCATCTGATAACATGGCTTGCAAATTAAGAACCCTACCTTTAGATACTAAATGTGCCTTATCTTTTTTCTTGCTTTGGGTTTAATTAATTAATTATCTCTAATTGCCTAAATTTCTCTCTAAACCACAGGAATGGAAAAAAGAAAGAGGTATAAAATTAAGGTTATATCACCATATATTTACTGCATTTTTAATAAACACTTTTTTTACTTTAGAATAGTTTTAATTTTAAAGAAAAGTTACAAAAGTAGTACAGAGAAACCTCATGTCTCCCTCACTTAGTTTCTTCCCTTGTCAACACGGTTCATCTGTCAAACTCATTTATTTGCTAAACTCACTGGGAGTTTAGTCTAAGAAACTGACACTGTATACTACCACCTATTAATGTTCAGATGATACTTTTAATAACAGCAAACATTTCATTTTTCCTCCTTTTCCCAGGTATTTCCAAGAGTCTACTTAAGTGGTGATCGCTTGGTTGATACATCTATGCTGTTGATGCATGGTAATCTCTGCAAGAGTCAATGTTGATAATATATGGGACACTGTAAAGACTAGAGTTTCTTCTGTTATCTCCTATCATTATTTAATGTTTTACCAAATCCTTTGAAGATGTTTCTCGTTCTTTTCAGAAATGCTGGGAACTTGGCATACATCTCTCAGATCTCACAGTGAAACGGACACAAAACTATATCTCAAGATTTCTTTTCTTTTTTAATTTATTTTTATTTTATTCATTTTAGAGAGGAGACACAGAGAGAGAGAGAGAGAGAGAGAGAGAGAGAGAGAGAAAGAGAGAAAGGGGGGAGGAGCTGGAAGCATCAACTCCCATATGTGCCTTGACCAGACCAGTGCAGGGTTTTGAACTGGCGACCTCAGTGTTCCCAGGTCGACGCTTTATCCACAGCACCACCACAGGTCAGGCTCAAGATTTCTTGATGAACATGGGGGTGCATCTGTCTTTACATACCAGTGTTTTTGAGTTTTGAGGGTATATTCCCAGTAGAGGGATTGCTGGGTCATATGGTAGTTCTATTCTTATTTTTTTGAGGAACCACCATACTTTCTTCCATAATGGTTATACTACTTTACATTCCCACCAACAGTGGATGAGGGTTCCTTTTTCTCCACAGCCTCTCCAACATTTGTTATTACCTGTCCTGTTGATAATAGCTAATCTAACAGGTGTGAAGTGGTATCTCATTGTAGTTTTGATTTGCATTTCTCTAAAAGCTAATAAAGATGAGCATCTTTTCATATATCTGTTGGTCATTTGTATGTCCTCTTGGGAGAAGTGTCTGTTCAAGTCCTCTCTTCATTTTTCAATTGGATTGTTTGTTTGTTGCTGAGTTTTGTGAACTCTTTATATACAATATTATGGATATTAACCCCTTATTGGAGCTGTTGTTTGCAAATATCATCTCCCATTTAGTTGACTGACTATTTGTTTTGTTGTCAGTTTCTTTTGCTGTGCAGAAGCTTTTTAGTTTGATATAGTCCCATTAATTTATCTGTACCTTTTATTTCCCTGGTCTTTGGGGTCAAGTTCATAAATTGTTCTCTACAGCCAAGGTTCATGAACTTAGTACCTATGTTTTCCTCTATGTAATTTATAGTTTCAGGTCTTATATTTAGGTCTTTAATTCATTTTGAATTAATTTTTCTGCAGGGGGACAAACTGTAGTCAAGTTTCATTCTTTTGCATGTGGCTTTCCAATTTTCCCAGCACCATTTATTGAAGAGGATTTGTTTTTTCCATTGTGTGATTTTGGCTTCTTTGTTGTAAATGATTTGTCCATATATATATGCATTTATTTCTGGGCTCTCATTCTGTTCTTTGGTTCTGTATGTTTGGTTCTTTTCTTTTTCTTTCAATACCATGCTGTTTTAATTATCATGACTCTATAGTATAATTTGAAGTCAGGTAGAATGATACTTCCAGCTTCATTCTTTTTCTTCAGTATTATAGACTTACATATCTGAAACCTGTATAATTTTTTAGCCAAGGTCACCCCAATAAATTCAATTAAATAAAAAATGTAAGAAATGATTATTATAAATATTAAAAAAAATTCTTGTCTATCTTTACCAGGCTAACAAGTGTGAGGGAAAAAAGTCATCTGTAATTTTTTTAATGTGATTTTCTTGCACTAAAAATACTGATTATTCTCACAATGGTTATTCACTCATGTGGGAAATATCTTCACTAATAATTCATAAATCTTTACAAATCAGTATAGTCCAAGCATCATTATCTGATTAATGCATAAAAATTACAGCAACAACATGGGACTATACTTCATCACAGAATGGTGACCTTATGGGATTTAGATTTATGATAGGATGGCTGGGGGTTCCAAAACTGAGTCACCAATTTGTACTATATGGAAGCTGCATGTTGTATGCTCAGGAATCACAGAATATAATTTCCGTCATATTCTATTGTTGGGCATTCATTAGCCTTCCCAGATGAAAGAGGTCTGGAATGGGAAAGCAGCTTTTACTAAGAACCCTCTTCTTTGCCTTTCCAAATAATGCAAAAATGTGCCTTAAAACCTCCCCCCATAGGTGGTTAATTTGTTATAAATTATCTCAGATTCTGCTTCAAATAGTAATTCCTTTGAAAATATCAAAAACACAAAGTTTGCTTGCCATTATTTTAAACTCAAATTTTCATGGTTATAGGTCCCTATCAGTTCACTATGAATTATCTGAATTTATAATCATATCAATCTGGTCATTTATAGTTTGTAACAGTTAAATTATGCCATCATTTCTTCTAGTCTTTGTTTTGTACTTAATCTATTTTGTAGCAATAATGAACTTCTGTTCAAAGAAATTTAGTTGGTAATCATATTAATGTCTTTATCATATTAATCTAAATATATATTGTGTTTCCATACATAAAACAAAGTTATTTACAAAACCTATCCAAAAACATGGAGGTATCCTATATGTTCTGTTTAAACGATAACTGTTTTTGAGGGAACAGAATCAATAAACAGGTCCATAATGTAGCAGTGCTTCTAACACCTAGAAGAGTCTATGATTTTGAAAATAACCTTTCTACCACAAATTCTAAAGAACAGGCTATCTTGACAAAAAATGGTTGAAAGTAACATATCAGCCATTCTAAAATGCTTATAAAATTTTGGTATTAGTGGGGTGGAAATACAAAACTAGATAATATTTTAAGAAACTTGAAAACTTTCTCATCATTGCTCTTTGTCTCTATTATTTCAATTCATAACATTTCTGGTTTGCAAGAATATGTATTTATTTAAAAGTTAGTAGAGTTAGACACTCATCAAAGTCCATGCAGCATGTTGATTTCTCTAGAGTACTCACACTGCAATTAGTGATTTTTCTGTATTATTGGCAGATCCACATATCTAATTATGTTCATTTAACAGATGAAGTAGCATAACGTCAGATAGGTTAAATGTCTTGGCCGGGATTTCCCTGTGAAGCAGGTGGGAAAGCTGGAACAAAATATTCATAAATTTTAACAAATAAATTTTTTAAAATTATTTCATAGACCGTGGATGGATGGGTCGGTTGGTTGCAGCATCCTGCTGAGATGCAGAGGTGGCTGGTTCAATCCTTGGCTGGGGCACATACAGGAACCGATTGATGTTTCTGTCTCCTCTCTCTCCCTCCCCCTCTCTGGATTCATAAAAAAGAAAAAGACAAAAAAAAATTAAAAAAAAATATTTCATAGATATCCAGAAGAAGGGTCATAGGGGTAACTTAATTCTCAATTTTTAAAGGAAGATCCATACTGCTTTCCATAGTGATTTTACCCATTTACATTCCCACCAGCAGTGATACTAAAAATTTTACTTATACTTTTATTTTCATTGACACCTGTAAAAACAATATGAGGTGTTTGACAAAATTACATAAAATGCCAAGTAAAAAATTTAAAAATAACGAGAAGCTTGAAAAAAGCCACATAGCACATAGTCTTCATGATCTGATTAGTGAATACTGCAACCTCATATATCAGATTCGGTCCCACTTATACTGAAAAATTCCCATTCTCATTCTTCAGACACATAAGCTCTGCTTTCTCAAGAGCATTCAGTATTTGGCAAAGGCCTTTCCTGCTCTCCGATATGTACTTTTTCACTTTTAAAATTGTCTAAATTACTCTCATTCTATAAAACTCACCTTCATGTCACTCAGTCTGGACATTTATCATTGTCTTTCTCAATTTGGGATTATTTTTTTCTTCTGTGTTCTCATGGCAGCTTGAATATATCTTGATTTTAATGCCAAGTAATAGTCATTCTCTATAGAAATCTTATTAACTTCATGGGGACCCTCACTAATCTGCTAAAAATTAGATAGCAAGAAATGCCTTTAAAGATTAGTTTTTAACTGTCTTGGCCTGTTTGGTCAGTGGTAGAGCATTGGCCTGACGTGTGGTGTCCCGGGTTTGATGACTGGTAATGGCACACAGGAGAAGCAACTACCTGCTTCTCCACCCCTTCCCCCTCCCTTGTCTTCCTCTCTCTCTCTCTTTCCTTTCCACAGCCATGGTTTAATTGGTTCCAGCACATCTTCCTGGGCTTTGAAGATGGCTCATGCAGCCTCTGCCTCAGGTGCTAAAAATAGCTTGATTTTGAGCATGTTTCCAGATAGGAAGAGTATCCACCCCAGACTCAGGTTGCCAGGTGGATCCCAGTTGGGGCGCATGTGAGAATCTGTCTATCTTGCTTCTCTCACTTGGAAAAGAAGAAAAAAAAGATTACTTTTTTTATGGATTTCATAGGCCTACCTACTATAATAGCAAGCTCATAGATTATTCAGATGACAGAGTGACTGAAATTTTAAAATAATTTATACATATTAATGTGTTTATTTGCATAATACCTTGGCTGTAAATAAATTGCAAATTAAGGTAAAAGGTACTTTATTGCCTCACTTTTTTTCCTGAAGACCCTATAATAACCAAAGATTAGACCATTCAGTAAGATAAAGTATAGCTTTTAATAAATACCTTGTGAGCATTTTCAAATTGTACATTTTAAATTCCATTTGTTTTACTTTTTATTTTTTATAGATAATTTCGAGTGCTTAAATTTGTGACCAGTTTTATGGAAAAATAAAAATAAAAGTGAGTCAACCAGTTAGATTTGAATTTGAGATAAACAGCCATTTTTTATATAATTACTTTCAGTTTCATTATACACCATTTTTATTAGAACATATATTTTTCCTTTTTAAACTCACTTTCCTGTGTTTAAAGTGTTTCTATTGTAACAACAAGTAACATGTGGTTTTAATCTAGCCTTTTACTCATTATGAAAATCTTGCCCTTTAAATTGAGTATTCTTGCCTGACCAGGCGGTGACGCAGTGGATAGATCATCGGACTGGGATGCGGAGGACCCAGGTTCGAGACCCCGAGGTTGCCAACTTGAGCGCTGGCCTATCTGGCTTGAGCAAAAAGCTCGCCAGCTTAGACCCTAGGTCGCTGGCTCCAGCAAGGGGTTGCTCGGTCTGCTGAAGGCCCACAGTCAGGGCACATATGAGAGAGCAATCAATGAACAACTAAGGTGTCCCAATGGGAACGAAAAACTGAGAACTGATGCTTCTGTCTGTCCCTATCTATCCCTCTCTCTGACTCTCTCTCTCTCTCTGTCCGTGTAAAAAAAAATAAAAGAAATTAAATTGAGTATTCTCTTTCTGGTCTTTCTCTACAATTATTTCTTAAAACTGTAAGTTAGATTTCTGTCTTAACTATCACTGTCTCAAACATCTGTGTCAAAAATAACCAACAATCTTGCTATCACTCAGGAAAGAGCATTCTGTCCAATTTTAATTATCAACACTGAGTAGCATTTTTGTAAATTAATTTATTGATTGACTTTAGGGACACCACACTTTACCTGTTCTTTAAGAGAAAAATCTCTCATATGTACTTGCCCAACATAGTTTTGACAAAATGAATCTTTTCCCAATTTCTGTGACCAATTAAAGTTAAGTCGTAACAAGGAAGCCAAAGAGCTGTCCAGACTACACAAATATTTTATTAATGACTTCCTCTTTGTCAAGGTGTGCTCCTTTGCTTTCTTTATGTTGCCATGCTACTGTTTATTGGACCAATCGCAGATTGCATAGGTTTTAGAATTAGATAGAATGGTAGTAAGTTTCTATTTCATTATGTATTGACTGTACAAACATCTTATTTTTTTGAGCTACCTTAACTTATAAAGTTGTGAGGTGAACACCAAACATGAATGGATTAGTGACTTTCATAAATTCATCTCTCCACCCTTCCATTTTTCATTGAATCTCTAATTGCATTTGCATAATCTATTTGCATAGTTCTACTTCTAACAATGACAAGCATCCTAAAAACCTCCTTTGGGAATTCTTCTGTATCACCTATTTTTGTTCCCAAGGTAGTTGGCTGCTTAATCAGCTGATGCCTTTTTTAAAATTACAGTATGTTCTCCATTTCCTTTTTGGGTAAATAGAAATCTGTGAAAGTATATTTTTTATGCATTTTAACTTTAAAAATAAAAACATTAATGGTAATTATATTGAAAAATATTGAACCTTATAGCCCATCAGAACACAAGTTTAATGTTTTACCTTCAAACAAAACAAAACATATATCATTAGTTTTATAAAGTACCAAATAATCTGAAGTATATTACTTAATATCCACTTATACCCTAATTCAAAGAATTATGAAACATTGTAAAAAATATATATATTTAACATGATTGTATTAATCACAAAAGGGATAAATTTTAAGTCTTCAATTTCAAGAATCAGAATCAAGACTTCATATCAATATAAGAAAGAGTTATAGAATAAATTCTGTTTGAATAGTTAGTGAAAGCTTCCTGGGAATGAGTTCACTGAGGCTTACTTTTGCAAATAAGCAACATGTACCTTTTATTTTAAAATTGTAAAAGAACCCATTTTTGGTAAAGTCCATAAGGGAAACATATTTGGCCTTACAGAATGAAGAGGTTTTTCTCTAAGTGTAGTCCACTTAATATTTTTTAGATTGTTCTGCTTTATAAACACTAGCTTTGTGGCGCCTATATGCTGACCAAGTGATTACTCTTTTTTCTTGGTTTACAGGTTCTATAACGAGTTGAAATAAGTCACCTCATAATCTATGGCTCTGATTAAACACAAGCATCTTCAAATTTTAATTTAATCTAATGTTGGATAAAGGAATAAGGTGATGAATATAGAAATTAACAATGGACTTTGTAATTTTTAAATTTTATTTATTTTTTTGAAATGAGAAAATGGGAGGCAGAGAGACAGACTCCGCAAGCACCTGATCGGGATCCACCTGGCAAGCCCACCAGGGGGCAATGCTCTGCCCATCTGGGCGTTGCTCAGTGGCAACTGGAGTTATTCTAGCACCTGAGGCAAGGCCATAGAGCCATTCTCAGCGCCGGGGCCAACTTTGCTCCAATGGTGGCTTGGCTGTGGGAGGAAAAAGGAGAGATAGAAAGGAAAGAGGGAAGGATGGAGAAGCAGATAGGCAACTATCCTTTGTTCTCTAGCCAGAAATCAAACATGGGACTTCCACACACCGGGCTAACGCTCCACCACTGAGCCATCTGGCCAGGGCTGGCCTTTGTAATTCAATACAGGAATTGAGCTTTAGATTTAGAGACAGTCATATCTGAAAGGATACTTACAAAACTGTTATTGTGACATCTCCTTATTTACCAACACAGCACAGTTTCCCATAGCATTCAGTAAAAAAAATATATATACAAAGGGTCCTTGGGTTATGATAGTCTTGACATAAGATGTTTTGAGTTACAATGCTCACTCCCATAAAAACTTAAAATAATTGAGACGTTAGTGTTTTGGCTTTGCCATAGCATCATACTTATGACTAAGTGGGTGAAATAGTTTGGTTTTGTGAGGCAGAAGAATACTCAATAACATGCATATGAGTGAGGGAGTTGGTGTTCCCCAGTATACTTACCTACATCATTCTGGACTGTTAAAAGCGCAAGTTTTCAATTTGTTTTATGTTAGATGTGTTTTGACTTACACCAAAATTTGGTTACGTCACTGTCATAGGAACAGAACTGTGTCTGTCATAGGAACAAAACTGTGTGTAACCTGAAGACCCCCTGTGTTTTGAAATGATGTTTCAATATCTTGCAACACAGAACAGTACTCCTAACTGAGTAACCAGAGAGGTACAATTTATTTTGATCTTGACCTAAAATAGTTAAAGAAGCTATTGTTTGAAATCCATGAGTTGATGCTTTTAGTAAGTTTATTTTTAAATGCTTTACCTTCTTTTTTAAGCCTGATGAAGAATTTTACATAACTATAAAAATTTGATTATTATAAATTAATCAAACTGTATAATTTCTCCTGAAATTCCTGTCTTAAAAAGGAATGTGTTCTCTAGCGCTGGCCCAGGAATTGTGAGAGAAAGTCTGCTAGCTGTAGTATTTGGAGGAAATTTTCTTTTCTCTTAAAAAGCTCTTGTCTGTGAAGATATTCAGGGGTTGGCAAAGGTAGGTTTACAGTTGTTTGCATGGAAAATAATACAATTGTTAATATATAATAATACAAAAATAAACTGTATTTCACCTACTCACAATGGTAAACCTACTTTTGCCCCATCCTGTATTCCTTGCTACTACAGATGTCTTGTGACCTAGCGGAACACTAAATAACATATGAATATGGCAAAGAAGAAATATGAATTTTGCTCCCTTAACTTGATTCATGGTTGTCACCACATTATAAAACATGAGTAAGAAAAAAACAACTTTTGACAGTTTGTGTTCACTAAGTTGCATGCAAAATTATACTATGCTATGGCTGTAATACTTGACCTTGAAATTTTCTTTTGGAAATGTACAACTTTTTTTTGGTCAATTTTTATGCTGTTGTAATATAATAAAAAAATCTAGGCTGTATCCAGTCTCCCAGTACAATATACAGTAAGCACCAACTGAAATTAAATATTAGACAATTACTATGGACTGACAGAATGACAAGAAGGGCATGGAAAGCTTCAAGTTCAACTAAATTGGTATAAAAAGTAGTCTAATTTAAATGAGAATGTTAATACATTTCCCCAACATGCATATTAGCACCTTTGCCTCACTTTGAATTAGTAAGCATCTCCATCTATTTTCAAAGTCAATTTTCCCTTTTTTTCTCCTTTATCTCTATAAAGATACTAAAATCTCTCAAAGTTTAGTATAAGGTTCCAAACGTAAAGATTTGGGTTGCAATATTTTTTGTTGTTGTTCCTTGCATTTAAATTATTATATTTAGATACATAGTCTCCATGCATAATATGACAATATTCACTACTTTACCATAATAATCATATGTGCTTTCAAACCACTTAATAACAACATACTTAAGTTTAAACATAAAACAAAATAATACGGTTATAGTTAACATACTATTAGAAATCTGAGCAAAAGTGAGTTGCATAGTTTCTACATCTAAGTACTATGTGCCCAACAGAGGTGTAGTGAAAACTTTTCACATGCTGTATTTAACTCTCATATTCCTGTTTCAAACATATGGCATTCCATTCTCTTTTCCTTTTTGCTTAATTTCAAATATGTGGAATCTCACAGCTTGACTCATTACAATATCAAATTAGCAATTCTGAAATAAGTTAGTACGTAAAACAATGAATAGGCATTTATTAAAAGAGGATAATACTGCTTGCTCTTCAAAACATCTCATCAAAATACTTGTTTCAAACTACTGTTTGCCTAGTAAAATAATATTTCCCTTTTATAGTCATTTTCCCCCTTAGGAATGACTTTCACTCTGTTTTATTGCAGAGTGAATTTAGTATTCTATTTAAACAACTTGAAATGCTAAAAATTCAATCAGAATGGGTACAGAAAAATTTACTAATAATTATAAAATAAGATGACCCCAGAGAAGATTAAAGGCAATGCTTTAATTCTGTTCATAAATTTTTGGTACTTTCTTTCTAAAATTAAAAAACCCTCATGTCTTTTCAGTTTAATTTTGAAACATCATTGTGAGGTATCCAAAATAATAATACAAGAAATGAATCTTCAATTTGGTCAAGTCACTGACTAGATATGTGATTGGAATTCAGACACTTAGAATCCCAGGGTCTCAATTTTTTCTTGAAAAATAAAAGGATTTGGGCATAATAACTTTTAAGTCTCCATCCAACTCTTTCAATGTTCTTATATTGCTTCTCTAATTATTGATGATTTCCAATAAAATATTTTGAAGCCACATTTTATATACAGTATCTGTACATGAGTATATATTATTATCAGTTTGTGAAAATTTTTCTTTTATGATAGCCCTGTTCTCAATAACATTATAAACCACTCTGCTAATTAACATTCAAGATTCATTTGTATTTTTTGCTTTTTCTTAATTAGATCGCATGAAGGAAATACAGAGAATTGTGTTCAAACATTATTTGACTCAATCCAATTTTCTCTGTGTTATTTTTATTGTCAGTTTGAAAACTGTCTATGTCACCATCATTTTTTTCAATTGTGCTCTTTGATTTTTAAATATTTATTATTTTTATTTATTTTTGATTATATAACATATTTTTATTTCTCTTCTACTAGGTTGAAGTGCAGTGTCATTAATTGATAGTGTTGGGGTGGCTGGTTTGCTTCCATTTCAGCGTGTTTTCAGGTACCGCAATTTCCATTATAGGCTTCCTTGTTTCTCTTCAGCATCTCATATACTCTGGATGCCTTTTGTCTCCAAGGGGACTTATTTTTGCCAGAATGCTGTACCCTCCCAATATTGTTTCCCCATGCCCCTTACATTCAAGGTGCATTTCTTTCAAAAATGCAGTGCACTGATTCATTACATTGAAAACTTCTCAGCAGTTCTTATTCATAGTGGGGTGTTCTGTATCCGGAGAGATTTTTTTGTGTCTGATCACCAGTTGGCCTTCTCCACTCTTATTTCTATATAGTCATTTATTTACTGAACATATTTTCTACAAAGTATGTTTCTAGGAATTAAGAATGCCAAAGTGACTAAAAGAGATGGAAAAGTCTTCTCTTAGGGAAAGGTACATTACATTTTGAATATATACATGTACAAATGCATACAAAAAGTCTTCACTAATCAATCTGGTAATAACATTCCTCCCATACACACAAATAAAGAATGATGAAGGGAATTTTATTTTATTTTGTTCATTGTACTTGAATGATTTAAAAGCATTGTATTTTCTGTCCTGCATAGCTTAAAAGGACAGAACACAGATAAATATTTGTCAAAAATACTTTTAGATTAATAAAAATTTTATTTTTTATAATTTATTATTCTAAGGCATAGCTCTCATGCAGAAATAGCTATGTTAGATATTTCACTTCATACATTGAATATATTCTTAGAAAATCAATGTATTATTTGTGCTCCCAGGTTAGATTTTATAATGTTACATTTATAATAATAATGATAATGTAAAATCAGTAATGTCAAATATTTTAAAATAAAAATAAGTGATTTTTTTAAAAGCAGTGTCTATTACCTTTCAAGATTCTTTTGGTAGTGGAATAAATAGAATTGTGTAATAAGTCAGAACAACTTTCAGAATTTAGTCCAAGTCTCCACGTTGTGAAAGCTCCTGGAGCGAGTTACTGCTCCTCTCCACCTCGGAGGCAGTGCTGTCCAGAGACAGCCCTGGAGCTGTGCTCCTCCATCTGTCCACATCAAGGCAAGACTCTCTCTAACCTTCACTGATTATGCTTCACAACGTTGCTAGAATGATTTCTCCAAACAATCTTTGTGCAGACCACCGTTCTGTTGATAAACTTTGTTCTTTCCATGACCTACCAAACCTCCTCCCATTCTTGTGAAAACTTTTCCTTAGATCCCACTTTAGAGCTTCAATAGTTCCCCCTAGTCACCACACCTCCCACTATTCCTTTTTAATTCATAAGCGTTCTTCAAATTTTTGCTCAAGTCCTGATTACCCAGTAACAAATCTTACTTTATTTTTTTCACATTGAGATATCATTGACATTTAACATTGTTTAAGTTGGTGAATAGTCTGACCAGATGGTGGCGCAGTGAGTAGAGCATCAGACTGGGATGCGGAGGACCCAGGTTCGAGACCACGAGCTCACCAGCTTGAGCGCGGGCCCATCTGGCTTTAGCTAAAGCTCACCAGCTTGGACCCAAGGTCGCTGGCTCCAGCAAAGGGTTACTTTGTCTGCTGAAGGCCGGAGGTCAAAGCACATGTGAGAAAGCTATCAATGAACAACTAAGGTGTTGCGTGTTGCGATGGCAACAAAAAACTAATGATTGATGCTTCTCACCTCTCTCCGCTCCTGTCTGTCTGTCCCTATCTATCCCTCTCTCTGATTCTCTCTCTCTGTCCCTGTAAAAAAACAAACAAACAAAACAAATAAACAACAACAAAAAAAAAACCAGACCACTTCTTGAGATCACATGGCTAATTTAAAAAAAGAAATTTGGTGAACAATGTGTTGATCTGATACATTTATATATTGCAATATGAACAGCTCCAATGGCTAACACTATCATCACCTCACGTAATTATTGTCTTTTGTGGTGAGACCACTTAAGAACTAGCCTGTTAACAGCTGCAGTTTCTAACAAAATATGGTTCACTATAAATATGTTGCTGTGTATTAGATCTCTATGACTTATCTTCTAAGTGCAAGTGTATATATATCCTTTGAAATACCTTTTCTGAAAAGTGAAATGATGTTTCAATGATTTTATTTGTTGTTTTAACCTTGGTACTTTATGATTTCACATGAATAGTAGATAAGGAAAGAATAGTTGAACTTAACTATAGATTTTGCAATTCTAGCAATTAGGTTATTCCTGTGCTCTCAAAGGAGTCAAGCCCTGGGAGTTGCAAGAGGGTAACCAGATGTCACATCTTTCAGGATATGTGTGGTCAGAGCTACCCTTTTCTGACCTGAAATAAATGCATTTAGTCTAGCCCCTGCTCATTAAGAGAGTCAGTCTGCCCCAGCTATCATTTTGCATTAAGGACATGATGCTCACTTCTTAAGAGTTATGTTCATCGTTCCAGAAAAGAAAATCAATAAAATCAATGAATATAATTTTTATTATAATAAGTAAAATTGTAAACCAAATGGGCTACATGCTCCAGTATTTGCTATGCTGATACTTGCATGTACTGTCCTTGGCAATATGGTTTGTTTCTATCAAACATTTCAAAAGTGTATGTTCTTTTTCATTTATCAAAAAGAAATCATGAAATGTAAGCTGCTGCATTCTTTTAAGAATTAGCCATTTAGGTAATACAATAGAATTCTTTCTCAACATTGGGCCTCGTCTTATCTGTCACAAAGATTCATCATGAAATTTCTCATTTTCATTTTCCTCAGATATATAACAAGTAATGATAAAATATTTTTTCCATCAAAAACTCAGTGATTTTTTTTTTTTTTTTACTTCGAATTGTTATTCAAGATGTCATTTTGAGACATCATCTCATCACATTGCCTGGTATTACTGAATAAGTTAACAGTGTGATATCTGTTTCTATCAAAACTCTGGCTCCCTGCTGAATGATATATCTCTGTGTTTATTTTAGAAAGCTTACATGAGGCCTTCCATAATACCAGGGAACTGTATGTTTCATATTAACTTATTCTAAACATTTGGTTTTTTTCTTGTCATTTACTTGTTTTAAAATCCAGATATGTGTGAATTGAAGTTTTTGTTACTCAAAATTTACCAAAATAGTTCAACTATTACAAACCCTGAATGTAATTGGGATAATTAATTAAATAAATGAGTAGAGATATTTAGTTAACATTTGATATCATATTATTGATTCTATCACTCAATTTTTCTTAAAGATATCAGCATATACTCAAATCTGGATTCTAAGAAATTCTCTTTAAGGTTCAGGTTTTACTTCTTTAATTAGATCTCTATTTATCCTTTTAATAAGATGGTAATACATATACCTATATTTATATCTATCTATCTATCATCTATCTATCTATCTATTTATCTATCTATCTATCTATCTATCTATCTATCTATCTATCATCTATCTATCATCTCCCTATAGAGATAGATCTATCTTTAGGTAGGTAGATAGATAGATGATAGATAGATTTTTTTTTTTTTTTTTAGTGAGAGGATGGAAGGCAGAGACACAGACTCCCTCATGGCCCCTATGGATGATCCACTCAGCAAGCCCACTCAGGGTCAATGTTCTGCCTATCTGGAGCCATTGCTCAGCTTCAGAGACATTTTTTTTAGTTCCTGAAGCAGAGGCCACAGAGCCATCATCAGCGTCCAAGGCCAACTCGCTTGAATTAATTGAACCAAGACTGTGGGAGGGGAAGAGAAAGAGAGAGAGAAAGGGAATGTTTGAAGAAGCAAATGGTCACTTCTGTGTGCCCTGACCAGGAATCAAACCCAGGACTTCCATACACCAGGCCGATGCTCTACCACTGAGCCAACCAGCCAAGACTTTTCTAACTTTAAAAATATATGAAAATATATGTTTGAAATCTATACTCACTGTGGCCAGTTGGCTCAGTGGTAGAGTGTAGACCCAGCATGTGGAGACCTGAGTTCAATTCCCAGTCAGGGTACACAGGAGAAGTGACAATCTGCTTCTTCTTCCATCTTCTTCCTTTTCTCTCTCTCTCTCTCTCTCTCTTCCTCTCCCAAAGTCATGGCTCAATTGATTGTGGCCTGGGGTGCTGAGAAAGGCTTTGTTGAGACTCCTTCTCAGGCACTAAAAATAACTTGGCTGTAAGCTTTGGCCCTAGACAGTGGTTACAAGATGGATCCTGGTCCAGGTGTATGTAAGAGTCTGTCTTTCTATCTCTCCTCCTCTCAAATTAAAAAGAAAAATCTTATGCTTAAATTAATAACATATATTAAATAAGTCCAAAAGTTTAGAACTAATAAAGGTTTTAAATAAAAATTGCTTTGAACTATTATTAAAACCATGTTTCTCCTTAGACCCTTGTCTAAATGTAGATAAGTAATTTCTTGAAATAGTCAATAAGAATTTGAATTTCTAAATCTGCAAATGGTTTTCTCTTAATTTAAATTTTCAAATAAATTTAAAGTAAATTGTATTTTTAGTATCAATCAAAATTAAATCAATGAAATTAAAATTCATTAAAAATTTCAGTGGTGAAGTTTTCCTTCTGTAATTTATAGATTTACAACTCTTTAACTTATAATTGCATACTATGGTAAGAGTCAATTGTCTTCTCATTGTAGAGCAGTGTTTTATGTTCCCTTTTAACATTTCTACTTTGATAATGATGTCAATGTGTTATTGTGCTAAAGAGGATATTATCACTTGCACAAAGTGACAAAGTGTTACATCCTATCTTTAAAATTTTATATAAAGGAACAGGAACATGGAACTGATGGAACAAACTAGAACAGAATGGGCTAGTCTAGTCAGACAGGGTGGTTTGTGATGGTTCGCCCCTTTCACTTAACTAGTTGTTGGGAAAATGGAAAGATATTGAACGTGCATCATTTACTTTGATTCAGCTTGTGACACTGTCACAGTTGATCCTTTAATAGAACTATAATCACAAAAGAATTGAAAGACAATGAATGTATGCCGGTTTTTTTCCTCCTCATTTGTAATATACTAAGTGGTGAATGCTATAGGTTATCAACTCAATTTCACATATATTATCTTTCGTACTCACTACAGCTTTCAAACTTGGCATTATCCACATTTGTCAGATCAACAAAACAGAGGATGAAAGAAGTCTGGTTATTTGCCCAATATTTAAGAGTAGTAATTTTCAGTGCTACATTTGTGTGTTGACCCACTCTGCTCCCTGACATCCCACACCCACATGTTCCAAGAGTTCTCATCCAGGTCCAAAACCCTCTTTCTAACATTGGTATCTTTACTGCTAAATATAATATTTAACATAAAATTTTCATTTAAATATATATAGTTAATATTTTTATGTTCATGTTATAACAAATTATATATAATATATAATAGACTTTCAAAAGAGTATAAGGAAAAGGCTAAACAGAAGGAAAAAATCATGATAAAACGGTCAAATTGTGATTACCATGAAAACATACACAAAAAATCAATGCAGGTTTTTTATTAAATGGTATTCATTAGGACAATCATATCTGTATGATTCATATTCTATAAATAATCATATTAGAGAGACTTGTTATGAACTATTATATGCTATAGTGTATTTAATCAGTAGTCCCTCTGTAGAAACTGACCTTATATGAATTAAAAAAAAGAAAAATACAGGCACATGAAATAAAAATAGTTTATCTAATTCTCTAAAAAAATTGCCTAAAATGTCCTACTTAAAGAGAATATATTTCATTTAATAAATCACAACTTTAAAGGACAATTGATAACTGACATGAAAGATTCACTATAATTGTTTTAAGCTGATGTCACACAAAATTAATTTTTAAAAATTAAAAAATAATTTATTTAGTTTTATATTATGTTTCTACTCTTTTTCTGTTCAGTATGACAGCATTTACTTTTATGGATTGTAAAGAACAAAAATATCAAACACTAATAGTATCAATCACAAAAATTTATGATTCTTATTCTTTGTGTGATTGATTTTTAAATTTTATTATTTTAAAATTTTCAAAATAATTTAAAATATACAAAATATGTAAAAATAGTTTCAATAATATTTTTTCTGAACTGTTAAATTTTTACATATTTAAATTTTATTTATCTGATATATATTCATGATTAGATTTAAAGTATATGATTGATTTTTATTTCTAATGATATAATGTGACCTTGAAGACGATTTTAAGGAACAAGTCCATAATCTCCCTTATGCTTACTGACAAGTTTGTATAAGGCTCAGCAAAGATAGAAGGACTTAAAGATGACGATAATACACACAAGTTCCATTACAAAAGGGCAGATTACATGCTGTTCCTCGAAGTCTCCTTTCTGGGATAACCGCTCATATTCCAGCAGCCCTTGACACCACAGGTTTTCCTTCAGGTTCTTCTAGCCAAAAGACAGTGAGGTTTCCCTAGAAGTTTTAGCTAAACTGCGATATACCAAGAAGCTTCTGAGGCTAACGCATACCCACAGAAATGTAAAACTCTTCCTATGTCATTCTGTGCGGCAAAGTTTCACCATCCTCCAAATTCTGCCGGCTTTTATTTACATTTCAGACCCTTTAGGTAGTTTTCTTTCTCTCTGTTTCTCCCCTGATTCTCTTTGAATCGGTGAGAATTAAAAATAGGAAAATAAATGTGTTCAGATTTCATCAGAATTTGAGATACTCTCTTAAATATTTCTTAGCCTTCGGGCATTCCCTATAAATTCAAATATCTGTATATGATGTTACTTGTTTTAAGTTAGTTGTAACTACACCCAGGAAAAGGTAGAAACTCAAGTAAAATAAAATAATATGTAACATTTTTATCTAGGCATTATACATTATCAGGCATTAAGTAGTAAATAAACCTCTAAGTATTAATAACATGTAGTTACATGATTAATTTACATTAAGAGTATATCATCTGGTAAGCACAAAGATTTTTCAAAGATATACTCTCCTCTTAATTATAATCAGTGTTTTAAAAAGCTTGTAATTAAAATACTAGAAATGAATTGTTTTATAGCTCATTGACTTGTTATGTTGTTCCTGTATTTTATTTATTTGTTTATTTATTTATTTATTTATTTATTATATTTTAAATATCCTTCAATTCCTGGCAAAGATTTAAACTATTAAGAGCATCATCCTGATACACCAAAAATATGAGTTCAGTCCCCAGCCAGGGCACATACATTAATCAATCAACAAGCACATAAATAAGTGAAACACCGAGTCAATCTCTCTCTCTCTCTTTCTCTGTCTTTTCCTCTCTAAAATTGAAAAATAAAATGTTTTATACAGGAAAATGAAATATTTATAAAATTAAGTGTTCATGAGCTACAGTACTGAGGCACTATAGTTTAATTTGAAATTTTGCCAAAATAATAGGAAAACAGAGTGCCAAAGCATAGGAAAAGATTGTAGGTGCTTACATATTAAACAATTTTTCTTGGTTGGGTGACTACTGGAAGAGCTTGGCCCTACTGGTCTTTATAGACAAAAACCAGAGCATGACCAGGTTGTGGCAGAGTGAATAGAGCGTCGGACTGGGATGCGGAGGACTCAGGTTCGAAACCCCGACGTTACCAGCTTGAGCGTGGGGCCCATCTGGCTTGAGCAAAAGCTCGTCAGCTTGGACCCAAGGTCGCTGGTTCCAGCAAGGGGTTGCTCGGTCTGCTGAAGTCCTGCAGTCAAGGCACATGTAAGAAAGCAATTGTAAAGCCAGTGGTCAAGGCCACCATCACAGCTGCCTGACCCATGCAGGTTCCTATTAGATTTGAACAGACAGTAATGAAACAGTGGGGCCAAGAACTGGTGAGCCATCAGCTTTAATTCTAGCTTGCACCCAGCAGGCAAGCAAAAACACACACTGGGCTCCAAAACCCACTCATTCAATGCTCACAAAGCTACTGACTTATCCGAGTTTCCTAGAATCAAAAGGTTTCTAGCTCACTAAACTTACTCACTTCTGTTTCCCATCTCCTTCTTTCTACACAAACTCTGCACAACCCGGCTTCTTCCTCAGCACTCCACTATCTTGTCTGCTTCTCCTGGCCTCCACGTGGCCTTCATCTGCTCTTCTCTCTAATGCTAATCTCAGGAACTGAGAGAGAGCAAACTCCTGGTCTGTCCCACTTTATAGTGTAGAAATCCAAACCCTTAATTCAATCTACAAACAAGAAAGTCTCTGATACAAAGTCACTTATCTGAGGCACAATGGGGATGATTCTTCATGAGCGTGCACCACCCCACATCATTCAATCAGTCAAGGGTGTGGGGAAAAGCTTACTCTTAAAACTTGCACATGGGCAGCACCATCTTTAATAAAGTGAGCATAATATATTTTATCTGCCCAACAGCAATCAATGAACAACTAAGTTGTCACAACGGGAATGAAAAACTAAGGATTGATGTTTCTCACCTCTCTTCGTTCCTGTCTGTCTGTCTCTATCTATCCCTCTCTCTGACTCTGACTCTCTCTCTGTCCCTGTAAAAAAAAAAAAAAGAAAAAAACAGAATAAAATAATCTTTATCATTTGAGTTTTTTAAGAAATTAAATTATACTGTAAGGTACCCTAGAAGAATGTTCTCTTATCTTTTGTCAGCAGTTTCCTTTTCATGACCTTTGAAAACATTTTTCTCTTTGACATATATTTTCTCCAACTGTTTTCTAGAAAATAAATTGAAAATTCACCTGATGGTGATTATCTAATATGAAATACTTTTCAATGTCAAGTTGCTATTGGAGAAGTGTGGTAAAGTGTACTATGATATTAGATATATATTTTTTTTCTCAGAAGCTAAGATATTTTTTTCTCAAGGCTTCTATTTTTCTTCTTAAAATTAAATTTTAAAGAAAAGACCTTTCACAGAAGCTTTGAATGGATTAAATAAGTTATTGTGTATTTTACATTCTAATACAAGCCAGGATTTATGGTTTTAGAAAGAAATAAATAGGATTGTTTTCTTTCTTTTCTTACACTATAATTATTTATATGTGCTTTATCATCCTTATAAACATAGAAATATGGTTAGGCAACATGTCTGTTTTATTTGCAAAATTTTTCAGTTAATAAAAAGATACATTTTAACTCTAAAATACTCAATAAATTCTTATCAGTGAATGTAACATATTACATTTGTTACAAGCTTTATTGGTAAACAGATTATCATAAAATTATGTTGATTATCTGATGAAACCTTGGGATGCAGCCATTTTTATTCCCATTTTATTCATGAATTGCAGAGTTTTAACAGTTAAGTGATATGCTAAACATGACCATATCATTAATACACAAGTAATGTTTCAAAATTTAAAAACATTGTCACACTTTATCATTGTATATTACATGATTTACAAGAAGTTAGTATAGACCTGATTGTCTTATACTGTTTTTAAATAAAATCCCACAAATAAAATGTGTTTTTAATCATAAATAATAATCATAGTTTAAACATTACCTTACACTGAATGACTGGGCAAGGAAAGTCAAGAGACAGTTTATCCAGTGACATCAGGATGTTATTTAACTTAACAGTGTTTTACTAATACCACTTTATATGAAGTGCCAGTAAAGGGGCTGGTTGGTAACTGGTTCTCAACAAACAGCTATAGAATAAATAAAACTGAAATCTTTCAAAATTTCATATTCTGATATAAAAAATAACTGCTTCACTTTGATAGCAAAATTTTCAAAGACTTTCGGCACCATCTTGTCCACAGAAAATATTTTCATCTTTCTTTGAGGCTAAGTTACTTTTACTTATTTTAGACTTGCATATTATTTCATACTGTTAGATGGTAATACTTTTCTTCAGATGATGCTATGAAATAATTATATTCAATAATTTTAGAGGATAAAGAAGATATGCATTAAATAAAAAGTTATTAGCATTAAATTGTTATTAAACATAGTGTTTTGTGATGAGGAGATAATACTCTTATTTGGAAATCCACAAATAATGTCAAAGGATACATCCACACACATAGAGAAAAACCTAGGGAAGTTTACTTTTCAGGAATAATTGAATTAGACATGTAACAAATATATGCTTATTCACCTTTTTGATTGACAATACAATAGAATGTTTTGTCTTGTTTGGATTCTGTTGTTATTTGTAGGTGTTTTAAAACTGGATAACATGACATGACTTGACTTCTGCATTTCCAAAGTTTAAGAATTTTTTTTATTCAACCCTGGCCAGTTAGCTCAGTGGTAGAACGTCAGCCCGGCAAGTAGATGTCCCACATTCAATTCCTGTTCAGGGCACACAGAGAAGCATCCATCCTTTTCTCCTCTCCTCCTCCTCTTGCTTCTCTTTCTTTCTACTCTCTCTCTCTTCCGTTCCTACACCATGGCTTGATTGGAGAGAGTTGGCCCTGGGCACTGAGGTGGCTCCATGGTCTCTGCTACAGGCATTAAGAAGAGCTCAGTTACTGAGCAATGAAGCAACCCCCCAGATGGGCAAAGCTTCACCCCCTAGTGGGCTTGCTGTGTGGATCCTAGTTGAAGGACATGCAGGAATCTGTCTCTCTATTTCCCTTCTTCTCAGTGAATAAAAAAAAAATTATTCTATTCATCGATCTGTACTTAGTATCTAACTTTTTTTCTAATTTCAAGTTCAATATATAAATGGCTTGGAAGTCATGATTTATATACAATAATAAAAACCTATTTACCTCAGGGTGTATTAATTGATACAAAACAAAAACTACCGAGCATTCTATAAAGCAAGTAAAACACAGTTTAAAGAGACAAAGCAAACATTAAGACTAGACACTTATATGAAACATGTTTTGGAGCTATCAAACAGAAAAATTGAAATAACTATATTTACTATGTTAAGGCACTGTTAGAAAAAATAGATGAATTAAAATAACTGATAGGTAATGTAAAAATAGAAATGAAAACTGTAGTAAAGAATAAAAATATGTGCTGGAAATCAAAAATACTCCAAAAGAAATCAGGCATGCATTTGGCATGATCAAGGAAATAATCAGGGAGTCCGGAAATACATTAATAGAAACTTTCCAAATTTAAATTTCAAAAAAAAAAAAAAGGAATAAAAAGTAAAACAGAACAAAACATCTAATAATTGTGAGGCAATTTGAAAAGGTGTTGTTGGGCAGATAAAATATAATATGCTCACTTTGTTGAAGATGGTGCTGCCCACATGGAAGCCTGTCACCCAGGTGATATTATTTGCCCTTATGCTTGGGATGGGTGTGGGGGAAAGGCTGTAATGTAAGCAGGCTGGGTCGTTATAGCCTAAGGCTTAGTTTTAAAGTAAGCTTTTCCCCACACTCTTGACTGATTGGATGATGTGGGGTGGTGCACTCTCCTGAGGAATCCCATTATGCCTCAGATGGGTGGCTTTGTATCAGAGACTTTCTTGTTTGTATAATTGGATTAAAGGGTTTGAATCTATGCTATAAAGTGCGGCAGATCAGGAGCTTGCACTCTCGGTTCCTGGGATTAGTATGGAGAGGAGAGCAGATTAAGGCCACATGGAGGCCAGGAGAAGCAGCCAAGATGGCAGAGTGCTGAGGAAGAAGGCAGTTTGAGCAGAGTTTGTGCAGGAGGAGATGGGAAACAGAGGTGAATAAGTCTGGTGAGCTAGAAACCTTTGATTCTAGGAAACTCGGATAAGTCAGTAGCTTTGTGAGCACTGAATATGTGGGTTTTGGAGCCCAGTGTGTATTTTTGCTTGCCCGCCGGGTGCAAGCTAGAACTAAAGCTGATGGCTCAACAGTTCTTGGCTCCGTTGTTTCATTACTGTCTGTTCAAATCTAGTGTGAACCTGCATGGGCCAGACTGCTGTGATGGTGGCCCTGACTATTGGCTTTACAGGTGTAATATATAAATAATTGAAACAACATAGAACAAAGAGAGGATAGAGTAGAAAAATATATTTTAAATGATATAATTCAGAGCTCTCCAAAATTCATCCCAGACACCAAAGTAGAGATTCAGGAGATATAGAGAACATCAAACAAGATAAATACCAAAACCAAAACCTACTAACTAAGCAAACAATCAAAATGTTAGATAAAAAGATGCTCAATGTAATTTACCATCAGAGAAATTCAAGTTAAAATGACAATAAGATATCACCTCATACCTGTCAGATGACTATCATCAATAAATAACAAACAAGTGCTGGTGAGGGTGTGGAGAAGAGAAAACCCTCCTGACTGTTGGTAGAAATGCAAATTGTCACAGCCACTGTGGAAAGCAGTGTGGAGTTATCTCAAAAAAATTAAAAATGGAACTGTTTTTTAATTCAGCAATCCCATTTCTTGGAATATATCCTAAGAATCTGAAACATTAAGTCAAAAGAAGATTTGCACCACTATGTTCACTGCAACATTACTTTGAAAAGCTAAGATTTGGCAACAGTCCAAATGTCTCTCATTAAATGAGAGAATAAAAAAAAAACTGTGGTACACTTACATAATAAAATACTACACAGTCATAAAAGAAATATCTTACCTTTTACAATAGTATGGATGGACCTGGAAATCATTAAGCTGAGTGAAACAGACTTAGGCTGACCTGTGGTGGTGCAGTGGATAAAGCGTTGATCTGGAACACTGAGGTTGCCGATTCAAAACCCTGGGTTTGCTTGGTCATGACATATGTGGGAGCTGATGCTTTCTCTCTCCTTTCCACTTCTCTCTCTTTGAAAATAAAGAAAAATACAAACAAACAAGATTTATACATAGGAGCAGGTTGACAGCCATTGAGAGGTGGTAGTGTTGGGGGAGGGAGGTGGAGGAATAGATATAAAAAGGAGAGAAACAAAAAAATCTTATGGACAACAAGATGGCTATTGCCAGATGTGGAGAGGTGGAGGAGTGTATGGGAGATAAATGGTGATGTACAAAGACTGGCTTGAGTGTTGGACACACAATATGGTATACAGAATTATGTTGTAGAATAGGGCATCTGAAACCTGCACAATAATATTAACCAGTGTCATGCCAATAAAGCTCAATTTTTAAAAAATGTAAACTGAAGCAAATGAATGACAAAGTGAAGTTTTTGAAAGAAGCCAGAGGAAAGAAAACACATTACAGAGGAAGAAATGAAGATAAGAATTACTGCACACTTTTCATCTGAAACCATGTGTAAAGCCAGTAGTCGCGGCCAGGATCACAGCCGCCTGACCTACGCAGGTTCCCAATAGATTCGAACAGTCGGTAATGAAACACAGGAGCCAAGAACTGGTGAGCCATCAGCTTTAATTCTAGCTTGCACCCGGCAGGCAAGCAAAAATACACACTGGGCTCCAAAACCCATACATTCAGTGCTCACAAAGCTACTGACTTATCCAAGTTTCCTAGCATCAAAGGTTTCTAGCTCACCAGACTTATTCACCTCTGTTCCCCATCTCCTCCTGCACACACTCTTAACAAACTGGCTTCTTCCTCTGCACTCTGCCATCTTGACTGCTTCTCCTGCACATGGCCTTAATCTGCTCTCCTCTCTGATACTAATCTCAGGAACCCAGGAACCGAGAGAGAGAGAGATCAAGCTACTGCTCTCTCCCATTTTATAGCATAGACTCAAAACCTTTAATTCAATTATACAAACAAGGAAGTCTCTGTATAATGGGATTCTTCAGGAGAGTGCACCACCCTACATCATCCAATCATTCAAGGGTGTAGGGAAGAGCTTAATCTTAAACTAAGCCTTAGGCTACAATGACCCAGCCTGCACACAGCCTGTTCCAGAACACACATTAATATCAACGAACTTCCATGTGGGCAGCACCATCTTTAACAAAGTGAGCATAATATATTTTATCTGCCCAACAATCCACCCTTATGCTCACTTTACTACCCACAGTCTACACCACTGGCATCTCTGTACAAGAAAATTAGGCACATTACACAAATTACAGCAATAACACAAATCATACAGTTTCAACAATTACAAAGGTATTTTTCACCAGTCTCTAAGCACTTTGCCAAAAGTGCAAAATGTCCTCAGCCTTTTCTCTAGCCATGGGAAAAGCTTGCCGGGGCAGGAGGGCCTCCAGCAAAGCCACCCCCACCCCCATCAGGGTATTTCACATTGTCCAAAATTCTTGAGTCCATTCAACAAATGAGCCAGTGCTCACTACGGTCATAGTCCAGGAAATCAGTCAACACACAGAGGGCTTTAGCCTCCCCCCTCATTCCTGCCATCATGGCAAGTCTCACACTGTCCTAAAGAAAAGCATGTGGCAATGGCAGTCAGCATTTCCATCTCTGCTCTGGGGAGCATGATGGCATCCACCCCTATGTCCCAAAATCGCAGACCTACCAGCGTTGTAGTAGAAGCTCCTTGCTGGTGGGCTCTCACCTTCTGGAGACTGCAGATTGCAACTCCAGCTTGCAACTCCAGCTTGATTCTTCTCATCCTCCAAAGAGGAACTGAAAACATCAACTCCTGCTGCTGGGCTTGATCTCCGGGCCACCGCTGCCTTCTCCTCAGCAGGCCTTGCAGCTCCAACCCCGGCCTCAGCCCCGGTCCTGGCCTCAGCTCCGTCCCCGGCCTCAGGCCCGGCCTCATGCCGCTGCTGGCTCTCCACAACATCCAGGGCAATCTCCAACTCACGAACCTGTGATTCCTTCTCCAGCGTCGGCTCCATTTCCAGGTGAATCTCGCAAACCTGGTCAGCATCCTCCTCCGGTGCTTGCTCCAGCTCCAGGGTCAGCATCTGTTTCTCCCAAGTTTCCTCCAGCATTTTCCACTGCTCGGCCTGCAGGTCCTGGGCAGCCTCTTCCATAGAGCTCTCGGTTTCCTCACGCATGACTGTAAAAGTCAGCCAGCCTACAGTCCCCCAAGAAACAGCTATGGGAAACCATAACAGCAGCCAATCCTCTACTCCACCGCTCAGAGGTGGTGGCAGCTCCATGCCGATCTGAATCGAATCCTGCCACAGACTATGCCAAATGTAAAGCCAGTAGTTGAGGCTACTATCACAGCAGCCTGACCCACACAGGTTCGCAATAGACTCGAACAGTCGGTAATGAAACACAGGAGCCAAGAACTGGTGAGCCATCAGCTTTAATTCTAGCTTGCACCCGGCGGGCAAGCAAAAATACACACTGGGCTCCAAAACCCACACATTCAGTGCTCACAAAGCTACTGACTTATCCAAGTTTCCTAGCATCAAAGCTTTTCAGCTCACCAGACTTATTCACCTCTGTTTCCCATCTCCTCCTGCACAAACTCTTAACAAACTGGCTTCTTCCTCTGCACTCTGCCATCTTGACTGCTTCTCCTGCACATGGCCTTAATCTGCTCTCCTCTCTGATACTAATCTCAGGAACCCAGGAACCGAGAGAGAGAGAGATCAAGCTACTGCTCTCTCCCATTTTATAGCATAGACTCAAAACCTTTAATCCAATTATACAAACAAGGAAGTCTCTGTATAATGGGATTCCGAGAGAGAGAGCAAGCTCCCGGACTGCCCCAGTTTATAGCATAGAAAATCCAAACCCTTAATCCAATCTACAGACAAGAAAGTCTCTGATACAAAGCCACCCATCTGAGGCATAATGGGATTCCTCAGTAGAGTGCACCACCCTACATCATCCAATCAGTCAAGGGTGTAGGGAAGAGCTTACTCTTAAACTAAGCCTTAGGCTATAATGACCCGGCCTGCCCACAGCCTGTTCCAGAACACACATTAATATCAACGAACTTCCATGTGGGCAGCGCCATCTTTAACAAAGTGAGCATAATATATTTTATCTGCCCAACACCCAGGCAAACCAAATCTTAGGAATTCATTTCCAGCAGCCCTGACTTGAAAAAAATGTTAAAAATAGTTCTTTATGGAAAAGAAAAGTTAGAAAGGTTATTCATTTATATTCACATAAAGGCAGAAAGAGTGACTGAAAAAAATCAATTGGTCAAGATAATATAGTTTATTTTTTTTATTTTCCTTAATTAGCTTTTCTTTAAAGAATCAACAATACAATGTTTCATGATGTGGGGTAGTGCACTCTTATGAAGAATCCCAAAAGTGGTTTTGTATCAGAGACTTCCTTATTTGTATACTGGCTTAAAGGCTTTAATTTCTACACTATAAAATAAGGCAGACTGGGAGCACTCTCGCTCAGATCCTGCCATCGGCATTGCAGAGTAGAGGCAGCCAAGATGGCAGAGTGCTGAAGGAGAAGCCAGTTTGTGCAGAGAGAAGGAGATGGGTACAGAGGTGAATAAGGTTGATGGGGCCTTTGATTCTAGGAAACTCAGATTAGTCAGTGGCTTTGGGAGCCTTGAATGGAAAGGGAAGTGTTTTCCCACTGTGTGTATTTCTTGCCCACTGGGTGCAAGCTAGGATTAAAGGTAATGGCCCACCAGTTCTTGGCTCTGTTGTTTCATTACTGTCTGTCCAATTCAAATGTGAATCTGCATGGGCCAGGTGGCTGTGATGGTAGCTGCAGCTACTGGCCTTACACTGTGGCTCTGACGCACCCTTGTTTCTTTGTTTCTTTGTTGTCTGGTCCTTGCTGGGACCAGCAAAGGGGATCCCTTCCTCTATCCTACAGAGGCATTCACACAGGGAAATCTCAGTAGGTTCATCTTCAGGGCAGCTCACAGGTTCCCCAATGTGGTGCCTGAAGTTCGCCAATTGCGGGCATCTTTCCTCCTTGATTCCTGACCAGTGCTCCATATATTGCAGGAATCAAAGGAGGACAAAACAGCCCAGACAACCTAATGAAGGATGTAGAATTTATTTAGCTGGCAAAGCTACATAACCCCTAAAGAGGCAAAAAACACAAGTTCCCTAAAGTTATATTTCTTACATCTTATATACCTTCACAGCTTTAGCTTTCACATGACAAATGCCTGATTTCTATGACTTCTTTGTTTGCAGGCCTATGGGGCTTTTGTGTCTAAGGGAGGGGCAGGGGAAAGGAGGCCTAAGGGTCTGTACTTGATAATCCTATCTCTCATTCTTCTTACTGGAGCTGCAAGTTCCTTTCAAGGAACTGATAGCAAGCAAGATCCACATCCATGGTTTCTTATTTTTCAAACCTTTCTGTTTGGCCTTGTTCCCTCAGTCAAGAACACTGAGGTCATAGGCTGGAGTGTAAGTCCCCAGACACTGCAGACCCTCCTCTCCTCTGCCATCTTCTGGTTTCTCTTCCTTTAATATAACTAAATTATTTAATAATAAATAAATAGATAAATAAACAGTAGAGAATTGGCAAATGTCTGGTAAGAAAGAATTCCAAATAATTAAAATAGACCCTCTGCCCTTAAGGTAGGGGATGCAGGCTACAAAGAAGGATTTCATTTCAAAGAGTATATTGTTAAGGGATGAGAGGGAAGAGTTGACTTCTAATGGAGTGTTCAGCAGATAGAATATATTATGCTTTCTTTGTTGGAGATGGCGCTGCCCACATGGAAGCCCATCACCCAGGTGATATTAGTTGCCCTTATGCTTGGGATGGGCGTAATTATATTATTGGGCGTAGGGGACAGGCTGTAAGCAGACAGAGTCCTAATAGCCCAAGGTTTAGTTTTAAGACTAAACTTTTTCCCACACCCTTGACTGATGGATGATATGGGGTGGTGCACTCTCATGAGGAATTCTCCCATTATGTCTCCGATAAGTGACTTTGTATCAGAGACTTTCTTATATGGAGATTGAACTAAAGGTTTGAATTTCTACACTATAAAGTGGGGCAGACCTGGAGTTTGCTCTCTCTTGGTTCCTGAGGTTAGCACTGGAGAGGAAAGCAGACTAAGGCCACGTGGAGGAGGGGAGAAGCAGCCAATATGGTGGAGTGCTGAAGGAGAAGCCAGTTTGTTCAGGGAGAAGGAGATGGGGAACAGAGGTGAATAAGGCTGGTGAGTTAGAAACCTTTGATTATAGAAAACTCAGATAAGTCAGCAGCTTTGTAAGCACTGAATGAGTGGGTTTTGAAGCCCACTGTGTGTTTTTACATGACCACCGGGTGCAAGCTAGAATTAAAGCTGATGGCTCACCAGTTTTTGGCTCTGCTGTTTCATTAACGACTGTCCGAATCTAATGAGAACCTGCACTGGCCAGGCGGCTGTGATGGTGGGTATGGCCACTGGCACTACATGGAGAAACCTAGAACTAATACCTCAATCAGATGGTCATGGAGATTGATATTATGTACCCTTGATAGTACATTGTAAAGCCTGTGGCCAAGGCCATCATCACAGCCGCCTGGCCAGTACAGGTTTGCATTAGATTCGAACAGACGGTAATGAAACAACGAAGCCAAAAACTGGTGAGCCATCAGCTTTAATTCTAGCTTGCACCTGGCAGGCAAGCAAAAACACACATTGGGCTCCAAAACCCACACATTCAGTGCTCACAAAGCTACTGACTTATCCAAGTTTCCTAGAATCAAAGGTTTCTAGCTCACCAGATGTAAAGCCAGTAGTCGAGGCCACCATCACAGGAGCCTGACCCACGCAGGTTCACATTGGATTTGAACAGTCGGTAATGAAACACAGGAGCCAAAAACTGGAGAGCCATCAGCTTTAATTCTAGCTTGCACCCGGCAGGCAAGGAAAAACACACACTGGGCTCCAAAATCCACACATTCAGTGCTCACAAAGCAACTGACTTATCCAAGTTTCCTAGCATCAAAGGCTTCTAGCTCACCAGACTTATTCACCTCTGTTTCCCATCTCCTCCTGCACAAACTCTTAAAAAACTGGCTTCTTCCTCAGCACTCTGCCATCTCGGCTGCATCTCCTGGCCTTCACGTGACCTTACTCTGCTCTACTCTCTAATACCTCAGGAACCGAGAGAAAGAGATCAAGCTACTGCTCTCTCCCATTTTATAGCATAGATAATCCAAACCTTTAATCCAATTATACAAACGAGGAAGTCTCTGTATAATGGGATTCTTCAGGAGAGTGCACCACCCTACATCATCCAATCAGTCAAGGGTATGGAGAAGAGCTTTTTCTTAAAACAAAGCCTTAAGCTCTAACGACCCGGCCTGCTTACATTACAACTTTTCCCCCACAGCCATCACAAGCATAAGGGCAAATAATATCAGCTGGGTGACGGGCTTCCATGTGGGCAGCACCATCTTTAACAAAGTGAGCATATTATATTTTATCTGCCGAACACCAGACTTATTCACCACTGTTTCCCATTTCCACCAGTACAAACTCTTAACAAACTGGCTTCTCCCTCAGTACTCTGCCATCTTGGCTGCTTCTCCTGGCCTCCATGTGGCCTTAATCTGCTCTCCTCTCTAATACCACAGGAACCAAGAGAGAGAGCAAGCTACTGGTCTGTCCCACTTTATAATGTACAAATCCAAACCCTTAATCCAATCTACAAACAAGGAAGTCTCTGATACAAAGTCACCCATCTGAGGCATAATGGATTCATCAGGAGGGTGCACCACCCTCCATCATCCAATCAGTCAAGGGTGTGGGGAAGAGCTTACTCTTAAACTAAGCCTTACGCTATAATGACCTGGCCTGTCTACATTACAGCTTTTCCCCCACAGCCATCTCAAGCATAAGGGCAAATAATATCACCTGGATGACGGGCTTCCATGTGGGCAGTGCCATCTTTAACAAAGTGAGCATATTATATTTTATCTGCCCAACAATCCACCCCTATGCTCACTTTACTACCCACAATCTACACCACTGGCATTCCTATACAAGGAAATTAAGTACATTACACAAATTATAGCAATAACACAAATCATAGAGTTTCAACAATTACAAAGGTACTTTTCACCAGTCTCTAAGCATATTGCCAAAAGTACAAAATGTCCTCAGCCTTCTTTCTAGCCATGGGAAAAGCTACCCGGGGCAGGAGGGCCTCTAGCAAAGCCACTCCAGTGCCATCAGGATATTTCACACTGTCCAAAATCCTTAAGTCCATTCAACAAAGGAGCCAGTGCTCAATCCGGTCATAGTCCAGGAAATCAGTCCATGCATATGAGGTGTTAGCCTCCCCCTCATTCCTACCATCATGGCAGATCTCACAATGATGGCATCCACCCCTATGTCCCAAAATCGCAGACCTACCAGCAGCTTGGCAGGCACTCCCTGCCATTTCAGCTGGGTTATCTTCGGGAGGCTGCGGATTTTAACTCCAGACCAATTCTCCTCATACTCCAAAGAGGAACTGAAAACACCAGCTCCTGCTGCTGGGCTTGAGCCCCGGGCCATCGCTGCCTTCTGCTCCATGGGCCTTACAGCCCCTGCCTCAGCCTCAGCCTCAGCTTCGGCCTTGGCTGCAGCCCCAGCCTCCCACCAGTGCTGGCTCTCCACAATGTCCAGGGCAATCTCCAACTCATGAACCTGTGATTCCTTCTCCAGCATCTGCTCCATATCCAGGCGAATCTAGCAAACCTGGTCGGTCTCCTCCTCCAGCGCTTCCTCCAGCTCCAGGGTCGGCATCTCTTTCTCCCACGTTTCCTCCAGCTCCTTTCGCTGCTCGGTTTACAGGTCCCGCGCAGCCTCTTCCATAGAGCTCTTGGTTTCCTCACACATGGCTATAAAAGTCAGCCAGCCTACAGTCCCCCAAAAAACAGCCATAGGGAACCATAACAGCAGCCAGTCCTCTACCATGCACCTCAAGGGTGCCGGCTTCATACTAATCTGTATCGAATCCTGCCACAGACTACGCCAAAGGTAAAGCCTGTGGCCGAGGCCATCATCACAGCCTCCTGGCCAGTGCAGGTTCGCATTAGATTCAAACAGACGGTAATGAAACAACGAAGCCAAAAACTGGTGAGCCATCAGCTTTAATTCTGGCTTGTACCCGGTTGGCAAGCAAAAACACACTGGGCTCCAAATCCCACACAATCAGTGCTCACAAAGTTACTGACTTATCCGAGTTTCCTAGAATCAAAGGTTTCTCGCTCACCAGACTTATTCACCACTATTTCCCATCTCCTCCAGCACAAACTCTTAACAAACTGGCTTCTCCCTCAGTACTCTGCCATCTTGGCTGCTTCTCCTGGCCTCCATGTGGCCTTAATCTGCTCTCCTCTCTAATACCACAGGAACCAAGAGAGAGAGCAAGCTACTGGTCTGTCCCACTTTATAATGTACAAATCCAAACCCTTAATCCAATCTACAGACAAGAAAGTATCTGATACAAAGTCACTCATCTGAGGCATAATGGAATTCCTCAGGAGAGTGCACCACCCTACATCATCCAATCAGTCAAGGGTGTGGGGAAGAACTTACTCTTCAAACTAAGCAGCCACTGTGGAAAACAGTTTGGAGATTCCTCAGAAAATTAAAAATAGAACTGCCTTTTGACCCAGCTATCCCACTTATAGGAATATACCCTAAGAACACCATAGCACTGTTCGAAAAGAAGAAATGCGCCCCCATGTTCGTGGCAGCATTGTTCACAATAGCGAAGATCTGGAACCAGCCCAAGTGTCCGTCAGAAGACGAGTAGATTAAAAAGCTTTGGTACATATATACTATGGAATACTACTCAGCCATAAGAAATGATGACATCGGATCATTTATAACAAAATGGATGTACCTTGATAACATTATACGGAGTGAAATAAGTAAATCAGAAAAAAAGAAAAACTGCGAACAGCATGATTTCATACATAGGTGGGACATAAAAGTGAGAATATGAGACATGGACAAGAGAGTGGTGGTTATGGGATGGGGGGAGGGAGGGAAGAGTGGGATAGGGAGGAGGGGAGGGACACAGGGAAAACCAGATAGAAGGTGACAGAGGACAATTTGAGTTTTGGTGACGGGTAAGCAACACAATTGAATGATAATATAACCTGGAGATGTTTTCATTGTACATATGTACCCTGATTTATTGGTGTCACCCCATTAGACTTAATAATAATAAAATATATATATATATTAAAAAAAAAAAAAACTAAGCCTTAGGCTATAACGACCCAGCCTGCTTACATTACAGCTTTTCCCCCACAGCCATCCCAGGCATAAGGGCAAATAATATCACCTGGGTGATGAGCTTCCACGTGGGCAGCGCCAAATTCAACAAAGTGAGCATATTATATTTTATTTGCCCAACATACATCATAAAAGTCGAACTTTGCCTTTGTTGCCTTCCTACTGAAAGCACTTAAACTAAGGCTTATCATGAAGGAAATGTCAAATATTTCTGACTTCTACAAAATAGCTGACTACTAGTAGTCTTCAAAGCAGTCAAGGTCATCAAAAAATAGTCTGAGAAACTTTAACTGCCAAGAGGAACTTTAGGAATGTAAAGGATTCTGAATAGGAGTCTAGAACAGAGAAAATGGTATTAGGCAGAAACTAAGAAAATCTAAAGAAAGCAGGGTCTTTAGTTAATAACGCATCAATATTTTTTCATTACTTATAACAATGTATTATGCTAACATAAGATATCTGAAAAAATTGAGGAAATGTCTTTTTTTCTTTGTTGTTAAGGGTTGTGATGAACCTGAAGTTTTCTTCTATAAAATTAATATAAACCGAGTGTTGGTCAAATAAGTTTATAAAATATGATTTTTATGTTTGCTCACTTATAGTTTGCGTAGGGGGCTAGGCCATGCCAGGTATGTGTGGTCTGTGAAATTGCAAATTACCTTCCTGCTTGGGAAGGGCCACTGTTTTGCTAATGTTTGCTGGAGGAAAAGTTTTTCTGCCAGAAAGTTTTGAAAAGAAGAGAAGAAGGGTAGGAAAAAATAAGTCATGTTTGCAGAGAGGAGCAGAGAATGCAGAGTGCTGAGAAAGAAGCCATGTTTTGCAGGGAGAGAGGATGAATGCAGAGTGCTGTGGACGAAGCCATGTTAGCAGGGAAAGAGAAGGTATGCAGATGGGGAACCAGAAGTGAGGGGCTTTGTGAACTCCGCTGAGACTGGTGGGGCCTTTGATTCTAAGGAGAAACTGGAGATTCTCCTGGTTGTGGAACCAGAGAATGTGTCCTTGGCTTTGGGAGCTTGAGTGAAAGGGAAGCGTTTTCTCTTCCTGTTTGCTCATCGACCATTGCATGATTTTAATAAAGAAATGGCCCACCATTTTTTGGCTCCACTATTTCTTTACCACCTCCCCAAATCCAATGGGAACCTTCATGTGAATGGCCACAATGGCTGATGGCTACAACTCCTGGCCCTACACAGAGCCACTATAAAGGAGCTGCAACTGTCATCCCAGAAGAGCTGTTTTGCATGTCTTACTGCAAAACCTTTGAAATGTTAAAAGAGGGCAAAATAACCTTTGGACTAGCCTTAAAGCAATACTGCCCCAAAGAAAAGTTTATAGAATAACAAGAAAGCAAATATTATGACCTCTGAATTAAAAATATCAAACCTTGTTTGAAATTAGCATAACTATATTAGCTTATCTGCTTTTATTAAATGCCTTCCTTCTATTGATGCAATTTTCTCCTTTGTCTTTGTCTCTTAATCTGAACACTATTTGGGTTTTTGCATAAATCACTGCTTCCCCAATAGCTATTCTTTTCTCTTTTCTTAAATTTAAAATCAATGCCTATTGCCTTTCATTTTGGCCTTTTATTATTAAGAATAGTTTATTAAACATATTAAAAGAGGATTGGCCCATTTTAAGCGGGCAAGATCCTTTTTCTTTTATTTTCATTAGTCACTATCACAACACTTTAAATTATTAAGCTGATTCACATGCCTGCTGACAGGGCTTCTTTTTAATAGTCCATCAGTTAAACAGATACTGCTCTGAATATTTTCTTGTAATGATAACATTATTCTATATTTGTGTGATGCTGTAGTATGCAAAATGCTTTTACATTTATCCCTTCATTTAATTACAAAAAGAATGTTTCAAAAGAGTCAGCAATCTTGGAAACTATTCTCACTTACATAGGAGCCTTTCACATTATTCCTGTTTACGGAAGTGCTCTTTCGCATGTATAGGTGCCACATCTTTCCCCAAGAAAGAGACACTCCACTCCAGCGCTGAAGGTTTAATGCTGACTGTTCACAAGAAACCACATTCTGCAAGGGGAGCTGCTCCCTCTCATTATGCTCCCTCATGGGGGCACTTTGAATCCATTTAGAGATCCTCTTAGTATTAAAGATTCCAGCCCCATTTCCTCAATATGGAAAATTGTCACATCTCAATTCAACTATTTCTGTAGGATTGCCTGAACCCTCTTTGTAAGTGCACCTTGCTTTAACATTTCTGCTCCTTCAATTCTGCCTTCCTCAATCCTCAGTGTGGTTTGAAGAAAATCTTCCAGGAAACCTCCTGCATCCCTGATTCATACATAGTCTGCTCTCTAGGAACATCTTCCCAAACAGCAGAGATCTGAAGATCTTATTATTCAATTTGTGCAAAAACCTGAGTGACTCAAATTCAGAATAACTACATCACTGAATAATAAAAAGTAGTTTAGATGTGTTGGGCATCTCACTCTTATTGTTAAAGATGGCCGCTGCCTTCACGTGATACAGCTAATTGCCTTTCTTGCTTGAGAAGTGGCTTGGTTATGATAATGTGTGCTGGAAGAGGGGATTGTTCCAACAAAAAGTTTTAAAAGGAGGAGCTAGGACAGGGGTCCCAAACTTTTTACACAGGGGGCCAGTTCACTGTCCCTCAGACCATTGGAGTACTGCCACATACAGTACTCTATACACTGACCACCAATGAAAGAAGTGCCCCTTCTGGAAGTGCAGCGGGGGCCAGATAAATGGCCTCAGGTGGCCTCAATTTGGCCCGTTGGCAGTAGTTTGGGGACCTCTGAGCTAGGAGGTCATTTTGGGGAGAGTCATCACGTTCTTGATGGTATAGCAGGGCAGGGAGGCCACATGAAGGAGACAGCCTTTAATGGAATGGCGAGGTAATAGCCATTGGTTCTAGGAAAACTCGGATAAGTCAGTGGCTTTGGGAGCCCTGAATGGAAAGAAAAGATTTTCCCACTGTGTTTTTACTCACTTGTCAGGTGCGAGTCTAAAATAAAGAAAAATGGACCACCAAGTTTTGGCTCCGCAGTTTCTTTACACTCTGTCCAGATTAAATGTGAACCCAAACCTACACCAGCCAGGTAGCTTTGATGTTGGCCATGGCTACTGGCACTACAAGATGACGTTAGCTGACATAAATGATTAAATGTTAGGTGTATAGATCTGTGGAAGCAACATGTGGGTGGATCTGTGGGACTCAAAACAAATTGTGAAGATTCTTGTAGTGCATTTGAATGCTAACATTAAACATCCACCAAAGAAGTCAGTCACTAAACAACCACATGCAAACAATGACGTGGAAAGTTGTCCTTAGCCAGTTCCTGTCATTGGACACCTCGTACAAGCATAAGGTGCGTACATGGAATAGATACACAAGTTCTGTATCTACCAAAACTTTAAGAAACAAAGACTAGTAATAATTATGATATAAAACCACTTTTTTAAGGAGAATGTCCAGTTATTCAATTAAAATGTGGTTCTACTGGACATTCCCAGCCTGGAGAGAGTTCTGGTTTGTCATTTTCATAACATGGGTTTTTCCATCCTCTGGCCAAGGGCTTATTCCCACTACTGTCTAAGGATTTACTGAACATTTGAAAAACTTTGCTCTTAATTCTACAAAACCTTTCTTTAGATAAATAGTCTTTTACAGCAAAGAAAATGTGATGGTAGGTATATGACCATGGAATTCATCATCCTGGTACATATCACTGCCAGAGATCAACAGGAAAAGAAAAAAGCCAAAATATTGCCATGAGTCATTGACCCTGATCATTAGAGAGATGTAGGCTTGCTGTTATTCTATCAACACTGGGCTTGTAATTTTAAAAATTGATCTGTACCTAAGATTCTACTTTATTATGAATTAGTGCCACTTATTTCTATTTCTATTCTGTTCTACACTTTTGTTTACCTAACTTTGTGCTAATACCACATTTTTAATTTATTGTAGTTTATAATAAACTCTGTTATCTAGTAGTGTATATCCTCCATCTTATTCTTCTTAAAATGTGTCTTTGTTTTTCTTGATCTTTTTAAATATTTTATAAATTTTAGAATGTATGTGCTAATATTTACAAGATAGATTCTGCTGAAATTTTAGTGTAGTTGCAATGAATCTATGCTTCTGTTTAAGACAATTGAAATCTTTAAAATGTCTTCATTCCATTAATATTATACTTTATTTATTTAATCTATCTCATTTACATTTTTATCTGTAGTCATCTTACTCATTCTTTGTTAGATTTACTTCTTATCTATGAATCATTTGTCAATGATATGTTTCTTAAAAATTTGTTTAAATAGTATAGCTGACACTTAGAAGTATGCTTAATTTTATTTCTTTTTTTGTGATTGAGACAGAGAGAGGGACAGACAGGGACAGACATGAGGGAGAGAAATGAGAAACATCAATTCTTTGTTGTGATACCTTATTTGATCATTGATTGTTTTCTCATATGTGCCTTGATGAGTGAGGAGCCTACAGCAGCGTGATTGACCCTTTGCTCAAGCCAGCAACCTTGGGCTCAAGCCAGCAACCATGGGGTCATGTGTATGATCCCACACTCAAGCCAGAAACCCCATGCTCAAGCAGGTTAGCTTGCACTTAAACTGGCGATCTCAGGGTTTCAAACTTGGGTTCCTCTGCATCCCATTTCAATGCTCTATCCTGGGGTCAGGAATGTTTTTGGCTGACAGAGCCAGGAACACCACACATTTTAAAATGTAATTCCGTGAGAGCCATAAAATATATTTAACACTAAATACAAGTAAATGTGTTCATTTTATGTAAGACCAACACTTTTAAAGTACAATAAGTCTCTGAATTATTTTTAATAATGTTGTGATGCTGTTGCTAACCAATGATGAATAAAGTACTTTTTACCATTAATGCGACTTCTGGTGCTGTGTAGTTTTGCTGATGGCTTTGTAGTCTGGTTAATACGTGGTGAGGTTAAGCATCATGCAGGCATTGAGATTTCCATCTGTTAAATGTGATCATAGGTTGGTCTTAATTTTCTTTAGATGTGAGAAAGACTGCTCACATGCATACATAGAGCCAAACATTGTCAGCACAGCAATACTCACACACTGCAGTGTGTGGTATGTGACAGGAAGCATGTTCCAAGTTTTGACAACCAGCTTGTCTAAGGATTGAAGTTTTTTCATTTCTCCCCACTTGTGTTTGGTCCCCAACTCTGCTTGCTGTCATGCAAGTCTTTTCAAATCTTCGGTTAGTGACTTGAACTTATTCACCCACATGTCTGAGGCCTTCAGGTCAGCAGCTTGTAGCTCAAAATCTCTGATGGAGACACCAGGGATGTAACTCAGGTCAGCGCTGTCCACTGCACATGTGTGGATGGGTGATGAACTTAAAAAGATGAGTGCGCTCATGAAATTCTCCAAAGCATGCTTTGAATGACTGCTGGAGATTAGATGTGAAGCCCACTAGCTGCTGGAGATCAAGATGTTGATAAGGGCACTTGCTGTAAACAACCTGTTTCAATGTCGGCGATAAAGAGTTCCAGCTTTTTTTCAAATACAAACACTGATTGTTGAAGGGATAAGACTATATTTCCAACTCCTTGTATTTTCACATTGAGCTGGTTCAGATGTTCAGTCATGTCCACGAGATAGTAGAACTACAGGGGACCCTCAGTGTTAGCTAACTCAGGATGTTTGACATTGTTCATTTCAAAAAAAATGCTGGATTTTACTCCAAGTCACGAAACGGCGGAGCACCTTCCCTCTTGACAACCAATGCACATTGCTGTGTAGAAGCAGACCAGGATAATTTTTCGCAGCTTCACCCATCAGTGTTTTAAACTGGTGATCATTTAAAGCTCAGGCAGCATAAAGTTGACCACTGGAATGACCAGCAACATCACCTCACCAAGCTACTTGCCACACATCTGAGCACATAGTGCCTCCTGATGTAGGATGCAGTGAAAACTTAGGATGGGTCTCTCTTCATGTTCATGAAGAAGCACTACGAATCCTATTTTTCCCCACCATGCATGGAGCACCATCAGTACACACCAAAATAAGTTTATCCATCGGTAGATTTTTTTCTTTAGCGAACTCAATGAAAGACTTGAATAAATCCTCTCCTCTTGCTGTCTCTTTCGTAGGCAAAACCCAAGACTTTCCTCACATAGTGAGTCACTGACAGCATACCTTGCAATCATGCTGAACTGGAATAAATGGCTTACATCTGTTGACTCTTCCAAAGCGAGAGAAAAGAATGATGATGCATTTATGTCCTTCACTTGTGTTGCTTCAATTTGATTTGCCATCATGATGGTATGATCGCGAACAGTTTTTGCCAACAGAAGCATGTCTTTTATTCATTTGATTATCTTGTCTTTATTCAAAAAGTCATCAAAAAGTTCATTGGCAACCTCAAGCATGAATGTTTTGGCATACACCCCATCTGACAATGGCTTTCCATTTTTCACAATTGCTAAAGCACCAGCAAAGTTAGCCGAATTTCAGTCACCTTGTTGGGTCCAAACACAGAGTTGCTGCTGACTAGCTTGCACTCCATACAGTAGCTCTTGACATGCTTTTTTTCTGCTGTCCTCCACTGGATGTTTTGATGCAAATGTAGTGTGGCATGTGTTGAAGTGCCGCTTTATATTTGACCATTTCATCAATACAATTTTATCATTGCATATTAGACACACTGCAGAACCTGCTCTTTCCACAAAGGCTAATTCCTCTTTCCATTCCTGCTGAAAAGTGAGATACTACTCATCTTTTTTTCTTTTAGCCATCTACTTCATCAAAAGGGTTTCTGCAATTAGCTAGCTTACTACTTGATTAAAAGGAGGGAAGTTTACTTCCTGACCTCGCAATGACCTGTGTACGTTACGCATTCTCCAATAAAAATTTGGTGTTGTCCCGGAGGACAGCTGTGATTGGCTCCTGCCACCAGCAACCATGAACATGAGCAGTAGGAAATGGATGGATTGTAATACATGAGAATGTTTTATATTTTTAACATTATTATTTCTTTTTATTAAAGATTTGTCTGTGAGCCATATGCAGCCATCAAAAGCCACATATGGCTTGTGAGTCATAGGTTCTTGACCCCTGCTTTATCCACTGCACCACTGCCTGGTCAGATATGCTTGATTTTTATATAAAGCTAAATGTGAGCTTATTGTAAACTCACTTTGTTAATTCTACAAATTCTGTAGGTTGCAAATATATGTAGATGTTCTGTACACACAGTTTGTAAAAACTGAAAGTCAATTTTTTTTCAAGTTCTTAAATATATTTCTTTTTTTAAAAAATATATTTCTTGTTTGTATTTTCTTTCCCTGTTTAAAAATACCATTATAACATTGACTTGAAATAGAGATAGCAGAATTCTACTTTGATAGTTAAGTTCTATTCTTAAGGAATCAATGTATGCATAAAAGGTCATAGGCAGTTATACATGACATAAGCCATAGATGGCTAGCAGTTGCCTACGCTCTAGTAACTGTGGCCTTGAAAAACAATGGTGATGAAAAACCCTCCTGATGGGCTGAACTGTAGATGTCCTACATTATTTTATATTTTGTAATATTTTCTACAGACTCCTTTTCAATGGAGATTGGTTTTGCCACTGGTTAACAACAAAAAATATTGGAATATTAAGAACAAGAAATTTTGGGGTAGAGATATGTGGGTATTTATCACATTTTAGTTTCCAGCAGAGAGAATTTTAACACTAAATGATCAAATAGAAAAAATAGCAGGGCAAGTGTGTATTAGTCATTCTTTATCATTGGCAACACCAATAGTTGCATGATGAGCACACACAAAGTGGTTTTGGTGGTAGAGATGGAAGCTAAATAGGAAGACATTTGTATAAATAATCTGACTACTGACTACCACATCTCTATCAATTTTAAATATTGGCTTTTCATTCTCATGTGTAGACCATCAGCTATAACCAACCAACATCTGAGTGCTACTAGTATAGAATCCCATATAAGACTAGAATGTATAAAACTCAACAACAAACAATCAAACAATCCAATAAAAAAATGGGAAGAGGACATGAACAGACACTTCTCCGAAGAAGAAATACAAATGGCCAACAGATATATGTAAAGATGCTCATCTTCATTAGCTATTAGAGAAATGCAAATCAAAACTACAATGAGATACCACCTCACAGCTTTTAGATTAGCTATTATCACCAAGACAGGTAATCACAAGTGTTGGAGAGACTGTGGAGAAAAAGGAACCCTCATCCACTGTTGGTGGGAATGTAAAGTAGTACAACCATTATGGAAGAAAGTATGGTGGTTCCTCAAAATATTAAAAATAAAACTACCATATGACCCAGCAATCCCTCTACTGGGTATATACCCCCAAAACTCAAAAACACTGGTACATAAAGACACATGCAGGCCTGACCTGTGGTGGTGCAGTGGATCAAGCGTCGGCCTGGAATGCTGTGGTCGCTGGTTCAAAATTCTGTGCTTGCCCTGTCAGGGCACATATGGGAGTCAATGCTTCCTGCTCCTCCCCCCCTATCTTTCTCTCTCTATCTTTATCTCTGCCTCTGTTCTCTAAAAAATGAATAAATAAAAAATAAAAAGAATTAAGTAAAGTGGGGACCATTTAAAAAAAATTTTTTAAAAGACACATGCAGCCCTGTGTTTCTTGCAGCATTGTTCACAGTAGCCAAGACATTCAACAGATGACTGGATAAAGAAAAAGTGGCACATGGTACATATTTATTGTGGAATACTACTCAGCCATAAGAAATAATGACATCAGATCATTTACAACAACATGAATAGACCTTGATAACATTATACTCAGTGAAATAAGTAAATCAGAAAAAACTAAGAACTATATAATTTCATACATAGGTGAGACATAAAAATGAGACTCAGGGAATGGAGAAGAGTGTGGTGATTATTGGGGGAGAGAGGGGGTTGAAGAAGGAGAAGGGCACAAAGAAAACCAGATAGAAGGTGACGGAAGACAATTTGACTTTGGGTGATGGATATGCAACATAATCAAATGTCAAAATAACCTGAAAATGTTTTCTCTAAACCTATGTACCCTGATCAATCAACGTCACCCATTAAAATTAATAAAAAATTTAACAAAAAAGACTAGAATGTATACCTACATGCCATTGAAACTATAGACTCATAAATGTCTATCCTGGTAAGTATTACAATGACCTGTTGACAGCAGAGAGAAAATATAATTTTGAAAGGAATACTAGATAATGGTGAAATATCATTTTCTGGATGCAGAATACACATGAAATCAAATACATTTCAATTCCAGAAGGAAATACCAATGTATCTGAGGTTGCATAACAAAAACTCAGACTCTCCATAAATCAAAGTCTAAATCACCATATTAGGTAAGTAATTCGGGTCAAAGAACATTGCTTAAGGTGAAGGAAATCTAGAATTGATAGTGAGATAGGAAGATAAGTAGAACAAATTGTGCTTCTGAGACTAGCTGCAGTGTCAGAACTAATGTTAGTCTCAACTTTATTCTTCTAAAATTACCTTAGGAAGAGAGGTCCATCATATTTATGATAGAGCCTCCCCATAAATATTCATCTAGAATTGGAGTTGGTTGAAGCGTTAAACTGCAGTGGACATGACAATGTGCTGCTCAGATCCTCCTTCAGGGAAAGGTTTGTTTCATGACTCTAAGGAGTCACTCAGCAAATGCCTCCAACCAACAGTCAGTTCAGAATCTTCCAAGGTGACAGAGAGCTTTTCTTCCTGAGGTCAAACCTTTTCAGGTTATGATCTAGGTAGAAATATAAAGACCAGCCAGTGTGCACTCCTGGAGGACAATTATCTTATGCAAATCTCAGACCTTCATCTCTGCTGGTTTCACTACACCTTCTCATTGCTCAAATATTCTTGACATCAATCTTGCTTTTTCCCTATTTCAATTTTTGTTACAGGTGTTGATACTAATACATATCTTGAGCCACAAATTCTGTCATATTGTTTTCCTTCTCAAGTATCTGCAATGAGGTATTTACTGTAAAGAATGAAAGAAATCAGACTTTTCTCTAAGCAATTCTGCTTCAATAAGACAATATGCTCTACTCGTTTTTCTAGAGTTCTTAGACAAAGATGATTCCAAGCAAGCACAAACATCAGCTAGTTTGAATTTCTAAATGTAACTTATAACTTACACATTTTAGAAATAGACTCTACATTCAAATTTGCTTGTCTAACAAAACACAATTTTCTCTTCAAATACAGCTAATAAATATAAAGTGCTTGGGAATAAACTTGTAACATACTTGCTACATTCAATAGCTTAAATCTGTATGTGATATATTTAGCACCAAATAATAAGACTGAGATAAAAAAAAAAAGAAAGAAAACCAATTATTTTTTCAAAATACTTTTGTTGCATTATGCTATATTCAGAGAAGAATATAAAATTTTGGGATCATAACAGTAAATTTCAAACACTAAATTAAAAAAATTAATTTCTAAGGCAATTTCAGTACAGTGTATTATATTTTTGTAGGCATACAAGAAATTTTTCATAAAGTAATTTTGCAGTTATTACATGATCATTTATGCCAGCTTTTATTGATATATTTATTTATTTATTATCTATTTTTCATCCTAATGTTTATTTGTGAAGCAAAATAATTTTTTTTTCAAGTGAAAGGAGGGAAGATAGAAAGAATCCCGGATGTGCCTCAATGAGGATCCACTCAGCATACCCTGTCTGGGGCCAATGATCCCATCTGGGGCCATGCTCACAGCCAAGCTGAGTCAGGGTCTTCATGGAAACAACCTCAGCACCCAGAGTGATGCACTTGAATAGTCGAGCTATGGATGTGGGAGGGGAAGTGAGAGAGAGAGAGAAGAGGGAGAGGAAGGGGAGGGTAGCAGATGTTTGTTTTCCTGTGTGCCTTGGCTGGGAATCAAACCTGAGACATACACATGCCATGCCAACATTCTACCATTGAGCCAACCATCCAGGACCTTGTGAAGTAAAAATTTTATCTTTGATTGTTATACCTCTTTCTAAATATTTATGTTAACCAACTGAATTTATTCTACTCTCATTGAGCAAGCAGTAGAGGTGGTACCAAATTGTCACATCTTACGTAAGTGTATATTGAAAACATAAAAGACCAGTACTCAACTCAACATTTTTCAACATAAACTTTTTTCTTATATATAGTTGACTAAAAATATATTATTTTTTCCTTTTAGTGTTTTTTTAATGTATTTTATCTAAGAATCACAAATTTTAAAAGCAAAATAAAATTAGTATTTCATTTTGGGAGGTAAGAAATATTATTATTTAATTACATGTTTTTGGTTTATTTATTATTTATGTCTATATACATAAATATTATAAAACTAAAGTGAGTGTAATTTTTGTATATAGTTTATATCTTTACACTATAATAGTGACTATACCCACACACAGAACATTCACAGAATTTCAACTCCTATGCAGAAACCTCAGATAGATTTTTTTCATATATGCATAAGGTAGCGTGATGTTCACAGCAACAGGTTTTGTAAATGCAAAAAAAAAAGCCTCTAAATCTCAATATTTATCAATGTTTGAAAGGCCATTAAATTAAAATATATTTATAGAATTGCTTTCTATACAATAATGAGAAAGATCAAGGCACAGATGCTTTACCATTGGAAAAATTTTGAAAGCTTATTTATTAAGAAATATTTATTGACTGTTTTTAGGAGGCAGGTGCTGTATTGCATGTGAGTAATAATGAGTGGATAAGAGAATAACATAAAAATTAATGAGTATATAAGTGAATAGCATAGTTATTTTAAAGGAGGCATTTTAATTGGAGCAACAGTCATTTTACATGTTAATGAAATATCACTATAATGACTGTACAGGTTGCAAAGTAGTATATATAAGCAGGCAGGGGAAATAGTGTAAATAGAAAAATTATTTTATCTCTGATACAGAAGCAGCTTCTCTTAACCAGAAATCTTAAGAATGACAGTGAACCAGCCCTATGAAAGATATGGTAAAATTTCCAGACAAAGAGAATTTGTAAACTAATCTTATTTTTTAGAGTGAAGTATTAATAGGTATTGTGAAAAAGCTGATAAATCAGATAATTAGTATAGTGAATTAAATTGAGAAATAGGTTGTTACCTAATTAAAAAAATAAATGGTGAATAGAAACTTTAGGAAATGAGACTAGAATTTTATTTAGGCATAGAAACAAAGAATGATGGTGAACTTTTATTTATTTGAAACATCTAAAAATAATTAAAATTTTAATTTGTTTTACTATTCTTCAAAAAAAGGGCATAAACAAAAACATGGAAAAGTATCCCACTGTATTTTGATAAAATTGCAGTGAGCCAACTGACATTTCGCATGTTATATTTTGAACATATAAATTGCCTAAAACAGTAGACTAATGGTAGTCAATCTGGTTCATACTGCCCACTAGTGGGCGTTCCAGCTTTCATAGTAGGCTGTAGCGGAGCAACCAAACGGTGCCATGATTACATAGATTTAACTATAGTAAGTTGTTTATTAAAGATTTATTCTGCCAAACTTAACGAAAATCCGACATAAACTACTTGGTAAGTAATTATTATTATATAAAGTCCACTTTTGTATCTCTGTTAGTAGTAAAATTTTCTAACTGCCCACCGGTTCCACAGTAATGGTGATTTATAAAGTAGGGAAGTAACTTTACTTTATAAAATTTATAAAGTTACAGCAAGTTAAAGCATATAATAATAATTACTTACCAAGTACTTTATGTTGTATTTTTGCTAAGTTTGGCAGAATAAATGTTTATAAAACAACTTACTATAGTTAAAACTATCTTTTTATTTATACTTTGGTTGCTCCGCTACCGCCCACCATGAAAGCTGGAATACCCACTAGTGGGCGGTACGAACCAGGTTAACCACTGCAAAAGTGGGCAGTTTTTATAAAAAGGTTAACAACCCCTTCACTAGACATCCAAAAAATTTAGGCAATTAACAGAAAAATACTTTTTTCTAAAGCATGTGAAATTTCCAGGAATGGTTTCAGCTGGGATTTGTCAAATATTCTCACTAATTCCAATATCTCAGATGTTCAGTAATGACAAATATTTTGATGTCTGCTTATGTCTGAAAACAAAAGATCACAAGCAAATAAACCAAGCAGACTTAAGTCTAAATTTTGTATACAATTCAAACAAAATATTTCTAAAATGTCTATGAATAAAATAACAGATTTCCCTTCTGATGTTATGCAAGGTTAGCCAGATAATTGCTTAAAGATCTGGGACAGATATTAGAGTAACACCAATTGATTTTGTGATTTTATTGAAATTTTAATATCACAATGTTGTTTTCTCTATTATGTTTAAGATATATTTGAAATACGTTTTTATAAAATATGTGTTATATCCATATCCATATTTCTTATTATGACACAGGGGTCATAATTTATTTTATTTCTACACTGTGATGAGAATCTCATAACAGATCTTCCTGGATCTTGCTTCTCTGTCATTTTTTTTTCCTCACTGTTGGCACTGTTGTCTCATCAGCATCAGTTTTTCTCCCCTTCTCCATCTGCACAACACAAAGGACAAAGCTCAAACTCTTCGTCCTGACATTCACACCCCTTCGGGATTGGGTCCTAACCTGTCTTTTGAGCTTTACTTCTTCTACTCCTTACTGATAAGCTATATGTCAAGGTAAATTTGGAACTGATTCTAAATCCTGAGTACATATAGGCCTTTCCACACAGTAATTTCTCCATCTGGTAGATCATTGATCAAGGCTCACCTTTAATTCCTTCTCGCACTCATGGTCATGTGATTATCTTATTTTCAGCATATTTTTATATAGAACTTGAAATTTGATAATGAAAGTATGGTTTTAGAATTTCATTTTTTAAAGATTTGTTTACAATGAGTTAGATTGGTTCTTAATGCTCTCAACAAGTTTAGAGAGGTTATTCTTAACTAAAACTCCTTTAGCTGTTCCTTCTGTAGTTTGTGATCTCTGGCTAATTGAAATTTTATACAACATATGTTGACATAATTGTCAATAAAAATAATTTAAATAACTTGTTTCTACCATTGCAAAATTTATTTCAGTCAGCTATTTAGAAATAAAATGCTCAAGTACATCAAGTTGAGAAGCTATAAGCTGATGTTTATACTGCAATCATGGAAAATCTATTCAAATAGGCTCCAAATGTACATTGTCTCCAAAGGTACCATGTTTCCCCATGTATATCATGTACAAGATGCACCTTAATTTGGGGGCCTGAAATTTGAAAAACAAAAACAAGTGTGAAAAAGCGAGAAATGCAATTAAAAAAGTATCTACAACCACTGTATAAGATGCATCCAGTTTTTAGACCCCAAATTTTTTGAAAAAAGGTGTGTCATATACATGGGGAAATACAGTAAATTATTAAAAGTATATCCAAATATTTCCTTTTCTTTCTTTCTTCTCCCTCTCCCCCTCCTCTTTTTCCATGTCATTCTCCTCCTTACCTCCCCTACTGTCTCTTCCACTTTGTCTTCTCTTTCTCCTTGTGCCCCATTCAATTTGCCAACAGTGGTGCATCCTGTTCATATGGGTGTCAAGACAATATTCTTAAGACAGGTTGCAAAAAAATTAAGTTAGTTTAAAGTATGCATTGTGAAACACATGTATGTGTTCATTTTTCAAGAGAAGTGAATTTGTATATTCAAACTTTCATCCAAAGTCCACATCAGGTTTATTCTTTTCATTGTGAAGACTTTACATTTTTTTCCTTAATTTTCTAGAATTTATTTTGTGGATCTTTTGTAAGAAATTTGATATTGTGGTGAACCACATGTTATTAGCCTTTTTTTATTTTACTGAAAGAATAAAATTTGCAGTTTTTCAGTATAACACAAGCTAAAGAGCATATTCAAATCACTTAATAGTTATCCATTCCCTTGCCATGTCTGCTACAAAGATTATTTTTCTCCTCTCCTCTTTTGAGATTTCAGAAGAAACATCTGAGCCAAAAGAGTAGATCATATTAATTTGGAAACTAGCATAGAATATTACTTCTCTGAATCATAGTATAAATTGTTCTTGCTTTCCAATTTCTTACAACCCCAAGTGTAACTTTAGTCTAAGTTATTGGGATAATTAACTCAAGTCTTCATTTCCCCTGGTTATGAAAATTCAACCTGGATATTTTATATGTGGAGAATATGCAATTGAGCTGTTAAATGAATATAAGCTCAGGTCATTTAAAAATCTTAATAGAATTATTTGGTGTGTGCACTTGATACTACCAGGTCCTTCCATCCATTTATATAAATGCAACTACTAATCACATTATATTAGAAACAAATGATATGTCAATAGCATCATCTTTTACTCTTGGGGCTTCCACCTTCCATATGAGGTACTAAATTTCATGCTCTAATAAAATTGCTAATTTATATTCTCATATAACTAATTCTTCTAGCTTTATTCCATAATAATTAAATTGTATGATGCTTCCAAAATAGATAATTTGAAGCTGTTATTGGGAAGAGAAAGTAGTTGCTTGCATAAATGTAAATTGGCTTTGTTGTTTATAAATATAGCTAACATTCTTCACTAAATTGAAATATATTAATGTAAGCAAATAGGAGCTTAGAAACCTTCCAGAGTTAATGTTCTATACTTTCATTATCTGCAGAATTTAAATAAACCAACTTACAGCTTTCTTTATTTTCTTTGGCAAAACAAAGCATACTAGTCGTAGCTGATGATGCATTTATGTAATTTTGCCTAATTACAACAAGGCAAAACTACTTAAATCTCTAATTCATGCCCTTGGTTTGATCTTTTGTTAAAATTTAATCCTATAGTGATATTGTGATTGTTACTTAATTCGCCAATATTTTTCATTTTCTAGATCCATTATAAACTTTTAATAAAAACAAAAATCCTTGATTTTAAGAACCTAATTTCAAGTATATATTAGACTATATAACAAAGAAGAGTGAGTGAATTACTTTACTAGAGTGTAATTTGTTAAAAAGTTTTAGGTGTCTCATACACCATACTTCTACTTATAGCTTTAATGAATTGGATTGAGTCATGGAAACACTGTGTAATGTCTTTCTTCATCTGTGTTGATGTAAAAACAGCATTTCAGACATTTGCTTTGAAAGTAATTCAAACTCAAACATCATATCTACCTTTAGACCTAAATTAATTGTGTGTGTGTGTGTGTGTGTGTTTTCCCTTATGACATCTAAGCCTAGATGCATGGTTACTTTATATTCTGTTATTACTATGAAGATACTGACTTTTTATTTTATTTCCTGCTTTTGGACTATCTATGCAATTCTTTGTTATTTAGCTTAAACTTTACATTTTATTTTTATTTTTTTATTTTATTTATTCATTTTTAAAGAGAGAGAAGAGAAAGAGAGAATGGGGTGGAGAGGGGGGAAAGCAGGGAAGCATCAACTTCTTTATTTGCCATAACCTGGCAAGCCCAGGGTTTAGAACCTGCGACCTCAGTGTTCCAGGTTGATGCTTTATCCACTGTGCCACCACAGGTTAGGCTAGCTTAAACATTTTATATTGCATATTTTTCTTTAATTTTGGGTAATCTTAGCTACCAGTTCATGCTGAAGAGTAAGATATTAAACAAGACTACTGTATACTTCTATTTGCCCAGTAAGGCTTATTACTGGGGTCTTTTGTCTAAGGGTAGTATTACTGGGTTTTTCCTTCGAAAACAATACATGTCTTTGTTTACATGTTTTTCCTTGGTCCATTTAGTTTTTCTTATGAAGAAATCTACCATTCTATCTAATAAGTGAGTGGAAATTTGAATGTCAGAGCTTTAGGTGCATGGCAGAAAACTGGGCCTGCAAAATGCTCACACCTTTCAAATACTGTATTTGTTTCTAGTTCCTCTGTTTTCCCTATGTTCCTCCCACCTCAGCTGTGCCTGATTCCCTTTGGTACGGAAGTCTCTAGGCATTCCATCTGCATCTTTCAGACCATCTTCTTCTCTTTAATCCTGCAGTCACTATAAGAGATTCCAGGTATGATGAGACCTGAGTCAGTTCTGTGTTCTACAGAGCGCTAAGTTCAGAGGACAGCTGAGATTCCTATCGCTTTTTCTCTTCATTCTCAGTCTGAGTCAGTTATCCCTGATCTATTTGCTGGCCAAATTTCAAGGAATAAGTCCTTGTGACATTTTTTCCTATTCAAAGGGAATAAATTTACATTTCCCTTCTAAATTTACATTTCCCTGCATTTCAAATATTTTTCATTCTCTTTTTTGCTAGAAATTGAGAAAGTATTAAGGAAAATATAGATAATAAATCTATTATCTTTAATAAAATATCTTTAAGCTACTTAAAAAAGAAAAAGGAGAAAATTATTTGAGTATCACATTTTTAGAAGGTAAAATATAGTAAATATATTTCCTCAATTAGAAGGCTTTAATGTATTCTTTCTGGAAAAGAAAAAGAGAAATACTTGTATATCCTAATGTGACCAAGGTGTGCCTTTTTGGTAAGAGGTTATCTTTTTACTTGTCTTTTTCAGGAAACTTTCATTATTAGTACTAATATTATCTTAAAACTTCTAGGTTTTAAAAACATAAAGCCTGACCTGGCGTTGGCGCAGTGGATAGAGCGTCGAACTGGGATGCGGAGGACCCAGATTCGAAACCCCGCGGTCATCAGCTTGAGCGAAAAGCTCACCAGCTTGAACCCAAGGTCACTGGCTAGGTCTGCTGAAGGACTGCCATCCAGGCACATATGAAAGAGCAATCAATGAACAACTAAGGTGTCACAACAAAAAACTGATGATTGATGCTTCTCATCTCTCTCTTTTCCTGTCTGTCTGTCCCTATCTATCCCTCTCTGTGACTCTCTCTCTCTGTACCTGTAAAAAAAAAAAGAACATAAAAATTATGACATAATTTATCCCTTTCAGAGGTAATAGTACAAAGTATAAGTCTCTCTAGATGTTTCTTTTAATCTTAACTTTTATAAATGCTTAAAAAATTAACTAGCATTTTTACTAAAGTATCTGTTTAGTACTTACATTTAATTGGAAATCCAGTTATTTTTATAGTTTTAAGTATATTTTTAATATTTATTTTCTTGTGACTTTTTTAATGTATAGTTTAATGGATGGTAGAGGAATGTACTTTGTCTTCCCTTGAAATATGTAATACAAAAATAAATAACAAATTTGCAACCTGAAGATGTGCTGACTATATTATTTCAACAGTGCAATAAACAACAACAAAATAGTTCCTTATGAGGTAAGAATTCAGTTCCAAACTAAAACAGAAGTTTTATAAATTTATTCATCTCTTGGTATAGATTCTGAGATCTTGACTCTCTGAATACTAGACGAATCTTCCTAGCATTAGAAAAAAAAAGTTTGGAGAGAATAGAATAAAACATGCTGAGAAAGAAAAAGAGAGGTGTGTGAGGTATAGAAAGCTTCATTCTCAGATTATTGTATATAGAACTATTATAAAACTAGACAATTGAAAGTCATTTCTTTGTAGTTTTCGCCTATTTTTCTCTTTCTTCTGAGCAGAGTCTCTGACAGCTTTTGTTCCAGACCATCTATTCAAGGTTGTTTTTACAGGAAAATGTTGTGTAAAATAGAGTTCCTATCTCCCTCCAAAGCTGAGGACTGTTTTGTTTGCTGTCCAGGAAAAGAAAGTTAATGCTTCCCTGAATTGCAAAGGTTGAGCAGTCTGGCTGGCAGTCCCTTTGCTGCAATGGGCATTTCCTAAGTGTGTGCTTCCCTGGCTGAGGCCCAAAGCCACGAGATAAGCAGCATGCAACTACACACACGTTCGCATCATCCCTGTGGAACTTGTGGATCAAGTAGAATCAGCTTAACATTGCATTTTTTTTTCTCTCTTTTTCTTTCTTTTTAAAGTTATTTGTGTGCTTGTTCTTTAGCGGAAATGAGAGAAATAGTCTCACGTCTGGATTTAGATGACTCAGAAGGACAATGTCTGGGTCAGAGTGATCTGAGAGGATGCAATAATAATAAGTTTCTGCAAAATAATTCCAGGAGGTCCAGAGCGAACAGGTAAATATAAACCTAATAGAATTCCTAAAAAAATTGACAGGGCTGTGGAATTTTCTCATAAGAAGAAAAAGAATACAAATCTACCTAATGTATGTTAAAGGCCAGTTCACACATCTTATAACCATGTTTCACACTCGTAACACAAAAAAATAAGGCATTATGTGAAGATGTATTTTTAATAATAAATGTGCACTCAATTCACAGCAGAGATTTAGAACATGACAATGCATGTGTGTGTGTTAGTGTGTGTGTGTGTATGTGTATGTGTGTGTGTGTTCAATCTATTATTTCCAACATTGATTTTTACATTTTCTGGGACTTTCTCTTTAATCTACCTTAAGTAGCTTTTAGCCAGGAAATCAAATGACACTGCAAACTTTGCCTACTTAAACTTTAATAAGTTTTTCCTTTAAAATTATATATCTAAATTCTGTATTGGTCTGAATTAGAGGGCAGAGACTGAATTAATTGCCTTTACTTAGGAGCAGCTACAGCACTAAGTTAAATCATATAAGTACAGTCCAGGACCATTGTGCACCATCCAGATCATTTCATTTATCAATACTATCAATACTCATTGTCAGACAACAGTTTTATAAGCAGCTATAAAAATAATGATCAAAACACATATGATAGAACTATTCAAAATTATTGATATATTGGTTGTAATTTTTATAAGACTTGAAAATTTAAAATAATAAAAACATACACAAAAAGAGACATTGATAACAACTTAAATGAAGTTAGATCAAATGGGAAATAGTAACTAAAGACTATGAATGATAACTAAGACAAACATTGTTTTACAATTTCATAAACATATCTTTTCTCTTTTCCTTTTTGTCATGACTGTCTTCTGGGATCTTTTCAATACGATATTATTTATTTAAGCTACTCAGTGCAACGTGAACTAATATTCATAAGAACAAACTGTAATTTATTTGATAATTGTTTTCTATTAAAATTACAGAAGTTTGTAACTAGAGTAGTCCCAGGCAAACATCTTGTCAAAATTTTTTATTGTATAGATAATGAGATAAAGAATTGAAAAATGAAGGAATATCCCTTAATCCCCTTCTCTACTACCAAGGATACTCAAAGTTGTCCTTAGCATTCAGCTAATTGTTCTTTCTACTATATCATCCTACCATGAGGAAGTCACCTGTGGTGAAGTCAGGGAAACAAAGCTTGGATTGTTCTCTGAAGTATTACAGTACTTACTCTTGGGAATTTTTATGTATGGTTTCTACTAATTTTTCTCTGACAATTTTCAATTCAGCTAAAAATATATTGTAAAAATATATCCTAAAAATTTCAAGATTATATTCACTGTGTTGAATAAGAATTGTGGTGATTATTTATTTAACAATTTATGTCATAATGTTATGTTGGTAACAGACTTGCAAATTTAAAGAGAGAGAGAGAGAAAGAGACTGGAAAGCTAGATCATAGGTCATTAAATAGATTTTAAACATTTATCAGACTAAATGAAGTGTAGAGGGAATACTAGGAAGAAAAATATATTTTCACAGAGTAGATATCAATTTAAAGACTCAAATTAAATGAGAATATAGCCTGGCACATAATTAGATCATAATACAATTTTTAAAAAATAGTACTGTAATTGTTTTTATTGTGATTTGGGTAGAAAAATAAAAAACAAAGTAAGTAATTTTTACTATGAAAAAATGACTAGCTTCTGAAATATGTATAAACAAAAGAAGTATTTTATTAAAATGAATTCTAACTTATGTGCCATATTTGTATAGCAAAAGGTGAATCCTGATAAGTTTTTATTTTTTAAAAATGTGTGATTAGAAGTCTTGTCCAGAAAGAGATGTTATATAACCTGGATAGAGTCTGAAGTGAGGTTTAAATGCTAATGTTTAATTGTGGGCTGCAATCTCGTGGCACTGACTTTTGAAATCCAGGTCTTGGCAGACAAAAGCTGCCCTCCATGTACCACAAGCATGAAAATTTCATGGACTTTCTCTGGAGAGAATATCAAGGATAACCATGGCAGTATTTCATCTTTTCTTTTGGCTGAGTAGTATTGCATCATATATATGTATCACATCTTCTTTATCCAAACATCTATTAAAAAACAGTTGGGCCTGACCAGGCGGTGGCGCAGTGGATGGAGCATCGGACTGTAATGCGGAGAACCCAGGTTCAAGACCCTAAGATCGCCAGCTTGAGCGTGGGTTCATCTGGCTTGAGCAAAAATCTCACCAGCTTGGACCCAAGGTTGCTGGCTTAAGCAAGGGGTTACTGGGTCTGCTGAAGGCCCATGGTCAAGGCACATATGAGAAAGCAATCAATGAACAACTAAGGTGTTGCAACGAAAAACTGATGATTGATGCTTCTCATCTCTCTCCGTTTCTGTTCATCTGTCCCTATCTATTCCTCTCTCTGACTGTCTCTCTGTCCCTGTAAAAAAAAAAAAAAAAAAGAAAGAAATTATCTGTGAATATAATTCTAAATTATAGTGACTATTTTACAATAGATACCTACTAATTCAATGTATTTGTAGAAAAGCATACAGGCCACAAAACCTCAAGTTTTACAATAAATAAATGAGAGGGTTTTCAGGATAGAAAATATTAAAGTTTAATATTAAAATAAATAAGAATATAAATGTATATTTACATATAAACACATCTATTTTATTATTAAAGCCAAAATATTCCAAATAGAGACAGTTTAGAATATATTAGTGATTGATGCCAGGTGACATAGAAATAGGTATTTCATAATCTAACTGACCTTTTTTCCTCTCATGATTACTTTTATCACATTATTCATTAATAAAGTGTACAAAATTGATTATATCTGTTGTCTTTCTAATTATATCTCACTCAGACAAGTGTTATTTCTATCTCAACTGTGTTGTGTTTTAAAAAGAAAAATATATTCTCTCTGATAATATGTTAGCTCTATTCACAGAACTTATGTGTTCTAAGGAGATTTTAAAATTTGTGATTTCAGTGAAAAACCAAGGGGCCAGGCATGCAGCAGCCAAATTTTTGTTCAGTAATTTCAGTAATAAGCATTTCCTTATTTTAAGAAAATCTAAATTATGATGGTGAAAATAAAATAAATGAAAGCTAATCACTTTTTTCCCCTCCTTTCGAGCTGTGAATCTATCTCTATTAGCTTTAGATATCACCTTTCTCTGTTTTATTGCACCTTCATTTGCAATAAAAAAATAAAGGTATAACAGGGTTAATGATAGAGCTTTGAACTCTTCTGACTTTTCTGATTTGTGAGGTGTAGTTTCTTTATGTTAGGCATTGAAACCAGTAGCAGTTTGAAATGTATAATTTGTGATACCTAATTAACCAGTCATTCCTGTTCGATTTATAAAAACTTGTGCTGTAGAATAAAGGATTGCCTCATGCAAAAAGTAGAATGTAACAAGTTGCTTTCAATACCACCTCCCAGTTGGGCTAGGAAATCATGACTTCTCTGGAGTGTTCAAATTAACTTGGAGCAAAGATAAAAATTCTTTTGAGGAGGTCAGACAATGGGGAAGAACAAGCAGTCTCTTCTACACCTGTTCTATAACAACAGCAAACAGCCTTGGGTTCATAAACCTGAAGCAATCATTGATTTCCCACTTCTTTGCTCTCAGACCTCATATTGTTCATCTTCTTCTGTGCTGTTACAATACAGCACAGGTTTTTCATACTGTATAATTTCTATTTTTTTATTTGTTTATCTTCTCAACTAGAAGATGAATTTTTACGTAAGGAAAAAGAATCAGACTTACACTGGTTTTTGTGCAATATCTTGCACCTTGGCCATCCCTGAGGTGTGGAGTCAAGGACAACTCAACCCATTTGAGCTTGTCCAAGAAAATTATATTTGTAAAAACTAGGCACTGTTGGCATGTTCAATGGGCCTCTTGGAAATCACTAAAGAAACAAATTTGAAGTCAGAAGTGAAGTTGTGTAGCTCACTGTCTCAAACTCTGGACCCAGAACAGTCATGCCAATAAAAGTACTCAAATGTAAACCTGCTAAGAAGAGTTTTCAACACTTCTCCAGAACCACATTCTGGAGAAGGTATAAAGTTCATAATTCTGTTATTCAAATAACTTTCTACTCTCTTCTTCAGGAACAGTGAGTATAAATATTGGTTTTTGTGTCCTCTATTTCAGTCTCTTCCACTGAAACTCAAGAAAATAGTTGATACATTGAAATGTTGAAACTAATTACTTTTGTTCTGTAAGAAAAATATAAAATGCTATTTCTTTCTGGAGCAAAGTGGAAAATTGGCTACTAAGCATCAATGAAGTCTAAGATGGCTGCATTAGTTTGCTAGGTGTCCTGCAAAAAGTGCTCCTCCTGGGAGGCTTAAACAACAGAAATTAATGTTTCATAGTTCTGTAGGGAGGCAAAAGTCCAAGATCAATGTTTCTAGAAGAATTGTTTCTTCTGAGGGCAATGAATCAAGGATTCGTTCCAGGCCTGTCTCCTTAGTTTGTAGATGGCCATCTCCTCCGTATGTCTTCAATGTCTTTCTGCTGAATATCTGTATAAATTTCCTCTTTTAAAAAGACGGCAGTCACATGAGATTTAGACTCACCGGAGAGACTTCACTTTAACTTAACTGTTTCTGTGAGGCACTAGGGGCTTAGGACTTTTACATATGAATTTTTGGAGGGACATTATTCAGTCCATAACAATAGCTAAATCAGTTTTCCAAATACTTTAAATCATAGATAGGTTTTACAGAAATAACCCAGAAATTTGCCATAGATTTTCTTTCCTCTGACAATAAAGCCTCAGTGTTATTTGTTGAATGCTGCAGAAAATTATGTGATTTCTTTCCCTGAAGATCATCTTAATACAAATACATTTTTAAATGTTTGTTTTGGACAACTATGTTATGAATGCAAAGCTTCTGTCATATTATAGCATCACATTTTTACTTAGTCATATAAAACACCATTTGCAACATTTTAGAAATACACTCACTTTGTGTGATAAAAATTCACAGTACGGTTTCCAATCCTGTTGCCTGAAGAGAACATCTATACAGTTTATCTCCATTCTTCTGAATACTTTATTTTGAACATTAACAGCTGATAATTTGACAAGTACTGACAACTGCCTTTTGCAGAATCACTTATGCTGTCTAATATATATGGTACTAGAAGCTCACATTAACATCTTGCTAGAAGAATGTGATATAAATATCTATGCACATCATTTTATGGCTTTTTTTGTATTTCATATTTATGCCAGGAGCATTAAAATGGAATGACTGCATATTTATTCCTTCCATCCGGGAAAAATGTACTTAAATGTCTTAAAATATTAGTTATCTATGTCTAAACAAATACAGTTATTTGAGTAATAAAACAAACTACTGACTGACCAGTGGTGGCGCAGTGAATAAAGTGTCGACCTAGAATGCTAAGGTGACCAATTCAAAAGCTGAGGCTTGCTTATTCAAGGCACATATGGGAGTTGATGCTTCCTGTTCATCCCCCATCCTCTCACTTTCCTCTCTAAAATGAACAAATAAAATTTAAAATAAAAAACCCATAAAACTACTAAATAAACCAGGCAATAATGTAAACTATAAAGCTAATTAAAACTTTCAACCTTTACAATAAGAAATATTGGCCTTATAAACAAAGAATAAATGCTTTCTGTGTGCCAGACATGGTTTGAGACTTGAAATATGTTACCTACTAATATATATTAATTTTACAACTACCTTATCAATGAGGCCCTTTTGTTATCTCTATTTTACAAATGAGGAAAATTAAGTTCAAGGAAATTAAGTAATTTATTGAGCGTCACACTCGTAATCATAAAATGATGTATCAAAATTTAAACCACAACTGTGTGTCCTCAGAATTAAGATTATTAGCTATTGCACACACAGCTACCTGTCAAAATGATTTGAAAAACTACTGAAGAGTTAAACACATTGATTTTTTATCATGAAATTTGAATTATTATACTAACTGCATCACTCATTCTCTATATAACCTTCTTTAGTTTTAAAAAAAGTCTTACCCAATATATTATATATAGACAAACAATATGGTATACAGAGATGTGTTGTAGAATGGGGCACCTGTTACCTGTATAATTCTGTTAACCAGTGGGTATTTTTGTTTTTTAGGTTGTTGGTGGCTATTTGTTTTAATAGTTATTTAGTTTTGTTTTGAGATTTACATGAAACTAACTAAGGAAACACATTTATAAACCATTTCTCTCTTACCAATTCTCCTTCTCATTGTCAACTAGGTAACTAAATACATACATGTGTGTGATAATCAATCAGAACATGATATATTGCATGTAGGCAGTATTTTCCTCTGACGTGACAACAACAATCTTGCATAGAATTGGAAGCATACTTGATCTCAGTAACTCTAGTGGTTACCTAGTAAAATTGGAAATACATTAGTCAAAGTTGCACAGATTTTTTTTTCACCTTAATGAATGTGACACATTCATTAAAAAGCTATGGCAGCACTATAGAGCAAGAAATTTGTACTTGGAAGTTTTATATTTTCCAGAAAAAAAAATGGAAACTTCATCTCATTCTATTAAATTGAAGCTGTATCTGCATTTGAACTACAGTCATGTAAACACTGATATTAAGATTCCATCTCAAATCATTGCCAAATTTGCAGCTTTGCAAATGCTTTAGAAAAATCATGGAGTACACTGGTGAAGAATAGTTTAGGTTTGGTGTGCTTGCTCCTTTTGATACAACCTCTCTTAAATCTTCTCAAGCCTAAACAATATCTACATGAGGATGTGACAACAAAGAATGAAAGAGAGGGAAGTATAGCCCCTGGGGGAAACTGCACTTCAACAGAGTTCTCTCCTATTCTTTTGTGGAACAATGATCTGATTTGGATGGTATGTGGATGGAAACAGATTTAGGAAAGGTCAAACATTACAAGACACAAAGTAAAATATCTACTGTGATAAGCTTTACTGATAAGATTTCTTTCTTTGCTTTATATGCTTGTATTTCAATGACATTTTTTTCTAATTAATGGAATGAGCAACAATTTATAAAATTAGATCATCTCATTTCTCTATATTACTGATGGCACTTGTTTTAAATTATTTGAAATGTTCTCTGTTTCAGAAGTTGTAGTTGGCAATGTGAAAAAAGATGTAAATATTTATAAATTAACATATTTTACAAATATTGAGGATTAACTATATGAATAGAAAAGATATAAACCAAACTATTAACAATATTTAAATGGCTATAACTGGTTACAGAAATTTATTTTTACTTTGTCTTCATATTTTTGAATTGTTTGAATTTTTCCATTGACTTGCTACTTACACCTTCAACTTACACCACTCACAAAAACAAATTCAAAATGGGTAAAAGACTTAAACATAAGCCGTGAAACTATATGCATCTTAGAAGAAAACATAGGGAGCAAGCTTTCTGACATCTGTAGCAGCAATATATTTGCTGATTTATCTCCACCAGCAAATGAAATAAAAGGCAAGATAAACAAATGGGACTATATCAAACTAAAAAGTTTTTGCACAGCTAAAGACAATGAGAACAGAATAAAAAGACAAACCACACAATGAGAGAACATAATCAACAGCACGTCTGATAAGGGGTTAATAACCAAAATTTATAAAGAACTTATAAAACTCAACACCAGGAAGACAAACAATCCAATCAAAAAATGGACAAAAGAAATGAATAGAAATTTCTCCAAAGAGGAAATACAGATGGCCAAAAGACATATGAAAAAATGCTCAACATCACTAATCATTAGAGAAATGCAAATTAAAACCACAATGAGATATCACCTCACACCAGTCAGAATGGCACTCATCAGCAAAACAACACAGAATAAGTGCTGGCGAGAATGTGGAGAAAAGGGAACCCTTCTGCACTGCTGGTGGGAATGCAGACTGGTGCAGCCACTGTGGAAAACAGTTTGGAGATTCCTCAAAAAATTAAAAGTCGAACTGCCTTTACCCGGTTATCCCACTTTTAGGAATATACCCTAAGTACACTATAACACTGTTCGAAAAGAAGAAATGCACCCTCATGTTCATGGCAACATTGTTCACAATAGCGAAGATCTGGAACCAGCCCAAGTGTCCGTCAGAAGACGAGTAGATTAAAAAGCTTTGGTACATATATACTATGGAACACTACTCAGCCATAAGAAAGAATGACATCGGATCATTTATAACAAAATGGATGTACCTTGATAACATTATACGGAGTGAAATAAGTAAGTCAGAAAAAAAAACTGAGAACAGCATGATTTCATACATAGGTGGGACATAAAAGTGAGACTATGAGACATGGACTAGAGTGTGGTGGGTACGGTGTGGGGGGAGGTAGGGGAGGGTGGAATAGGGAGAAGGGGAGGGGCACAGAGAAAACCAGATAGAAGGTGACAGAGGACAATTTGACTTTGGGTGATGGGTATGCAACACAATTGAATGATAAGATAATCAGGAGATGTTTTCATTGTACATATCTACCCTGATTTATTGGTGTCACCCCATTAAAGTTAATTTAAAAAAATCTATCATGCTAACCATTTGATGGGTTTATTTAGAATGAAAAAATAATAAAATAAAACTGCCTCAAAAAAATAATACATAATAATAATAATAATAATTTTTAGGATGCTTAAAAACCTCAAAGATACAATGGATGGACTTAATGAACACTTCAATAAAGAAATTGAAAACGTCAAAAAGGATACAGAAATCATGAAGTATAACCAGACAGAAATAACAAACACAATTTCAGAAATGAAGACTACACTGGAAGAAATTAAAAATAGGCTAGATGAAGCAAAAGACCAAATCAGTGACTTAGAGGACAAGATAAGTGAAAGTTAGAAGCAGAGCAGCAAAAAAAAAAAGAGACTGAAAATGTCTGAGGAAACTCTAAGAGAGCTCTGTGACAACCTAAAGAGAAACAACATCTGCATCATAGGGATTTCTGAAGAAGAAAAGAAAGAATGAGGGATAGAGACTTTGTTCAATGAAATCAGAGCTGAAAATTTTTCTAAATTGATGCAGGAAAAAGTTACACAAGTTCAAGAAGCAAAGAGAATTTCATTAAAGAGAAACCCTAAAAAACTACACCAAGACACATTATAATTAAAATACCAAAGCTAAGAGATAAAGAGAATTTATTTAAAGCTGCTAGAGAAAAAAAAGGCTATCACATACAAAGGAGCCCCCATAAGAATGACATCCGACTTCTCAACAAAAACACTTGAGGCTGGAAATGAATGGCAAGACATATTCAAAGTAATGCAGAACAAGAGCCTACAGCCAAGACTTCTTTATCCAGCAAGGCTATCCTTTAAAATTGAAGAAGAAATAAAAAGCTTCCCAGACAAAAAATAAAGTTAATGGCTTAAATTTTATTCTATAGTTTTAATTCAATGGAAATTATTACTATTTAAACTGCTCAGCATCACAGACAATATATAAATATCTGAAAATAATTGTGTACATTAAATTATAGCATATTCTGCTATGATATTTTTGTACTTATATTTATAGTTTTAAAGAATAAAACTGAATGGAACTTATATAGAAAATTATATTGTACTTATAAAGTTTTAGTAATTAAAAAATAAATGAAATACCTAAACATAAACAATTATTGTTAATTCTAAATTTTAATATAACACAGATCCTCAAATAACATATTTTCATTCTATGTCATTTTATTTTATTGCTTATTAGAGAAAAAATATTATCTGGCCAAGATTACTGTACGTGCGGATTTGCACATTCTCCTCAAGTTTATGTGAGTGTTCTTCAGAGACTCCAGTTTCCTTTCACATCCCAATGGTGTGCAAATGTACTGTCATGTCCACATTGTCCTAGTCTGAGTGAGCATGGGTGTGTGTATGTGTGCCCCTGTGATGACAGGGCATCCTGTCCAGGGTGGTTCTATATTCTACCCTGACTTGCCAACCACATACTCTGGCATCCACAACCTTGAACTAGAATAAATAAGTTAGTGAATAATTCTTTTATTTGAGTTCATTCATTTTTTTCAAAAATGTATTTATTGCTCACATTTATTTCATTGTTTAATATTATAAGTGTTTTGGGAATTTATTTACCAGTTTGGAGATGTTTTATTCATCAGAAATGTGTCATAGGAAATTACCTCTTGTTTATATCAGCTAGCCCTTGGTAAAATTGGTTTTATTATACATTGTTTCACTTAAAGTTGTAGTTTCCAATGTTGAAGTTAAGGAAGGACTGTATTCTTAACACTTATGGATGTATATTCATAAATAAAACAATTCCAAATAATCTCAAGGTATTAATATAAATAATCCTATAATTAAATAAAAACAATCTTTTAAAACTAAAATTATGATTAGCCCATATTCAGGATTTACTAAAGTAAATACTTTCCTCCTTCTGATGAAAGGATTTGTTTTATAGCATGAAGTTTCTGTCTTGTTCACTATTCTTTAAGAGAAATATACTTCTATATGTCATTGCTTAAAGTCCAATCTAAAAATGAAGGAAATTTTTGACTTATAGAGACAGCTAAAAATCTAAACTATTAGTATTGCCTCTGTTGAGTTTTAACTACCTATTTTATAATTTTATAAAACCAATAAAGTGTATATTTATACAATGAAAACAGAGCTGGAAAACACTACCTACCTAAACATCTGTCTTTACAGAAAGAACAGGTTTAGATGACAACTATTACGGTAGATACTGCTTTGGGGCTAAATGTTGCCTCTGAGCCTAATTAGCATATTCTAGAATATTTTTCCCATTATTACTACCATTCCCTGCTTTTATTACTATGGTTAAACAAAACCTATGTCTCAACATTTTGCCATTTCACACGTACTTAACAGAATACAGCTTACCTTTACAGGAGCAATACTAACATTCAATTATTCAGATGACCAAAACAATCTGCTAAAAATTACACATTCAAGTGGGTATACTATGAAAAAATTCATTGAAGTTATGGTTTCTTTACTTCTCTTCTTGATATACTATATAACAATAAATGATCAATTGTATTTCCAAGTATTTGCAACAATAACAGAACCTCAAATTAAAAGATATCAGTTTATAAACATCCAATACCTAAAAATATATCCAAGACAATATGTACAAAATATGGACACTGCAAACAATAATGTGAGAAGTTAGAAAGACCTGAATAAATAATGACATTCATGGATAAAAGGGCTGTATTTTTAAAATGTCAAGTCTCTATAAACTGACCTCAAAATTGAATGCAACTCTCACCATAACTTCAGCAAGCAGTAATAATTAAATCAGCTATATGGATTTACTAGTTGAATATATATAGAAAAAGATAAGTATAGTTTATTTAAGAAAATAAATTTTTTGTAAATTAACAACCACTTACTTGATCTGATTTCATGATTGAATAAATGCACTTCAACCTGCTCTCACTGGTATCTCATCTAAACAGTTTCATGACACTTGATTTTTTACAATCATTTCATTTCTCTAACATAAAAGCTGTTTTTCTCATCATTATTTTATACCCATTTAAACCCAACAGCCCCTGAGAACTGTAGCTATTTGAACTGTGACAGTAATTTATAGCTTACAGAATGAAGATTTCTGATGATATATTTTATAAAGGCATATGATATAGAAAATACAAGAGATAAGGAAAAAATTACAAGTTGATTTTGAGCGGAAAGTGCATTTTTAACAAAGCTGGTGCACTGAAGATAAACTTTGACTTTTTAACAACTTTATTCAGTGCCAATGTTTTTTGATAACCATTTATTATTGCTGTGGAATATTAATGTACTCTATTAAGTATATTTCTCTCTTCCTGGAAGTCTCAAAGCATAAAAGTAATTTATTGTTTTTGTTAATAATAAAATAATAAATCACTTTATTAAAACAAAAGTTGTCATTTTCACTGTCACAGAGTTATCAAATAACACTTATATGTACTTCACTTATAAAATACTGAATTATTAGCATTTATATTTAATGGTGTTTGTCTTTTGACTCTTCTTAATATCACTTATCCATTCTTCTCTCTTGTAAATATTATTTATTAATCTCCATTAATACCATTTCTGTATTCTTGGATTTATTCCTAAACTTTTGTTTGAACTGAACACGTATAATTTTAATTCATTTATAATCAATTTATACAATATCTCAACATTATTACTTTTAATTTCAATATTTGTATTAATTTATCCAAGAATACCTCAAATTTTTTTGTTTTTTCTTGCCCATTAAAAATTATTTTAAGTTTTTCTCACTGCCTGAGGTCTAGCCACTCTGGTTCAGTATTCAGAAAGCTATCAGAAGACTAAAATCAAAGTATCTTTTAGGCTGAATTCTCATCTAAAGGCTCTGAAAAAAATCCATTTCCAGACCATTCACATTGCTGGAAGAACTAAGTTCCTTTTAGTTGTTGACTTCGATTCCTTTTTCCATACTGACTGTCATTGGGGGTGGCTTTCATCTCTTAAACACTATCTGCTATACTTGCCATATGGCTCATCCAACTGCAACCAAACAATACTGTGGCAAAAATCAAAGACAAAAAGAGAATTTTAAAGCAGCAAGAGAAAAAAAAAATACTTCAAATGCAAAGGAGCCTCCAAAAGACTATAATTCAATTTCTGAGCAGAAACCACCATGCATCTTATTCTTAAATAAATAAGATGATATTGTCAATGTGCTGAATTAAAAAGGAAAAAACTGCCAGCAAAGACTAGTTTTTATTTATTTATTTTTATTTTATTTTATTTTTTACAGGGACAGAGAGAGGAATAGATAGGGACTAATAGACGGGAACAAAGAGAGATGAGAAACATCGATCATAAGTTTTTTGTTGCGACACCTTAGTTGTTCATTGATTGCTTTCTCGTGTGCCTTGACTGTGGGCCTTCAGCCAACCGAGCAACTCCTTGCTGGAGCAAGCGTCCTTGGGTCCAAACTAGTGAGCCTTTGCTCAAGCCAGATGGACCTGCGCTCAAGCTGGTGATCTCGAGGTCTCGAACCTGGGTCTTCTGCATTCCAGTCCAATGCTCTATCCACTGCACCACTGCCTGGTCAGGCAAAGACTACTTTCCGTGGTAAAATTGTCCTTCAAAACTGAAGAATAAATAAGACTTTCTTCGATTCACTGAGAAAAAATATTTTTTTCATTTTCTGTTACATGAGGTTTTAGAACTGTTTCTATATATTTCTGCATTGCTGATTCTGAATCTGAAATATGTTTTTTGGTGCATGCTCGAGGTTTTATGCAATTTTAATTTTTTTGTTACAGTTAATGGCATGCATTAGTTTTTAAATTGGAGTTAAAGGACAACGACTCTAGGATTGAACATAACCACAAGGAAATTAATGTTTTACAAACATCATTTTTACATAATTGTAGCTGGTTTTAAATGTAAAATATTATTATTTGATAAAAACACCTTCTTATTTTGTTTTAATATTGAATCATGGCTTCTTTGAGTAGGCGAAAATGTAAGAATAGTCTTGACACCTTCTATTATATATGTGTGTGTTACACACTTCAACTTCAAAGGTGCAATATTTCATCATTTGGGACACATGCCTATTTTCAAGTTCCCCTTGGCGATCAAGACAAGAATTGGGCTCCTTATATTGTGTGTCATCATTGTGAGAAAATGCTTCATGACTAGACAAAAGGTAAACACAACAGAATGCCTTTTGGTATTCCCATGGTTTTGCATGAACCTAAGGACCACAGCAGTGACTGTTATTTCTGTCTGATCCATACAAAGGGCATCGGCAAGAGAAAATGGCATATGATCGCATATCCTAATATTCCTTCAGCAATACAACCTATCCCACACTCTGAGACACTCCTGGTTTCAGTTTTCAATGGTTTTCTTTCTTCTAAGGACAAGAAAGTGAACATGGTGATCAAGTGTATTTGATAAGATGCATGAGAAAATGCTTGTAGAATCTGAAGTGTGTTCTTCTGATGCCAAGCAGTCATTGATCCCTCAGCAGTTTAGCCAACCCAAATTGGATGACTTAGGAAGGGATTTGGGCCAATCAAAGAAAGCAGCTGAGTTATTAGCCTCCAGGCATCAAGAAAGAATGTACTTCACATGTCAGCTAAATTATGCCATTTCAGAAAGCATGAACAAATTTTTGTGAACTTTTCTTTCAAAGACAAACACTTTTTTACTGTCATAATACACTGTGTCTGTAAAGTCATGGTGCACTTTTGTCCTGTGAACGGTCAAAAAAGCACCATGACTTTACGGACAAACTATATTAGTAGTCTTCTCAGCCACTAGGTGTTACCATTTACAGTCCAACAGAATGGCGGCTATTTTTTTACAACTCTAAATGGAGTATGAAATGTGTTCTCTTACACAGCAGTAATGTTTATGCAGTGGTTTTAATGGGTTATTCAACTCATCTGCGAGAAGATTATTATGACATAAAAATTGTACTTGACTTACTGAAGTATGAGGAGCATAACTGGATTGTTTGTGTGGATCTTAAAATAATAAATTTTCTGCTCGGACAACAAAGAGGTTTTACAAAGTATCCTTGCTTTCTGTGTTTGTGGGACAGCAGAGCTCGGGAGAAACACTGAACACAGAAGGAGTGGCTGAAACATGGAGCTGTGGAAGTAGGGATGCAAAATACTGTGAATGAACCTGTAGTTAATCGAGACAGGATTATTTTCCCCCCACTTCACATCAAACTTGGCTTAATGAAGTAGTTTGTTCAGGTTTTGAATAGAGAAAGTGAATGCTTTTAACATATTATTTCTGCTTTTCCTGCCTTGTCTTTTGAGAAGATAAAAGAAGGTATATTCTATGGACCTCAAATTTGAACCCTCATATGTGACCAAGAAGTTGCTAGAAAGATGAATAAGGAGGAGAAAGCAGCATGGCAGTCTTTTGTGGCAGTTATAAAGAACTCCTTGGCAACACAAAAGCAGTAAACTATGACCTTCTGGTTCAAAAGATGCTGTTGGCTTTCTGCGACATTGGCTGTAACATAAGCATTAAGATTCACTTCCTGAACAGTCACCTTGATAAATTTCCTGAAAATCTTGGAGCTGTTAGTGATGAGCAGACTACTGTTGGAGCATCAAACGGGATTCTCCTCAATAAGTACACAAACGCAAGAGCTACAAACACAAATTTTAATTTAATTTTAAATTCTGAATAGAATTTAAATAAGCTTTGCACAAATTTGTTGATTAAAATAAGTGTTTTAATATTTTCTATTTCAAAATTACAGACACATTCTGATACAGTCATATCTTTTAATGTATTAGTGTATTTACTGCATTATATAAATTATTATATTTGTACAAGGATGATGCCCAAGAAAACATTCTACTTCATTATGTTAAAAAATAAATATTGAACAATTTACAATAAAATGAAAACCTAAAATTTTAAATTGCTAAAAACCTGTAGCTTACAGAAAAAAAACTAATGTCAGATTTGATATCAGCACACTTGAATTACGTAAGAAAAAGTGTTTTTGTGGATGCAACAAAAATTTTATTCCCCAGTGAAAGCTAAAGGAATTCATTACCACTAGACCTTTTTACAAAAAAATGATGAAAGAAGTTTTTTTAGCTGAAATAAGAGAACACTAATTAGTGACATAGGAATGTAAGGAAATATAAACACACTGGTAAGAGTAAGTATGTACTCTAATCTATATAAATAAAAAGGTAAATGTTCAGCCTGACCTGTGGTGGTGCAGTGGATAAAGTGTCGACCTGGGAACACTGAGGTCGCAAGTTCAAAACCCTGCACTGGTCTGGTCAAGGCACATATGGGAGTTGATGCTTCCAGCTCCTCCCCCCTTTCTCTCTCTCTCTCTCTCTCTCTCTCTCTCACACACACACACACACACACACACACACACACACACACTCTGTGTCTCCTCTCTAAAAATGAATAAAATAAAATTTAAAAAAATGTAAATGTTCATTTGTTCAAAATCTTAAATCTCTGAAAGCTCCACACTGATTGTTTTGAAATTTTTTTTACAACATTGTATTTAAATATGAACGTGTTTTTATAGCTTTAGAATTTTGACAGTACATTGCATTCCAATATGCATGTGTTTTTATATACCTACTATTATATAAATGTCACACCTGTGACAGGTAAAACATGCTTTTTTAAAAAACGGTGCCATCTTTTGGACATAAAAACTATACTAAATATTTTACAATTCCATTTCAACATTTTCAATTGCATTGTTCTATTGAATTTTCATAGATTTTGATTTATTTTCATTTTAATTTAATTAGTTCATGTGACATCACATTGGAATTGATCAGTGTCACTTACCATAGTGTTCATTTTGTGAGTATAGTATATTTTTTTCTTTTTTTATTGTTTTTTATTTTGTTTTTAACTGTTTTTTTTTATTTTTTCAGTGCAATTGGTGGTGAAATTGAGCTGTGTTGATTGATCTGCATTTGAATTTAAATATTTAGTTAGTATTTTTTTTTTTGGTTTTCTTTTTTTTTTAGTTTGTCTTTTTTTATTGTTTTGCAATTTTATATGTTTTTGTTATAACTTTCTTCTTTTTTAGTGCAATCTATCTGCTTTAGTTCATCCAAATAATGTCTAGTAGAAGATTAAACTTAGGTCGTCATACTCCCGAAGTGGAAGCAGTGCAACAAGTAATTGTAAATCAAACTGAGGAAGAACGGGCATTAGCGAATTGTAAATCAAACAGATTAAGAATGGCTCAAATATGTGCCGAGGAAACAGCAGAGTGACGTGTAACCAGACTTGAATATGCACGGTTGCTAGCACGGCAATCACATTCTGCAGCTTCAGATATGTTTCATTCTCAACAGAATGAACGTGGCAGGCTGAGAGTGGCTGAAAGACATCAAGGAGAAACAGCAGATCAGCATCAAACATGACTCCGTGCTCAGCAATCACACGAGTACAATTGCCTTGCAATCCGGTACAAGCCAGCTGATGACTATAGTTTGAGCCAGCATGTTCTCATTGGCACTATGACCAAAGTGTGTCCTTATTGCAAGGCTCTGATATTTAATGGAAAAACGAAAGGAATATGTTGCGCCACCAGAAAAATTAAACTGCCTTAACTTAAATAACGACCAGAGCATTAAAAACTTTCCTTGTCGGATATACCGCCAAATCAAAGCATTTCTTATCTAACATCAGGAAATACAACTCATGCTTCCAAATGACGTCGTTTGGCACAGAAATCGTAACAGCTCAATTCATGCCAACTTTCAAAGTGAAAGGAAAAATTTATCATAAAGCCCGCTCCCTGCTTCTGTTTCCAGATGGTCAACATAAATTCCTATAAATGTATTTCATCAGTGACGGCAATGATGAATTGAATGCACGCTGTGAAATTTCTACTGGCATAAAAAGGTCCATTGTTTCCCAACTGCAAGAGCTTCTTCACAACAAAAACAACTTAGTGCACTTGTTCAAAACAGCAGTTGACATGATGCCATCTGATACACGCAAGATTGTTATTCATGTTGACAAAATGGCTGCTGAAGAACATGTGCGAAGATTCAAGGCTACAACTATAGACGAAGTGACAATTGTTATAGTTGGAGATCAATTCCAACCTAGAGATACTGTTCTTCATCAGAAAAAGGATCAATTGACAAAAGTTGCAGAAGCTCATCGATGCTACAATGCCCTGCAAAATCCAATCATTTTTAGGGATGATGCCAATGGATATCACTTCAACGTTAAGATTATAAATCTAGTCAGTGGTGAAGAGACAAATATGAAATGCAGCACAATTCATACCGATTAATGATTCGAGAGAATGAAGACAATCACATTTTAAAATGTCATCAATTGTTTCACCAATACATTGTAGATATATATGCAAAAATAAAAACAGAACGTTTGATATTCATCCGTTTGAATCAGACCAAGCTTCACTCTGAAGAATACGTTCATTAGCGAGATGCAGTTGTAAATGACAGGTAATTAAAAAAATTAATGAGCAACGTTGTAGAAGCAGCAATCTTAACAGGACCTTTCAAAGGTGAAGATGTCCTCATTCCTCACATTCCTATGATTCCAATGGACATGCCATTTCAATTTAAGAGATTGCAATTCCCAATTTGATTGGTTTGCAATCACCATCAACAAAGCTCAGGGCCAATCTTTAGAATTGTGCAGTTTAAATCTAGACACGGATGGCTACTCACATGGACAATTTTATGTTGTGTGTTCTGGACTCGGCAAACCAATCTCTATATCTGCACAGACAATAGAATAATACAAAATATTGTATACCCACAAGAATTTTGAAATTAAACATATTAGAAATGAACACTTTCTTTTCTAAACCAGACTGAGCCACAACAGCGTGTGGCCAGGTACAGCTAGTACTGTAATATGTATGTAATATGGTGGTATGTTTATTACTTAAATTTAGTATAAGGTTGACCCTGGCCAGTTGACTCAGTGGTAAAGCATCCATAAAGAGTGTAGAAGTCCCAGATTCGATTCTCAATCAAGGCACACAGAGGAAATGACCATCTGCTTGTCCTCTCCTCTCCTTTCTCTCTCTCTACCTCTCTTTTACTCAGAAAGCCATGGCTCAAATAGTTTAAAAAAGTTGGTCCCAGGCATTGAGGATGACTTCATGGCCTTGCCTCAGGCACTAAAATAGCTAAGTTGCCAAGCAATGAAGCAACAACTCAGATGGGCAGAGCATTGCCTGGTAGGGGGCTTGCTGGGTGGAACTGGTTGAGGCACATGTGGGAGTATACCTCTCTGCCTCCCCTCCTCTTCCTTAATATTAAAAAAAAATAGTATAAGGTTAAAAAGTAAAAGTATTAAAAACAGTAGCATTAATAATTTGTTAATAGATATACAACATAAAAAGAGGCAAATTGTGATATCAAAATGATAAAATATATAGATAGACAGTAAAAGAGTATAGAGTTTTTGTATGTAACTAACCTGTCATTAGCAGCCTAAAATAGACTGTTATATCTGCAATATGTTTTTTGCAAACCACATGGTAATCACAAAGCAAAAATACATAGTAAATACACTAAAGGTAAAAGGAAGGAACTCAAATTCTGCTACTACAGAAAATCATCATAAAGGAAGAGATAAAGAACAGAACAGAATAATTACTAAAAACAAAAAAGAATAAGATGTTATTAGTTAGTTCTAATTATTCTTAAATATATGAATGATTCTTTCATAACAAAAGGCATAGAGTGACTAAATGGACAAAATAACAAGACCTAACAAAATACTGCTTACAAGAGTCTCACTTCAGCATTAAGGACACACACAGGTTCAAATTGAAGTGATGGAAAAATAATATTTCTTTCAAATGAAAACCAAGGAAAGCAGTGATAGCTATGGTTATATAAAATAAAATATATTTTAAATAAAAAATAGAAAAAGAGATAAAAGAGGTTTTTATATAATGATAAGAGGGGTCAATTTATCATGAGCATATAGCTATTTTAATATATAACTCCCCAATATTAGAAAACCTAAATAGTATATTAGGCAGATAATAGCAGAAATAATGGGAGAAATAGATGACAACATAATAATAGTAGAGGACTTCAATACCGACTTTTAATTTTGGATAAATAATCTATACCAAAAATTAACAACAACAACAAAAAAGAACACTGTACTTGACCTACATTTTAGATTAAATGGACCTAACAGAGACATATAGAACATTGTTTCTAAAAGCAGAGAACACACATTCTTCTCAAGTGTACAAGGCATGTTCTCCAGGATGTAATTCTAAGTGATTTCTTTAAAAAAAAACTGTCAAATACTTACTATTTTACCTACATTTTATTGGTAAAGTAATTAAGGCATAAGCACAAGTCAAATAATTTGCACAAATTTAGGCATTTAGGTAAAAACAGAGCTAAAATTGGACCTGAAATAATTTAAATTCAAAGCCATTAATGAAAATATACTACAAAATTAGAAACATTCAGAAATAAACACATACACACTATGTCTATGTGCATACAGAAATTGTAGAAATTAAAATATTGTTGAGATATTTAAAGTAGCAGCCAGATATAAGGACAATAAACAAACATAAGGAATATATGAAAATAAAGAGAGATATGAGATGATCTAAATAATATGAAAACTTGAAAACCTAAAAGAAAAAAATCATCAAAGAAATAACTAAAGAAACCTTTCTAGATTTGAAGGTCTTAGCATTGTACAACAAGCTCTGAAATGGATCAATTATAGACTCATGCTTACACATACCTTTGTAAATGTTTAGAACACTAAGTTAAAAAGAGTAAAAATAGGCTTTGATAGGGAAAAGATACAAATGGCAGAAAGTAAATACTAGTTCAAAAATACTGGAATCTGACTAGCATTAGTCACCATACTAAGAACATTTTATTTGAGTGGTGCAGACATTGCTATAGTAGGCCAGTGTACACTTAACCTAACTACGTACTGAGTTATAGATACATTATTATAATAATGTAAATAAATTTAATATTTACACTTTTAGAATCAACTATATCTGACTCCCAGAAAACAGTTATTGCTATAGAAGAGAATATAACTAGTCATAAATACAAAAACATCATAAAAAAAGAGAAGAAATAATAAATACATGAGAAACTGGGTGTTAATAATATCTTTTACCTTTTCTAAAGCAAAGCATTATCTAAAATTTATGAATAAACATATATTGTATAAAATTGTGATATAAATAATAAAGGCATGTAGCTGAAACATACCCAGAATTACATAGACATCAAACTTTGGATGAAAGAGAGAGAAGCAATGAAAATTTGAGTCAGGTGATTCTTTATCTTCTAAAGTAAAAGTAAATATATATGTGCTAATCTGAAATATTAAGAAATAAACACTCAAGCCTGACCAGGTGGTGGCACAGTGGATAGACTATCCAACTGTGATGCAGAGGACCCAGGTTCAAAACCCTGAGGTATCTGACTTGAGCACGGGCTGGTTTGAGCAAGGCACACCAGCTTGAGCCCAAGGTTGCTGGCTTGAGCAAGGGGTCATTTGATCTGCTGTAATCCCCCGGTCAAGGCACATATAAGAAAGCAATCAATGAACAACTGAGGTGCCACAATGAAGAATTGTTGCTTCTCATCTCTCGCCCTTCCTGTCTTTCCCTGTCTGTTTCTCTCTTTGTCTCTCTCTGTTTCTGTCACACACAAAATAAATAAATAAATAAATAAATAAGCACTCATGCTTATTGTTAAAATTTTGTTTGTTTTTTAATTTTTATTTTAGAGAGGAGACACAGAGTGAGAGAGAGGGGTGGGGGGAGGAGCTAGAAGCATCAACTCCCATATGTGCCTTGACCAGACCAGTGCAGGGTTTTGAACTGGCGACCTCAGTGTTCCCAGGTCGACGCTTTATCCATTGCGCCACCACAGGTCAGGCTTATTGTTAAAATTTTGGATGTAGAAATCCTGAGGGTGAATATGGGTTAGGGGAAGAAACTATTGTATCTGATAATAAGTACTTATGTGTCTCCTTGATAAAATAAATGTTACTTCTCTCAGAAAAGTTTTTGAATAGCTTAGACTAAATCACACATCTTCAGTCTTTTGGAAATTCAAATGCACAATTATAATCATAAATCATGTCTTCTTAATTAAACATAAATTTAGAATGTTAAGACTAATAAAACTACTTCATTTTCTCTATGAAAAAATTCAATGGCAGTGCTCCATTCTATTTCAAATTGTGTTAAGAGTTGACACATTTAAAATTGATAGTTATCTTTTAAGAACATATGATTTTTAACATCAGTAGAATGTAGTATTGCAAAATTATATTAATACTTCCTGTAGTATATTGCGTCTTGAACATCTATTGAATTTTAATTATATACCTTAAATCTTCCACTGATAATTTGTTAATTAGTACACAATGATGCAATTAAGAGCTATCTATAATGTAGGACAATGCCCCAATGAAAAACTATCTATAATGTAGGCCAGTAAAGCATTACCAAGCTATTTGTAAAACAAAACTGACATCAAATAAGTTTATCATAGCATCTGGTATATAACATATATTTTAAAACTATTTTTGTAAATTTTACTCAGCCATTAAAAATACTATGTAAATGAAAAAACTTAATAAAATGTTGCATAATGTCAGTTTAGAGTACTTCACCAAAATGTGTGCATATTTATTCATCAATAGCTGACATGAAATAAAAATGTACAGAAAATAATGTATGGAATGAAGCCATTTCATTTATCCAATTAAACCATGTACAAATTTTTATTGGGAAAATTTGGGGGATACAATCTAGTCCTCAATTCTGGAATATAGTAAGAAAACCATTTTGTATGTAATTCAAATTATATGAGAGTAAGATTTGTATTGAATAATATGTTAAAAATGCAACCTAGAGAAATTAAAACAATTCTACAGGCATGTCAAGCAAGTTATTTCTACACAGTAGCAAGAAGGCACCAATATTTGTATGGTCCGATACTGTCAATGTGAGACAAAGGCCTTAAAACTTATAATCATGATTAGTGATATTTGTTCTCAAAATACAGAAACACTAATTATGTATCAACCTACTCTTAATTGGAGCAATATACTATGCCTAAATAATGCTCATATTCAAAATATTTTTGAGTTGTCTACCAGGTGATGGCACAGTAGATAAAGCTATGGACTGGAATGAAACCCTGAGGTCACTGGCTTGAGCATGGGTTCATCTAGTTTGAGCAAGGCTACCTACAAGCTTGAGCCCTAAGGTCGCTGATTAAAGCAAGAGGTCACTCAGTCTGCTATAACCCCCGGTCAAGGCACATATGAGAAAACAATCAATGAACAACTAAGGCTCTGCAATGAAAAATTGATGCTTCTCATTTCTCTCCTATCCTGCCTGTCTGTCCTTATCTGTCCCTCTCTTTCTGTCTTTCTCTGTCCCTGTCACAAAAATTAAAATAAATTAAATTAAATATTACTATAATTGGTATTCACACTAGGCAGGCCAAGAGTTTTTCCAAAATATGACAACTGTGACAATGACAAAAATAATATCTATATGCAAGTGTTTCTATACATTATCTTATTTCATCCTAAGACAACATTTATGTTACAATTGGTAAACTTATGGAATACTTAGCACCCGAATTTACATTGTATAGAAGATTAAGAAGGTCAAAATGAACCCAGTGGTTACTCTAAATCCAGAAATACTCATTGTAAATTTCTCTGTTTCCTGAAACATCACATACTTATTAAAATTTGTTTCAAATTCTAAAAGAAAGGTTTAGATAAAATTACTTTTCCATTGGATAGGACTGTCATATGACCTGACCCTTTTAAACAAAGATGACGTCTTGAATTAGCTCCAGGTAATTTACAGATTACCTAAGAATTTTGTATTTTAAAGTTATCATATTTTAAGAAGAAGTAGCATTTATTAAAAAAAATCCTCAAAAATAAATCATTCCAAAATAAATTCTATTACTGTTTTGTGATTTATGATGTATTTGCTTTGTTTAAAACAGATTTCACCCATTTCAAGTCATTTGTTCAGCCTTGAAAGCATAAGCATTTAGTGCCATTGTTTTCTAAAGGGCATATCATGCCTTTTGTATTTGGTATACTATTTTCAAAATGTCACAAAATGGCAAAGAGTAAAGAATCCCAGAGACCAAAAGAAACAAGTTTTGCATATTTAATTACAAAAGGGAGAAAAGAAGAATATCCCAAGGGCTTTCAAGTGCTTTTTCTTTCTTTTTTATTCATTTAAGATATGTGTGAATATTCAATTTATGGATATATTAAATAGAGAAAACATAATCTCTTGGTTACCTGTGCACAAATACAGTGCTTCAGTAAATTTATGATTGAAAATATTTAGAAATACTATTCTAAATGAGGTCAGGTCTAGGATGAGCATTGTTTCCAAGATTTGAGTCTCCATCCTCCCATCCTCATATCTATTAAGATAGATTATGACTGATTTGGTTGAAAATATTATAATCAGATTGAATTTGGAGAAAACATTTTACCACTTTCTGTCTTCTTTAACTTACAAATATTATGTTTTTCCTTGATCTCGGTTATTTTCATGCTTCCCAATAGAGTTATGTGACTGTTATGACGATATAAAGGGTAAGGCCAGGTCCTCTTAGATTCAAACATATGTATATTAAAACACTATACACTGTTAAATTATTGTCACATGGCCCATTTCTACTGCCAGGATCCTGCTCTTTTCTGAAATTAGTAGTCCAGCTAGGGCATAATGAGTTACTTTTCAACTGAAGCTCGTAAAGACATCATTGATCCATTCATTTCAATTGCTTTCTCATACATCAGTCTCGAAATCTACAGATTTCATCTTAAATATGTCTTTTCTTCTGTAATTCTTCTGCCACTAAGTGCAACCTTTATGACCTCTTGATTAGTATCATGTATTATTCTGTTTTTGCTATATGATTTCTTTTACCAATGCTCACTGACCCTATTACCTTCCCCTACTCTCCCCACATCCATATTGGATTTATTAGAGTTCCCCACATTCTGCTCTAATGTTCTTTGGGGCCAGATGTTCTTTGCCGTGTAGGGTGTTCCTGAGTATTGTGTATTAGCCAGCATCATCCCTCTCTTCCACTCTGTAGAAGCTCAGGAAATCACAATTGCTTCTAAGGAAAATGACAGAATTAAGGAATATTTTTACTTTGATCAATTGTTTCAATTAGTTTCTGCAAATTTTCTCCCTTATCATTTACTGTCTTCCATTTTATATTAACAAAAATGAATTATGAAATACTTGGAAGGTAGGTAAATATATTTGTTATTTATTTATTTATTTATTTATTTATTTATTTATTTCTACAGGCACTAATGCCTTTCTATTTATTCAGTGAATTATAATCTACTGGATTCATTATTTATATTCATGTTTAAACCATTTCTGGCTTAGTCAATGGGGGTTCTATAGAGCATCTTTATCCTTTTGACATCTCTCCATCATTTGCTGAGCTCTTTTTTGCTTTCAAGAAGAACAATATGTTCAAATTCAACTTACACTTTTGCTTTTCCAAACTACCATTACTCAAAGGAGGACTTTGTCCGTTAAGTGGGCAAAAGCATTAAGCATCTCAGAAATGTACTCATTGCTGTTTAAGTGTCACAATCTCAGATCTCTTTAGTGTTCAGGTTTCAAATATGGGCACATTATATATTCTTATGTGACATATCTACTTCCAAAATATATAACTTTATATGTATGCATATACACATAGTATATATGTTTGTGTATTTGGTAGATTCTTTTGTGATTACAATAATCAATTTTAGAAAATTGGTGTACACTGCCTGACCTGTGGTGGCGCAATGGATAAAGCTTCGACCTGGGAACACTGAGGTCGCCAGTTCAAAACCCTGCACTGGTCTGGTTGGTCAAGGCACATATGAGAGTTGATGCTTCCAGCTCCTCCCCCCTTTCTCTCTTTCTCTCTCTCTCTCTCTCTCTCTCTCTCTCTCTCTCACTCTGTGTCTCCTCTCTAAAATTAATAAAATAAAAATAAACTTAAAAGAAAAACAAAATTGGTGTACACTTTTAAATAATCTTATACTACTTTATAAACAAGGTCAGCGTCCACTCACATTTTATGATCCTGATGTCATATATTTTAATCCTACGTGTTATAAACTTTATAATATTTTGCTATTAGTTTGCTTTAAACCACCAATATTTTTTTAAATAAAAGATAGATAGATGATAGATAGATAGATAGATAGATAGATAGATAGATAGATAGATAACAAAATGAGATTGTATTTAAGCCAATGCATTTCACTCTTTTTGGTATTTATTCTGTCTTGTACCATTTGGTGTATCACCTTAGCCAGACAATCTTTTTTTAGGTTTTTTTATATGTGGGTATGCTGGCAACAAACTATTTCAGCTTTTCATCTGAAAATCTGTTTATTTAACATTTTTTAGAAATATTTGTTATAAAACATTAGTTTTGCATAAATGTTTATGAATTCACATCTTTCTCTTTTCCTCTCATTTATTGTCTTTTTACTTATCCTTAAACTGACTTGTATGCTTTGTATTTATCCTGAATGGACTTTGTTGGGGTTTTTTTTTTATCTCTTTGAGCACAATTTGGATTACTTTGGAATCCACAATGTTACAAGGTTTTGATATTGTCACAATGTGAGTGAGAATGTGGGACTTCAAGACTGCAAGGTCGTGAGATGGTAGATCATAATGCTATGGTACAATAAATTGCTAGATGATTAAGTTTGAGATACTATGATACCAGGAGATACCAAGCTCGAGTCTCTGATAGTGCTGAACTATGAGAACACATGATTGATTTTCATTTTCCAATCCAAATCCCAATGTCTGCTAATTCAAAAAATCCCCTAGAAGAGAATTACTTGTTAAGAGGATTAACTGCATATTCGGTGTTCTTTCAGATTAAAACCCAACATACCAGACAAGAGTTGGTCAAAATGTGGTTATTTTGTTCAAAAGTTTCCTTTCTCGTGCTGCATAGCTCCCATCAAACTCAGAACAGGACACATGTATAAAATTGTCCCTCTCCTCTGATGTCCTACAAAGTGTGTCTCTCAATAGAGGTTAGTTATTTTAGATTTTTTCTGTCAATGATTCTTTATAATGACTTTGAACAAAAGTATGATTTCTTTTTTTAATGTAAAAATATCTTGTTTCTCAAAAGGTTGTTTTTGTGAAGGAGTGAAGGTTATTTGTGGCTTTCTATAACCTACCATGAGTGTAACTTCTTAAGTTTCACTTTAAAATGTATTTCTTTTGTTAAATTTTATTTTTTAATTACTGTTGACATTCATTATTATTGAAATATATTTCTGAGTTGGAGCCTATAAAATAGAATAACTAATAGAATAGATTTCCCATTTTCTTTGTTATAAGAATTAGCTCTTGATGTTTATATTCATGCAGATATTATATAGTATCATACAGTATTTTCTATTCATCAGTTTTTAAATATCTAGCTCTTTCCTCTCTATCTTATACATAAAAATGCTGTCTTATTATATTTCAAGTTTCCACTACATAGTCCATGCTCACAAATAATTATCAGATAAACAGATGAGTGTTTTTAAATGAATAAAGATATATAAAATGTATTTACAATGAATGAATTTAAGTGCATTACAGTGCAGCTAATGAATGCTTGCAACTGTGAAATTTTTATAAACTACACACAATATTTTATCTCTGATTAAAATGTTAGAAATTGTTTTATACTGTTATAGAAAAGCTAAGATAGGAGATAAAAGATTATCAAAGAAGAAAATATAATGTTAATGATTGCCCTTAACCACACACTCTGCTCCTCATGGTGAATCATCTGTTGTGATTTTTTATTTCAACTTAGTAATTTATGCAACAGATTTTCATCAAAATTCAGAAAAGAGTAAATAGTAGTCTCTTTTACAAAAGCAGTATTTTAAAAATATATTTTAGGGTCCCCTTTTACTGATGTCTAATTTTCTTTTTATCTGAAATATTTATGTATGTAATCACTGAAACCGTTGCTTTTGGTTTCTGGTACTTGTATGGTCCCTCACTCATGAATACATGAGTTCAGACTAATATGTAAGTGACTACTGATTAGCCTGACCCAGATGAGACAAGGTGAGAAGTGTATTAAGAAAGGAAGGTTTTCTTAGGATATTACTAAAGTCACAGTATTAATTCTTATTTATTTAGTTCTTCAAATATGTATGAGTAACAAGAACTTCCAGGGGGAAGAAAATACCAATGGATGACTTTCTTTTCTTTTTCTTTTTTGAATTTTTCCGAAGTGAGAAGTGGAGGGCTGCAGACAGTCAGATTCCCAAATGCACCTGACCTGGATCCACCTGGCATGTCCACCAGTGGGTGACGCTCGGCCCATCTGGGGCATTGCTCTGCTACAACCGGAGCCATTCTAGTGCTTGAGGTGGAGGCCATGGAGCCATCCTCAGTGCTTAGGCCAACTTTGCTTCAATGGAACCTTGGCTGCAGGAGGGGAAGAGAGAGACAGAAAGAAAGGAGAGGGGGAAGGGTGGAGAAGCAGATGGGTGACTCTCTTGTGTGCCCTGGCCAGAAATCAAACCTGGGACTTCCACACACTGGGCCGACGCTCTGCCGCTGAGCCAACCAGCCAGGACTGGATGGTTTTCTAATTATGGTGAAACTGCTATTGATTAAAATTGGCTGTATGTCAGCTCTCCAAGCCCCCAACCTCTATTCTCAGTGGTTTGTCTCCTGCCATTTTTAATTAGTTTTGGACACACAGCTACAATATTTTTCCATAGAGATGTTTTGTATCTTTCCACATCTATTATTATCTCCCATCAGGTTTTTGGTTAATAGAGATCAAGACTTGAATAATCATTAGAGAAAGAAAAGATCAGGTGGAAATTCCAGTAGCTAGGGTAGAGGTCAAGTTCAGCTGAGAAAACTGAGGAGCTGATGGGAAAGAGGATCAGAGACCCAGGCAGAGTGAGGCATATGGGTCAAGTACAGTGAGATAGAACAGGCCTCACTAACAGGACCATTAGCTAGCTTTAGCCTCATCTGGATAGATACACTTTAAATGTAACCACAAAATATATTTGAGAACTACAGAATATGTCTCCCTCTGATTAAGACCAGAAAAGGTCCTGCTTGATATCAAACCTTATTTTTAATCTTTACTTCTAACAGAATTTCTGGTCACAGGTAAAGACTGACAGGAGTGTGGTCTATAGCTTTAATTTAATGCATTGCTTCTGTGTGTTAATGCCTGATTTAAAAACCTTTATTTTTTTATTTGTTTTTTTTAATTCTGAGAACCTTAAGGCATTCTGTTATCAAAATTTCCAGATGGGTTTTGAAACTTATCAGTAGACAAGCAATATGATTTAAAAGGCTCTGTTAGAAAAAAACATTAGTATTATTGAATCTGCAAAGAGGGGAGTACTGATGGTATTGCGGGAACTCTTTATACACGCAGTGTGACTAAAAAGGTAGTGTTTCTGAGTCAGCTGTTTTTCCAGTTCTTCTAGTGGACTGTGAGGCAGAAAGCCTATGACAACAGAAGAATGGATGAACATTAACTGTGAGAGTAAAGTACGCTAACAGCAAGTGCCTTTTTAAATGGAATGAACTAATACATTTTTCTTCCTGGAGAAAGAGGCTAATATCACAGAAGTGTTGCAAGGACCTCGCTCTGAGTGTTTGATTAGGTGATCATAAGAGACCCTTTTAAATCCTTTAAGTACAATCCTTGCAGTTGTGAAAGGGATGACTAATGAACTGAACACCAAGCGAAAAATGGGCTAATGTAACGAGAAAGTAATACTGCCAGGTCTACATATATTTTAAGGTCCTTTTATTTCCCAGTGGACAAAGAATAATATTTTAAATAGTACATTTGGATATTACAAGACAAGCTTACTCTATACCTTTGTTTATGGAAATAGTTTAATGTTAGCTGGAACACCCACATTTGATGCAATATTTTCATATATGTTATACTTTGGTAATATTAAAGTAAATATTTGAGTTTTTTACTAGAAAAATGTAAAAAAAATATTCTTTCTTAACAACATATAATTATTTAGGTGACATCAAAATACTATCAAAAGTGAGGTTGTTTTATAAAATTAAAAATATCACCAAAGTGAACATTTTTACAGAATATTAAAAGTTATGAAAAAATGATAAGTAATGTAGTTAGACCAAATTAAACTTATGTTTTTCTGTAATTACGGCAAATTGGAAAAGTTTGCTCTATTGATGCTATTTGTTCTGCTCCATAGCAACAACTTAGGCTTATCCAAATAGGTTAACAATTGTTTTTGAAATCAACATCATCAATAAGATAATAAGCAGACATTTATGTACTTACTGTCCTTCTGTGGAATAAAAGCTGCATTCTAGTTGGTTTATTCTAAACTAACAAAAGATGTTATAGTATGCGAATGAATAAAGACCTCTCTGCAACCACAGAGAAAAAAAAAATTAAGGATTTTCTTAATTGTTGAATTAATATTTGGCTGGTGGAAATAATGCCAGTTTTTACCAGGTCAATTTATTTACATGTTCCTTATTATTAGACAGCAGGAAAAGTGCAAAGAGAGTTGATTAGACTGCTTTACAGCCGTGGTTGCTGGTTCCTCATACAAAAACACAAAATATTAGTTCAGAAGCTGGTCAGTTAATTCAGTGAATGTCAATTTAGGGTCATAACAAGTAGGATTAAATATTTCCCAATCACCTCATAAGACTATTGGTAGAAATAAATAAAATGATATGAAATCTTTTAAAAACAGTGAAATAATCAATAAGTACATAATATTGTTATTATCAAGTGCATTCTTTTTACTGAATATACCTCATACATATCTCAATAACTATTAGATCAAAGAATAATTTTAAAAGTTAAGTTTAGAATGTGTTGTAGAGGGGGGGAGCAAGATGGCGACGGAGTAGGCGGACGTACCAACTTCCAACTCCCAGAACCAAAGTGGATTACAACTCAATTTTAAGAACCATCACCTGGATAAACCAACTTTGAACAAAACTAAGTGGACTCTTCAACCAAGGAACACAGAAGAAGCCACATTGAGACTGGTAGGAATAGCGAAAACGCGAAGAGGGCTGCCCAGCTCCCCGGAGCAAACGGCAGCCCGGAGAGACCCGTGTGGCGGGAGGAGATTTTGGCGGAGAGGGAGGGACCTGGGTCCCAGGAACCAAGCCCCAGCCTGCAGTCCCAGAACCAAGAAGAGGCGTTTGGACAGTTTTGAGCTGTGAAACAAGTGAGGGAGCTCCCAGGCCTACAGTGTGGAGTATTAGGTCCCTTCCTACTCTGCTGAGGGTTGCTTAAGGTTTTGGGGCGGCAGGACGCTGAAAGGCGGTTCTGTCGGCGTGGGCAGAGGCCAAGCCGGTGGGAGATCGGTCTAGCCCAGAGGGTCGGAGGGTAAGCGCGAGAGCGGTCCGGAAGCTGCGGGCCCGCCTTTAATCCCACTTACGGGGACAAAGCGGGAGGCCAGGAACAGGCAGGCCCTGCGCAAGCCGGCCCTGACCGCGGGGACCGGGCTAGGACCAGGGACGGGCAGGGGCTCGTGGCTGAGCTGACGCTACCAGTCCGCCCCCCGCCCCCCGCCGCCCGCCGGAGAAACCGCGGTTGGCCAGTATACGTGCGCGAGCGGGCTCCGAGCGCGGGAACGGGGTGGACCCCGAGACAGGCGGAGGCTCGCAGCTGAGCCCACGGCTGCTATCCCCATCCGGCCGGAGAAACCCCAGATAGCGTTAATACGTGCACGAGCGGGCTCCGAACGCGGGGGCGGGGTAGAGTCCGGGACGAGCGGAAGTACGCAGCTCGGCGGAAGCCAGCAAACACGCCCGCCCCAATAAATCTTGGTTTCCGACCCTGCGCAAAGGGCCCTGGCCTCGAGGGCGGGGCTAAAGCTCCGGACGGGCAAAAGCTTACAGCTGAGAGCACGTCAAAAGCCCCGCCTAACCCGCGGAACTGTAGCGAGCAGGCTCCGACTGCTGGTTCTGGGCGGAAGTCCGGAAATAGGCTGGGTCCGCAGCTGAGGAAAGGTGCTCGCCTCTACCCTTGGTGCTAATCTTGTGGCTTCAGTGACAGCCCCTCCCACGGAGGAGAGGCAGAAATCACAGCAAAAGCCAAAGTGGGCCGGCGCTGGCAACGCTCATACCCAACCACCCTAGGCGCCGGCAGAGGGGGTGGGGGGCCTGCAGATAGACCACACCTAGAGAACACAAAGGAAACACCTACTGGACTCCAGTGGCCACAACTTGCTTATACACAGAAAAAATGGGCAGGCAGAGGAATGCAAACCAAATGAATCAAGAGAAATCCCCAGAGAAGGACCTGAATGAACCAGATATAACCAAATTACCAGAAGCAGAATTTAGAATAATGATAGTTAGGATGTTCAAAGAAATTAGAGCAACAATGGGTAGTCATTATGAACACCTAAATAAAGAGATAACAAGTATAAAAAATGAAATTGAAATAATAAAAAAGAATCAGACAGAAATGACAAATACAGTATCAGAACTGAAGACCACAATGGAAGGAATTAAAAGCAGGATGGATGATGCTGAATATCGAATAAGCGAGTTAGAGGACACAATAAACAAAGGCACAGAAGCAGAGAAGAAAAAGGAAAAGAGACTTAAAAAATGTGAGGAAACTCTAAGGGAGCTCTGTGACAACATGAAGAGAAACAACATTCGCATCATAGGGGTGCCTGAAGAAGAGGAGAGAGGACAGGAAATGGAAACTTTGTTCAATCAAATCATAGCAGAAAACTTTCCTAAATTAAGGCTGGGAAACACTCCACACATTCAAGAAGCACACAGAACTCCATTAAGGAGAAACCCAAAAAAATATACACCAAGACACATCATAGTTAAAATACCAAAGCTAATGGATAAAGAAAAAATTTTAAAAGCTGCTAGAGAAAAAAAGACTATCACCTACAAAGGAGCCCCCATAAGGATGACATCGGACTTCTCAACAGAAACACTTGAGGCCAGAAGGGAATGGCAAGAAATAATCAAAGTAATGCAGAACAAGAACCTACAACCAAGACTACTTTATCCAGCAAGGCTAACGTTTAAAATTGAAGGAGAAATAAAGAGCTTCCCAGAAAAAGAAAGCCTCAAGGAATTCATAAAAACCAAACCAATTCTGCAAGAGATACTAAGGGGCGTCTTGTGAACAGTTTAAAGGGAGGAAAGAATAGAGCAAAAGAAGAATACAGCTTTAAAGAATAAAATGGCAATAAACAACTACATATCAATAATAACCTTTAATGTAAATGGATGAAATGATCCAATCAAAATACATAGGGTAGCTGCATGGATAAAGAAAAAAGACCCATACATATGCTGTCTACAAGAGACACACCTTAAAATAAAAGATGTTCATAGACTGAAGGTAAAAGGATGGAAAAAAATATTTCATGCAAATGGAAATGAAAAAAAAGCAGGGGTAGCAATACTTATAGCAGACAAAATGGACTTTAAAACAAAGGCTGTAGTAAGAGATAAAAGAAGACACTACATAATGATAAAGGGAACAATTCAACAGGAAGATATAACTATTGTAAATATCTATGCACCAAATATAGGAGCCCCGACATACATAAAGCAGACTTTGATGGATATAAAGGGCGAGATTAACAGCAATACTATCATAGTAGGGGATTTCAATACCCCTCTAACAACACTGGATAGATCCTCAAGAAAGAAAATTGATAAAGAAACAGCAGACTTAAAGGAGACACTAGATCAACTTGATTTAATAGATATCTTCAGAACTTTTCACCCTAAAGCAGTAGAATATACATTCTTCTCAAGCGCTCATGGTACGTTTTCTAGGATAGACCACATGTTAGGACACAAAAATGGTCTCAATAAATTTAAGAAGATTGAAATCATATCAAGCATTTTCTCTGATCACAATGCCATGAAACTAGAAATTAACCACAAAAGAAAAAATGAAAAATACTCAAACACTTGGAAACTAAATAGCTTGTTATTAAATAATGAATGGATTAACAATGAGATCAAAGAAGAAATAAAAAAGTTTCTAGAAACAAATGATAATGAGCATACATCAACTCAAAATTTATAGGACACAGCAAAAGCAGTTCTGAGAGGGAAGTTTATTGCACTACAGGCATATCATAAGAAGCTAGAAAAAGCTCAAATAAGCAACTTGACCCTGCATCTAAAAGAACTAGAAAAACAACAACAAATAAAACCCAAGACAAGTAGAAGAAAGGAAATAATAAAGGTCAGAGCAGAAATAAATGACATAGAGGCTAAGGAAACAATACAGAGGATCAATGAAACCAGAAGCTGGTTCTTTGAAAAGGTAAACAAGATTGATGAACCTTTAACTAGACTCACCAAGAAAAAAAAAGAGAGGACTCAAATAAATAAAATTAGAAAGGACAGTGGAGAAATAACAACTGACACAACAGAAATACAAAGCATTGTAAGAAAATACTATGAAGAACTATATGCCAAAAAATTAGACAATCTTGGTGAAATGGACAAATTTCTTGAATCATATAACCTTCCAAAAATCAATCTGGAAGAATCAGAACACCTAAACAGACCAATTACAGCAAATGAGATCGAAACAGTTATCAAAAAACTCCCAAAAAAGAAAAGTCCTGGGCCTGATGGCTTCACAAGTGAATTCTATCAAAAATTCAAAGAAGAACTAACTCCTATTCTCCTGAAGCTATTTCAAAAAATTCAAGAGGAAGGAAGAATTCCAAACTCCTTTTATGAGGCGAGCATAATTCTGATCCCAAAACCGAGCAAAGACAACACAAAGAAAGAAAATTATAGGCCTATATCCCTGATGAATTTAGACGCTAAAATTCTCAACAAAATATTAGCCAACCGGATCCAGCAATATATGAAAAAAATCATACACCACGATCAAGTGGGATTTATTCTGGAGAGGCAAGGCTGGTTCAATATTCGCAAATCGATCAATGTGATTCACCACATAAACAAAAGGAAGGACAAAAATCACATGATAATTTCAATAGATGCAGAAAAGGCATTTGATAAAATCCAGCACCCATTCATGCTCAAAACTCTCAGTAAAGTGGGAATACAGGGATCATTCCTTAACATGATAAAGGCCATCTATGATAAACCGACAGCAAACATCATACTAAATGGACAAAGATTAAAAGCAATCCCGTTAAGATCAGGAACCAGGCAGGGTTGCCCACTTTCACCACTCTTATTCAACATAGTTCTGGAAGTCCTAGCTACAGCAATCAGACAAGAAGAAGAAATAAAAGGCATACAAATTGGAAAAGAAGAAGTAAAACTGTCATTATTTGCAGATGATATGATATTGTATATTGAAAACCCTAAAGTCTCAGTCAAAAAACTACTGGACCTGATAAATGAATTCAGCAAGGTGGCAGGATATAAAATTAATACCCAGAAATCAGAGGCATTTCTATACACCAACAATGAAATATCAGCAAAAGAAATTAAGGAAACAATCCCCTTCACTATTGCAGCCAAAAAAATAAAGTACCTAGAAGGAAATTTAACCAAGGAGGTTAAGGACTTGTACTCTGAAAATTATAGAACATTGATAAAAGAAATCAAGGAAGATACAAACAAGTGGAAGCACATACCGTGCTCATGGCTAGGAAGAATAAACATCATTAAAATGTCTATATTACCCAAAGCAATTTATAAATTCAATGCAATACCAATTAAAATACCAATGACATACTTCAAAGATATAGAACACATATTCCAAAAATTTATATGGAACCAAAAAAGAACACGAATAGCCTCAGCAATCTTAAAAAGAAAAAATAAAGCAGGAGGTATCACTCTTCCTGATATCAAGGTTTACTACAAGGTCATTATACTCAAGACAGCCTGGTACTGGCATAAGAACAGGCACATAGATCAATGGAACAGAACAGAGAACCCAGAAATAAACCCACAGCTTTATGGACAACTGATATTTGACAAAGGAGGAAAGAACATACAATGGAGTAAAGACAGCCTCTTTAACAAATGGTGTTGGGAAAATTGGACATCTACCTGCAAAAAAATGAAACTAGACCATCAACTTACACCATTCACAAAAACAAACTCAAAATGGATAAAAGACTTAAATGTAAGCTGTGAAACCATAAACATCTTAGAAGAAAACATAGGCAGCAAGCTCTCCGACATCTGTAGCAGCGGTATATTTGCCGATTTATCTTCATGGGCAACTGAAATAAAAGGCAAGATAAACAAATGGGACTATATCAAACTAAAAAGTTTTTGCACAACTAAAGACAATAGGAACAGAATAAAAAGACAAACCACACAATGGGAGAACATATTTGACAGCACATCTGATAAGGGGTTAATAACTAAAATTTATAAAGAACTTATAAAACGCAACACCAGGAAGACAAACAACCCAATCAAAAAATGGGCAAAAGAAATGAATAGAAATTTCTCCAAAGAGGACATACAGATGGCCAATAGGCATATGAAAAAATGCTCAACATCACTAATCATTAGAGAAATGCAAATTAAAACCACAATGAGATATCACCTCACACCAGTCAGAATGGCACTTATCAGCAAAACAACACAGAATAAGTGCTGGCGAGGATGTGGAGAAAAGGGAACCCTTCTGCACTGCCGGTGGGAATGCAGACTGGTGCAGCCACTGTGGAAAACAGTTTGGAGATTCCTCAGAAAATTAAAAATCGAACTGCCTTTTGACCCAGCTATCCCACTTTTAGGAATATACCCTAAGAACACCATAGCACTGTTCGAAAAGAAGAAATGCGCCCCCATGTTCGTGGCAGCATTGTTCACAATAGCGAAGATCTGGAACCAGCCCAAGTGTCCGTCAGAAGACGAGTGGATTAAAAAGCTATGGTACATATATACTATGGAATACTACTCAGCCATAAGAAACGATGACATCGGATCATTTATAACAAAATGGATGTACCTTGATAACATTATACGGAGTGAAATAAGTAAATCAGAAAAAAAGAAAAACTGAGAACAGCACGATTACATACATAGGTGGGACATGAAAGTGAGGGTATGAGACATGGACAAGAGAGTGGTGGTTATGGGATGGGGGGAGGGAGGGAAGAATGGGATAGGGAGGAGGGGAGGGACGCTGGGAAAACCAGATTGAAGGTGACAGAGGACAATTTGACTTTTGGTGATGGGTATGCAACACAATTGAATGATAAGATAACCTGGAGATGTTTTCATTGTACATATGTACCCTGATTTATGGATGTCACCCCATTAGAATTAATAATAATAAAATATATATAAAAAAAAAAAAGAAAAAAAGAATGTGTTGTAAAGAAGATAAGACATGAAAGGCTGTTAAGGATAAGATTAATGGCCACATTTGTGTGGATATCAGTTGGTCATTGGAGTAAAATAGAAAAATCTGCCTCTTATACCCTTCATTTAGAAAAGAACTTGTATATGAGAACATATATAATGTATAACAACATTAAATTTACATTATAGGAAAACAAATATATTTTCAGATCACTAGAAAACTATAACTATATGTCAAAATCATTTTTCATGTTTTACATCACATCTGAAAGTTGGAAATCAAAATAAGAGCATTGTAAATTTTAATAAAATTAATCACAATTATTTAGTAAAAAATAAAGATAGCAAAATGCAACTAATAAAATATATTTTCTGCAAATGTAAAAATATTCACAATATCTTATTTAAAACTTTTTATAAATTAAAAAATAATTAAAATTTAAATATAAACAAACAAGAATAATAAGCAATTTACATAAAATGTTTTAAATAGTAAAAAGTTAAAAAGCAAAAATAAATTGTAATACAAGACAGAAAGATGTATATAAGCAAATTAAAATAATATGGAGCAAGATCCATTCAGGAAAATTTAACTAGCTCTGAATATTTGTGTATATTTGAAGGGTGTGCAGTGGTAAGAGTTAACTTTCAATTGTCGGCAGTTATAACTCCATAAATGTGCTGGTATGCTTTGGTGTTCATTTCTTCTCTGATGCATGAGAATGAGAATCATGTTGCAATTTTAAAAGATCACTGAAAAAATTTACACCTAGCAAAAATGTAAGAAAAATTGATAACCCAGACAAATGGGTAGCATTAAAAATCAATATTGCCCTGATAAGTACTAGGCTAATGAGAAAAATACAATTGCAAAATAGCTGAAAGTTACTTCATTTGAACTTGACTATCTTGTAACAGCTGCACTGTAGGCAAGGAAGGGTTCTGTACTTCAGTTAGGAGGGCAATGAGCTACACTGAACAGACATACTGCTCCAAATACAATGTAAAAATATTTAACGGACTTTGACCTGATAGTATAAATACAATAAACAAGGCAGTCAGAGTACAGCTGTGTCTTTTTTTGTTTGTTTTGTTTTGTTTTTAAAGGGAAAGAGAGAGAGTCAGAGAGAGGGATAGATAGGGACAGACAGACAGGAACGGAGAGAGGTGAGAAGCATCAATCATTAGTTTTTCGTTGCTGTAGAGATAACTTAGTTGTTCATTGATTGCTTTCTCACATGTGCCTTGACCACGGGCCTTCAGCAGACCAAGCCAGCCCTTGCTGGAGCCAGCGACCTTGGGTCCAAGCTGGCGAGCTTTTGCTCAAGCCAGATGGGCCCTCGCTCAAGCTGGCGAGCTCGGGGCTCGAACCTGGGTCTTCCACATCCCAGTCTGACACTCTATCCACTGCGCCACCGCCTGGTCAGGCCCAGCTGTGTCTGGAAGCAGAAAGTATTCCTCCCAGGCCAAATGATAGTTAGATTCCCTCTTTCTACAGTTTCAGAATAAGGAGGACCATCACACTAGTTTCAAAGAATAATTTTGTAAGCAGAGCCCTCTTGAAAATTGGATGCAGCTGGTCTCAGGTTTAATGGGCAAAATCTCAGAAGACTATATGATAGTTAAGAGAGAGGGGGCACTCAGACCAAGTCAGAGCTGTGATATATACCACATTAATTAAAGAGTAATTTAACTTTGGGTGATGAGTATGCAACATAATTGAATGATAAGATAACCTGGAGACATTTTCTTTGAACATATGTACTCTGATTTATTAATGTCACCCCATTACAATTAATAATAATAAAAAAAAGAGTACAGAATTACTTAATATTACCTTCGTGGTTTTAATGAAGGCATGGAAACTGACTTATAGTTCTTTCAGAAAGAATGCCTATGAATCCTGACTTTAAAGTCGGACTACCTGGGTTTTTTTGTAATTTTTTTTTTTTTTTTTTTTTTTACAGGGACAGAGAGTGAGAGTCAGAGAGAAGAATAGATAGGGACAGACAGACAGGAACAGAGAGAGGAGAAAAGCATCAATCATTAGTTTTTCGTTGCCATTGTGACACCATAGTTGTTCATTGATTGCTTTCTCACATGTGGCTTGACCACGGGCCTTCAGCAGACCAAGCAACCCCTTGCTAGAGCCAGCGACCTTGGATCTAAGCTGGCGAGCTTTTGCTCAAACCAGATGGGCCCTCGCTCAAGCTGGTGAGCTCAGGGTCTCAAACCTGGGTCTTCCACATCCTAGTCCGACGCTTCATCCACTGCGCTACCACCTGGTCAGGTGGACTACCTGGTTTTAAAACTCAGATCTACTGACTTGTGTCATCTTGCAAAAGTCACTTACCTTCTTTGTTCTTTGTAAATGCCAGTGCAACTGTGACTGTTAAATAAACCATATAAAGTGCTTAAAACAAAATTGGCACATTATAAGTACTAAATGTCTATTATCTATATATTGTTAAATTTACTCACTTTTATATGAAATTATTTATAATACTGTCTCACAGTATTATGGCAAGCATTATTACAATGTTTTTTGAAATTATAGTAATACAAGGAAACTGATTAATGAAAGTTCATGTACCTTTTTCAACAGCACATAGTATAAAACTGACAAAGCTAGTTTTAGACTCAGAGCTTAACCCTATACTTTTTATTTTTTTAAGAACTTCTTCAAATGGCCTGTTTTTTGAGAATAATAAGGATTAGATAGATGATAGATGATAGATAGATGATAGATTATAAATAGATAAATAGATAGATAATACACAGATAGATGATAAATGGATAGATTGATAAATGAAAATAGATAGAAAGATATGAACAAAACAAAGTTAGCAGAACAAGGATAATTGAGAAAAAGTAGAACAGTATTGGGAAATTCACACTATTTCTGCAAATAGCAGTCTGCTTCATCTTTCCATAGATTTAACACCTTACATACAAAAGCATATTTTTACATTCTTATTACATATATTTCTGTTTTTCACATTGCTTAAATTGTGGAGTGCGGAGAAGCAAGATGGCGACGGAGTAGGCGGACGTACCAACTTCCAACTCCCAGAACCAAAGTGGATTATAACTCAATTTAAAGAACCATCATCTGGATAAACCAACTTTGAACTAAAACTAAGTGGACTCTTCAACCAAGGACCACAGAAGAAGCCACATTGAGACTGGTAGAAATAGCGAAAACGCAAAGAGGGCTGCCAAGCTCCCCGGAGCAAATGGCAGCCCGAAGAGACCCGTGTGGCGGGAGGAGAGTTTGGCGAAGAGGGAGGGACCTAGGTCCCAGGGACCAAGCCCCAGCCTGCAGTACCAGAGCCTAGAAGAGGCGTTTGGACAGTTTTGAGCTATGAAACAAGTGAGGGAGCTCCCAGGCCTACAGTGTGGAGTATTAGGTCCCTTCCTACTCTGCCGAGGGCTGCTTAAGGGATTGGGGCGACAGGACGCTGAAACGCGGTTCTGTCGGCGTGGGCAGAGGCCAAACCGGTGTGAGCTCGGACAAGCCCAGCAGGGTCAGAGGGGACACGCAAAAGCGGTCCAGAAGCTGCGGGCCTACCTGTAATGCAACCTACGAGGACAAAGCGGGAGGCCAGGAATGGGCAGAAATCTGCCCTGCGCAAGGTGGCCCTGATCGCGGGGACCCGGCTAGGACCAGAGACGGGCGGGGGCTCACAGAGGAGCTCACGCTACCAGACACGCCCAGCCGGAGAAACCGCAAGCGGGCTCCAAGCACGGGAACGGGGTAGACCCGGAGACAAGTGGAAGCTTGCAGCTGAGCCCACGCTACTATTCCCTCACGGCCGAAGAAACTGCGGATTGCCATCCTACGTGCACGGGGGACTCCGAACGCGGAGGCGGGGTAGAGTCCAGGACGAGTGGAAGTACGCAGCTGAGCGGAAGCCAGCAAACACGCCCGGCCCAATAAACCTGGGTTTGCGACCGTGCGCAGAAGGGTTCTAGCCTCAAGGGCGGGGCCAAAGCTCCAGACGAGCAAAGGATCATAGCTGAGAGCACGTCAAAAGCCCCTCACAACCCGCGAAACTGTGGCGAGCAGGCTCAGACTGCGGGTTCAGGGCAGAAGTCGGGAAACAGGCTGGGTCCGCAGCTGAGCAAAGGTGCTCAACTCTACCCTTCGTGCTGAGGCTTCTGGCTTGAGTGACAGCCCCTCCCGTGGAGGTAAGGCAGAAATCACAGCAAAAGCCACAGTGGGCCTGCGCTGGCAACGCCCAACCCAGCCACCCTAGGCAGCGGCACAGGGGGTGGGGAGCATAAAGACAGACCACATAAAGGCAACACTTACTGGACTCCAGTGGCCACAACTTGCTTATACACAGACAAAATGGACAGGCAGAGGAATGCAAACCAAATGAATCAAGAGAAATCCCTAGAGAAGGACCTGAATGAACCAGATCTAACCAAATTACCAGAAGCAGAATTTAGAATAATGATAGTTAGGATGTTCAAAGAAATTAGAGCAACAATGGATAGTCATTATGAACACCTAAATAAAGAGATAACAAGTATAAAAAACAAAATTGAAATAATAAAAAAGAGTCAGACAGAAAGGACAAATACAGTATCAGAACTGAAGACCACAATGGAAGGAATTAAAAGCAGGATGAATCATGCAGAGGATCGAATAAGCGAGTTAGAGGACACAATAAACAAAGGCACAGAAGCAGAGAAAAAAAAGGAAAAGAGACTCAAAAAATGTGAGGAAACTCTAAGAGAGCTCTGTGACAACACGAAGAGAAACAACATTCACATCATAGGGGTGCCTGAAGAAGAGGAGAGAGGACAGGAAATGGAAACTTTGTTCAATCAAATCATAGCAGAAAACTTCCCTAAATTAAGGCTGGGAAACATTCCACACGTTCAAGAAGCACACAGAACTCCATTAAAGAGAAACCCAAGAAGATGTACACCAAGACACATCATAGTTAAAATACCAAAGCTAATGGATAAAGAAAAAATTTTAAAGCTGCTAAGGAAAAAAAGGCTATCACCTACAAAGGAGCCCCCATAAGGATGACATCGGACTTCTCAACAGAAACACTTGAGGCCAGAAGGGAATGGCAAGATATAATCAAAGTAATGCAGAACAAATAATTACAACCAAGACTACTTTATCCAGGCAAGGTTAACGTTTAAAATTGAAGGAAAAATAAAGAGCTTCCCAGAAAAAGAAAGCCTCAAGGAATTCATAAAAACCAAACCAATTCTGCAAGAGATACTAAGGGGCCTCTTGTGAACAGTTTAAAGGGAGGAAAGAATAGAGCAAAAGAAGAATACAGCTTTAAAGAATAAAATGGCAATAAACAACTACATATCAATAATAACCTTAAATGTAAATGGATTAAATGATCCAATCAAAATACATAGGGTAGCTGCATGGATAAAGAAACAGGACCCATACATATGCTGTCTACAAGAGACACACCTTCAAACAAAAGATGCTCATAGACTGAAGGTAAAAGGATGGAAAAAAATATTTCATGCAAATGGAAATGAAAAAAAGGCAGGGGTAGCAATACTTATATCTGACAAAATGGACTTTAAAACAAAGACTGTAGTAAGAGATAAAGAAGGACACTACATAATGATAAAGGGAATAATTCAACAGGAAGATATAACTATTATAAATACCTATGCACCAAATATAGGAGCCCCGACATACATAAAGCAGACTTTGATGGATATAAAGGGTGAGATTAACAGCAATACTATCATAGTAGGGATTTCAATACCCCTCTAACAACACTAGATAGATCCTCAAGAAAGAAAATTAATAAAGAAACAGCAGACTTAAAAGATACACTAGATCAACTTGATTTAATAGATATCTTCAGAACTTTTCACCCTAAAGCAGTAGAATATACATTCTTCTCAAGTGCTCATGGTACGTTTTCTAGGATAGACCACATGTTAGGACACAAAAATGGTCTCAAGAAATTTAAGAAAATTGAAATCATATAAAGCATTTTCTCTGATCACAATGCAATGAAACTAAAAATTAACCACAAGAAAAAAATAATGAAAAATACTCAAACACTTGGAACCTAAATAGCATGTTATTAAATAATGAATGGATTAACATTGAGATCAAAGAAGAAATAAAAAAGTTTCTAGAAACAAATGATAATGAGCATAAATCAACTCAAAATTTATGGGACACAGCAAAAGCATTTCTGAGAGGGAAGTTTAGTGCATTACAGGCATATCATAAGAAGCTAAAAAAAGCTCAAATAAGCAACCTGACCCTGCAGCTAAAAGAACTAGAAAAACAACAACAAATAAAAACCAAGACAAGTAGAGGAAAGGAAATAATAAAGATCAGAGCAGAAATAAATGACATAGAGGCTAAGGAAACAATACAGAGGATCAATGAAACCAGAAGCTGGTTCTTTGAAAAGGTAAAAAAGATTGATGAACCTTTAACCAGACTCACCAAGAAAAAAAAAGAGAGGACTCAAATAAATAAAATTAGAAAGGACAGTGGAGAAATAACAACTGACGCAGCAGAAATACAAAGCATTGTAAGAAAATACTATGAAGAACTCTATGCCAAAAAATTAGACAATCTTGGTGAAATGGACAAATTTCTTGAATCATATAACCTTCCAAAAATCAATCTGGAAGAATCAGAACACCTAAACAGACCAATGACAACAAATGAGATCGAAACAGTTATCAAAAAACTCCCAAAAAAGAAAAGTCCTGGGCCTGATGACTTCACAAGTGAATTCTATCAAAAATTCAAAGAAGAACTAACTTCTATCCTCCTCAAGCTATTTCAAAACATTCAAGAGGAAGGAAGACTTCCAAACTCCTTTTATGAGGCAAGCATAATTCTGATCCCAAAACCGAGCAAAGACAACACAAAGAAAGAAAATTATAGGCCTATATCCCTGATGAATTTAGACGCTAAAATTCTAAACAAAATATTAGCCAACCGGATCCAGCAATATATGAAAAAAATCATACACCATGATCAAGTGAGATTTATTATGGAGAGGAAAGGTTCAATATTGGCAAATCAATCAATGTGATTCATCACATAAACAAAAGGAAGGACAAAAATCACATGATAATTTCAATAGATGCAGAAAAGGCATTTGATAAAATCCAGCACCCATTCATGCTCAAAACTCTCAGTAAAGTGGGAATACAAGCAACATTCCTTAACATGATAAAGGCCATCTACGATAAACCCACAGCAAACATCATACTAAATGGACAAAAATTAAAAGCAATCCCCTTAAGATCAGGAACCAGGCAGGGATGCTCCCTTTCACCACTCTTATTCAACATCGTTCTGGAAGTCTGAGCTACAGCAATCAGACAAGAAGAAGAAATAAAAGGCATCCAAATTGGAAAAAAAGAAGAAAAACTGTCATTATTTGCAGATGACATGATATTGTATATTGAAAACTCTAAAGTGTCAGTCAAAAAACTACTGGACCTTATAAATGAATTCAGCAAGGTGGCAGGATATAAAATTAATACTCAGCAATCAGAGGCATTTCTATATACCAACAATGAAATGTCAGCAAAAGAAATTAAGGAAACAATCCCCTACACTATTGCAGCCAAAAAAATAAAGTACCTAGGAGTAAATTTAACCAAGGAGGTTAAGGACTTGTACTCGGAAAATGATAAAAAATTGATAAAAGAAATCAAGGAAGATACAAACAAGTGGAAGCATATACCGTGCTCATGGCTAGGAAGAATAAACATCATTAAAATATCTATATTACCCAAAGCAATTTATTAATTCAATGCAATACCAATTAAAATACCAATGACATACTTCAAAGACATAGAACACATATTCCAAAAATTTATATGGAACCAAAAAAGAACTTGAATAGCCTCATCAATCTTAAAAAGAAAAAATAAAGCAGGAGGTATCACTCTTCCAGATATCAAGGTTTACTATAAGACCATTATACTCAAGACAGCCTGGTACTGGCATAAGAACAGGCACATAGATCAATGAAAGAGAACAGAGGACCCAGAAATAAACCCACAGCTTTATGGACAACTGATATTTGACAAAGGAGGAAAGAACATACAATGGAGTAAAGACAGCCTCTTTAACAAATGGTTTTGGAAAAATTGGACATCTACCTGCAAAAAAATGAAACTAGACCATCAAGTTACACCATTCACAAAAACAAACTCAAAATGGATAAAAGACTTAAATGTAAGCCGAGAAACCATAAGCATCTTAGAAGAAAACATAGGCAGCAAGCTCTCCGACATCTGTAGCAGCAGTATATTTGCCGATTTATCTCCACGGGCAACTTAAATAAAAGGCAAGATAAACAAATGGGACTATATCAAACTAAATAGTTTTTGCACAGCTAAAGACAATAAGAGCAGAATGAAAAGACAAACCTCACAATGGGAGAACATATTCGACAGCACATCTGATAAGGGGTTAATAACCAAAATTTATAAAGAACTTATAAAACTCAGCACCAGGAAGACAAACAACCCAATCAAAAAATCGGCTAAAGAAATGAGTAGAAATTTCTCCAAAGAGGACATACAGATGGCCAATAGGCATATGAAAAAATGCTCAACATCACTAATCATTAGAGAAATGCAAATTAAAACCACAATGAGATATCACCTCACACCAGTCCGAATGGCACTCATTAGCAAAGCAACACAGAATAAGTGCTGATGAGGATGTGGAGAAAAGGGAACCCTTCTGCACTGCTGGTGGGAATGCAGACTGGTGCAGCCACTGTGGAAAACAGTTTGGAGATTCCTCAGAAAATTAAAAATCGAACTGCCTTTTGACCCAGCTATCCCACTTATAGGAATATACCCTATGAACACCATATCACTGTTCGAAAAGAAGAAATGCGCCCCCATGTTCGTGGCAGCATTGTTCACAATAGCGAAGATCTGGAACCAGCCCAAGTGTCCATCAGAAGATGAGTGGATTAAAAAGCTTTGGTACATATATACTATGGAATACTACTCAGCCATAAGAAATGATGACATCGGATCATTTATAACAAAATGCATGTACCTTGATAATATTATACGGAGTGAAATAAGTAAATCAGAAAAAAAGAAAAACTGAGAACAGCATGATTTCATACATAAGTGGGACATAAAAGTGAGAATATGAGACATGGACAAGAGAGTGGTGGTTACGGAATGGGGGGAGGGAGGGAAGACTGGGATAGGGTGGAGGGGAGGGACACAGGGAAAACCAGATAGAACGTGACAGAGGACAATTTGACTTTTGGTGATGGGTATGCAACACAATTGAATGATAAGATAGCCTGGAGATGTTTTCATTGTACATATGTACCCTGAATTATTGGTGTCACCTCATTAGAATTAATAATAATAAAATATATATATATAAAAATTGAAAAAAAAATTGGAGTGCTTCTTGTAGCCATACTAATAATTTTACTGCCTTCTCTTTATAGTTCAATCACAGTGTGACTTCTTTTGGTTATTTGACAAAGAGCAACTGGAAGTATACTGACATCACTATTAAATTACTTATGACAATGCTGTAGATTATTACAGATGTCTTTCTCCAAGGACATACTCTAAAAATCCAACAGCAAAAATTAAAATTTAGGCAGTCTTTAGAAGAAAATATAAAAGACAACTATATAAACACCCTTGGTATTAAAAAATTGCAACATTTCAGTTCAGTTAAGAATTTTACCCTATAATGATTCAGAACTGGTAAGGTAAAATAATGGAATATTTTGTTTCTATTAATTAAATTGAGATCTTGTTATACTAGTAAACACCAATGATCATGAAATGTCTCATCTATATTTTCATTTATATTTCCTATATTGACTAATCTGGAATTTTATATTAGAGAAAATATTTATAAGAATAAATAATAAAAACAATCAAACTTGTGCTTAATTACTATCAAATCACATTGTATAAATGAATGAATGATAGAATGAAAAACATGGTAATGATGCATTCATATAACATAATCTGAATTTCTTCTTGTGAAATTTGTTATTGTTATCCTAAAACCCACTCCAAAGTCTCACTTCTTGTGTGGGTGTTAGTGTGGGTGTAGGTGTGGATGATTTTCTAGGTTTTTGCTACATAATTAAAATACCTGATTTCAATACAAACTGGGGAACAAAATTTTTGTTGCACCCACAAAAATACTTGGTCTTACCTAATTTGAGTGTACTGATCTCAAATCTGACATTAGTTTTTCTCTGTAAGCTACCGTTTTTCTGCAATTCAAGATTTTAGGTTTTCATTTTATTGTAAAATTTTCAACATTTAGTTTAACATAATGATGTAGAATGTCTTCTTGGGCATTATCTTTGTGAAAATATAACAATTTATATAATGCAGTAAATACACTAATACACTAAAAGATATGATTGCATCAGAATTTGTCTACAATTTTAAAATAGAACATATTAAAACACTTATTTTAATCATAAAATTTGCACAAAACTTACTTAAATTCTATTCAGGCAAAAATTTGTGTTTGTAGCTCTTACGTTGGTGTACTTGTTAAGGACCATCTTGTTTGATGGTCTACCAGTAGTCTGCCATTGGTTAGAGCTGTCAAGAAATAGCTGCCATTCTGTTGGACTGTAAGTGGTAACACCTAGCTGACTGAGAAGACTACTGATATCATGACAGTAAACAAAGTGTCTGTCTTGGAAAAAAAAGTTCACAAAAATTTGTTCTCGCTTCCTGAAATGGGATACTTTAGCTGACCGATGAAGTACATTTTTTTCTTAAAGACTGGAGGGTAATAACTCAGCTGCTTTCTTTGATAGGCCCAAATTTCTTACTAAGTCAGTCAATTCAGGTTGGCTAAACTGCTGAGGGGTTAATGACTGCTTGGCATGAGAAGACCCTTCAGATTCTACAACTATTTCCTCATGCATCTTATCAAAATACTCTTGATCACCATGTTCACTTTCTTCATTCTTAAAAGATATAAAACCTTTGAAAACTGAAACTGAGAGTGTCTCAGAGTGCAGGATAGGTCGTATTGCTGAAGAAATATTAGGATATGTAATCATATGTGGACAAGGCCCACCAGGGGTGAGGATGATGAAGCCACAGAGACCCAACTCCGGAGACCAGGTTCAGTGACACATATCCACTTAATTATAAAAGTAAGCTAGCTTGTATACATGGGTTCAGCCAATAGAATGTCACAGCAGAGCAAGTGGCCAAAGAAGGTCAGGAGGCTACCTGATTGGTGCTGAGTCACATCCATATAGCAGGTAACTCCCTCTGGGGTGTGTGGCAAGCCTGGCTGTAAAGCGCCCATTTTTGCCATATGCTTATTAATTGCCCTTAAATCATGGAGGAATCTCTATTTTCCATATGCCTTCTTCTGTATCTCAAAAGCAGGCAAATTATGAGGACTGGTGGAAGGTTCTATATGTTGGCGTAATTCTTTTAGTTCCGGCTTTCTTAATGGCCACTGCTTGACCCAAATTGGTTGGTCAGTATCCCATGTAAGTTTGATGGGTTCTGGGGAGTTTTAGTTGAGCAGTGGCCTTTAGAATTGGGGGCGGGGCTGGCTGTTAATAGAGACATGGAGTAAAGACAGTATGTCTCACCCCAAAATGTATGTAGTAAGTCAGTCATAAATGAGGGACTGAAAACTCCAGTTGCCCCATCAGGATCTGTCCAATGGAGTGGCCATATGGCTTGTTGGGCTGGTCGCACTCCACTAACTCCCTGTACAAGAGGCCCAGGCTGTATGGCCCAGCTTCCTTTTTATCCTCTTCCTTAATTACAGTAACGTCAGCACCTGAGTCTATGAGCCCAAGGATGGGGTGGCCTTCAGCTCGCAGGGTCAGAAAGGCCTTATTCTGAATTAAAGGTAAAGTCCAGTAGACTCCCATGGGAAGTTGCTTTCTTATGGTTGGGGCTAAAAGCTGTCCCGCTTCCCATTTAAAGGCTACAAGGGCTTTTTATCTGTGGTAGTAGTTGAACGGCAATCTCGCTTTCATTGAAATCCCTTTTTACAATGAGGGCACATGGAAGGTGGCCTTTTGCCATTCTTCCCTTTCCTATTAGGGCACTGCCTTGCAAAATATTCTGTGCCTTTACATTCAAAGCAGGCTTCTTGTGTCTGTTGGCCTCCCTGACAGGAGACACTTAATTGGACTGCAAGGGCAGTAACAAGGACCTCCACTGAGTGCATCTCAGCAGGCAAGGACCCAATTGCCTAGGGACACAGCTCTGATGGGTCCTATTGCCTGTCTACATTTTCCATTGGCGCCTTCCCACACCAATTCTTTAGTTAGAGCATCTGCTGCATCAGCGTGTGTTACTTTACACTTTATAGCTTCTTGGACCCTTCCTAGGAAGTCTGGAAGAGGTTCATTGGGGCCCTGAAGCAATTTGTAAAGCTTCAAGGACCTTCCATGAGCATTAGTTTTGGTAAACAGTATAATAGTACATAGGTGTACTTGATCAAAATATTGAGGGGGTCCGGTAGCCTGTACGACAGGGGAGGCAAATTGCCCTTCTCCTTTGAGGGCTTCAGGGGTGATGTTAATGCTAACCCTTTGATTCCTTTCACCTATTATTTCACATTGCTCGTTGCATAAGGCTTTCCATTGAATTAAGTCTCCCATGGTGAGGACTTCTTGGGCCAACGTTTTCCAATTGTGGGGGCAATTTAAATCAATACTGATATTTTCAAGTAATTGCTGAACATAGGGAGAGTGAAGGCCATCTTTCTGGATGGCTTTCCTAAGAGTAACAACTGATTTTTGGTCATGAGGGTACCAAGCTTGTGGCCATGCAGTGGTCAGGTTGATGTTGACCAGAAAAAGTGGGGGGGGGGACTCTAATCCTAATGCCACATGAGAAGTATCTCTCTGCTGACACAAGGGAGTGTATAAGCTAGCCCATGGGTCTGCAGCAGGAGCACATGTCGGCTTTAAAGCTGAGATAGAAAATGGAGTCTGAGGAATTGGGGCGGGACCTTGAGCCCCAGCAGGGACTGCGGAAGCAGCGACTTCCGCTTCTTCCGCGGCAGAGCTAATGGCACAGCTATTAATTCAGTTGGTTTCAGTTCTGCGCACTCTACCACAAGTTTATCAAATTCAGTGGCCCAACTATTTTCCTCCTCTGTAGAGGGAGGCAAATAGGAGGGCAGGGACTCCTCTGAAAGATGAGTAGCCTGTAGAATCTTAGGAACTAGCAGAGGGTCCTCAGCAGGAGCACCGGTCAGGCAGGCATGTATTGCTAAGAGGTTTCCCATTGCAGAGGGTCACTCACCCGTCTCTTTAATGCCGGCTAGGTCCCTGTTCAGGTGCCAGAATGTAAACAAGGCCCACCGGGGGTGAAGACGATGGAGTTGCAGAGACTCGACTCTGTAGACCAGGTTCAGTGAGGCAGATCCACTTTATTATTGAAGTAAGCTAGCTTATATACATGGATTCAGCCAATAGAATATCACAGCAGGAAAAAATGGCCCAAAAGATCAGGAGGATGCCTGTTTGCCACTGAGTCACTTCTATGTAGTGGGGAAGCTCCCTCTGGGTTGTGCCGGAGAGGGTTTAACCTGCTGGAGTGTACACACAGCATAGCATCAGCAACAGCTGCCAGATATCTACCAACAATCATATGCCATTTTTTCTTGACGATGCCCTTTGTATGGATTAGACAGAAATAACAGTCACTGCTGTGGTCCTTAGGTTTACGCCAAACCAGGGGAATACCAAAAGGCATTCCTTTGTGTTTTCCTTTTGTTCAGTTATAAACCATTTTTTCATAATGCTGACACACAATATGAGGAGCCCAATTCTATTTTCATATATATTGAAAATAGGTAATATATGGATGTGTCACAAATGATGAAATATTGTGTCTTTGATGTTGAAGTATGTAACAGCCACATGTATAACAGAAAGTGTCAGGACTATTCTTACATTTATGCCTACTCAAAGAAGCCATGATTCAATCTTAAAACAAAATAAGAGGGTGTTTTGATCAGATAATAATTTTTTACATTTAAAAACAGCTACAATTATTTAAAAGTGATGTTTGTAAAACATTAATTGCCTTGCGGTTATGTTCAATCCAAGAGTCATTGCCCTTTACCTCCAATTTAAAAACCAATGCATGCCATTAAGTGTAACAAAGAAATTAAAATTGCATAAAAATTAGAGCATGCACCTAAAAACAGATTTCATATTTGGAATCAGTGATGCAGAAATATATAGAAACAGTTCTAAAACCTCATGCAACGAAAGTGAAAAAATAATTGTTCTCCAGTGTTATGGATAGACTTATGATGAATATGATTTTAATCAAGAATTATGATAACTTATATTCTATAAATAGGGATGCCTCAAACATAGTCATACCTATAGAACATGGGTATTCATATATATGTATATTCAATGCCAGTAATGTAAAAACCAATTTAAAAAAATATAAATCAATTATAAGTGATTTATCATGAGAGCTGTTGGTATGATCCAACTTAAAATATTAATGATTATATTTAACAAACAAGTCATTCTTCTAATTTTTTTATTGATTGATATTAAAGAGAAATAAATGGAGAGACAGAGAGAAGGAGAAAGAGATAGAGAGAAAAAGAAAAAGAGAGAGAGATCAATTTGCTGTTTTATGTATTTTTGTACTCATTGATTGATTCTTATATGTGCCTTGACTGGGATCAAACCCCCAACCTTGGCATATCAGGACAACATTCCAACCAAATGAGTCACCCAGCCAGAGCAGTGAGTTAGCCCTCTAAATTGTAAAATATTTTGGTTTCATGTATTACATTCAGATTATGAAAATGCAAATGTAAATTTAGTTTTAAAAATAAATAGATAATCAAAGGATTTGCTTATCTCTATAATGTTATTGTAATGTTCTGCTTTACCAGAATCTATGTTAGTCAAATTCAGAGTAATAAAATCAGTAATTTTGCCACTAACAGATTTAATGAGTCTTCTTTAATATATTCAATTTCCTTTTTTTTCAAAATCAAAATATATATTGAAGTTGACAGATGCACCTTTACTTTTAGAGAATTTGAATTATGCATCTTTCGCAAATATCAGTAGTCTCTCAGGTGAGCAAATAGGTTGCATAGTTTTTCTTTAGTATAAAAAGATATGTTTTTCCTTTAGAGCTTCAGGCACAACAAAATATAGAGAACATTGATGTAGGTTACTATGTCCTTTAAGTAACTGAATTCACCACAAACTATCATGCATCAGACACATAAATAAGAAGATAATTCATTTAAATGGGTGTGTGAGATTCAGATAATTTTTATTTAACTCTACGTTATTTATATTTATTCAACACTGACAGTGATATTTTCAGATTAGTTAATTAATTTGTAATTTATTTATAGAAATGAAAATAGGCAAACTGATTTAACATGGTAACCTAAAAGCAAACAATGAACAATTGTCTTATATAAATTCACTCATTATTTTGAAATTATGATAAAATATACATAACATAAAAGTTACCAATTTAACTATTTTAAATGAGCAGTTCAAGAGTTTTAAGTGCCCTTCACGTCATGGTGCAACCATTTCCATCCATCTCCAGAAATCTCTATCTTGCAAAATGGAGTGCAAGGCACTCATTAACAGTAACTCTGCCTTTCCTCCATCCCTCAGCCTGAAACCCACTCTTCCCAATTTTTTGTAGTTGCCTTGCCCACATATAATTTGATAGAATTTATTAATTAATTTAGTGTTTGCTCAAACACCATTTTTTTCTCACAATTCTTGAGGATAAGAACTCTAAAATCAAGGCATGGGCAGATCAAATGTCTGGTGAGAGCACTCTTCTGGTTTTCAGATGACCTCCTTCTTGTAACTTCATATGGTGAAAAGGACAGAGAGATGCACACACACACACACACACACACACACACACACACACACGCGCGCGCGCACATGGAGAAGAAGAGAAAGAGGAAAAAAAGGGAGAAAATTAATGCATTTATCTCTTATACCCTATCAACTTTACAAAGGTAAAATTGACAATCAAAAATGATATATATTTAAAAATTTTAATATGATAACTCAATTGTCCTGAATTTACATAGACACACTTGTTTTTTAAAAAAATGTTACTATATTCCCTTGTGAAATAAGTTGATAATTATTTTAAAGTCATTGCTAAAATGAGCAACTTTTTAAAAATTAGTTTCAAAAACATTAAAATGTATTATTTAAAAAGGTATTTAACACAGATTTCTTCATAATACATAAAAAATTATAAATAAACAATACTAAAATTTATATAAATTTTTTAACATTTTTTTAAATTGAATAATAGGTCAATAACACATAAGAATGCTGTATTATAAAGTGAATATTTTAAGCTAAAGAATGACAAACTGAAAATTCTGTAAATAGAGAGGCTGGAAAATTCCCCTTCACTGATTTTAGTTACTCCTGACCTTGTCTATTTTAATAATCTTAGGAAATTTATATTTGAGAATTTCACATAGCTGACCTGAACTGGATTAACTTGATTTAACTCAAGATATATTTCCCAAAATGTTCAAGGTTAGCTAGTTAAGCTGGAGGAACAGTATAATATTAACACGTTTCTATGATTTGAACCTAATTTTTATTTTTTGTACACATATATATTTATATTGTTAATTTTGGGGGAAAAGAATATAGAAGGTGTTTGATAACAGTGACTACAAACCAATTGGTTATAGCGTACAAATAAAAATTATAAAATATCTATACCTGTGGATATTTTTTACCTCTTTTTAAAATTTTATTTAGACAATTAATTTTAATGGAGTGACAATAATCAATTAGAGAACATCGATTCAGAGAAAACATCTCCAGATCATTTTGATATTTGGTTATGTTGTATAAAAAACTCCCAAAGTCAAATTATCCTCTGTCACCTTTTATTGGTTTTCTTTCTGTGCCTCCCCTCACACCACCCTTTCCCTCTTCTCCCTTCATCCCCCCGCCCCCATAACACTGCTCTCTTGTCCATGTCCATGAGTCTCAATTTTGTGTCCCGCCTATGTATGAAAATACACTTCTTAGTTATTTATGATTTACTCATTTCACTCAGTATAATGTTATCAAGGTCCATCCATGTTGTTGTAAATGATCCAATGTCATCATTTCTTATGGCTAAGTAGTATTCCATAGTATATATGTACCACATTTTCTTTATCCAATCATCTATTGAAGGGTTTTTTGGTTGTTTCCATGTCTTGGCCACTGTGAACAATGTTGCAATGAACATGGGGCTGCATGTGTCTTTATGTCTCAATGTTTTTGTGTTTTGGGGGTATATACCCAGTAGAAGGATTGCTATTGGTAGCTCTATTCTTAATTTTTTGACGAACCACCATACTTTCTTCCATAATGGTTGTACTACTTTACATTTCCATCAACAGTGAATGAGGGTTCCTTTTTCTCCACAGCCTGTCCAACATTTGTTATTACCTGTCTTGTTGATAATAGCTAATCTAACAGGTGTGAGGTGGAATCTCATTATAGTTTGCATTTCTCTAATAGCTAGTAAAGATGAGCATCTTTTCATATATCTTTTGGCCATTTTTATTTCTTCCTGGGAGAAGTGTCTGTTCATGTCCTCTTCTCATTTTTTTTATTGAATTGTTTGCTTGTTTGTTGTTGAGGTTTGTGAGTTTTTTGTATAATTTGGATATTAGGCCCTTATCTGTGCTGTTGTTTGAAAATTTCATCTCTCATTTAGTTGGCTATCTGTTTGTTTTGTTGTTAGTTTCTTTTGCTGTGAAGAAGCTTCTAGTCTGATGTAGTCCCATTAATTTATCTTTGTTCTTGGATAGGAAGAATAAATATAGTAAAAATGACCATATTACTTAAAGCGATATACAAATTTAATGCAATTCTCATCAAAATTTCAATGTCATTTTTTAAAGAAATGGAGCAAAATATCATCAGGTATATATGGAACTATAAAAAATCCTGAATAGCCAAAGTAATCCTAAAGAAAAAGAATGAAGCTGGGGGCATTACAATACCTGACTTCTCATTATATTATAGAGCCATAATAATTAAAACAGCATGGTATTGCCAGAAAAATAGACACTCAGACCAATGGAACAGAATAGAGAACCCAGTAATAAAACCACATATATATGGTCAAATCATGTATGATAAGGGAAGCAAAAATACACAATGAAGAAAAGAAATCCTCTTCAATAAATGGTGCTGGGAAAACTAGAGAGCCATGTGCAAAAGAATGAAACTCAACTACAGTTTGTCTCCTTGTACCAAAATTAATTCCAAATGGATCAAAGACCTAAATATAAGACTAGAAATAATAAATTACACAGAAGAAAAGATAGGTACTAAACTGATAAACCTTGGCCATAAAGAACATTTTATGAATTTTTACCTTTTTGTTCAGAGCTTTGATAATATATGTTCATTTATTTCTTAGGTTTTAATCTATGACACCTCACAAAATTAAAGTTTTAGTTAACTACACATTTTTAAACTGATATAGGCATAGAATATTATACCAAAATTTAGTTATACAAAACTTAGTTTTTTTAACTTGTATTTTTAATTTTTTTTTTTTAGCATTCTATTAGACATCAAGAAAGTGTAAACTTAAAATGAGACCTCATCTCTGTTTAAAATAAATATTTTGTTCTTGAAAAAGAGCCTCTCTGATCAGGATAGTGTTCATACATCTAAGTTATCATTAGTATCTTCTCAGTAGTAACAATTCCCATTTATCACTTAGATTACCTTTGCACCAACATTTTTATAAACATTTTTTATGCTTGTTTAATGACCCACTGTTTATGTGTATGTGTGTGTGAGTGTGCCAAATGTCATATCTTTGCTACCAGCTTGTAAGAGTTAATATAGTAACTACATGCATGCTCTTATACCTTCATTCTATGTCTTCTAAATAAACTTAACCACTTAACAGCTAAAAAAAAATAATAAGCATTTCTTTCTCTATTTCATCATGAGGAATTTTCCTGAGAAGACCATCTCTGCTATAAATTCAAGGTTTAATTAGGAGGCCATCACTTTCTTTTATGTGTTTTGATGGATTTATGGCTCCCATCATGGAAGTGAACCTAATCATGCAGAACTAATCTTCCTAGCAGGAATCAGTTTCTCATACAGGACAAATGAAAGACACTTAAGTAATAGATTCCCTATGTTCTTCATCAAATGTGTAGGGAAGTGTTTAATCAAAGAAAAATACCACATAATATTAAACAGATGAATCCTTTTATACACCAAATAATTTCTCAATTTCACGCTTATGTATACAGAACAGACTTGCCAATCTAAACATCATATGTCAACTTTAATTTTTTCAGAATCATTTTTAGTGTCACCATTTTTGTGAGTTTTATAACATAATATTCCTAGCAGCTTGGAAGGATTAAGCACTTGGCTCACAATTCATATTTATAAATCATGTTAAAACATTCATAAACTTTCTCTTCTCTTCCCCCACATAATTGTTTTAACTATTCCTTAAAAGAGTATAAGCAGACAATTAAAGATCAATGAAGTGATTACTAAGTATGTGGAAAGTACAGAGTCCTTAGAAAATATTCTATGACATTTAAATAGTTGAGGACAGAGACCAATGGGAAAATAATATAGAAAAGATGTGTAAGTCTGATACAAATTTTAAAAGTAGCTTTATATATTCTATTCCTCTCTTTAAATATCTTTGTTCTGCTTAGTGTCTCCTTTATATTTGAAACCATGTCTTCCCATAATTTCAATTGAAAATTATAGGATATTTATTTTAAATGTTCATAATTATTGAGGCCAAGCATAAAATTTTATATCTTTCTCATTCCATTTATTTCTGCATGCCCCCCATGATAGCTCTAATTAAAATAGTCATTACTGACTTTTTTTACAACGTAGTTAATTCTAATGCCAAAATATTATTTAGTTCCCTAAATAGATTAAGATTTCATAAGTTTTACAAATCTTTGCATCTTAAAGTTACCATTCAAGTTGCTACTCTTAACAGAATAGTTGTGTCTATTTTAAAAATACATGCTATTCAACTCATATAGTCTGCACTGTTTAGTGTGTGGTTTTTCTTGCACAAAATTATTTGTGTGAAATTTATTCCTTTGTGTGTTTGTGTGCATGTGCCTGTATGTATTTGTTTTCATGTAGCAATATATATGCTCCTCTTATTGACATATGGTGTTAAATGAAATGAATGTATGGCAAATTAAGTAATTATTAGTTACATTAAATTGTTGGGGGAAGAAGCTTTACTTTTCTAGGTACTTTCTGCTTGTCTCATAATTAAAATTGCATGAGACAAGTTAACAAGAGAAAATAAGCAAATTCACTTACATACATATATATGGTATCACCACCTACACGAGATGGAGACCTCATACAGACCACAGGTTCGGGCACAAGAAGGGAAAATAAGGTATACAAAACATCTGATCTAAAGATGAGGCAAGAAACCTTGGGGCTCCAGAGGGGAGAAAGGTCATTTCCAAAACAATATTAACAAATGTTCAGTAATTAGAAGTTTGACCTTCCCTATAGTTAGGTAATAAGTTATTTTTGATAATAAGTCTTATTATGTGCAAGACTCCTAATTAAAATTTTTTGGAAGGTAAAAATTTCTAGTGAGCCAGCATGTTCTCAATTGCATTTAGCTGAAAATAATCCACATACCACAAAGGAACAAACATCTTTGCATGACTTATTCTGATTGGCTACAAAATCAATCAATCGAAAAAATTGCCTTGTATACTTAGTTTTATTTTTTCCCTAAATTTAAGTATTTCAAATTTACAGAAAAGTTACAAGAATATTTTTCATATTTTTTCTCTCTTTATGTATGTTGTTTTATTTTGCTTAACCATTTATGTATAAGTTTTAAACATCATTATATTTTAACCCTAATATTATAACATGTTTCTTCTAACAGGGAAAATAAAGTATCTAATATAATTGCAACAAAATTATTACACACTAAATATTAAAGAAAGCTATTATAGAACTCTAATCTAATGTAAGATCCATATCTAAGATTCTTCAGTTATTTGTATCACTGTTTTTCCTTTATAGTTTTGTGGTTGTTTCCATTGTTAGTTTTTGTTGTTGTTGTTGTTGTTCCTTTTATTGCCTTGTGTTTTTGATAGATGGCTGATTAATTAAGATATTACTTTTCAATTAAATGACAAGAGAACTGTTTTCTATAATCTAAAATAGTGTATTTGACTTCTATTACTTTATGCCTTTTGAAATTTGTCTAAAATATTTGATAAAAATAAAATAGAACAAGCCAAAAGAAATAACATAATGTTCTCTGAAAGACAAATTATTTTCTTAAGAAAGGGTTTGGTTGCTAGGTGGGAGGCTGCTTAATTCATGAAATTCTTACTAAAGCCATTTAGGTCTTCAAAAGTACTTGAGTATTTTTTGTTCTTTTACAGAATAATATCTCACTAGTGAGAAGCAATCTTTAGTCTTTAAGAATAAGAGAAGAATTGATTAGAATGACATTAGTTAACATAATTATTAAAAATTATTTTAAATTTATTGCTAGTTGATACCGTAACTGATGAGTTAAGCCCTTAAGTGTTATTTGGGTTTCTCCTGTCACCCGGTTCTCTGCCTTGCACATGCTCTTTTTGCATCCTTCAGACCTATAGGGCCAGTCATCTCAAGAAAAATTAGAAAACCTCAAAAGGGATATTACGAATACAGTCAGCTAGGAGAGCAGATATTCCAGGGTTTGTTTTATTTTTTTAAGGATTTTATTATATTTGTAAAAAAATAACGTAGAAACTGTTCATTCAATATTCTCAATATTAAATCAAACAAGGTAAAATGTAACCTTGTAATTATTTGTATCTTTGTATCCTTAAATTATGTATTGTTTATGATGGCCCTAGCTGTAGATTTTTAAAAGTAAGTGGAGTTCTTTATCCTTTCTGATAACCTCTAATTTTTAGAAAACAAAACAGGTAAAATTAAGGCATTATTTTGGTGTGTGTGACAGAGACAGAGAGAGAAACAGAGAGAGGAACAGATAGGGACAGACAGACAGAAAGGGAGAGAGATGAGAAGCATCAATTATTTGTGCGGCACCTTAGCTGTTCATTGGTTGCTTTCTCATATGTGCCTTGACTGGGGGGCTCCAGCAGAGCAAGTGACCCCTTGCTCAAGCCAGTGACCTTGAGCTCAAGCCAGTGACTTTGAGCTTAAGCCAGTGACCTTGAGCTTCAAGCCAGTGACCTCTAGGTTTAAGCCAGCAACCACAGGGCATAAGCCAGCAACCACTGGCTCATGCCTATGATCCCATACTTAAGCCAACAACCCCACACTCAATCTGGTGACCTCAAGGATTTGAACCTGGGTCCTCTGCATCACAGTATGAAGCTCTATCCACTGCTCCACTGCCTGGTCAGGCAGGAAAATTGAGGGCATGTTTTAATCAAACCACTGTAACTGTGATGGGCTTAGCCTTCTTTCTGCTTTTATTAACATTTTCAAGACATCTTCTTTTTGTTTCTTCATAATCATTTTATATTTTCATATAAGAATCTTTCATTAAATTTCTGATTTCAAACTAATGTTCCAGAGAATAGAAACTAATTCGGATACTCTAATGAAAATTTATGGGAATCAATTTGTCGTAAGTCTAATAAACTCAATGACAATATAATTCTCTACAGGGAAAAATATTTCACAATAATGTTGATTTTTTTTTAGAGTATGTTTGAGTTTTCTGTATTTGCTTTGTATATACTTGGCTGGAAATCTCTGGGGTTGTTTTGTCATTTAACTCATAAATTCTGTGTTAAGTCAAACTATAAGATAATTTGGCATATAATGCTCAACCTTTTTTCACTGAAGGCTACCCCAACTTTAATATGAGCTGAGTGATGTATCCTGCTGTGATCATCAGAAAGTAAGCAAAATTGTAGGCAGCAAAATAGTAGATTTCCTCCAGCTTTGCACAGAAATGATTGTCCTTCTACAGGCTAATCTGTCATTTAACCCGTGTGCCTACTCTGCTATTTTATATGACGATATGTTTATTCATTAAGGTGGATAGCTATGTGCATATTTGCAGGTAATTGAAACTGAGTATTTTATAAAACAGTAGAAGGCAATACATGACCTGTGGTTAATAGCATATGTTGTATTGATACTAAAAAATATATTATGTCAAAATAATTATTGAAGACATGATTTGATATTTAGAACTTCAAAACAATTGAGTGAAGAAGCATGGGTGGTGTTAAGGAAGTAAGATTGATCTTGAATTAAAGACTGCTGAAGCTGGATGGTGGGTAAATGCAGATTCATTGTTGATTTGTTCTATGTTTGTATATATGGTTGAGATTTTCCATAAAAAAAAAAATAACAGGCTTAAAGAGAGGAGGGAGGAACAGAAAAAGAGTCAACCTCTTTGTTATAGAAAAGATCTTCTCTCCAGTAAAAGTCTGTATACATGGTCCTAGATTTTTTGATACCAGCCTCTGAACTCAAGGCTTTGTTTTCATTGATAATGCAAAATATGCTCAATAATTATTCTCAAAATTTTTTCTTTTTATTTCAGTGCTGCTGTCTGGTATGGCTGTCTTACTAAAACAGAGAACCAGAAAGTGTGCATTAATGAGAGCTTACTTTCTTCTGTGATAACACAACATCAAATTAGTCAGTGGAAATCAATAGGGAGTGAGGCAGTAGTCAGTCAAGTGTAGAGATTAGAAGAAAGGAGTGTAGAGGAAAGACAGAAAGAAAAACTACTCAACAATAAAAAAATAAGGAGGAAAATAATCAGATCAAGCACATTTCTCATTTTCTATGTGTTTCAAGTACTAACATTTGGCTTCACTCTACCTGGTTTAAAGACTTGCAGATAAAGCTTGTTTAGCTACATAAGAGAACACACAGAGTAGTCCTGTGAAAAGTGGGTATAGGCCACTGAAATTATTTGGGTAGAATTTTGTAGTAGTCCCTTCTTAAATACAGCTTATCTCTAGTAAAGGTATAAATGGAAAGAATAGATCCTCTGGTTTTCAGGGACTTTTTAAAATTTGGTCCAATGAAGCTCAAAGAAATTGACCCAAAGAATAAGAGTTTCATCTTCTTTTGGCTCTAACCCTCACTATCCTGCCAATTCCATGCTAGCCCCAGGAGTCATTACCTCTCTACTTACCCTCAGGCCCAGACTAATTCTTGACTTATAGTAGAAGCTGACTGTTATAGGGTAATGGCTATCTGAGAGTATATGGGTTTTAGCCATTAAGCTAAAGGCTAACGTTTCAGTCTTTGCAAGATATCTGCTCACCTTATTAGAAATTTCTTTTCCCATGCTATGTTAATAGTTGCCTTGTTTCTAATCAGTATACATCACAGGGCCAGCCTACATAATTTATGTTTAGACATCATGACTCCCATGGTAGTGCCCTGGCTGCCTTCCCAGAATGTGTTATTGGTAACCCTGTTGTTCTGTTCTTTAAACACAAAGTTAATCATGACCTGTTGGAGCCCCTGATGACATCTGATGACTTCTGAGACATTATATACTCCCTCGTTAATCTTCTAATCACTAGATCAGGTACCATGAGAGAAAGTACCCTCTAAGAAAAGTGCTATCTCAGACCAGAGCAAAGCCAAATGGTCCCTTCTGATAAAGTGACACTCTAGGCAGTATAGTAGTGAACATGCATGTCCTTAGGAACAGATCAAATTAATTCTTATTTTAAGAGAATGAAACACCCATTCATTCCCTCACCTCTACTAAAATATATAGCAGCTAGAGAAAGAAAACTGAGAACAAATTATTTTACAATAACGGCTAATTTTTTAAGAAGTCTGGAATTTTATAGGTTTATATAATATCCCAGTCCTGTTAAATTTATTATTGGTTACTTTTGTTCAGATGGCATCTAGATGAATTAGATGTAAGAAACAATTTTAGAAAAATGATATTTAATTTATTTATATTGAAGGTGCTCTTTGAATATGTATTAAAATTTATATTTTTGTCATGAAAATTATGTTTTCTTATGTTACTAATTATAGAATCCAGCACAGTAGCAAGTTTAAGAGATATATTTATGTTCATCTGATATTCAGAAGTATAAAATTGGAGAGTTTTAGCAAAATACCTATGAACTCGGTCAACAGCTTCACATACTCAGAGAATTTGCTTTTTATATTTAAAGATCTTTTTGGTGTGTTAAAACTTTTCCTTGTTGTACAGTAAAATTGAGCTTATTCAGCTTATTTTTACTTATTCAAACTATTCTTAAATAATGGGATACAATCATTTTTGTATTGAAATTATAAAAAATAAAAAGTAATTTTGGACTTCCCTATTTTATTAAAGAGTAAGTACATGCACATACATTAAAAAGAGTTATGCCTTCATCCAGAACAACCTGAAATGTATTTGCTTTTACCTTATATTAGTTATACTTATAAATCTGAATGTGGTGTGTCATAGATAATGAATATATATGTTCTTAATTATTATTTACTATAACTGTATTATTACTTGGATATGGGTTCTGTAATATCTGTGCATTAGTGAGAAATTAGTTTATAAACCTGTTTCTACAGAATATGACATGTATTCTTTAAAAATGATAGAGTACAAATGCTATTTAGAACATGCATGAAAGGAAAAATAATGCAAATAAGATGATTGCCTGATGATCCAATTAAGGCAACAAGCAGGCTGATAGCAGTTGAGACAACTGGGGAATAATAGGTGGGTTCAAAAAACAACAAAATATTGTGCTAATAAATGCCATCATGCACCAATCTCTCCCCCCATAACATTAACCCTTTCTACTTCAAAGAGTACTTGTTAAGACAAATTTCTTTGGAGGAAGTTTCTGTTTTTCGAAGTTTTTAGATGAAGTTAACTGAAGTAGAAGTGGCCCTAGAAACAGGCCCTTTGTTTGTGATATTTACCTGTCAGTTGGCAATGAGAAACCATTACTGGGGGAATATGAAGAGTTAATCCAGGATGCATCATAGCATCATTGTCCTGTGTTGTTCACTTTTGAGGGACTGGGATGAAGCACAGGTAAAAGGTACACAAATGAGTTATATATCAGTTCTAACATTTAAACAGATAAAGACTGAGAGACTGTTTGGTTTCTATGGTCCTTGGAAGCCTTAAATCAAATAAGCATATAAGAGTAGACTAGCACTCAAGGCATTCATGGAATCCTTCCATGGCATCATTTGTTGGGGACCTTAACTTTTGCAGTCACAGAATAACCTGTTACAAATCAGACTAAAGATTTAATCATAAAGGTGTAATAGAAAAGGTAAAGAAAACAGTATAGAGATTCGATAGATCTCCTATGATAAAACTTGCACCTGCTAGGGAATGACTGGGACACTCATATGCTGTATGTGTGACTCTTGAACCCACAAACTACCTTAAACACTAGCATTACACATCTTATTGCTAGAATTTAGCTGCCTCTTCTGACTATAGACTCTAAAGAAACCTCCCCCAAAGCATTTTTCTTGTAGTTTTCTTATCTTACCTAGGTTCACCTTGACACCCACCATTGTTCCCAGACAAATAACTGAGTTTTGATTTCAGCAAAGTTTAGGCAGAAAGGCATATTCCCTGCTGTGGGATTAGGCATTTTATTTACAGAAAAATGATGCAGGACCTGATATTGTGTACCAGTAGGAATCAGAGAAATATTTATGACAGTAAATCTTGAGCTTGGGGGACTGTGAGGAGCCAAAATATATAGCTGAATAAATTTGAATGTATGGTTGTTTAATCATTTCTCCATTAATCAAGTTTTTACAAGGTTGACAAGGACCTTTATCTGGTCCTAATGCACTGTTAGGATGGCTTCTTGGAACTCTAAACAACAGTAGCTTATACTAAATAAAATTATAGCAATTTCAACCTTGCCAGAGTATTGGGGAAAGGGTAAGAAAACTCAGGAAAGAGGCTTAAAAATAAATTTCTTTTTGTTAGCCTAGAAAACTCATTATCTGACTTTGTTCTCAAATATGAAACTATTATATGTATTAATATATGTATATTATAGAAGAAAACATTACTCACACAAAAACAATGGAGATGGTATCAGTGTAGAGGATACTGTAATCATTAAGGTTATCAGGAGCTGTGCTCTGTAGCAGATTTGACAGGAAAAGTTGCATGGGAATGCTAGAAATCCAAACTAGTAGAAACCAGATGCCTGTACTTACCTATAAAAGAAGAGTTTAAATAATATTCTAATGGGAAACAATACCAGGGTGCCATGTTTTACAATGATCAATAATGCTTAATAATACATGATAGTGTTCCTATGGGAGAGACAGATGTTGATTTGAAAGAGTATTTATTGTTTTATTTCTAGAAGCAGAATAAACTCAAGAGCTATCATTGCTACCACAATGGAAAATCATGATCCCTCTCCCAGTTTCCACATTAAAAGCAATTTGCAAACTAGAAAAATCATTTTAAAAAAATTATTATCTGAGGAAACTCTTAGACAATAAATATTGCTTTAATTCTTCCTGAGGAAACAATAAAACAACTGTGGCTATTTGCCAGTTTAGAACACAGTAGGGAAAAAAGAATATGGAGACTTTTTGAGAGAAACTAAAAACAGAGTTTAAGGTGACGCAGATGCTGAAATCCTTAAAGTGTCTTTATCCTTCCCTGCATCCTAATTAGGTGTTTTGTTTTGTTTTGTTTTTTCTTAAGCTAGAAACAAAGGGGCAGAGAGACAGGCTCCCACATGCACCACCACTGGGATCCACCCAGCAAGCCTCCTACCAGGTGATGTTCTGCCCATCTGGAGCTGTTACTTTGTTGTTTGGCAATCAACTATTTTAGCACCTAAGGCGAGACCATGGAGCTATCTTCAGCACCTACCTGGGGCCAACTTGCTCCAATGGAGCCATGGCTTCAGGAGAGGAAGAAAGAGATAGAGGGAAGAGAGAGGTAGATGAGTGCAGAACCAGATGGTCCCTTCTCCTCTGTGCCCTGACTGTGAATCAAACCTGAGACTTCCATACGCTGGGTCGACAATCTACTGCTGAGCCAACATGCGAGGACCTGAAAGTTTTTTAAGCTTGCAACTATTTCTGAAAATTTACAGATGAACCTCTTTGCTGTAGCAGACTAAAAAGGTGGGTGATGACTCCACTATTCTTTGTTCTAACAATGACTGAGGTCACCTATAATTCCCTCTATTTAAACTTTCATATTTGGAACACATGAAGGGGCCTTTGATTCTTATCTAAATGCTACAAGGGGCTATTTAATAGATCAAAAGAGTTTAATTCTACACTTGTCACCTCCCTAGAGTGCCCTCATAAGTAAAAGAAAATTAACAAAATAGAATTTTGATCAGGTTACGTCTCTAAAATAACTCCCTCATGACAATTAATTCATATAAGGATAAGGTTTTGCAGGTTCATCCCTCTGACCATGTCTTCAGCCATAGTGAGCAACCCTCTGCAAACTCTCTGTAATAAAGCCATACATTTTCTTTCAGTTTCTTAAATATATTGAACTCCTTCTATCCACATAACACCAATCAGCTATACTTTCTTTTTATTTTGATTCCCTCTACTGCTTGCCCTTTGTCTAACTAGTTCTTACTACTTTTCCTGTTTAAAATAATAAATCACTTCCTTAAAAAAGCCTCCCTAATTCCCAAGAATATAAGTCTTTGTGTTTATCACAATTGTAATTAAGTCTGTGCATGTGTACTTCTACAGACAATTATTAGTTAAGGCAGAAACTATGTCAGTATATTTTTTATTTTATATCATATCCTATAATATTTTCAATTTTTTAAAGTTTTAGTCAAGAAAAACTTTTTTAAATTTTTATTTATTGATTTTAATAGAGAGAGAATGGAGAGAGACAGAGAAAGGGAGAGAATCTCAATTTTGTTCCATTTATTGGTTCCATCATTGGTTGATTCTTGTATGTGCTCTGACCAGATGGAACCCGTGACCATGGCATATTGGCACAACACTCTAACCCATTGAGATACCCACCACGGCTAAGAAAATTTTTTTAAATAAATAAATGTATGAACCAATGTAAGCCAAACATATTACATTAAAAAAAAAACTTCTGAGTTGGTAGAAATAACCTAGGCAAATTTATAGATTTATGAACAAACTCAGCATATGCAGCAGGCTCTTAGAACATAGGACACAAAAGTAAAATGGCTAGAAAATACAGAGGGTACAGAAAGAAGAAACATAAATAGCAAAGTCAAGATTTGAATTTGAACCAAATGGCAATAAGGATCCAATAAAGACATTTGAATCAAAAAATATGTTTCTGAAAGTGTAAAAGCACTTCTACATTTATATACATTATTTTATATTTTTAGTTATTTGAAATTTCTAATATTGACTATTTTACTTTATTATTATTGGACCTCTCAAAAATGAAATAGGAATGTCATTATAACTGAAGCATTAGAAGAAATATTACTTGTCTAAAAATTTATATGTATTATAACAAGTAGAAAAGTAAATAAAAACCTCTTGGAGAATGTAATTTGTTTTTTAAACAAGTTTTGCAAAGATCTAAAATCAGGAGAAAATGCCAAATAAACAAGTGAGAAACTCAGAATAAGTAAATATAAATGGGTTTTCAGATTAAAAAAAAGTTATTTACAGGTTAAATTAGTTTGGGGAACTGTGAGAACCATATAAGTGGCAACTCTAAAAGCCACTGTGCCCATTTTCCCCCAGCCAAAAATAATACACAGTTATAAAAATAATTAATAATAATAATAAAAAGACTTACAGCTTTGTCACTGTGTCATGATGTTAATGACTAGAATTCCGGAAATATTAGCTGGCCCCAACTGTTACAGTCCCTACTCCCTTTCTATTTCTATACTTCATCTATTAAAGCAGTAAACCTAATGTATAACAGATAAATTACCAATTTTTTAACAATTTAAATGATTTTCCATTCCTGTAATGCTACTACATCAAGTAAATGCTACATATAGGTATTGTACAAAAGAATTCTTGTCAATGGATCTTTTCTTATTTAGATGTGTGGTTTCACTAACTGACATTACACATCACTTGTGTTCAGAATCAGTATTGTATGCACATTGAACTTGAATTCTAAAATGGCAACAGTGGTACCTTTCTGAAAAACAATAAAGGAGAGAAAGATTTTTAAAAATACAATTGTATATGTGAGAAGCAAGATGATGTTCAAGCCTGACCTGTGGTGGTGCAGTGGATAAAGCATCGACCTGGGACCACTGAGCTTGCCAATTCAAAACCCTGCACTGGTCTGGTCAAGGCACATATGGGAGTTGATGCTTCCAGCTCCTCCCTCCTTTCTCTCTTTCTCTCTCTCTCTCTCTCATTCTGTGTCTCCTCTCTAAAATGAATAAAATAAAAAGAAATTTATATATATATAAAAAAGATGATGTTCAATAAATAAATGAACAGGTCAGAAAAATAATGATTAAGGAACAGACAGAAAAAGATTTAAGAGTAAATTTAAGGTTACAAGAGTTAGACAACTCTTTGCTGATCACTACAAATTTATTGTAAGTTAGAAGAGTAGAAATAATCCACTCAGGAAATTTTGAGGTTATTTCTTAAAAGAGAAAAAAACTAGGGAGAAAAGTATAAAAATTAAATTGGTTGAGTTGGTTAAAATAAAACCAATAAAAAAAAGCACAGTATTTTCTTTTTTGAGAAGCCATCCTGTGGTTTCAGTTTCTTCTGAAGACAGATATTAATTTGCTACCTGTGTTAGTTTCCATTGCTGCTGTAAAAAACTAATTTCTACAAACTTGGAGGCCTGGAGCAATAGAAGTGTATTATCTTACAGTTCTTGGGCATTACTGAGCTAACATCAAGATCTTGGGTTCTGGCTGTCCCTTCATGTGACTCTAGGGGAGATTTGATTCCTTGTTTTATTCACCTTCTAGAGGCTTGCCACATTTTGTGGCTCATGGCTCTTTACCATCTTCAAAACAGCATCTTTAAGTCTTCCTCTGACTCTTCCCCTCTTGCCTTCCTGTTTCACTTACAAGGACCTTCATGATTACACTGAAACCATATGGACAATCTAGTATAGTTTGCCATCTCATGGTGCTTAAATCAATCACATAAAAGTCCATTTTCTTATGTAAAGTAAGTATTCACAAATTTCAAAAATTATGAGTTGGGTATCTTTGAAGGACCATTGTTCTGCCTCCCACAAAATCATTATTTATTTCAACATACTCAAATTTTCTCAGAAATATGTGTAATCCCAATTAAAAACTCATTTCCCTTCAGTGCTCTCTATCCTCACTGGTCATTTCAGTACTATAACCAGTCTGTTTCTTACCTCTCAAAACGTTCAATATAACTCAATCAACAGTAGTTTCAAGAAGATGACGCTAGAAAATAAAACATATACCTTGTTTTATTGCTCTTTGCTTTATTGATGCTTGTAGATACTGCATTTTTTAGAATTGAAGATTTGTGCAAACTTTGCATTGAGAAAGTCTATCGGCTCTTTTTCTTTTTCAATAGCATGTGCTTACTTTGTGTTACTGTGTCACATTTTGGTAATTCTCACAATATTTCAAATGTTATTATTTTGTATGGTTATCTGTAATCAGTGAACTTTGATCTTACTGGATAAAAGAGTTAAATGTAAGCCGTGAAACCATAAGCATCTTAGAAGAAAACATAATCAATAAGCTCTCCGACATTTCTCACAATATATTTGCCGATTTATCTCCATGGGCAAGTGAAATAAAAGGCAGGATAAACAAATGGGGCTATATCAAACTACAAACTTATTGCACAGCTAAAGACAATAAGAACAGAATAAAAAGACAAACCACACAATGGGAGAACATATTCGACAATACGTCTGATAAGGGGTTAATAACCAAAATTTATAAAGAACTTCTAAAACTCAACACCAGGAAGACAAACAATCCAATCAAATAATGGGCAAAAGAAATGAACAGAAATTTCTCTGAAGAGGACAAACAGATGGCCAATAGGCTTATGGAAAAAATGCTCAACATCACTAATCATTAGAGAAATGCAAATTAACACCACAATGAGATATCACCTCACACCAGTCAGAATGGCACTCATCAGCAAAACAACACAAAATAAGTGCTGGTGAGGATGTGGAGAAAAGGGAACCCTCCTGTACTGCTGGTGGGAATGAAGACTGGTGCAGCCACTGTGGAAAACAATATGGAGATTCCTCAAAAAATTAAAAATCGAACTGCCTTTTGACCTACCTATACCACTTTTAGGAATATACTCTAAGAACACCATAGCACTGTTCGAAAAGGAAATGCTTCCCCATGTTCCTGGCAGCATTGTTCACAATAGCGAAGATCTGGAAATAGCCCAAGTGTCCGTCAGAGGACGCTTGGATTAAAAAGCTTTGGTACATATATACTATGGTATACTACTCAGCCATGAGAAATGATGACATCGGATCATTTGTAACAACACGAATGGACCTTGATAACATTATATTGAGTGAAGTAAGTAAATCAGAGAAACACTAAGGACTATATGATTCCATACATAGATGTGACATAAAAATGAGACTCAGAGACATAGACAAGAGTGTGCTGGCTACCCGGGGTGATGAGGTGAGGGAGGGGGTATGGGGAGGGGAGGAGCACAAAGAAAACCAGACAGAAGGTGACAGAGGACAATTTGACTTTGGTTGATGGGTTTGCAATATAATCAAATGTCAAAATAACCTGGAAATATTTTCTCTGAACATATGTACCCTGATTTATCCATGTCACCCCATTAAAATTATTTTTAAAAAGACTTTGATGGAGATAGACAATGAGATTAATGTTGTTTTCATGCCTGCTAAGATAACATCTATTCTGCAGCATATGGATTAAGGAGAAATTTTCTCACTCAGCCTGATTTAATAAATGCATTTTATAAAGACAGAAGTGCTATAGCTAGTGATTCCTATGAATCTGAGCAAAATTAGTTTAAGATCTCTAATAAAAATTCACTATTCTACATGCCATCAAAAATAGTCAGAATTCATGAGAAGAGGACAAAATATCAACATTAACAGGAGTTTAGAAGAAGTTGATTCCACTCTTTATGAATGACTTGGAGGGATTCAAGACAGCACTAGAAGAAGTAACTACAATTACTTCTGCAGATCAACAGATATGGTGGACAGCAAGCAAAGATGAATTAGAAGTGAAGCCCTTAAAATGTGGTTAAATTGCTACTATCTCATGATGACTCTAATGGATAAGAAGTTACTGCCTATTGATGAACAAAGAAAGTGGTTTCTTGAGATGTATATAATTGCTCCTGGTAAAGACACTGTGGAGATTGTGGAAATAACAAAGGATTTAGAATATTACATAAACTTAGTTAATAAAGCAGTGGCAGGGTCCAGTTTTTAAAAGAAGTTATGCGATGTGAAAAAGGTTATCAAATGACAAAATCTTACTACGGAGAAATTGCTAGTGAAAGGAAGCAGACCAACGTGGCAAACTTCAGTGTTGTCTTATTTTAAGAAATTACCACAACCACCCAACCTTAGCTGTGACCGCCCTGATCAGTCAAGCAGCCATCGATGTCAAGACAAAACCCTCCGACAGCAAAAAGTGTTCTGCTTGCTTAAGGTTCAGATGATGGTTAGTATTTTTTAGCAATAAAGTCTTTTAATTATGACAGTACATTTTTTAAAAATAAATAATGCTATCTCATACTCAACAGACTACAATATTTCATAAACATAATATCTTATGCACTGGGAAACCAGTAAGTTTTGTGTGATTCCCTTTATTGTTATCTTCATTTTACTGGGTGTGGTGAATATGTGAGGTTTTTTTCTATGCTCTCACTGGAAGGAACTATAAAAGCAGAGTCCCTGCAAGAAGGGGATGGTGTCAAATTATTTCCATGTTTGACACCTGACTCTGCAACGTCCAGTTGGTTTGCCCCACGTATCTATTAGTCCAAGGGTTAAAAACAAAGTAAAACAACAACAAAAACAAGAGGTAGTTGAGTTGCTGGGGAACTATTACATATATAGGCTTTCAACTCTTAATACTGACCTTATATTCCTCTATTTTGTTCTTGTATAATTGGTGAGTGATGGTTTTATGAAGTAGCAAGTGGGCTCTGCAAGCTCCTGTAAGAAATGGAATAATACGTCTGGCAGGACTTTCTAAAATGGAGAGGCACTAAACTCCCACTGAGTTCAGTTTTGTGGATTTAGTTGCAATTCTAAAACAGCAGGAAAGGTTGCTTTACACATCCTGTAACATCCATGTGCTTAATGGACAATTGTTTCTAAACTCTGAGTCTGGTTAGAAATAATTTTTGTGTCTATGTTGCCTAGATGTGGTATGTAATCTAAGTCATCAAGGCTTATATCCTATCTGTAATTTTATTCTATTTAGCAAAGTAAAGGTCAATGTATTTTACTTTTTTTTCCATCCTTCCCATGAAAGACGTTTATTTAATTATATGCCATTGTCTTTATTTAGGTGGTCTAAGGTGTGCTAGAACCTGCTCAATCAGACTAATAAAGGTCCTGGAAATTCAGCAATTTGGCAAACCATATTAAATATAACAATTATTAAGCTAAAATTATCCTGAACTTGCTGTATGGTTCACAATTTTAGATATTTAGTTAATCATTCATGGATTGGACTAGATCTTTAATAACATGTCTTTAACAACAACAAAAATAAATATTCTCACTTTGTCTGAAGGTATATTTTCAGCCAAACCCACAAAGAGTTTTGAGCAAGCTTCTTAAAAACTATCCCTTGTCTATTTTCTTAAGAAACATAAATAGATGTATAGACATTATGTTAATAGAGAATCCTTTTCAATAAAGGAGTCTCTCCCTTTATTTAAAAGGTTGTATAAGAATTATTTTACACAAAAAAGCAATATACTAAAACAGTATTATCATGCTCCCTCAAAATAACTTTGCAGTTACTTTTACATGATTAAAAATTATACTGATAAAGAATTATATAAAATCTGTTTCTGACTTTGTCACAGCAATAGTTTTGATGGAGTTACTATTCTCCTTATTGTGAACATATGCGATAATATGTACTAATAGTATTTTAGATCATTGTGACAGGTTAATCATTTGTTTTTCTTTCAAAGCATTTTTAAAGTTTGTTTGAGCCAAAACAGATGACATATGCTAGAGAGCAAGATCTCAAATGCTCCCACTTGATTTTCTTAACATATGTGTATTTCCTCTAATTTTACTAAAACCTATACAAGCACTTTTTATAACCCTTAATTTTGTCACTTATTTACTTTTTTTCCTTGTTCTAATACTTTATGTGTATTCTTAAATTTACTTTTATTGTTGTTTCTCCTTGTTTCCTTAGTGTTCTCAAAAGCTTTGAGCTTTATGGAGTAAGACAGTCTATAAATAGGTAAAGTATTAGGTAAAGTTATACAAAATATGTTATTTGTCTGTATTTTATACCCATACAAGATAAAGTAAATCAAGTTAAGTAAAAGTAAAATATGATAAACAGTTGAGCACTTATTTTAGTTCACCAGGATTGGGCCTCCTTCTATCTTATGGGCTGGGATAATCGCGGGAGTAGATAAAACCCAAGTGGTTATATAAATAGGAACAACTTTTATTTTCACCTTGGCAAATGTAATCTGAAGAAAATAAATGAATAGGTTAAACAAAATAACTACAACATTGAAACTGTATAAAATCAGGATTAGGAAGAGAACTTTCAAAAGTGTAATGTGCAAATAACACTTTATTATCATATTTGTATTGGTATTGTACTTGTATATATGAAATTATCACTTTGTATTCTTAATTTTCATTCACTAAACAATAAACTTACATAGGAAAAATGTACTGACCTTGTCAAATTCAAGGATTCATTTTGAATTATGTTGCAGTCTTTAAGAAGTGATTGATATTTTTCTCTTTTATCAGCTAAGATATACTTTAGGAATATTCACTTATGTATTGAATATTTTTCCAACTAGACAGTTAAAGTCACTGATCTTCTTTTGTTTAGCAGAAGCAAGATTTTATTTTATGGTCTTAACAATGATACTTTAGACTTGTTGTACTATCATGTATTGGGGCAGTTTGTCAATTCTACATAAAAATAATCCTTCTATATGATTATACTTTATCAAGATACTAGTTTAAGCCACAGTAGGAAATGAGAAGCGGCAATTAAACTTGCTGAGGTGAAGAGATTGCAATATGTGGAACATTAATAGTGCATCAATGCAACACCATTAGTGTAACAAATGCATTTGACAGTATAATTTCTTTTTAAAAGATGGTTTTAAAAGAGTAATGATTCACCAACATTTATCTTACAATGAAGACAGAAGATTTAATTTGCCATTGTCTATTTTATTCTTTCTGATATTTTGTTGTGTTTCTCTTGATAAAAATGTTACATGCATACTTTTTAAACTTTGAATAGTTCATGATCTAAATTCTATTTTTTTAGATTCCTAACATTACAGAATAGCTGCTACTTGGCTCAGTTTTGTTATTTTCAAAAAGTGAGATTTTCCTATGGAAGAACAGTTTGTAAATCCATTTAGTTAAAATCTTTCAAACTCTTTATTTGGTGTTAGTAGAACTTATCCTGATGGTGACATGTTTACAAAGAAGATTTCTAACTGAAGTGGCATTTTCTTCAAGAACTATTCAATAAATCACATTGTGTTGGAAAATAGTTTGATTTATTTTACCACTTACATAGAAAAAGTTTTGATTTAGAAAATGCCTCTTTGCTATATTGTAGCATAGATGATTAGGACATTTATTGACACTCTCTTGATGTATAAAATATACAATGTTTAACTTTAAACAAGCTTCTGCTATTTTCTTGTAATCAAAATTACCCTTTGACAGTTTGATGAGGCACTAGCAAGTCATAACTTATCTCAGAACAAAAGAAGTGCTTCAGCCAGAAATACATTTTTTCAGTAACTTCTCTAAAAATAATTATGAAATAAGTCATAAAATGTAATGTACAGCATAACGTATAGAATAAATAACATTATAATAATGATGCACAGTGAAAGGTAGTTGCTACACTTATTATGGTGATCACTTTGTAATGTGTATGAACATTGAATCTCTATGTTGTATACCTAAAAGTAATGTAATACTGTATTTAAATTAGAATATAAAATAAATTAATCTTTTAAATAACAATGAATCTAGGAAACCTATTATGTGGAGTATTTAAATTTCAGAAATAATATAAGAAAGACTATTTATAACAGACAGTGCTCCTTCTACAAAGTAATAAACTTAAGGATAGACATAAAAGGAGAAGAAAATAAAGTGCTACTTATAATAGAATCCTGCAAGTATTCAGACAAAAACTTCAGGTATAGAAAGAGGGGGGAAAATCAAATTTGCCTAAAATTTTCTTCGTGACATAAATGGCAGGGACAATAAGATGTCTATCCAAATTTAAATGAAAAAAAATATGCTATAAACCAAAATTGCCACACCCAACCAAATATTTTGACTGGAATAAAAGCATCATAAAGACAGTTATAGATCAAAAAGAACTCAAAAAGGGAGTAAAAAGAACCCTTTCAGAATAAAGTACTTGAAATTATGGGCTAAATTAATAAAAAATGTATCAGAATAAAAAATATATTTTAAAAAAGCTTTGCTTTTGACCTTTTGAAATAATCAATGTATAGATACAAACCTAATAATTTATTTAAATATGCTTAGAGAATTTGTTTTATCATTTTACTTCAGAAACTGTTAAACAAATTATTTGAAGTGAAAGTGATGAAGATTGTAATCCCATCTTATTGTAAATTATTTTGGGGAATGTATTCAGAAACATTAAGTCTATTATTTTTGAAATTATATTCTCTATTATCAATATACTGATATTAACAAATATATTATTGCTTATTATAATATATGTCCCAGAGCAGTGCAAAAATAAAGGATTTATTGCATATGTCCCTAAACTGCTCCAACCAGAGCCCTTATCACATAGAATTGCTCTGGTGTGTTTGATTGTTGTGGTGGCCTAAACAATTACAAAGGTAACATTAAGCATTGCTTATCTTAGTTCACCATAACAAATAACATTAATATTTATTTTATTTTTATTTTTTACAGGGACAGAGAGAGAGTCAGAGAGAGGGATAGATAGGGACAGGCAGACAGGAACGGAAAGAGATGAGAAGCATCAATTATTAGTTTTTCATTGCCGTTGCGACTCCTTAGTTGCTCATTGATTGCTTTCTCACATGTGCCTTGACTGCGGGCCTTCAGCAGACTGAGCCACCCTTTGCTGGAGCCAGCAACCTTGGGTCCAAGCTGGCAAGCTTTTGCTCAAGCCAGATGGGCCCGCGCTCAAGCTGGCAACCTCGGGGGACTCAAACCTTGGCCTTCTGCATCCCAGTCCGAGGCTCTATCCACTGTACCGCCGCCTGGTCAGGCTAACATTAATTTTTAAAAGTGTGATATATTGGAGAATATTACCAATATAAGACACAGAGACATAAAGTTGAGTGAGCAAATACTGGTGGAAAAATTGCACTGATAGGCTTATTCATGTCAAGATTGCTTCAAACCATCAATTTGTAAAAAGCATAATATCTGAGAAACACAATAAAATTTAGTACAATAAAATTAGAAATGGCTGTATGATAAAATAGAGAAAGAACAACCCCAAATGGACAGACTAAAAAACCAGATTGGTTTTATTTTCATTTAAAATTCCTCCAATCAGGCTAATGAGGGACAAGAAGATAGAATAGAAACTCAAAAGTTAAAATATTTGTACTATGAACTAATTTATGTTCAAATTGTCAGAAAGCCTAGGGTACCTGTAGAATATATAATGTGTAACAGGAAAAGAGAACACGACCGCTCATCGTTGCAGAAAATAATGAAGAGAAAACAAAATATATATGTATGTAATAATCATATATATTCATGTAATATTAAATTTAATAATACAATTTAATTTAAATTACTCTTCCTCAGCATATAAAGTAATTCATTCCGTTAGACTATAATTAAACTTACACAGTCCCCACATAGGTTGGTCTGATAAAACGAGTAAGTGTTAACTGTGGCTTAAAAAAGAAACATAAAAAGTTAAAATGAAGTACATATCTGTCAAAGTATCACATAATGAAAGTAAGAGAAAAGTATACATTGAGCTTTCAGACTACATATCTCAGAACCATGTAGGTGATTGGTCTTAACTCTTAATAACCATACCTCCTAAACACATATTCAGAAAGAATTTTTTATTTATATTTTAAGACACTCTGTGATTAAAAAACAAATATTTAAAAAGGAGTTTAAATAAAAAGCTTAAATTTATAGCAATTGATTTTATATTTAAATATAAAACCCTGGCCCTGGTCAATTGGCTCAGTGGATAGAGCGTCAGCTTGGCGTATAAATGTCCCAGGTTCAATTCCCACTCTAGGCATACAAGAGAAGCAACCATCTGCTTCTTTTCCATTCCTTTTCCACAGCCAGTGGCTTGATTGGTTAGAGCATTGGCCCTGATGCTAAGAATGTCTCAGTTGGTCCAAGCGCATCAACCTCAGGCACTAAAAAATAACTTAATCGATTCAAGCATGGGCCCCAGACATGGGTGGATCCTGGTCAGGGCACATGCAAGAATCTGTCTCACTATCTCCCCTCTTCTCATTAAAAATAATAAATAAATAAATAAATAAATAAATAAATAACCCTAACTTAAAAATAAATAATGCCCCCTTTACTATCCTGAATTTGGATCTTGGGCAACTGCTCTCTTTCTATCTTTTTTCCCACTGAATCCCAAACATTTACTTGTATGACCCTAGCCAGAGTATGCTCGTAATTATAACTGTAGCATCTTCATTATCTCAGTTTCATACATTCCATTTGGGCATCAAAACCTCTTATATTTCCAGCTCTTTCTCACTATTGCTTCAACTCTGACAATCTTTTAACCTACATCCCATAATGCCACTATCTTTGTGCTGCTTTTCATCTTTGTCATGTATTCATTTCATATCTTCATCCACTTAATTTCCTAGAAAGTTATTGTTGTATGAACTGTCAATTTCATTGCTTCTATTTCGTTAAATCATGCTTGCCTATAAAAGAAAAAAAGAGTATAGATAACCCAGATAATTTGACTTCTATGTCCATTGACTCTCAGTTCTACCCAAAGTCAGCTCGTTATTCATGTGTTCTAGCTCTTCTACTCTCACTTGCTCAAAGACCACACTAGTATATAAACATGATTATATCACTCTCATCTTAAAGCCAATGAAAATGAATCTCTCTCAGACCACTCTTTCCTTCTCAACTATTACCCTGCTATTTCTCTGCTCCTTCTGCTTGGAAATTATTTTAAAAGTTGTCTGTATGAGCTAATTTTAACTATCCTTATTGCTTTTCTCTAAATTTATTTTTATTAGACTTTCAACCACAATGTTCCACCAAACCTGATTTCAACAAAAACAGTGACCTCCACTTCATTATTGCAATAACCAATTCTTAGTCATCATGTGACATATCTTACCGAAAAACATATAAAAACATGGCCAAATTGTATAAGGCTCACAGACTACCATTCTTAATTGCTTTCTCTGCTATATCACAAGGCAGTTCAGTGATCAGGTGTTGTCCGGGGATATGGTCTCATGTGCAACTCAACTGGGGAAGAATCTGCTTTCCAGTTGCTTTGTTACTGGCAGCATTTATTTCGTTGTAAACTATTAAACTGAGGTCTTCAGTTTCTTGCTATTTGTCATCAAAAGGCCATCCTCAGTTACTTGCCATGAATGACTTCCCAATATTCCCTTTCTCTTCTTCAAAGCTGACAAGGAAGAGAAAGCATGCAAGAGGGTATTACAATTACACATAATCATATACAGGATGTTATACATACATCTTATTAACTTTGCTGAATTTTACTGGTTAGAAGTGAATCACAGATTTTGTACACACTCAAGATGAGGGTATTTCACAAGAAACTGGACAGTAGAAAACTGGATCATGAAGTCACTTTGTCTTTCATAATACTGTTTTAGTAATTTAAATTTATTAACTTCATGTTTATTACCACTTTAAAGATAATAAAGGAATGACATTAGAGAAATGACAGCATAAGAGATACTCTCAATCTTTCCCCTTGAAATTTCAAAAAATTCAACAACTAAACACAGAGAAATATCTCAGGAGCACCTGAAATATACACACACCAAGTAAAGGTATGATTGGGTGAAAGGTGGCTTAAGGTATAATTCACTCAGAAGGGAAAAAGACAAAGGATGGGGTATTTCACTTTCCTCACTGATCTGAGGAAGAAGCACTTTTGTTTGGAGCAAGGCAAAGTGGAGAGACTGAGATAAAGGGGAGGGAGCTGAGTTAGGGTAGGTGCTCAAACAAAAAAGAGGACACCAGTTCTGCCTGAGATTGTGGATGCTGAACAAGTGCATGGGCAGTGGTCTCCATCTGAAATTGTTAGCACTGTGTGCCATGTGGGCTGGTTCAAGTGTCTGTGTGCATTGCTAGAGTCATGGAAGCTGGACACATACGTGGCTTACCGCGGGCTCCCGAACTACATGGAAGAAACCCAAGGAGATCAGGCTGTGGTGCGCTGAGGCCTGCTAGATCTGCCTGTTGGTCCATAGAGTTTTGCCTGTGTGTAACAGAGAGGTGCACCATATGCGATCTACACCCCACCCTGCCTGCTCTTGCTGGTGGCTCTCATTGCCACTGTCTTACCCAGAACTGTGCTTTGAGTGGTACAGGAGGAAGGACCTAACTACACAAAGTTCCCCTTGCTGTGCAAACAATGGCTGAAGCGGACCCCACAGCTAAGTCTTCAGGCTGCTAGCTCCAGGGGGAGAGAGACATGGGAAGAGGAGCCTGAAGAACTGAGACTGCCATTGCTAGTGACATAAAACTGCAAAGCCCTAACAAGCCTCACCTACCAATAGAACTAAGGCCTAGCCTAAGTCATTGCCACAGACCTCTGCCAAATATCCCCACAGAGCCAAAACTTGTAGCACAGCACCACCTGTTGAAAAAAAGAAAGACGTTATCTCTCAAAACAAGGAAAAAATGCGTTTTTAAATAATTTTGTCATTTTTTTCTTTTTTCCTTTTTCTCTTCTTTCCTTTTTTTTTCCTTTTGAACATTATAATTTATAGTAGTTAAATTTTCATTCACGTTTTTATGTGAGGGTTTTATTTCTGAAACATTTACTTTATTATTTCATTGGTTTGTTCTTTTTTCTTTTTCTTTATCTTTTTTTACTCTTTTTCCTTTTCTTCTCTTTTCTCTTTTTTATTTATTTATTTATTTTTGTGCTTTATTTAAACATCATTTATCATTAAATCATTATATTTTAGACTCATATTTCTCTTTGTGGCATTTTGCATGTTTTTTACTTCAGTTTTTCCTCTTTTTTCATTTCTCTTAGTTTTTTCTCTGTAATTTTTGTTCCACTTATCATTATAAAATTTTCATTTCTTCAGTGTATCTTTTCAATTTTTATCTTATTTTATTAATTATCTCTTATTAGTGTTATTAACAATGCCATCAAGAAAAAATAAATCAAATATCATGGATATAAAAGACAGAGACATAGTTCAGATAGATGATAAAAAATCTCTAGAAAAGAATTTCAATTACTTGGAAATCTTGGAGTTACGGTAAATGACAAAGAATTCAAAATTGAAGTTCTAAGAATACTCAGTGAAATACAAGAAAGCACTGAAAGGCAATTTAATGAGCTCAAACAACAATTTAATGAACAGAAAGAGTAATTCATGAAGAAAATTGAAACTATAAAAAGAAACCAAGGAGAGATGAAAAACTCAATATATGGACTGAAAAATGAGTTAACAAGCTTAGCTAATATAACAGCAAGATAGGGGAGAGAATTAGTGACATAGAAGATAGGCAACTACAGATAGTACAGAGAGAAAAGAGACTCACCAATTTAAAAAAATGAGAAAGCCCTGCAAGAATTGTCTGACTTAAGCAGAAAGAGCAATATGAGAATAATGGGTAAATCAGAAGGAGTAGAGAGAGAAAAAGGAGTGAAGAACATATTCAAACAAATAATCAATGAGGAACTCCCATGCCTGTTGAAAAACGTAGAGCCTTAAATCCAAGAAGCAAACAAAACATCAAGTTACCTTAACTCAAACAGACCTATTCCAAGATAGGTACATTATAAAAAAATTACCACTAATCAATGACAAAGAAAAAATTCTCAAGGCAACTAAGGAAAAGAGGAATACACGAAATAAAGGATGAAAACTTTCCAAGTCTGTGGAAAGAACTAAAGCCTCAAATTCAAGAAGCAAACAGAACACCAAGTTATCTTAACACTAACAAACCTACTCCGAGGAACATCATAATGAAACTGGCACAAATCGATGACAAAGAAAAAATTCTCAAGATAGACAGGGGGAAAAAAAGAAGAATATAACATATAAAGGAAATCCCGTTAGATTATCATCAGATTTCTCAGCAGAAACTCTACAAGCTGGAAGAGAGTGGACCCCAGTATTTAAAGTACTGAAAAAGAGGAACTACCAGCCAAGAATGCAATATCCATCAAAGCTATTCTTTAAATATAAAGTGGAAATAAAAACATTCACAGATATAGAGAAAATGAGGAAATTTATCATCAGAAAACACCCCCTTCAGGAAATACTAAAGATCGTTATTTGACCAGATATAAGAAACAAAACAAAACAAAATCCCAAGTAAAAGTTCCAACAAATCACAATAAAAACAAAGATAATCTGTGTAAACCAAAAAGGGGAGAGGACAAAGATTAGCAGTAGCAAAAGAAGATGGAGTATAGAAGTACTCATAAAATAATGGACTACAATAAATATGATATATACAGTGTGTCCGTAAAGTCATGGTGCACCTTTGACTGGTCACACGGTCAAAAGTGCACCATGACTTTATGGACACAATGTATATATATAGTTTAATTACCTAATGGTAACCACCCCTGAAAATACTGAAATATTGAAACACCTAGCTTAAAAAAAGAAGAAACAGAGAGAAGTACGAAATACAACCAAACAGAAACAAATATCAGAAAAACAAAAGAGAAGAACCAAACAAGAAACAGAGCTATCAAAAAGCAATATATAAAATGGCAATAGGAAACCTTCAAGTGTCAATAATTACATTAAATGTAAATGGATTGAATTCACCAATAAAAAGGCACAGAGTAGCAGAGTGGATAAAAAATAAAAATTCAACTCTATGCTGTCTTCAAGAAACAAATCTAATCTACAAGGATAAAACAGATTCAAAGTAAAAGGTGGAAAAATTATTCTTCAAGAAAATAATATAGAAAGAAAAGAAGATGTACCCATACTCATATCTAACAATGCTGACTACAAGACAACAAAGGTAATCAGAAGCAAAGATGGTCATTTTGTAATAATAAAGGGGACATTAAATCGAGAAGACATAACACTTCTTAATATATATGCACCAATCCAAGGAGCACCAAGGTATATAAGACATCTACTAACTGATCTAAAAGTAAAAACTGACAAAAATACAATTATATTTGGAGACCTCAATACACCACTCATGACTCCAGGTCATTCATTCAAACAGAAAATTAATAAAGAAATATTGGCCTTAAATAAAACAATAGAACAATTGGATATGACAGCCATCTACAGGACATTTCATTCCAAAATGTCAGAGTACACATTTTTCTCCAGTGTACATGGAACATTCTCAGGAATTGACCATATATTGGACCACAAAACTAACATCAAAAAATTCAGAAAGACTGAAATTATACTAAGCATATTCTCTGACTATAAAGCTTCAATTGGAACTAAAGTTCAACTTCAAAAAAGAAGTAAACAAACCCACAAAAATATGGAAATTAAACAACATACTTCTAAAACATGACTGGACCAAAGAAAAAATAAAAGCAGAAATCAAAGATATATACAGACAAACAAAAATAATAACACAACATATCAGAATCTCTAGGATGCAGCAAAAGCAGTAATAAGAGGGAAGTTCATATCACTACAGGTTTATATGAGAAAACAAGAGAGAGCCCAAGTAAACAACTTAACAACACATCTTAAGGAACTAGAAAAAAAAAGGCAACCCCAAAACCAGCAGAATAAAGAGAATAATAAAAATAAATGAAATAGAGAATAGAAAAACTATAGATGTCAATAAAACAAGAAGCTGATTCTTTGAAAAGTTTAACAAAATTAATAAACCCTACGCCAGACTAAGGTAAAAAAAGAAAGGACTCATATAAACAAACTCTGAAATGAAAGAGGATAAAGTACCACAGATATCATAGATATACAAAGGATTGTTTTACAATAATATGAAAAACTGTATGCTACCAAATTTAACAATCTAGAAGAAATGAATAAATTTCTAGAACAATACAATCTTTCTAGAGTGAATCATGAGGAGGTAGAAAACCTAAACAAACCCATAAGCAAGGAAGAAATAGAAACAACTATCAAAAACCTCCCCCAAAAAATGAAAGCCTTGGGCCACATGGCTATACTAATGAATTCTATCAAACATTTAAAGATTTGGCTCCTAGTCTACTGAGTCTTCCAAAAAGACTTGAAGAGAAAACAATACTTCCAAACACATTTTATGAGGCCAACATAACCCTCATACCAAAACCTAGCAAGGACAACACAAAAAAGGATAACTATATAGACCAATATCTCTAATAAATACAAATGCAAAAATCCTAAACAAAATACTAGCAAATCAAATACAACAACACATTAAGAAAGTAATTCACCATGATCAAGTGGGATTCATCCCAGGTTCACAAGGATGGTTCAACATACATAAAATAACAATGGGAACATTTTTTTTTCATTTCTGTTGCATGAGATTTTAAAACTGTTTCTATATATTTCTGCATCACTGACCCCAAATATAAAATTCATTTTTAAGAGCATGCTCCAGTTTTTATGCAATTTTTATTTATTTTTGTTACAGTTAATGGCATGCATTGGTTTTTAAATTGGAGTTAAAGGGCAACAACTCTTGGATTGAACATAACCATAAGGCAATTAATGTTTTACAAACATCACTTTTACATAATTGTAGCTGTTTTTAAATGTAAAAAAATTATTATTTGATTAAAACACCCTCTTATTTTGTTTTAAGATTGAATCATGGCTTCTCCAAGTAGGCGTAAACGTAAGAATAGTCCTGACACCTTCTGTTATATATGTGGCTGTTACACACTTCAACATCAAAGGTGCAACATTTCATCATTTGTGACACATGAATATAGTGCCTATTTTCAAGTTCCCCTTGGCAATCAAGACAAGAATTGGGCTCCTCATATTGTGTCGCATAATTGTGAGGAAATACTTCATGACTGAATAAAAGGAAAATGCAAAGAAATGCCTTTGGTATTCCCATGGTTTGACATGAACCTAAGGACCACCTAAGGATCTGTCTGATTCATACAAAGGACATCAACAAGAAAAAATTGGCATATAATTTCATATACTAATATTCCTTCAGCAATACGGACTATCCCACACTCTGAGATACTCCTGGTTCCAGTTTTTAATGGTTTTATTTCTTCTAAGGATGAAGAAAGTGAACATGGTGATCAAGTGTATTTGATAAGATGCATGTGAAAATGGTTGTAGAATCTGAAGGGTCTTCTTCTGATGTCAAGCAGTCATTAACCCCTCAGAAGTTTAGCCAACCCAAATTAAATAACTTAGTAAGAGTTTTGAGTCTATCAAGGAAATAAGCTGAGTTATTAGCCTCCAGGTTTCAAGAAAAAAATGTACTTCATTAGTCAGCTAAAGTATCCCATTTCAGGAAGTGTGAACAAATTTTTGTGGACTTTTTTTTTTAAAGACAAACACTTTGTTTACTGTCATGATACCAGTAGTCTTCTCAGCCAGCTAGGTGTTACCACTTATAGTTCAACAGAATGGTGGCTATTTTTTGACAGCTCTCACTGGAGTCTGAAATGTGCTCTCCTACAGAACAGTAATGTTTATGCAGCGGTTCCAATTGGTTATTCAACTCATCTGAGAGAAGATTATACTGATATACAAATTGTTTTTGACTTTCTAAAGTATGAGGAGCATAACTGAATCATTTATGTGGATCTTAAAATGGTAAATTTTCTGCTTGGACAACAGAGAGGTTTCACAAAGTATCCTTGCTTTCTGTGTTTGTGGGACAGCCAAGCATGGAAGAAACACTGGATACAGAAGGAGTGGCCAAAATGTGAAGCTCTGGAAATGGGGATACAAAATATTGTGAATAAACCTGTAGTTAATCAAGACAGAATCATTTTTTCCTCACTTCACATCAAATTTATCTTAATGAAGTAGTTTGTCCAGGCTTTTAATAGAGAAAGTGAATGCTTTCAACATATTTCTGCTTCTTCTGTTTTTCCTTTTGAGAAAATAAAAGTAGGTATATTTGATGGACCTCAAATTCAAACCCTCATACGTAATGAAGAATTTGCCAAAAAGATGAATAAGGAGGAGAAAGTGGCATGGCAGTGTTTTGTGGCAGTTACAAAGAACTTTCTTGGCAACAAAGAAGCAGAAAACGATGAACTTCTGGTTCAAAGAATGCTGTTGGATGTAACATGAGCATTAAGATTCACTTCTGAACAGTCACCTTGATAAGTTTCTCGAAAATCTTGGAGCTGTTATTGATGAGCAGACTACTGCTGGAGCATCAAACGAGATTGTCCTCAACAAGTACACAAACGCAAGAGCTACAAACACAAATTTTTGCCTCAAATTTAAATAAGTTTTCCGCTAATTTTATGATTAAAATAAGTGTTTTAATATGTACTATTCTGAAATTGTAGACAAATTCTGGTGCAATCATATCTTTTAGTGTATTAGTGCACTTACTGCATTATATAAATTGTTATATTTTTACAAAGATAATGCCCAAGAAGACATTCTACTTTATTTTGTTAAACTAAATGTTGAAAATTTTACTATAAGATGAAAACCTAAAATCTTGAATTGCAAAAACGTGTAGCTTACAGAGAAAAACTAATGTCAGATTTGAGATCAGCACACTTGAATTAGGTAAGACCAAGTGTTTTTGTGGATGCAACAAAGATTTTGTTCCCCAGTGTAACGTAATACACCATATGAACCAAACAAAGAACAAAAAATATCCTTGCTGACTTATCACTTTTAGATTTATTTATTCCTATCAATAAATGCAGAAAAGGCATTTGATAAAATACAACATCTTTTAATGTTTAAAACAATAAACAAAATGGGTTTAGAAGAAAAATATCTCAACATAATAGAGGCCATTTTTGATAAAACATCAGCTAACATTATATTAAATAGAAAATACTGAAAGCTTTTTTTCTGAAATTAGGAACAAGAAAAGGCTGCGCACTTTCTCCACACTTATCCAAAATAGTGCTTGAAGTTCTAGCCTTAGCAAACACAGAAGATAAAGAAATAAAATGCATTTATATTGGGAAGGAAGAAGTAAAGGTTTTACTTTTTGAAGATGATATGAACTTTGTATAGAAAACCCCAAAGACTCCACAGAAAGGTTATTAGAAACAATAAACCGATACAGTAAGGTCACAGGATACAAAATTAGTATACAGAAGTCTGTTGTTTTCTTATATGCCAACAATAAAACTTTGAAGAAAGAACTAAAAAAAAATCCCTTTTATGATTGCAACATAAAAAAATAATATACCTAAAAATAAATATAACAAAGAATGTAAAGGACCTATATAATAAAAACTACAAAACATTATTAAGCATTATTAATGGAAATCAAAAAAGACACAGTGAAAATAAAAAATATTCCTTGTTCTTGATAGGAAGAATAAATATAGTTAAGATGGCCAGATTATCCAAAGTAATATACAAATTTAATGTAATTCTCTTCAAAATTGCAATGTCATTTTTAAAGAAATGGAACAAAAAATTATCAGGTGTATATGGAACCATAGGAAACCCCAAATGTCAAAATAATTCTAAGAAAAAAAGCAAAGCTGGGGACATTACAATACCTGATTTTAAATTATACTACAGAGCCATGATAATCAAAACAGTATGGTATTGGTAGAAAAACAGAGACACAGACCAATAAAACAGAATAGAGAGCCCAGAAATAAAACCACATATATATGGTCAAATCATCTTTGATAAAGAAGCCAAAACCACACAATGGAGAAAAAAAAAGCCTTTTTAATAAATGGTGCTGGGGATAATTGGAAAGCCACATACAAAAGAATGAAACAACTACAATTTGTCTCCTTACACAAAAATTGATTCAAAATGAATCAAAGTCCTAAGTATAAGACCTAAAACAATAAATTACATAGAAGAAAACGTAGGTACTAAACTCATGGACCTTGGCTATAAAGAACATTTTATAAATTTGACTCCAAAAGCAAACGAAGTAAATGCAAAGATAAATGAATGGGACTACATCAGACTAAGAAGCTTTTGCACAGCAAAAGAAACTGTCAACAAAACAATCAGACAGCCAAGTAAATGGAAAATGATATTTTCAAACAACAGCTCAGATAAGGACTTAATATCCAAAACATGAAGAGAACTCACAAAACTCAACAACGAACAAGAAAACAATCCAATAAAAATATAGGAAGACGACATGAACATACACTTCTCCCAAGAAGAAATAAAAATGGCCAATAGATATATAAAAAGATGCTCATCTTCACTAACTATTAGACAGATGCAAATCAAAACTACAATGAGATACCACCTCACACCTGTTAGATTAGCTATTATTAACAAGACAGGTAATAAGTGTTGGAAAAGCTGTGGAGATAAAGGAGCCCTCATTCACTGTTGGTGGGAATGTAAAGTAGTACAACCATTATGGAAGAAAGTATGGTGATTTCTCAAAAAAGTTAAGACTAGAGCTACCATATGACCCAGCAATCCCTCTACTGGGTATATACCTTCAAAACTCAAAAACATTGGTACATAAAGACCAATAGAAGGAACATGCAGCCCATGTTTATAGCAGCATTGTTCACAGTGACCAAGACATAGAAACAACCAAAAAGCCCTTCAATAGTTGATTGAATAAAAAAGCTTTGGTACATATATACTATGGAATACTACTCAGCCATAAGAAATGATTACATAGGATCATTTATAACAACATGAATGGATCTTTGATAACATTATACTGAGTGAAATAAGTAAATCAGAAAAACTAAGAACTATATCATTCCATACATAGGTGGAACACAAAATTGAGACTTATGAACATGAACAAGAGTGTGGTGGTTACCAGGAAGAGGGGAAAGTATGAGAGAGGGGTGAGAAAGGGGAGGGGTTTAAAGAAAACCAAATAAGAGATGACAGAGGACGATTTGACTTTGAGTGATGGGTATACAACATAATCAATTGTCAAAATTATTTGGAGATGTTTTCTCTAAATCTATGTACTCCAGTTGATCAATGCCACCATGTTAATATTAATTGTGTAAATAAAATTAAGAAAAAAAAGAAAATAAATAAAGATAAGAAAACTCAATTACAGAGAGTTTAATAACTAGCCCTTACTGTTAGTTGTGTTATAGATAAGGCAGTCTGGGTCCAGGTTTTATTCCCTTAATTAACAACATTGTACTAATTTTACCTAGACTGAAAGTATTAGAAATTTAATTTTATGATAAAATTCAATAAAAATTTTTTGAGAGAAAACAGATGGCTTTCTTTTTAACATTTTATTTATATGACAACGAGGTTTTTTTGTTAAATCTAAATTATAGCATAGTAAGAATACAGAGAATCTTAGAAATAGTATTTAAAATGAATCTGGCCTATTTAATTTATTCATTTAATACTTATATATTTATTGCTATTAATTATTTTAAGCACTGAAAATAGAGTTGTAATAATTGTATCAGAAATTATAGGGCAATATTTCTAATATTGTCAATGTAGTAATAACTTTTTTCTTTTTTGGACATTTGGATACTAAAATAAAAGTCACATTTTTTGCAGCTAAGTATGACCATTGATTCAATTCAGAGCTGAAAGATGTCAGTGGAGATACTATATATATATATATATATATATATATATATATATATATATATATATATATGGCCTATAAAGAATCTGAAAAAGAGAGGAGGTGCAGATGTTTTTCCCTCTTCTTTTGGCTGACATACTGAAACAACAACTCCAGTTAGAGCACAAATATTGGACCAGAAGGTGGAAGTTGTGTTCTGCAGATGGCACACTAAATAGAAGTATAAACCGGATCTGCTATATTACACTTGGACTTTCCTTGTGAGAGAAATAAACTTTAATTTTCCTTTAGTCACTACTATTTAGGGCTTTTCTGCAAGTTCAAGCAAAAGCAAATTCACACTGATACAATCAATAAAATGAGAAGTAATAACTGAAGTGGGACACTGTTCTTATCCTCACAGAACTGTTCGTTCTCACTTAAAACATATGCCAAATGGTAGTGATCTTTTTAATCCTAAAGAAAACTTTTGTTGATTATTTAATGCTGATAATTATTTTAAAAAAGGTTTATATCCATTTCAGAGACAGACATTATTTTTAAAAACACTGAAAGCTTCTCAAGATTGTTTATTAGATTATAATATGACTAATTGGAATATGTTATAAAATATTCTATAATTATGTAATTAAAATGTAGACATGTCCTATAAACTAATCAAGCAGCTATCCCAATTTTTAAAGCTGTTGAATATATAAATATATCCCAGTAGATTGTAAATGTAAACTGAACATAAACTTAATTTTTTCAGCAAACAACTCTTTTAGCATTAAATGAGGTTTAATACAATGCATTAAACCACATTATTGCCCCACTCTTGAAATATGTTTTTCTTCAAATTGAGATAATGAGGACAGCTAAAGAGAAATACTAGGAAAAACAATCACATGTTATCTGTACAATGAATTGCACTTTACAGGTGGCTGGCTGAAAAACTAACAGGTCCTTATTTCTGTGGTAATGAATGCTAATATTTAAAGAAAGCAAATGCTAATGATTAGCAGTTCATTGCTGCTTGCCATAGTACAGTGAAGATTTCATCTTAATGGTAAGCAACTCAGTCTTTATACTACTACTATAGTGATATTTTCATACAAAATGCTATTATTTCATTTGTAATGGAGATCTTGTTGCTTCATAATTTTGTACAATGTAGTCATTGGCATTTTGGATAATGTTGCAAGTTTAAATAACTGCAATGATGCTTGAATGTGAGTTATACAGAAGGTACTTAAATAGAAAAAGGAAATTATGATTGTTAAATTATCATAACATTTCCTGTAAAACCATTTAAAAGGCAAATACATTTGTGTCAAGACAAACAAAATGTTTCATGAATGCTTAAATGAAGTAACTATTCTAAATGTTCTTCCATGTCTGATCCAGAGCTTTATTGTCCAGTTCATAACCAGATCAATTTCCAATCTTTTAAATAAGCATTGTTTAAGCACATTCATTTTTTCAAGTTATTTTGAATAAATTACTTTTTAAATTTACAAATTAAAAAAGTTAGTTTTCTAATTAGAAAGTCCACAGGATATTGGTGGAGAGTGGAGTTGATACTGTAGAGCCATGAACCACAATAAATATTTTACACAATGCATTTAGTTTCTGTTAAAAAGTGGAAGCTAATGTTTGTCTTGCTAAAATTTATCTATATGAGCTATTTAACACTATGCAACATGAAAATATTTCACCTCATATATATACAGATCATAGATCAAATTCTAAAGCTAGTTATTTGGATACTTACATTACAATATCTAAATGGAATCTTGCTTTTGTATCTTTTCCAGTGATATCTACTTTCCTCTGTCCTAGTCTGCTTCTCTAATTGTAGGCTTTCATGGTAATCATCTATAGTCATTATTATTTTGATGTAAAATACTTCAGTAATTTTTTTAAAATAATATTCTTTATCCATCCTGAAGGTCTATTTGTTATTCACTCATGACTGCCATCTGCTTTGTGGATGTTTTTCAGGACATCAGAGTCATTGTGGAATTTTTTCCTCCTTTTATGTACAGAATTATTGAAATCTATCTTATAACTCCAGTAAAAATATAAAGTCCAAGTGTTTAATTTCCTGGGCTAGAGGACATCTTACATCTATTTCACTGTTTTTGTACCACAGATGTTGGACTCTTTGGGCATAGTATTGTCTCTTCCTCAAGTGAGTTAATCAACTGAGGATCTCTGATTGACAGAATCTTAGTCTAGTTTTATTCATAGCATCCATTCAGTCTTTTCATTTTCTTTTTTAACACAGAACAAAAGAATTTAAATTTCCCTTGACCTTTTTGTTTGTTTCATACCTAGTATGATTATGCAAACTGGTTTGCCTGGGACATGCTTGGTTTGTTCTGTGTCTCAGTGTCTTTTTCAATTTTGTTTTTGAGTAAGATTTTTACTTCTAATGAATAATCTTGCTAGTACAATTGGCCCTTTGTATCCACCAATTCTGCAATTGTGGACTTGAAACAATTGAGAATCAAAAATATTTTTTTAAAAAAAAAGAAAGAAAAGCTTCTTACTTTGTTACTGATGTGCACTATGTAGTTAGCCTGAGATAGTTGTTTCTGTACTGAACATGTACAGATATTTTTCTTGTCATTATTTTCCTAAACAATGCATTGTAACAACTACTTACATATTATTTACATTGTTTATGTATTATAAATAATCTAGAGATGATTTAGAGTATATAGAAGGATGTGAATACATTATATGCAAACACTACACCATTTTATATATATAAAGAATTTGAGCAACTAGGGATTTTATTATCCATGGGAGATTCTGGACCAATTTCCCCATGGATACCAAGGGATAACTGTAGTTATATTAAATTGGGACAAGATGGATTTTGTTCTATATGTTTGTTTATATAGCTCCTGCCATGATTAGTTATTGAGATTCATGTGCATGCCATGCACGATGCTCACTAATAAAAATAAATCAATTAATAAAAATAAAAAGCAGCTCTTAGGCACAAGTAGTAAGAGCAATCAGGGCCTTCCCTATTCTGGAGGTAGAGAGAGAATTATGCCACACAACTATCATTGCTAGTCAATCATCCAATACAATGTGCCCAATGGTTGGTTTAGTGCTCTTCAAATCCTTAGGTTGGCAGTTAATAAAATGACTTGAAAAATGAAAAGAATTTTCAATTAACTAAACATAAAATATGAGCTGAAAATTGTATAACATTTTATTCCCATGCAGTATGAAGAAAATAGTGTAAACACACTTTCTACATTGCTTTGTCAGTTACTGTATATTTTAAACCTCCATTGTTTTATTATTAGAAATGAATTTTAAATTTTGTTTCAAAAAATTCTAAAGCAACATTTAATCCATCTAAGTTAAAGCGTATGTCAATTGGAAAATTAAATACTAAATTTGTTTCCTGAGAAAATTAATGTTGAACTTTTTATCTGCAGAGTAACTCTATTGGTATTAATAACCCATCTTGGGTGCCATACTGATACCTTAATAATATAAAAGTTAAAAGAAACAAGATATATCTATTTCTACTTTTTTTTATTTTTCTGAAGTGCAAAACAGGGAGGCAGAGAGACAGACTCCCGCATGCAGCCAACCAGGATCCACCAGGCAGGCCCACTAGGAGGTGATGCTCGGCCCATCTGGGGTGTTGTTTTGCTGTAACAGGAGCCATTCTAGCACCTGAGGTGAAGGTCAAAAGCCATCTTCAGTGCACAAGCCAACTTTGTTCCAATGGAGCCCTGGCTGTGGGAAGGAAAGAAAGAGATAGAGAGAAAGGAGAGGTGGAAGGGTGGAGAAGAAGATGGGTACCTCTCCTGTGTGCCCTGGCTGGGAATTGAACTTAAAACTTCCACATGCCTGGTCAACACTCTACTGCTGAGCCAACCGGCAAGGGCTTATTCATGTCTACTTTTAAAGTAAGTATTATAAGACATTTACTCTCAATAAGAACAATTTAAAAAATTTTAAAATCAGAAGATGTTTTTGCATATAATCCTGTTAAAAAAGAATTTTATTCATATCAAATGGTTGATTTTATAAGTTAAGTATTTTTATTTTTCTAAATCTAATATTTTGTCTCACACAGAAAAATAATGAGGTGATTTTTATTAATGTGCTAGTTTTTTAGCAGTAAAATTTTACAATCAAAGTCTTACTATCATCATGTGCTTCTATTAGTATGTTAATTAAGTAAATTCCAATAAAAATTGATATTTTTATTCAATTTAGTGAATCAAAGTACAACTTTTAGAATTTTTTTATCAAGGATAAAATATATGACAAAATATCAAATGCTATTATGAATTATAAATTATGTTAAAATTTCAGAATTGACAATAAAAGAGCTCCTGCATTAATAATGCAATTACTAGATTAAGAAATATATTCAGAAAAAAATATACTTTGAATTGATTGTGATGCATACACCATTTATATGTGTCAAAACAAGCATTTGTATTTACCAATCAAAAAAAAAAAAAAATGCCGGATCCATGGGCAAGTGAAATAAAAGACAGGATGAACAAATGGGAATATATCAAACTAAAAAGGTTTTGCACAGCTAAAGACAATATAAAAAAAATAAAAAGGCAAGCCACAGAATGGGAGTACATATTTGACAATAAGTCTGATAAGGGATTAATAACCAAAATTTATAAAGAACTTGTAAAACTCAACACCAGGAAGATAATCTAATCAAAAAATAGACAAAATAAATGAATAGACACTTCTCCAAAGAGGACATAGAGATGGCCAACTGGCAGATGAAAAAATGTTCAACATCACTAATCATTAGAAAAATGCAAATTAGAACCACAATAAAATATCACCTCACACCAGTCAGAATGGCACTCATTAACAAAAAAAACACAGAATAAAAGCTGGCGAAGATGGTGAGAAAAGAGAACCCTTCTGCACTGCTGGTGGGAATGCAGACTGATGCAGCCACTGTGGAAAACAATATGGAGATTCCTCAAAAAATTAAAAATGGAACTTCCTTTTGACCCAGCCAAATTTTATGATGACTAATGTTGAATGTTAAAAATTTTTAGAATCACAAATATGCATTTTGGTGTTCATTAAGAAGCAAATTTTAGAAAACCTTTGAAATATTACGTTATAAATAAACCTACAATTTTCTTTAATGGTTTTGAACATTATTAAAATGAGTCTTCAAACTTGTTATATTTTATTTTTGTAAATTAGTTGTGAATCTTTAAACAAAGAATTCAATAAGGGAAACCCCTCTAAATTTCTACTTTCGAGAGTGTTGGAAAAATTCAATTTCTGTTCTGATAATGATTGCAAGCTAAAGCTTATATTTATAAAAACCAACAGAAAGGGAAAATTTTGACCTGTGGAAAGACTCATTATCTAGAGCTCCTATTTTCATCTAGATTTATGTTCTGTTTAATTTATATTGTTTTGAAATACAATAAAATTGATCATTTTCTTTAGTAACTTTAGTTAGCAATATGGTAAAATAATAAATACAAATTATTTGAGATGTTTTGTCTTAAAAATGGTACCATGAATAAAGGCGAAATTACCTAGTTGATTAGGACCCTGTTTCTAAATAAAGCCATCTTTCTGGGTACCTAGAGTTAAGACATAGATATATCTCTTTTGTGGTGGGTGGGGGACAACAGGTAAAATAGTCAAGGATCAGTAAGATAAAAAATGAAAATGAAAAAAAGTGCATTGTAAGAAATGATGATAACACAAAGGCAGAAAAGGAGAAAGAAAAATGAGGAAAAGGGTAAAAATGCCAGGAAAAAAATTAAAAGATGAGGCAAAGTAGATGAGAATCATAAGATTAGTGTATTTCATACATATGAAAACAAATATCAGCAAAATTATAGGAAAAAATTTAAGTCCATCTTTATTTAAATGCGAAAACTGAAATTGATAAGCTAATATAAAGGCTTCTCTATCTATATTCATGTTTCCATTACAATTAATTGGAATCTTGGGAACATAACTTTTTCTAATTAAAATCAAACACAAGAGGCTTTTTCTTATTAAAATCTATTTGATAAATTGAGACTACCCTAAAAAATTCAGGGAGGTTTTTTCTTGTAAATCTAAGTGTACATCTTGAATTTAAATACATCTAAAGGGCAGGTTCGGGTCAGTTAGCTCAGTGGATGAGAGCCTCAACCTGAAACACCAAGGCTGTGGGTTTCATCCCCAGTGAAGGCACTTATGGAAAGTGACGAATAAATACAAAACTAAGTAGAATAACAAATAAATGCCCTCTTTCTTTCTCTTTCTTTCTCTCTTTGTTTCTCCAAAATTAGTTAAAGAAAAAAATGTTTAAGGGACTGTATGATATCATGGCCCTTAATTATTTCTATCTAGCTCTGTTAATTTGGTTTAGAAAAATTAGTCTAGAACAAACATAACTAATAAAAAGTCAGTAAAATTTACATATGATGACTCCTTTGCTCTAGTTTCTTTTCTGAAAAAAAACATAGGTGTCAATATTAGTCACAAAACTAAAAGAACATCCAGTTGCAAGTTCAAATTTAAAACTTAAGAGGTAGTATAGGCACTTATTAGAATTCAATGAAACATTTTTAGGCATTTTTTTAAAAGCTTTAATATTACTCTCAATGTGACATAAAAATTATGTTGTACTTCTTCAATATTATGATTTGTATATAGCATATTTACATATAGATGCATAGAACTTTGTGAAATGCACTTTTAAAAGTTATTTAAGTTATTTTAAGATTGGATAACACAAAACTATTATTCAAAATTACTTTAAAAATTTTGATGACAAACATGTTATATAAATATATCTGTTAATTTTTGAACACTCATGTCAAACTAAGAAAATGACAATTCTTATATTATTCTAATCAAATTAAAACAAATGTACCTTTATAAAAACATACATATTGATATTTCAGCATATTTTATGTAAAATTATATTTCTATATAAACTACATGTATTTGTGTATGCATGCATATATGTATGTGTACATGTGTGTGCATATTTCAACAAATATTGAATTTGGGATTGCTTTTTTGTTTAAAGAATCCAACTTGTCTTTAGAGAAGAGATGGTTTGCTTTGTATTTTGCTATGCAATAAGGCAACTGCTTGAGGAGAGGCACAGGAAACCCTTTCTTAGCCAATTGTACCTAAGGCCAGATGTGTAGGTGAATAAATCTGAAGCAGGAGGCAGTCATCAGAAGATTCACTTGGTACCATGTTTAACTTGAAGTTTTAATTAGAATGAAAATAACATTTTGATTTTCATTTCTGATTCCTAGGACATGATCTCAATAGTTTCTTAATTTGTTCAGTAAACAGGTCATGATTTATCCATCCTCTTATACATATGTGTAGCACATATCCAGATATACAGATTTATCTAAATCAGAAATCTGAGGGTTTTTCTAGAATTGTTTCTTTATCTTCAAATTGGTAAAACTATTATTCAGACATCAAATTTTTCCGAGTTGACCTTTCATATAGATTAGTTTTTCTAATTCCATCACATTTTCTCTTTCCCCACTGCCATTGTCTTGGCTTAGTTTTCATCTCTGTTATCAAAATGTTTTTCTGTTTCTCTTTCTCTTATTCACCTAGCTTACAATATAGTAACAAAACCTGACTATAATTATGCTACTTTCCTACTTCAAATCCTTTTATCACTCTTGTCTTTAGAGGATTAAGTCTAAAACCCTTTGAGTGATATTTGAGGACCCTCCAAGTAGCCTTCCACACTCATTTCTCATCACTCTTAATAATACCCTATGTCAGTGATTCTTAAACTTTTTGAAGTTGAGGCGCATTTAAAATCCTACAAATAATTGTAGGCACGCAATATACAAATTTCTGAAAAATATGTTATAATAATTAAGTCAAATATTAATAAAACAAAGTCCAATGTGTTCTTTTATGGTAGTTAAAATAAATATGACAAGATTAAATTTATTCTGACATTAAAAGATATTTTTATGTTAGATTTTTTGAATTATGCTTTTTAGAAATCGTAAGAAAGAGGGTTTAAAAAATTTAAAAAATGACAAAAAGTTATCTTTTTATATATAGATACATTCTTAGTAAGATTTAGTAAATTTGGAAGGTCCCTGTGCAAATGTGTTAAGTTTTTTCATTCTTTTGTTTATGAGAAACATGAGCCTGGTATGTCCTAGTAATTTCTTCAGTGTTTGGGCATATATTTGAAAGGCAAACTCTCTTTTCCTCGTCAATACATTGAAGAATTTCTCTTTTTTTACTCTTAATTATGTTTAGAGTAGATAATCCTAATTCACATAAATAGAATGTTGAAAATTGTAGTAATGTTCAAAGCTTTTTTAGATGTAGTCTCATATTCTTTTTTTATAGAAATCCAAAAGGCTTCAACAGACAATTTCTTATGTTTAATCATCAATCCACCATCAGTGGATATAGCTGCCAGTTCTTTTTCTTCTGTTAATGTTAAACCAAAATCACTTGAAGCTTCCATGAATGGGTTTTCAATCCAATCATATTGTTCGGTGTTAAGTGATTGAAAAAGCTATAAATTAAATTCTGCCCATCAGTCTTCAAGTCCTATTTTATTTACACTTTACTTTTGCTCACTTCCAGAATCAGATTCTTCAATATCACACTTCTTTTTGAGAAATCTGTACATTTTATTTGGGTGTATTTATCTAAAATAATATAATGATGTGTTAATAACAAATATAATAATGATGTGTTAACAAAAAGAGCAATATTTTTGTAATGAAATGGTATAATAGTGTAACTATATTTGTTTTTATATCTGGGCACCTGCCGCAAACCAGAGCAGCTAGTAATTCTAGGTCCCAAGTGGGAATGGTGTGAAATTAATAAAAACACAAAATTAAGAAAAGATAGGATTGGGAGGGCCCTGTACTTGCTGCTGGCAAGAACAAAGTGTGCCCAAAAACTGCATCTTGCTTTATTTATAGGATAAAGTGGGCCATTGGTAAATCAATGAGATCTTTGATCATGTTTTCAAAGCAAGAGAAGAATTTTACCAAGTGCAGAAAATCCCCACTATACATATAATCTTAACTTTACACCAAACAAAGGATAGAAAAAACTTGCCTTCAGTCTTCCCTGGGAACAGGGGGGTAGTGTAAACAACTCAGAACCACAGCCTCATAGCCTTTTGCAACCTAATGAGGCAAGTGAGGTGGGGGTTAGGCAGACTGTCAGCTTACAGCCAATTTCCCACACATCTGTTCCCCAGAAATCTAACTCCAAAAGGTGCATATTTCTCTGGAATACATTGGGGCACACCTGGATATCTTCTAGGGTGCACCAGTGCACCCTGGCATGCACTTTCAGAACCACTGCCTTATGTAGATAGCCAACATAACATCCTTTATAAAGATTATGCCTATTATCATTTTCCTCAATTTGTTCCCCTAATTCATACATATCTGTAAAATTCAAATCAAGATATACATATGCAGTGACCTGTTCTGCAGTTTTCTTTCTAGGCAAAAATAGGTGAGGCCTCCCTGTTTAGCTTCACCTCTACATATGGCTGAAGTGCAGCATTCATTATAATCTCATTATCAACTCAAATGCCTTTCTCACCCAGGAGACTGTAAATACTTGAGACATTTATATATGAATTATTTTCTATACGAGAACAGACTTTAGTTCATAGCATGTCTACTATTTGGTGCTTCACATTATAAACATTTTACAACTGAAAAAAATGAGACTAAATTTTGATTCCAAGTTTAAAATTCAAATCTAAGAGTATTCATATTTTTCAAATTCAGAGAAAGCCCTTACTAAAGTTTTGTTTTATTTAAGAAGATCCATAGAAAGTAGAAGGTGTTACATCTCCAGAATTCCCTGACTCCTTAAAACTGGACACATCCTTTACTTTGTTGAACAAGAACTATGATGGTATAGTAGGAGAGATAAACCTGAGGTAAATGAAGTTCTTCACTTATGTATTGAACATAATGGTCACAAACTTTTTGGATAATGTATACAGATATCTTGGACAAAGCATAATCACAAGGAGGCAGATAGGGAGGCTCACTATGTTTTAAATGAACAGAAAGAGAGAGAGAGAGAGAAAAATAATCAGGGGCTCTTAAATAGGTTAGACGATAATAGTCCCAATGGTATTATTCAAACACAATTTACATAATTAGTTTAAATATCTTATTAAGATATTTGCAGCTATAACAAAGCCATTTTTGCTTGAGCAAATTCTAAAAAAATTGCACTTACTTAAAAGGAAGAACAAGTTTAAATTTCTGACATTTACCATTCTACTATTTTCCTGCCAAGTATTCAGTAGATAGCAGTTTCTAGTGTGACATGCATTACAATAAATCACAGGGTTCTTATTAAACACTTCTCCAACTCCCAAGCACAGATGCATATTGACACACAAGTATAAAATTGCAATTTTTTCTTAAATTGTCTATTATTTCTTCAATTAGCATGCACTATTTTCACTTTTCTCACAGCCCTTGTCTTTCCCATCTGGGACATCAAAACCACTTAAAGTATTTTTAAAGTTGAATATCTGCTTAAAGCATATACCAAACAATAATGGGTGCCTTTTTTAAAAACTAAAGCATTGTGTTCTCATTAGAAGATGGTTTTAGCATTCCCAAGAGTATACTAATCTCAAGGAGGTCTCTCACTTTGTCCTCTGGCATGGAAAAAATTACTTTAATGATACCAATTAAGAGGTATGAATGTCATTTCTACATCTTTGTTCTGTTACAGGTCAGCAAGTCCAAGGCTCAAAACAGTCATAATAATCTTGTTGAAATTTAAAGACTTAAATAGCATTTGATCAGGAGCTCAAGTATTTCTCAAAGTCATTGTAAATGTCTTCTGGTAGTCTCAATGAGAGATTACATTATTTATACTCTATTTTTATTTATCCTTACTTTCTATAAAACAAAAGAAGAAAAATGCAGGAAACAGGTCCCTCTAATCGTACCTGACATTCTTTTACCTAGTTACGATTACTTGTGAGTTCAACCATGAGGTATTAACTTTCCTTAAGTCTCTTTAAACAAAGTGCAATTTTTATGTAACATTATTTTGATTACTTTTTTCAAAAATGGCAAGGACAGTCATTCTTTCCTAGTACCTTTTTTAGACCTCTCATCCAAAGATGTTGATTGCCTCCTCCTTAATGTTTTCATGGGGCCATTCAGCAACAATTTGTTATCTTTATCTCGATCAGTTTATGTCTTAAGTGCCATTCAAAACTAGTGCTGCTCAAAGAGGCATTAAAGATCTATGGCTTTAAAAGTATGCTGGATGAGAAATCCAAAGTCAAGCATGAAGAAAAGGGGGAACGCTTATTTTGCATAAGCATTTTAACCCCAAAGAAACTGAAAGAGGAGAAACACAAGATGGCAGCAGAGTAGACAGAGGCACAGATTCCCAGCTCACACAACTAAACTGGATTACAAATTAATTTAGAAACAACCAGCATGAAAACCCAAATCTGGACTACAAGAACTGCTCTCAAAATCCAAGGAGCAAAGAAGAAGCCACATCAAACCTGGATGGGAGTGCCAAAAAGCAGTGAGCCTCCCCTGCTTACAGGAACAAATGGGGGAGGTGAGGTTGAGAGCCCAGAAAGGCTCTCAATCCAAGGAAAACAGTAGAAAATATCACTCACAGCCACTTGCCTGGGGATCTGGGAATGAGGTGTGTTGAAAGAGCTGGCTTGTTTTACAAAAGGAAAGGGGAAGAGAGAGACAGCCGGTGACAAAAAGAGGAATGCATGGGAGGACCTGAGCAGCGGACGAATTCAGTGCTGGAAGCAGCCAACCCGGGGGAGGTCTGGAGGAAGCCATAGCTGGGGGAGAGGTTGATCCTTCCACATAACACAAGACTAAAGTGATTTCAGATCAACCTGCTCAAGATATCTCTCCAGCTCCAATCAGCACAAAAAGACACAGCTGAAAACAAGGAGTGGAGAGGAGAGGCAGTAACTCAGGTCTCCATGAAGATCTGAGATACAACTCCTCCTACTGAAGTGGAGAAAGAACTCCGCCCCCAGAGAGAGTAACTGGCAGATCAGGTCTTCAGAGTCTCAGGTTAGACCCACCACATTTCTGGATACAGTTTCAAATAAGACCCCTCCTGAGATCAGTAAACAAGACTACCAACGAGCTAAGAAAACTGAGAAGAAAACAAACAAATCAAGACTTCAAAGGGGCTCTATTAGAAAAGCCAAATTCCACAGTGGATTACAAACAACAGCTGGAGCCAACTCAAGAAGACCTAGAGATAACACAACTAAAAATTGGAGGTAGACAACACCAAGCCTAGACTCAACCAGCTCTACAAACTACACACCCAAACACACAGACATAATGAGAAGACAGAAAAGTGCAATCCAAATAAAACCACAAGAGAATCCTCCAGAAAATGAACTGAGCAATATGGAAATAACCAACCTTCCAGATGCAGTTTAGAATAATGATTGTTAGGATGCTTAGAGATCTTAGAACAACAATGGATGGTCATTATGAACACCTAAATAAAAAGATAGCAAGTATAAGAAAGGACATTGAAACATTAAAAATGAATCAGTCAGAGATGACAAATACAATATCAGAAATGAAGACCACAAAGGAAGGAATTAAAAGCAGGATGAATGAAGCTAAGGATTGAATCAGCCAGTTGGAAGACAAGATGAACAAAGGCATGAAAGCAGAGCAGAAAAAAGAAAAGATACTCAAAAATCCTGAGGAAACTCTAAGAGAGTTCTGTGACAACATGAAAAGAAAGAATATTCGCATAATAGGGGTTCCAGAAGAAGAAGAGAAAGAATAAAGGATAGAAACTTTTATTCAATCAAATCATAGCTGAAAACTTCCCTAAATTGATGCAAGAAAGGGTTTCACAAGTTCAAGAAGCACAGAGATCTCCATTAAAGAGAAACCCAAAGAAATCTGCACCAAGACACATCATAATTAAAATACCAAAGCTAAGTGATAAAGAGAAAATATTAAAAGCTGCTAGAGAAAAAAAGGCTATCACCTACAAAGGAGCACCCATAAGAATGACATCCAACTTCTCAACAGAAACACTTGAGGCTAGAAGGGAATGGCAAGAAATATTCAAAGTAATGCAGAACAAGAGCTTACAACCAAGACTACTTTATCCAGCAAGGTTATCATTTAAATATAAAGAAGACAAAAACAAAACAAAACAAGGAATTCATTACAATGAAACCAACGCTGCAGGAAATGCTAAGGCGCCTGTTGTAAACAGATCAAAGGGGGAAAAGAATATAGCAAAAGAGGAATACACCCTTAAAATATAAAATGGCAATAAACAACTACATATCAATAATAACCTTAAATGTAAATAGATTAAATGATCCAATCAAAAGAAATAAGGTAGCTTCATGGATAAAAAAAAAAAAAAAAAAAACAGGACCCATACATATGCTGTCTACAAGAGACACAACTTAGAACAAAAAATGCACATAAACTAAAGGTAAAATGGTGAAAAAAATATTTCATGCAAATGTAAATGAATAAAAAGCTGGTGTAGCACTACTTATATCAGACAAAATGAACTTTAAAACAAAGGCTATAGTAAGAGATAAAGAAGGTCACTACATAATGATAAAAGGAGCAATCCAACATGAAGATCTAACCATCATAAATATCTATGCACCTAATAAAAGGAATTTCTATATATATAAAGCAGATCTTGATGGATATAAAGGGCAAGATCAACAGTAATACTATTATAGTAGGAGATTTTAATAACTCACTTACATCACTAGATAGATCCTCAAGAAAGAAAACTAACAAGGAAATAGCATACTTAAAGGACACACAAGATTAACTGGATTTAATAGATATTTTCAGAACCTTTCACCCTAAAGCAGCAAAATATACATTTTTTTGAAGTGCTCATGGTACATTCTCTAAGATAGATCACATGTTAGGATACAAAAGCAGTCTCAACAAATTTAAGAAGATTGACATCATATCAAGCATTTTCTCTGATTGCAATGGCATGAAACTAGAAATCAACCACAAAAGAAAAACTGAAAAATACTCAAACACATAGAAACTAAAGAGCATGTTATTAAATAAAGAATGGGGTAACAATGAAATCAAAGGAGAAATGAAAAATTTCAAGAAATGAATGATAATGAACATAAACTCAAAATTTATGGGACACAGCTAAAGTAGTCCTAAGACGGAAGTTCATAGCACTACAGGCATTCCTTAAGAAGCTTGAAAAAATTCAAATAAACAATGTATCTCTTCATCTAAAAGAACTTGAAAAAGAACAGCAAGTTGAGCCCTGTACTACTAGAAGGAAGGAAATAATAAGGATCAGAGCGGAAATAAATGACATACAGGCTAAGGAAACAATACAGAGGATCAATGAAACCAAGATCTGGTTCTTTGAAAGGGTAAGCAAGATCAATGAACCTTTAATGAGACTTACCAAGAAAAGAAGAGAAAGGACTCAAATAAATAAAATTAGATATGAGAGTGGAGAAATAACCGACACAACAGAAATACAAAATATTGTAAGAAAATACTATGAAGAACTGTATGCCAAAAAATTAAACAACCTTGGTGAAATGGACAAATTCCTTAAAACATATAATCTTCCAAAAATCAATCTGGAAGAATTAGAAAACCTAAACAGACCAATTGCAACAAAAGAGATTGAAACAGTTATCAAAAAGCTCACAAAATACAAAACCCCTGGGCCCCATGGATTCACTGGTGAATTCTACCAAATATTCAAAGAAGAACTAACTCTTTTTCTTCTCAAGCTATTTCAAAAAATTTAAGAAGTAGAAACACTACCAAGTTCCTTTTATGAGGAGAGCATAATTCTGATTCCAAAACCTGGCAAAGACAACACAAAGAAAGAAAATTATAGGCCAATATCCCTGTTCAATTTAGATGCTAAAATTCTCAAAAAAATATTAATCAACCAGATCCAGCAATGCATGAAAAATATCATACATCATCATTAAGTGGGATTTAGTCTGGGGAGGCAAGGATGGTACAACATTCATAAATCAATTAATGTGATTCATCAAATAAACAAAAGGAAGGAGAAAAACAACATGAAAATTTCAATAGATGCAAAAAAAGCATTTGATAAAATCCAGCACCCATTTATGATCAAAACTCTTAGCAAAGTAGGAATACAGGAAACATACCTCAACATAATAAAGGCCATTTATGACAAACCAACAGCCAACATCATAATCAATGGACAAAAATTAAAAGCAATTTCTTTAAAATCAGGAAAAAATGCAGGGGTATCGCCTTTCACCCTTCTTATTCAGCATAGTACTGGAAGTCCTAGCTACAGCAATTAGACAAGAAGAAGAAATAAAAGGCATCCAAATTAGAAAAGAAGAAGTAAAACTGTCATTATTTGCAGATGATATGATACTGTATATAGAAAACCCTAAAGTCTCAGTCAAAAAACTACTTGACCTAATAAATGAATTCAGCAAAGTGACAGGATATAAAATTAACACACAGAAATTAAAGGCATTTTTATACACGAACAAAAAAATGTCAGAAAGAGAAATTAAGGAAACAATCCCCTTCACTAATGAAACCAAAAAAAATAAAGTACCTAGGAGTAAATTTAATCATGGAGGTTAAAGACTTATATGCATAAAATTATAAAACATTGATAAAGAAATCAAGGAAGACACAAACAAGTGGAAGCATATACCATGTTCATGGCTAGGAATAATAACCATCATTAAAATGTCTATATTACCCAAAGCAATTTATAAATTCAATGCAATACCAATTAAAATACCAATGACATACTTCAAAGATATTGAACAAATATTGCAAAAATTTATATCGAACCAAAAAAGAACACGAATAGCCTCAGCAATCTTAAAGAAGAAGAATAAAGTGAGAGGTATCACACTTTCTGATATCAAGTTATAGTACAGGGCCATTGTACTCAAAACAACTTGGTACTGGCATAAGAACAGGCATATAGATCATTGAATCATAACAGAAAACCCAGAAATAAACCCACATCTTTATGGACAATTGATATTTGACAAAGGAGGTCAGAGCATACAGTGGAGTAAAGACAGCCTTTTTAACAAATGGTGTTGGGAAAACTGGACAGCTACCTGCAAAAAAATGAAACTAGACCACCAACTTACACCATGCACAAAAATATACTCAAAATGGATAAAGGACTTAAATGTAAGCCATTAAACTATAAACGTTCTAGAAGAAAACATCGGCAGTAAACACTCTGATATCTATGGAAGCAATATATTTGCTGATATATCTCCACGGGCAAATGAAATAAAAGACAGGATAAACAAATGGGACTATATCAAACTAAAAAGCTTTTGCACAGCTAAAGACAATATGAACAGAATAAAAAGGCAAACCACACAATGGGAGAACATATTCAACAACACATCTGATAAAGGGTTAATAACCAAAATTTATAAAGAACTTGTAAAACTCAACACCAGGAAGATAAACAATCCAATCAAAGAATGGGCACAAGAAATGAATAGACACTTCTCCAAAGAGGACATCCAGATGGCAAATAGGCATATGAAAAAAATGCTCAACATCATTAATCATTAGAGAAATGCAAATGAAAACCACAATGAGATACCACCTCACACCAGTCAGAATGGCGCTCATAAACAAAACAACACATTATATGTGCTGGCGAGGATGTGGAGAAAGGGGAACCCTTCTGCACTCTTGGCGGGAATGCAGACTGGTGCAGCCACTGTTGAAAATAGTATGGAGAGTCCTCAAAAAATTAGAATTGGAACTACCCTTTGACCCAGCTATCCCACTTATAGGAATATATCCCAAGGATACCATATCACCGACTAAAAAAAGAAATACACCCCCATGTTTATGGCAGCATTGTTCACAATAGCAAAGAGTTGGAAACAGCTCAAGTGACCATCAGTGGATGAGTGGATTAAAAAGCAGTGGTACATATATAAAATGGAATACTATGGGGCCATTAAAAAGAAGGAAATATTACCTTTTGCAACAATATGGAGGGACCTGGAAGGTATTATGTTGAGTGAAGTAAGCCAGGCAAAGAAAGAAAAATATTATATGACCTCATTCATTTGAAGAATCCAAGAAACATTGAGAGCTGAGGAAAGTGATTGAGACAGAGGAGGGATTAAAGGGACCAGAGGAAAAGAGGACAGAGGGAAAGGGGAGGATAGAATGGGATAAACCTGAAGGGAGGGGGAGGGAGCTTTAGGGGGAGGGCGGGGGAGATGTGAGGGGATTATGGGGGAGGGGGAATACAGTCGGGTTTACCGTAGAATCTATGTAAACACAATTAATTAAATAAATTAAAAGAAAAGAAACCAAAAGAAATGTGTGCCCTCTACAACAAAAAGCCCCAATGCAAGAAAAATTTAAGTTACCTAATGCTAATGAACAAAACCATTGATGGTGGAAATATTTACAACTAATTTGTTTTATGTAGTTTGGTTTACATGAGTTAATTTTATAGTACATAATTTGGTTTAGTTATGAAAAGTAGTACATTTTAGCATGACATTTAAAATTTTTGAAGGCTTTTTCATAGTTTCATGTTTTAACTTAAAGCTAAAACAAAAACGTGTTTACAATCATGTTTATCCTAATTAATATTAGTATAAATTATCCCAAGCATAATAAATTAGAAAACTTTGACAGTATTCACTTGCTTTTTCAGATCAGTTGAAATGCATAATCAGTTTTGTTTTTTGGAGTTATTTTATTTTTTTTACAGGGCCAGAGAGAGAGTCAGAGAGAGGGATAGATAGGAACAGACAGATAGGAACAGAGAGAGGTGAGAAGCATCAATCATTAGTTTTTTGTTGCCGTCGCAACACCTTAGTTGTTCATTGATTGCTTTCTCATATGTGCCTTGACCTCGGGCCTTCAGCAGACCAAGCAACCCCTTGCTGGAGCCAGTGACCTTGGATCCAAGCTGGCGAGCTTTTACTCTAGCCAGATGGGTCCTAGCTCAAGCTGGCGAGCTCGAGGTCTGGAACCTGGGTCTTCTGCATCCCAGTCCGACGCTCTGTCCACTGCACCACCGCCTGTTCAGGCCATAATCAGTTTTTTTTAAAGAAGTTTTATAACTCAATAGTTCATACAATTAACCTTCAATACTTTTAATTACATTGGGTTATTGTCCCTATTTTACATGAGTTTAACAAAACCCTTAAAAATACATGACTTTCCATAATCACTAAAAAATTAGTAACAATTTTGGAACTTAAAAAACTATTAGAAGCATAATTATTTTCGGGAATAGTATATTGTTTGCCTAAAACTATGATGAAAACTTTTCTAAATATTAATTTTAAGGAATAGATTGAATAGTTTCAAATTCATCAATATTGTTCAAGAAGTTATTATAACCAAGTAGAATCAATTTTCTTATTAGGGGTTATATTCTTTTCTTTTAACAGAACTACTCAAGAGTACACTTATATATCTTAATTTCTTCAGCTATCTTATTCATCATTAAAATTATTTATGTTTTTAAAACAGCATAATCATAGTAAAAAATATATATTTTTTAACTAAAAAATAAAGTTCTCTCTACCACAAAAGTAACATGCCCACTCTTTCAGAAGTGAGCATTCTGAAAAATAATTTTCTATATCCTTTTATAATTATATGTACAAAGAAATAAATATACATAATAAACACAGAGAAATATAATATATATACATGTATATGTAGTGTTATTTATATTTACATACATATTGTTTAGGTTTTTTTAGTTAATCTTATATCTGGGAGATCTTTCCATATAGACACTTAGAATTTTATCTTAGTTTTTAAAGTAATAATATTGTAATCCAACACCTTATAAACATTGTATATGGTAATTGTTTATTCTATCATATTATATACATATAGATACACACCAAATATATATTTGTTTGTTTATTTTTATTTATATTTACATATGTTATATATAAAGTATATGTGTAATATATAACATTATATAAACTATCATATTGGTATTTGTTTTTCATATCTTCAATAATAAACAAATTTTATAATAATTTTTTTGTTTTATTCAATGCCCATATTTCTGTGATATTTCTGATGATTTGGGGAGATTGGGTCATTGGCAATTTTAGCTATTTTTTTTCTGATCCATAACTCTCTTAGAAATCTCTCAGTGTTTCCTTGCCATACATGCTCTATCAATGACTAAGCATCATTAAGCTCTTTGCATTTTGCTATTCTCCCTCTTGCCTTAAAGCATTGCACCATACAGAGACCCAGAAGAAAGTCAGGGATTGGATCCGTCTTCCTGATCAAGAGAGATTGTTATTTTCTTACTGCAGAGCTCACCTTTCCAATCACTTTCAAGAAATGATTCTGGGAACCTTCAGACTAGAATAGATGTCCCTACTTCACCACCACCTTTATCATTTTTTATGAAGCCTTTTGGTTTAACTATTACATTTCACTGCTAGACACTTAAGGTCTACTAAGTAGGGAAATATTTTTATTCTCAACACCTAGTACAATGCCTGGCATATGGCAAACATTCAGTAGTTACTTATGTGAATACAATCTCCATTGTATTAAATACGTCCTGAAGATTTTGTATACATGTAGAATTATTAAAAAGGAACAGTAGTATTGAGAATAAATTAGATTATCTGTTCATCAGTTATTCATCCATATTTTATAAATATTATATTCTGTAAACATAATTACCTAGAGTCAATTTGACAGTAATAACACAAATAGCAAACAACAGAACTAAACTATTTATTGAGTGCTTTTTATGTACTAGAATGTTTGCATACATTTTGTATTAATTCTTAAAACATCATGTGAGAAGTGAAATACGAATTATAGAGATTTTAGAAAAGAAAGTAAAATTGTGAAAGCTTAAGTAATATGTTAATATTGCATATGACTCTTACATAACAGAATCAGGATAACTGAATTTCACATTTAATTGATTAAATCATATAAATTTTTCAACTGTCTCTATGAAAGACAATTCTAATTTTTAATAGCCAAAAAAGACCCAATTACATATAATTGATAAAACATTTTTATTATATTCCTTTCATCTTTAATATTATATGTATCACTTTATAACTTTTTTATTTCTCGTATTTATTGGAATAACTCTAAGATTCATATTTTAATTCTGACTATGTATTGAGATACAATGATCAATTTTAGAATGTTGAAACTTCTGTAACTTCTTAGGATAAGACATTCTTGGTGATAATTTATTAAAATTTTTATGTTACTGGATTTGTTTTGCTAGCATTTGTTGAGGTTTCTGTATCTATGTTTCTAGAATTTTAAAAACTATTTAAATAGTTGGGAAGATAAAATATATTATGCTCACTTAGTTAAAGATGCCACTGCCCACGTGAAGTTTTAAGAGTAAGCTTTTCCCCACACCCTTGACTGATTGGATGATGTGGGGTGGTGCACTCTCATGAGGAATCCTCCCATTATGCCTCAGATAAGTGACTTTGCATCAGAGACTTCCTTGTTTGTAGATTGGGTTAAAGGTTTGGATTTCTATACTATAAAGTGGGGCAGGCTGGGAGCTTGCTCTCTTTCAGTTCCTGAGATTAGCATTAGAGAGCAGAGCAGAGAAAGGCCACATGGAGGAGAGGAGAAGCAGCCAAGATGGTGAAGTGCTGAGGAAGAAGCCAGTTTGTGCAGTTTGTGCTGAAGAAGGAGATGGGGAACAGAGTTGAATAAGTCTGGTGAGCTAGAAACCTTTGATTCTAGGAAACTCGGATATATGAGTAGCTTTGAGCACTGAATGAGTGGGTTTTGAAGCCCAGTGTGTGTTTTTGATTGTCCACTGGGTGCAAGCTTGAAATTAAAGCTGATGGCTCACCCGTTCTTGGCTCCGGTGTTTCATTACCGACTGTCCAAATCTAATGCGAACCTGCACTGGCCAGGCAGCTCTGATGGTGACCTTGGCCACTGGCTTTACATTTGGTGTAGTCTGTGGCAGGATTCAATACAGATTGGCATGGAGCCACCACCACTTTTGAGCGATGAAGTAGAGACTTGGCTGCGGTTATGGTTCCCTATGGCTGTTTTTTGGGGGAGTGTTGGCTGGTGACTTTTACAGCCATGAGTGAGAAAACCGAGAGCTCTATGGAAGAGTCTTCCTGGGACCTGAAAACCGAGCAGCAGAAGGAGCTGGAGGAAACATGGGAGAATGAGATGCTGACTCTGGAGCTGGAGGAAGCACTGGAGGAGGAGGCCAACCAGGTTTGCGAGATTCACCTGAAAATGGAGCAGCCAGTGGAGGAGGAATCAGAAGTTCGTGGGTTGCAGATTGCCCTTGATGTTGTGGAGAGCCAGTAGTGGCATGAGGCTGAGGCTGAGGCTGAGGCTGAGGCTAAGGTTGAGGCCGGGACTGGAGCTGCAAGGCCTACTGAGAAGAAGGCAGCGGTGGCCCAGAGTTTGAGCCCAGCAGCAGGAGCTGATGTTTTCAGTTCCTCTTTGGAGGATGTAAAGCCAGTATCCAAGGCCACCATCACAGCTGCCTGGCTCATGGAGGTTCGCATTAGATTCAGACAGTAGGTAATGAAACAATGGAGCCAAAAATTGGTGAGCCATCACCTTCAATTCTAGCTTGAACCCAGCGGGCAAGCAAAAACACACATTGGGCTACAAAACCCAATCATTCAGTGCTCACAAATCTACTGACTTCTCCAAGTTTCCTAGAATTAAAGATTTCTAGCTCACCAGACTTATTCACCTCTGTTTCCCATCTCCTTTTCTCTGCACAAAATGGCTTCTCCCTCAGCACTCTGCCATCTTGGCTGCTTCTCCTCTCCTCCACGTGACCTAAATCTGCTCTTCTCTCTAATACTAACCTCAGGAACCCAGAGCAAGCAAGCTCCAGGTCTGCCCCACTTTATAGTGTAGAAATTCAAACCTTTAATCCAATCTACAAACAAGGAAGTCTCTGATACCAAGTCACTTATCTGAGGCATAATAAGAGGATTCCTCATGAGAGTGCACCACCCCACATCATCCAATCAGTCAAGGGTGTGGGGAAAATCTTCACGTGGTCAGCACAATCTTTAACAAAGTGAACATAATATATTTTATCTGCCAACAGAGGATGAGGAGAATTGGGCAGGAGTTGCAATCTGTAGTCTCCAGCAGCAAGGAGCTCCTGTTACACCACTGGTAGGTCTGTGATTTGGGGACAAAAGGGTGGATTCCATCATGCTCCCCAGAGCAGAGATGGAAATGCTGACCGCCATTGCCACATGCTTCTCTTTAGGACAGTGTGAGACCTGCCATGATGGCAGGAATGAGGGGGAGGCTAACACCCCATGTGCATGGACTGATTTCCTCGAATACAACCGGAGTGAGCACTGGCTCCTTTGTTGAATGGACTTATGGATTTCAGGCAATGTGAAATACACTGATGGAGGTGGGGGCGGCTTTGCTGGAGGCCCTCCCTCTGCCCCGGGAAGCCTTTCTAATGGCAAGAAAGAAGGCCAAGGACATTTTGCGATTTTGGCACAGTGCTCAGAGACTGCTGAAATGTACCTTTTTAATTGTTGAAATTGTATGATTTGTCATGTGTTTGTAATTTGTGTAATCTACCTAATTTCCCTGTATAGGAATGCCGGTGGTGTAGATTGTGGGTGGTAAAGTGAGCATAGAGGTGGATTGTTGGGTAGATAAAATATATTATGCTCACTTTGTTAAAGATGGCACTGCCCACATGGAAGTTTTAAGAGTAAGCTTTTCCCCACACCCTTGACTGATTGGATGATGTGGGGTGGTGCACTCACATGAGGAATCCTCCCATTATGCCTCAGATAAGTGACTTTGCATCAGAGACTTCCTTGTTTGTAGATTGGATTAAAGGTTTGGATTTCTATACTATAAAGTGGGGCAGGCCGGGAGCTTGCTCTCTTTCAGTTCCTGAGATTAGCATTAGAGAGCAGAGCAGAGAAAGGCCACATGGAGGAGAGGAGAAGCAGCCAAGATGGTGAAATGCTGAGGAAGAAGCCAGTTTGTGCAGTTTGTGCTGAAGAAGGAGATGGGAAACAGAGTTGAATAAGTCTGGTGAGCTAGAAAACTTTGGTTCTAGGAAACTCGGATAAGTGAGTAGCTTTGAGCACTGAATGAGTGGATTTTGAAGCCCAGTGTGTGTTTTTGCTTGTCTGCTGGGTGCAAGCTAGAATTGAAGGTGATGGCTCACCTGTTCTTGGCTCCGGTGTTTCATTACCGACTGTCCGAATCTAATGTGAACCTGCACTGGCCTGGCCGCCCTGTTGGTGGTCCTGACCACTGACCTTACATAAATATTTAAAATAAATATATTTTTGTAAAATTTATTATAGTGTTATTGAGCTTTGCAAAAATTGGTTGAAAAGTGATTACTAATTTACTTTTTAAAAGAATTTGCAAAATATTTCTTTTTTAAATGTTATAAAAATAGGCCCTGGCCAGTTTGTTCAGTGGTGAAGTGACACCTGGCATATGGATGTGTGGATGTCTTGGGTTTGATTTCAGTCAGGGCATACAGGAGAAGCTACCATCTGCTTCTCCCTCCTTCTTCTCTATCTCTCTCTCTTCTCTTCTCAAAGCCATGGCTCAATTGTTTTAAGCTCATCGGTCCTAAGTGCTGAGTTTGGCTCTGTGGAGCCTCCGCTTCAGATGCTAAAAATAGCTCAGTTGCAAGCATGGCCCCAGATGGGAGTTGCCAGGTGGATCCTGGTCGGAGTACAAGCAGAAGTATGTCTCTCTATTTTTCCTCCTCTTATTTGAAAAAAGAGGAAAAAAAGCTAAATGTTATAAAAATATAAATTCAAATGTAAAATTAAGTCCCAACAACTCATTTCTCCCTGTTTCTCTTTGCTTAGTACATACAACACTAAACACTGAAAATAATGCAATAAATAACAAAATAAAAACTGTGAAAAATGAAAAAAGGAAGACAGATTGGTCAGAGATTTCAGGACTAGAAAATAATAGCATTAGAGTGTCTTGTGAAGATTCATCTAACCGAAGAGGAGAGGGCTGTCCCACCACAAAATGGGGCCTCACCAAGAAAGACTGCTTTTCCGTATGGGTCTAAGTCTTTTGTACCCCACCTAGAGTTTTTACCAGACTGGTTCTAAGCCTAGGTGACACAATTCTAATTGAGTTTGGGGTCATTCTCTGGTCAACTTCACTTTCATCTTATATTAGTCTGGTTCTAAAGAGTTTTTTTCCACCTTCCTGATTGTGGTTATTTATACTATCTGCTCCTAGTCAATTTCATATAGATAGAGAAGGTAGGATTTTATAATTTATTAGCTGGTTGTTGGCCTTTCAGCTGCTCTGGTCATTTGTTCAACCATTTTTTCCAGTTTCTTCATTTAACTTTCCAGGGAATTTTTCCTAGTTCCTTAGTAGCCTGCCTCAGACATAACCAGTGACCAGTAGGCAACTGTAAAGAAGATCTCTCCACAAGTAGTAGAGCTCTGAAACCAATTTTTGTCTCCACAAATCTAGACTTGGTCTACTAAGCAATTCAAAACTTCTACTATGTGTAAAGACAGTGGCCAAGGTCACCATCACAGCCGCCTGGCCCATGCATGTTCACATTAGATTCGAACAGATGGTAATGAAATAATGGAGCCAAGAACTGCTGAGCCATCAGCTTTAATTCTAGCTTGCACCCAGAGGGCAAGCAAAAACACACAATGGGCTCCAAAACCCACTCATTCAGTGCTCACAAAGCTATTGACTTATCTGAGTTTCCTAGAATCAAAGGTTTCTAGCTCACCAGACTTATTCACCTCTGAAGGCCAAGAGCCAAGGATACAATCACAGCTGCCTGGCCCATGCAGGTTTGCATTGAATTTGGACAGTCGGTAATGAACAATGGAGCCAAGAACTGGTGGGCCATCATCTTTAATCCTAGCTTACGCCCAGCAGGCAAGCAAAAGCATACACTGGGCTCCAAAACCCACTCATTCAGTACTCACAAAACTACTGACTTATCCAAGTTTTCTAGAATCAAAGGTTTCTAGCTCACCAGCTGTTGGGCAGATAAAATATAATATGCTCACTTTGTTAAAGATAACACTGCCCATATGGAAACCCATCACCCAGGTGTTATTGTTTGCCCTTATGCTTGGATGGGTGTGGGGGAAAGTCTGTAATGTAAGCTCACCAGGTCATTATAGCCTAAGGCTTAATTTTAAGAGTAAGCTTTTCCCCACACCCTTGACTGATTGGATGATGTAGGGTGGTGTACTCTCATGAGGAATCCTGCCAGTATGTTTCAGATAAGTGACTTTGTATCAGAGAATTTCTTGTTTGTAGATTGGATTAAGAGTTTGGATTTCTACACTATAAAGTGGGGCAGGCCAGGAGCTTGCTCTCTGGGTTCCTTAAGTATTAGAGAGGAGAGCAAATTAAGGCCCAGTGGAGGCCAAGAAAAGCAGCAAAGATGGCAGAGTGCTGATAAAGATGGCAGTTTGTGCAGAGTTTGTGCTGGGGAAGGAGATAGAAAACAGAGGTGAATAAGTCTGGTGAGCTAGAAACCTTTTGATTCTAGAAAACTCAGATAAGCCAGTATTTTTGTGAGCACTGAATGAGTGGGTTTTGGAGCCCAGTGTGTGTTTTTGCTTGACCACTGGGTGCAAGCTAGAATTAAAGCTGATGGCTCATCAGCTCTTGGCTCTGTTGTCTCATTACCGACTGTTCGAATCTAATGTGAACCTGCACTGGCCAGGTGGCTGTTGTTGTGGCCACGACTACTGTCTTTACACGAGTCTTAATCACCTCTGTTCCCCATCTTCTTCTCTCTACACAAACTCTGCACAAACTGGCTTCTTCCTCAGCACTCTGCCATCTTGGCTGCTTCTCTTGGCCTTCTCTGTGTGGCCTTTCTCTGTTCTCCTTTCTAATACTAACCTCAGGCACCATGAGAGAGCAAGCTCCCGACCTGCCCCACTTTATAGTGTAGAAATCCAAACCTTTAATCCAATCTACATACAAGGAAGTCTCTGATACAAAGTCACTTATCTGAGGCATAATGGGAGGATTCCTCATGAGAGTGCACCACCCCACATCATCCAATCAGCCAAGGGTGTCGGGAAAAGCTTACTCTTAAATCTTGCATGTGGGCAGCTCCATCTTTAACAAAGTGAGCATAATATATTTTATCTGTCCAACAACCTCTGTTCCCCATCTCCCTCTCCAGCACAAACTCTGCTCAAACTGGCTTCTCCCTCAGCACTCTGCCATCTTGGCTGCTTCTCCTGGCCTCCATATGGTCTTTATCTTCTCTTCTTTTTCTGCTCTCCTCTCTAATTCTAATCTCAGGAACCAAGAGAGCAATCTCCCAGTCTGCTTCATTTTATAGTGTAGAAATCCAAACCTTTAATCCAATCTACAAACAAGAACATCTAGTCTCTGATACAAAATCACTTATCTGAGGCATACTGGGATTCCTCATGAGAATGCACCACCCTACATAAATCCAATCAGTCAAGGGTATAGGGAAAAGCTTACTCTTCAAACTAAGCCTTAGGCTATAATGACCTGTTCTGCTTACAGCCTGTCCCCCACATACAATAATATAATTATGCCCATTGTAAGCATAAGGGCAACTAATATCATCTGGGTGATGGGCTTCCATGTGGGCAGCTCCATCTTGAACAAAGTGAGCATAATATATTTTATCTGCCTAACACTATTCTATATCCTTTACCCAATTCTAAAACCAGGTCCACATTGTTAGGTATTTGTTACATCAGCACCCCAATTTTCTATACACAAAATATATATTAAGTTGCTACAGCTTTCATAACAAAGTACTACAATATGAGTGGCTTAAAGAACAGAAATTTATTTTCTGATAATACTGAAGGTAAGAAGTCTTAAATTATGACTATAATCTTACCTTTTCCTAGCTTCTAATCATAAGTATTGTTAAATCCTTAGTATTTCTTTGCTTGTAAGTTGCAGGACTCCACTTCCTGCCCAGAGAGTCACATGGCATTCTCCCTGTCTTTGTCCCTGCTTCTTTTTTATATCAGACACCAGTCTCCAGACTAAGGTCCACTTTAACCCAGTATGACTTCATCTTAATTTAGTATTTGTTATATCAACAAAGACCCAATTTTCAAATAAGTATATATTCTGTAGTTCTTGTTTCTGAAGATGCTACTGAACCCAGTATACTCAAGACAATATAATTTAAGTGTTGAAGGTAAAATGGAAAAAAGATCGAAGTGGAAATAAAGTGCACTTAATTCTGAGTGTTAAATGTCATTTAAAAATAACTTTTGAAATCCTGTGGGCTTGAAATACTTTTTATAATAAGTTTTTGTTTATGAATTTAATTTCTTTCATGGATTCTGTCAATGCAAGAACATCCAAATGTATAGAGAATTTTTATAAAAATTTACCTGAGCCAAAAAGAAGATACAGTAAGAAGCACAGTCTCAACAGACAGAGACATACGTTTGAGAGAATAACAGTTTGCAGTTTCTTTAATGCACTTAAAATTAAGAAGGGAAAAGAAGGAAGATTACATGGAGGCTGGAAAAAGCAAGGGGAGAAAAGGATTAAAGTTTAGTTAACAAGATTGTGTGCTCTGTTGAAGATGGTTATGGTTTATTTCAAAGATCTGTTAACCTAGAAACACATAAACAATGGACAAGAATTACTTAAGGCAAAGTTAAAAGTTTTACTAAAGAGATTACATGCCTGGGGCATGACTATTTACAATAACCTGCACAATTAGGAATTAACAATCAGGTCACCTTGTGAAGTTACTATTTTGTCAACAATTCTTTTATAGGGTCTTCAGATACCTTACTGCTTCCTGATTTAGTTTTTCAATTTTATTAAAAACTTTTAAGACCCAACTCTTCTTTGTCTTTAATTTTTTTTTATTTTTTTAAATTTTATTCATTTTAGAGAGGAGACACAGAGTGAGAGAGAGAGAGAGCAAGAGAGAGAAAGGGGGGAGGAGCTGGAAGCTCAACTCCCATATGTGCCTTGACCAGACCAGTGCAGGGTTTTGAACTGGCGACCTCAGTGTTCCCAGGTCAACGCTTTATCCACTGCGGGACCACAGGTCAGGCCTTCTTTGTCTTTATTTTTAAATTTTTACATATTTCACTGATCCTGTTTCTCTCAAATATTTTTTTGCTTATTTTTTTATTTAATTTGCTTTTGAAAATAAATTTATACAGTGGTTGGCAAAAGCAGATTTCTAGTTCATCATATGAAAAAAGACAAGCAGGTTGTGATTATTGCAATAATTTTATTAACTCAAAAGAATGACACAAAGGCACAGTAACCTACTTCTGCCCATCCCTGTATAATTATTATAATATTTATTCTTTTTATTAAATATACATTTTCTGTTACAATCTTGCCTCTTATTTCTGATTGCTATATCTTAAAAATTCTGATATTTTGAGTTTTTCTCATTTATTCTGCAACATTTTTATGTATCCCTTGGAAAAGTGGCATTAAGTTACTTCATATTAGGAAATTGTTGATTTGTTATTCTGTTGATTTCTAATTTAATACAATTTGAATCAAGTAAAAAATACTGTGCATTGGTATTTTAATTGGTATTGTATTGAATTTATAAATTGCTTTGGGTAATATAGACATTTTAATGATGTTTATTCTTCCTAGCCATGAGCACGGTATATGCTTCCACTTGTTTGTATCTTCCTTGATTTCTTTTATCAATGTTTTATAATTTTTCAAGTACAAGTCCTTAACCTCCTTGGTTAAATTTACTCCTAGGTACTTTATTTTCTTGGCTCGAATAGTGAAGGGGATTGTTTCCTTAATTTATTTTGCTGACAGTTCGTTGTTGGTATATAGAAATACCTCTAATTTCTGAGTATTAATTTTATATCCTGACACCTTGCTGAATTCATTTATCGGGCCCAGTAGTTTTATTACTGAGACTTTAAGGTTTTCTATATACAATATCATATCATCTGCAAATAATGACAGTTTTACTTCTTCTTTTTAATTTGGATGCCTTTTATTTCTTCTTCTTGTCTGATTGCTGTAGCTAGGACTTCCAGAACTATGTTGAATAAAAGTAGTGAAAGGGGGCACCCCTTCCTGGTTCCTGATCTTAAGGGTATTGCTTTTAATTTTTCCCATTTAGTATGATGTTTGCTGTAGGTTTGTCATAGATGGCCTTTATCACGTTAAGAAATATACCCTGTATTCCCACTTTACTGAGAGTTTTGAGCATGAATGGGTGCTGCATTTTATCAAATACCTTTTCTGAATCTTTGAAATTATCATGTGATTTTTGTCCCTCCTTTTGTTTATGTGATTAATCACATTGATTGATTTGCTAATATTGAACCAGCCTTGCCTCTCCAGAATAAATCCCACTTAATCATGGTGTATAATTTTTTTCATATATTGCTGGATCCGGTTGGCTAATATTTGTTGAGAATTTTAGCATCTAAATTCATCAGGGATATAGGCATATAATTTTCTTTCTTTGTGTTGTCATTGCCAGGTTTTGGGATCAGAATTATAATAGCCTCATAAAATAAGTTTGGATACCAATGACATACTTCAAAGATATAGAACACATATTCTAATAATTTATATGGAACCAAAAAAGAACACAAATAGCCTCAGCAATCTTAAAAAGAAAAAATAAAGCAGGAGGTATCACTCTTCTGAATATCAAGGTTTACTACAAGGCCATTATACTCAAGAAAGCCTGGTACTGGCATAAGAACAGGCACATAGATCAGTGGAACAGAACAGAGAACCCAGAAATAAACCCACACCTATATGGACAACTGATATTTGATAAAGGAGGAAAGAACATACAATGGAGGAAAGACAGCCTCTTTAACAAATGGTGTTGGAAAAACTGGACAGCTACCTGCAAAAAAATGAAACTAGACCATCAACTTACACCATTCACAAAAACAAACTCAAAATGGATAAAAGACTTAAATGTAAGCCGTGAAACCATAAGCATCTTAGAAGAAAACATAGGCAGCAAGCTCTCTGACATCTGTAGCAGCAATATATTTACTGATTTATCTCCACAGGCAAATGAAATAAAAGGCAAGATAAACAAATGGGACTATATCAAACTAAAAAGTTTTTGCACAGCTAAATATAATAAGAATAGAATAAAAAGATAAACCACACAATGGAGGAACATATTCGACAACTCGTCTGATAAGAAGTTATTAACCAAAATTTATAAAGAACTTATAAATTGTCAACACCAGGAAGACAAACAATCCAATCAAAAAATGGGCAAAAGAAATGAATAGAAATTTCTCCAAAGAAGACATACAGATGGCCAATAGGCATATGAAAAAATGCTCAACATCACTAATCATTAGAGAAATGCAAATTAAAACCACAATGAGATATCACCTCACACCAGTCAGAATGGCGCTCATCAGCAAAACAACACAGAACAAGTGCTGGCGAGGATGTGGAGAAAAGGGAACCCTTCTGCACTGCTGGTGGGAACGCAGAATGGTGCAGCCACTGTGGAAAACAGTATGTATATTCCTCAAAAAATTAAAAATCAAACTGCCTTTTAACCCAGCTATCCCACTTATAGGAATATACCCTAAGAACACCATAGCACTGTTCGAAAAGAAGAAATGCGCCCCCATGTTCGTGGCAGCATTGTTCACAATAGCGCAGATTTGGAAATAGCCCAAGTGTCCATCAGAGAATGAGTGGATTAAAAAGCTTTGGTACATATATACTATAGAATACTACTTAGCCATGAGAAATGATGACATCGGATCATTCACAACAAAATGGATGGACCTTGATAACATTATACGAAGTGATATAAGTAAAACAGAAATAAACTGAGAATAGCATGATTTTATACATAAGTGGGACATAAAAGTGAGACTATGAGACATGGACAAGAGTGTGGTGGTTATGGGGTTGGGGGAGGGAGAAGAGGGTGGGATAGGGAGGAGGGGAGGGGCACAGGGAAAACTGGATAGAAGATGACAGAGGACAATTTGACTTTGGGTGATGGGTATGCAACATAATTGAATGATAAGATAAACTGGAGATGTTTTCTTTGAACATATGTACTCTGATTTATTAGTGTCACCCCATTAAAATTAATAAAAAAAATACTGTGCATAATTTGTGTGTTTTAGAATTTATTGAATCGTATTTTATGGAGCAGGATATTTCTTTTCCCCATGTTTATTTGTAAAGTATATCTGGGTATTGCATTTGCAATTGTTAGGTATAGTTTTCTTTAATTTATTTATTGAATTTTAGAGAAATGAAAGGTGAGAGAGACAGACAGACATAAACATCCATCTGTTCCTGTGTGTGCCTTGAGCAGGGATCAAACTCACAAGCTTGGAGCATCAGGACGATATTCTAACCAATTGACCTACCCAGCCAGGGAAGGTGCAGTTTTTTTAAATGTCAGTTAGGTCAATTTGGTTGATAATATTACTCTCATCTCGTAGGTGCCTACTAGATTTTGCCTATTTGTTCTATTAATTACCGAGAGGGGAATGTTCAAATCACAAATTAATTTAAAGATTTGTTTATTTAAATCTGTTTCAACCTCATGTATTTTAAAGTCCTATTATTGAGTGCATACATATTTTAAATTATTATGTTTTTCTCATGAGTTATCTGTTTATCATGAACTATTGCTCTTGTTTCTTGTCCACTCTTCTTGTGAAGCCTACCTTTTTCTAATAACAGTTAATGACAGGCTTTCTTATGTTTACTTTCTATGTGTAGTTTCCTTTTAGTTTCAGTTAATTATATCTTTAATTTTTTTGTGTACCTTTTGAGCATTTGCCCTACTCCCAAACGAAGTATTTTCATTGTCTCTGGTCTGATACCCTGGGGATTGAGACCTGGCTTAGGAGATCTCTCCTTATTAGTATTGTAGGTTGAATGTAATGCTCCTCAGCATTGTTTGACCTCTATCTTATCCGGCTCCGTGGTTCTCAAGTTGCTAACAACTGCTCTGTTGTAACTTCATACATACTATCTTGCCTTGCCCATTCTCAGCCAAGCATCCATCAAGGATTTGCAGGAAGATTTCTGTCTCTCCATCCCAACCTCTTGGAGTTACTTTCCAGAGCCCTGCCCTACAGATTTCAGGTTGCTGCTCTGAACTTTTATTTCTACCGCACTCTGCTAAGTCTCCAGCTTGCTGTGCTGGTGAAATGTTCACAAGCAAGGAGCTAAGGTGATCTTCAAGTTCGCCTCCCGTGATTCCTTTCCCTGGATAATCAGTCTTTTGTCGGTTTTGGTTTTTTGGTTTTTGTTTTCTTTTACACAAGACAGTCATCTCCTATATTCTGTCCTGCTTTAAAGTTGTCTACTTTCGTATAGCAGGCAGTACCACTTCTTTTGTTTCATCAAAATCAGAACTTCCTGATTTGGGTGGTTGTTTCATGTTATCTTTTCAACCTTACAGTACTCGCGAGAAACTAGTTTTGACTCTATAGTTTAATGCATTCTGTGATATCTTAATATCCTCCAGGGGGAGCCAAAACATTAGTCTGCAGGTATATTGCACCTGAATCTCTGGGATTCTGCTGACCATAAAGAGATTTCAGAGGAAATTCATACTAAGAAATGCCTTGAATATTTTAATCACAATAGACATTTCTACCTGTATAAGAATATATAGTGTTTGTAGTAATAATTCCTTGCAAAAATGCCCATCATGTCACAAGAACATCTGTGAAAATAATTAAGGAGATACAAGACCTTAGCATTTTTGAAGAAATTTTAAATCTTTGAAGCTAAATAATAGGAAATTCATTATTTAATAGGTTCTCACAATTTAACAGTGGAAATAAATTTAATTGGTTCATTTGAATGTTGGCTATAAATATGGTGAGTGTGTGTTTTATTTAGCACTGTTTCTTTAAGTTAAACATAAATGATTGTCATTCCTTTAGGGTTTAATTTATTTACATTGACTAAATGTTATTCTGTTCTTTTAAAACTCCAGGCCATTTTTCATACTTTCTTTTGACACCACCCTTCCTATTGATTTACATATTAATTTGTTTCTTTTACAGTTACTTGTGTTTCCTCTCACTGTGAAACTCTGGCTCTAGGGTGTCTATTTATTCAAGTTGAATTTGATTGGGAATATAAATCTACTTACAAATTGTTAAAATCTGAGACAATAGTAAGAAATTTGAGATAAAAATGGAAGTTTTAATTCATTCAGTTGCCTGCAGTCAATTTTTAACTAGTCTCCACAACATCAATTTCACCACTTTCAGTCTATCCCTAATATTTCTACCATATGTTCTTTCAAAACATAACTGTATTTCAGGTTTCTCTCTTGGGTAAGATCTGTCAGTGGCTAACCAGGACACAAAATTCAAAGTTGACAGTAGTATGCAAAAATTGGGAAGGCATGGTGGAATACTTCTGATTCGTTAATCCATTAACCTTGTTTCTAACCTCTCTTCTCTGTACATCGTATGCTCCAGGCATTTTACAAGTTATGTTAAATTCACCAATGATCTATTTTCTCATAACTCCATGTTTTTATTCATTCTGCTTCTTAAAGCAAAATTCTACCTCCAATAACATCCATCCATAAAGTGTCTGTTAAGGTCTGAAAGTTGTGATCTTTCAAAATCCAATGCTGAAATACTGATCTCCAAGGTGATGGTATTAAGATGTAAGGCCTTTGGGAGGTGATTAGGTCATTAGAGTAGAATGTTAATGATTGGTACTAGTGTCTTTATGAAAGAGGCCCCACAGAGCTCTCTAATGTCTTCTACCATGTGAGAATATAAGGAGAAGTATGCCAATCAAGAAGGAAGTCTTGAGCAGAACCTTCCCATACTGGCAACTTGATCTTTGACTTCCAGTCTCCAGAATAGAAAGAAATAAGTTTCTTTTGTTTATAAACCACAAGTCTATAGTAGTTTGTTATAGCAGCTCAAACAGATTAAATCTGTGCCTACTTCCTCTTCTACCTTTTTTCAAGTGTTGTTTCTTGTTTTTTAAAAAGACTGTATTTATATCTCCTTTCTTCCTCAAGGTGTCTATCACTCTCTTCTATTTATTTTATTTATTTTTAATTCATTTTAATGGGGTGACATTGATAAATCAGGGTACATATATTCAGAGAAAACATCTCCAGGTTATTTTGACATTTAATTATGTTGCATACCCATCCCCCAAAGTCAAATTGTCTTCTGTAACCTTCTATCCAGTTTTCTTTGTGCCCCTACCCTACCCCCACCCCCTCCCTCTTTGTACTCCCCCCACCCATAACCACCACACTCTTGTCCATGTCTCTGAGTCTGTTTTTTATGTCCCACCTATGTATGGAATCATATAGTTTTTAGTTTTTTTCTGATTTACTTATTTTACTCAGTATAATGTTATCAAGGTCCATCCATATTGTTGTAAATGATCTATGTCATCATTTCTTATGCTGAGTAGTATTGCATAGTATATATGTACCACATCTTCTTTAGCCAATCATCTATTGAAGGGCTTTTTGGTTGTTTCCAGGTCTTGGCCACCGTGAACAATGCTGCAATGAACATGGGGTTGCATGTGTCTTTAGGTAGCAATGTTTTTAAGTTTTGGAGGTATATACCCAGTAGAGGGATTGCTGGGTCATATGGTAGCTCTATACTTAATTTTTTGAGGAACCACCATACTTTTTTCCATAATGGTTGTACTACTTTACATTCCCACCAACAGTGGATGAAGGTTCCTTTTTCTCCATAGCCTCTCCAACATTTGTTATTTCTTGTTTTGTTGATAATAGCTAATCTAACAGGTGTGAGGTGGTATCTCATTGTAGTTTTGATTTGCATTTCTCTAATAGCTAATGAAGATGAGAGTCTTTTCATATATCTGTTGGCCATTTGTATTTCTTCCTAGGGGAATTATCCTATTTTTTTATTGAATTGTTGTTTGTTGTTGAGTTTTATGAGTCTTTGTATATTTTGAATATTAGGCCCTTATCTGAGCTGTTGTTTAAAAATATCATCTCCCATTTACTTGGCTGTCTGTTTGTTTTGTTGTCAGTTTCTTTCACTGTGCAAAAGCTTCTTAGTCTGATATATTTTAAACAGTCCTCTTATAGACATTTCAACTGTGATAACGTATTGAAGTTTTTTGTGTAATTTATGCATATATTTCTAATATAGTTTGTGGTTATTATGTTCATTTGGACTCACTTCAGTATAAAATTTTCAAAGTCTAGTACTCAGTGTTATTAATTTTTATCATCCCCAATACCTTGTAAAATGGCCTGACACAGCGGACCTGGACCTAGAAAAAGAATAAATGAATGAAAGGACTCTGTTTGTATATTACCAAACTAATATTAAAGTCAAGTACAGTGTAAAACTTCTTTTTAAGATACTTGCAGTGAATCAAAGCTCACTGTGATTTTAACCATGATTTTGTTCTCAGTTAATATGAGAAATACAGCAGAAAAATAGATATATGATAAGAAAGCAGTTATAAATGAGCTGGAGGATAATTTTCTTTCTGTTTTGGTAATTGACTCAGCTGGATTCAGTACTGTGCATAGTGACAAAACTTCAGCTGGTCTCAATGTTTCTGCCAGGCAAGTGTAATGACATGGTCCTTGATTCCCTATATTCCTGAGCCTGGACATTTCAGAATATATTTTTTGTTTCTTAGAAAACCAACAGATGTTACCTAGCTCTTCTTGGCTTATCCTGGAGATAGGTAAGACAGTATGAAAACAGAGCTTACTTTCTTTCTTGGGGTATTCTCAGCTATGTGTTCAGTCTGCTGGCCTGGCCCAGACATGTTTCATTGGAAATTCTGGCAAAGGTGCACACTATACCTGGCTTGGGCTGTGGAATAATTAGGAGGACAGTGTGCATTATGCCTCATTGCTATTTGCAAGCTTTTTCCAATAAAGTGTGATAAAACTGAACCATGACACTTCAGAAAGAGTTGGAACTCCACAGAGGCCACACTCTACTCATCCTGGTGCCATGCTTTTATTTCTGTTTTGTTTTTGTTTCTTTTTCCTGTTTTTGTTTTGTTTGTTTTGAAAGTGAGAAGATATAGGGAGGTCACCCATTACCTAGGAATAATGACAAGTAACAGGAAGTGTTCTGGCTTGGAAGTTTGTAACTAAAGATTGGGCAGAACAGCAACAGTGTCCACTAGCTCATGGGCCTCAGGTAAAGCAGCTGAGAGGTCTGTTCAGAGCCCAAGAGCTAGCAGGCCACCATGGCTTCCATTAACCCAGAATCTATCAGGGCCTCAAGATGTGTGCTCCAGGTCTCGTGAGGATGAAACAATGCAGAGAAGTCTCTCAGTCATTAAAACTCCAGGTACTTTCAATCAAGGTAGATTTGTCAAGAAGGAAAATCAGCCAGTAAAACTTTCTACAGCCAAGAAGAAAGAATAAGTATAAAACTGCAAAATATATGTGCTTTTTAGCCAAAGACTCAAAGACTGATAACAAATAGAAGGGTAAACAGTATGTTGTATTCACAACTTAGAAATTGAAAGCAGTCATGTGTGGATAAGCTGATACCAAAACCTGTACCTGATTTCAGAAAATTATGAAAAAGAGATGAGCCAAAACAAGGGTGAAGTGTGGGACTTTGTTCCTTTGTTCCATTCAAACCAAGATGTTAAATATTACTGAACTTCCTACGACTAAAGGGCATATGTGGCTATTATTTTCCCTTTTGTGACTGTATATATTTACTACTTATTTGCCAGCCTGATTAGGTGATAGGGATATTTTGGTGATAAAATGTACAGACAAGTCAAGTCAACTGGTTTGAGTGAATGATATCATCTTTGGCTTCAACAAAAGTCAGTAGAATGTATGTAGCTGAACGTAGTCTCTACTTGGGAAACTTCCCAGGATTGTACAGTAGAAAGAATGTCTCAGATTACAAAAGAAGTTCTCGGTCTTTTCACAGCAAAGTGAGTATGGACTGAGGTGCTACAGTGCTACCTAAGGTTATCTGCAACGTAAAATCCTTGGCTGGTCAATGAAAGCCAGTGGTTCTTCAGTCTTTGTGAAATATAGAACCTTAAACAAAAAAGAGGTCATTATAGTTACCATTTTACTTGACAGCATAATGATAACTTTTGAGCTGCCTTTTTTTGGCACTTGTATCTGACTCAGTATATAAAACCAAAATTAGTTTCTCATTACATGGAAAGACATGTTCATAACAAGTAATCAATGAACTAGACCCACGATTTTCAAAATTTTTTATCTCATGGCACATAGAAACTAATTATTAAAATTCTTTGATACTAAAAATATATTTTTTGCTTATCTGACAAGAAATAGGTATAATTTTGATTTGTTCACAACAGACAACTTTGTTGTTGTTTATTTTTATGTAACAATCTAAGGGAAAGGAGGTCAGTGCTCCTGACCAAATATATAATCAGGTGTTATATGTTTTAAATATTTTTGGAGTACACCAGTTTGCTGTAGTACACTGGTTAAAAATCGCTAGATTACACCAATGCTAGTATAAGATGAACTCTTGGTGAACATAGAGATGCTTTCTTGCAGTTGTGACTTTTTGAAAATGACCTCTACTGAGAAGAATAGTTATATTTTATTGTATGACATCCTGGCACAAATGACTAACAGAGATTTTGAATGAGACAAAAGTCAAGTTCCCACCAAATGCTTGATCATATGTAAATAACACAAAGAAATGATAAAACTGGGTTGTTGCCTCTGCAGCTACCAACTCTTAAGAAAAATGGTTAAAATCTAATTAACCTTTTTTGAGAACTGGAAACAGTACATTCTACATCTGAAAATTTTATTCTGGCCTCTAATACATCAGACAAATAGCTAAATTTGAATGAAGGTGTCCATAGCTAGAAGCCTGGAACATAATCCAAACAACAACTCAAGCTCTGCCCTCGAGACCTGTATCTTCTTCCAGCCTGATGAGACTGCAGACACCCAGACCAGCTTCTCAGTATATTGAATTTTTTCTCAAATGAGACTCCATAATTCTTTCTATACTCAAATATTTAAAACTAGACTGTTTCTAGCTCCTAAAAGAGAAGGTTTACAAGTGAAAAGTTAGTGTCACAAATCTTATATTCTCATCCTATAATTGAGTATGCAATTAAGGACCTATTACTGGCCCTGAAAGCCTTAGCCAACATTACTAACAGGTAGTTGCTCAAATATTGAGCACAGAGACCACCTTGTATACTACTTTAGCAAAATCACTAGATAAATGGTGTCCTTGCCCTCAAGTCTTTATGCTTAAAAATACAATATCATTTATAGACAAAAGAGCTTACCCTCAGGTTGGATATACCCTATGGAAAATGATCCTCATCATAATAATGAGGCTTTGTCAACATCTATGGCCTCAGATAACTCTGCTTAATGGTCTGAACTTCATGTGGTGTTGCTGACCATAAACAATGCCTCCACAAGATTTATTAAAGATTTATACAAATACATGGGCCAAAAATAATGGCCAGATTCTAAGGTTAGGCCATGAGGCTAATAAAGCATATATTAGAATTGATATACCCAGATTCAATATTTTCTCATGAACTTAAACTGTCACGTGAAGAAAAAATGGGGACTATCAAATATATACAATTACCACCTGCACTGTTGACACATATGATTGCTGTGGTTACTGCATTTTCTTTCTCTCTCTCTCTCTCTCTCTGCAACTATACCAGTTTCTACAAGCTGGCACTTCTGCTAGAACTTTGACCATGGGGTATACAGAATATCCATGCCCAACCTAAGCTGTAGAATGATGACTGTCTGGAAGATAGAGTTTGCTCTGCAAACCTTAGTTCATATCTACATCATGTGAACTAGTTTTCTCTGTACCTAATACTCCCTTGCACAAAAATATGCAACCAAACATGTATAAGTTTTGAAGACTTTACTTTCCATTACAAATACCAATATATATAATTCACATGGAATATGAGTATATATATTGAATGTACCAATTCACATGGAATAAACTAGTCAGTCAACCATATCTTTGGGTCAAATGGGAACCACATCTAAGTTTGAATTATGATGCTAAGGTAGATGATTTCAACATATCACTTACCATTAAGTTAACTGACTAGAATAGCATATGCATTTCTATATTGTAATTTGACTCATGTGAGAAAATTACATAGAAAATTATTCAGACACATGATCTAACAATGTATGGTTAGTTAAAAAGTGTTATTTATTAATAATGGGCATTGGTATTCATGCTCTGGGAAATGTCCAAAAGTAGTGTTAATATTAGTTCTGTATGATGTTGAGCAGTATGGTTGTGACAAAGTTAAATATTTAAATGATTTTTTGTTGCTATTCAGTGAAAAAAATTAACTCTGACAGCAAATCTCTGCAGTGTGCATGTAGTCTCCACTGATAAAATACTTCTTGACATCGGCAAACCTTGGTTATTTTAGGTTTCTTGATATCATATATTTTGATTGCTAAAAAACATAAACCAGAACTACCTCTACACGAGAGGGAAATTAAGTTATGCTGCAGATAAGATAAAGGCACTCGCTCTGAGGTGTCTTGGGACCAACTTGCACTTAAAACAGTTCTTCACAGCCTGACCTCTGATGGCGCAGTGGATAAAGAAAGCATAGACCTGGAACACTGAGGTCACCAGTTTGAAACCCTGCACTTGTCTGGTCAAGGCACATATGGGAGTTGATGCTTTCTGCTCCTCCCCCCCTTTCTCTCTCTCTCTCTCTCTCTCTTTTTCTCACTCTCTCCTCTCTAAAATGAATAAGTAAGTAAGTAAATAAATATAAAACAGTTCTTCACAGAGAATAACCACATAATAATTTTGTCTATGTTGATATGATGCTTTTTTTAAAAAGAAATGGGATCCAAGAGGACTCCCAAAACCTAAAATCTGGGCAGTTCCAAGTTAAAGGATATCTAATAATTCAGTATCAATTCTCAAATTTCATTGCTTTTATTGTGTAGTTAAATTGGTTTAAAAATGCCCTAAGTATAAATATTTTATTAGTAATTAATCATTATTAGTAGTGTTTTCAGCATGAATCCATTAAACCCAATATAATGCATTACTTTAATATAATTCATTGAATATAAATATAACATTCATTATAATATATAAATGTTTTTTGGAATAAAAAATTCTGTTTATTTTAAGGAACAAGCATAATAAATATATTCAGTAGGGAAAGATTCTGTTATTTTGTTCTTCAGAAATAATCTTGATTCAACTGTAAATCTAAAATGTCTGTGACTATATTTATACATTCAGGATGAAAGAAGTCTTTGTGTCTAAGCAATTCTTGTCCATATAGCTTTTGTAAGCCAAAGCAACATCATTACTGTTGCCTTACATTATTGTATTCTCCCTCTTAAAAATAGTAGTAAACATAAAAAGTTTTTATCTGGATTCATAAAAAGAAATTGCAGAATATTTATAAAATATTCTATGCAACATTGTGAAATTATAAAATGGTAAGGGTTATTTGCATCAAAATAAAATAGGTTTGTTAGAAGTAACTCATCTTTTTCAATAGAGTCACATGTTGTTTTCTGCCTTTTAGCTTTCTTATAGTTTTTAAATCCCCATTGTGCACAATTGGAACAAGAACAACTATGCTTGAAGATATAACGTACTCTCACCAAGCTTACTAGAGAGAAAGGCACCTACCCTGCATGACAGTTATTGCTGAATTTACTGTCAGCAGATGTTCACTGGAATGAAAACATTCCCTGAATTCATGTTGTACCTATCTTTTTTACTTCCCAATGCCTTTGCTCCTCAGGGAATTGTAGGGATAAGAATCTTTCTCTCCTATAACTAATGTTTTAGAGCACACAAAGCAGTATGTCGTTAGTCCCTCTTTGGGGAGCCATTTATCTCCACTGAAGCACATTTTGATTATTTTGTTTTAAAGAGCAAGGTTTGGGTGCACATAACCCATTTAGTTATCAGGGTCAGATACAATTGTTTCCATCTCCCAAAGTGCCTACCTCCCTTGCTTGATGAGTGGTTTATAAATGCTTCTCTCTGATTTCTGGCTCCGTTACCTATCCACTTAGAGAACATCGTTTTTCATTCAAATGTACACTGCATGCATTACAGAATCCAACGGAAATTGTTTTTACTGACAATATACCAATTAGATGAGCTGGAAAGAAAGTTTGTTGAGGAAACAGGGTAGTGCAGGCTTATTTTGTAACCTCCAGGCTCCTGTTTCTGCATTTTGTTCAGAAATTCTTTGTTCATTTTTTTGTATCTGTTTAATGTTCTTTACATCTTTCTCTCTCACAATTTTTTCCATTCCCTTTTTATTGATGTATCTGGTAGATTATGGTAGATTAAGAAGTGGATTAAAGTGTTGCGATGCTTGGACATATTTCAGATGCCCCTTGTCTACAGTAATATTAGTAATTTTTCTGCTACTCCTAGTACTAGTGCCACTGCTACCAGTACTAGTAAGAGTAGCAATAGCAATAGAAACACTTAATATATACGCAAGCCTGTGAGGTGAGCAGATAGTGCAGGTGTTATTACCTCCATTTTACAGAGGAAGAAAGCCAGGTTCAAATATAACACAAGGTAACAAAGTGGGGGAAAAGTAGAGATCATATTTGACATTCCTTTTCGACTCATGAAGGTTCAAATGGCTTTCCTCCTTAAAAACCCTTAATATAGTTGATATTCAGGAGTGGTCAGGAGTATGCCTCCTTATACATTGAGGTTTATTATGGTTCCTTTTCCTTTTTGTAACTCAACTCTATCATTAAACGAAGATCACAGGCATGTAACTCATGGCACAGTATCTAGCTGAGAACAATGCGTGTGTTCTAAGTGCTCACTTCTAAAGACTACATCAAAGGCATCTACAGTGCCAAATTCTTCTTGCAAGTGTTATTCACAGCACATTCTGGGAAATGGAAACTTTTACACAACAGATTGTTGATCGAGATTGGTTGGCAATTAAATGTTGATAATCTCCAAAATATGTACTGGTTGTTTTCAAAAAGAGAAAATAAAAAGAAAGAAAACAATGTGCAAGCAGTGTGTTTTTGTATTTAATACATTTTCCGTAAGATGTATTCTAAATGTAATATAGTTAGTATACCAGGCTAGAAAAAAAACTTGATGGTAAGTACTTATTTGATACACACAGTACTCTTCCAATTCAAGTACATGTCTAGATTAATGTACATTTATTGTGAGAGTTGTGTGTATATTTGTTTATCAGATTATTTTACTTTCTTAAGTTACTATTCTGAAAAAACTTTTATCAAATATTTCAATGTTTCGTCTCTAGATCAATTGTATAAAGGTGATGGAAAGATGACACTACACATATTTGGATTTATTATGAGTATCTGTTAGGCTTTAGAATACTTTTACCTATGGTTTTGCATAAGCATTTATTATATAAATATTACCAAGTTATCCTGTTGCCTTGAGAATGAACAATACAAAATTTCATTTTATATATTAGTGCATTTGACTTTTTTTTATAAAAACCTCTAATCTCTTTCTCTCTGTCTTTCTGTCTCTCTTTCTCTGCAATACTGACTTGACTACAGTCAACTACAATATCTCATCAACCAAATGCATTCCTTACAATACCTTATAGAGCGCCACACAGAACAGTATTTCGCTAAAGGCTTCACTTCAAATTCCCAATGCAGATATTATACATAGTTATAACCACAGTGAACAACGTTTGAAAGCATGAAACTGTGTAATAGTTACAATCTGACAAAGTTTTGATCAAATTAAGCTGCTCTTCATGCCTGTGTTACTAAGAATGAAGGACCTGACTTTTCTCAGCAAATTTCATTGATGTCCTTGTCACATTTACATCCTCTGTCAAATTAGACATGATATGATTTTATTTTAAATTGTGTTTCTTCTCAAAGCAATTTAAGTTGTCAGAGGATCATACAGAGCTTAGGTAAGATTTGAGAAGAGCCACAGGTGAGAATATGAAGTGCCATAAATCATTTGACTTTTAGTTGACTAAAATTATTAAGGGAAAAACACATATTGAAACAATCTGCCATGTCTTCCTTTTTTCTAGATACAGTTTTTTCTATAATGCCCTTCAAACAAGCCTGACTAAAATTATTCTAGTATTTTGATGGAAAACAGTTAAAAAATTGTCATCAAGTTATTAAAAATGTGTAACCAAAGACTCCCATGTTTTTTTTATATCTTCCTTTGCAATGATGCTTGGAGTGAGGAACAATAGACAGCTAGCAACACCAACAGCACTTACTATCTGAAAACAGTTAGAATCATGGATATGATCTCTTTGTTCTTTGTTGTTCTTGCAATGTCTTAGAAGTCATTGCCAAAGAGATAGGATTTGTGAAACAAAGATCTTTGTGATTGTATAATTGAAGTATACATCTATGTGTATATCTAAGTCATTAGTATTTATCTTATTTTTGAAAATGCTTATATTTTCAAACTCTAATATTTTGGCAATTGACCTTCTGAAAGTTATAAAAAGTTCTAAAATCAGAATTAATTTCATTCTTTACTTTACCTTCAATCTATTTCACCTGCACTTTGTCTCAAATATTAATATATTTGTTTTGTTTTGTTGTTTACCTTACCTAAAATCTTTCTTAGCTCACTTCTGCTATAAATTTTAAATGGATGTGATAAGTTAAGTAATGGTCCCCAAAATATGTGTTTTTTTTCACTTCATATAATTTAGATAAATGTATGTATGAATGTGTGCACATACACATGTATGCATTGAATAAATAAAATATTAGTCTTAAACTTTGTTTGCAGATACAACCTAAGTCTTCAATATTTTTCAGTGAATCTTAGTAAATTATTGATGTACAATGTCATTAAAAAACAAAGCAGGGGGAACCTTCTGTCAAAGAAAGAAAGAGAAACAAAAAGTAAGTCAGTGAATTAGCTGAGATCTTTAGAAAACCTACATGACCTTTATTGAATTAAAATAGTTTCTAGCTTGGCCGGTTGGCTCAGTGGTATAGCATTGACCTGGTGTGTGGAAGTTTCAGGTTCCATTCCAGCCCACAAGAGAAGCGCCGATTTGCTTCTTCACCCTTCTCCCTCTCCTTACTCTCTGTCTCTCTCTTCCCCTCTTGTAGCCAAAGTTCCATTGAAGCAAACTTGGCCCTGGCACTGAGGATGGCTCCATGGCCTCATCTAGGGTGCTAAAATAGCTTGGTCATCAAGCAATAAAACAGCAGCACAGACAGGCAGAGCATCACTTGGTGGATCTAGGTAGGGGCGCAGGCAGGGGTCTGTCTCTACATCCCCCCTCTCACTTAATAAAAAAAAATTTTTTTTCTGCTGCTTTAAGTTGTTTGTTTTTTAATATTTTTAAAAAAGAAAAATATCAAGAAAACTACAGTAGGTAATAAACTAAATAATTTACAATACTTTGTTTCACAAAGTAAGAATTTTTATAGACACTGGTAAATTAAAAGTACATTACTAATATATTCAATTTCAAACTATATAAATTAATGACTTTAATTTGTCTTTAAATCAACCTCCTTTTTTGTATAAAATATTATTTTAAAATTTGATTAAAGCCTATTTAAGTTTAATGCTGTGACAAACTCTTGTTTCCTTTAATCATGTTAATTGACCAAGGTTAGGTTCTTGCAATGTCTTTGTAGTTGGCCTTATGGTCTTCACTACTTCACTCCCTGGCTATTCAATATTAATTCTTTATCGGTAAGTAACACAGCTTGCTTATTGTGTGGGAATTATTAAAGAATTCATTTCTTCCTAACCTTCAGAGAAAGCTACTTTTTATCTCTACAATTTTAATTTAATGTCCTTTCTATTTTACCTTGAAAAATGTATGAGAAAATTATAGTAATATTTACATTTATATTTTTTCTTTCTCCTTTCTCTGATACCTTACATTGACTAGTCCTGTAAAAATGTAAAAGTTTATGGTAGTTTGGGAAGAAATATGTTTATTCTTGTGGAATATTTTTTCTTATAATTTGAAATACATAAAGTAAGTTTAAATATGTATTGGTTAAATTGGGTTATTTAGAAATATTTAGGTTAAATTAGAATAGTTGTGTTCATGTATATATTCTTTATAGTCGGCTCCATCTGGAAGAGAATTATTGGGAATGTCAGTTAGCCTAACCAAGTTGATGCAGCACAAAGGCATCACAACATGATACCAAACATTTCTCCCTATAATACTGTAGCTTTTTCATTCTACCATTCTCACATCTGTCTTACCTTCATCCCATAACTCTTAGAGTAGCTTGTTTCCTTGTCTTTAAACCATTTTTTTTCTCCTTGGAAAATTAGGTTAAAGACAAAAATGAAGGATTAAAAGTCATTTATACAGCAACTAAGACCTTCTACACTTAGTGAATGAATAAACAGTGCTATAAGTGAACAATGGAAATTAGTGCTGAAACAAAGTGCATGAAGCCATAGAAATACATAGAAGAACTTTAAGTACATGTTACTAACTGAAGGAAAACACTCTGAAAAGGCTACTCCATACATGACATTCTGGAAAGGCAAAAGTATGCCGACAATACAATTGAGATTAGTCATTGTCAGGTGCTGGATTGCAGGTATAGATAGATACATTGTAGGAACACATTGGACTTTTATGGCCATGAAACTACTCTGATACCTTAATGATGGATACATGCCATTATACATTTGTCTAAACCCATAGAATGTGCAACACCAATAGTGAACTCTAATGTAAACTATGAACTTTGGGTGCTAAGGTTTGTCACCATAGTTTCATTAGTGATTATAAATGTACCAGTTGGTGGGGAATGACAATAATAGGGAAGGCTATGCATGTGAGGGGCAGAGTGCTCTATGAGAAAAGTTGGTAGTTTCTCAACTGGTTTTGAACCTGAACCTGTTTTGGAAAATAAAGTCTTTTATATAATAATGATACCAAATAGGACAACCAAGTCATTTGTATAAGAGGTTTTCAAAGCATAGTCCAAGAACAACAGAGTTGCTATTATCTGGAAACTTCTTAGGGTGGGTATTACTCCAGCCTTACTGAATCAGAAACACTGGGAATGAGATGCAGCGATTGCTGCCTAAGAAGCCTTCCTGGTCATCCTGACACATATTAACAGCTGAGAAGCTCTGTTTCTGATGACAGAATTCTACCCATGGCCTCCTTGCAAGTCTGATTTCCAAATAGTTTTTCTCTTGGTGCTCTCAATGCCCCATCCAGGTCTTCAGCTCTCACTTCTTCAGCATAAAAAATATTACTGATTTTTTAATAATAATTTTGTATGTAGTCTCAGAATTGCATATTCCCACTTACCAGATAATTGAGTATTAGCTCCTCATATCTTCTTTCAGCTTCATCTGAATTTTATTGTAGCAGGTTGATAGTACAGGCTGTGTGAGATAATGATAGGAACTTGTCAAAGTTTACTGTAAATGTTTTCATCTCTATTTTATTATGATTTATATCACTTTTAATGTCTATCAAACAATTTCAGAAATATGTACCAACTTTCCATCTTTTGGGGGAGTCTCTTAGCACACTGCATATTTATGAGATAGTAACACCTAATGGAATGTAACTTCTTCACTTTAAAATACAAACTTCCCTGCAATGTCAAGCTTTCAGGTACTCCTGAGAGCTATTTCTGTGCATCATTATCTCTACTGAAATGGAAAAGGGATCTAGGGGTTATTTCTCTCTAACAGCAGAGAGGTACACTGATCATGCTTGAAAGTAAAATAAGTGGTCCCCAAGTGTTGACAAAAAAATAAATAAAATAAACCTGGTGTTTTAAAAAAGAATAAGTCCACTGCATAATAGATGAATCACATTTGTGTTGTTAGTTTTGTTTTTTGAAATTTTTTTTTTTTACCATTTTGCTAAGAATTCAGGTCACATCTTCGCTTCTCATTGGTGCTTCTAATGAGGAAAGTTGTGCTAAAGGAAAACTGGAGAAACTACTTAGGTTAGCTGAAAAGAAATGCACACACAAAAGCTGTCTATAAAAACACCTGCTCTAGCAGGCAACACCTAGAGGGACAGCCATCCTAAATGTGGCTCTTCAAAGAAAAAACATGAGGTAAGGTGGCCACCAGCTGCTCACCTGCCTTTTTCTCACCTTGCTATCCACTGCTAAGAAATAGCTTTTCTTATACTTTTTCTCCAGAGATATGGCTCTGTATTTGTTTCATTGTGTCTTATTCATCTCTGAATTAAGACCTTTACAGGGCTGTCAGAAGTCCAACTAAATTCTCACTTTCCTTCTAATGGCACATTAATCCTTTCACTAGGGTATCAAATATGAAATGTTTCTGAGCAATATTTTGTGTTTCTGCATGCACTAGAGCAGGGGTGCCCACACTTTTTTAGCTTGCGAGCTACTTATAAGATGACCAAGTCAAAATGATCTACCTACAATAAAAATGCAAAACATAAATTTATTTCTTCCATGTTATCATTATTTAAGTTACTATTATTACTATTTAATATTGTGTATTCTTCTTTCACCTTTCTCCTTCTCAGCTCTCTTTTCGGAGGAAAGTCAATGTCATAGTTTTTATGAACAGTCCGAAAAAGCCGCTCCACATTTCCCTTCTTTGGAATAGCAATGGCACACAGACAGATGAGGCAAACACACTTAGAATATGACATAGTGAAAAAAATCCCCTCCCATTCTTTATGAAAGTGGTAGGTTTTAGGCTTCTTACTCGGACTAGCTACGGCACTCATTTTTACACCCTTTGTTGTATTTAGTTTAAATAAATTGAAGGCTAACTAGCAGCAATGTAACTGAACAAGTTAGCGCGATTTAACGCGCATGCGTAGGGTGTCAAAAGTTCAGACATCAGATTGGCTACCCTGCATGCCAATCAAAAGACAAATGTCTTTTTAATGTCATGAGATCTATCCACACTTCCTTCGTGATCAACGTATTGAGCACCCCTGCACTAGAGTCATTTCATTAACTGTAGAAATCAGCAGTGACCATGAGTAGTATTTGTGGTCTGCAACTCCAGGTATGCATATACGATGGTCACTGACTTTATCTTGTGTAAAAATTTGTAAATGGAAACCTCATTTAAAATGAAGTCAGGAGACAAGAGTGTGGGACATTTCATCCTGCGTGGATCAGGTGCCAAATCTTACAGTTTTTTCTTTTCTATAAAAGAGTTTCTACTTCTTTGTTTCTCAGGACTTGCACAGATTTGTCATTAGACCATATATCCTGAATTATAATTCTTTTAGTTCCTGAATAAATCCATTTTTTTAGAGAAATATTTGGCTACTATTTTACGGTCAATACTTGGAAACATTGCCTTTCCTTTGAAAGTAAGGAATGTCAATTCAGGAAACACCATGTCTCCTGTGAAAAGGATACCTGTCAGATGTAAAATTGACTTTAAAAATTCAGTGACACAGTAGTAGTGGGTGTGAGATAAAGCACCACAATAAGAAAAAATAGATAAAGAAATAAGTTTTATTTTAATTGTGTTTAAGGAAATGCCCTTTTGTATTATTAACAACAACAATAGTGCACATATTAACTTATTCTATATATTATTTTATTATTTATGTAAAGAACATCACATATATAAATGTTATATTCTTTCATATCCTTACATATGTTTAAGTACATACACAACCACTCATGTTGTTGACAGTTTCCTACAAACTTAAAAAAAATTGTTGATTATTCATAAAGAATATTACAATCTTCGTTTTTCAGTTGCATTTTTGCAAATTCAGTATTTTCATATTATATATATAACAACAACATTTTAAGAAAAAGTTAAAGACAAGATATTTTAGATAAAAAATAAAAAATTACTTGTATAAATAAACTCTTAATATACAATAATCCAACTGGGCTCATACAGTAAGCCAAATTTTTAACTAACACAATATAAATAAAAGTTACATTAATGGAAATCAATTAAATATAAAGAATCATGTGAAAATTTAAACATATAAACTTTTTTATTATTTAAATTTTATAGAAATACATAAATATTAAAGATGTCTTTAGAAGTTACATAAGAAGATAACTACTTTTATATATCATCAAATATATTTTACTCTGATGGATTCTTGCATTGTAATGTTATATACCATAACCCAATGTAAAATTCCATTGTAATGACATGATATGGTAAGATTCCTATGTCACTGTAATTCAGAAGAAATGGTCATTGAATACAGTAGCATGTTTTAATTATGTGACTTCATGCAATTATCTTCCTGAGCCTCAGGATTCTCATAGGGTTATTAAATGCTAAGCATGCATAAGTGTGTGCATGTGTGTGTGTGTGTGTGTGTGTGTGTGTGTGAAGATCAAACTATATAACATTTCAGGAAGCATGCATAACAGAATTTTTTAGTTGGCTACCTATCTTTGTTTATAAAGTTAAAGATTGAAATAAGTCATCTGAAAATAAAACTGTGTTTTCTTCTTTTTATTTAGCCCTATTTGAGGTGAAACAGCACTTTTGGCTTGAATTATACATATGAAGCTTTTCAATTTTTGTTGTGATTTAAATAGATAGACATGGCATATATAAAAATGCACTAGGCCCTTATTTGTCATTTTTAGTTTGAAAACAAAGCCAGCAAATTTATGAAATAATTGGTGTCATAAATAACAGATGCACTTGCTGTACTTTTTCACTTGAATAGGTACATTTATTTTTCATCTGGTGTTAGATAGAGCTCTGCTTACATACCCGTGGGAAACAACAGAGTTATCTCTGTACCTAGAGAACAACTAGACATTGATAAATGCAAGGGGCAGAGCTCATGTACCATAGATCTTATATATCACCTTTTGCAACGTTTATCTTTTCTGTATACTTAACAAGTATGAACAACAAAAATTGTTTTTTACATTTTTTATTACTTTAAATGGTATTAGATAGTATTAGTTGTGAAGTGCAAGTTTTAGAACTGGTTGAGAATTGGTCAGTGAAATAATTTTTAATTACAGGAATTTACTCAGTTGAAGTAGAGAATATGTTTACCCATTACAATATGATGAACAATGTACTAAACTAAAAAATAAAACAAAACTTTACAATCTAGGTTTTGCTACTGCAAATTTATTTTCCACAAATGAATTATAAGACTGCACAAATCGGTTGAAAGTCCGCAAAAATATTTATTCCCCAGGCACCTAGTTAGCTGACCAAGATTGGAAATAGTAGGCCAGCTGTCTTCAACATCAAGTAACCTACTCATTTTTTCCAATGTCATAGAATTTTACATATAATTATAACTTCTTCTATGTATGACATGATACTTTTGAGACTTTAACTCCTTAAAAATCATTAAATTGTCAGATAAAATATTTTTAAATAGTAGTTGCAATTAATGACTGATCTGAATTTAAAAAAAAAAAGTGAGGTACCTGCTCAGACCATTAGTAAAGTAAAATCAGGATCCCAGGAGGGTAAGCAAAACCCAAAACAAATATTCTCCCTGTGACTTTTGGCAAACCCTGGAGAAATTTAACAAAGATAAAAAGAAGACAACTGTGATGCTGAAATAAGCCCCAACGATCATTACTTACAGTGAGTAAAGAGAATAGCCTTTAAAAGTCCAAGATCAGCCTGCCCTGTTTTGGCGCAGCGGAAAGAGCATCAACCCAGAACAGTGAGGTTGCTGGTTTGAAACCCCAGGCGTGCTGGATCAAGACACATATGAGAAGCAAGTACTAAGAGTTGTTGCTTCCCACTCCTCCTCCTCCTCTTCTCCCTCTCTCTGTTCTCTCTAAAACCAATAAATACTTTAAAAAATGTCAAAGATCTGAAATTATAATAAACAAAACTCACTAGTAAAAACAAACAAATAAAAAATCAAGACTGTAAACAAAATAAACAAGTAAATAAAAATAAAAAAATTCAGCTAAACACAATGGGAAAAACTTTTAAATCAAAGAATTTAAAATTTAAGAACACACTTGCAAGTACCAGGGAACATCAGACCTCATATTCTTGACATATAATAATTGTAGGTTTTCTTAATATAGATGAGAAAAACCTAACACCATCTCAAATATTTTCCTATAGGCAACAGATGAGGAAGGAATAGGCAAGAAAGGTGAGAACTCTGAAAGCTCACAGCAATATTAGATTTGGTCCTTAATAAATTTAAAATTTAATTTTTTTATACTTCTTCATTATGAATTTTGTACTAATTTTTATATCTAAAATATGGGGCATTAAATATTATTTATTTGGTGAAATCATTTATCTAAATTTTTGGTTTTTCTTGCCTCACACTACTCCTGGCCCTGTTTGTGGATGGTGCAGATTAATGCACTCTTTCTTCTGGGTGGAAGCTACCACAAGGTGGTAGAAACATATATGCGCCTTTCAAAGCTTCCATGAGCTCAGGTAGCCTGACATGCTGAGGAGTAAAGGTCATTCTTATTTGCTGTTGGTGCATTTGTTATGGTTGTGGCTAATGGTTCTCTTAACACAAACTCATACTGCAGGGCAGACTTAAAATTAAAGATCACTATCCAGGGTGTTCTACGGAAATATAAAAAGATGGGTGTACAAAAGAGAACTTCAAAGGGGTACCTAGTTTGTTTGTTGACAGAGTACTTATTGGAGTCCTATCTAGCTTTACATAGATTCAGTCTTACAACTATATTACTTATATTCATGTTGCTTTATTAAACAGGAAATATGCTAAATTTTTTTTGGATATTTTGTGAGCCCTTGAAAATAAGATATCAAATTAATATACAAGTAGATAACTAGTTTTGGTTTTTTGTTTGTTTTTTTTTTTAATTTTTTTACAGGGACAGAGAGAGAGTCAGAGAGAGGGATAGATAGGGACAGACAGACAGAAACGAAGAGAGGTGAAAAGCATCAATGATTAGTTTTTCGTTGCCGTCGCAACACCTTAGTTGTTCATTGATTGCTTTCTCACATGTTCCTTGACCGCCGGCCTTCAGCAGACGGAGCAACCCCTTTTTGGAACCAGCGACCTTGGGTCCAAGCTGACAAGCTTTTGCTCAAGCCAGATGGGCCCACGCTCGGGGTCTCAAACCTGGGTCTTCCACATCCCAATCCGACGCTCTATCCACTGCGCCACCGCCTGGTCAGGCGAATAACTAGTTTTTAACTTCTGTTTTTCTCTATATATTATTCACACAGTTTTCTACATATTACAAGTAGAATTAAAGTAAGACAATATAAACCTTAAGAATTCCTATTTACTATGAAAACCACTGTCCTCTCTAATACATAGTATTTGAAAGAGCCACACAAGGCATAGAAATGAAAGAAAGCTAAATAGAAAAAAAAGTAAGAGTTTTAGCTAACAACTATTCACGTAAAAGAAAGAAAAAAATTATAGTTGGACATATACTTTGCTTGAAGAGTCCTTATATAAGAAGAAAATGGTGCTTATGCCTAATGAAATAATACAATGTTTATACATTAAAAAAAGCTTAAAATGCTATATAATTTCTCTATTGCAGATAGTTATTCAAATGACAATGTTCCAACCCATAAAATATCAGAGACAGTAAAATATATGCATATATGTATTTCATGGGACATTTTGTTTTGCTTTCGTTGTGCAGTTTTCTTGTCTCAAATAGGTTTATTCAGATAACTGGTCATCAGCTAACTGCCAGCTGCTCTTGCTAGAATGTCTCCAAAGGGCTAGCCAGGGCACAATCTGATGTTAAACAGCAGATGGCAAGAAACAAACAAATTGACCAAGCTCATCACATGTTTGCTAAAACTCCACTGACCAGAAAATGCAAAGACCAGAGTCAAGTGGAGGGCACCATAAACCCCTGTAAAGCACAATACAACGGCGGATACAGGAAAATAGCTGAAGATCAAGGTTATTAATGTAACTAACTCTACTATAATTATATTAAGCAACAACAGGGTAAAATCAGTAAGTTTTAAAAATAAAAGACAGAAATAACAGGTAGAAGACAGAAAATATAAATGAATTAAAAGAAAATAAGTTTTAAGAAAATAATACATTAACATTTAATTATTTTAAAAAACTAGAAAAATAGACTATTCTCTGGGTGATTTTCCAAGTAAAACAGAAATATTATGTATGAATAATTTAAGTAATGTATTCTGCAGAGCTTTAAGATATAGTGGATATGATATAAAGCTTTATATTAATATATTTGAAAACATAGATGAAATACATAGATTCTTAGAAAATTAAAACTTACCTAAAGCAAACTCAGAATAAAATAGGTAACCTGAACATATCTAATAATTTAAAGGTGCTAAACCTGTCATTTCAAATATTCCTTTGGAAAAAGAAACAATTTACAATTGTTTCTTACAAAATAGTCATACAATTGATCATTCTAATCTTCTACCAACTCGTCTGCACATTAGAAGAAGAGAAGATATTTATAAATGAATGGCACAAATTTGCATAAAGTTGAGACTAAAGGAAATATGCATATTTTTCTCCAAACCCTGCTTCTAAGAGTAATAGTTTCTAGACTTAATTGCATGGAGCTGGGTGAATACACATGCTTAGATTCTGTTTTTCAAAGTCTTCAAACAAGGACAGCTTGGTAAGGAATCTGGGTTTGCTTTTTCCTGAGTTTTCTTCCTTTGTTGGATTCTTTTCTTAAAGTTCATAGAGAAAAAATATGAACATTATACTGCAATATTTAACACTTATTGGCCCTGCATTTACTGAAACAAGTATTATATTTTATAAATTTTTAAGAATCTGATGTTAGCTATGCTACAGTATAGTTTAAATATTTTCACATATTTTAAATTTTAAAATATACTGACAAATTTTATTTTAAAATATTGTATTCAAGTTGCATAATTTAAATTTTTTTATTTATATACTAAAGCATATTTATTTATTACAGTATTTAAGGGTCTTTGTAGAAGTAGTTTAATTTTTTTTTTACTCTTACTAAAATATCTCAATCTGAGTAAATCATGCCAGAGTATATAATGCTATCATTTTAGTGATTGCATTATTTTGATACATAGTCATAATATAATTCTTTTTAAATAATAAAAATACATCTAAATTTTCAAATTGATCATGCTCTGCATACTTGCAATTTATTAGATTTATCTTTTTAATAAGTCAAGGTTGCCACAGAGATTATGTTTGCTCAATAGATGAAAAATGAAGCTTTATAGTTGTTTGGTTAGCTCACAATCAATAGATTACAAACCCTAATGTGAATTGAGAGTGAAGGTGGTATTCAATTGCCTGTTTGGTTATGGGTATTGATCAAGTTAATAACATAACTGCAGAATGCCTACTTCCTTCTCTGATATGCATTAAATTCAAAATGCTTCAGTTCATTTGGTCTTCCAAGAAATGTACAAATGTTTATAATGATTACTTTTTCTTCAAAAGCATCTGTCATTTCTATGTATCTCATTTGTTAAGAGAGGCATCATAAACTATTCTGTTCTCTTTCATCTTATCCTTTATTATTTCTTCATTATTTACTACTTTGCTCTATTTTCTTACTTTCTATTTATTTGTTCCTTTCCTATTTGGATTCCTTACCTATTTTACTATGATTTTTGTCACCTTGTCTTTACCATTTTCCACTAACCTGAGGTCTTCCATATTCCCAAGTAATTACAGTTTGGTGGAACATCGTGACAAAAAAAGGGAAAGGGTAAGGATACTGCTAAGATCTGCCACATGGTTTGAGAGTGTAAGTTAAAGGCAGACCTAGCTGATTCTTGAAAATGTTGGTCTCTCCACTCTTTTCTATGTTCTCCATGTGTAACATGGAAAGTCAAAAATCCCTGAACTCTTGCTAAAGTTGGAACTTGGTATCCTAGTTAAAGCAAAAACAAATTCTATGTGACTACTTGTGGAATAATAAACTATTCAAGGCATGAATTTTTGCTATATTATACTCTACTTCTGCTGCAATTTTTAACTCTTTTTATGACATTTGGCTAGCTTTTTAGTTACTTTCTATGTTAGGGAAGGTCATCAAGAAGACATAAATGCTTGTTTGACCTGAGAATTGAACCTAGAAAATTAGACGATTCCCATTCCCTCCCAGTCCTGGAAGCTGCCCCAAGTGTACAGCCTTGATATAATACCATGGTGATGACACTATATGAATAGGGTACTTGACTAAATGCAGTAAGGCCTGTGCATGTGTGTAACTGAACCCAGTTAGGGACTCTATATAAAGCATTAAGATTCTGGTAGGGGAGTGAATAGAATTACTAATCTAGAGGATCACCCAAGACAAGCATTGCTTATTAAACCTGCCACCTACCAATCTGGAGTGATGTACCTTTTTCCTGGGTCTATTCCTGCCCTCCATTAAAGAGAGCTGGCTTCTGATTATACACCCAGGAATACTTTCCAGGGGGTTCTCTAAACCAATATCCACAAACACCCCAAAACAGAGATACTGCAAATTTTTATTGGTTTCTTCAGGTTTTATTACAAGGCTGATGAATATAAGCTTTGGGAAATAAAAGTACAGGAACTGGAAAAGTCAACTGGCATTCTTTCTACTTCAGACATTTTAACATTTAAATTGATCTTTCCTTTGTTTGTACCATGCTGGGTTGTCCCTGATGTCTCATTCTCATATACCTGGAATTAGAGCCCAGGGTGTTTAACAGCCTTAGACTGTACTTACAGATGTTTTGTCAAAACAAGATGAGTGGTGTGCTTTCAGTTGGATCAGAAGTAGGTTGTTTTAAAGCAAAATTTAACACCTGTATTACAATAAAAATGGCATACAATTACAAAATTAAGAGAATATGGTAAATAAGTTAATTTTCATAGAATTACATTACCAGTCATCTGCTCTAAAAGTAGTATATAGATCTTTAACTCTTGGAGGTAGAATATTCTATTCAAAATGATGTATTAAAATAAACTCTGAGACTTTTTATTTCTTTGCATAAGGACTTAGGAAGATCTTTACCCTATGGAAGAAAAAGAAATATATTAGAACTTATCTGAACAAACCTTACAGCTTAACAAGATATTATATCTTCTTTGAGATAGAAAGCATGCAGTGTGCAAAACAAAATCTTCTTGAGCTCATTTTTTTCCCTTTATATTTTGAAGATGTTATCTTTCTTGTGTATTCTATTATAATTCATACATAAATGCATTAGGTTTCCTAAATCCTTAATCATAGCTCTGTATGTGCAATACAGGTTCTCACTGCATAAAAACCAGAATTTGCTTTTTTAAATGTATCTTTTTTCTACTTAAAGCCTTGATTATAGGAGGCTATTAATACTTTGACTAAAATTGGTTTTGCCAATAAAATATATTTATAAAAGTGAATGATTTTGTCATATGTTCCTCAAATTTGCAGTCTCTGGGGACTAATGCTATTATTTACCCTTTCAATTAAATTCACTGACAATTTCTATTTCTTCTTTCTATGTACATTTATGTATCCTTGCTTTTACATCACCATCAGGTAAAGCATATTGACTTGAAATCAAACATCCATGAGTCCAAATCCCAGATCTTACATTTCTTAGTTATGGTAGTACGAAAAGTTAGCATTTCCCTAACCTCTGTCAGTTTTACAAGTTTGAGTATTCTGAAGAAAAACAATAGATCAATATGTTAAAAAAGATTGTGACATCTTAAATTTATTCTCCCATTTTTGCAAAGGTGCTATACATAACTCAAGACTTACCAATCTAAAAATAATAGTCTTGTTCATAGAGAGCACAGTATATGTGTACATATACATATCAAATGAGACATTAGTGATCTCACATTTGGATTTCAATTTTTTTCTTAGAAACTTTGAGATAAATGTTATATACCACAGAGTCCCTGTTCTATGATCTAAGTACATTTTTACTGCAGTATTAAATCTAGCTCCAGTGTTTTTGTTAAGAAGATAATTTTAGCACCAATAAAAATGACTACTAAATGCAATGTTGTCCTAGAAAAGTTGCTCTTCAAAAAATAAAATCAGACTTCTTGAATTGTGTGACATTTGTCAAGTTATTTATTTATTTTTTAAATTTTTATTTATTCATTTTAGAGAGGAGACACACACACACACAGAGAGAGAGAGAGAGAGAGAGAGAGAGAGAGAGAGAGAGAGAGAGAGAGAGAGAGAAAGGGGGGAGGAGCTAGAAGCATCAACTCCCATATGTGCCTTGACCAGACCAGTGCAGGGTTTTGAACTGGCGACCTCAGTATTCCCAGGTCGACGCTTTATCCACTGCGCCACAGGGGTCAGGCTTGTTTTTATTTTCTTTAAGCCTCAGATTTCACCTAAGTGAAATGGAGATAAAAGAAAATTATTAATTGCAATAATGTTTTGTGAGGCTTAAATGTGAAAACACACAAAAAGTACTTAGTCAGTGGCCAGCAAAAAAGTAAGGGTTTAAGAAAAGGTAGCTGTTATTATGTGAGCTCTACTGTTATTTAAAAAATGGGATGATTGAACTTATAAAACTCATGCCTTTTTTTTTTGAAGAGCTTTTGCTTGACCTGTCATAATTTTAAATCATACACTAGAGCAAAATAATTAGCTCCTTCCATAAGTACCCCGTGGATAACCAACTACTTTGCTTATGTGAACTTGCTTTCAAGATATCCTTGGTCCTATCTAGCGTTATTAATTAATATGAAGTTTAGATCACCTCATTATGAATATTACTTGATCACATAATAATAGTATGTTTGATTTTGTCATGTGTCACATTTTAAACTCCTGTGGAAGAAGGAATAAACAAATCTACAAAAACATAAATTTCTTACCACATAATAATAGAAAGATATATATCCATTGCCCAAGATAATTTTCAGCTAATTGCTTGCAAAGAAATTGTGTTGCTTATTTTATTTTTTAGAGAAACTGAGTTCCAACTTTTCACTGTAACATGAGAGAATGACCGAAGTCCCTTTCCCCAAGCTGTGCCTGTCGGCTCTGTCAGCAGCCCAAGCATACTCAGCATGCAGAAATTAGCCCTTGGAAATTTGGCAATCGTTTTGAAATTTTAAAGAAAATTCTCCACAACTTTTTTCTTTAAACATCAGCTAAGCAATTTTAATCAGAGAGAACATATAATTTTTCAATTTGCATTCTTTTGCTTAAAATTATATTGTACTTATGGTACATTTATAATTTTAAATGCTGTATAACATTCTGTCCATTTTTGAATATTCACTTAACACTATTGTTAGTATTTCACTACTTTTGATAATATAGTAATGTTTTTACATATAATTTTTACTTTCTTAAATCTAAGAAATATAATTAGTAAAAGTATAATTTTACTATTCATTTGTAACATTAATAAGAATATTAATGAAAATTTACATCACATTTTATTTCTTGGCAACTTATTTTTAAAATACAGTGTTTCCGTAAAGTCATGGTGCACTTTTGACCGGACACAGGAAAGCAACAAAAGACAATAGAAATGTGAAATCTGCATCAAATAAAAGGAAATCTCTCCCAGTTTCATACTTATTCAGTGCAGTTCGATGTGGGCTCCATTTGTTGCCCTACACACATCCAAACGATAGTGAAGTTCCTGCCACACATGGGTAAGGATGTCTGGTGTAACAGTGAATAACATCTGTGATTCAGTCTTACAAAGTGATTAATGTTTATACATTCAATGTACACATGTTGCTTCACATAACCCCAAAAGTAAAAGTCTAAGGGCGTCAGATCCTGGGATCGTGGTGGCCATGGCTTGATAGAACCCCTGCCTATCCACCACCAGGGGAATGTTCTATCCAGAAACTCACGAACAAGGGTGGCATTGTGTGGAGGAGTGTTGTCCTGTTGAAAGATGACACTTTTAGAAATTGTGACACTACATAGAATTTTAACATGTCAAGATAGGTCTTTGCCATCACAGACTGCTCTGCGAAAAAAAACGGGCCTATCACCTTATCATGCATCAGGCCACACCACACGTTCACTTTAGGGGTGTTACATTCGTACTCAACGTAGGCATGAGGATGTTCAGCAGCCCATATTTGGACGTTATGGCGATGAACATGTCCACAGATATGGAAGGTCGCCTCATCGCTAAACACAATCTTCTGCAAAAATCTTGCATCATTGTGGATCTCATGAAGCATATCTGTAGCAAACACGCATTGTATGGGTCTATCTGCCGGTTTGATAGCGTGCAACAGCCGCAATTTGTACCCCGTAAAACAGAGACGTTTCTTTAACACCTTATGAACTGTAGTCTTGCTTAGGTGTAATTGTCGAGCACAGGCACACACAGATTTTTTAGGGCTCCTTAGGTAGCTATCCCGTATAGCCTCTACAGACACGTCACTGACTGATGACCTACCAGAACGGGGTTTCTCCACCAAACTGCCGGTTTCCTTTAACTGCTTATCCCACCGAGTAATGTTATTCCTATGTGGTGGCATTTCATTATAAATGCGCCGATATTTTCTTTGCACTTTGGTCACGGATTCGAATTTAGTGAGCCACAGAACACACTGAACTTTCCTCTGTACCACCCACATCTCGACTGACATGGCTGTGGGCTCTTCTGCTGTATACACAGTGTTATGTCATCATCTGAGCATGCGCATATGCTGCCACATCATCCTACAGAAACTGGGAGGGTTTTCCTTTTATTTGGAGCAGATTTCACATTTCTATCATCTTTTGTTGCTTTCCTGTGACCGGTTAAAAGTGTACCATGACTTTATGGACACACTGTATTGCCTGCCATGGAATAAACATACCTTTTAACATTTTATTTGACCCCTCCAAAAAAGATAAGTATGCTATTCAAAGACATTTTATTTTAAATTATTATGTTTAACTCTTGCAATGTAGTTCTGACAAAGAATATTTAGGAGAATCATCGATAAGCTAGAAGAAAGATTTCATATTAATTTACAGCATAATACATTAAATTGAAGTGAATTGTCATTTTAGAAGGAATATTGTGCTAAGACTAAAATAATGTTTCCAACACTTAAACCACTGTGACTAACAAAGACCCTCAACTGAGTTTAATTTAAATATTTTGTCAATTAATCAATTTGTTTGTCTGATTTATACAACTGTATCCACTATGTTACTGCATGTTCATTATTTTCTCTGTGTGATATTGACTGATGGTAGACAACCAGGAAACGGGGAGCTTAAATTGTCTAGTAGCTAAAAATTTAGCTCAAAAATACATGCTTTTTAATTAAAGTAGTAACTTATTTACTTATCCAATCCATATTTATTGAGCAGCTATTATTTTCTCAATAATAATCCACACACTAATTTTATTAACAGAATTTTTTTTTAATTTCTTTTTTTTATTTTTATTTATTTTAGAGAGGAGACACAGAGTGAGAGAGAGAGAGAGAGAGAGAGAGAGAGAGAGAAAGGGGGGAGGAGCTGGAAGCATCAACTCCCATATGTGCCTTGACCAGACCAGTACAGGGTTTTGAACTGGTGACCTCAGTGTTCCCAGGTCAACGCTTTATCCACTGCGCCACCACAGGTCAGGCTTAACAGAAATTTTTAAAAATAAAATCAGTGATGGTACTGTTGAGTACTTGTTTACAGTACTTTAGAGTATAATGGGAGATATAGATATTTAAATAGATTTGATTAAAAATAACTTTGATCTGCATCTTAAACTTGTCATGCTATAACACTGAGAGCTCTGAAAAAGAAAAAAGATAGAATTGACAGCAATAACAAAGGCTCCAAAATTGGGTTAAAAGAACAGTTCAACAGTAGTTTAGAAATTAGTATACTTGGGATTAATTACATTTTTATTCATCCAGATATATGTAGTCAGTAAGTTAATAAATGACAGAAAGTTAACAAAAATAATAGGTAATATTTGTGTATTCAGTGCATATTCTGAACGAATGCTAACTCAAATATTTTATAAAAATTCTTTTACTTATTCCCACAGCAACCCTATACATTGATATTTTCAACCCCATTTTACAGATGAGGAAGATGAACTAATTGTGACTAAAATTATATCACTGACAAACGGCAGGGCTATGCTGAACACACTCCTCATACCAGAGCCTGTAGTCTCAGGACTATGCCCCGGACATAACCAGTCTTTTCAGATGTGCAGGTGCGGGAAAGAATAACTAGATGTGACTGTTAGAAGGAAGTCCATTCTGCTCTAGAGAAGAAACAAGTGGAAGGCTAAGGAAATGGAGCCTTCCTTATACCTTGGGTGGATAATTGTAAAAATGTGTTAATACTGTCATTAAATTTCTCATCTCTTTAAATATATGCCCATCTTTCAAATTTGCTCATTTATCCAAAGTAATATATCATTTTTCATACTAGGATGATTTAGAATTGTCATTGCATAATTTATCTGCCATAATTTTGTGTAAGTTGCAGTTAAATAAAAAATAGAAACAAACCATGGTATTCTATGCATGACTAAGTTATAATTAAACACATTTATTCTGCTTTATGTTTTCCCTAAGGAGATACGTGTTCTAGGAATATTACCTAATTATTTAGGTCATAACTTTCTCTTTCTATTTATAAGAAAGAAAATTAAGCTGATGTCAAATGCAATGGCAAAATTATTACTCTTAGAAAGATTAAACAGTTGTCAAAAACCCCATCAAAGTTGACCCTTCTGTTATTGCTACAATGATAGATAGAATTATGTTGTTTAATTCTCCACAGTTTACCATGGGAAAGCGACAGCAATGTTTCTTCTGTATTCAACTATAAAGGTCTTTGTGACTTAAATAAGTCACAGAAATTAATTGGCACACTTGCACTTGTTTGGGAATTGACTAGCACCTTCTGCTTTGTTTTTCAGAGCTAATATTTGAAAAATGTCTTTAGGTTGTAATCCATTAAGCACTTTTATTATATGGCAAATACTGTGTAATTAGGATTATGAAATATAATTTTTAATTTTTTCTCTTAGTATAAAGTTGAAATATAAGATAATTAATATCCTTAGCAGGAAATTCATGAAAAATTTCCTCAGACAACAGATAAAACAATTTTCAGAGATCTTATTTTCTTTGTTGCAGGGCTAACAGACAGGCCTTACCTTAATTTTTGGAATTGAGGTTTGGAATTGATGCAATATATTGTATCCATAATAGCCTATTAAAAAGCCTGGTTATTTCATCAAGTATATTTGCTATGAAGATTTAAATACTTATACTAAAGAAATCAGTAACTTGGAGAGTGTTTTACACAATGAAGTTATAAAAACCTAAAAGTGTGGAAGATTATATACCAAACGGGAAACTAGAGTGCTTATATTATATACAGTCATATAAAATATTTTAGTAGACTAATAAAACTGTAGTTTTACAAACCAACTCTTATGGTTTTGGTAAAAAAAAAAAAAAGGCGGGTGTCTACATGAATCAGAAATACTATAACTTTTACTTTATATTAAGTTAATGAGTACCAATGAGGAAATGTAATCTTATCTTTTACTATAATATATTTATACTTTGAATTAAGTGGTACATTTATATTTTATTTATATTAAGCAAATTGTTTAGTCAAAATAATGGAAAACAAAAGACAAAATGTGAATATCATTCCACTCGTATTTTTACACTGTGGATTTCTGGCTTAGAAGGATCCCTTCACAGTCACCTACAACCAATGATTTTGTTCTATTCTTTCTCAGAGTAGAAATATTCAGGACACAGTTTTGTAACAGTTGTTTTAAACAACTTTTAAAATGGGCAATATTTCATTATTTCTACTCCATTTTCTTCAACTTCTATTTATAGTAACTAAGAAATGGACTCAAAACAGAATTTTAAAAAAGGATATAAGTTACTGACTTGAACTTAAGAATAACTTGTTTGTTTGAGGTTGGTAGATTATTAATTCATTTTGGCACACATAAGAAAACTTTCTTTTAAAAAAGAAAAACTTTTTGTTCCCTTGATAAAATTATTTTGGAGTTTATTCTTTATTTTGTTATTTGTTTATTTGTTTTTCATCTGAGATTGGCAACCCTATATAGAGAAAAACACACGAAGACAGAAAAACTTGAATTAATAATTAACCTCAAGGTTCATATTTAAGAAACTGTGTGATTTTATGCAAATCTTATAAACAAAACACAAAATCCCAGGGTCTTTGTGAATATCAAATCAGAATACATAAATTACTTAATTTTATAATATTTGAGGGTCCTACAAAATTGTTGATTACATTCAAAAATATAGATAAGTACTTTTCCTAGGGTTATAAAAAATAAACTAATTGAAATAGTTTAATATTAACAATTAATTTAAATGTCTAACTAGTATACCACATTGAATTTTATGGTACCTGGTTCTAATTAACATTTTCAGTGCCTGGACATTAACTTTTGATCTTTCATCACTACTCTACATAGAACTCTGCCATATTTATATAGAGTCATTTTTGGTGTGTACTTTTTATATTTGTGAAATTGCAATCCAGTGTCAGTGTTGAGGCCAACAGACAAAATACAATAACTTGTAATCTGTATAGTACAAGGATTAACAAACTTTCTGTAAAGAGCCAAATAATAAATGTCTCAGGCTGCAAAGAAAGCAACCTATATATGCAATGATAATATTTTTGCTAGCATATAGTCTGTTTCATATAATTCTTTTTAATATCTATTTATTTTTTTGCTTATTTTTTTACAACCCTTTAAAATGTAACAACAACAACAAAACACCTTTCATATGAGAGTGGTAGAAAAACACTCTGGATCATGTTTGACTCAGGGGCATAGTTTGCCAATCCCAGGTTTAGTAGAGCTAATGCCATCTGCAGTTGCAATACCTTAAATGTACGGGTAAGAAATTGAATTATGTGTTTGGAAGGTGACCCAAAGGCAGAATGTCATTTAAAAGACCATGTTTAATCCACTTCTCTGGAAATACTCTTGTTTAGGAAAATGACTTACTTTTATTTTAGTTTAAAGTTTATATATGATATAAAAAAGTTTCGAGCCAGTGAGGTTGAAATCAAATTAATGTTAACTGTTGAAAGCATGTAACTTAACAGGTTTCATGAGGAAATATTTTAGGATTTGTGTAACAGCTAATTACTATCTTTTGGATATATATGTATGTGTTTTCTCATTTCAATTTTCAGTACTTTTAACAATATCATCACGATGGAAAGAAAGTATAATGTTTTTGCATGCATGTGGGAAAGAGCTAACATGACTCCATGCAGTGTCATCAAAGAGAAAAGTAGTTGCAGTTGAAGTTAAACTCCCTGTGACATTCAGATTATATCTGGATTTAACTTCCCTTAGATGCTAATATTCAACTATATCCCAGATGGTGGTTAAATTAATAAAATCTTTCATGTGTGTTTTAGAACATCAGAGAAGCCATCTGGCTATTGACAGTCACCTTAATTTTTAGTGTCTTTATTGTGAATTTTACAGTTCAGTGTACCATTTAAATGTCAGGGAATGTTTTATCATCCATATTTAATTATCAAGTGCCTAAAAGCACTGACATTTTGAAACCAGATAAGACTGATAAAGATCATGTCAATACATGCCAAATAGAGTGTTAAAAATTCTTTGCAATTCAAGCCAAAAACAATTGACTTGAAATAGGCAAGTGTCTTCAGTGGATATAGTTTGTAATTTGCATTATACCTGTGACTGTGCCAATTTCCCAACTCATTGTGTCACATATATAGACACAGTTATAATATATTCTTAAGTTGTTTTCATAAAAATTTGTGAGTGATAATTGTTGTGTGGAAAGTATAATAGAAATACTCAGGACCAGGAAATGAAAACATTTTCTGACTAGAGTACAAGTTTGTTATTTGTGGGTAAATTATAGCTACTAAAGAATTCACCTGATACCATTACTATGCTCAAAAGATTAAGGATGCTACGTACTTTGAATGCTAATTAAAATGTAAAGGTTATTCTTTATTGTATTTTGTGATTTCTATTTTTCTTCTAGACTTGAGGAAAATATTTGAAAAGATCATCTTAACTCAATACATACATACACAAGGTAAGAAATATAATTCTTTAGTCAATATCTAGAAATGGATATAGTGGTTTGCAATTTTATGGTTCCATTGTGAATTTCTCTTTTATTTGTATAAAAATACAATTATCCTCCTAGATTTTAGTGTTTTTAAAGACTCAGATGAATGTATTGATTTATTACATAAAAATAAAACACGTTCAAAAAGATACTTGTTAGGAGGGGGCAGTTCAATATAATGGTGTAAGAAGTTCCTGAACAAACTTCCTCTCATTGACACCAAATCTACAGCTACATAAAAAACAAGTCCCTCTGAAATACACCTAAAAACCAACTGAATAGCAATTCCACACACACACACACAAAGAAAACATTGCTAAGAAAGCAGACAGATATGGTCTCACTAAAAATCCCGCCCTCCATGTGGTAACCCTAAATCAGGGCTCTCAAAAATAAGGAGTATCTCTTTGAGTAATGAAGGGCTCGAGCCTCACATCCAGCCCCTATCCCTTGGGACCACCACTGGAGAACTGAATTGAACCTCCAAACCAGCTGACTTTGAAAACCAAAGGAGCTAACATCAAGGAGAACCAAAGTGCTGTAGAAAAAAGATTGTGCTGGTAAAAGACTGGAGCACAGATTCACTCCCCAGACCCAGTGCAAAAGCAGTAGTTTGAAAAGTGCCTACCTCTTACGTAAAGAAGATTCATTTGTTCATCTTAAAGCATGTCAGAGGGGCAGGTGCCTGTTGGGACTCTCTGGGGATGAAGATGCCTTCTTCTCTACCTGTCTAACACCAGGCATGGTGCAGGTCACAGCACATTCTCCACATTCCTCCTAAAGCAATCAGGTGCACCCTACCTCTGCATCTTCCTACTGCCTCCCTAATGCCAAGGGGTAAAGGCCACCCACACAGGAAACACCCAGTGAGTATCTACTCTGGTGGTCAAAGCTTGCAATTCTGGGTCTTATGGCACTAAAAAAATTGGAAAGACTATACTGGCGGGCTGCCACTGCCAGGACACTGCAAGAGCAACAGACTGAAACAACCCTTGATCTTACTGCAGTTTTAGCTTGAAGTTTGGTCTGCCACACATCTAGAGGCTATGGAGGTGTGTACCAGGGAATGTCAGCCCAGGGAGGTCACCTCTGTGCTCTGCTTTGCCCTCCCATCAGCTCGTAGGAAATTTCTGGAGAGGAGCTTATACACTCATTAGGAGCCCTAATTTTTGTAGCTGTCACCATGGAGACAGCTCCAGATGGTTGGGTATGAAGGCCAGCAGGGTTTATGATTGTGGTCCCCAACACGATAAACATTTAATACTTTAAAAGCTGCAATGTGAGGGCCTGACCAGGCGGTGGCACAGTGGATAGAGTGAAGGACTGGATGCAGAAGACCCAAGTTCAAAACCCAAGGTCTCCAGCTTGAGTGTGGGCTCATACGGTTTGAGCAACGCTCACCAGCTGGAGCCCAAGGTTGCTGGCTTGAGCAATGGGTCACACCATCTGCTGTAGTCACCCAGTCAAGGCACAAATGAGAGAGCAATTAATGAAAAACTAAGGTGCCACAGCAAAGAATTGATGCTTCTCATCTCTCTCCATTTCTCTCTGTATGTACTTATTTATCCCTCTCTCTGTCTCTGTCATAAAAGAAAAATAAGCTGCCATATCTGCCATATGAAGGTCTGGCTTCAAGTCAGGCTGAAACTAAGTAGTGATTTAGATTTCTCAGTGTGTATCACTGATGGGTTTTGGTATTGCTATGCACCTCTTTGCTCATTGCAACATTTTTTCCCATAGCCAAGATATGGAAACAACCTATGTGACTATCACTGAATGAATGGATATGTATACACAAACACACACATACAAACAATAGAAGCTATTAAGCCATAAATATGTATGAAATTTTGGTATTTGCGAAGTTGTAAAGTACTGCAATCCGTGGGTTACATAGAGATACCAGGCAGGTTACAGAAGAAATTTGAGGATTTTTTTATTTAGCCAGCTAGCTAGCTACTTGGGCCATGGTCCCAAGTCACGTAGGCCCTCTTACAGTTCTAAATCTTCTTTTACAAAAGATCAAGTACTGGTTGAGGTGGATAAGAAAGGAGCATGGTACAATAGTCATTTACTAACAAGCTTACAACATCTACCTATAGGATCTATTAAAAGGAAAAATCATTCTTACACATCAATACCACAAGGTAACACAGTAGTGATAATTGTTTTACATACCCAGCAAAGACATTCCCAAATATTCTAGTGTCTACCCCCATCCCTGTCACTACAAAATGTTTAGCTTAGGATAAATAGAGGAGCTAAATGAAATTACCTTTGCTAAAAGTGTTGGGGCTAGCTTATTAGAAAAACCTAATAAGCTAGTCCCTGCTTGCTTTAGTTTACAAGTTTTGTACATATAAAGAATTTCTAAAGGGATGATTATTAGAAAGTGTATAAAATGTTACAAAATGCAGGTTTTTCAAGCAGGGATGTGGGCTCCTGATCCTTTTTTCTAGAGCAGTGGTTCTCAAATCTAGAAGATTTCCAGGTGCACCCTGTGGTATTCCAGGGAAATATGTGCCTGTTGGGGACCAAATACCAACAAGGTTTTGGAGTTTACATTTTTTGAGGACAGAGGTGTGGGAAATTGGCTGTAAGTTGACAGTCTGCCCAACCCCCCACCTCACTTGCCTAATTAGGTTGCAAAAGGCTGTTAAGCTGTGGTGCTGGATTGTTTACACTACACCCCATGCTCCCTGGAAAGACTGGAGGCAAGTTTCTTCCATTCTTTGTTTGGTGTAAAGTTAAGATTTGCTAATGGCCTCACTTTGCCCTATAAATAAAGCAAGATGTGGTTTTGGGGCACACTTTGTTCTTGCCAGCAGCAATTACAGGGCACTCCCAACCCCATACTTTCTTAATTCTGCATATTTTCTTCATTTTGCACCATTCCCACTCGGGACCAGGAATTACTAGCTGTGCTGGTTTGCAGCAAGTGCCCAGATATTAAAATAAATATAATTACTTTATTATACCATTTCATTATGGAAATACCGCTCTTTTGTTAACACATCATTATTATATTTGTTATTAACACATCATTATATTATTTTTAGATAAATACAATGAAATAAAATGGATAGATTTCTCAAAAAAAAGTGTGATATTGAAGAATCCAATTGTGGAAGTGAGCAAAAGTTAAGTGTAAATAAAATAGGACTTAAAGGCTGATGGGCAGAATTTAATTGATAGCATTTTACATCACTTAACGCTCAACAATATGATTGGATTAGAAACCCATTTATGGAAGCTTCAAGTAATTTTGGTGTAACATAACAGAAGAAAAAGAACTGGAAGCTATATCCACTGATGGTGGATTGATTATTAAACATAAGGAATTGTCTCTTGAAGCCTTTTGAATTTCTATAAAAGAAGAATATGTTACAATATCTTAAAAAGCTTTGAACATTTTACTACAATTTTCAACATTCTATTTATGTGAATTAGGATTTTCTACCCTCAACACAATTAACAGTAAAAAGAGAGGAATTCTTCAACGTATTGATGAGGAAATGAGAGTTTGCCTTTCAAATATATGCCTAAACATTGAAGAAATCACTAGGACACATCAGGCTCATGTTTCTCATAAATACAAGGATAAAAAAAACTTAATACATTCATGCCAGAACCTGCCAAATTTAATAAATGTATCTATATATATATAAAAAGAAAACTTTTTATCATTTTATTATTTTTAACCCCCTTTCTTATGAATTCTAAAAAGCATAATTCAAAAAATATGTAACATAAAAATGTTTTTTAATGTCAGAATAAATTTAATCTTGTTATATTTATTTTGTTTAATTACCATAAAAGCATTCTTGGACTTTATATATTATTTTAATATTTGACTTAATTTTTATAACATATTTCTCAGAAATTTGTATACAGTGGCAACTTGAGATATGAACAGACCAACTTTTTTAAGATACGAGCTGCGACTCAGACCGCATTTTGTTCAAGATCTGAGTGAAACTGAGATACAAGTCATGATTCGAGAAGCTGCCACTAGTTGGCGCGTTGGTACATGGGTCCAATATTGGCAGTTTGATATACAAATTGACTGACTTACAAGCTTGGTTACAGAATGAATTAAATTTGTATCTCAAGGTACCAGTGTATAGTAAGCCTACAATTATTTGTAGAATTTTGAATGTGCTCAGACTTCAAAAAGTTTGAGAACCACTGGTCTATAGGTATATGTCACTCTCAAGACTTCAGGAGGAGCCTGATCAGGCAGTGGCGCAGTGAATAGAGCATCGGACTGGGATGCGGAAGACCCAGGTTCGAGACCCTGAATTGCCAGCTTGAGTGCGAGCCCATCTGGCTTGAGCAAAAACTCATCAGCTTGGACCTAAGGTCGCTGGCTCCAGCAAGGGGTTGCTCGGTCTGCTAAGGGCCCATGGTCAAGGCACATGTGAGAAAGCAGTCAATGAACAACTAAGGTTTCGCAACGGCAATGAAAAACTGATGATTGATGTTTCAAAAAAGAAAAAAGAGACTTCAGGAGGAGAGGAAGAGTTAGAATCTGTGTAAGAATTTTAATTAAGATATGTAGGCCTGAACTGTGGTGGCACAGTGGATAAAGCTTAGACCTGGGAACACTGAGGTTGCCAGTTCAAAACCCTGCACTGGTCTGGTGAAGGCACATATGGGAGTTGATGCTTCCAGTTCCTCCCTCCTTTCTCTCTTTCTCTCTCTCTCTCTCTCTCACTCTGTGTCTCCTCTCTAAAAAAATGAATAAAATAAAAAGTTAAAAAAAAAAGATATGTAAACATTGTCTCCTAAAGGATCTTAAAGATGGGGAAGAGAAAGTTTTTTTATTCTTTCAGAGAACTATGATTAATTACTAACTAACTTTTGCCTCTTTAATCTCTTTCTCTGGGTTTTTTTCTTTTCAGAGAGGAGAGGTAAGAAGGCCTGACTCTTCTTTTTAAAATACTAATGTTAACATTTTTTGCAATTTCTTGACACCTTATCACAGTGACAGCACAGATAGACCTTAAGGGTATTATGCTAAGTAAAATAAGCCAGACAAAGACAAATACTATATGATTTCACTTGTGTGGGGAATCTAAAAAACAAAACCAATGAACAAATAAAACAAAACACATAGATATAGAGAACACATAGGTGTTTATCTGAATGGAGGGGGTTAGAGTGTGGACAAAATGTGCAAAGGAAAGTAAGAGGTCACAAAGTGATAGTTCTAAAATAGATAAGTCCTGGTAATGTAATGTACAGCATGTTGACTGTATTCAATACTATTGTGTTGCATATTTGAAAGTTAAGAGAAAAGTCTTAAAAGTTTTATTACAAGAAAAAAACCTTATAGCTGTGTGATGATGAATGGTAACTAGACTATTGTGGTGATCATTTTGCAGTGTATACAACTATCAAATCACTTTATTGTACACCTTAAACTAATATTACTGTTTAATGTTATATATCAATTATACCTCAACTTTTTAAAAATATACTTTATAGAGGAATATATGCAATAAATAACTAAAGTCAATTTTATCATTCAGAGCTCAATAACTTCTACGTGTAAGCAGAGAAGAACATGCTGTCAATACTGTGTAAAATTTACAAGAGGGAAACAGATTGAGACACTGGTGATTTATTGGAGAAACCAGAGCCAGAACCTATTTTTTCTAATGTACCAAAAATATTTGTAGTCTCGACTGTCCACAGTGGCTTTCTGTAGATTTCATAATGGTGAAGGGGCATGTTGGAGTTGACTGGAGTAAAAATAATAATGAAATCATCAATACCATTAAGCAGCATAAATTTATATTAATTTGCAATTTCCATTCTCCCTCCTAAGGACATGAATAGTTCCTTAAAGGCAAAAAATATTTTCTTATTTGTCCTTGTTTTCCCAACAGTTAGCACAATTCTGAGCACTGTTCTAAATGCCTAATAATATTTGGTAAACTTGACTGAAACTGAACTAAGAAGGAATAGTCTATTGTGGAATAGAGTCTACTATCAGGAGTTGGGTACTATCAGAGAATTGAGGCCATAACAAGAAAAAACAAACCATGTGAAAGAAATCATCAGACCAGAGCACTGCCACAATTTATGGTAGAATAAGAGGTCCAAGAATGACAGTGGTAGAGTTGGATTTGAGAGCAGCAGCAGAATTATTGACATTAGCAACCCAGAGACATGGGTACACAAGAAGGCATGGAACCAGGGTGAGATCCATGGAACTGGTGGCATTTATAGCAACCCCAGTAAAAACTAAAAGAAGTTGTCCATTACTACTAGCAATGGCCACATAACCAGTGAGAATTACATGGGAGGAAATTATAGAGAAGTGGACCCTAAGAATCCATTACTCAAGATTAGGTTAGAAGCATCCCTAGATGTTGTGAATAGAAACAAATGAAGCAGAATGGGAACAAGTTGTTTTAGAACAAAGACTGGATAGAACAGTATACAAAGACCAGGATTTCCTCACTTTCTCCCACTGAAATTAATATGTAAAGCCAAGAAAGGATATCACAGAACATTGTCCCTTTCAAGAAAAGGATCCAACCTAAAAAATAATACACATTATTATTATCAAGGCCTGGAAGCAGGATGATTATCTGACTCAAGTCTATGTTTATTATTTTGAGGCTGAAATACAAATGCCAACATAAGTCTTAGAAACCCTGAAATATAGTCAAAGACTAAATCAGAAGATAGGAGAGGAGCAAGATGGCGACGGAGTAGGCGGACGTACCAACTTCCAACTTCCAGAACCAAAGTGGATTACAACTCAATTTTAAGAACCACCACCTGGATAAACCAACTTTGAACAAAACTAAGTGGACTCTTCAACCAAGGAACACAGAAGAAGCCACATTGAGACTGGTAGGAATAGCAAAAACGCGAAGAGGGCTGCCCAGCTCCCCGGAGCAAACGGCAGCCCGGAGAGACCCGCGGGGCGGGAGGAAAGTTTGGCGGAGAGGGAGGGACCTGGGTCCCGGGAACCAAGCCCCAGCCTCCAGTCCTAGAGCCTAGAAGAGGCGTTTGGACAGTATTGAGCTGTGAAACAAGTGAGGGAGATCCCAGGCCTACAGTGTGGAGTATTAGGTCCCTTCCTACTCTGCTGAGGGCTGCTTGGGGTTTTGGGGCGGCAGGATGCTGAAAGGCGGTTCTGTTGGCGTGGGCAGAGGCCAAGCCGGTGGGAGATCGGTCTAGCCCAGAGGGTCAGAGGGGACCGCAAAAGCGGTCCGGAAGCTGCGGGCCCACCTTTAATCCCACTAACGGGGTCAAAGCGGGAGGCCAGGAATGGGCAGGCCCTGTGCAAGCCGGCCCTGACTGCGGGAACCGGGCTAGGACCAGGGACGGGCAGGGGCTGTGGCTGAGCTGACGCTACCAGTCCCCCACTCCCCCACCCCAACCCCCCCCCCCGGGCCGGAGAAACCGCGGTTGGCCAGTATACGTGCGCGAGCGGGCTCCGAGCACGGGAACGGGGTGGACCCCGAGACAAGTGGAGGCTCGCAGCTGAGCCCACGCTACTATCCGCGCCCGGCCGGAGAAACCCCGGATAGCATTCATACGTGCACGAGCGGGCTCCGTACGCGGGGGCGGGGTAGAGTCCGGGACCAGCGGAAGTACGCAGCTCAGCGGAAGCCAGCAAACACGCCCGCCCCAATAAACCTTGGTTTCCGACCCTGCGCAGAAGGGCCCTGGCCTCGAGGGCGGGGCTAAAGCTCCGGACGGGCAAAAGCTTACAGCTGAGAGCACGTCAAAAGCCCCACCTAACCCGCGGAACTGTAGCGAGCAGGCTCCGACTGCTGGTTCTGGGCGGAAGTCCGGAAATAGGCTGGGTCCGCAGCTGAGGAAAGGTGCTCACCGCTACCCTTGGTGCTGATCTTGTGGCTTCAGTCACAGCCCCTCCCACGGAGGAGAGGAAGAAATCATAGCAAAAGCCACAGTGGGCCGGTGCAGGCAACGCTCATACCCAACCACCCTAGCCACCGGCAGAGGGGGTGGGGGGCCTGCAGATAGACCACACCTAGAGAACACAAAGGCAACACCTACTGGACTCCAGTGGCCACAACTTGCTTATACACAGAAAAAATGGGCAGGCAGAGGAATGCAAACCAAATGAATCAAGAGAAATCCCCAGAGAAGGACCTGAATGAACCAGATATAACCAAATTACCAGAAGCAGAATTTAGAATAATGATAGTTAGGATGTTCAAAGAAATTAGAGCAACAATGGATAGTCATTATGAACACCTAAATAAAGAGATAACAAGTATAAAAAATGAAATTGAAATAATAAAAAAGAATCAGACAGAAATGACAAATACAGTATCAGAACTGAAGACTACAATGGAAGGAATTAAAAGCAGGATGGATGACGCTGAGGATTGAATAAGAGAGTTAGAGGACACAATAAACAAAGGCACAGAAGCAGAGAAGAAAAAGGAAAAGAGACTTAAAAAATGTGAGGAAACTCTAAGGGAGCTCTGTGACAACATGAAGAGAAACAACATTCGCATCATAGGGGTGCCTGAAGAAGAGGAGAGAGGACAGGAAATGGAAATTTTGTTCAATCAAATCATAGCAGAAAACTTTCCTAAATTAAGGCTGGGAAACACTCCACACATTCAAGAAGCACACAGAACTCCATTAAGGAGAAACCCAAAAAAATCTACACCAAGACACATCATAGTTAAAATACCAAAGCTAATGGATAAAGAAAAAATATTAAAAGCTGCTAGAGAAAAAAAGACTATCACCTACAAAGGAGCCCCCATAAGGATGACATCGGACTTCTCAACAGAAACACTTGAGGCCAGAAGGGAATGGCAAGAAATAATCAAAGTAATGCAGAACAAGAACCTACAACCAAGACTACTTTATCCAGCAAGGCTAACATTTAAAATTGAAGGAGAAATAAAGAGCTTCCCAGAAAAAGAAAGCCTGAAGGAATTCATAAAAACCAAACCAATTCTGCAAGAGATACTAAGGAGCCTCTTGTGAACAGTTTAAAGAGAGGAATGAATAGAGCAAAAGAAGAATACAGCTTTAAAGAATAAAATGGCAATAAACAACTACATATCAATAATAACCTTAAATGTAACTGGATTAAATGATCCAATCAAAAGACATAGGGTAGCTGCAAGGATAAAGAAACAGGACCCATACATATGCTGTCTACAAGAGACACACCTTAAAACAAAAGATGCACATAGACTGAAGGTAAAAGGATGGAAAAAAATATTTCATGCAAATGGAAATGAAAAAAAAGCAGGGGTAGCAATACTTATATCAGACAAAATGGACTTTAAAACAAAGGCTGTAGTAAGAGATAAAGAAGGGCACTACATAATGGTAAAGGGAACAATTCAACAGGAAGATATAACTATTGTAAATATCTATGCACCAAATATAGGAGCCCCGACATACATAAAGCAGACTTTGATGGATATAAAGGGCGAGATTAACAGCAATACTATCATAGTAGGGGATTTCAATACCCCTCTAACAACACTGGATAGATCCTCAAGAAAGAAAATTAATAAAGAAACAGCAGACTTAAAGGAGACACTAGATCAACTTGATTTAATAGATATCTTCAGAACTTTTCACCCTAAAGCAGTAGAATATACATTCTTCTCAAGCGCTCATGGTACGTTTTCTAGGATAGACCACATGTTAGGACACAAAAATGGTCTCAATAAATTTAAGAAGATTGAAATCATATCAAGCATTTTCTCTGATCACAATGCCATGAAACTAGAAATTAACCACAAAAGAAAAACTGAAAAATACTCAAACACTTGGAAACTAAATAGCATGTTATTAAATAATGAATGGATTAACAATGAGATCAAAGAAGAAATAAAAAAGTTTCTAGAAACAAATGATAATGAGCATACATCAACTCAAAATTTATGGGACACAGCAAAAGCAGTTCTGAGAGGGAAGTTTATTGCACTACAGGCATATCATAAGAAGCTAGAAAAAGCTCAAATAAGCAACCTGACCCTGCATCTAAAAGAACTAGAAAAACAACAAGAAATAAAACCCAAGACAAGTAGAAGGAAGGAAATAATAAAGGTCAGAGCTGAAATAAATGACTTAGAGGCTAAGGAAACAATACAGAGGATCAATGAAACAAGAAGCTGGTTCTTTGAAAAGGTAAATAAGATTGATGAACCTTTAACTAGACTCACCAAGAAAAAAAGGGAGAGGACTCAAATAAATAAAATTAGAAAGGACAGTGGAGAAATAACAACTGACACAACAGAAATACAAAGCATTGTAAGAAAATACTATGAAGAACTATATGCCAAAAAATTAGACAATCTTGGTGAAATGGACAAATTTCTTGAATCATATAACCTTCCAAAAATCAATCTGGAAGAATCAGAACACCTAAACAGACCAATTAGAGCAAATGAGATAGAAACAGTTATCAAAAAACTCCCAAAAAAGAAAAGTCCTGGGCCTGAAGGATTCACAAGTGAATTCTATCAAAAATTCAAAGAAGAACTAACTCCTATTCTCCTCAAGCTATTTCAAAACATTCAAGAGGAAGGAAGACTTCCAAACTCCTTTTATGAGGCGAGCATACTTCTGATCCCAAAACCGGGCAAAGACAACACAAAGAAAGAAAATTATAGGCCTATATCCCTGATGAATTTAGACGCTAAAATTCTCAACAAAATATTAGCCAACCGGATCCAGCAATATATGAAAAAAATCATACACCACGATCAAGTGGGATTTATTCTGGAGCGGCAAGGCTGGTTCAATATTCGCAAATCAATCAATGTGATTCACCACAAAAACAAAAGGAAGGACAAAAATCACATGATAATTTCAATAGATGCAGAAAAGGCATTTGATAAAATCCAGCACCCATTCATGCTCAAAACTCTCAGTAAAGTGAGAATACAGGGATCATTCCTTAACATGATAAAGGCCATCTACGATAAACCGACAGCAAACATCATACTAAATGGACAAAGATTAAAAGCAATCCCGTTAAGATCAGGAACCAGGCAGGGTTGCCCACTTTCACCACTCTTATTCAACATAGTTCTGGAAGTCCTAGCTACAGCAATCAGACAAGAAGAAGAAATAAAAGGCATACAAATTGGAAAAGAAGAAGTAAAACTGTCATTATTTGCAGATGATATGATATTGTATATTGAAAACCCTAAAGTCTCAGTCAAAAAACTACTGGACCTTATAAATGAATTCAGCAAGGTGGCAGGATATAAAATTAATACTCAGAAATCAGAGGCATTTCTATACACCAACAATGAAATATCAGCAAAAGAAATTAAGGAAACAATCCCCTTCAGTATTGCAGCCAAAAAAATAAAGTACCTAGGAGTAAATTTAACCAAGGAGGTTAAGGACTTGTACTCGGAAAATTATAGAACATTGATAAAAGAAATCAAGGAAGATACAAACAAGTGGAAGCACATACCGTGCTCATGGCTAGGAAGAATAAACATCATTAAAATGTCTATATTACCCAAAGCAATTTATAAATTCAATGCAATACCAATTAAAATACCAATGACATACTTCAAAGATATAGAACACATATTCCAAAAATTTATATGGAACCAAAAAAGAACACGAATAGCCTCAGCAATCTTAAAAAGAAAAAATAAAGCAGGAGGTATCACTCTTCCAGATATCAAGGTTTACTATAAGGCCACTGTACTCAAGACAGCCTGGTACTGGCATAAGAACAGGCACATAGATCAATGGAACAGAACAGAGGACCCAGAAATAAACCCACAGCTTTATGGACAACTGATATTTGACAAAGGAGGAAAGAACATACAATGGAGTAAAGACAGGCTCTTTAACAAATGGTGCTGGGAAAATTGGACATCTACCTGCAAAAAAATGAAACTAGACCATCAACTTACACCATTCACAAAAACAAACTCAAAATGGATAAAAGACTTAAATGTAAGCCGTGAAACCATAAGCATCTTAGAAGAAAACATAGGCAGCAAGCTCTCCGACATCTGTAGCAGCGGTATATTTGCCGATTTATCTTCATGGGCAACTGAAATAAAAGGCAAGATAAACAAATGGGACTATATCAAACTAAAAAGTTTTTGCACAGCTAAAGACAATAGGAACAGAATAAAAAGACAAACCACACAATGGGAGAACATATTCGACAGCACATCTGATAAGGGGTTAATAACTAAAATTTATAAAGAACTTATAAAACTCAACACCAGGAAGACAAACAACCCAATCAAAAAATGGGCAAAAGAAATGAATAGAAATTTCTCCAAAGAGGACATACAGATGGCCAATAGGTATATGAAAAAATGCTCAACATCACTAATCATTAGAGAAATGCAAATTAAAACCACAATGAGATATCACCTCACACCAGTCAGAATGGCACTCATCAGCAAAACAACACAGAATAAGTGCTGGCGAGGATGTGGAGAAAAGGGAACCCTCCTGCACTGCTGGTGCGAATGCAGACTGGTGCAGCCACTGTGGAAAACAGTTTGGAGATTCCTCAGAAAATTAAAAATTGAACTGCCTTTTGACCCTGCTATCCCACTTTTAGGAATATACCCTAAGAACACCATAGCACTGTTCGAAAAGAAGAAATGCGCCCCCATGTTCGTGGCAGCATTGTTCACAATAGCGAAGATCTGGAAACAGCCCAAGTGTCCGTCAGAAGACGAGTGGATTAAAAAGCTTTGGTACATATATACTATGGAATACTACTCTGCCATAAGAAACGATGACATCGGATCATTTATAACAAAATGGATGTACCTTGATAACATTATACGGAGTGAAATAAGTAAATCAGAAAAAAAGAAAAACTGAGAACAGCACGATTACATATATAGGTGGGACATGAAAGTGAGGGTATGAGACATGGACAAGAGAGTGGTGGTTATGGGATGGGGGGAGGGTGGGAAGAGTGGGATAAGGAGGAGGGGAGGGACGCAGGGAAAACCAGATTGAAGGTGACAGAGGACAATTTGACTTTTGGTGATGGGTATGCAACACAATTGAATGATAAGATAACCTGGAGATGTTTTCATTGTACATATGTACCCTGATTTATTGATGTCACCCCATTAGAATTAATAATAATAAAATATATATATATAAAAAAAATAAAAATAAAAATAAACAAGAAAAAAAAAAGAAGACAGGAGATTATTTCTTAGATATATGTTTTCTTCAAAATATGAGAACAAATGAAGACTGTTAACCTCTTTTTTCCTACATATTACAGATATTCAACTTTTTAATTTATATAATGCTAATTAGGTTTCCATTTAAATAAACAGGTAAAACTTATTAAAGGTACATTTGTGAGATAGCTGTGATTTATTCAGAAATGATGGGAAGTAATGTGAGACTATTCCTATTTATTTCTGAATTTGTCCACCTGATTTTTTTTTTCCTTAACATTTTTAGCAGTAAAACCAAATCAAAGCCAATGTTAACTTAAAGTTATAAGTAAGCTTTAGTTGGTGTGTTGTGTGTTTGTGTACATGTACACCACTTAAAAATCTATCCAAAAAAAAGTGAATAATGCAAGTAATTGGGGAGCAATATCGTATGGGAGTCATGTCAATCAGTTAATGATAGTGATTCAGCAAACATAAAACCTGCTGTTTAAGATGGCATGTGTTGACTTCATCAACAAGATTCTTGAATAGTCTTTTCCTACTACAATTTCTAATACAACGGCTGCATCCCATTGATCTCAGATGCACCGAATGCTTCCTGTTGGTAGCATTTTGATTCAACAAGTTACAGAGCACCATGTTACCAGATGAACTTTGCTAGAAGTAGTGTAAGGTTTTCTGATTTAACCTTTAATAAACCACTTGATCCATCCAATACACTTTTTGTTTGGGGAAAATGGCTTTTTAAAAGTTTTGGTATACTATTATACAACTTAACAAACATTATGAAAGCTGAAATTAACACTTTAATAGTGTGGTGGTGGCTACAATACTCCAGAATGAAGCATTTAAGTATGTATCAGAGTAAAGAGCTGGCAGACCATTAGATTTTTTGGCCTGACCTGTGGTGGTAATTTTTTAAAAGTTAGTTAATATTACATGGAGCTTTACATAGAAGATAGAAATGTTTATTGAAAGTAAGATAGTCACTGTAAATTGAATTCAAAGCATTAAAAAATAATTGGTAGATTTGCATAAAAAGATTTAGAATTTCCAAAGGTAAAAATTAATTTTCCCAGTGCCTTCCCTGTTTGAGAACATCTCAGTCTCAGGGATCTTGTTTTTTTTTTTCTTTCATAGAGATCTGATATCTATTTATAAAATAGAACTATAACTAAAGATTTATAAAATAAAGTGAATATTTAAATAACATTCTACAACTATTTTTTCATACTCTACTTCCCTAAAACAGTGTTTTGTGTTGGAGATGCAGTCTGTTTTTGTTGATAAATACTTTCTTCAACAGTGTGGATACACCCTGACATCCCTAACATATTTAGATATTTTGCTTGGAATATTAGCCAAAGAATTAGAAGAAAAGATAACTATAATTAGGTCTGATAAAGGAAGTGAAGGAAAAATGTTACCTTGGAGGATGTATCTATATCAAGTTCATCATGGAGAAAATTTACTGAGAGGGAAAAACTGTGATGAATTGTTGGTCTCATTCAGTGTATCCTTCAGTAAAATTGGAATGTCTATATAATCTACACATCCTAATTTTTTGTACATTAAATTTAAAAGATTATATTGAGAATGTTCTTTACCAAATTCTCTAAAATCAATGAATATTTATTTTGAAAAGATAAAACAAACATCAAATATATACATTATTTTTATTACTTGATTTAAAGAGAGAAGGAAGAAAATAAAGAGAGAAAGAAACATTGATTTGTTTTTCACTTATTTACACATACATTGGTTGATTCTTGTATGTTCCCTGATCAGGTATCAAACCCTCAACCTTTGTTTATTGGGATGATGCTCTGACCAACTGAATTACCCAGCCAGTGCACTATTACATATTGAGTAAGGAATCAGAAGTTCTAAATACAATGCCTTCAGTTAATATAATTTATACAAAATTTTACTAAAATAACTTTCTAAATCTTTCTCCCTGTCTCACTCTCCTTTATTCTCTCACACACATTTATTTATTTTTATTCCTGTGTACCCTTACTAAACCTTGAACATTCCCAAATTTTTTCTGGAGAGAGAAAAAGTCTAGTAAGTAGTGTGTTAGAAAAACTGCAGTAGAAACAGGATGAGAGAGAGAAAGAGAATTGACCCTCATCATTTTAATACAATATATCTTAGGATAGTAAAAAGTAATTAGCCTTAAAAATTCTTCTTACTCGTCTTTTGTGTGCTCCTCATAATAATCTCTTTTCCCAATCCTCTCTTCCAGTAACATTACACCACATTTCAGTACAATTTTTACGTACTTATCACTTCCTAGACTATTTATCTGACCTTTGTTGTTCAATTCTAAAGTAGTACCTCCAGGTATTTTTCTAAGAAAGGAAACAGTTTTAGTACCAGAGGATACAATATATAACTGCATCTGTACTGAGCTAAGGAAGCATGAGCTGGCAATAATTCTGAACCACTAAGAAACATGTCAAAAAGTCCCAAGCTCATCAAACAAGTGTTGTGTTCAGTGCTGTGCTAGATGCCTGAAAAAAGAAAACAGCTCCCAATTGCCATTATTTCCAATTTCTATCAGGCAAATACTTTCAACATAGCCAACTGAAGTTATCAACAAGGCTTGCAAAATTCTTAAAAATTGAATAGTTAGCTCTGGTGATCCAGTATAAGCCAAGACCAGCACATTCCTTGCTGGGTTAAGTTGTGGGTGTCTGTTTATGGGACAATTAATTACAGGGGAAAAAGAAATAGATCCCAAAATATTTATGTCAAAGAATTTGCAGGTGACCAGTATTTATTTATGCATAAAACAAAAGCAAGGACCTGAATTATTACTGACTCATTTTTGATAAAAAAAATACTAAGTATTCAAAACATAAATTATGACAAAAAACTGAAATCAAGATCATAAACTTCTTTTGCAATAACAGAAAGCTTGAGTATGCAGTGAAGCAAGTAGCTGCTGATCATTTTAAATGTACCAAATGAAAAACAACCTTCCTCTAATGTCTCTTCTTGCTCAATAATTGTGGAGTTCCAGAAACTGGATAGGAGAATAGAGAAATGTCTCTAAGAATAGCTTATTTCATCTTCATTTCCCTGTTTTCTTTCACTTGCTTTTTAAACAAGGAAATCTACTATCTTATGGAACTCTGAACAAAAGTCTATTTTTCTAGTAATGAGTTTACATTTGGGAGGAAACCTATATTTGCTAATTTTGTCTACTACATAAGAAGGAATGCTCTTTGGTTTTAAAATTATGGTAAAAAATGCTTCCTTTGATCAGTATACTTTCTTTGATGTAGTATACTGAGAAATCTAAACATCAGGATAATAGGGTTGCTTTAGGTTTTACGAGATAAAACTTAAACCATATTTTATACGTGTCAACATAATCAATATCACACGTTGCAAAGTGAGGTAGAAACTCCATAAAAATCTCACTTGTAACTTTTTTTTGTCATTATACAATTATTTACATTTGCTACCATGTTACCTCTAAAAGTAATTTGTGATAAAATTATCAACATTAAACAAATATGTTAACAAAGACTTCTAGGAGATTTTTATTTATACAATAAAAAAGGAGTAAACATGATTTCCATGTATATAATTGTTTTCCTTTGTTTTTCATTTCTCAGGTAAACTGAGTTACCACTGAGTTGTCAGATGTATTATGTAAGTCAGGAAGATATAATACATGTCATCATGGAAATGTATTTATTATTCACTAAATTGGACCTTTCCTCATTGTCTTAATAAAGCATTAAGAAGAGTGAATTATTAAAAATATTTATTAAAATTATGTCATAATGAACACAGGATTAAATCTTTCAGCCAAATCAATATATTATGCTACATTATATTTTTGTACATAACTTTGTGGTTATCTTATAGTAGTTTTCTAGACTGGGCAATCTCGTATTTTGAAGATCTATAAACACAGGACAGATTTTCTGTGTTATATGGTATGGTTATCTGCCACACTTTGAATTTAAAAGGTTTAGAAATTCTTCTTAGGTTCATGAAACTGACCAAATTGAGAATCTGTCCCTTTCCAAGGTAGAAACTCATTCTAACTAAAGTTATAAACAGGCAACATTTAGCCATGTGTCATGAGTCCCAACAATCAGAAAGCTTCTATGAGCCTTTTACTCATTAAACTAGAGATGCCAGAAAATGGCACTATACCTACCAAACTTCTGCCATGGCAGCAGAAGCAGAGTCTCCAAAGACAAATTATGGTGCCCAATGATCACAACACAAGCCGAGCTGTTTGTGCCCAGCAATAACATTGATGGGTCCAAAAAAGAGCTCAGCCCTATGGTTGGAGTGTAATCTTTATATTTCAAACCCTAAAAATGATTCTTTAGCTCTTCTTGAAATATCAAATATCATTTTCTTTATTAAATCACAGTTTTGTTTTGTTGTTTATTTATAACCAAATAGTGAAACCAATTATTTAGAACAGTGTTTTACACAATACTGTTTTACTTAAGGCTAGATTAATTTTTAATAAAACAGAACAGAAGTATAAGAGTTAAACATATATAATAATATTATAGTTCCATGAAACCTTTGTTTCATTTATGTCAGTACATGTGTGATATATGTGCAATATGTATGTATATATATATATGTATATATATATACATATACACATAACATCCTTATATATGCTCATTATATCATCTGGTATTTCTATAAATCTTTATATCATCTTTGCCTCTTTCTCCCACGTGTCGCTTTTATAGTGAATCAGGTTCAATATACCTTTAAAACACCCAAAGTTGATAACTTTTCATCAACTCAATTGTCACCATTTTGGTACAAAACATATTATAGCTCTCACCAGTATTGTAGCAAAAACTTGAGAATTAGTCCCCTATTCCCGCACCTGCCCTGTTTAGAGTCGTCTCAATAAAGCAATCATAGTGATCATATAAAAGCATAATAATTTCCATCTTTTTCTCAAAACCCTCCATTGACCATTTATCTCTGTCGGGTAAAAACCCAAGAGTCCTTAGAGCCTACAAGGCCAAAGAGTGGCATAAGTTAATTTTCTCCTTTCTCTATTTTAATTCTCTCTGCCTCATTAAACCTTTTCATTGATTTTGGCTTCTGCAAGTTTCCTTAAACATCCAAGGCTCTTGCCTCAGGGTGCTTTGAACATGTTGATTATTCTCTCTGGGAAGATGTCACATATCACCAAGTCTCATTCTCCCTCCTTTTTAAATTTCTACTCAAAAATCATTTTCTCCAGGAGGCTAGTCTTAGACACTCTATCTAAAATTTTAACTGTGCCCACCCATACAGATATACTTTATTTTGTTTTTCTTGCTTATTTTACCTTCTTAGCACTTATCAGCATATAGCATAAATTCATTTGTAAGTTTCTAGCTCAATGATAGAAAAATTTTATTTCTCTTTTGTTTCCTAATACAATCCCAGTGCCAGGAAGTAATCAGATACTCAATAAATGTGTATTGACTAACGAATGAATCTATGTATGACTTGCAAAGACATGCAAAAATTGGTGTGTTGTCTTTACCTAATCATAGCAGCAAAAATGAATAAAGATTAAGTGGCTTAAAGCAAAAGAGAAGGTAGTTTGGGGCAGGTGCTCTATGAATGTGTTGTATCAGAAAGAATCTATAAGAGGGGGATGTAAACAGACAGCCTTTGGAAAGATAAATTTCTTAAAAGTCAGGAATCATATGATTTCACTCATGTGTTGGATATAAAACTGAAACAACAAATGAACAAATAGGTAAAACAAACAAACAAAAACTCAGACATAGTATGATAAATATGATGGTTACCAGAAGAAAGGGGAGGGGGGAAGGTAGTAAAGAGTTAAAGGAGGGTCAAATATAGGGTGACAAATGATTTCACTTTGGGTGGTAAACACACAATTCAATGTACAGATGATGTATCATTGAATTGTACACTTGAAACATACAATCTTATTAACCAATGTCACCCCAATACATTTAATTTAAAAAAGACTATTGGTTGGAATTTTGGTAAAAAATGGATCTGAGAAAGCCACAAAAGGGCTTACTAGAGAAAGGACCAATTTTAATCAATTATTTACCAATCCAATACCAGCATATACCATGTGAAAATGTGTAACATCTTTTAATCTTCCATCTGTGGACCCTACACTTGGAGAGATGGGAACACTGGCAAGAGTGTACATGAGTGTGTGTGAGTGTGTGTGTGTGTGTGTGCATATTGGGGGATACAGCTAATATATCTATGTTGGAGATCAGAAGTTGACCATGCCCACTGCTCCATTCCTCCATCCTTAGGCTAAAGCAATATGTAGCCAGGAAAAAAAAAACTGACTTAAAATCTGACTGACAGAAGGTGCTCAGTTCTACTTCTGGGATAGTTGGTAATACGAGTCAGAGTCAATTCTCTTCCAAAGAAAGAGGTGCAAAATATATGTGATATAATTATTTTTAAAAAATAAAGAGATCAGTATTAGCTAGAGTGTGAGAAAGGTTTAATGGAGAAAAGAGATGGACATGTCCCTGGTGATCTGGATAGGAAGAGAGAGGTTTGGGTTTCAGGGAAGGGAATTGGGGATTGAGAAACTCCTACCCTAAATAGTGTAGGCAGAAAAGTGAATGAAGTGTGTTCATGGTGGACTGAGAACTTCAATACTTTTGCTCTGAATTTCTAGAGACTTTGTTCAACTGCCTCATAAATCAAAACTCAAAGGTTTGTGGCTGTCATATCTGAAATAAAAAAAATAAGTAAATCAATGTTAAATTTGCAACACCAACAATGTTAGCGATTCTGGTAAAAATGTCTCTGTTGATTTATGAGTTGATCTGTGTGTCGAGGCTGTCTAGTTGTTATATGCATCTTATGTTGATCAAGCTTTTGATGTGTAAAAAGTGTAATTTAATCTCAATTTTAACACAAATAGCGCTAAATTGTGTTTTAAAATGAGACAGTTTATCTTAAATGTTTTGCTTATAAAACTAGCCTCTGAGTTGGAGCAATAAAAGGATATCTGAATATCATTAGCCTATAATTAGGAACCAAAGTTAATGGCCATTTATGATCACTTACAAAAGAACTGATTAATGTTGTCTTTTTTATACTTTTATGTGGCAATATGTGCCAGGGTTTTTTTAATCTGTAAATTTACTCAGGAAACATGTACCGGGTTATAAGGAGCAAGACTAATCTCTGTTTTAGGACATGAAGAAAATAAGCATGCTAATTAAAAGTAAGTTAAATCTTCTAGTTTTGTATTTCCATTAAAAAATTCTACAGTGCTATTTCATTGAAAAATGTTAATCATTGGAGAACCTAATTTGCAGCAAAATAGAAACAAGAGCTAGTTTTCTACTTTATCAAGCTTGCTTTGAACACATTATTAATGTGCCTTGAAATGAGTTGAACACTTTTATGTTTATGGTGAAACAACCTTTCGTTTTTTTGCACATCACATCATTATGGATGTTAAGCACACATTGTGTATAAATAATCTTGATAAAAATTATAAGAGAAACTCATACTATGTACTAGTGATGCAAGAGAAAAGTGGCTTTTCATGTTACATAATATTTTTAACTTTGCCAGGAAAGAAACCTTGAAAATCAAACTTATTATAGCTGCAAAAAATGGCCATGTGTTGCCTGACCAGTAGGTGAAGCAGTGGATAGAGTGTCAGACTGGGATGCGGAAGACCCAGGTATGAGACCCCGAGCTCGCCAGCTTGAGTGAGAGCACATCTGGCTTGAGCAAAAAGCTCGCCAGCTTGGACCCAAGGTCACTGGCTCCAGCAAGGGGTGGCTCGGTCTGCTGAAGGCCCGCGGTCAAGGCACATGTGAGAAAGCAATCAATGAACAACTAAGGTGTCGCAAAGGTAACGAAAAACTAATGATTGATGCTTCTCATCTCTCTCCATTCCTGTCTGTCTGTCCCTATTTATCCCTTTCTCTGACTCTCTCTCTGTCCCTGTAAAAGGAAAAAAAAAAAGCCATGTGTTAATAATAAACAGTAGAAATATAAAATTGGAGTGTGCAAATATAACTCCTAAAAGTATAATAGAAATAAACATGAAGCTCATTATGTTTCATGCATATTTAACATTAAGCACTAGGTATTTGCATATTAAATTCTTCTTGGAACTGGTTCACAAAGACACCACAACAAATTATATTACCATAGAACATTCTGACAAAGTGGATCACTGACATTCTAAATTTCTGCTTATGTACATCTTTGGTAATGACCTTGGTGGTCTCACTCTTCCGAAGTTAAACTAGTTTGATCACCAGTACAAACTGTAGCATATAATGAAAGGCAAGCAGATGTTCAAATCCTCTCTGTAGTTTTATCTCTGAGGAATGCGCATAAATGCTCAGGTCCACATTCAGGGCAGTGAGTGTTTTCTGTTCCCAGCCCTTGTTGCTTCTCAAATCCAGCAGACATATGATGGAGCTAAATGAAAGGGCCTGACTCCTGAGCAGAAACCATATTTTTTGGTCAATCCTGTTTCTGATTCCAAAAAGTGTTTTCTTTTTCTTTCTTTTTTTCCTTCTTTCCTTCTTTCTTTCTTTGTTTCCTTCTTTCTTTCTTTTTCTTTTTTCCTTCCTTCCTTCCTCCCCTTTTCTTTTCTTTTCTTTCTCTTTTTAACACAACAGATTTCCTCCCACAATTAGTTCATGGAGCCAGTAGATACAAAACACTTGCAATCCTCTAAAGCCCCCTAAATTAACCATCATTAAAATTGATTCATTCATGCTTGTAAAATGAGATTTTATATTATTTAGAAATTGTATTATTGATCTCATTTCTAAAAATCCAAATACTATTTTGAAACTTTGAATGCAATTTATCTGCTATAAACATAGTACAGATTCAATTAGGGGGAAATTTTGTAGAGATTTTGTGGATTTAACACATTCAAAAGTAGGTTTAACAGATTCTTAGAAACTGCTCATGCTGACACTAATTATGTCCATGAATTTTAGTATCTCAGACAAATATCTTTGGGACTGGAGAACATTAACTTTTCAAAATTACTTAATTTTAAAATAAGATGCTAAAGTGTTTGAAATGGACTTCATGATAATATTAAACCACAGAATTTTTTAATTTAATGGAGAAGCTATAAACACACCCAAATTTAAAATATAAAATATTCATTACTTATCTATCATTATTTCTCAAACAATTATGAACAATGGAAAGCAATTTTTTAAAAAATAAATAAATATCTTGGTCAAGCAATTTCTTTTTTTAAGTTAAAAATCTTGGTCATCAAAAAAGAAAAATCTTGGTCATCACCTTTATATAAGCTAAGACCATAGATCTCTTGTAGCATCCAATATTGTGAATGTTTAACTTCAGGCAATTAGTATTCAAGTGCTCACAGTTTAAAAAAGAATGGGATTACACTCTAGATCAATGCATCTCACTTAAATTAATGAAAAATGAATAATATATTTTTTTGACACTAAAAATTTTGAAAACTATAAACAAGAAATTTGTAATAATAGTCGGTATGACCACAATAGACATCAAGAGTATTTATTTGCCTCTGTGATTTTTATCAGCATACTTTTGGATGCAAGCATCAGAATACCTTACTTGTCTGCCTTAAAAAGTAAGAAATAGAGCAACCCACTATAAAACAAGAAGGCTGGAGATAGAAGGCTCTGGGATTATAAATTTAGCTACTAAATTATTTCACCAAGGACCAATGAACGTTTAAAATCTGTCTGCTATCCTTAGCAGGTTGGCTTGTCCATCAGCTAGCACTTTATAAGGCCACAAAAAAAAACTGCTGTAGTTTAAGCTAAAACACTCAAAAATGCAAACAGCTGGTAAATAGGAAAGGACAATTTAAAAATATATATGTGATAGCAATCTACCATAGAGGTTCCTAAAAAACACATTTTTATCTAATTGGCTAGAATTGTTTCACAAGCATCACCGGGAGTGAGAATGGAGCTAGAATGAGTGGTTCAAACTGATCGGATATGACTTGGAGCTAGGGATGGGTTTCTACTTATTAAGTTGGTGAAGGATGAACAAAAAATTAAATTGGCCAGCAAAGAAGTAAATATCTATTGGTGAAACTACCAAAATTTCTACTAGTAGACATTAAGTATCTCCTCAAATGTTTTATAAAAGCTTTTCACCAGGATCATAAAGCAGTAATAAACTTTCTCTGTTTTGCGTTGCTAGGGGTTTTGAATGGGTTAGGCAAATAAGCTTGTTGGGTGAGTTGAATTTTTCAATTCAATTTGAATATTTTTATCTTATCATTATTTACAGAGCCTAACTTGGAGGATTTTAGATATTTTTTACACGTAAAACTTGCATTTTTTCTAAGAGTGTGTAATGTAAGTCCAGTAAGTTTTTTTGGTTTTTTTTTTTAGCATTGCTGATCATTGTACTGGGAGAAGGAATATAACTGATGAAAGCAAGAATGATGGATTACATAAGATAAGGTAATCAGGCTTTCTATTTTTAATATAATGTTTCTCAGTCCCACTAGATCCTCTATTTGTCACTATTTTTTATATGCTGTTGATCTCAAAGGATATAAATCATGAGTTAATCATGTTGCTTTTTATCAACCCCTAATAGATCAGCATGTATTTCATACTGCACTAAGCCAACATGACAGGAATAAGGAATCAAGGGACTTTAGGATGTCAGGCTTCCTCAGCTGGTTGCCGTGATTGATGCCATGGCTGCTAACATAGAAGCCATGCTTGCTCCGATCAACGTAAGATGATTGGAACAGAAAGCTCAAGCAATATTAAACTGATGAATATGCCCGTCATCTAAAACCCATACTTGTCTTTAAAATGCACCTCTAGTTGAACACACATTGTTAAGCCACATCTATTATCAAACTTACCATAATACACTAAGATTTCTTTCACTGAAAATGTACACATTTCTCATGATGATACTTAGTCTGCTATTCAGAATGACAGAAGTTAGATCAAGAACACATTGAATTAATTTTGTTCATTTTAGAATTACATTTGGCAAGAGAATCAATGAGATCCAAAACAATGATAAAACAGATTTTAAAAAATAAGTTTTTACTTTTGGAACTTTTAAAATAAAAAATTCAAGACTGTTGCTGTGACTCCAAGATGTCTTCAAACAAACCAATCCCTCCTAATATCATTCTTTTAACATCTTCTAACATCCATCCTTTTGGTAGGATCCTCATTTTTACACTTGAAAGATGTCTGCCAGAGATAAAGTCATTACACAAGTGTTTCTTGAAATAAGAAGACAAAACACAAATGAAGTTCATGTTGTATTGACGAGCTCCCTTTAAAAGGCTCCCAGTCAGTTCTGCCTTTTTCTCACCAATAAAAGTTATATTATGTGACAAGAGTGAAATGGAAGTTGGAGAAATTATTTGGGGAGGTGAGGAGAAGCAAGTACTGTTAGGTCACCACACAAGGAGGGACACATAAGACCTGATGAGTTTTATCAGAAATTTATTGATGCATCTGCAAATAGATGACCTGAGACCCTAGGTGGCATCAACAGCAAGAGGAAGAGAAGCCCTATCCTACATGTGATGGCCTGCAGCAGGGCAAACATTTTGTTACCTTTGGCACTTAAATAATCAAGGCAGGTGGTGATTAATGACTAAGTAACAGAATGTTCAGATAAGTGATGGGGAGCTAACTCACTGGCAGGATGTCCAACGAAACAGGTATTAAAGCCAGAGGCCAAATTGCCACATTGTGGGGGGTTTGCTTTCTTTTGGACTGAGAAGCCTTACAAGTACCTTACTTAGAATGAAGGAGTAAAGGCATACAGGGGACCATCGAGTAGTTTAGTCACATTTATCAGTGTGAGACGTCTGCTTTTAGCAATTTACTCAATGGTGCAAAAAAGCAAAGAATGACATAGATTAGTAAAATAAAGTTCAAAACCAAGCAGATTTTTGACTGGGATGCTAATAACATCATAGCCAGGAAAGGGCAAAGAAGAATAAAACATATTCTAATGTCTTCTACAGACCCGGTAGAATCTCATCCACTTGCACAGTTTAAGCATTTTCTCCCTGTGCTCATAATTCTCAAATACCACATGAAAGAGTTTCCCCCTCCTTGTCTAAATACTCGAATGTTGACTAATTTATATTCATATATACAAAACTAAATTAGATTTTTCTTTTTCTGATTTCTTAAGTTTTGTCAATAACCTGGCTATTCTCTCTCTAGCAGGATTGAAAATCTTTAATTAACCTCTATTCTGTATTCTCCTTCATTTCCCTCATACAAGATCCCAGTCCCCCAGAACACATCTCTAAATTTATTTTTTAATAACCCCTTCCTCATTACCCTTATCCTCAATTATATCTTAGAGTTTTCACTGGGCAAACTGCTTCCCAGAAACAAATTTTTCTTTCAAAAATCTTTTGAAAAATAAATAAGATATATATAAAGAGATGTATTGAGGAGTTGGCTCACATGATTATGGAGGCTAAGAAATCTCTTAATGTGCTGTCTGCAAGCTGAAGACCCAAGAAAGCCAGTGGTGTAAACCCCTTCAGAGTCTGTAGGCCTGAGAACTACAGGAGCAGATGGTGTAAACTCACTTTAAGAAGAGCAACAGCAGTGTCCCAGCTCCAGCAGAAAGGCAGGAAGCCAAAGGGACAAGTTCCTCCTTCCCTTTTTTGTTCTAGTCAAGATTGCATGGGATTGGATAATATCTATCTACCCACATCAGAGATGGTACTCTAGTCTACTAAGTCCACCAATTCAAATACAAGTCTCATCTGGGAGCACCATCACTGACACATGCAGAAATATTTCATCTGATTATCTCTTGACCCAGTCAAACTGAAAACATAAAATTAACTATCATACCTTGTTATAATCACATTAGTCCCTTATGAAGATCATTCAAGAATCACCACTACTAATGAAGAAAAAACATCTCAAGAGAGTTTCTAACTTTTTAATGATATTACCTCAATTTACTTTGCCAGTTTCAGGTTTTAAACTCCTGTTGTGTGGTATGTTCTAGCTAACAGAGACCAAAAAATTCCTCACATTTGGACTTCTGCTCATATTCTAACCTTCTGTCTGGGAAACCACCTCCCAATTGTTTCTGTTTTTATATTATTCAATTTCAAATTCAAATAAAACTTTCTCCATAATGATTTTATTCTTGTTTACCCAGATGGTTGTAATTTTTCTTTTTCTTTTTTGGACCCTTGTAGTATTTAATATTTACTTCTTTCAAAGCATTTAACTTAGGATGCCTCAAATTAATTAGATATAATTGTATAGATTATTTATACAAGTAATTAGATATAGTTTTATACTCTTTTCTTGATTGTATATTTCAAAATACATAATCATTAATTATATTAATTATCAATGTGTCTCTTGATATGTCCACCATAGTATAAAAATGTGATTCATTTATATGCCCATCAAAAAAAATGGGCATTTGCAGAATGTGAATCAGGTGCGTTGTATGTTATATTCCATGTTCAATATTAAAGACCAATATTTATCTTCAGACCACATGAAGATTACCTCTTCTACAACATGAAAATACTCTACATCAGTGTTATTCAAACTTTAATATTTATGTGAATCACTTAGGAATCTTTTTAAAATGCAGATTAAGGAAGTCTTTAACAAAGCGCAAGATTCCACATTTCTTGTAAGCTTCTCTGTAGAGATGATCCCACTGACCCTCTCACCACATTTTGAATAACAAAAGCAATGAATCAAGTAATAGTTCAAAAGAAAGAAATTTAAAAGTATTCTTCTGTGTGTCTATATCTATACAGCTATAAATGATACACTGACAGCAATAAACCTACCTCATGTTGTTGATGCAAGTATTAAACTAGATAATGACCAAGGAAGTATCTTAGAAACATCACTGTAAGGTATTTTCCCTGCCAAGGAAGAAAGAAGGGCATAGACATGAAGTGTGGAATAGCAAAAGCTTTTTTTATTAAAGCATTTCCCAGACAATGTTCTCTAGTCCACAAGATGGAGGCCAGAGAAGTCATGTGGTTTTCCTGCCTGGGAGGGGGATAATTTATAGGGTCATTAGGGTGGTCAGATTATTATGATGAGGCAAAATTTTATTGGCTGACAGGCAGTTGTTCTTTTCCAAAGGGCTCCTGGGAAATTTCTTTTGGTGGCATGGGTGTGGGGTGGTTCCAGCCAAAGTTCCCAGGCCTGGTTCCCCACGTGACCCTTCTCCATTGCCAACCGACCTCACAATCACTATATTATTCATTGAATTAATATATCAATACAAAAATAAATATACATTTTTCTTTAGAAAACTTTACATATGTCAATAATATAAACATGAATGTTATTGATAGACAACTCATATATCTTGAAATGTAACCTTTTAAGCACAATATTCTATTCTTACCTTTAAAATCTCCTAAAGACCTTTCCACTTCAGTTTTTTTATTCAATTTTTGCCTCTGATGTCTTAACAAATATATGATTGAATAAATTTAGAACTGTGGACCCTAGGTTCCACAACTAAGTTCCAAAAACTCTTCTAAATTTTTATATTTTAAAGCTTTAAAACAATTTGAAAACTCACATTCCAATTCAGGGTAAGATATATATAGCTAAAACAAGAATTTACATATACATTGAAGCATTGTCAGCTTGTCAAACCAGCCAAGCTATTTAGCAATTAACACCCATAATCACAGAATGCCAACTAAATCCAGAGGCTTGTTCCTTTCATCAAGCAGTCCAATTGTTTTTATTGATGCATGGCTTAGTCATAGACCAGGTGCTCCGAGCTTAAAATACAAATTTATTTTTTGAAATTAAGTCTGAAAACCTAATGAAAAAGAAGCTGACTGTAATTGCAAATGACGCATTACATCTTGACAATCACCAGTCGTTAATGATTCAAACAGCAATTCAATATGACTCTGACTTGTTTGATTTAGGTATTGGGAAGAAATTTCTTTAGCTCCATTTACTTTTAGTATTTTACAGCTGCATTTCTCAAACAGAGAGCCCATTTTAACCACTAAAAGTCCTATACATTTTCTCTGTATAACACTTCATTGTACTGCCTAACCCCAGGAGAGATAAACATTTATCGTATTTTAAAAATATTTCCAAAAACCTCTGCAACATTACAATGAAAAGTGCAGTAATTGTTAGCAAAGATGATTTCTGTTTTGCTTTTTCATTAAATTTTCCTTTGTAAACTGGTGTGGCGTCTTTTGTAAACTTTCAAGATAAAATTAGCTGTTTACTCTTTACTATGGTGTTTCTTCTTGTAAGGTGACCAGACATCCCGCTTTTGGTGGGACAGTCCCACTTTTTAACAATTTGTCCCGTTTCCCACGGTGTTTTCAAAAAGTCACGATTTAAAAAAAAACATATTGCAATACTTTTTTTGCATTCTATGAAAAATTTTTTTTTGCTTCATATAGACCCAATTTTTAATCAAGAACCCCCCCTTCAATGGTGTCCCGCTTTACCAATTTTTAAATCTGGTCACCTTATAATTTTGAGTGACTATTTTTTTCTAAATAAATTCAATTGATTGAATTGTGGTAAGCAATGAATTTCTCCTGATAAGTAAAATGTTTATTGGTCCTGTTTTGCATCTTAAGGGACGTTTACATTTTGAATACTGTTCTTATATAATATTTTAGTTTGATTTAAATATATGAAGTCAAGTACAACATTAGGTTTTTAAATTATAAAATGACATGTTTAATAATAACTTAGTAAATGTGAAATGATTACCAGCTATCCCTAAGACAAAGTTGGTATGTTAATGACAGGGACAATTCCAAGAGGTTAGGATTTTATAATTATTATATAATGTTCATTTGCTACACTTTTTTGTACTCATAAGAATCAACCCTCTTCCTGAATTTTTAATGAATACACATAAACACCTGCTCTGTCATTCTCTTCTGAATTTACCAGATATTTCAGAAAAATTGCCAATTTACTTTTCCATGTAAATTCCAGAATGCATTGGGGAAAAAAGTGATTAATTAAGTAGATTATGTTTAATCTTAAAAATAAAATTAAATACTTTAAAGCAATCACATTAACTGAATTAGGATTCTACAGATTTAAGAATGTTATGTGCAGATATAGTTCTAAAGTATTTAACACCCCATCTGTAGGACTTGCATTGAATCCCAAATTTTATTACTACATATATCAAAGAATTGTTTGACACCTAGAAGAAATTATTTGTTTTCTCTAATTTTTAAAATAATATTCTATACATTATGCTGAAAAAGTAATTTCCTATGATTTTTTTGTGATTATAATGTGAGATCCTAGGATCAAAGATTCTGTGTGTATTTTCCCAAAATAGTAACAGGAAGCTTATTCCTATTATGAACTGCTATTTCAGGGAAGCAATAAAGTTAGAAAGCATGCTTCAACTCTCTCAAAAAGCCTTAAGTTTTTTAAAAAATTACTAGATCAGTGTTTTGGAGTCTCAGTAACAGTCATGAACATGATGTTATTAACAGAGGAGTAAAGAAATAGGGGAAGTAGGAATCATTAAAAATATTGTTATAAAAATTAATATTTATCTTTCTATTTGCTATAATTATGGTTACTATAAAATTGGTTTAATTAGAGAATGTGTTTTTTTTAACTCAGAAAAATATTACTGAACATGTGTATACTTTAAGGTCAGTTTACCGCAAGAATAACTGACCTGCTAGGGAGGCTGCAGGAACTTGCGAAGGACAGCAGGGTAACAGTGCCCCAGGAAGACAGTAATTATGTCAGCTTGCCTTGGAGAGAACTCTGAACTCCCACTCTATCAGCCAGAAAGTTCCCTGACATTGAAAATATCAATAATAAAAGACTAAATTTGTCTTAAAATTATAATTTTTGACAGAGTTTGAGTGGACAGGAAAATCAATTTAATTATAGATATTTTGGGAATGAATAAATTAATTGCAAGTTGTGAGATGAAAAATCATATAAACAACAAGATTTACTAAACATATATTATGTGCTAGGAACCTTTATGTGATAGAAATAAGAAAAAAATGAGATATTATTTTGTTGTCAGAAAAGCTAGGGCAAGTGATACATTGACATGTAATAACAAAGGAGTAGTTCTGAAGATTAAAGGAGATGGAATTTAATAGATCAAACATTTTAACAGATTTCTGCTTAATCAATTTTGGCTGCTGTATGTAACCAAGTACTATAGACTGGTTGGCTTTAACATCCTGTATTTATTTCTTAAGGTTTTGGAGAGTGGGGAATCCAAGATTAAAAGTACCAGCATATTTGGCTCCTGGCAAAAGCCCTAAAGCTGTCTTTTAGATGGTCACTTTCTTACTGTCTCTTCACAGAGAGCTTCAGTATCCTTATCTTCTAATAATACTAATCCCTTCATGAGGACTCATCAGCATGACCTTATCAAAACCAGGTGACCTCTAAAAATAATGTCACACTAGTAGGCGAGAGTTTTGATGTATGAGTTGGGGTGGGGCCAAAATATTCAGTTTTAGCAATTATGTTCATTGTAAAGAAAAATACGTTAGTGTTGATTTCATGATATCCTCAGTTATTCAACTTAGTCTCTTTGTTAATCTATATGACCTTGGGGTATTAGAAACATCTTTAGTAGTTCTGGATCTCAGAGGCTCAAAGAGACTAAATCTATGAAGATGATGAGCAGTATACGTTTTCAAGTCAGAAAAGCCCTATGTAGAATCCTGGTTCTACCTCCTTAGTATGGTGGGTTGTTCATTTATTTGGATCTTACTTTAGTCATAGGTGAAATCTATGTTAGAATACTTACTAAGGAGGTGTTTTGAATATTAAGTTAGTTGACACACTTTGAATGATTCCCGGTCTGAGGAAGGACTCAAAAAATAATAGTCAAAAAAGGGATGTTGACAACCTGTTTTCAAACTTAGTAAGATTGAGAAGGGCAGATATTCTTTTGAAATAAAATACTGATCCAACTAGGCTCCAAGAACCTTAATGCATAGTGAAATAAAAGATGAGTAATCCACTCTAGATTAGTCCTGACCAATAAAGCTTTTCTATGCCTAAAGCATCAGAATCTGTTTTGGCATCACAATGAATTTTAAATGTGAGAATTTAGAAGTTACTAATTTTCTTAGCAGTATTCTCTCCAAATATGTTTTCACCATGTTGGCATTCACTACAAAACAGCTGCTAATAAATATAATTCTGGTTCAAGACCTTTCTCATAATCTTAATTAGAATTTGGAGCTAGTGTTTATATTGGCAACATGGGAATTAAAATAATATGATTAAATTAAGCCCTTTGTTTGTAAATAGAAATTTTATAAACATAATAGGCACCAGAAATATGAAAGCAGCAGAATAAATATTGTTCTTATTTTTATAAATTGAAAATTTTGATCAACTTATTAAAAATACAAGAGTTGCTGAAGTTATATATACAATGATAATTGTTTCCTCTTTGCACAACATCTTATTACTACAATGAATCTTAAGATCTCAGCTACCATTATCTCTAAGCTACATTATAGTTTATTTAATGTAATAGCTCTTTAAGAAAGATTGTTCTAAAAGATGTTTTATGTTTAGACACAATTAGAACAGATTGAATAAACTATTAATCACTTTCATAATTATCTAATATATGTGATTTAAAGTCGTTTTGTAAATGATAAAATAATGGAAATAGCATAGAATTCTGAGAGGTACATCATTAGCTGAAGTGTGTGACAATCAACAGATTTTGTAACTTCTTTGAGTCTCCTTTTCATCATTTGTAAGATAAAAACTTTTTCAAAGATTTTATCTATTCATTTTAGAAAGGGAAGAGAGAGAAGGGGGGAGAAGCAGGAAGCATCAACTCCCATATATGCCTTGACCAAGCAAACCCACAGTTTCAAACCAGCAACCTCAGTGTTCCAGGTTGATGCTTTATCCACTGCTTTACCTCTAGTCAGGCCCATAAGTAAGAATTAAAACACATGTATGAATAATCCTAATGGCTTTTTATCAGACAACTTACTCATGTAAAACCTTTTTTTTTTTTTTTTTGACAGAGACAGATAGAGGAACAGATAGGGACAGACAGACAGAAAGAGAGAGAAATGAGAAGCATCAATTCTTCATTGCAGCACTTTAGTTGTTCATTGATTGCTTTCTCATATGTGCCTTGACCGGGCAGGGTGAGGGGGCTACAGCAGACTGAGTAAACTCTTGTTCTAACCAGCAACCTTGGGTTCAAGCTGGTGAACCTTGCTCAAACCAGATGAGTGCACGCTCAAGCTGGCAACCTCACGGTTTCAAACCTGGGTCCTCTGTGTCCCAGTCCGACACTCTATCCACTGCATTACTGCCTGGTCAGGCTCATGTAAGACACTTATTTTAGTTTTTTAAACCTAGTAGGCATCCATTGAAAATTTAATGGATTCATTAATTCATTTTTTATTTTATTTTATTCAATTTATTGGAGTGAAATTGGTTAATAAAATTATACAGTTTCTAGGTGTACAATTATACCATATATCATCTGAATATTGCATTGTGTGTTCATCACCCCAAATCAAGTCTCCCTCCATTACCACCGATCCCCTTCTACCCATCTCCACCTCACCCACACCCCTTTCCCTTCTGCAATCCCTATACTGTTGTCTATGTCTATGCTTAATCCCCTTACTTTTTCACCCACACACCTCAACCTCCATCCACTCTGACAGCTGTTAGTCTGATCTCTGTATCTGAGTTTGTTTCTAGTTTGTTCACTTATTTTGTTCAATAGATTTTACATATAACAAATCATTTCTTTCAAAGTATTTATTGAGTACATATTATATGCCAGGCAATGTGCCAACTTCCGAGTTGTGTTCCATATATTATAATACAAATATGTGCATTTTAGATATGAGTGTTAAAAAATAGCCATCTTAGAGGTTTATTTGGAGTATAACTCAAGTCCTATTAGAATTTAGTGATGCCGTAAATTAAAAGTATTCAAAATCTGTGCCATCATATCCACATTTGTTTTTGAGTTGAATAAGATGGATTCTGACTAGGCGGTGGCGCAGTGAATAGAGCATCAAAATGGGATGCGGAGGACCCAGGTTCGAGACCCTGCAGTCGCCACCTTGAGCACGGGGTTCATCTGGCTCAAGCAAAAGCTCGCCAGCTTGGACCCAAGGTCGCTGGCTCCAGCAAGGGGTTGCTTGGTCTGCAGAAGACCCGCGGTCAAGGCACATGTGAGAAAGCAATCAATGAACAACTAAGGTGTCGCAATGGCAATGAAAAACTAATGATTGATGCTTGTCATCTCTCTCTTTTCCTGTCTGTCTGTCCCTATCTATCCCTCTTTCTGACTCTCTCTCTGTCCCTGTAAAACAAAACAAAACAACAAAAAAGATGGATTCTCCACAGCTAACTCAATAATAACATTCTTTATTACTTAATTTGTGATACATGTAAGAGGAAAACACTAATTTCTAAGGAGAAAAGACTAACCACTGAGTTAAATTTTCCAAAGAGTGCATATTTAGGCTATAAACAAGACCTTTTAGTTATTACAATAATAACCACTGTAGTGAATTTCACATATTAATTCTTATGAAGTTCCTCAAAATAATGTGCATTTGAGTAAAAATGATACTAAAAAGACCTTAGATTGATAAAGGGGCAAAGCTCAGTGGCTAAAAAATTATTACTTGCAGGTCACTGTCTTCTTTAAACATTTTTTAACTTAATTGAAAAATTTAGCATTAACCTCCAAAGCTTAGAGCTCTAGGAACATTAAAAAATCGCTAGATTTAAAATTGTTTTCCAAAACTGTAAGCTACAATAGCACCTAGCCTTTATTCGCACCTAGCAACCAGGCACTGCTGCCTGAAGTAACTGCTCCCACGTTTAGCAAGTAAAACTTTCTCTAGTTTGCACTGACCACCGCAGTCTCATCTTCAACCCCACTCCATGCACTTAATTCTCATATTGGAAACTTATAGAAACTGAAGTTGAAGTTTTCTCATTTTATCTAATGAAAATTTTTAGACTTGTAAATAATAGGTTTGGCTTTATAGTTTTAAAATTAATCTTATTTATAGTATCAAAAATTCAATTGAAATTTTGGTCAGATCTTCTCCCTTCTGGGTTGTTATCATTTCCTAAAATTGGAAGATATATGGTTTAATACAAGGCTATTTCTTCTCATAAGGAAGTAGTACCATGCGGTGGGCTAAATGTTTGTGTTTCCCCAAAATTCATATGTTGAAATCTTAACTGCCAATGATGGTGGTATTAAGAGATAGGACCTTGGGAGGTGCTTTTCACTAGAATAAAGTCCTCATGATTAGAATCAGTTCTTTGTGAAAGAGGTTCTTTAGATATCTGAGGCCCTTATGCTATGTGAGGACACAGTGAGAAGGCACTGGTTATGAACTAGGAAGAGAGCTCTCACCAGAACATGAGCATGCTAGCACCAAATAAGACAGACCATGTCATGTCATAAGTGTAAACATGAAGGATAGAAGCAGACAGAAATCCATGTAGTTTAGATTTTAGCAGTAAAACCAAAAATATTATTTCAGGATGAACTGTTCAGTTAAGTTAATACATTAGTATGTAATTTGTGAGAAGATGGCACCTTTTAAAACTGGTTTCATCCCACTCTAGAAAAAGATATCAACCAAGCAGGGTGACAAATGTAACCCCAACTTAATTCATATGTTGTCAAATGGAAAGTTGATATGCCAGGATGATGCCATAGAAAATCAGGACTATATTTAATCATTGTTTCAATGGATAGCAGTTGAGTGACTTTATGGGTAATGATCCCAAATCTTGGAGAGCGTGATGAAATAGTACAAAAGAGATAATGACTAGGTTTGCATCTTTGGCAACTTGGCAAATCCAGCCCGGGAATTCAGGAAAGGAAACAGCTTTGGGAAGGTTGGAAGAGGCAATGCTAAAGATGTGTAATCAAACTATAACCAGGATTTGCTGTGTATACTTTTCTTGCTGTTGATCTGGTGGAGGACAAAGGATCAGCATTATACTAAGTAAGCTTTTCCATTGACAGTAGATACTTTAATTTGTATTTTCTTAAGCATGGATTTAGTGAGAAGAATATAAACTTGCAAAACAGTTGGGGCAGCTATTTTACTTACAATATCAATCAGGCAAGTGAGATTGGTCCTTGGAGAAGGATGCCAGATGTGAAAGATGCAGAGTGCTGCAACATCATAACCTAATAACCTCAACAATCCCTGATGATGAAATGCCTTCAAGTATGTCTTTTAATCACAGTAGAGATTATGGGAATTAAACACATTGTATCCATTTTTTTCAAGCATTATTATATCAAGTTCATTTTGAAGTTCAAAGAAAACAACATATTAATTAGAATTATTTATTTGGTGCATTCAACACTCATGGCCTGAACACACAAATGTTACATTAATAAAATATGGTTTAATACTTCCTAGTGTATTTTTTATATAATAAGAAGATACAATAGTATAAAACAAGCACTTTGTTTCCTTATTTCAAACTCAACCTTCATAAAATGGAAGTAATTTATAGAACGTAAGACTGATATTTGCAACAGCAATGCAATATAAGATTAACTACAGAAACTTTGTGCAAAACTTCTAATGGAGGGTCCAGATGCAGAATTCCTTAATATGTTAAATAAAATGTCAAAAAAGTTTGAGAAACTTTGTTTCTCAAATATTTACAATGTTGAAATAAGAGGGAGAAAAAAGAAGTAGAAACATAATGCTTGATCAACTGTAGCTGTATATGATTTTGAAAGATGTAAATTTTGTACATAAAATTATGTTCAACCTTTTATAAATGAAATAAAATAAAAAAGGTATAATTATTGATTAAATGCTAAAAGGAGAGTCTTTAAAATTCATTGTGCATAGCTTCTTAATATATAATCTTTCCACAATCATAATTTTCAACCACTGACAACTTCAAAATAAAAAAAATTGAATTTATGCAATTTTTATACTATTATAACTTGTTATATAACCTTTCTTATGAGCATTTTCTAGGGTTTCAATATTTTTGATATAAAGTACTTACAAATGTTTTCAACTTTGATTATTTTCTCTGACAGTAAATACAGCCTATTAATTTTGCATATGTGTTAAATTACACTAGGGAACATTTTTTTTTCCATTTTCTGTTGCATGAGGTTTTAGAACGGTATCTATATATAACTGCATTGCTAATTTCAAATATAAAATTCATTTTTAGGTTCATGCTCTAGTTTTTATGCAATTTGAATTTCCTTTTTGTTACAGTTACTTGCACTCATTGGTTTTTAAATTGGAATTAAAGGACAATGACGCTCGGACTGAACATAAACACAAGACAATTAATGTTTTACAAACATCACATTTATATCATTGTAGTTGCTTTTAAATGTAAAAAATTATTATCTGATAAAAACACCCTCTTCTTTTAAGTTTGAATCATGGCTTCTTCAAGTTGGTGTAAATATAAGAATAGTACTGACACCTTCTGTTATATATGTGGCTGTTACACATTTCAAAGTCAAAGGTGCAATATTTCATCATTTGTGACACGTGAATATAGTGCCTATTTTCAAGTTTCCCTTGGCGATCAAGACAAGATTGGGCTTCTCATAATCTGTGTCATAATTATGAGAAAATGCTTCATGACTGGACAAAAAAAAAAAAATACAAAGAAATGCCTTTTGGTATTCCCATGGTTTGGCATGAACCTAAGTACTACAGCAGTAACTGTTATTTCTGTTTGATCCATACAAAGGACATAGGCAAGAAAAAACAGCATATGATCACATATCTTAATATTCCTTCAGCAATACAACCTATCCCACTCTGAACATTCCCAGTTCCAGTTTTCAATGGTGTTATTTCTTCTAAGGACAAAGAAAGTGAACATGGTAATCAAGTGTATTTTGATAAGATGCATGAGGAAATGGTTATAGAATCTGAAGGGTCTTCTTCTGATGCCAAGCAGTCATTAACCCTTCAGCAGTTTAGCCAACCCAAATTGAATGACTTAGTAAGAGATTTGAGCCTATCAAAGGAAGCAGCTGAGTTACTAGCCTCCAGGCTTCAAGAAAAGAGTGAACTTCACCAGTCAGTTAAAGTATCCCATTTCAGGAAGTGTGAAAAAGTTTTGTGACCTTTTTTTCTGAAGACAAACACATTGTCTACTGTCATGATATCAGTAGTCTTCTCAGCCAGCTAGGTGTTACTACTTAGAGTCCAATAGAATGGCAGCCATTTCCTGAAAGCTCTAAATGGATTCTAAAATGTGTTCTCCTACAATGGTAATGTTCATGCAGTGGTTCCAATTGGTTATTTGACTCATCTGCGAGATTATAATGACATAAATATTGTGCTCAACCTTCTGAAGTATAAGAAGCATAAATGGGTGGTTTATGTGAATCTTAAAATGGTAAATTTCTTGCTAGGACAACAGAGAGGTTTCACAAAGTATCCTTGCTTTCTGTGTTTGTGAGACAGCCAAGCATGGAAGAAACACTGGACACAGAAAGAGTGGCTGAAACTTGAAGCTCTGGAAGTTGGGATGCAAAATACTGTAAATGAACCTGTAGTTAATCAAGACAGGATTATTTCCCCCCCACTTTATATCAAAGTTGGTTTAATGAAGCAGTTTGTTCAGGCTTTGAAAAGGGAAAGTGAATGCTTTCAACATATTATTTCTGCTTTTCCTGCCTTGTTTTTCAAGAAGATAAAAGCAGGTGTAGAACAGAGGGCAAGATAAAGATAGAGTAGGCGGATGTACCAATTTCCAACTCCCAGAACCAAAGAAAATTATAACTTGATTTTAAGAACCATCATCTGGAGTAACCAACGCTGATCTGTACTGAGAAGACTCTTCAACTGGGGAACACTGAAGAAGCCACACTGAGACTGGTAGGAAAAGCAAAAACGTGGAAAGGGCTGACCTGCTCCCTGGAGTGAAAGGCAGCCCAGAGAGAATCGTGTGGCAGGAAGAGAGGCTTGCTGAATGGTAGGGACCTGGAACCCAGAAAAAAAAGCCCAGTCTACAGCCCCAGAGCCTACAAGAGGCATATGGACAGTATTTAGCTGGGAAACAGGTCAGGATACTGTTTATGAGAAAGAGACAATTGTCTAATACCCAGGATTCTTCTTAAAGGGATGGCACAGAAAACCTCTCTCACAACCACTCACCCAGGGCTCCGGGGGATAGGGAGAGAGGAGAAGACAGGAGTAGCGGAAAGAGATTGTGGTCTGGAAAGCACAGGAAGAAAAACTTTGAGGGACAACCACCCTAAACTCTGGGCTGAGTCACTCCACAAATCTGAAACAATATTTCCCCTGGAAACAGCAAGGGGAAGCAGGACACCAGCCAAATAGGTTCCCCTGCAGAAATTAGAGCACAGTCGCATAGAAGGAAGGAGCTTTCAGGACTACAGTATGGAGTGTTAGGGTCTGAGCTGCAGTGCCCCCACGCACACTGCTGAGAGCTTGCTTGAGGACGAGGGGGTGGGAAACGAAAGCGAGGTTCTGTCAGCGGGGACAGAGGTTGAGCTGTCTGGCGTGAGCTCAATCTAGCCCAGCAGGGGCGAAGGGGATGCACTAATGTGGTCCGGTGACTGAGGGCTCACCTGCTACCCCACTTTTGGGGGTAAAGCGGGAGCCCGGAACTGGCTGAGATCCATTGCTGGGAGGAAAGGAGTGGCCGCACAGCCAAACCCAGCCTCCAAGACTTGAAGCCCTGCATGAACTGGCTTTGCCTGTGGAGGTAGAGCTGAAGCCGGGGCTGTAGTTGAGTGCACACCAGCAGCCCAGCAGAGGAGCTGAGGCTGTCAGGGCGAGGCAGAAGCCCAGCTTGTGGCTGAGTGCGTAGCAGCAGCCCCTCCCACTGAGGAGCCCAAGTTGGCTGGGGCAGGGCAGAAGCCTAGCTCACAGCTGAGCGTGCCTTAGCAGCCCTGTTCCGCTGGAGGAAACAGCTGACAGGGACACGCAGCTGAGCAAAAGTGCTCACCCTTGCCCTTAGAGCACAGGCTCACAGGCTTGTGGCCCAAGTGTGGTGTGCAATCACACCTGTGAGAGAGGGGCGAAGACCGAGACGGGTTGAGGCTTATAGAGCCTGGTATGAGAACCAGGCCCTCCCACAGATGTGAGGCAGAAACCGCAGCAGCAGTTACAGCAGCCGGTGCCAGCAATACCCATACCCAACCACCCCAGGCAGCAGCAGAGGTGGTGGCAGGCCTGTACACAGACCACACCTAGGGAACATAAAGGCAACATCCATTGGACTCCAGTAGCCTAACCCTTCTGACACACAGACAAAATCGGCAGGCAGAGAAAAGCAATCCAAATGAATCAAGAGAAATCCCCAGAGAAGGACCTGGATTAATCACATATAACCAAACTACCTGATGCAGAATTTAAAATAATGAAAGTAAGGATGCTCAAAGAGCTTAGAGGAACAATAGTCATTACGCAAACCTAAATAAAGAGATAGCAAGTATAAAAAAGGAAATTGAAATAATAAAAAAGAATCAGACAGAAATGACAAATACAGTATCAGAACTGAAGACCACAATGGAAGGAATTAAAAGAAGGATGGATGAAGCTGAGAATCAAATTAGCGAGTTAGAGGACAAAATAAACAAAGGCACAGAAGCAGAGCAGAAAAAAAAGAAAGAGACTCAAAAAATCTGAGAATACTCTAAAGTAGCGCTGTGACAACATAAAGAGTAAAAACATCCACATCATAGGAGTTGCTAAGGAAGAAGAGAAAAAAAAAGGAATAGAAACTTTGCTCAATCAAATAATAGATAAAAACTTCTCTAAATTAAGACTGGAACACGTTTCATATCTTCAAGAAACACAGAGAACTCCATTAAAGAGAAACTCAAAGAAATCTACACTTAGACACATCACAGTTAAAATACAAAAGCTAAGGGATAAAGAGAAAATTTTAAAAGCTGCTAGAGAAAAATTGGCTATCACCTACAAAGGAGCCCCCATAAGGATGACATCCAACATCTCAAAAGAAACACTTGAGGTCAGAAGGGAATGGCAAGATATATTCAAAGTAATGCAGAACAAGAACCTACAACCAAGATTACTTTATCTAGCAAGGCTAATGTTTAAAATTGAAAGAGAAATAAAAAGCTTTCCAAACCAAAAAAAAAAACTCAAGGAATTCATTAAAACCAAACCAATTCTTCAAGAGATGCTAAGGGGCCTGTTGTGAACAGTTCAAAGGGGGATAAATATATCAAAAGAAGAAAACAGCTTTAAAAAATAAAATGGCAATAAACAACTACATATCAATAATAACCTTAAATGTAAATGGATTAAATGATCCATTCAAAAGACATAAGGTAGCTGCATGGATAAAGAAACAGGACCCATACATATGGAGTCTGCAAGAGACACACCTTAAAACAAAAAATGCACATAGACTGAAGGTAAAAGGATGAAAAAAAATATTTCATGCAAATGGAAATAAAAAAAGTTCAGGGGTAGCAATACTTATATCTGACAAAATGGACTTTAAAACAAAGGCTGTGGTAAGAGATAAAGGACACTACCTAATGATAAAGGGAACAATTCAACAGGAAAATATAACTATTATAAATATCTACGCACCGATCATAGGAACCCTGACATACATGAAGCAGACTTTGATGAATATAAAGGGCGAGATTAAGAGCAATACTATACTAGTAGGGGATTTCAATACCCCACTAACAACACTGGATAGATCCTCAAGAAAGAAATTTAACAAAGAAACAACAGACTTAAAGGATACACTAGATCAACTCAATTATTAGATATCTTCAGAACTTTTCACCCTAAAGCAGTAGAATGTACATTCCCTACAAGAGCTCATGGTGCATTCTCTAGGATAGACCACATGTTAGGACACAAAAGTGGTCTCAAAAAATTTAAGAAGATTGAAATCATATCAAGCATTTTCTCTGATCAGAATGCCATGAAACTAGAAATTAACCACAAAAGAAAAACTGAAAAATACTCAAACACTTGGAAACTAAATAGCATTTTATTAAATAACAAATGGATTAACAAAAGAATAAAGAAGAAATAAAAAAGTTCCTAGAAATGAATGATATTGAGCATATATCAACTCAAAATTTATGGGACACAGCAAAAGCAGCACTGAGAGGGAAGTTCATTGCACTACAGGCATACCATTAGAAGCTGGAAAAAGCTCAAATAAGCCACTTGACCCTGCGTTTAAAAGGACTAGAAAAACAACAGAAAACAAAGCCCAGGACTAGTAGGAGAGAGGAAATAGTAAAGATCAGAACAGAAATAAATGAAATAAAGGCTAAGAAAACAATTCAGAGGATCAATGAAACCAGAAGCTGGTTCTTTGAAAAGGTAAACAAGATTGATGCTTCTTTAATTAGACTCACCAAGAAAGAAAGAGAGAGGACTCAAATAAATAAAATTAGAAATTAGAGTGGAGAAATAACAACTGACACAAAAGAAATACAAAGCATTGTAAGAAAATACTATGAAGAACTCTATGCCAAAAAATTAAGCAACCTAAGTGAAATGGATAAATTTCTTGAATCATATAATCTTTCATAAATCAATCTGGAAGAATCAGAATACTTAGACAGACTAATTACAACAAATGAGATCAAAACAGTTATAAAAAACTCCCAACAATGAAAAGTCCTGGGCCTGATGGCTTCACTAGTGAATTCTACCCAAAATTCAAAGAAGAACTAACTCCTATCCTTCTCAAGCTATTTCAAAAAGTTCAAGAGGAATAAAGACTTCCAAACTCCTTTTATGAGGCGAGCATAATTCTGATCCCGAAACTAGGCAAAGACAACACGAAGATAAAAAATTATAGGCCTAAATCCCTGATGAATTTAAATGCTAAAATTCTCAACAAATATTAGCCAACTGAATTCAGCAATATAAAAAAAAAAAATCATACACTATGATCAAGTGGGATTTATTCTGGAGAAGCAAGTCTGGTTCAATATTTGGAAATCAATCAATGTGATTCATCACATAAAAAAAAAAAGAAAGGAGAAATACCACATGATAATTTCAATAGATGCAGAAAAAGCATTTGGTAAAATCCAGCACCCTTTCATGATCCAAACTCTTAGCAAAGTGGGAACAGAGAATAAACCTTAACATGATAAAGGCCATCTATTTCAAACCCACAGCCAACATCATTCTAAATGGGCAAAAATTAAAAGCAATCCCCTTAAGATCAGGAACCAGGCAGGGGTGCCCCCTTTCACCACTCTTATTCAACATAGTTCTGGAAGTCTTAGCCATATCAATAAGAAAAGAAGAAAAAATAAAAGGCATCCAAATTGGAAAAGAAGAAGTAAAACTGTCATTATTTGCAGATAATATGATATTGCATACAGAAAACCCTAAAGTCTCAGATAAAAAACTACTGGACTTGATAAATGAATTCAGCAAGGTGGCAGGATTTAAAATTAATACTCAGAAATCAGAGGCATTTTATATACCAACAATGAATTGTCAGCAAAAGAAATTAGAGAAACAATCCCCTTCACTATTGCAACCAAAAAAATAAAGTACCTAGGAGTAAATTTAACCAAGGAGGTTAAGGACTTGCGCTTAGAAAATTATAAAACATTGATGAAAGAAATTAAGGAAGAAACAAACAAGTGGAAGCATATACCATGCTCATTGTTAAGAAGAATATACACGGGCAAATGAAATAAAAGGCAGGAAAAACAAATGGGACTATATCAAACTAAAAACTTTTTGCACAGCTAAAGACAATAAGAACAGAATAAAAAGACAACTCACACAATGGGAGAACATATTCGACAATACGTCTCATATGGGGTTAATAACCAAAATTTATAAAGAACTTATAAAACTCAGCACCAGGAAGACAAATAATTCAATATAAAAAATGAATAGAAATTCCTCCAAAGAGGACATAAAGATGGCCAATAGGCATATGAAAATAATGCTCAACCTCACTAATCATTAGAGAAATGCAGATAAAACTACGAGATATCACCTCAATCCAGTCAGAAAAGTGCTCATCAGCAAAACAACACAAAATAAGTGGAATCTTTACCTTGTCTTTCTAACGTAAGCTTGTTTCTATTTAGAGATAAGTTCTCTCTATCCCTCTCTCTCCTCTAACACTTCAGTGTAAACCTGAACTTTATTCATATAAGAAAAGGAATTATAATCCAGATTATCTTTGTTCATTTTTTAACATTATGACTGAGACTCTACTATGTTCTTGTACTTTTCTTGAAATCAGGAACACATCAGTGAAAAGAAAATAATCATTAGCCATTCAATATGTTTGGAATGGAATGATGACTATAGACCAAGAAGACAGAAAAGAAACACAAACACACACATACCAAACAGCAAAACCTAAAAAGAAAATTCAAACTGTGGTAGAAGCAGTGGAAGTTAAACAGATGGTAGATAAACAGAATAAAATTGCTAGAAAACAAATATAAAAGTTCCCTCTGTTAGATGCAGATTTACTCCCCAGCCCCTATTACTCCCCAACCCCAGGAAGAGAAAGCAGGTGTGGGCTCATGGCAACTGATATTTCAGGAACGATAATGTTATTTAACTTCTCCACTATCTTTTCCCATCCAAAAAAGGAAAGAATCAGCAGCAACATTTTAACATAATGTGCAAACTTCACAAAAAATAATAGAATGAGTGATGTGTCCTTAAGAAAATCACCAAATTAGAATAGGAATAGGAAATTACAGTGGTAAAACAGCATTCTGTTAAAATGCTATGACTATTCAAAGAAGAGCTCTTACTATCCTGATGACCTATCTCATGTCCTTGTGTACATTTTTATTGCACAGAATATTGTAAAAGTAATAAAGGCTATTATTACACCGGACTAATTTTGAATAAGACAGATAGATCAAATGTAGAATGAAAGCAGTATGACCTGAAAGTAGTGAGACAAGAAACAGAATTCTGCATGATTTAGACATATATCCTTGAGTTTAACTAGAGGAAATACAGTTACTAAATCTATAACTGAATTTTAAATCATAAAGATATTTTAAATATTTTGAAATTATATCCCCCAAGGATAATTTAAATAGGACAAATGTTAATAAAGATAAAAATTATTTTATATTAAAGTAGTTAACACAAAATTATAAAACTAACATATTTAAAGGTTAAGAACAAAACCAACAAAGTGCATGAACTCACAACAGTTCTGGGATTTAGTAACTATGGATTGAAAGTAGGATAAATGCAAGCAAACAAGAACTAGCAAAGTGTGCACATTTCTTATTTAGAATGTAAGCAATTTGTCACAACAGAATAAGAACTGCACCAGTATGATGAGATTTAATGGAAAGATGATAAAAATGGAAATGATCAGAAAATATTCACTTCTCATCTAAGTGTGAGTTCTACCTGGAAGCAATGGTTAATATAGTGTGAGGCTATCATGATTGGCAAAACCACAAAAATAAGTGCTGAAAATGTGTCAAATATTATTAATCAGCCTGACCTGTGGTGGCGCAGTGGATAAAGTCGACCTGGGAACACTGAGGTCACCAGTTCAAAACCCTGCACTGGTCTGGTCAAGGCACATATGGGAGTTGATGCTTCCAGCTCCTCCCTCCTTTCTCTCTCTCTCTCCCTTTCTCACTCTCACTCTCTCTCTGTGTCTCCTCTCTAAAATGAATTAAAAAAAAGAATTTTAAAAAATTTTATTAATCAAAAATTATTAATAATTATTGAAGTTTTGTTGTGTTTAGAACAAATGTTATTAAATAAAATATCAAATCATGTAGAAATATTGCTTGGTTGTCATTATTCCATCTTTTAACTGTTTTTCTATTTTTTAATTTCTATTTTGTGGATACTTATAACACATGTATGTATACAGTATAAATATATAAATAAACAGTATATATATTTAGATTATAAATATAAGTATTTTAATAATACAGGTGAGTGATTGAACTGGTTTGGCAATAACTATCTTTGGACATGAATGACTCAAAGTCTACACATTATATTCATACAATGCTAAAACCAGCAATGGATATTGTTTATTCAAGGAATCAGTTAATTTGATAAATATTTAAAATCCATTAAACAGTATGTTTGGCACCATGCAGGAAAAAAAAATTATTGCATTAATGCTAAAAGGCCAGTATTCAAAAATGATAATTTTAATAATGTTATACTTAGTTTTTCTTACATCATTTAGTTAAATTAGCCTAATTCATCACATTATACATGAACAGGAAAATAGGCCTCTAAGTACAATGTGAGGCAAAGACTTCCAAAACCAATAAAAGTAAAAGCAAGTAATAGTTTGTGGTAACAGTTAAACAAGTTTCAAATAAAATGACAGTGGTGCATGTCATTTCAAATGAATTTATATTGACTGGTAACTCAAAAAACTTATTATCTATATTATTAATTGGTATTTGTAATATAAACCACTATAATATTAATATTATATATCAGTAAACATTATATATTTTAAATACAAATGCTTACATCAGTGTAGGTTATAATTGCCCTTGAAAAATAAAAAATTAAAATATTTTACAGAAATAAAATTATATCTCTAAAGTAGCAACAATATTATTATTCTCTGTACTATATATTAAATATATAGTAAAATACAGTATATAGCTTAAAATTTCTTTACATGTTAATTATTTATATTTAGGCTTTTAAATATAAAAGTTTTGTATTCCTCTTAAAGTTAAATATTCAAATTTAATTTAAAATGTATTTTTTTAAAAAAATAGGTTGTTCTTATATACTTATTTAAAAATCAGTGGTATAGTGAATAAGAACCTCTCAAAAGCTACAAATATTAAATCATGCTGCCACAGATTTTAAATTTCATTCAACTAAAATAACTCCTTAAACTTTCTAATTTGAATTAATGTATTGTTATTTCAACTATATTTTAAATGAAAATAATAAAACACAGCTATCATAACTTAAAAATACTAAACTTTTCTAAAATTCTTATACTGTGCTGACATATATAATATTTAAATTATGATTACAATTCTTTAGTTAGAAATGGCTATTTACATATTTTTTTTGAAATTTAATTTTGATGGTGGGTAATGTTGGGTAAAAAACTTTAGGGGGAAAAGAATTCTCCAGTGCATTTGTGAAATTTTTTAAATCCACTCAATTATTTTTCTCTAAAAAACTCATAAAGCAAAAGAGAAAAGAAAAGCAAAGATATAAAGTGTCAATCTCAAAAAAAAAATGCTTTAAATGTAAATAAACAATAATTCTATTTCCATCTACCAGCCATAATTGGTATTTCAATTAAATATGAGGTAGTCAAGTAGAGTAGTCAAATAAATGTAAGATAATGAAAAGATGAAGTGTTCTTAACATAATCATCTTCAATTTAGTGTGCAGATAATAAGGTTTACTAACTAATGGCAAACCCAATGCAAAGCAGTTCAGGCATTAATATTTATCATGTTCAAGGGAGGTGTAAAAATTGAAGTAACATGCAAGTAGGGTGAAATTTTTTAATACCATAGATACATAAATTGAATTTCTGTAAAAATGTTTTCACTATCTGTAACTCAGAAGCAATTGTGATTTATAAGGTTGTAAGCATTTGACCCTTAAAGGAAACTTCTCAACAAAAAGGTGATGGTGTTCTGGTATTAGAACATGGCACCAGCCACATTTAATATATGGGTCAGTTTTGCCTCCAAAACATCTATCTCAATAATCCCATCATTTTTGCCGACTTCAGTATACTGTGATTCCATTTAAATTAGATGATAAGATATCTCATTTCAAATGTACCCCTTGTTTGTCAGTTTAGGTTTAGCCAGCCACTACTGATGAATCCGTTTTATTCCTTAAAAACAAAGATGCTACTGGCATTCTCTGCCAATTTTCCCCTGGGCTGATTATTTGAGACTGATCAAAAGCAAAGCTCAACCTCTTCTCCAAAGCATCCTGTGATCTTGAAACTCTAAACTTTTCTGATTTTTACTACTGGGCACATCTGACTTAGTCGATGCCCTGGACTTTAACAGACTTAAAGGCTATGGAAGTCTTCAGGAAGAAGGGTTTTTTTGCAGTCTAAATGTGTCTCCATCAAAATATGCACTTTTTTCTGTGATGGAATTGATTTGTGTCCTCATATTTCTTAATACTCCTTCTGCTAGGAGGTAGAACTTAATTCATGTCCCATTGATCTTAGATTATGTGCCTAGTGTGTGTACAAACAACTTCAGAAACATACGAAAATGTGTAAGAACTTTAAATGTATTTGTAAAGAGATATAAAATTAATGAGATCTTGAACTTCCTAAGATGTTCTGAAAATGTCCACTTCCATTTGCATAAATTCAAATTTTCTTATATAATTTATAAAAAGCAAAGTCAGAAAGCAACTTCTCAAGTAACTAAAAAAATTACTAAAACTTCTTGATTAATTATGCATTTTTAAGGATTGGGTGTTGAATTTTTATTTGCTGTATGATGAAAAAGTCAAGCAATGTATATATTAGTATCCTTTTCTCTCAAATTTATAAACAGCTTTATGGAGAGACTAGGGACTCTAAAAGATTGTAGTGAGAGAAACAGTGACATTATTTTAAATTAATTTCTAGAACAAATTTATGGAATCAAGTTAAGAAGTTGTTGCAAATTTGTTTAAATCAGAGATGCATGAGCACATCTCATTTCCCATCTTCTTTCCCAGGTAACCAGTCAGTACAGACAGATGCTAATGGACTCCAATGACAGTCCCATGAGGACCTACACAAACATAGTGAGTTAGACTGTAACATATTTGTAGTAGATTTTAAAGAGTTTTTTCTTTAATTAGTGTCTGAAAATAAAATTACTACTGTATGAAAGTCCATTTCTTATTGTGTAGTTATCTGGGGAAATTGAAAACTGCACCCACCTAATTATTCTACTTATGACTCATTTCTATAATCAGATCAACCTTTTCCTTTCTTTCTAAGCTAAACAAATCTAATTTGTTTAATTTCTATTTGCCAGAAGGCTAATTTATCTTTGCTGCTTTTCTCTGATCATTTCCCATTTCTGCACTTTTTAATCTTTTTAAGTTCGATGTCTAAAATTAAACAAAATTATAGAAACCTGATTGTTACAGAATAACAGGAAGAGTTTTCTCCACTCTTCCTCTGTTTTAATACTTCTCAGTGTCTCAGGATCATTTTTTATCATGGCATTTCACTGGAGACTTCACCATAGCCATAGATGTTATCTTTAGTAGTCCATATTTTTCTCTAAACCTTATAATATCCTCACCACATACAAGAGGTTCTTTCCTTAATTCACTTGCTTTTCAACAGTTTGGGGCTTTGAGAGAGTCATCTACCTTGTGTCCATCTTATCCACTCTGTCTTTCACCATCAGATACATCATCTTAAAGTATCACTTCTTCTTTACATCCTATGAGAAGATACTCCCTGTTAACTGTCACACTAAGTCATAGCCCTCTGGCTATTTGCAAGATGTTCCTTATTTCATACCTGTACATGAAAATGAGCTCACTATAATAAGTTACATATGCCTTAAAATTTCTCCTAGAATCCTCTTTTTCTCCTCTACCATAGCATTTATACAACTCTTGTAATTCTCTATTTGTTTCCATTGCTTACTCTAAACTCATTGAGAATATGGGACTCTGTGAATCACTATCTTGACAGGTTGGCATTTGTATTAATGGTAAGACTCTAATACATTCTTGTTATCATAAATATGTAAATTAATTAACATGTAAATAATGTAAAAATATTCAGTTGATGTATTTTAAATTTCTTCAAAGTTAAAATTTTCCTGTAACCTATTGGAACTTTTTGTCTAGACTACAAAAGAGACTAGGGTGGATACTATCCTGCAAGGAGTACACTATGACAAAGCAGTAGCTTCTGTGTATAAAAATTATTGGTGTAGAGAAGGAGAAAAAGGGAGAGGACGGTCAGACATGAGGTGCTTAACACTCATCTAGGTTATAACTTGATAGGTAAGAAGGTCACAATACTGCAAAATGCCCCCAATTAGAGAAAGTTGAGTCCAGAAGGGCTTTTGTTTATCTTCTTATTAGTAAATCTAGACATCTTAAAGAGATCCTTGTACTTACACAATTTTAGAAGAACAAAAATGGTGATTGACTTAGTTAGAATCAGAGAGGCGTTTAAGAGTATTCCTCCTGCCCCACATCAGTTCTTGGGAAGTCTGGAAAGAGTTAAGAACTAGTAGTAGTTCTATTGTATTGAGAGAGGGTGGTGAACCCATGACAAAGGCTACAGCACAAAGGGCCTAGGTCTTATAGTGAACAGAGGGCATATTCAAGGTCACAGGGTTCAACAGTGCCAGCAAGACCTGTGGTAGGGATGGGTCAACAAGGAGGTCCCAGCTGTCTGGCTGTGGCCAGTACACTGATGATTTTTTCCTGCCACAACTTCCTTGTAAATAGCAGGAGGACACAATGCCAAAGGGCATCAGTGCATGAGCCAGTGAAGATCCAGAGTGCTGCCAAAGGATCTAATTAGGAATGTAGGCTCCTGGCCTTGTACTGATGAAGACACATAAGCACACTTCTGCACATCAGGCATCCTAGAATCAGGAGTCCCTGGAAGACTTTTAAAATAAAAACAGACCTTCACATAGTCATATCAAGCCAGGAGAAAATTTGATTATATAATGTTGTCTTCCTCTGTGTTTTATCATCTTAAGAATGTATACTTTTCATGACATAGCATTTTTTAATTAAAATCAGATATTGCTATTTGTTCATAGAATTAAAAAACCTCATCATCTTAGGCAATTACAAAGTGTAAGATTCGTTTCTATCTTGCTATTAAGTCTCTGATCAATATGAAAGTAACCCAGAAACATAGGAGCTAATCTATTCACTAATAAACTGTAAGTGAAACTTTGTAATTTATTATATTTTTAGAATTTAATGTGCAAATAAATATTTCAATTTTCCCATTCCAAATATATTCAGAAACATACTAATAGATATTTGGACAGCACAAAAGTCTTGCAGTCTGAGGTTTTAAAATTGAATTAGTACACTAAATGGAAATAACAAGTGATGAAAGGCAGTTTTCCTCATGAAATAACATATTCCATAATTTAATCATTTTTTACACACATAGACTTTCTTCATTCTCCTTATCATCTTAAATTCTATAACACCAGAATAATGGATCCTTTTGTATATTTAATTTTTCACTGTGTTTTACTTGTACCTCTTTAAACCAATTTTATCTGGATTATTCTCATGTACCCATGTGTCTATTAAATTTATTTGGCATTATAATGTATTTATTATTATCTTTTAATTTTTACAAAGGCTGATACATTGTTTTATGTAGAGTTAATATTCAATAAATATCCCCTGATTCAGTAGACCTATAACAGGTTATTAAAGGGAGGTTTCCTAACTCACTTTTGTCTGAGATATAAAATTAATAGACGTGACATTCCAAAGTAGCTTGTAAGATATAATTCCAAGCTGACATTTTATAGTGGGTAGCTGAGAACCAGTCAGAAGACTTACAATCTAACATATACAAGGGTAAGATGTGTTGTTTGAGTTTTGTGAGGAAAGTATAATTGGAAAAACCTGTACTAAGATTCCATTGTCCAAAAGCTAGAAAATGCTCCCCACATCCACGGTGAGCAGTATCACTTGAAAAGTTTCCTGTGTGTCTCCTGGCACCGATGAAGCAAGGAGCTGATGTCCAACCATGCCTGAGAAAGATGAGGGAGTTGTCTGGCTAGAGCAGGACTGGGTCTAGGACTCAACTTCACTCTTTACATAAGGCAGTCAAATGTGTGTGAGTCCCAACGACCTCTTAGAAAGGTTTTCAGTTCCTGAAAATTTCTGCCAGACACTGAGATGTCCTCAGAAGAAAGAGATGGAGCTTATCTTCCAAAGCCAAAGAAGAAAGGAGGGTTGGGAGTGTGCAAGTTAAAAAGTAGCATCATCTACAATGAAAGAGTTTCAGTTGAGGGGGCCCAACCTAAGACGCATGGTCACATGCCACAATAGCCTAACGGCATTTTCATACCTGTTCAGTATCTTTGGCTTTCCTTTCCTTTCCTCTTTCCCCTCAGATCAGCCTGAAAAGGCCAATACTCATGTTGAAAGGAAAAGAGCATATAGAAGAAAGCAGAGGACTTCTAATTTACTTCCAATATTGGTTCTCATCTTCAGCAGCCTTCAGCTGGATATGAGACAAACTACTTGCTGTTGTTGTTTTTTAGAATTTTCTTGAGGTGTAACTGACAAACAATAAGCCAAAATATTCAAAGTGCTAACTTTCATAAGTTAGCCATATGCATGCATCTGTGAAACTCACAACACAATCAAGATAGTGAACATATCATCACCTTTCCTCCCTATTTCCTTATAATACTTTGTAATCTCTTTCAAATATCCCCACCCATCTTTCCATCCCCAACCAACACTAATATACCTTCTGTCACTAGAGATTAGTTTGCATTTCCTTGAGTTTCATATAAATAAAGTCATATATGTATATATTCTTTTGGGGGAGAGGAAAGGTTTTGATTTCTTTAATTCAACATAATTATTTTGAAGTTCATTTATGGTGTTGATTGTATCAATAGTTCACTCATTATCCTTACTAATACTCCATTTTTTTAGCATAAAACACAGTTAATCTATTCATCTGGTAATAACATATATATTGTTGTTGTCTATTACAAATATTTCTGCTATGATTAAATGTAAAAGTTTTTGTGTGGATATATATTTCTTATTTTTCCTCCTTGAGTAAATACCTAGGAGTAGAATGACAGTGTTATTTCACTGATAAATGCTTAACTTAAAAACAAATAAAAACCTGCCAAACTTTTCCCAAACTGGTTGTACCATTTTCTATTCACACCAGAATTATGTGAAAGAGTTCAAATTCCTTTTCACTTTCGTCAATGCTTGATATGGTCAGTCTTTTTTAATATTAGCCATTTGAATAGACATGTCACAATTTCTCAGTATGATTTTAATTTTCATTCTATTAAAAACTAATTATCTTGAGCATATATTAATTAATGTGTATATTTGAAATTTACCTAACACTGACATTTCCAATTACAAAAATTGCTTTTTGTCTTTAAGTGATTCTAGGTCTGTCTGTTCCTTGCTTAAACAACTTATCATCCACAACTAAATAAACTTTTTTACAGCTTATCATTTCAATAAACATTTCCTGATTTAGTAAACTAGTAAATCTGTGATGTTGTTTAATTAGTTAAAAAATCTAGTATGGTTGTTAATATGGCACATTCTTAAAGAAAGCTGCTTTTAGGAAACAATAGGGGAAATTTTTACTTGTGTAGCAAGGTATTTGTGAAAAATTCAACATTTGACAAAATAAATAACAATACCCATGAATGATGTAAGGTTCACAAGAGATGTTTTTATGCTTCAAAACTCTGGCTGGATAGCTCATTTGGTTAAAGCATCCTCCCAAGATGAGAAGATTGTGGGTTTGATCCCCAGTCTGGGCACATACAGGAACAGATGTATGTTTCTGTCTCCCTTCCTCTTTCTCTGAAATCAGTTTTTTAAAAAATTCTTTTAAAAACACCCACAAGAAAAAAGCACAACGAGACCTAAGCTGAAGGACTCTAATCTGAAACCTGTGTCATCCTGCCTTCTTTTTCTTCCCCTGAGATCCAGAATCTCAACTCATCTTCTAGGCTCATTGTCTCATGACCAAAAAGCCTGTGCTCTGCCTTCACCTGGAAAGCAAACAGCTGTTCCCTGAGGTGTCGCCATCCATAACTTTGCCAAATACTCCGCACATACTTTGACCAGCTGAGAGACCCAGACCTGTGGGCTGGGGCCCATTGGCAGATTTAAGGAAAGGTAAAACAGTTGGTTTGGGGGCCACGAGCTGCCAAGGTGTGCCTCAGAAGTCTCCTGAGGCGTCATGGGGGCCGCATTCCCTTCTGCGACATGTGCGTGCTGGGACTCTTTTGCGAGCACATGGACCTTGGCCGGAGAAGCTGGAGTACTGCAGAGACCATGGTGGTAACAGCAGCAACAAGTGTGGAAACAATAGTGGCAGTGAGGCCATTTGTCAGATCCCTGAGAAAGTATTTGTCTAATGACTTCTAGATCCAGAGTCCTCCTAGATAAATCTTAAGTTTTATTTATAGTTTAATCTTTTAGTCAAGTTAAAAGTTTGTTTTGGATTCAAAATACCATGACGAGAGATTTCAAGATGGCAGCAAAGTAGGCAGATGCACAAAATGCCACCTCTCATGACCAAACTGAATTAAAAATTAAGAATAATCATCATGAAAAACCAACTTTGGACTAAAAGAACAAGAATCAAAAACCAAGGAACACATAAGAATCCACACAGATCCTGGTAGAAAATGAGGGGGCATGGCGGGGGCTCCCTTGCTCGCAGGAGCAAGGAGAGGCTAAGGTTGAGGGTCTAAAAAGGCTCCCATTGCAAAAAGAAAAACCCTGAGAGGCAAGGGTCCTCAGTCCCAGGATCAGAGCCCCAGCTAAAAACCCACGGACTGGAAGAGACAGCCTGACAGCATTGAGTGGGGAGGAGAGCAAGAGTTCTGTCTGTGGGAAGTGTCTGGTGAAAGAAATTTGCAGCCTTAAAGGGCCAGCACAGAATATATCACTCACAACCACTTGCCTGGAGCTCCAGGGATGAGGAGGGCTGAGAGGACAAGTCTTGCCTGAGGAGATTGGGGAGATCAAGACATGAAGACACAAACAGTGATGGGAAGAGGAGAGCCTGAGTTGACCATAGCTTGGGGAGGGGTCGCTCCCTCCACCCGGTACAAGTCAAGCATGGAACCAGTTGACCCATCTTTAAAAAGCTCTCCAGCTCTAATCAGCATGAAAGGTTATTCAGAAAAGAGAAAGTAAAGGGGAGAGGCAGTGACTCAGGTTTCCAGGGAGACCCGAGCTACTCCTCCCCTTTCATACTGAGAGTGCACCTTGCCCCTGGGGAGGTACTGGGTAGGACACACCTTGAGAATCTCTGAGAGGTCACACCCATTGTATTCCTGGATATGTTTCAACCAAAAAAATTAAAAAAGATACACACATATCCCCCTTTCTAAAGACAGAAACCCCTTACTGGGATCAGCAAACACAGAAGCTCCTTGCCGGGATCAGTAAATATAGACTCTTCTTGCTGGACTCATCAAACAAACAGCAGGGAAATTAAGACTTTTAAGCAGCTCTACTAGTTAAGTAGAATTAAAATCCAAGCAACGAGCAGATGCTCATGATTAAAGTCCTGGAGGAGAAGCCACATTCCATAAACCAACCTCAGAACCACAACTCTAACAAACTTTCAGACCACTCAAAGAAAGAATGCAAAAACAGAGGAATGTAAACCATATGAATCAACAAGAAAAATCCCCAGAAAAAGAACTGACTGAGACGGAAGTAATCAATTAACAGATGCAGAGTTTAAAATAATGATTTTTAGGATGCTTAAGGATCTCAAAGCTACAATGGATAGACTTAATGAGCACCTAAATAAAAAAATTGCAAGCATCAAAAAGGACATTGAAATCATAAAATAGAACCAAACAGAAATGCCAATTACAATATCAGAAATGAAGACTACACAGGAAGGTATCAATAGCAGGCTAGATTAAGCAGAGGATCAAATCAGTGAATTAGAGGACAAAATAAATAAAAACAAAGGAGCAAGATGGCGACGGAGTAGGTGGACATACCAACCTCCAACACCCAGAACCAAAGTGGATTATAACTCAATTTTAAGAACCATGATCTGGATAAACCAACTTTGAACTAAAACTAAGTGGACTCTTCAACCAAGGACCACAGAAGAAGCCACATTGAGACTGGTAGAAATAGCGAAAATGCAAAGAGGGCTGCCCAGCTCCCCGGAGAAAACGGCAGCCCAGAGAGACCCGCGTGGCGAGAGGAGAGTTTGGCAGAGAGGGAGGAACCTGGGTCCCGGGAACCAAGCCCCAGCCTTCAGTCCCAGAGCCTAGAGGAGGCGTTTGGACAGTTTTGAGCTGTGAAACAAGTGAGGGAGCTCTCAGGCCTACAGCATGGAGTATTAGGTCCCTTCCTACTGTGCTGAAGGTTGCTGAAGGGTATGGTGGCGACAGGATGCTGAAACGCGTTTCTGTCGGCGTGGGCAGAGGCCAAGCCAGTATGAGCTCTGTCTAGCCCAGCAGGGGCGGAGGGCACGCACGAAAGTGGTCCGGAAGCCTGTAATCCCACTTGGGAGGACAAAGCGGAAGGCCAGGAAAGGGCAGAGATCTGCTCTGCGACCCTGCACAAGCGGCCCTGACCGCGGGGACTGGGCTAGGACCAGGGACGGGCAGGGACTGGCTCCTGAGCTCACGCTAACAGCCAGCCCGGCCAGAAAAACAGCAGTTTGACATTCTACGTGCACGAGCGGGCTCCGATCGCGGGGGCGGGGTAAAGTCCAGGACAAGCGGAAGCTCGCAGCTGAGTGAAAGCCAGCAAACATGCCTGGCCCAATAAACCTTGGTTTGCGACCCTGCGCAGAAGGCCCCTGGCCTCGAGGGCGAGGCTAAAGGTCAGGACGGGCAAAGGCTCACAGCTGAGAGCACATCAAAAGACCCGCCCAAACCGTGAAATTGTGGTGAGCAGGCTCTGACGGCGGGTTCTGGGCGGAGTCCTGAAACAGGCTGGGTCTGCACTGAGCATAGGTTCTCAACTCTACCCTTGGTGCTGAGGCTTGTGGCTTGAGTGAAAGCCTCTCCCATGGAGGAGAGGCAGAAATCACAGCAAAAGCCAGAGTGGGCAGGCGCTAGAAACGCCCATAAACAACCGCCCTAGGCAGCGGCAGAGGGGGTGGCGGGCCTTCAAACAGACCACACCTAGAGAACACAAAGGCAACACCTACTGGACTCCAGTGGCTACAACTTGCTTATACACAGAAAAATGGGCAGGCAGAGGAATGCAAACCAAATGAATCAAGAGAAATCCCCAGAGAAGGACCTGAATGAACCAGATATAACCAAATTATCAGCAGCAGAATTTAGAATAATGATAGGATGTTCAAAAAAATTAGAGCAACAATGGATAGTCAGTATGAACACCTAAATAAAGAGATAACAAGTATAAAAATTAAATTGAAATAATAAAAAAGTATCAGACAGAAATGACAAATACAGTATCAGAACTAAAGACCACAATGGAAGGAATTGAAAGATGGATCAATCATGTTGAGGATCGAATAAGCCAGTTAGAGGACACAATAAACAAAGGCACAGAAGCAGAGAAGAAAAAGCAAAAGAGACTTAAAAATGTGAGGAAACTCTAAGGGAACTCTGTGACAACATGAAGAGAACCAGCATTCGCATCATAGGGGTAACTGAAGAAGAGGAGAGAGGACAGAAAATGGAAACTTTGTTCAAACAAATCATAGCAGAAAACTTCCTTAAATTGAGGCTAGGAAACTCTCCACACGTTCAAGAAGCACACAGAACTCCATTAAAGAGAAACCCAAAAAGATCTACACCAAGACACATCATAGTTAAAATACAAAAGCTAATGGAAAAAGAAATAATTTTAAAAGCTACTAGGGAAAAAAAGGTTATCACCTACAAAGGAGCCCCCATAAGGATGACATCACACTTCTCAACAGAAACACTTGAGGCCAGAAGGGAATGGCAAGATATATGCAAAGTAAAGCAGGACAAGAACCTACAACCAAGACTACTCTATCCAGCAAGGCTAATGTTTAAAATTGAAAGAGAAATAATAAGCTTCCCAGAAAAAGAAAGCCTGAAGAAATTCATTAAAACCAAACCAATTCTGCAAGAGACACTAAGGGGCCTGTTATGAACAGTTTAAAGGGAGGAAAGAATATAGCAAAAGAAGAATACAGCTTTAAAGAATAAAATGGCAATAAACAACTACATATCAATAATAACCTTAAATGTAAATGAATTAAATGATCCAATCAAAAGACATAGGGTAGCTGTATGGATAAAGAAACAGGACCCATACATATGCTGTCTATAAGAGACACACCTTAAGACAAAAGATGCACATAGACTGAAGGTAAAAAAATGAAAGAAAATATTTCATGCAAATGAAAATGAAACTAAGCAGGAGTAGCAGTACTTATATCTGACAAAATGGACTTTAAAACAAAGGCTGTGGAAAGAGATAAGAAAGGACACTACCTAATGATAAAGGAAACAATTCAACAGGAAGATATAACTATTATAAATATCTATGCACCAAATATAGGAGCCCCGACATACATAAAGCAGACTTTGATGGATATAAAGGGTGAGATTAACAGCAATACTATCATAGTAGGGGATTTCAATACCCCTCTAACAACACTGGATAGATCCTCAAGAAAGAAAATTAATAAAAAAACAGCAGAAGTAAATGATACACTATTTCAACTTGATTTAATAGATATCTTTAGAATATTTCACGCTAAAGCAGTAGAATATACATTCTTCTCAAGCGCTCATGGTACATTTTCTAGGATAGACCAAATGTTAGGACATAAAAATGGTCTCAATAAATTTAAGAAGATTGAAATCACATCAAGCATTTTCTCTGATCACAATGCCATAAAACTAGAAATTAACCACAAAAAAAAAACTACAACATACTCAAACACTTGGAAACTAAATAGCATGATATTAAATAATGAATAGATTAACAATGAGATCAAAAAAGAAATAAATAAGTTTCTAGAAACAAATGATAATGAACATACATCAACTCAAAATATATGGGATACAGCAAAAGCAGTTCTGAGACAGAAGTTCATTGCACTACAGGCATATCATAAGAAGCTAGAAAAAGCTCAAATAAGCAACCTTACCCTGCATCTAAAACAATTAGTAAAACAACAACAAATAAAACCCAGGACAAGTAGAAGGAAGGAAATAATAAAGATCAGAACAGAAATAAATGGCATAGAGGCTAAAGAAACAATACAGAGGATCAATGAAACCAGAAGCTGGTTCTTTGAAAAGGTAAACAAGATTGATGAAGCTTTAACTAGACTCACCAAGAAAAAAAGAGAGAGGACTCAAATAAATAAAATTAGAAAGGACAGTGGAGAAATAACAACTGACACAACAGAAATACAAAGCATTGTAAGAAAATACTATGAAGAACTATATGCCAAAAATTAGACAATCTTGGTGAAATGGACAAATTTCTTGAATCATATAACCTTCCAAAAATCAATCTGGAAGAATCAGAACACCTAAACAGACCAATTACAACAAATGAGATCGAAACAGTTATCAAAAAACTCCCAAAAAAGAAAAGTCCTGGGCCTGATGGCTTCACAAGTGAATTCTATCAAAAATTCAAAGAAGAATTAACTCCTATCCTTCTCAAGCTATTTCAAAAAATTCAAGAGGAAGGAAGACTTCCAAACTCCTTTTATGAGGCGAGCATAATTCTGATCCCAAAACCGGGCAAAGACAACACAAAAAAAGAAAATTATAGGCCAATATTTCTGATGAATTTAGATGCTAAAATTCTCAACAAAATATTAGCCAACCGGATCCAGCAATATATGAAAAAAATCATACACCATGATCAAGTGGGATTAATTTTGGAGCGGCAAGGCTGGTTCAATATTCGCAAATCAATCAATGTGATTCATCACATAAACAAAAGGAAGGACAAAAATCACATAATAATTTCAATAGATGCAGAAAAGGCATTTGATAAAATCCAGCACCCATTCATGCTCAAAACTCTCTGTAAATTGGGAATACAGGGATCATTCCTTAACATGATAAAGGCCATCTACAACAAACCAACAGCAAACATCATACTAAATGGACAAAAATTAAAAGCAATCCTCTTAAGATCAGGAACCAGGCAGGGGTGCCCCATTTCATCAATCTTATTCAACATAGTTCTGGAAGTCCTAGCTACAGCAATCAGACAAGAAGAAGAAATAAAAGGCATCCAAATTGAAAAAGAAGAAGTAAAACTGTCATTATTTGCAGATGATATGATATTGTATATAGAAAAACCTAAAGTCTCAGTCAAAGAACTACTGGACCTTATAAATGAATTCAGCAAGGTGGCAGAATATAAAATTAATACTCAGAAATCAGAGGTATTTCTATATACCAACAATGAACTGTCTGCAAAAGAAATTAAGTAAACAATCCCCTTCACTATTGCAGTCAAAAAAAATAAAGTACCCAGGTGTAAATTTAACCAAGAAGGTTAAGGACTTGTACTCGGAAAATTATAAAACATTGATAAAAGAAATCAAGGAAGATACAAACAAGTGGAAGCATAGAACATGCTCATGGCTAGGAAGAATAAACATCATTAAAATGTCTATATTACCCAAAGCAATTTATAAATTCAATGCAATGCCAATTAAAATACCAATGACATTCTTTAAAGATATAGATCACATATTCCAAAAATTTATATGGGACCAAAAAAGAACACGAATAGCCTGAGCAATCGTAAAAAAGAAAAAATAAAGCAGGAGGTATCACTCTTCTGGATATCAAGGTTTACTACAAGGCTATTATACTCAAGACAGCCTGGTACTGGCATAAGAACAGGCACATAGATAAATGGAACAGAACAGAGGACCCAGAAATAAACCCACAGCTTTATGGACAACTGATATTTGACAAAGGAGGAAAGAACATACAATGGAGTAAGGACTGCCTCTTTAACAAGTGGTGTTGGGAATATTGAACATCTATCTGCAAAAAAATGGAACTAGACCATCAACTGACACCATTCACAAAAACAAACTCAAAATGAATAAAAGACTTAAACGTAAGCTGTGAAACCATAGTATCTTAGAAGAAAACATAGGCAGCAAGCTCTCCGATATATGTAGCAGCAATATATTTGCTGATTTATCTCCACGGGCAAATGAAATAAAAGGCAAGATAAAAAAATGGGACTATATCAAACTAAAAATTTTTGCACAGCTAAAGACAATAAGAACAATAAAAAGACAAACCACACAGTGGGAGAACATATTCGACAGCACATCTGATAAGGGGTTAATAACTAAAATTTATAAAGAACTTATAAAACTCAACAACAGGAAGATAAACAATCCAATCAAAAATGGGCCAAAGATATGAATAGAAATTTCTCCAAAGAGGACATATAGATGGCCAATAGGCATATGTAAAAATGTTCAACATCACTAATCATTAGAGAAATGCAAATTAAAACCACAATGAGATATTACCTCACACCAATCAGAATGGCGCTCATCAGCAAAACAACACAGAGTAAGTGCTGGCGAGGATGTGGAGAAAAGGGAACCCTTCTGCACTGCTGGCGGGAATGCAGACTGGTGCAGCCACTGTGGAAAACAGTATGGAGATTCCTCAAAAAATTAAAAATCGAACTGCCTTTTGACCCAGCTATCCCACTTATAGAAATATACCCTAAGAACACCATAGCACTGTTCAAAAAGAAGAAATGTGCCCCCATGGTCATGGCAGTATTGTTCACAATAGCGAAGATCTGGAACCAGCCCAAGTGTCCGTCAGAAGACGAGCGGATTAAAAAGCTTTGGTACATATATACTATGGAATACTACTCAGCCATAAGAAATGATGACATCGGATCATTTATAACAAAATGGATGAACCTTGATAACATTATACAGAGTGAAATAAGTAAATCAGAAAATAAGAAATACTGAGAACAGCATAATTTCATACATAGGTGGGATATAAAAGTGAGACTGTGAGACATGGATCAAAGAGTGGTGGTTATAGGGTGGGGGCAGGGAGGGAAGAGTGGGATAAAGAGGTGGGGAGGGACACAGGGAAAACCAGATAGAAGGTGACAGAGGACAATTTCACTTTGGGTTGCGGGTATGCAACAGAATTGAATGATAAGATAACCTGGAGATGTTTTCATTGTACATATGTACCCTGTTTTATTAGTGTCACCCCATTAAAATTTAAATAAATAAATAAATAAATAAATAACACAGAAACAGAGCAGCAAAAGGAAAAAAGGCTCAAAACTCTGAGGAAACTATAAGAGAACTCTATTACAATATGAAGAGAAATAACATCTGCATCATATAGGTTTCTGAAGGAACAGAGAAAGAACAAAGGATAGAAAACCTTTTTGAAGAAAGCATAGCTGAAAACTTCCCTAAATTAATGCATGAAATAGTCACAGAAGTTCAAGAAGCACAGAGTCACAATAAAAAGAAATCCCATGAGGCCATCAAGACACATCATAATTAAAATACCAAAGTTAACAGATAAAGAAAAAATATTAAAAGCAACAAGAGAAAAATAGTCAATTACCTATAGAGGAGTCCCCATAAGGGTGACATCTGACTTTCAACAGAAACACTTGAGGACAGAAGGGAATGGAAAGAAATATTTAAAGTAATGCAAAACAGGAGCCTGCAGCTGAGACTACTTTATTCAGCAAGATTATTGTATAAAATTGAAGAAAAAATAAAAAGCTTTCCACCAAAACACACAAACACACCAAAAAACAAAACTCAAGAAATTCATTACAACCAACTGGTACTGCAGGAAATGTTAAGCGGTTTGCTGTAGAAAGAGCAAAGGAAAAACAGAAATCGAGAAAAAGAAGATTATATATCTAAAGAATAAAATGGCAATAAAGAACTCTATATCAATAATAATTTTAAATGTGAATGGATTAAATGCTCCTATCAAAAGACATATGGTAGCTGCTTCGATAAGAAAAGAGGAGCCGTACATATGCTGCCTACAAGAAACCTACCTTAGAACAAAAGATATACATAGACTGAGAGTAAAGGAGTAGAAAAAATATTTCACACACAAAAAGAAAAAAAAACTGGGGTAGCAATACTAATATTTGACAAAATAAGCTTTAAAACAAAGGCTATCATAAAAATAAAGAAGGCAACTATATAATGATAAAAGGAGCATTACAACAGGAATATATTACTATTATAAATATATATGCACCTAATATAGGAGCACCTAAATATATAAAACAGATATTGATGGACAAAAAGTGCAAGATCAACAGTAATACTGTAATAGTAGAGGATTTTAATAACCCAATAACATCAATGATTAGGACCTCTAGACAGAAAATTAACAAAGAAACAGTGGCCGTAAATGACACACTATATTAACTGGGTTTAATAGATATCTTCAGAACCTTTCACCCCAAAGCAGCAGAATATACATTCTTTACATTCTTTTCAAGTGCTTACAGTACATTCTCTAGGATAGATCAAATGTTAGGGCACAAAACAAGTCTTAATAAATTTAAAATGATTAAAATTATATCAAGCACCTTCTCTGATTACAATGGCATGAAACTAGAAATCAACTACAATACAAAAAAACTAAAAAACATTCAAACACTTGGAGACTAAATAGCATGTTATTAAATAATGAATGAGTTAACAATGAGATCAAGGAAGAAATAAAAAAAAATTCTTGAAACAAATGAAAATAAAAATATTACTCAAAATTTATGGGACACAGCTAAAGCAGTTCTGAGAGGAAAGTTCATAACATTACAGGTATACCTTAAGTAGCAAGAAAAAGCTCAAATAAACAACTTAACCCTGCATCTAAAAAAACTAGATAAAGAATAGCAAGTAAAGCCTAGAGAAAGTAGAAGGAAGAAAATAATAAAAATCAGAGCAGAAAAAAATGACATGGAAGCAAAAAAAAAACAATACAGAAGATCAATGAAACCAAAAGCTGGTTCTATGAAGAGATAAACAAAATTGATGAACTTTTAACCAGACACCAAAAAAGAAAGGGGGGGGGGGTAAAATAAATAAAATTAGAAATGAGGGATAAGAAGTAACAAGTGACACAGCAGAAAGTCAAAGGATTGTACAAAAATACTATGAAGAACTGTATGCCCCAAAATGGGACAACCACTACGAAATAAATAAATTTCTTGAAAATACAATCATTCAAATAACAATATGGAAGAATCAGAACACCTAAACAGAATGATTACATCAAAAGAGATAGAAACAGTTATCAAAAAACTTCCAACAAACAAAAGTACTGGACCTGATGGCTTCACAGGTGAATTTTACCAAATATTCAAAGATCTAACTCCTGTTCTTCTCAAGCTATTTCAAAAAATTCAAGAGGAGGAAAAGCTTTCAAACTTTTTTTATGAAGTGAATATAATCCTCATTCCAAAACCAGGTAAAAACACTACAAAGAAAGAAATCTGTATGCCAATATTGCTGCTGAACTTCGATGCTAAAATTCTCAACAAAATATTAGCAAACCAGATCCAGCAATACATAAAAAACTCACACATCATGAACAAGTGGGGTGTATTCTGGGGAGACAAGGCTGGTACAATATTCACAAATCAATCAATGTAATTCAACACATAAACAAAAGAAAGGATAAAAATCACATAATAATATCATATATGCAGAAAAAGCACTTGATAAAACCCAGCACCCATTCATTATCAAAACTCTCAGCAAAGTGGAAATACAGAGAGATAACTCAATACGATAGAAGCCATCTATGACAAACCCACAACTAACATCATACTCAATGGGCAAAAATTAAAAGCAATCCCCTTAAGAACAGAAACAAAGCAGGTGTGCCCCCTTTCACCACTCTTATTCAACATAGTTCTGGAAGTGCTAGCTACAGCAATCAGACAAGAAGAAGAAATAAAACACATCCAAATTGAAAAAGAAGAATTAAAACTTTCCTTATTTGCTGATGACTTGATACTGTACATAGAAAACCCTAAAGTCTCAGTCAAAAAATTACTGGAACTGATAAATGAATTCAGCAAAATGGCAGATTATAAATTCAATATTTAGAAATCATTGGCATTTATATACACCAACAATGAACTGTCTGAAAGAGAAATAAAGGAAACAATCCCTTTCACTATTGCAACAACAAAAAATAAAAATGTACCTAGGAGTAAATAAACCAAGGAGGTTAAAGACTTGTACTCAGAAAATTATAAAACATTGATAAAAAAATTAAGGAAGATACAAACAAGTGGAAGCATATACCATGTTCATGGATAAGAAGAATAAACATCATTAAAGTATCTATACTACCCAAAGCAATTTATAAATTCAATGCAATTTTTATTAAAATAGCAATGGAATACTTTAAAGATATAGAACAAATATTCCAAAAATTTATATGTACCCAAAAAGAACACGAATAATCTCAGCAATCTTGAAAAAGAGGAATAAAGCGGGGCAGGGAGGGGTCACACTTCCTGTTATCAAGTTATACTACAAGGCCATTATACTCAAAACAGTTTGATACTGGCATAAGAACAGGCATACAGATCAATGGAACTGAATAGAGAACCCAGAAATAAACTCACACCTTTATGGTCAACTGATACTTGACAAAGGAGGTAAGAGCATACAATGGAGCAAAGACCATCTCTTTAACAAATCGTGCTTGAAAAATTAGACAAATATATGCAAAAAAATGAAACAAGACCACCAACTTACATCATTCACAAAATAAATTCAAAATAGATCAAACACTTGAATGTAAGTTGTGAAACCATGATCATCTTGAAAGAAAATATAGGCAGTAAGCTCTCTGACATCTCTTGCAGCAATATATTTACTGATTTAACTCCACGGGCAAGTGAAATACAGGATAGGATGAACAAATTGGACTATATCAAGCTAAAAAGCTTTTGCACAGCAAAAGACAGGATGAACAAAATCAAAAGACAACCTACACAATGGGAGAACATATTCACCAACACTGCCGATAAGGAGTTAATAACCAAAATTTATAAAGAACTTGTAAAACTCAACAGCAGGAAAGTAAATAATCCAATCAAAACTTGGGTAAAAGAACTGAGTAGACACTTTACTAAAAAGGACATACAGCTGGCCAATTGGCATATGAAAAAATGTTCAACCTCACTAATCATTAGAGAAACGCAAATTAAAACCCCGATGAGATACCACCTCATATCTGTCAGAATGACGCATATTAACAAAACAACACATAACAAGTCTGGCGAGAACGTAAAAAAAAGGGAACCCTCTTGCACTGCTGGTGGGAATGCAGACTTGTGCAGCCACTGTTGAAAACAATATGGAATATTCCTCAAAAAGTTAAAAATAGAACTAACTGCTTTTTGACACAGCTATCCCACTTCTTGAAATATATTCTAAGAATAACAAATCACAGATTCAAAAGATATGCATCCCCTTGTTTATTGTAGCATTGTTTACAATAGCCAAGACCTAGAAACAGCCCAAGTGTCCATCAGTAGACGAGTGGATCATAAAGCTGTGGTATATATATACAATGGAATACTACAGGGCTGTGAAAAAGAAGGAAATCTTACTCTTTGCGGCAACATGATGGACCTGGAGTCTTTTATGCTAAGTGAAATAAGCCAGGCAGAAAAAGAAAAATATCATATGACCTCACTCATATGATGAATCCAATGAACAATGAAAAACTAAGAAATGCAAGAGAGGCAGGGAAGGGGTCAAAGAATCCAGAGGGAAAGGAGAAAAGAAGAGAGGATCAAAGAAAGAAAAGACATTAGTGAAAGTATATAAACATAACACAAAGAGATAGAGGGCAGGATAGGAAATTATAGAGGAAAATGGGGAAGGCGGTGGAGGGAGGGGGCAAAGGTGGTATCAATCAGAACAAGGGAGGAAGGGAGATATATTCAGGAGTATATTTGTAACTATGTAAACACAACAAATTAAAATCAATAAAAAAATTAAAAAACCCACAAAACAAAACTGGGTTTAGACTACTGCTTCAAAATGGAGACACCACAGGGAACATCACCTAACTAATAAACATTAAATGTAAATTCAATGAAATATTACTGCACAATTGATTTTAAATTATTCAGTGTGTATTAAACACCAGTATTGTACTTAGTAACCTATAATACATTAGCAGCTTCAATTCTGTCATATTTGTATGTTGAACAATCTTATATATGTACAATTTTTAATCTAGAATAAAAAGAAATTTATAATATATATGTTATGTGTATTGTGTTTTATTCTATTTACCAAATCCATATACTTTCTCCAGTCTATTTGATAACTTGGTTTATAAAATCTCCTAAAATTATTCTTTGATTCAGTAAAATTCCTTCAGCATTATTTTTTAAGGTGGAGAAGGATTATTCTGACAAACAGTGACAAGATGTTTCCAGTTTGATAAATGCAAGTCCTTTGACATTATATTAAAATTTTTACATCATTGATCTAATGAGCAAAAAGAATGGAAGAACGGTGATTTAATGTTAACCCTCAAAAGTAAGGTTTTAAATGGGTACTAGACTTATCAAGTAATAACTTTATAAGTTATATAAAAGTCTAACCACTGTGTTGTATACCTGAAAATAACTTAATGTTGTACGTCAACTGTAATTGAAAAATAAGTTTAAAAAAAAATAGTCAGGCTTCAGCAGCATCTGCCTGTCCATCTATAAAACTGATAGTTATAAATTGGGATGAAAAGTCACTTAAATAATTTGCCTCCAAATAAGAGACAGAAGGATTACCAACTTGAAGAAGTTTTTTTTTTCCCAATATTCTCATTATTAAATATTTGATATAATTTTTATCTTACATTTTACTTTGCTAAATGAAAATTTTGGAAAAGAAAAACTGAACTCCACTAGTTAAAACATTTTCAGAATTTTTCAATACTTTTTATCAGTAGTGTTCAAAAAAGCAGGATAAAATGAGATACTTTTATTAGGTAGAAATCTATACACATTGTCCTCTAATTAGTTACAAAAAGCTGATACTTCCCATTCCACTTTGACACTAGATGGTCTGCTCTATCCACTGCTTTTTTTCCAACAGTGAAACCCACTACTACAGGTCTCCAATTATATATACTCCTTTGTCAATCTTGGAAAACATAGAAAACAGTTTCAAATTTACTAGTTCATATCAACACAGAAATCGTGCTAATACCATTTCAAAAAATGTTTTAAATGTTTTGTTTTTATACTGAAGACATTTCAGTCAGAATACTGTGCTAATATGTTTACAAGTTAGTTGGGTTATTTCTTTGTTCCACCCTTCAGTTCCACTCTTCATCTTTATGCAGAGATTTATAAAATATGCAGATTAGTCAAGAAATTAAATTTTTTCTAGGCAGTAAGTATCAGGAAGCCAGCAAATGTCACTTAGAGCTATTGCTTTAATAGCAAAGAAAAAATATCTTATGAAAAATTTTGAATGAATCCTTAAAACTAATTTTTTTCCAGCCCATATTCAGCATTTTAAGAAATGGGCCAAATATCATAGTTAACCCAGGGAGACTTTCAGTACAAAAAAAAGCATGTAATTTTTAAATTTTTATTTTTGATAATAGATTAAAACAACATATTAGTAGATATAATCAAAGGACATTAATTTTTCTAATAGACATGAAACAACATTTTAACCTGGATTCTTGTCTTGAAGCAGAAAAGCAACCTGTACTGGCGCAGAGTTATTTAAAAAATCTATTGTGATAAGTCATGAATGAAAAAATGCAGATATATAACTCATGAGCAATAGTTTTTCTTAAATCTTTTATTGAATTTATTGGGGTGGCATTAGTTAATAAAATTATATAGGCTTCAGGTGTAATTTCTATAATGCATCACCTGTATATTGCACTGTGTTAACCACATTGCACTGTGTTAACCACCCCTAGCAAGTCTCTTTCCATCATCATTGATCCCCCTTTTACCTTCTTCTATGTCCCTCACCCTCCTTTCCCTCTGATTCACCGTACTGTGTCTGTGAGGTTTTTTACTTTGATTAATCTCTTCTCTTTTTTCACTCATCCCCTCAAACCCCAACTCCTCTGACAACAGTAGAGTTTTTAATGGAACTAACCTATATGGTCAAAAGAATATCATGAGTTCCAGTTAGAGTTCATGCAGGTGAAAAGTGGGAATTAATTTTGCTAAAAGCATGGAGAAAAAAATGAAAAGCTAGTCATTCTTTTAAATCTTAAATACCATAGCGTATTCTATTCATTAGCCTTTGAAGTTTCCTGTTTTTCCATTGATTATTCAGTGTAATTACAACCATAAATTAAACAAGTTCACCTAAGAATTAACTGATCATAGTAAGCTTGAATTTTAGTTTTGGAACCTCACTCTAAAATGGAAATGAGTGTGGTTACTTAGAAAAATAAATTTCAAACCAATTAACATATCCCATTCTTTTCTTTATGATGTAAATTGCCATTAAAGAGCTATGCAAAATTTTATTACACATTACTTTCCGAAATAGAAGAGTTCTTACCATTTAACTGTGAGATGTTGAAGAATTATCATTACAAATATTCCCAGCATTCTGCATGCCAGAGTTGTCCCCCACTGCTCCACAGGGGGCACATTCTAAACTCCAAGTAGATGACTTGAAACTGCAGGTGGCATCAAACCCTAAATGTACTGTTTTTTTTATACATACATTCATATGTATGATTAAGTTTAATTTATAAATTAGGCACAGTAAGAGTATAACAATTGCTAGTAATAAAATAGAACAATTATAGTATATTAAAAGTTATATAAATTGATTTGGGTTCATTATTTAGTAAAATAAGTGTTATTGGAACACAAGCAGTCTGATACCACAATAGATGGACTAATATTAGATGGCTAATATGCAAGATGGCTACTTAGCAACTAATGGAAGATTGTATATACAGGGTGGGTAACCTAGAAAAAGAAATGATTTATCTTTAGGGCAAAATGATGCAGGGGAGCATGAGATTTCATTACTGTGCTCATAATTGTGTGCAATTTAAAACTGATGAGTTGTTTACTTTTGGAACTTTTCATTTATTATTTTGAATCTCAGTTGACTGCAAGGTAACTGAAGTCACAAAAAGCAAAATCACAAATAAGGTGGGACTACTGTACCTTAAATTTTTTCTCATGAAACGAAACACAGAAACCAGTTATAACTGCCAAGGCACCCTACTAAATCTAATATATTAATAGTTCATAAGGTGAAATAGTTACATGATTACTTATAAATACCCACATGTGCACATGCAATATAACATGTCTAGTTGTAACTATTCCATTCTGGTTCTTCATCTACTGAGAACTTAGACATGTGCTTGAAAGACTTCCTCACTCCAGTTGTCATTATTCTGGATACTAAATTCCATGTGGGCTGCGTGTCTAACATCGGGGTCTTAATTTTATATCAAAGCCAAAATCTGTTTCACTCCTTAAACCTTCTTATGACATGGAACATTCCAACCTCAAAAATCTCACTTTCCTTTTTCTACAGCCTAAACCATATACTCAATAGTTGAAATTACTACCATTCCCATTATTCATTTTCTGGGTTGTTTTCTTTCCACTAGCTACTTCTTAGTGAAATCTATTTCCTGCGAGATCACTCTTCCTTCTCTACATTTCTTTATCCTGTACACAATACTGACTTTTGCTGGAGAAAAAAATAATACCATACAGTGAACATGTTGTTGCCATTTCAAATATACTATTGCCATATACTTGACAAATCAAAAAAATCCATGTGTCTTATTATCTTATTTATGTCTCAGCTGCATTTTCTATAACCAACCATTCTTTTTTTCTTGACGCATTTTTCCTACTATTGATTTCAAATTTCATACTATTGTGCTTGGATAAGATAATTGGTAAAGTTTCAATCTTTTTAAATATGTTAAAACTTATTTTTTAAACTAACATATTATCTATCCTAGAAAATGTTCCATGTGCGCTTGAGAATAATGTATATTCTGCTGTTAAATGAAATCTACTATGTATGCCTGTGTGATATGTATATACAGCAGCAGAAAGTGCTCACACATCTATTTAAAAATTGCTTCTTTGTTTACTGTGGTCCTGTGGGCCTTGTGAATGTCAAGCTCTGTAAGCTCTCAGAGGTAGGTAATTTGGGGACGTGTTTCTCTGTTGGCAGCTTTAAAAGTTGAAGTGCTAGATTGTGTACAAGGTCCTTCCAGGGAGAAGCTGATAAGTTGATATTATAATTTGAGTAAGAGAAAAGGTAAGGAAAGTTCCCGCCAGCTTTTCAGTCTCCCATCAGGATCTTAGTCTGCTCTTAGATGTAAGCTGATTAGAAACTAGACCTGTAGGCAAGCACTAATAAGTTGCAGTCAAACCCTTTTTAGGGAAAAACTAGAAGATGAGCATTTTGTCTGCTCCCTTTACACTGAACCTAGAGGGGATTGATGTAGTACATCCTTCTAGAAGTCAACCAGACATGTGATTATTATATCATATTGCTGTTGTTCTAAGGAATTTAGAAATTTTAGACACTATTGATTATATCTAAATAATTCAGTTCAGCTAATATGAGAAGTTGTATTATTAGTCTATGTGGTTCACTTCAAAACTCTAACCTTGACTCACTTCCTTGGACTTCATATTATAGAAACAAATTTAATTAATAAACTTCTTCTGAACAGACCTGTGACTGAAGCAACTCCAAAAGTAGTTAACTACTCACTTCCTTAAAGTAATTAGGCTAATTAATCTGTTGAGATTTCCAAATGTTCAATATTATATTTATTATATATTTTTAAAATTTTAATCAGGTGACATTAATAAATCAGGGTACAAATGTTCAGAGAAAACATCTCCAGGTTATTTTGACATTTAATTATGTTGCATACCCATCACCCAAATTCAAATTGTCTTCTGTCACCTTCTATCTGGTTTTCTTTGTGCCCCTTCACTCTTCTTACTCCCTTCCTCTCCTCCCTCCCCCCCCACAAGCCCTGGTGTCCACCACACTGTTGTCCATGTCTCTGAGTCTCATTTTTATGTCCCACCTATGTATGAAATCATATAGTTCTTAGTTTTTTCTGATTTACTTATTTCACTCAATATAATGTTATCAAGGTCCCTTCTTGTTGTTGAAAATAATCTAAAGTCATTGTTTCTTATGGCTGAGTAGTATTTCATAGTATATATTTGTATATATTTACCATATCTTCTTTATCTAGTCATCTATTGAAGGGATTTTTGGTTGTTTCCATGTCTTGACCACTATGAACAATGCTGCAATGAACATGGGGTTGCATGTGTCTTTAAGTACCAATGTTTTTGAGTTTTGGGGGTATATACACTTCTCACAGGAAGAAATACAAATGGCCAACTGATATATAAAAAGATGCTTGTCTTCATTACCTATTACAGAAATGCAAATCAAAACTACAGTGTGATACCACCTCACACCTGTTACATTAGCTATTATCAACAAGACAGTAATAACAAGTGTTGGAGAGGCTGTGGAGAAAAAGGAACCCTCATCCACTATTGGTGGGAATGTAAAGTAGTACAACCATTATGGAAGAAAGTATGGTGGTACCTCAAAAAATTAATAATAGAACTGCCATATGACCCAAATGTTCAATATCTTAAAATGAGTTTTTAAATCATTTCTAGAAAAGAATAGACTTTTAAGTATCTTATACACTAAAGAAAATATTTTTATTTTGGCTAATTCACCTGTAATATTTTATGCTTGACTTGTAAGAAATAGTGTTGTTGAAGATTCTACTCATCAGAATACACTGCTAATACAATTATTTATGCTTTCTGTATCAATTTAAAACAGATATGTGCATTCAACAACTCTCTGAACAATTAATATTAAGCATCACTTTATTTCTAGAATTTTTTTAAACATGAATGAAACTTAAACAGAGACTGAGTAAAAACACACATTACAATAATTGTGAAAATGCTTATTGAGCTTGCAATATTAAATATTCTGTAGGCAGTAGTCTAAAGTCAATCCACACCAGCCATTAAGAAATGGGATCTGGGTTGAGGATTCCTAGTTACAGACTTCGTCATGTCACAATATTTTTAAGGCCAGTAGCCACAGTCACCATCACAGCCCCCTGGCCAACACAGGTTCAGGTTTGATTCAGACAGTCGATAATGAAACAACAGAGCCAAGAACTGGTGGACCATTATCTTTAATCCTAGCTCAAACCCAGTGGGCAAAAAATACACACCGTAGAAAAACACTTTCCTTTCCATTCAGGACTTCCAAAGACACTGACTTATCCGAGTTTCCTAAAATCAAAGGTTTCTAGCTCACCAGCCTTATTCACCTCTGTTCCCCATCTTCTTCTCTCTGCATAAACTGGCTTCTCCCTCAGCACTCCATCATCTGGGCTGCTTCTCCTCTCTTCCATGTGTTCTGTCTCTGCTCTCCTTTCTCTGCTCTCTGTTTTTCCAATGTGTGTATGTCTTGCCTGTTGGGTGCAAGCTAGGATTAAAGCTAATGGCCCACCAGTTCTTGGCTTCATTGTTTCATTACCATCGGTCCGAATCAAATGCAAACCTGCATGAACCAGGCAACTATGATGGTGGCCAAGGCTACTGGCTTTACATTTGGCAAAGTCTCTGGCAGGATTTGGATCAGTTTGGTATGGAACCACCACTACCTTTCAGCGGTGAAGTAGAGGAATGGCTGCTGTTATGGTTTCATGGCTGTTCTTTCGGGAAACCGTAGGCTGCCTGACTTTTACAGCCATGAATGAGGAAACTGAGAGCTCTGTGGAAGAGGCTTCCCAGGACCTGTAAACCAAGCAGTGGAAGGAGCTGGAGCAAACGTGGGAGAAAGAAATGCTGACCCTGGACCTAGAGCAAACACTGGAGAAGGAGGTGGACCAGGTTTTCAAGATTCGCTTGGAAATGGAACAGCCACTGGAGAAGGAATCACAAGTTTGTGAGTTGGAGATTTGCCTGGATGTTGTGGAGAGCCAGCAGTAGCAGGAGGCCCGGGGCTCAAGCCCAGCAGCAGGAGCTAATGTTTTCAATTCCTCTTTGGAGGATGAGGAGAATTGGTCTGGAGTTGCAATCCACAGTTTCAGAAGATGAGAGCCCAGCAGCAAGGAGTACCTACTATGCCCATGGTAGGTCTACAATTTGGGGACATAGGGGTGGATGCCATCATGCTCTCCAGAGCAGAGATGGAAATACTGACTGCCATTGCCATGTGCTCCTCTTTTAGAAAGTGTAAGACCTGCCAGGATGGCAGGAATGATGGGGGAGGCTAACACCCATGTGAATGGACTGATTCCTGGACTATGACCACAGTGGGCACTGCCTCCTTTGTTGGATGGACTTACAGATTTTCAACAATGTGAAATGAATGCTCTGATGGGGTGGGGGTCGGCTTTGCTGGAAGCGCTTCCCTGCTCTGGGAAGCTTCTCCCACGGCTAGAAAGAAGTCCGAGGACATTTTGTGCTTTTGGCAAATTGTTTAGAGACTGGTGAAATGTACCTTTGTAATTGTTAAAAATGTATCTGTCATGTTGTAATTTGTGTAATGTGCCTAATTTCCTTGTGTAGGAATAACTGTGCTTTAGATTATGAAGAGAGCAAAAGGAGTTAAATGTTTGTCAAATAAGTTTGTAAATATGATGTATATGTTTGCTCACTTATAGTTTGCATTAGGTGTGGGGGACAGGCTGTAAGCAGGCAGGGTTGTTATAGCCTAAGGCTTAATTTTAAAACTAAGCTTTTCCCCACACCCTTGACTGTTGCATGTTGTACAGTGGTGCACTCTCATGAGGAATTCCATTCTTCCTCAGATAAGTGACTTTTTATCAGAGACTTCCTTGTTTGTATATTGGATTAAAGGTTTGGATTTCTACACTATAAAATGGCACAGACTGAGAGCTTGCTCTCTCTTGGTTCCTGAGGTTAGCATTAGAGAGGAGAGCAGAGAAAGGCCACATGGAGGAGAGGAGAAGCAGCCAAGATGGCAGAGTACTAAAGGAGTGCCAGTTTGTGCAAAGTTTGTGCACAGAGGAGGTGGCAAACAGAGGAGAATAAGGCTGGTGAGCTCGAAACCTTTGATTCTAGAAAACTCAGATATGTTAGTGGTTTGGGGAGCTGTGAATGGAAAGGTAAGTGTTTTTCCACTGTGTGTATTTCTTGCCCACCGGGTGTGAGCTAGGATTAAAGCTAATGACCCACCAGTTCTTGGCTCCATTGTTTCATTACCATCTTTCTGAATCAAATGCTAACCTGCATGGGCCAGGCGGCTGTGATGGTGGTTGTGGCTACTGGCTTTACACTATTACTGGAAGTATGAGTTTTATTTAGAATGATTCATGTATTTTAAAACATCTCAAAAAAACCCTACCTTTGTTTGCTTTGGTTTCCCCTTTACAAATGAATGGCTTACCAAATAATCAGTATCCCTTATAAGCATCTAGTAACCCTTATAATCACTGCTGTAGCCACAGAGCTAACACAAAGTAGGCCTCTTGATTACCATATAATGTGCGTATTCAGGTGAAAAAAAATTCAAAAGGTAGAGGTTATTAGGCTTCCATTCTCAAGTTAAGATGTGTTATAATAAAGAACATGAGAAAGAACTATGAAATCTCAACCATTTTATTAACTGCATTAATGGGAGAAAATTATAATATCAGGAATTAAGCAGGAAAAAGTACAATATTCAGCAGTAAATTTGTGTAAAATGTGGCAACATACATTATAATGTGGATGAAATAGGTTTTTTTTGTTTGCTTGTTTGTTTGTTTGTTTATTTTTAACAAAGAACAAGGTGTACTTCTATTCTTCATTTTCCTCAGGCTATTCCAACTAACTTTTTCTAATTTACCAACCAAATTGGTTTTCCAAATTTTAATGTCTGCCTATGCTAATAGAATCTATAGAGTAATGTAATTACCTATCTATTCATTACATGAGATAAAGATAGTACAGTTAAAATGTCAAATAGAATCAAGGCTATCTGATTGAGAAATATTTTCAATTGTAATTTTTCTTTCCCAAAAGAGGCATGAAAGTATAATTTCCTGCATGCATGAAATGTTTTATATTAAGCTTCTGAAAATAAAGGTCTCAGGAACCATTTCAAAGAACAAGGTATTTTATATTTGTGACCTTGGACAAGTATTCTAATCTTCCAGGGCTTCAGTTTCCTCATCCCTAAAGTGAGAATTATGCACCAAATTATGTTAAAAACCAAAAATTTGAGTACAGAAAATAATTACATTTTAAAAAGAGGAAAAGAATGTAGTGAGATATAGCAATTTAATGGGATTGAAGCAATTACAGTGCTAATTTTTTTTACATTGAATGTTAAAATTTAATTAAAATGTATTTTATAGAAAAAAGTTAAAAATATGCAACTCAATAAATTTATACTTTGCCTTTATATGCTTTGAGCAATTGTCTGTCTCCAAAACCACACATCTGGAAAAAATTGTGACTCAGAAACTAGACCACATCAAAAGGGAGAACACCTGTCTCCAGCTCATTGTAATTTTTCTGTGAGATTTTTCAATAGCAATTAATATATCAATCTAGTATGAAGAGTGGAAACAAAAAAGAAAAGTTAATTAACATTTTATCTGCAAAACAGACACACACACGCAAACACAAACACAAGAATAGATGTGATTTTGGCAATCTCAGTAGGTTTAAAGTAAAACAATATATTGTAAAGCTCATAGAGTGTATAGAATTTGGTGATGAGAACATAAATTGTATAGAACATATAATAAAATCCATTCTTCTGGTGCTTAACATATTAGACCCTTGACACGTACCTATGAACAAAACATCAAAGATCACAGATATTGTAAAGGTGTTTATTCTAGAAAAAGAGGTAGTAAATAACTGTATATAGTGGCCAATGTATACAAATTATGTGAGATGCAGAAGAAAATAAATACTTTGAAGAGACCCCCTTTTTATAAACAAAAAACAACAAATAAAAATGAGAGAGAGAGAGAAAAAGAGAGAAAGAGGAGAGAATGATAGATGAAGAAGAATGAGTATATCTGTTTACAAACTACTTTCCAACCATGTTCAGCTGCATGAGGTATAAGCATGAAACAGTCAGGAAGATGAATTGAATGAGGGAATCTTTTCTTTTTTTTTTAATTAAGTATAAAAGTTATCTCTGGATGCAGGCAAGGGATGAATATCATAACTAACTATAACATTAAATCTAATAATATGCAAGAAAGAAAAACCATCTGAGTGGTGAAGAAAAGTTTTAAAATGTGGTATGTAGGATTAATGTAATGCATGCTTGGTGGTTCAAAGAATAATTTAAATGAGGGAATAAGAGGGCATACGTTTATTCTAAACCTTTATCCTTACATGAAATCAAAATTATTGCAAATTTTGGAACTGTGTAACAATAAATTTGTCATGAAAAAATATAATTATTGACATACTATAAGAAACAAAGAAATAATAAAAATATATTACCCTAAACTATTGATTATGTTTATTTATTTTTTTACAATCCAATGTATATTTTAATTTTATATTCTTTTTATATTTTAATAATTTTAATGGGGTGACAATCAATCAAGGTACATAGGTTCAGAGAAAATCAAGGTACAAAGGTTCAGAGAAAACATCTCCAGGTTATTTTGATATTTGATTATGTTGCATACCCATCACCCAAAGTCATATAGTCTTCTATTTAATTATGTTTATTAGGAAAAGGAAAAAGATTAAACTGTCTAATTGATTGTAGCAAATGATGTAAAAATTTTAGTATTGTATTTGCAACTTAACACCCATCACTGAGATACATTGAAATTTGCATTTGTTTCCCTCCATATCCTGGCTGACATTTTGCAGATATGGAAAAAAAGGTACTGATAAGAATGATTTGCTGATAGAGATTTCAGGATTTAGACTCAGATCCACATCTGCCCATATTTTCCAGAGTAAATATAGAAGTCCTCCCTAGTAGACATGTTGAGTCTCATCTCTTTGTATCACTGTGAGAACAGTAACAGGCAAAGCAAAAATTAGTTTTAATGTCAAATAATACAAATTATCCTATGCATATTATTTAAAATATTATCTATGTTATTTTATGTAACATTATAATATATATTATATTTAGAAACATGCAAAGATTAATTATAGGCATATATTTAACAACTACAGGTAATAAAATTTAAAATATCCTTTTGTTTATTTTAGAGAATGAAGAACTCTCAAATATCATAAAACTGATTTTTGATTAATTGCATTTTTGTCAATCTTCGTAGCCAAGAAATGTAACTTTTTCTTATAGCAAAGATGTTATTCCTAGCAGATGCAGTGGTGTCCAACTTTAATCCTGAAGTCCTCACTGAATAGAAAACAATATATCATTTTGCAATTTTGCCATAATGAAAATCCTTCAATGTTATTTTTTCTCTTTGCAATGTGCTAGAGGTAAAACTATTTTATTTTTTAATTATAGTGAGTTTCCATTTAAACAAATAAAGATTAATATTAGACCTTTTGACTGAAATGCAATTGAACCTTAGTGTCATATTTTGAGGCATACTAAAAATCTTCAGTCAGAATTGATATAAATAAATATTTTTATTCAGCTCAATAATTTTTAAGAAGTCTTTTCAGTGCATTTCAAAAACATGCTTAAATCATCAATGACAAGGTTAACATTTTAGGGCATTCAATCTGTCTTTTGAATATGCATTGTCAGACAGCCCTAGATATCACCAAAATATGTTCCCTAAAAGTAAATCATCATCATGATTGCCATTATTGATCTGTAGAGTCAGTAACCGAATCTATCCATGAGATTCTCCACCATCTATCTTGATGTTATATAGCCCCATCCTGCTGCCTAAACCCATTAAGCTGTCTTCCGAGGGTTTACATCATTTTTATTTGAGGGGCCTAGTAAAACTTTGCACTTTACTTGTTTTCTACAATACTTCTAAGACCAAACTATTTCAACAGAAAAAAATCCATTGTTCATTGTTAACATCTGTTACCAAGAATAGACTCCATAATAACTTTGAATGGGAAGAGAACCATTATCACTGAACATAGCAAGGCATATAGTGTGCATACTTATTCTCATGTTTATACATATATGAATGTATAATTTAAATGTGATGATAATTTAAATGTGTTGTACCATGGGAAATACTATGTAACAATGTCTAATTTGAGATATATACAAAATCAATTAAAAATTGTTAAATCTACTTAAATACTATTACTTAGCTCTCCAAAATAATAATATAATAATTGTGCTTAAAGATATTTTGGACTATTAAATCAGGCTTTTTCTTTACCTTCATTTCCTAGGACTTTCAGGGGTTAATTACTGTATTTCAAGGTGTGCATAGATATCTTGACAACAAATACAGAAGATTTATAGTTGTGCATTTCTAATAATCAGTGAATAAAAGATTAATAGTTTTCCATAGGTAATAAGGAGATACCATGATCCATAAATTGAGATACAGAGTAACTTAAAATATTTAATTTAAAAAATAATGATAGCCTGACCAGGCGATGGCACAGTGGATAGAGCATGGGACTGGGATGTAGAGGACCCAGGTTCGAGACCCCAAGGTCGCCAGCTTGAGTGCAGGCTCATCTGGTTTGAGCTAAAGCTCACCAGCTTGGTCTCAAGGTCCTTGGCTTCAGCAAGGGGTCACTCGGCCTACTAAAGGCCCGTGGTCAAGGCAAATGCGAGAAAGCAATCAATGAACAACTAAGGTGTCACAACAAAAAACTGATGATTGATGCTTCTCATCTCTCTTCTGTCCTGTCTGTCTGTTCCTATCTATCCCTCTCTCTGACTCTATCTCTGTCTCTGTAAAAAAAGAAAAAATTATAAAAATAAATTGGCTGAAAATAAAATTGTTGCATATATTCTTTAGTTTATACTTAAAACATTGTAAGGAAACATTAAATATTCATTTAGTATCTTAATTACCCACAAACACTGTATGTTTTGTGTTTGTGTAACAAAGACAGAGAGAAAAACAAGGTCAACAGACAGGAATAGACAGAAATGAGAAACATCAATTCTTCATTGCAGCTTTTCAGTCTTAAAGAGACTAAAGGTTGTTCATTGATTGCTTTCTCATATGTGTCTTTACCAGGGGGCTACCGTAGAGCAATTGAGCCCTTGCTCAAGAAAATGATCTTGGCTCAAGCAAGTGACCTGGGATGAAGCCAGTGACCTTGGGCTCAAGCCAGCAACCATGGTGTCATGTCTACGATTCCATGCTCAAACCAGAGATCTCGTTCAAGCTAGTGAGGCCGCGCTCAAGCTGAATGACATCATGCTCAAGCCGGTGACCTAGGTAGGGGTTTCAAACCTGGACCCTCTGTATCCCAGTCCAATGTTCTATCAACTGCACCACTCCTGGTTAGTAAAAACACTGTACACTTATAGTCTAAAATTTATAAGTTGTTATAACAGAGAACCTTTGTCTTATGATTAACCTTTATGTTCTTGCTAATTTTTTCTCTATTTCATAATTGTACCTTACATTTTATACTTAAAAAGGTATAAAATTTGCTACTACAATACAGTGCATTTGTCAATTATATTTCATAGTTGATGAAACTTTGAATTCTTAAATCATAGAGGTTGTATGCAATTAAACATACTCTTTCTAATCACTTCTAATTATGAGGTAAAAGAAGAAAAAATACTACTGATAACTGAATATAATAATTCTTCTTTTTGTCTCACATTTTTAATACATTGATACCTTTGGAGAAAATTTGAGACACAGATAAAATAAACAATTTCCTTTAACGTGGTAAAAATGGCAATGTTCAACCAAAAGGAAAACGAAGTTTTTATTGCCATTGGTTAAAAAGCTTCACTGTTTTTTTTTAAGCCCTGAGAACAAAAGAGTGAAGTTTTAACTAACCTTTTTTTTCTTTTTTCATTTTCTTTTGGAAAATTAAATCCTTTACATTATGATAAATTTTTTGAAATTTGTGAGACTATAAACCAAAGGAATGTTGGAGAAAATTTAAACACACACACACACTGCATCTTCTCTAACAAAGAAAATTGATGTAATATTGGAACTCACCATATATTTATGAATGTATATAGTAATCACAAAATGAATATGCATTGTACTAGATTGTAGGCATCATAGAGGGAGGAGCTCAGTCTTTGGTAAATCATATAAACCTAATACAACTACAATATAATACAATGAGTTTACTGCAGTGATGCAGGTATATCCTGGGCTGTGTGAAACCAATCAAGTGATACTTTCACTTAAAGAACTAGAGGAGAGTTGAAAAGATTTTCTGGAAAAAGTAACAGCAGAACTATAATATTAATTGTTGCATATTGATATTCAACGCCCCCATTGTATGAGCTCCTTGGTCACAATCTCATTGTCTTAGATAACTGGTTATAACACATGATAAATATATCACATAGCATATATTACATGGACTATATATCATGTGTCAGAACACACTGAATACACTTGTTCCTCACGACTACTTACTAGTGAATATATTTAAAGTATATATTCACCTACATTTTATCATTTTTTATTCTAATTAGGCCCAAGTTATTATTTTTAACTGGATTCTGCTTGTTTTGAAGACAGAAATCAAATATGAATGCAACTGCATGTCTCATTTTTGTAGGATTTCTAAGATATTGGTCGTTGAGATGCCATTTGTTCTAACCACAGTGAATTTTGCAGTTCTAGCACAATTCTACTCACTAAAGGCTCTCTGTCTATCTGTCTGTCGGTCTATCTTCTATTGAGCCATCCATCCAGCTATCTAGTTAGCTATAAAATTTATATATAGATATAGCTATGTAGAGAGTGATGAAACCAGAATATAATACGTATAAACAATACAGTAAGATACAGAAAGTTGAAGAGGATTTCAAATTATTTGTTGTAAGTAGAGTATAGCAAATAAACTTTACAAAACAGACAGATGAGTTTATATGTTTAAAACATCTTTAAAGGTACAATTATACATTGTTACAAATTTTCATGTTTAAGTCATCTGTGAAATTTTTCATAAAACATATCAATGTATTTTTCATCAATAGCATCTTACTTCATTCTTATTTTTTAAACAAAAAGCATTGACTAAATATATGGTGGACACATTCTTCACACCAGAGATGTATAAAGAGTGAAAAGGTACTAAATATTTGGAACCCCCCCACCCCACCCCCGCAAACCACATTCTGTGTGATAGATTTCAGGAATAGTCTCAGATGAGTAGGCTTTGTCTCTATGTCTTAAATGTGAATATTTTAATCTGAACTTCCTCCCTAAAAATTACTAAGATTTTTTTAAAAGGAGCAGCATGTGCCAGGGCTCACAAGTTTGAGAGCGGGCGTGCATGTCGGGCAGAGGCTGAGACTGTGCCGCTGTGAGAGTGGGCGAGTGCAGATTTGTTGTGGAAAACGAGCAGCCAGAAGACAGACTGTGTATCAGCTTAAAGAATTTACAGAAGAGCAAAGCAACTGGAGGATTTGTAAACATATTTGTGTTTTAAAACGTCTGAGTTCAGTGTGAGAAGTAAACTTAATGCAGGAGAGACCTGAGGTAGCAATAGTTTAATGAGAGATGCTAGCTGCCCTAATTCAGCCTTTCTAATTTCCCACAGTAAAATAGGCTTGTGCGTCTTCATTCAGTTGTATGCCAATGGTGGGATACTAGTAACAGCCTACTCTGGGGAGAGGCAAAAAGCAAGTGGTGACATGATCCGTGGAGAAATTTAAAACAACCATAACATCAACTAAAAGCTTGTCTCCTTTTTATTATTCATATGTTCATATGAGCCAAGAATGCCAAATGAGATTAGAATATATATATATATATATATATATATATATATATATATATATATATATATATATATATATATAGTTAGCCTACCAAAGTTCTAAACCATTATAACAGTTAAAGTTTAGTTTCAGTAATGTATCAGTAAGCTTCAATTTATTACATCTGTATTACTTATTCTTTAATAAACATTAAAATTGAGAATTTCTATGTAAAGGTTAATACAGAGAATTTCTAGTTATGTAGACATCTTCCAATGGTCTGAGTATCAGTTATATGTGTTCATCTTCAGAGACATTCAGAAGAATTTATAAGTTTTGATTTTCTTTCACTGCATTTTGTGTTTTCAACTTCAGAAGTATTTAAAAATGCTTTTTGCAAGAGCTGTATGCATTTTTCCTTTTATGAATTATATTTTCGTCCCAATGTGATGTTTTAAATGAGGTTAATCAGAAGCAAAATCTATTCAGAAACAGCCTTGAAAATGTACAGTAAAATGCTAAGTTTTGAAATCATTCTTTGACAATTGGTGCATGAAAATTATGGACTAGGCCATTAATTATGCAACCACAAATGTAAGGAAACAGAACCTTCCAAAGAAAAGTGGAATCAAATTTCAAAGAAGAAAGCCTAGAGAACTGACAAAAGATGCTCATCTATTCAACCAGAGACATCAATAGAGAAATATATCATTGCCTTGATCATTTTCATCAAGAACTGAATACTCATTCTAAATTAATGAGTCAATTATGTCAATGTTTGCTATCAGCGGTTTTGAAATTATTTTCTAGAAGAATAATGACTTCAGAAGTTTGAATAAATGTAATTGAAATTTATGATGTATTTTTTTAAAGACATTTTAATGGAAATTTTTTAAAAGTTTATTTTATTTTTATTTTATTCATTTTAGAGAGGAGACACACACACACACACACACACACAGAGAAGGGGGGGAGGAGCTGGAAGCATCAAACTCCCATATGTGCCTTGACCGAACCAGTGCAGGGTTTTGAACTGGCGACCTCAGTGTTCCCAGGTCGACGCTTTATCCACTGCGCCACCACAGGTCAGGCTTAATGGAAATTTTTTAAGAGTGGAAAAGTTATATATTATATTAGATTCCCAAATGGAATTTTTATGAGTCAACAAAATTTATATACAAAACTTTTCTTTCCCTGGTCATGTAGCTCAGTTGGTTAAAGCATCATCCCCAAATGCCATGATAACCAGTTAGGGCACATAAAGAATCAACCCAAAAATGAATAAATTTTAAAATATTATTTAACATTTGCATATGTTACTTCATATAAAAAATTCTTTTGAAAATTAAAATATTTTTAAAAATTAAAATTGATAAGAAACATTAATAATAAGAACAGAAATAGTCTGGCAATAATAATAGCATTAAATATAAAGTAGATCAATTTTAAAAAGTCATTCATAAATTTGTGTAAGTTAAGTTCAAAATATAATTGCAATGATTTTATTAATGCAACTGATTATAGACATATCTGTCTCCTTTTGAAAAATTGTACTTAGCCTGAAAGGGCAGTGGCATAATGTATAGACCATCGGACTGAGATGCGGAGGACCCAAGTTCAAAACCCCAAGGTCGCCAGCTTGAGTGTGGGTTCATCTGGTTTGAGCAAGGTTCACCAGCATAAGCCCAACGTTTCTGACTTGAGCAATGGGTCACTCTGTCTGCTGTAGCACCCAGTCAATGCACATATGAGAAAGCAGTCAATAAACAACTGGTGCCACTATGAAGAATTAATGTTTCTCATCTCTCTCCCTTCCTGTCTGTCTGTCCCTATCTGTCCCTCCTTCTGTCTTACTCTCTCTGTCACACACCCACACACACAAAAAATTATACTTAATGCAAATTCAGTGTAATAATTCATTAGTTACCTCTTTATATATTTTTGTTTTTCTCTCATGATTTTATGTTTATAAAGTTTAACAAAATAAGATTTTCACTCTGCATTTTTCTGGCTATAATTGCCACTTATTTCATCTTATTATCCTTAAAAAATATTAGGTCATGTTGATAAAGTACATGTTAAGAAATGATCCACTCTGTCAAATAAATTAGGCATGCCACTACCTTCATTAGACCTCCAAAACCTCCTTTAAAATCTAACCCAAGTGTCCGTCAGAGGACGAGTGGATTAAAAAGCTTTGGTACATATATTCTACTGAATACTACTCAGCCATTAGAAATGATGACATCGGATCATTTACAACAAAATAGATGGACCTTGTTAACATTATACAGAGTGAAATAAGTAAAACAGAAAAAAACTGAGAACAGCATGATTTCATACATAGGTGGGACATAAAAGTGAGACTATGAGACATGGACAAGAGTGTGGTGTTTACGGGGTGGGGGGAGAAAGGAGAGGGTGGGAGAGGGGGGAGGGCAGGGCACAAAGAAAACCAGATAGTAGGTGACAGAGAACAATTTAACTTTGGGTGATGGGTATGCAACATAATTGAATGATAAGATAACCTGGAGATGTTTTCTTTGAACATATGTACCCTGATTTATTAATGTCACCCCATTAAAATTAATAAAAGAAAAAAATCAATGAGGACTTGGAAACAAAAAAAAATCTAACCTCATGCCAACCTCTGAAAATATTTAAATAAATTATATCACAAATGTCTTGTATAAATTAGATACTAAGGATACTGAAGAATGAGTATAAATTTTATTAGGTATGATAATGGCCTTGAGATTATATGAGAACATGATTATAATTTTTATAGTCACACTAAAAAACTATGAGGTTTGAGATTTCCTTAAAAATACTACATTTTTGAAAAAGAAAAGAAAATGAGGGAATGTTTATTGGAGGGGTAATAGCTTATTCTCTCTATCTGTTGAATAAACCAAATTTTTCATAATAAAATAGTCAAAGAGTTTATCTTGATATGTGAATATGGGTTTACATATGATGTCATAATATTTTCTGAGAGAAGGTATCCTCCAGCATGACTGAGTGAAAAAGAAGGTTTGACTTCACTGTACCTGCCTCAAAGAAATAAGGTCTACATACAAATGGTGCAGTTATCCTTCCACAACAGAGATAAAGATGCTGATTTGCCAAAAGATATAATTTGCTCAGCTTGTCTTAATCTCTCTTTTTCTCCTTTTTGCTTCTCTCTCTCCTCTCTCTTCTCTCCCTCTCCTTTCCTCTCTCTCTCTCTCTCTCTCTCTCTTTCTCTTTCCTCTCTCTTTCTCATTAGCACATCCTATTCTGTCTCCATCCAGAAATTACAGCTTGAAAAATAAGATGAAGGTAGATCTGGATCTAGGAAAAAATACAGCATGGGCAGTCAGTCACAAAAAGTAAAAGATAAAAACAACTCTTTTTGTAATGCATAATGGGAATTATGAATCATCAGGTCAGAGACGCCATGAGATACTCAGTGGGAGTAAGGGAAGAATTCAGCTCAATTTAGTAATACCCCACAAATAATATTAATTACTTTAGTTGAGCAGTTTTATATACTGGAATTAAAAAAACAGAAGAATGTTTGCAACAACTAGGAAAACATTTGCAACAAGAATGACTATGAGTTTTAAAAAAAGAAAGAAAGAAAAGAAAGAAAGAAAGAAAGAAAGAAAGAAAGAAAGAAAGAAAGAAAGAAAGAAAGAAAGAAAGAAAGAAAGAATCCTGAAGTGAGGAATCTGAACCCAAGCTCTTCATTCGTCACACAGGGAAGCATCAATTCAGGAAGGACAGCTAACCCACAAGAGAAAATATGTGAAGTAAAAGTTAATGAAGCCATCAATTGAGTCTAATAAAAAAGAAGAAGCACAAGAAAGCATGAAAACAAGGTGAGGGCAGTTAGTTCTATATAATAACTCTAGAACTGATCTATGTCTGAAAGGATAGAAAGAATAGGACCCAGAGGGAGACACAAGAAATCCAGTCATGAAGGGGAAAATTTTATGGCTGGTTCAGGTATAAGCTGGTTGAGACAGACAGAAATCTTGATAATACAAGACTACTAGCAACACCACAATCTATGCCAAGTAAGATTGCACTATTGTTTGACCACCAAGAGAACTCAACAAGATTAGGGAATGTAACCAGTTTTAGAATTAGTTGAAGAAAAAAATGATCAAGATAATATAAACAACAAAAGTCAACAGAAGTCAGAGAAGCAAATGAAGAAAGAAGTGGACTGAGGTTGGAAGCAAGAATGAGAGTGTTGTCAGGTGAACATTTAACTGACAAAATTAAACAGATATGGAAGAAAACTATTAAGGACTATTGCAATAACAGAGATGAGACAAAGCACATTCTATGCTCAACTCCATTGGAAAAACAAACTGGAGGATTTCCAGATGTAGGGTTGATAAAATGAGGCTGCTTCTTTTGGTTAATAGGTTTTACCTAATGAACTGTTATTGTTCTATCTTTATGACAGAAGAGAGTTTTACAACTTGGAGTTACATTAGCAGGTAATGGCACTATCATTCTTGGTAATTATATTTCAAAAAATGGCTCCTAGATTTTTTAAGAAATATAGTCTTCTAATACTTACTATCTCCAGGGTGTTATCTGTTATCATATAACTTGCATTCCAAATTGGGGGACAAAGATATGATTGTGTTATAGTTTTTCTTTGTCCACTATTATAGGAATATGTTATAGAAAATAAATATATAAAATAAATTAGGATATAATATTAAAAGCCATTAAGGCAAGTAAATAAGGTTATGCCATTTGGATAGGAATTAATTAGTGTTTACAGATATAAAAGGCATACTCTGCCTTTCATGTAGGGCCCAGTTAGTGTGTGTGTGAAGTTATATATAGAAAAAAGTGGCTTAATGTCATGACTCTGAAGGTTAACATAAACAAGAAACTTCCCTAGAAACACCTTAAAAGTGGCTTGATGTGACATTTCAGTAGATTAACAAAAAAAGGGCTCCCCTCAGGAATTCCCAAAAAGGTCTGGTTTGATGTGATAATCACGTGGATTGATACCAGTTAGAAGACATAGGAACCCTCACCCACTGTGGGTGGGAATGTAAAGTAGTACAACCATTATGGAAGAAAGTCTGATGGTTCCTCAAAAAATTAAAAATAGAACTATCATATGACCCAGCAATCCCTCTATTTGGTATATACCCCCAAGATTCAAAAACACTGGTATGTAAAGAAACATGCAGCCCCATGTTCATTGCAGCATTGTTCACAGTGGCCAAGAGATGGAAACAACCCAAAATCCCTTCAATAGATAATTGAATAAAGAAGATGTGGTACATACATACAATGGAATACTACTCAGTCATAAAAAATGATGACATCAGAACATTTACAACGACATGGATGGACCTTGATAATATTATAATGAGTGAAAAAAGTAAATCAGATAAAAACTAGAAACTATATGATTCCATACATAGGTGGGACATAAAAATGAGACTCAGGGACATGGATAAGAGTGTGGTGGTTACCACAGGGGGAGGAGAAAAGAGAGGGAGGGGTGGGGAAATGGGAGGGGCACAAAGAAAACCAGATAGAAGGTGACAGAAGACAATTTAAATTTGGATGATGGGTATGCAACATAATCAAATGTCAAAATAACCTGGAGATATTTTCTCTGAACCTATGTACCCTGACTGATCTATGTCACTCCATTAAAATTAATAATAAAATAAAAATTTTAAAAAAAGAAAAGGTGCTAAAACTTAGGGCCCCTTTTGCTGTGGTAGTTGCTCAGACTCCAATGTTGAATGCGGATTGTCTTTATGCCACTCTGACCAAAAACAGCCAAGAGGAGCACACCAACGAGGCCCCTTTAAGCTGTATCCAGGCACACCTAGAGAGTTTGTGAGTAATAAACTGTCTGTGTGATGATTCTTGCTACTAACTTGTGTGTCGGTCATGTCTTTCCTCCTGTGGCAGTTGGTCTTGGAACTAAGTGGAATCCTCATAGCTGCCTCAAGAGTAGTCTGGAAGAGACTGCCAGCCCTGCTAATAAGCAGGAGTATACCACTCTGCAGGGAAGTCAAATCAAGGATGCCTGATTGACTCAGGGCTCAGGATCTACTGGGACATTCACCCCATTCTCAATAAAGTCACATTGCACAGAAAAAGAGCAAGAAAAAGAAAAATAAAGACAATTCTTGGTTGTAAAATTGACAAGAAATTTCTTTTTATCTTTATTTATTGATTTAGTGAGAGAGGAAGGGAGAGAGAGACAGAGAGACAGGAACATTAAGCTGTTTCTGCATCTGCCCTGACTGGGGATCAAACTGGCACCCTTCCTACTTCTGGAGGATGCTCCAACCAACTGAGCTATCTGGCCAGGGCTGACAAAGGTATTTAAAAAGATTTACATTTCCAAAGGTCAGGAAAAATTGCAATTACAAGTTTTCTAAAGTAAGTATTCTAAGAAGAGGGAGGTCAGGAGCCTAGAGTTAGGAAGTAGCTGATCTAAGGTTTAATCAATCTAAGAGGAACTGTAAGGCTGTAGGGCTGGTGGCCACTGCCATGGCCATGCAGGTTCTCATTGGATTCAGGCAGATGGTAAAGAAACTGTGGAGCCAGAGGATGGTGGGCCATTTCATTTAACAAAGCGTCCTAATGGCAGACGAGCAAACAGGTAGAAAAGATCACTTCCCTGTCTCTCAGAGCTTCCAAGCCGTGACCCCCACCAGACTCACTGGACTCACATGTCCCTGCCAGACTCAGCAGGGCTCCCCAGCCCCTCAGCACTCTCTAGAAAAACAGGCTTGGCCAGAAATACCACTTTTCTGGCAAACAATGGCCCCTCCCAAGCAGGAAGGCAATCCACAACTTGCAATCTGTCACCCTGAGGGCAAGCACACAGCCATCCATAGACTATACACACATGGTGCTGCCCCATGTCAATGCAAAATACAAGTGAGCAAACCTAAGTACACCTGTTTACCCAACGAAAGCCATATTGGTCAGTATCCTGTTGTGGGAACTAAGGGATGAAACTACATCAATATAATAGTTACCTCTAAATATTCTTTTTATATTTTAATGAAACTCAGTTGTTAGGATTGGCCCTAATTATCAGATAAGTATGGCCTTCTTCATTCAATGTAAAAAAAAAAACAAAAAACTTTTTTCAAAAATTTTTTATTGAGGTGCATTTCTCTTTTAAGATTTGCGCAGAGGGGCCTGACCTGTGGTAGCACAGTGGATAAAGCGTCGACCTGGGAACACTGAGGTCGCCAGTTCAAAACCCTGCAATGGTCTGGTCAAGGCACATATGGGAGTTGATGCTTCCAGCTCCACCCCCCTTTCTCTCTTTCTCTCTCTCTCTCTCTGTCACTCTGTGTCTCCTCTGTAAAAATGAATAAATAAAAAGAAAAAAAAGAAGTTAAAAAGAAAAAGATTTGGGCAGAGGTATGAAATGGTCTTTCACAAAAGCCTTCAGTAAACCTCAAAACCCTGACATAATTGGAAGGGAATGAAAGTGCAAGGAAAAAACATATATATGTGATCAGCTTCAGAGGCCCTCCATATGTGAGGAACAATTTCTTTCAGTCAACTTCTTCGTTCATATTTCCAGTTTGGAATTGTCCAGTGAACTAGCTGGTGTCAAACAAATGAAAGAAGGTATTGGAAGAATTTGACCATAATACAGAATGAAGAGAGCAGGGCTATTGCTGATAGCCAGCTCTTAAAATAATGAAAGAGATAAGTTAGGTCGGAGACAACTAATATGGAAAACTAATTAATTAATTAAATGGTGATAGTGCAATATTATAAAGATTTCCGTAAATGTTGACCAAATCATTTTTTTTTACCTGAAACAAGCTAAACTATCCCCCATCATATTACCACCACCACCATGTGAGGAAGTGAGATGATGTGATGATGTTTTGGTCAATAAAATGTGGACAGAAATGATACACCTCTCTTCTAGGTCTGTTGTTTAAATTTTCTTTCTCTTGTTCTACTGATGGCCAATTGGATTAAGATGATACGGTGGAGAATCCCATCTTCCTCAGAAATATTGGCAGACAGTGAAACCACTTGATAAGAGTCAAGAACAAAATGAAATCATGTTCTTCAACATGGGAAAGCAAGACATATTCATTCATTGTGTGAAAAAATAATGAAACTGGAAATATAAATGTGTAATGAGGCCACAAAAATAGATATACATTATCTCTCCAAGAAAAAGAAAAAGATAAACCAAACAGTGATCAAAGTAGAGTTTATGGGAATATATAAAATTAGGAAACAAAGAAAGTAGTTGTAAAAAAAGAAAGCAATCTGATTATGAAAAAACTATATAATAACAAATGTTATCGAAAATAAAATAGTAGCCTGACCTGACCTGCGGTGGTGCAGCAGATGAAGCTCAGGTCGCTGGTTCGAAACCCCAAGGTTGCTGGCTCTGAGTACAGGCTTTTCAATATGGGGTCGCTGGCTTGAGTGGGGGAATCATCCACAGGAATCCAAAGCTCACCAGCTTGAGATCAAAGATGATACTTGCTTGAGCAAGGGGATAGCTATGGCCCCGGTAAGGGCACATATAAGAAGCTTAGCATACAACTAAAGGGAAAGCAACTTAGATTTGATGCTTCTCATTTCTCCCTTCCTGACTCTCTCTCTCTAAGTCTCTTTCTCAAAATAAAAAAAAAGGAAAATAAACTACTAGAGATTTCTAAATGAGTGTTTAAACTGAATAAATAAAATACATTAAAACATTGGTTAGTTACATGATAGAGATGTTAAACTTTTATTTGAATGTGTTATTAAGCTCTCTGATGACAGAAGATATTTTATTGTGTTTTCATTTTAAGAAAGACATGGATTAGATAAGAAGGACTATGTGATTAAAATTTGGTTATATAATTTTTTAAAAACCCAGGTTCTTAATAAGAATAAAATATCACGAAAACTTGAGCAACATATATTTTTAAAGAATGTTTTTGTTTGTTTCATTTCAAGCTACATGCCAGACACTAAGGGAGTTAATAGGACTAAATATATACAGGACTTTTTTCCTTTTATTCAGGATAATCACTAGCAAATTTTCACTATAATTTTCTATAAGAAAAAAGGGACATTTTTCTTGTACTATTATTAAAAGAAATATTAGCAAAGATGTATTCGAACTTCTAAATAGCAATAATGTATAAATGAGAGAAATTCTGGAATTTCATGTAATTGTCATTTTTGAATCTGAAATTATATAACTGGTAGGAACCTCTGGAGATGATCCATGAATAATGTGTAGGATGTTCTTGTGTTTCTAAAATTAAAAGCAAAATTCTAAGTAGAAGTCATTTTACTGAAGATGTATGACTTTCATCAAATTTTTTAAACGTTCACGTTTCAAAAAGATCAAAAACCAACATTTTAGTCCTGCTTTATTCTTTTTCCAAATGAAGCATATGAAATTCAGACCAATGTCATGTATAAAAATGCCACACAGGTAGTTAGTTGTAAAATTAAAACCAGTGCATATACTTTCTCATCTACAGTTCTTTATATTTTTTTATACATAGTGTCCTGAAGATTTACTTTACTATTTCCTGAAGATTTCTAGAAAGAGTAAAAATGTCAACTCTAATGATTTAGTTATAGTTGTACTGAGAAGCAAGAGATGCTTTGTCCTGTTTTTTAAGCTCTTAAAGCTGCTATTTTCTGTTGCTTCCTCTGTAAACATGTTTGGAAGTCATTCTAATAAGCATAACATTTATATGTCTGAGGATAGTTATTAAATCTGTCAAAATCTTTCAGGTAAGATATTTTCACTTTTTCTATTCTTTCTATATGTACTATTTTTCAATCATTTTTGTATTGCTCTCTTGCAGAAACCCTCCAAGTCTTTTCCACACATTTTTGTGTTAGATAACCACAAATAAAAGACTTGGTAAATAGCATAGTAAATTATGCTGTATATAAAGCATGTTCTATTATTTATTCTTTACTTTTGTAGATATTGCACTTATGCAATCACTTTGGTCTCTCTACATAGAAGTATTCATATAACCAAATAAAGTAGTTGAAAATGTTTTTTGAGGTTTTCATAAAATTTAATATCACTGTGATTTAATTAAAAAGAATAGGTTGGATGGCAAGATGGCGATAAAGTAGGCGGACGTACCAACTTCAAAACTCCTGGAACCAAAGTGGATTATAACTTAATCTTAGAACCATCACCTAGATAAACCAACTTTGAACTAAAGTAAGTGGACTCTTCAACCAAGAAACAAAGAAGAAGCCACATAGAGACTGGTAGAAAAAGCAAAAACATGGAAAGGGCTGCCCAGCTCCCTGGAGCAAACAGAAGCCTGGAGAGACTTGCGTGGTGGGAAGAGAGTTTAGCAGAGAGGGAGGGATCTGGGTCCCAGGAACAAAGTCCCAGCCTGAAGCCCCAGAGCCTAGAAAAGGTGTATGGACAGTATTTATCTGGGAAACAAGTTAGGACACTGTTTGTGAGAAAGAGACAGTTTTCTCAGACCCAGAATTTTCCTTAAAGGGGCGGCGCAGAAAACCTCTCTCATAACCACTCACCCGGAGCTCTGGGGGACAAGAAGAGAGGAGAAAACCAGTAAGAGAGTGTGGTCTGAAAGGCACAGGGAGAAACACTCTGAAGGAGAGCCACCCTAACCCTTGGGCTGAATCACTTCCCAAATTGTAAATGAATATTTCCCATGGAACTAGCAATACCAGCAAAGGGAGGCAGGACACCAGCCAAACATGCTCCCCCGCGGCACTTAGAGCAGAGCTGCTTAGAAGGAGGGAGCTTTCAGGACTACAGTATGGAGTGTTAGGGTCTGAACTGCAGTGCCCCTACCCACACTGCTGAGGGCTTACTGGAGGGACGGTGGCGGCAGGACACTGAAACACAGTTCTGTTGGCAGGGGCGGAGACCAGGCTGGCCAGCCTCCAGACAGAGCTGATTAGGACGCTCAAAAGCAGTCCAGCAGTGGGCCCACTAGCAGCTTCACCTGGGGGGTAAAGCAGGACCAAAACGGGAATCACCTAGCCTCCAAAGCTAGCAACCCAGCATGAGCTGGCCTTGACCACAGGGGCGGGGCGAAATCCCGGGACAGGTGAAGGCTTGAGCTGTGCCAGCAGCCCTACCAGACCCAAGGAGCCAAGGTTTGCAACCCTGCACAAGCCAGCCCTGACCACGGACGCAAGGTGAAAGCCCAGGACAGGCGGAGGCTCACAGGTGAGCAGGCTCCGAGAGCGCCACCGGGCCAGAGGAGCTGAGGTTTGCAACCCTGCATGAGCCGGCTCTGACCGCAGGGGCTGGGTGGAACCCTGGGAACAGGAGGGGATAGCAGCTGAGCAAAGGTGTTCACCCCGGCCCTTGGTGCTGAGGCTTGTGGCTGAGTGTGGTGCGCAACATCACCCATGGGGGCGGGGTGAAGGCCGAGACTGGCTGAGGCTTGTAGAGCCAGACACGAGACACAACCCCTCCTGCGGAGATGAGGGAGAGATGCAGAAGCCTCAGCAGCCGGCACAGGCAACACCCACACCCAACCACCCTAGAAAGTGGCAGAGAGGGTGGCGAGCCTGCAGACATACCACACCTAGGGAACACAAAGGCAAAACCCATTGAACTCCAATGGCCATACCCTTCTTATACACAGAAAAATGAGTAGGCAGAGAAATGCAACCCAAATGAATCAAGAGAAATCCCCAGACAAGGACCTGAATGAACAAGAGATAACTAAATTACCAGATGCAGAGTTTAAAATAATGATAGTTAGGATGTTCAAAGAGCTTAGAGCAGTGGTTCATAACCTGGGTTCTATTGAACCCTAGGGGTTTGATGAATTAGTCTCATGGGTTTGGAGAAGCCTCTGCTGCAGAGACCAGAATAAAGTAATACCATAATTTGTTGTGAGTTCATGCACTTTGTTGGTTTTGTTCTTGAGCAAGGTGATGTTCATGCAGGGCTCATTTTGTGCATCAGTAAAAAAAACATATACCTACGTATTGAATTTGGAAAAAAAATCATATTTTATTTATCACTAAAGAAGGGTTTGGTGAATGTGCATAAGAAACGGCTGGGTTCAGTACCTCAAAAAAAGTTAAGAACCACTGGCCTAGAGCAACAAAGGATAGTCATTACGAACACCTAAATAAAGAGATAACAAGTATAAAAAAGGAAATTGAAATAGTAAAAAAGAATCAGACAGAAATGACAAATACAATATCAGAATTGAAGAACACAATAGAAAGAATTAGAAGCAGGATGGATGAAGCTGAGGATCGAATCAGTGAGTTAGAGGACAAAAAAAAAAAAAAAACGAAGGGACAGAAGCAGAGCAGAAAAAAGAAAAGAGACTCAAAAAGACTGAAGAAATTCTAAGGGAGCTCTGTGATAACATGAAGAGAAATAACATCCACATTAAAGGGGTTCCTGAAGAAAAAGAGAAAGAACAAGGGATAGAAATTTTGTTCAACCAAATTATAGCTGAAAACTTCCCTAAATTAAGGCTAGAAAACGACTCACATGTTCAAGAAGCGCAGAGAATTCCATTAAAAGAAACCCAAAGATATCTACACCAAGACACATCATAATTAAAATACCAAAGCTAAGTGATAAAGAGAATATATTAAAAGCTGCTAGAAAAAGAAAGTCTATCACCTACAAAGGAGCCCCCATAAGGATGACATCTGACTTCTCAAAAGAAACACTTGAGGCCAGAAGAAAATGGCAAGACATATTCAAAAAATGCAAAACAAGAACCTGCAATCAAGACTACTTTATCCAGCAAAGCTAACCTTTAAAATTGAAGAAGAAATAAAAAGCTTTCCAGACCAAAAAAGAAAAGAAAAAACTCAAAGAATTCATTAAAACCAAATGAATCCTGCCAGAGATGCTAAGGGGCCTGTTGTAAACAGATCAAAGGGGGAAAAGAATATAGCAAAAGAAGAATACAGCTTTAAAGAATAAAATGGCAATAAACAACTATATATCAATAATAACCTTAAATGTAAATGGATTAAATGATCCAATCAAAAGACATAAGGTAGCTGCATGGATAAGAAAATAAGACCCATACATATGCTGTCTACAAGAGACACACCTTAAAATAAAACATGCACATAGACTGAAGGTAAAAGGATGAAGAAAAATATTTCATGCAAATGCAAATGAAAAAAAAGCCGGGGTAGCAATACTTATTTCTGAAAAAATGGACTTTAAAACAAAGGTTGTAGTAAGAGATAAGAAAGGACACTACATAATAATAAAGGGAGCAATTCAACAGGAAGATATAACCATTATAAATATCTACGTGCCAAACATAGAAGCACCAAAATACATAAAGCAGACTTTGATGGATATAAAGGGCAAGATCAACAGCAATACTATAATAGTAGGGGATTTCAATACCCCACTAACTTCACTGGATAAATACTCAAGAAAAAAAATTAACAAAGAAGCAGCAGACTTAAAAGATACTCTAGATCAACTCGATTTAATAAATATCTTCAGAACATTTCACGCTAAAGCAGCAGAATATACATTCTTTTCAAGTGCTCATGGTACATTCTCTAGGATAGACCACATGTTAGGACACAAAAGTTGTCTCAACAAATTTAAGAAGACTGAAATCATATCAAGCATTTTCTCTGATCACAATGACATGAAACTAGAAATTAACCACAAAAGAAAATGAAAAATACTCAAACATTTAGAAACTAGCATATTAATAAATAACAAATGGATTAAAATTAAGGTCAAAGAAGAGCCTGACGAGGCGGTGGCACAGTGGATAGGGTGTTGGACTGGGATGTGGAAGACCATGGTTCGAGACCTCGAGCTAGCCAGAATGAGCACAGGCCCATCTGGCTTGAGCAAAAGCTTGCCAGCTTGGACCCAAGGTCCTGGCTCCAGCAAGGGGTTGCTTGGTCTGCTGAAGGCCTGCGGTCAAGGTTCAGTTGAGAAAGCAATCAATGAACAACTATGGTTTCTCAAGGGCAATGAGGAACTAATCATTGATGCTTCTCACCTCTCTTCGTTCCTGTCTGTTTGTCCCTATCTATCCCTCTCTCTGACTCTGTCTCTCTGTCCTTGGAAAAAAAATAAAAGAAAATAAAACTTAAAATAAAAGAAAAAGATCAAAGAAAAATAAGAAAGTTCCTGGAAATGAATGATAATGAGCATATATTAACTCAAAATTTATGGGACTCAGCAAAGGCAGTACTGAGAGGGAAGTTCATAGCACTACCGGCATACAATAAGAAGCTAGAAAAAGCTCAAATAAGTAACCTGACCCTACATCTCAAAGAATTAGAAAAACAAAAGCAAGTAAACACCAGGGATAGTAGGAGAAAGGAAATAATAAAGATCAGAACGGAAATAAATGACATAGAGGTTAAAGAAAAAATACAGAGGATCAATGAAACCAGAACTGGTTCTTTGAAAAGGTAAATAAGATTGATGAAGCTTTAATGAGACTCACCAAGAAAAAAAGAGAGAGTACTCAAATAAATAAAATTAGAAAGGAGAGTGGAGAAATAACCACTAACACAAAAGAAATACAAAATATTGTAAGAAAATACTACAAAGAATTGTATGCCAAAAAACTAGACAATCTATATGAAATGGATAAATTTCTTGAAACATACAATCTTCAAAAAATCAATCTGGAAGAATCAGAAACAATAAACAGAATGATTACAACAAGTGAGATCAAAACAGTTATCAAAATACTTCCAACAAAGAAAAGTTCTGGGCCAGATGGCTTCACAAGTTAATTCTACCAAAAATCAAAGAACTCTTATCCTTCTCAAGCTATTTCAAAAAATTCAAGAGGAAGGAAGACTTCCAAGCTCCTTTTATGAGGGAAGCATAATTCTGATTCCAAAACCAGGCAAAGACAACACAAAGAAAGAAAATTATATACCAATATCCCTGATGAATTTAGATGCTAAAATCCTCAAAAAAATATTATCGAACCAGATCCAGCAATATATAAAAAAAAATATTTAGCGTTTTCTATATACAATATTATATCATCTGCAAATAATGATCAAAGGGATTTATGCTGGGGAGGCAAGGCTGGTTCAATATTTGTAAATCAATCACTGTGATTCATCACATAAACAAAAGGAAGGACAAAAACCAATATTTGTAAATCAATCACTGTGATTCATCACATAAACAAAAGGAAGGACAAAAACCACATAATAGATGCAAAAAAAAGCATTTGATAAAATCCATCATTGATCAAAACTCAGCAAAGTGAAAATACAGGGAACATATCTTAACATAATAAAGGCCATCTATGACAAACCCACAGCTAATATCATACTCAATGGGCAAAAAGTAAAAGCAATCCCCTTAAGATCAGGAACCAGGCAGGGGTGCCCCTTTCACCACTCTTATTCAACATAGTTCTGGAAGTCCTTGCAACAACAATCAGACAAGAAGAAGAAATATAAGGCACCCAAATTGAAAAAGAAGAAGTAAAACTGTCGTTATTTGCTGATGATATAATATTGTATATAGAAAACGCTAAAGTTTCAGTCAAAAAACTACTGAACCTGATAAATAAATTCAGCAGGGTGGCAGGATATAAAATTAATACTCAGAAATCAGAGGCATTTTTATACACCAACAATGAACTGTCAGAAAGAGAAATTAAGGGAACAATCCCTTTCACTATTGCAACCAAAAGTATAAAGTACCTAGGAGTAAATTTAATTAAGGAAGTTAAAGACTTGTACTCAAAAAATTATAAAACATTGATAAAAGAAATCAAGCAAGATACAAACAAGTGGAAGCATATACCATGTCCATCGTTAGAAAGAATAAACATCATTAAAATACCTACATTACTCAAAGCACTTTATAAATTCAATTAAAATACCAATGACATACTTCAAAGATATAAAACACATAATCCAAAAATTTATATAGAACCAAAAAAGAACACAAATAGCCTCAGCAATATTAAAAAAGAAGAATAAAGTGGAAGGAATTATTCTTCCTGATATCAAGTTATACTATAAGACCATTGTACTCAAGACAGCCTGGTACTGGCATAAGAACAGGCATATAGATCAATGGAACAGAACAGAGAACCCAGAAATAAACCCACATCTTTATGGACAACTGATATTTGACAAAGGAGGTAAGAGCATACAATAGAGTAAAGACAGCCTCCTTTACAAATGGTGTTGGGAATATTGGACATCTACTTGCAGAATAATAAAACTAGACCATCAACTTACATCATTCACAAAAACAAACTCAAAATGGATAAAAGACTTAAATGTAAGCCATGAAACCATAAGTATCTTAGAAGAAAATATAGGCATTAAGCTCTCTGATATCTCTCGCAGCAATATATTTGCCGATTTATCTCCACGGGCAAGTGAAATAAAAGACTGGATAAATAAATGGGAATATATCAAACTAAAAAGTTTTTGCAGAGCTAAAGACAATAAGAACAGAATAAAAACACAAACTACACAATGGGAGAACATATTTGACAATACGTCTGATAAGGGGTTAATAACCAAAATTTATAAAGAACTTATAAAACTCAACACCAGGAAGACAAACAATCCAATCAAAAAATTGGCAAAAGAAATGAATAGAAACTTCTCCAAAGAGGACTTACTGATGGCCAATAGGCATATGAAAAAATGCTCAACATCACTAATCATTAGAGAAATGCAAATTAAAACCGCAATGAGATATCACCTCACACCGGTCAGAATGGCTCTCTTCAACAAAACAACACAGAATAAGTGCTGGCAATGATGTGGAGAAAATGGATCTCTCCTGCACTCCTGATGGGAATGCAGACTGGTGCAGCCACTGTGGAAAACAGTATGGAGATTCCTCAAAAAATTAAAAATCAAACTGCCTTTTGACCCAGCTATCCCACTTATAGGAATATACCCTAAGAACACCATAGCACTGTTCCAAAAGAAGAAATGCGCCCCCATGTTTGTGGCAGCATTGTTCACAATAGTGAAGATCTGGAAATAGCCCAAGTGTCCTTCAGTGGGCAAGTGGATTAAAAATCTTTGGTACATATATACTATGGAATACTACTCAGCCATAAGAAATGATGACATTGGAGCATTTACAACAACATGGATGGACCTTGATAACATCATACTGAGTGAAATAAGTAAATCAGAAAAAACTAAGAATAAATGATTTAATACATAGATGGGACATAAAAATTAGACTCAGAGACATTGACAAGACTGTGCTGGCTTTCTTGTGGGGGGTGGGAGGAAAGGAAGAGGAGAGTAAGGGGATAGGGGGAGGGGAGGGGCACAAATAAAACCAGATAGAAGGTGACAGAAGACAATTTGACTTCGGGTGATGGGTATACATTATAATCAAATGTCAAAATAACCTGCAGATGTTTTCTCTGAACATATATACCCTGATATATCAATGTCTCCCTATTAAAATTAAAATTAATAATAATAAAAAAGGAATAGGCTAAGGAACATTTTAAACTGCTTTGAAATCTTCTCTCCAACAATTAATTTAATGTGTAATATTGATATGTTATTTTACTTTATGAATACCCATTTTATTTTTTAAATGGAGATATTAATACAAAAAATAATACTTTTTAAAACTAGTTCTATTAATGAATTGGATTTTTCTGGAACCCTACCTAAAATTATAATTCCTCATCAAAAATTAGTGTATCATTTGAAATATCTATTAATATTCTTACTCAAGGCTATTCATTTATGCCAAATGAAGACATGACTTTGGTAATGAGATCAATTCTATTACTTGTATACATCTTACATTGGCTTTCCCCCCAATTTTTAGAATGCTAGTGTTGACTTCCACAAATAACTTATTTCAGTTTCTTATTCTTATTTAATTATGATACTACTGCTTCAAAGGGAATTCTTGATGCAAAAGGTAAAAAGAATAAAATCAATCCTGCTTTAATTTAATGTGTTGGCAGTTCAGAGTCATATCTATGTTTACCATTTCCCCTCCCATTATTGTAATTCCTATAGAGAATTTATTTTAAAAACAGTAATATGGAGATATACATATATAGGAAAACTATGTTTGAACTCTATCTTTATGCTGGTTTACGTTATATTTTTTATAATCTATTTCACTATTTTTAAGATACAAATTGTATGTTACTTGTTTAGTTGTGGTGATGTGTGCACATCTTCAACCTTATTATAAAGAAATAGCAATACTGTCTCTGAAAAAATCATTCTTAGCTCCCACAGCTCCATATTATTATACCATTCTGTGTGCCTAAAAGTTTATCTCTAAGAAATGTTTTTATAAAGTTTGGTTTTCCATGTTTATGCTATTGTGAATCCCTTCCTCTCAAGTCTCAGGATTATAGATGGAGAAGACCTTATAACACTACTGTATAGTCAGTGCCTTATTAAAATAACATATTCACATGTCCCAGATTCTCATTTATTTGCAACTCTTTGCTTATTTTATTTATGTATTTGCTTATTTCCGCAAGTTAATTTAAAATATGTTTACTAGTATATTTTGAAAAATCCTAATAATTGAAACTACTACTGTGGAAATAGATATATTTTGTAATCTGAAATATGCACAGTACAGCTTTTGGAGGAAATGAGAATACTATCTTTTCTAGATAAAAAATAATACTCACATAAGTTAATGTCTGACTTACAGTATGATATAGCACCAGGTAGCTTTATATGTCACAGTAACAACCCTGGGTACAGTGTACCATGTTGCTATAAACTTTGAATTCTTTTATTGATAACCAGCAATGCAAGCATGATTATTTGGTTATAATTTAACATGAACAATGTTTCTGCAGGTATTTTAACAGTGGAAATTTTATTATTAGTCTAATCTAGGTTCATGGAAGGCAGGTAAATATGAAACAACCATGATATGTTACTTTGTAGTTCAGTGGCTAATATATTAAAAATATTTTCTCAGATGCAAATAACTTTCATATTTCTTATGCCAAAAGACATGTAAATATTTTCCAATATTGAATTTGGTGAATGCTATGTTTTACATGTAATTTTTTTCAACTGTTCGTTAAGTGTATCAATTTTAACAAGTTTAAATATTTATTCTTAAATTAAAGTATTTTATTAAAATAACTAAATTAATCAAAGAAAACATGATATTTTATTTGAATTATTGTTCAGTGACTGACAAGAGACAAAGCCACTTGGTTAAGATATTAAGGGAGGGACTCTGAAGTAATAGCAAGTCTTGTAATCTTGAAATAGGCCATATTAAAATCTGGACAAAGACCATTAAGGTAACGAAAACAACTGGATTAATGTGTTAAGAATGGGAACAAGTTTGATCTGGCAAAGGAAACAAAATGCATTCAGGTTTACTTTACATTACAGGAATGGACTTTTTATATTTGCCACTGTCACTCTACTTTCAGTTCTCCAGACTGCAGTTATTGTTTATGAACTTCATCAGATACTTTATTTGGCTGAAGAACTACAGTTTCTTCTTTTCAAATATATTGATAAAATAAATGTCGAGTGTTTTAACATAACCTGCAATGTCTAGTCACTCTCAATTCTGACTATCTGGCTATCATTTTTCATGAGCCTCTTCACTCAGCAAACTCCAACTATACTGACATGATGGTGAAGGTTAGAACATTAACATATGCATCAATTTATGGGTTAGCAGTCCTTAACATTTCTAAGTACAAAGAAGTATTGGTGAAGATGATAAAAAATGGTTATATTTGAGATATAATCAAAGTATCATATATACAAAAGTATCATATATACTTTGATTACATCTCAAATATAAACACTTTTTATCATCTTACTTTAGAGTTGCTACAGAAAAAGAAAAATAAAGGATGTGTCCAAGACATTTGGTTTGAGAAACTAGGTAAGAGGTACAGGTGAACAGGTGTGACCTGGGCAAAATGGAATCTAGTATTGCTCATGCAACTTCTCCCAATATGAATGTTTTTATTTGTTACCCAAAAGTCATTGATTTTGAAATATTTTCAGTTTTTTTTTACCTATAGTCTTTGTATGTAATCAGTATTATAAAACCTTTTGTTTTTATGTTCCCATTGATTTGAAAGTGAGAAAGAGAGAGAAGCATCAGCTCATTGTTTCACCTAGTTGTTCCATTTAGTCATGTACTCTGTTTGTTTCTCATATATGCCCTAATTAGAGGTCAAACCTGCAACTTTTGCTGGGCTAGTTAATGCTTTATCCACTGAGCACCTAGCCAGGGCTGATTGTAAGGTCTTAATAGTTCTTGTGTCTGCTCTCCATTCAGAGTCATATATTTCCTGAGCTCATGTTACCAGCTGTACATACACTGATTCCATTTTTAACGCTTTCCTTAAAAATTTCTTTCTAAAATACAAATCCAACAATGCCATGTTTTGCATAAATCTTTTGTAATTTTTACTACACTCCGTTTCAAATATAAATTTTGTAAAATGGGATCTGTATCATGAGTCCCAGAATGATCTAATTCTGACCATACCTACCATTTATCCTGAAGTTTAACAGGAATTTGTCATCTTCTGCTGTGGACCTTTTCTCATGGTTAAGTGATACCTTGTGTTTGTGGGAGGATAACACATAAACTGCTGGCTGCCAGGTGTGCCTGTCTGTGTGACCTTTCCACTGGTATGTCATCCTTAAAAAGACTTGGAAAAGTGAAAGGAAATTGGCAAAGGAAACGAAATGAATCCAGGTTTAGTTTACATTACAGAAATGGACTTTATATTTGCCCCTGTCACTCTATGTTCAGTTCTAAACCTGGATGTATTTTGTTTCCTTTGCCAAACTCTGGCAGGGAGTTTGAGATTAATCCATTAAATTTACCAGAGCAAAACCACAATGTGTAACATCAGTATATATCTTGCTATAAATTTCCGCACGCTTAACGCAAAGCTATAATAGTCAACAATTTAACAGAGAAATGTCTATTTACCAAAAATCTCTATTAATTAAACCTTATCAATAAGGTTCTCATTTCAGTGCTTTCAGTCACTGAAAAATACATATGTATAAATATGCACATGTATATATATACACATTTATATATGTGTGTGTATATATATATTTATACACACACATATATATATGTATATATATATATATGTGTGTGTGTGTGTGTGTTTTAAAATACATATACTTTGTCCTGGCCAGTAAGCTCAGTTGGTTAGAAAGTAATCCCAATGTGCCAAGGCTGCAGGTTTAACTCCCATTCAGGACACATACAAGAATCAACCAATGAATGCATAAACCAGTGTATCAACAAATTGATTTCTTTTCTCTCTCTCTTCCTTCTTCTCAATCAATAAAAAGTTTTTAATTAAAAAAAGAAATCTTTAAAAATAAATAAATAAAATAATATATATATTTAATTTTACCTTAGATATATTTTCTAATATGCAGATTGAGGCAAAAGTCAATTTAAAGTTGTATGTGAAACACAGACTTTATTCTTGAGCCATTATTTATTATCATATTACTTTTCACGTGAACAACTGTAAACCTACTTTTACAACATCCAGTGTGTGTGCATACCTTAGAGAATTCAGTTCATCTGTAGTAGAATTTCTGATTTATAGAAACTATGAGATGTTAAATGTGTGTTGTTTGGAAACACTAAATTTGTGATAATTTGTTATGCAGCATAGAAATTAATGCACTTAAGCATTAATGTGCCTGCAGCTTAAATACAAAACTTCAGTCCATTTGAACATTATAAAGTCAGCCAAAATTAAAAAAAAACAGCTTTCATCTTTAATAATCATTTAACATTTTATGGAGAGATAACAAGGAAATTAGTTTATTTCTATATTTCATGCATTATCTCTATTAAAATGAGCATCAAAGTAGACAAAGAAAAGAAAATATTCTTCTACCTCAATATATAGTCCATAAAAATTGTGGTTCTAAAGCAGCATTGTAAATCAGAATCATTCACGAACATTATTCAAAAGTTAGAGTAATAATTAAAGTTGGTTCACAACTGCTTAATAGTTGGGTGACTGAATGAGTATCTCTATGCTGTCACATCTTTAGACACACTGGGGAGAAAGCAAGTACGATTGGTGTCTTTCCTCAAATGGAAGTTGCCTACTTCAGGACTGTAAAAGTAAATCTGATGGATTTCCTTAATTAACAATACTACTTTAATGGCCTCTAGTTCTTGCAAGACAAAATGTGGTCTGACATTCATGGACATTCACAGTATGACTTCTCTTACCTTCTTAATATCTTGCCATGCCCTTGAGATATGTGTACTAAATATTCAGCTCTTTCAACAGGAAATGAAACAATACTATTTGGTCTATGATCTTCCTGTCCACTAGCCAGATTTTTCCTTCAAGCATAACTCCAACAGGTCAATATTAAGGGCACTCCTTTTATGCTGCAGTTATGCTACTGAATTCCTATTTCTTTTTTTCACCAAGAATGTTTTCCATTTGATATATTTTTTAGTTCAGAGTCAGTGTCTCATTCATCTGTATATAGCCTGTGCTTAGCAGATATATCTATCATCTATCTATCTATTATCTATCTATCTATCATCTATCTATCTATCTATCTATCTATCTATCTATCTATCTATCTATCATCTATCTATCATCTATTTATCTATCATCTATATATCAATAAATTATAACTTTTAACAGATAAATGTCTTATGAAAATACTCAGTGGTAGGCAGAATAATAATTCCCACCCATGAGGTCTCCCAAAAAGATATCTACCTTCTAATCATCACAATCTGTTAATTTGTTACCTTCTATGGTAAAAGGGAATGTTGCAAATGTGATTAAATTAAAGCTCTTGGGATGTATAGATTAGACTGATCCCACTGCTATCACATAAATTCTTAAAAGTGGAGAAACTTTTCAATCTGTGAATCAGAGATGTAATTGTGGAAGAATGGTTGAACAAATGCAATGTCACTGGCTTCAAAGATAAAGTTGATCATGATCCAAGAAAAAAATGTTTAAAACAATAAACATACTTAAAGACAAGAGTTTATTAAAGCAACAATGCTACTGAAGAGAAACAGAGGTGGGATAAATTTTATTTTTTATTAATTATTTACAAAAAACATCAATAGTACAAGCTTTAAAGCATGATTTAGTCTAAATATGCTTTGGTTCAATCTTAAAAAAAAATTGAGAAATTGAAAACAACTAAATGCCACAATGCACTATGCATTGCCGTTTTTTGATCTTTAAGGCCCAAGTGCTTTGAAAACAACATTGCCCATTAGAACAAATAATGAGACATTTCATTTTAAATTTCTTGTAACTGCATTAAAAAGTTTTAAAAAGTGAAATTAAAGCTAATAACATATTTAATTTAATATATTCAAATAGTATTATTTAGTGTGTGGTCAACATTAAAAATTATTACTGTATTTTACCTTTTCTTTATAATATGTCTATAAAATATGTTGTGCAGATTATATTTTGGACGAGCCACATTTCAAGGACCTAATAACCACATATGGTTAATGGTTATCATGTTTGAAAAAAGAAAAATAACATTTTAAAATTAATGTTTTTACCATACTTGAAAATAAATAAATAAATAATTGTCCAGTGTAAAAGTTTAGCCACTGATTTCTCAGAAACCGACTTGATGTAATCTCAGCCACGGTCTATGGTAGAGATACAAGCAGTTGTGAGCATTAAGTTTTCTTCAGAGCTTCACAGTTTCACCTAGTCATTCACATTTGTTGTTTGTACAATATTTTCACCATTACTTTCACATGAATAGATACATTTGTAGCTTCTTTCAAAATAATTAAATACATGTTTAGTTATTTTTTATGTGTCTATTCCTCAGTCATTCATGGATTCTTTTGCACCTAGTATCATACTAATCCTCAGTACTTTCTTGTTTTACCTATCAAGTCCCAGCAGAAAAAGAATTTTTTAATTTGTACTATAACATTAGAAGTAGCATCCAAGACCAAACACACAGGGTATTTGCCCAAGAAAAAAATGTGTAATTAGTTTTTTTTCTAGGTACTTAAATAACACTAAATACTATAACTGGTCATAAAATCTCAAAATTTATGTCAATCAAACACATATATCCTTAAGAAACAATAGTGGTAGATGTATCATGAATATAGCTGTATGTGTTATATTTTAAAGGAAAACTAATTAAAATTATGTCACTAACCATCTAATATTATTTGTTCTCTCATCAAAAAGGATAAAATTCAGAACAAGATATAGAAAAAGCTGTGTGTTTTTTTATATATATTGGACGTTGGAAAAAAAGAGTAGCAACCCATAAAATATGGAAAACAACAAGAAGAGCACTGAAGTTGTCATAAATTACTGCCTTGATCAGGTCTTGGATCACAGCCATGAAACCCGTGTACATACAGATTAGTGATTCCAACACTTGGTGAGATGCCAAACGTCACTGTCTTGAAATTCTTAATAATATTTGAATGGAGTCTTCTGCATCTTCCTTTGACTGTGGGTCTGCAAATTATGTAACCGATTCAGGCTTTGAGACTTTCTAAATCACCATACAGAGTGGTGAATTCTGGGCGGAATTTAATGGATTTCTTGAGTTGAAAATATACAACTGGTAGTGCAGGGAGAAAGAGGTCAATAAAATTGAAAAGAGCTTTTTTAGGAGCAAGATGGCGACGGAGTAGGCGGACGTACCAACTTCCAACTCCCAGAACCAAAGTGGATTACAACTCAATTTTAAGAACCATCACCTGGATAAACCAACTTTGAACAAAACTAAGTGGACTCTTCAACCAAGGAACACAGAAGAAGCCACAGTGAGACTGGTAGGAATAGCGAAAACGCGAAGAGGGCTGCCCAGCTCCCCGGAGCAAATGGCAGCCCAGAGAGACCCGTGTGGCGGGAGGAAAGTTTGGAGGAGAGGGAGGGACCTGGGTCCCAGGAACCAAGCCCCAGCCTGTAGTCCCAGAGCCTAGAAGAGGCGTTTGGACAGTTTTGAGCTGTGAAACAAGTGAGAGAGCTCCCAGGCCTACAGTGTGGAGTATTAGGTCCCTTCCTACTCTGCTAAGGGCTGCTTAAGGTTTTGGGGCGGCAGGACGCTGAAAGGCGGTTCTGTCGGGGTGGGCGGAGGCCAACCCGGTGGGAGATCGGTCTAGCCCAGAGGGTCGGAGGGGACACGCAAGAGAGGTCCGGAAGCTGCGGGCCCGCCTTTAGTCCCTCTTACGGGGACAAAGCGGGATGCCAGGAACGGGCAGGCCCTGCGCAGGCCGGCCCTGACCGCAGGGACCGGGCTAGGACCAGGGACGGGCAGGGGCTCGCGGCTGAGCTGACGCTACCAGCCCCCCCCCCCCGCGAGCCGGAGAAACCGCGGTTGGCCAGTATACGTGCACGAGCGGGCTCCGAGTGCGGGAACGGTCTAGACCCCGAGACAAGTGGAGGCTCGCAGCTGAGCTCACGCTACTATCCCCATCTGGCCAGAGAAACCGCGGATAGCATTCATACGTGCACGAGCGGGCGCCGAACACGAGGGCAGAGTAGAGTCCGGGATGAGCGGAAGTACGCAGCTGAGCGGAAGCCAGCAAACACGCCCGCCCCAAAAAACATTGGTTTCCGACCCTGCGCAAAGGGCCCTGGCCTCGAGGGCGGGGCTAAAGCTCCGGACGGGCAAAAGCTTACAGCTGAGAGCACGTCAAAAGCCCCGCCTAACCCACGGAACTGTAGCGAGCAGGCTCCGACTGTTGGTTCTGGGCAGAAGTCCGGAAATAGGCTGGGTCCGCAACTGAGGAAAGGTGCTCACCTCTACCCTTGGTGCTAACCTTGTGGCTTCAGTGACAGCCCCTCCCACGGAGGAGAGGCAGAAATCACAGCAAAAGCCACAGTGGGCCGGCGCTGGCAACGCTCATACCCAACCACCCTAGGCACCGGCGGAGGGGGTGGGAGGCCAACAGATAGACCACACCTAGAGAACACAAAGGCAACACCTACTGGACTCCAGTGGCCACAACTTGCTTATACACAGAAAAAAATGGGCAGGCAGAGGAATGAAAACCAAATGAATCAAGAGAAATCCCCAGAGAAGGACCTGAATGAACCAGATATAACCAAATTACCAGAAGCAGAATTTAGAATAATGATAGTTAGGATGTTCAAAGAAATTAGAGCAACAATGGATAGTCATTATGAACACCTAAATAAAGAGATAACAAGTATAAAAAATGAAATTGAAATAATAAAAAAGAATCAGACAGAAATGACAAATACAGTATCAGAACTGAAGACCACAATGGAAGGAATTAAAAGCAGGATGGATGACGCTGAGGATCGAATCAGCGAGTTAGAAGACACAATAAACAAAGGCACAGAAGCAGAGAAGAAAAAGGAAAAGAGACTTAAAAATGTGAGGAAACTCTAAGGGAGCTTTGTGACAACGTGAAGAGAAACAACATTCGCATCATAGGGGTGCCTGAAGAAGAGGAGAGAGGACAGGAAATGGAAACTTTGTTCAATCAAATCATAACAGAAAACTTTCCTCAATTAAGGCTGGGAAACACTCCACACATTCAAGAAGCACACAGAACTCCATTAAAGAGAAACCCAAAAAGATCTACACCAAGACACATCATAGTTAAGATACCAAAGCTAATGGATAAAGAAAAAATTTTAAAAGCTGCTAGAGAAAAAAAGGCTATCACCTACAAAGGAGCCCCCATAAGGATGACATCGGACTTCTCAACAGAAACACTTGAGGCCAGAAGGGAATGGCAAGAAATAATCAAAGTAATGCAGAACAAGAAACTACAACCAAGACTACTTTATCCAGCAAGGAGAAATAAAGAGCTTCCCAGAAAAAGAAAGCCTCAAGAAATTCATAAAAACCAAACCAATTCTGCAAGAGATACTAAGGGGCCTCTTGTGAACAGTTTAAAGGGAGGAATGAATAAAGCAAAAGAAAAATACAGCTTTAAAGAATAAAATGGCAAAATAAACCTACATATCAATAATAACCTTAAATGTAAATAGATTAAATGATCCAATCAAAAGACATAGGGTAGCTGCATGGATAAAAAAACAGGACCCATACATATGTTGTCTACAAGAGACACACCTTAAAACCAAAGATGTACATAGACTGAAGGTAAAAGGATGGAAAAAAATATTTCATGCAAATGGAAATGAAAAAAAAGCAGGGGTAACAATACTTATATCAGACAAAATGGACTTTAAAACAAAGGCTGTAGTAAGAGATAAAGGAGGACACTACATAATGATAAAGAGAACAATTCAACAGGAAGATATAACTATTGTAAATATCTATGCACCAAATATAGGAGCCCCGACATAAATAAAGCAGACTTTGATGGATATAAAGGGCGAGATTAACAGCAATACTATCATAGTAGGGGATTTCAATACCCCTCTAACAACACTGGATAGATCCTCAAGAAAGAAAATTAATAAAGAAACAGCAGACTTAAAGAATACACTAGATCAACTTGATTTAATAGATATCTTCAGAAATTTTCACCCTAAAGCTGTAGAATATACATTCTTCTCAAGCGCTCATGGTACGTTTTCTAGGGTAGACCACATGTTAGGACATAAAAATGGTCTCAATAAATATAAGAAGATTGAAATCACATCAAGCATTTTCTCTGATCACAATGCCATGAAACTAGAAATTAACCACAAAGGAAAAACTGAAAAATACTCAAACACTTGGAAACTAAATAGCATGTTATTAAATAATGAATGGATTAACAATGAGATCAAAGAAGAAATAAAAAAGTTTCTAGAAACAAATGATAATGAGCATACATCAACTCAAAATTTATGGGACACAGTAAAAGTAGTTCTGAGAGGGAAGTTTATTGCACTACAGGCATAAGAAGCTAGATAAAGCTCAAATAAGCAACCTAACCCTGCATCTAAAAGAACTAGAAAAACAACAACAAATAAAACCCAAGACAAGTAGTAGAAAGGAAATAATAAAGGTCAGAGCAGAAATAAATGACATAGAGGCTAAGGAAACAATACAGAGGATCAATGAAACAAGAAGCTGGTTCTTTGAAAAGGTAAACAAGATTGATGAACCTTTAACTAGACTCACCAAGAAAAAAAGGGAGAGGACTCAAATAAATAAAATTAGAAAGGACAGTGGAGAAATAACAACTGACACAACAGAAATACAAAGCATTGTAAGAAAATACTATGAAGAACTATATGCCAAAAAATTAGACAATCTTGGTGAAATGGACAAATTTCTTGAATCATATAACCTTCCAAAAATCAATCTGGAAGAATCAGAACACCTAAACAGACCAATTAGAGCAAATGAGATCGAAACAGTTATCAAAAAACTCCCAAAAAAGAAAAGTCCTGGGCCTGATGGCTTCACAAGTGAATTCTATCAAAAATTCAAAGAAGAACTAACTTCTATTCTCCTCAAGCTATTTCAAAAAATTCAAGAGGAAGGAAGACTTCCAAACTTCTTTTATGAGGCGAGCATAATTCTGATCCCAAAACCGGGCAAAGACAACACAAAGAAAGAAAATTACAGGCCTATATCCCTGATGAATTTAGACGCTAAAATTCTCAACAAAATATTAGCCAACCGGATCCAGCAATATATGAAAAAAATCATACACCATGATCAAGTGGAATTTATTCTGGAGAGGCAAGGCTGGTTCAATATTCGCAAATCAATCAATGTGATTCACCACATAAACAAAAGGAAGGACAAAAATCACATGATAATTTCAATAGATGCAGAAAAGGCATTTGATAAAATCCAGCACCCATTCATGCTCAAAACTCTCAGTAAATTGGGAATACAGGGATCATTCCTTAACATGATAAAGGCCATCTACGATAAACCGACAGCAAACATCATACTAAATGGACAAAGATTAAAAGCAATCCCCTTAAGATCAGGAACCAGGCAGGGTTGCCCATTTTCACCACTCTTATTCAACATAGTTCTGGAAGTCCTAGCTCTAGCAATCAGACAAGAAGAAGAAATAAAAGGCATCCAAATTGGAAAAGAAGAAGTAAAACTGTCATTATTTGCAGATGATATGATATTGTATATTGAAAACCCTAAAGTCTCAGTCAAAAAACTACTGGACCTTATAAATGATTTCAGCAAGGTGGCAGGATATAAAATTAATACTCAGAAATCAGAGGCATTTCTATATACCAACAATGAACTGTCTGCAAAAGAAATTAAGGAAATAATCCCCTTCACTATTGCAGCCAAAAAAATAAAGTACCTAGGAGTAAATTTAACCAAGGAGGTTAAGGACTTGTACTCGGAAAATTATAGAACATTGATAAAAGAAATCAAGGAAGATACAAACAAGTGGAAGCATATACCGTGCTCATGGCTAGGAAGAATAAACATCATTAAAATGTCTATATTACCTAAAGCAATTTATAAATTCAATGCAATACCAATTAAAATACCAATGACACACTTCAAAGATATAGAACACATATTCCAAAAATTTATATGGAACCAAAAAAGAACACAAATAGCCTCAGCAATCTTAAAAAGAAAAAATAAAGCAGGAGGTATCACTCTTCTTGATATCAAGGTTTACTATAAGGCCATTATACTCAAGACAGCCTGGTACTGGCATAAGAACAGGCACATAGATCAATGGAACAGAACAGATAACCCAGAAATAAACCCACAGCTTTATGGACAACTGATATTTGACAAAGGAGGAAAGAACATACAATGGAGTAAAGACAGCCTCTTTAACAAATGGTGTTAAGAAAATTGGACATCTACCTGCAAAAAAGTGAAACTAGACCATCAACTTACACCATTCACAAAACCAAACTCAAAATGGACAAAAGACTTAAATGTAAGCCTTGAAACCATAAGCATCTTAGAAGAAAACATAAGCAGTAAGCTCTCCGATATCTGTAGCAGCGGTATATTTGCCGATTTATCTCCATGGGCAACTGAAATAAAAGGCAAGATAAACAAATGGGACTATATCAAACTAAAAATTTTTTGCACAGCTAAAGACAATAGGAACAGAATAAAAAGACAAACCACACAATGGGAGAACATATTCGACAGCACATCTGATAAGGGGTTAATAACTAAAATTTATAAAGAACTTATAAAACGCAACACCAGGAAGACAAACAACCCAATCAAAAAATGGGCAAAAGAAATGAATAGAAATTTCTCCAAAGAGGACATACAGATGGCCAATAGGCATATGAAAAAATGCTCAACATCACTAATCATTAGAGAAATGCAAATTAAAACCACAATGAGATATCACCTCACACCAGTCAGAATGGCACTTATCAGCAAAACAACACAGAATAAGTGCTGGTGAGGATGTGGAGAAAAGGGAACCCTTCTGCACTGCTGGTGGGAATGCAGACTGGTGCAGCCACTGTGGAAAACAGTTTGAAGATTCCTCAGAAAATTAAAAATCGAACTGCCTTTTGACCCAGCTATCTCACTTTTAGGAATATACCCTAAGAACACCATAGCACTGTTTGAAAAGAAGATGCCCCCATGTTCGTGGCAGCATTGTTCACAACAGCGAAGATCTGGAACCAGCCCAATGTCCGTCAGAAGACGAGTGGATTAAAAAGCCCTGGTACATATATACTATGGAATACTACTCAGCCATAAGAAACGATGACATCGGATCATTTATAACAAAATGGATGTACCTTGATAACATTATACAGAGTGAAATAAGTAAATCAGAAAAAAAGAAAAACTGAGAACAGCATGATTACATACATAGGTGGGACATGAAAGTGAGGGTATGAGACATGGACAAGAGAGTGGTGGTTATGGGATGGGAGGAGGGAGGGAAGAGTGGGATAGGGAGTAGGGGAGGGACACAAGGAAAACCAGATTGAAGGTGACAGATGACAATTTGACTTTTGGTGATGGGTATGCAACACAATTGAATGATAAGATAACCTGGAGATGTTTTCATTGTACATATGTACCCTGATTTATTGGTGTCACCCCATTAGAATTAATAATAATAAAATATATATTAAAAAAAATTGAAAAGACATGAGTACCAGAGAAGAGAAATATTCACATATAGAGAACTCCAGAAAACTGTAGTTAGTCTCTTTTATGTATTTAGCAGACTGACAGGTGACAAAACTGAATTGACACATGCTACAATCATTAAACAAGAACATTAAATACTGTTATAACTGTATTTTAGACATTCAAGCCAGTAGAGGAAAGAATGGACATTTTCAGAGACACGCAAAGTATAAAGGAAGCACAAATCAAACTAAATGGGCTAAAAACTACAATACTGAAGATAAAAATACAGTGGATGGAATTATCAATAGGTAGACATTGCAGAAGAAAATATTAGTGAATTGAAGACAAAAGAAGGAAAACTTTCTAAAATTAAATACCATACTGAGACAAAAATTAGTATTATAAGAAACAGAGATGTTTGATAACTCCTAGGGATGAAATATTCATGCATTAAAATTCATTAAGGAAAAGGAAAAGTAGAAAAAATACTCAATTGTTTCTCACAATGCAAGTAAAAGCTTTACAGGGAAGTAATACATGTTAGTTGTATTGACAACACTTGGCCAGGACTAGTCATATGGTCCCATAGTGGATCAGTAAAGGTATTATGTTTCAAAAATACTGTCAACATTTAGTAAACAAAATAATGACTAGCACAAGAGACATTCTTTTTACTGTGTATTAAGTTTAAATAAAATTTTCATAATGCATTAAATTAGAGTAAAACTAGCTGTTATAATAAATATATCATACAATTTCTGTAACTTAACATGATCAGATCTATTGATCTATCATATAAAATCGATTGTGGGTGTTGCTTTTACTTAAATTATTTTTGTTTGTTTGTTTGTGTTTTTTTAACTTGGAAATTCAGGGAATTTAAGCTACTTTCTTCTTATACTTCTGGTTTTTCATTGGGCCTTGAATTATTCTTCATTTAGGCTTAGAGGAAAAGAGAGTGGAAAGGCATTCATTCTTCCTAATTCATTTGGTCTGAAAATAACACACTGCATTTCCAGCTATTTTCTACTGGACATGGCCCCAACATATTGCAAGGGAACAAAGAAGTGTAGTTTTCACATGACAATTTTGTAGGGATAGCACATTTTTTGTTAGAAAGCTATCTTTTAGAAAATCAGAAACTAAAGAAATTATTTCTTGAAAGACACCCAGATACAATAATATGCTTCCAACTAAAAGAAAAGATTAGATAACCACAATACAAAAAGTTTAGAAATGGAGCTGAAAAACCTTAATAATTGTCTTCTTATGTCTATTTCTCTTTTCTATTTTTCTTTCTTTGGCACAATTTTCTGCTCTGACTTTAGACCATCAGTTCCACTTGGCAGGGACATGGTCTTACAATATGCAAGTCTTAAAATTTGATAGCTCTGCACACCACAAAATGAGTTACTCATGCTTATTTTTATTCCAAATGACTAAGTCTTGGGGAACAGCTATAATTGGTCCATTAAGGTCAGGTAATTAATGCTACATCATGCAATTTGTCCAAAAGAACAAAATACAGAAGAATATGAAAGCTCTTTTATGAACTATTTACTGTTTTTTTTTAACTATAGTCCTTAAAAAGTGGGGAGAGGACATGAACAGACACTTCTCCCAGGAAGAAATACAAATGGCCAACAGATATATAAAATAATGCTCATCTTCACTAACTATTAGAGAAATACAAATCAAAACTACAACGAGACACCAACTCACACCTGTTAGATTAACTATCAACAAAAAAGGTAATAACAAGTGTTAGAGAGGCTGTGGAGAAAAAGGAATCCTCGTCCACTGTTGGTGGAAATGTAAACTAGTAAAACTATTATGGAAGAAAATATGGTGGTTGCCGCAAACCAGCATGGCTAGTAATTCCAGGTCCTGAGTACGAACGGCGCGAAATTAAGAAAATAGACTTAAAGAAAAATAGGATGTGATCAGGAGGCTTCTGAAAGTTGATGGCAAGAACAGAGCACACTCTCCACCCCTAACCCTGCTTTATTTATAAGGCAGAATCATTAGCAAATCAATGATATCTCTGATCATATTTCTAAGGCAACCCAAAAATTCTACCAAGTGCAGAAAACCCCCACCATACATAACATCTTAACTTCACAAAACAAAGAATAAAAAGAAATCATCCTTAAGTCTTTCGAGGGAGATGGTAGATAGGAAAAGACATGGGGGATAGGAAGAGTATAAACAATCCAACACCACAGCTAATATGGAGGTGTGGAAAAAAACAGCCTTTAGCAACTTCACTAAACAAGGGAGGTGGGGGATTGGGCAGACTGTCAGCTTATGGCCAGTTCCCCACACTTCTGTCCCCCAAAAATCTAAACTGCAAAGATCCTGTTGGTTTGTGGTCCTCAACAGGTGGTTCCTCAAAAAATTAAGAATAGAACTATCATATTACCCAGCAATCCCTCTACTGGGTATATACTCACAAAACTTGAAACATGGGTACATAAAAACACATGTACCCCCATGTTCATCGCAACATTGTTCACGGTGGCCAAGACATGGAAATAGCCAAAATGTCCTTCAATAGAGGATCGGGTAAAGAAGTGTGGTACATATATACTATGGAATACTACTGAGTCATAAGAAATGATGACACAGTATCATTTACGACAACATAGATGTACCTTGATAACATTATACTGAGTGAAATAAGTAAATCAGAGAAAGCTAAAAACTTTATGATTCCATACATAGGTGGGACACAAAATTGAGACTCATGGACATAGACAAGGGTGCAGTGGTTACCAGAGGGAAGGGAATGGTGAAGAGGGAGGGGGATGGAGGAAAGAAGAAGGGCTTAAAGAGAGACAAAATATAGGGTGACAGAGATGCTTTGACTTTGGGTAATGGGTATACAACATAATTGACTGTCCAAATGATGTGGAGATGTTTTCTCTAAATCTATGTACTCTGATTGACCAATGTCACCCTGTTAAATTTAATTGTCTAAATTAATTAATTAATTTAAAAAAAAAGTGTTTCCAGAAGGAAGAAAAGAGTTCTTGGTCAGAGCAAGTAATAACAAACAAGTACTTTCCTTTGTCTTCCTTTTAAATGATTTCTCCCACTAACAAATGTCTAATCTGTACCAGTGCTCCCCTACACACACACTGCCAAACATTCCTGCTGATGCAGTTTCATAGTCGAGAAAGTTCTTTTTTCAAGCTCTCTAGCCCAATTTTCTCATTTCCTCTGTCACTGCAGATGGCCTAGTCAGCCCTCACGAGAAAGAATTAGGCTATTGGCCATGAACATTTCAGCTTCCCGCTATTTTAGCAGACACTGTATTTATATCTAACTCGTTTCCTTTAGTTTCAGAAATTTAGGCATATCTTCTTACACTTGAAATTTAGTTTCTCTACCTATGCTCTTTAAAATCTCTCATTGCCTCTAGGCTATTCAGTCTATTGTCCTAATTTCTTTTCTTACATTTTCAAATTCTTTTTCTCTGTTGCTTTTACCACAGGTTTATCTGCCTTATATATTGCTTTCTTAGCTAAGAAATAGCATTTTTTTTTTCTCTAATAATAGTGGGTAGCCAGTTGTGCTACATGTTGGGCTCATCTGGAGATTATTGCTTCTACCAAAAGCTTCTGAATTCATTGTAAAGATTGTGGCCTGTAATTCAGGATTTTTAAAAGATTATCCCCAAATGATTCTAATATGCAAAAGTTTGAGAACCACTGATATACAATTTCTTAGCCAGAACTTGATTCTTACTTCCTTAGTCTCTAAATATACCTGTCAAATGCAATTAATAAAAAATTGCATTAATTTCATTTTATTATCTATCCTTTACACTTATCTCCTCAGTATACACAAATTACCATCACTTTATTTGAGGAACTAATTTTCCCCCAGATTATTTACTTAATAAACTTAATTTTACTAAGTTTGATCAGCTTACTGGTCAGTAAATCCTCCAAATTGTCATCTGGCTATACTTTATAAGTCACAAAGCAGATAATATTTCACTCTTGCTCAAAAAATAATTTTGATATTGATTATTATGTTCAACATAAGGTCCTAATGCTTTAGTTGTTTTATAAAACTATTCTTAATCTGGCACATGCCTTCCTCTTTAGTCACTTTCTAAAGTTCTTTCTCTCTATCCCATCCTTTAACAACCTGAGCCTTATGCTCTTAGTTAAACCTACTTGGATTTCAACATTTAGCTAAAACATTAACTCCTTTACTCTACTCAACTTTTCTACATGTCAACTTTTTAATTTCCCACTGCATACTCCATAAAAGGTAGAATTGTTATTCTCTGCACTTACGCCATGAAAAAAACTTGTCTTTTTAGCATAAGACCCATAAGTGTTGTATTATCTGCTTATAGCTTTAGTCTCATTGTCTAGATTTTAAGCCCCTTAAAGCCATGGATCACATATTACTACTGTATTGCATTTGTGTCCATAGAAATGGTCATAACTGGATGAACACATACAATGCCTTTCAAAAACTAATTCTATTTTAATAAGAGAAACTACAATAGTGGAAAGTAATGAACTTTCTGCCAATGAATTTTCAGACTTGAAGATATATTTTGTCAACAATATCCTCAAATGTGATGATAGTTTGCCTTTAAGTATAAATAGAACGTATACTGTACTCAAAAAGGGGCATTTATAATCTTATTTTTATTTAATTAATTGTGTTTACATAGATTCTAGGGTAACTCAAACTGCATGGCCCCTTCCCCATATTCCTCTCCACATCTCTCTTGCCCTGACCCCTTCCCTTCAGGTTTATCCCATTCTATACTCCCCTTTCCCTCTGTCTTCTTTTCCTCTGGTCCCTTTGATCCGTCCTCTGTCTCAATACCTATCCTCAGTTCTCAATGTTTTTTGGATTCCTCAAATGAGTGAGGTCATAAAATATTTTTTTTTCTGCCTGGCTTATCTCACTCAACATAATAGTTTCCAGGTCCCTCCATATTGTTGCAAAAAATAATATTTCCTTCTTTTTCATGGCTCCAAAGTATTCCATTGTATATATGTACCGCTGCTTTTTAATCCACTTGTCCATTGATGGACACTTGGGCTGTATCTATCTCTTCGCTATTGTGAACAATTCTGCTATAAACATGGGGGCGCATTTCTTTTTTTCAGTCGGTGATATGGTGGTATCCTTGGGATATATTCCTATAAGTGGGATAGCTGGGTCAAAGGGCAGTTCCATTTCTACGTTTTTGAGAAATCTTCATACTGTTTTCCACAGTGGCTACACCAGTCTGCATTCCCACCAGCAGTGCAGGAGGGTTCCCCTTTCTCCACATCCTCACCAGCACCTATAATGTGTTGTTTTGTTAATGAACGCCATTCTGACTGGTGTGAGGTGGTATCTCATTGTGGTTTTAAATTGCATTTCTCTAATGAAATAGTTATGTTGAGCATTTTTTCATATGCATATTGGCCATCTGTATGTCATCTTTGAAGAAGTGTCTATTCATTTTCTTGTGCCCATTTTTTGATTGGATTTTTTGTCTTTCTGCTGTTGAGTTTTACAAGTTCCTTATAATTTTTGGTTATTAACCCTTTATCAGATGTGTTGTCGAATATGTTCTCCCATTGTGTGGTTTGTCTTTTTATTCTGTTCTTATTGTCTTTAGCACTGCAAAAGCTTTTTAGTTTGATATAGTCCCATTTGTTTATCTTGTCTTTTATTTCATTTGCCAGTGGAGATAAATCAGCAAATATATTACTTCGATAGATGTAGAAGAGTTTACTGCCTATGTTTCCTTGTATAATGGTTATGGTTTCACAGATTACACTTAAGTCCTTTATCCATTTTGAGTTTATTTTTGTGCATGGTGTAAGTTGGTGGTCTAATTTCATTTTTTTGCAGGTAGTTGTCCAGTTTTCCCAACACCATTTGTTAAAGAGATTGTCTTTACTCCACTGTATGCTCTTACCTCCTTAGTCAAATATCAGTTGTCCATAAAGGTGTGGAATTATTTCTGGGTTCTCTGTTCTGTTCCATTGATCTATATGCCTGTTCTTATGCCAGTACCAAGCCGTTTTGAGTACAATGGCCTTGTAGTATAACTTGATATCAGGAAGTGTGATACCTCCCACTTTATTCTTCTTTTTTAAGATTGCTGAGATTATTCATGTTCTTTTTTGTTTCCATATAAATTTTTGAAATATGTGTTCTATATCTTTGAAGTATGTCAGTGGTATTTTAATTGGTATTGCATTGAATTTATAAATTTCTTTCAGTAATTTCGGTATTTTAATGATGTTTATTCTTCCTAACCATGAGCATGGTATATGCTTCCACTTTTTTGTATCTTCCTTGATTTCTTTTATCAATGTTTTATAATTTTGTGAGTACAAGTCTTTAATCTCCTTAGTTAAATTTACTCCTAGATACTTTATTTTTTGTTGTTGTTGCAATAGTGAAAGGGATTGTTTATTTTAATTTCTTTTTCTGACATTTCATTGTTCATGTATAGAAATGACTCTGATTTCTGTGTGTTAATTTTATATCCTGCCACCTTCCTGAATTTGTTTTTTTAGGTCCAGTAGTTTTTTGACTTAGCATTTAGGGTTTTCTATATACAGTATCATATCATCTGCAAATAATGATAGTTTTACTTCCTCTTTATCAATTTGGATGCCTTTTATTTCTTCTTCTTGTCTGATTGCTGTGGCTAGGACTTCCAGAACTATGTTTAATAAGAGTGGTGATAGGGGATACCTTGCCTTGTTCCTCATTTTAGGAAAATTGCTTTTAATTTTTCTCCATTTATTATGATGTTGGCTGAGGGTTTGTCATAAATGGCCTTTATTATGTTGAGGTATGTTCCCTGTATTCCCACTTTGCTAAGATATTGATCAAAGATGGGTGCTGGATTTGTTCAAATGCTTTCTCTGCATCTATTGAAATTATCATGTGGTGTTTCTCCTTTCTTTTGTTTATGTGGTGAATCACAATCATTGATTTACGAATGTTGTACCATCCTTGCCTCCCCAGAATAAATTCCACTTGATCATGTATGATTTTTTTCATGTGTTTCTGGATTATAAATGGCCCGGTTTGCTAATATTTTGTTGAGGATTTTAGCATCTAAATTCATCAGGGATATTGGCCGGTAATTCTATCTTTGTGTTGTCTTTGCCTAGTTTTGGAATCAGAAATATGCTCGCCTCATAAAAGAAACTTGGTAGTTTTTCTACCTCTTAAATTTTTAAAATAGCTTGAGAATGATAAGAGTTAGTTCTTTGAATATTTGGTAGAATCCACCAGTGAATCCATCTGGCCCAGGGGTTTTTTTGGTGGGGGGAGCTTTTTAATAATTGTTTCAATCTCTTTAGCTGTAATTGGTCTGTTTAGGTTTTCTGATACTTCCAGATTGATTTTTGGAAGATTGTTTGTTTCAAGAAATTAGTTCATTTCATATAGGTTGTCTAGTTTTTTTGGCATACAATTATTCATAGTATTTTCTTACAATATTTTGTATTTCTTTTGTGTCAGTGGTTATTTCTCCACACTCCTTTATAATTTTATTTATTTGAGTACTCTCTCTTTTTTTCTTGGTGAGTCTCATTAAAGGTTCATCAATCTTGTTTACCCTTTAAAAGAACCAGATCTTGGTTTCATTGACCCTCTGTATTGTTTCCTTAGCTTCTATGTCATTTGTTTCCGCTATGATCTTTATTTTTTTCTTCCTTCTACTACCTCTGGGTCTTACTTGCTGTTCTTTTTCAAGTTCTTTTAGATGAAGGGTTAGGTTGTTTATTTGAGCTTTTTCAAGCTTCTTAAGGAATGCCTGTAATGCTATGAACTTCCCTCCCAGGACTGCTTTAACTGTGTCCCATAAATTTTGAGTTGTTGTATGTTCATTATTATTCATTTCTAAGAATATTTTTATTTCTTCTTTTATTTCATTGTTAATCCACTCATTATTTAATAACATGCTATTTAGTTTCCATGTGTTTGAGTATTTTTCAGTTTTTCTGTTATAGTTCATTTCTAGTTTAATGCCATTGTGATCAGAGAAAATGATTGATATGATTTCAATCTTCTTAAATTTGTTGAGACTGCTTTTGTGTCCTAACATGTGATCAATCCTAGAGAACGTACTATGAGCACTTTAAAACAATGTATATTTTGGTGATTTAGGGTGAAAGGTTCTGAATATATCTCTTAAATCCAGTTGATCTAGTGTGTCCTTTAAATTTGCTGTTTCTTTGTTAATTTTATTTCTTGAAAATATATCTAGTGATGTAAGTGGTGTATTGAAATCTTCCACTATTATAGTATTGCTATTGATCTTGCCCTTTATATCCATCAAAGTCTGCTTTATATATTTATGAGCTCCTATATTAGGTGCGTAGATATTTATGATTGTTAGATCTTCATGTTGGATTGCTCCCCTTACTATTATATAGTGACCTTTTTTATCTCTTACTATAGCCTTGGTTTTAAAGTCCATTTTGTCTGATATAAGTATTGCTACCCCGGCTTTTTTTTTTATTTCCATTTGCATGAAATATTTTTTTTCCATCCTTTTACCTTCAGTCTATGTGCATCTTTTGTTTTAAGGTGTGTTTCTTGTAGAAAGCATATGTATGGGTCCTGTTTTTTTATCAATGCAACTACCCTATGTCTTTAGATTGGATCATTTAATCCACTTACATTTAAGGTTATTATCGATATGTAGTTGTTTATTGCCATTTTATATTTTAAAGGTTAATCCTCTTTTGCTATATTCTTTATTTACTTTTATCTCTTTAAAACAGACCCCTTAAAATTTCCTGCAGCATTGGTTTTGTTGTAATGAATTTCTTGAGTTTTCTTTTGTCTGAGAAGCTTTTTATTTCTTCTTCAATTTTAAATGATAGCCTTGTTGGGATAAAGTAGTCTTGGTTGTAAGCTCTTGTTCTGCATTACTTTGAATATTTCTTGCCATTCCCTTCTAGCCTCATATGTTTCTGTTGAGAAGTCAGATGTCATTCTTATGAGTACTCCTTCGTAGGTGATAGCCTTTTTTTCTCTAGCAGCTTTTAATATTTTCTCTTTATCACATAGCTTTGGTATTTTAATTATGATGAGTCTTGGTGTAGGCTTCTTTGGGTTTCTCTTTAATGAATATCTCTGTGCTTCTTGAACTTGTGAAACCCTTCCTTGCATCAATTTAGGGGAGTTTTCAGCTATGATTTGATTGAATAATGTTTCTATCCCTTGTTCTTTCTCTTCTTCTTCAGGAACCCTTATTATTTCTCTTCATGTAGTCACAGAGTTCTCTTAGAGTTTCCTCTGACTTTTTTAGTCTCTTTTTTTTTTCTCTGCTTCCATGCCTTTATTCATCTTGTCTTCCAACTCACTGATTCAATCCTCAGCTTCATCCATCCTACTTTTAAATCCTTCCATTGTGGTCTTCATTTCTTTTATTGTATTTGTCATCTCTGACTGATTCTTTTTTAATATTTCAATGTCCTTTTTTATACTTTCTATCTCTTTATTTAGGTGTTTATAATGACCATCCATTGTTGTTCTAAGATCCCTAAGCACCCTAACAATCATTATTCTAAACAGTGAATCTGGAAGTTTGGTTATTTTCATATCGCTCAGTTCATTTCCTGGAGGAATCTCTTTTGGTTTCATTTGGATTGAACTTTTCTGTCTTCTCATTATGTCTGTGTGTTTGGGTGTGTTGTTTGTAGACCTGGTTGAGTCTAGGCTTGGTGTTCTCTGCCTCCAATTTTAAGTTGTGTTATTTCTAGGTCTTCTTGGGTTGGCTTCAGCTGTTGTTTGTAATCCACTGTGGAATTTAGCTTTTCTAATAGAGCTCCTTTGAAGTCTTGATTTGTTTTTTTTTCTTCTCAGTTTTCTTAACTTAGTAGTAGTCTTGTTTACTGATCTCAGGAGGGGCTTATTTAAAACTGTATCCAGAAATGTGGTGGGTGTAACCTGAGACTCTGAAGACCTGATCTGCCAGTTACTCTCTCTGGGGCCAAGTGCTTTCTCCGCTTCAGTAGGGGAGTTGTATCTTAGATCTTCATGGAGACCTGAGTTACTGCCCCTCCTCCCTACTTCTTGTTTTCAGCTGTGCCTTGTATTGCTGAGTGGAGCTGGAGAAATATCTTCAGATGGTTGACCCAGAACCACTCTAGTGTTGTGTAATGTGGAAGGACCAACCCCTACCCCAGCTATGGCTGCCTCCAGCACCTCCCCCAGGAATGGCACTGGATTAGGTGCTGCTCAGGTCCTCCCATGCATTCCTCTGTCACTGGCTGTCTCTCTCTCTCTCTTTTTCCTTTTGGAAAACAAGCCAGCTCTTTCAATACACCTCATTCCCAGGTCCCCAGGCAAGTGGCTGTGATTGATATATTCTACTTTCTTCCTTTGATTGAGAGACTTTCTGAGCTCGAAGCCTAACCACCCACCCTTTGTTCCTGTAAGCAGGGAGGTTCACCACTTCTTGGCACTCCCCACCAGGCTCAGTGTGGCTTCTTTTTTGCTCCATGATTTTTTAGAGCAGTTTTTGTAGTCCAGAGTTGGTTTTTCACACTGGTTGTTCCTAAGTTAATTTGTAATCCAGTTTGGTGGTGTGAGTTGGGAGTCTGTGCATCTGCCTACTCCACTGCCATCTTTGTTCCATGGCCATTTACAATCTTTATAAGTGTTGGGCAGATAAAATATATTATGTTCACTTTGTTAAAGATGGTGCTGCTCATGTGCAAGTTTTAAGAGTAAGATTTCCCCCACACCCTTGACTAATTGGATAATGTGGGGTGGTACACTCTCATGAGGAATCCTTCCATTATGCCTCAGATAAGTGACTTTGTATCAGAGACTTCCTTGTTTGTAGATTGGATTAAGGGTTTGGATTTCTACACTATATAGTGGGACAGACCGGGAACTTGCTCTCTCTCGGTTCCTGAGGTTAGCATTAGTAAGGAGGCAGATTAAGGCCACTTGGAAGAGAAGAGAAGCAGGCAAGATGGAGAAGTGCTGAGGAAGAAGCCAATTTGTGCAGAGAAAAGGAGATGGGGAACAGAGGTGAATAAGTCTTTTGATCTAGAAGCCTTTGATGCTAGAAAACTCGGATAAGTCAGTAGCTTTGTGAGCACTGAAAGAGTGAGTTTTGGAGTCCAGTGTATGCTTTTGCTTGCCTGCCTGGTGTAAGCTAGAATTAAAGCTAGTGGCTCACCAGTTCTTGGCTCCATTGTTTCAATACTGTCTGTCCGAATTTAATGTGAACCTGCATGAGCCAGGCTGCTGTGATGGTGGCCTTGTCTACTGTCTTTACATTTGGCATAGTTTGTGGCAGGCTTCAATACAGATCAGTATGGAGCCACCACCACCTTTGAGCAGTAGAGTAGAGTACTGGCTGCTGTTATTGTTTTCTATGGCTGTCCTTCTGGAGACTGTAGGATGGCTGACTTTTACAACCATGTGTGAAGAAGCCAAGAGCTCTATGAAAGAGGCTGCCCGGGACCTGCAAACCGAGCAGTGGAAGAAGCTGGAGGAATCATGGGAGAAAGAGATGCCAACACTGGAGCTGGAGCAAGCACTGGAGAATGAGGCCAAAGAGGTTTGTGAGATTCCCTTGGAAAAGGAGCAGATGCTGGAGTAGGAGTCACAGATTCGTGAGTTGGGGATTGCTCTGGACACTGTGAAGAGCCAACAGTGGCAGGAGACCAGAGATTTAATGCCCATGGAGCAGAAGGCAGCAGTGGCCTGGGGCTCTAGCTCAGCGGCGGGAGCTGATGTTTTCAGTTTCTCTTTGGAGGATGAGGGGAATTGTGCTGGAGTTGCAATCCGCAGTCTCCAGAAGGTGAGAGCCCAGCAGCAAGAAGTAGGTATGCTCCTGGTAGGTCTGTAATTTTGGGACATAGGGTGGATGCCATCATGCTCCCCAGAGCAGAGATGGAAAAGCTGACTGCCATTCCCACATGCTTCTCTTTAGGACAGTGTGAGACCTGCCATGACAGCAAGAATGAGGGGGAGGCTAATACCCCATGTGCGTGGACTGATTTCCTGGACTATGACCTGCATGAGCACTGGCTCATTTGTTGAATGGACTTAAAGATTTTGGACAATGTGACATACCCTTATGGGGTTGGGGGCGGTTTTGATGGAGGCCCTCCCCCTGCCCTGGGAAGCCTTTCAGATGACAAGAGAGAAGGCTGAGAACATTTTGTACTTTTGACTAAGTGCTCAGAGACTGGTGAAGTGTATCTTTATAATTGTTGAAATTGTATGATTTGTCATGGATTTGTAATTTGTGTAATATACCTAATTTTCCTGTACAGGGGTGCTGGTGGTGTAGATTGTGGGTAGTAAAGTGAGCATAGGGGTGGATTTTTAAGCAGATAAAATATATTATGCTCACTTTGTTAAACATGGCCCTGCCCACGTGCAAGTTTTTAGAGTAAGCTTTTCCCCACACCCTTGACTGATTGAATGATGTGGGGTGGTGCACTCTCATGAGGAATTCCACCAGTATGTCTCAGATAAGTGACTTTGTATCAGAGACTTCCTTGTTTGTAGATTGGATTAAAGGTTTGGATTTCTACACTATAAAGTGGGGCAGTCTGGGAGCTTGCTCTCTCTCTCAGTTTCTGAGGGTAGCATTAGTAAGGAGAGCAGTTTAAGGCCACGTGGAGGAGAAGAGAAGCAGGCAAGATGTCAGGGTGCTGAGGGAGAAGCCAGTTTGAGCACAGTTTATGCAGAGAGAAGGAGATGGGGAACAGAGGTGAATAAATCTTGTGAGCTAGAAGCCTTTGATGCTAGAAAACTCGGATAAGTCAGTAGCTTTGTGAGCACTGAATGAGTAGGTTTTGGAACCCAGTGTGTGTCTCTGCTTGCCCGCCGGGTGCAAGCTAGAATTAAAGCTGATGGCTCACCAGTTCTTGGCTCCATTGTTTCATTACCGTCTGTCTGAATTTAATGCTAACCTGCATGAGCCAGGCTGCTGTGATGGTGGCCTTGGCTACTGGCTTTACAATAAGCTTTCTTCACCTATTTGATATAGAATAATAATACCTAAAGGGTGATCCCTGGAACTTGTCATTTGGACATTTGATAGGAGCACAGTTTTCTAGGCTTCCCCCAGTCCCACTTAATCAGAAACTCTGGAAGAGGCCCCAGCAACGCATTTTCAAGTATTTCTTTAGATAATTCTGATGTTCTAAAACTTGAGAACCACTGTAAAGGTCACAGAAAGAGCTATTATTTGCTGCCTGACTAATTTTTTTTCCTTTACATCTTATGTTGTTCCTAGGAGAGCAAGTTGTGAATGCAAATTATAGGCAACATGCATCATCTACGTAGCATGAAGAAGTGATTTAACTTTTTGAACCTAAGTTTTCTCATTTATGTAATGGAGTAAATTTATATATTATTCCAATACATGATCTCTCTCAGGAGTTTCTTTGAATACTGAGTTCATCTATAGAAAACGTTTAACATAATTTTTTAGAAAATACCACAATGTCTGCTAAAAAAGTTTAGGTGTTTTATTTCCCTTTTTGATACTATTTCTGCTTTTTTACTATCACTATTTTTGTTATACTCTAATTTTTTAAATATTAGCACTACAATTATTATTAGTTTTAGAGTTACTTTTTAAAATGCTATAATGTGAGGTATTTATTCTCTTATGACAGCGGAGGTAAAAGAATAGAAAGGGTAGATTGATGAAATTACATAACAAATACAAATTAAACCAGGATTTAATGATGTGTCACTCTGATTACACCAAAGAATACAATTTTCAAAGTAAATATTACTAATTAGATAATAAACATTTCAAGTGAAGCCTAATACTTAATGTAATATATTGTAACTAAGTGACAAAGAAGTTAAGTAATTGGATAAAAACTACAGATGCTATTAAATAATGCCAAGTTAGTGTCTTTTTAAAAGTAGTAACTCAACATATCAAAGTGAAAAGTAGGATAAAATAATTATACAATTCTATGGCATATTGATGGTTTTTTGAAATTTGTAGATATTACTGTCAACTCAAACTCCAGTATACAAAAAAATAACATATTATTTTTCCAATGATTCCACTTGATTTCTATTTTGTGTGCCCATCACACTGTAGTTGAATATTTTTACTCAATCTGGGCTTTGTAACCAAGGCCCAGATGTTGTTGAGATCACTTTGCCCGGAAGTATTCTCTCAATATGGAAATCTTGCTACTGTCTTCATTCTATCTGGTCTTCAGTCACAGTTCTATCTACTCATGGTTTATTGAAACATTCGCCTTTCTTACCTGCTGATTTAATTCAGATTGTATTAGTCTTGCTGCTACTTTCACACCAATCCTAAAGTTGTGAGAATCTATTTTAGCTTCTTTATCACCTTGGGTATGGAAGTCTCTGGAAGGTTATCTGTGGCCCATATCTGCCTAATGATGCTGAAAATATATATTAGTTTCTAGACATGGTAAACACAAAATAGCTTTAATGGTTTGATGTGACAAAGTATAAACTACAGAGAGAACAACAACAACAAAAGAATCCAATATTTATCACATGCAAAATAAAAAAAATCAGCCACATTTAAAAACATAGGATCTTTTCTGTAATCTTGCAAGGTTTAAATCTTATGTCCTTCTCCAATTCACCTTCAGTCTGGATCACCTAAGCCCTTTAGTGTTCTTTCACAAAACAAATGAATAAGTAACCATTCAGCTGATAAACTAATTCAATTCACTGGAACATAAACTAGACATAATTCTAATTTTTATAATGTATTTGGCAGCAATGGAAAAAGTTTATATGCACTACAGCACACATTAAAATGTTTACCCTGGAGGAAGACAAGAAGGAACATATGTTATTTACAATGTTAGTGATTAAATCTCAAGAAACATAGGAAAAAAACAAATATTCTTGCAAAATGGAATAAAAGAATATTAGTAATGGTTTATACTTTAGTGGGGAATTAGAGAGCAAAAACAAATTTAACAAGAAATTGTGACAAACTTATTTCAAATGACAGAAATAAGTTTAAATTCCTCTCAAGCCCAAATCTGAGTGTTAGGAAGAATTGGCTCATCACACAGTAATTGGTTTTGGGCCCCTGTATATTCATCAAACACACTTAGGCACATCATACTTCTGCACACATGTTTTAGTTTTTGATATATGATTGTATTGCAATAAATTTTTGACCATAGACAATTTTGATTATGTAGATTTATTTATAGCACCAAACATTACATATATTTATTTAAAATTTATCTTAATATTGTTGATACTATATTTTATCATATATGCAAATGTAGCAGTAGTTTATCAAGTTGAACAAGCCAACTTCATGATTTAAAACTCAAAAATTTACTTATCCCAGCATTAAACCAATTTACAAAATATTTACAAACACCCTCTTTAAATCAAAATCATGTAAGAATAATTATAGTTTCAAATGAGTAATTTTTAAAATAATGAGAAAGTAAAACAGAGAGAAAATGAGAAAAAATATAAATGACTGAAAGGAAAGAGAAGAGAGAAGAAAGGAGAAAGAAAATAAAAAAGAAAGAAAAAGAATATCCAAAAGCTCTAGTGATGAATGTACCACATTTCTCCTCCTTGATACTGTTCTTATTCTTACCATTAGTTATTTCTTCCTTCAGCTTAAATATAATTTTGTACTGTGCTATCAATCCATTTTTCCCATCAGAAATGAAAAATCCTGTTTTTGTTTTTGTTTTCAATAGTACTACATTCTTTGATTCAGTTAATCTCAGAAACTATTTTTAGAAACCCACTTTTCTTTGACATAAATTTTAATAGTTCCTCGTGAACTTAATACATTTTGTAAAACATCCATGTTTACTTTAAATATCTGCTTCTACCATGATGTTTACATTGTTATAATCAGCACTTTGATGATTTCCAGGCACTAGACTTTCTCTGTAGATCTACCCAAAAGATCCTTAAAAGCTATCAGATTAATTTGCTAAATACTACTTGCTTACCATTACTCCTTATTATTACTTCTCTCAACAGTTGTTCCCTTTTCTATCTCATATACAAATTAATATCCTCACACTTTTAGCAATCTGCTCCTTAACTACATTTCCAAACCTATTTTGCCTAATTCTTAGACCTAAAAATCCTTATCTCTACCCAGGTTGGCCCCTAAATACTACTTTTATATTTCCACTTTGTCATCTTTGTTTCTGGGGTACCCTTTTCTCTCACCTCCAGTTTATAAATATTCTTATTCAAAGCTTATTATTCACCATTGTTGTGGGCAAATCTCCACTGCTAGTCGACTCAATGGGGTTCATGAAGAAGCACTACAAATCCTCTGTTTTTGCCCACCATGTTCTCTGGCTCACTTGCACACTGACAGAGTTGCTGTCAGCACATTGAGCTAGCACAGGGGTCGGGAACCCTTTTGGCTGAGAGAGCCATGAAAGCCACATATTTTAAAATGTAATTGTGTGAGAGCCATGCAATATATTTAACACTAAATACAAGTAAATTTGTGCATTTTATGTAAGACCAACACTTTTAAAGAACAATAAGTCTATGAATTCTTTTTAATAACATTCTTAGGCTGTTGCTAACCAATGATGAATAAAGTACTTCTTATCAATAGTGCAACTTCTGGTGCTGCATGGTTTTGCTGATGGCTTTGTAGTCTGGTTAATACGTGGTAAGGTTAAGCTTCATGCAGGCTTTGAGACTTCCAACCATTAAAGGTGTTTGTAAGTTGGTCTTAACATCCTTTAGATGTGAGAAAGACTGCTCACATACATACATAAGCCAAACATTGTCAGTACAGCAATGCTAACGGTCTGCAGTATGTGATATGTGACAGTAGCGCATTCCAAGTTTTGCAATCAGCTGGTCCACAGGTTGAAGTTTTTTCATTTCTCCCCACTGTGTATGCTCGCCAACTCTGCTTGCTGTCATGCAAGTCTTTCCAAATCTTCATTCAGTGACTTGAACTAATGTACCCACATCTCTGAGGCCTTCAGATTAGCAGCTTGTAGCTCAAAATCTCTGATGGAGACACTGGGGATGTAACTCAGGTTGGCGCTGTCTACTGCACACTCATGTGGATGGGTGATGAACTTAAAAAGACGAGGGCACTGATGAAATTCTCTGAAGTGCGCTTTGAAAGACTGCAGGAGATTAGATGTGAAGCCCGCTAGCTGCTGGAGATCAAGATGTTGAGCAGGGTCACTTGCGGTGCATGCATTTTTAAACTCTCCCAGTTTTTCAAAGTGTAGTAAGTGACCTGTTTCAATGTTGGCGATGAAGAGTTCCAGCTTGTTTTCAAATACAAACCTGCTTGTTGAAGGGATAAGACTATATTTCCAATGTCTTTCATTTTCACATTGAGCTAGTTCAGATGTTCAGTCATGTCCACAAGATAGTAGAACTTCAGGAGCCACAAAGTGTTAGCTAACTCAGGATGCTCGACATTTTTCATTTCAAGAAAAGTCCAGATTTTGCTCAGACAAGCAGCAAACAGCTGAGCACCTTCACACTTAACAACCAACACACATTGCTGTGAAGAAACAGATCAGGATAATTATTCCCAACTTCAACAAGCAGTGTTTTAAACTGGCAATCAATTAAACCTCAGGCAACAATAAAGTTGACTACCCAAACAACATGCGACATCATCTCACCAAGCTGCTCACCACACATCTGAGCACAAAGTGCCTTCTGATATAGGATGTAGTGAAAACTTAGGATGGGTCTCTTTTAATGTTCATGAAGAAGCATTACAAATCCTCTGCTTTTCCCCACCATGCACGGAGCACCATTAGTACACACTGAAATAAGTTCATCCATCGGTAGATATTTTCTTTAGTAAACTCAGGGAAAGATTTAAATAAATCATCCCCTCTCTTTGTCTCTTTCATAGGCAAAACAGCAAGTTTTCCTCACATAGTGTGTCACTGACAACATACCTTGCAATCACGCTGAACTGGGATAAATGGCTTATGTCTGTTGACACATCCAAAGCGAGAAAAAAGAATGGTGCTGCATTTATTTCCTTCACTTGTGTTGCCTCCATTTGATTTGCCATCATGATGGTACGATCGTGAATGTTCTTGACAACAGAAGCATGTCTTTTATTCATTTGATTATCTTGTCTTTATCAGAAAAGTCATCAAAAAGTTCATTGGTAACATCAAACATGAATGTTTTGACATACTCCTTATCTGTGAATCGCTTTTTGTTTCTCACAATTGCAAAAGCACCAGCAAAGCTAGCCAAATTCCAGTCACCTTGTTGGGTCAAAATCGGAGTTGCTGCTGACTAGCTTGCACTCTGTACAGTAGCTCTTGACATACTTGCTTCTTGCTGTCCTCTGCTGCATATTTTGATGCAAATGTAGTATGGTGTGTGTGAAAGTGTCACTTTATACTTGACCGTTTCATCAATGCAATTTTATCATTGCATATTAGACACACTGCAGAACCTGCTCTCTCCACAAAGGTGAATTTCTCTGCCCATTCCTGATGTAAAGTACGACACTCCTCATCATTTTTTCTTTAACCATCTTCTTCATCAAAAAGGTTTTTGCATTCAATGGAATAACCATTAAAAGAGCAATGACATGCTTCAAAGATATAGAACACATATTCCAAATATTTATATGGAAACAAAAAAGAACACGAATAGCCTCAGCAATCTTAAAAAGAATAAATAAAGCAGGAGGTATTACTCTTCCGGATATCAAGGTATACTACAAAGCCATTATACTCAAGACAGCCTGGTACTGGCATAAGAACAGGCACATAGATCAATGGAACAAAACAGAGAACCTATAAATAATCCCACACCTTTTTGGACAACTGATATTTGACAAAGGAAGAAAGAACATACAATGGAGTAAAGACAGCCTCTTTAACAAATGTGTTGGGAAAATTGGACATCTACCTACAAAAATATGAAATTAGACCATCAGCTTACACCATTCACAAAAACAAACTCAAAATAGATAAAAAACTTAAATATAAGCCGTGAAACCATAAGCATCTTAGAGAAAAACATAGGCAGTAAGGTCTCCGACATCTGTAGCTGCAGTATATTTGCCGATTTATCTCCACGGGTAAATGAAATAAAAGGCAAAATAAATAAATGGGACTATATCAAACTAAAAAGTTTTTGCACAGCAAAAGACAATAAGAACAGAATAAAAAGAAAAACTACACAATGGGAGAACATATTCAACAATACGTCTGATAAGGGGTTAATAATAACCAAAATTTATAAAGGACTTATAAAACTCTACACCAGGAAGACTAACAATCCATTCAAAAAAGTGGGCAAAAGAAATAAATAAAAATTTTTCCAAAGAGGACATACAGATGGCCAATAGGCATATTAAAAAATGCTCAACATCATTAATCATTAGAGAAATGCAAATTAATACCACAATGAGATATCACCTCACACCAGTCAGAATGGCACTCATCAGCAAAACAACACAGAACAAGTGCTGGCGAGGATGTGGAGAAAAGGGAACCCTCCTGCACTGCTGGTGGGAATGCAGACTGGTGCAGCACTGTGGAAACAGTATGGAGTTTCCTCAAAAAATTAATAATCGAACTGCCTTTTGACCTAGCTATCCCACTTTTAGGAATATACGCTAAGAACACCATAGCACTGTTCGAAAAGAAGAAATGTGCCCCCATGTTTGTGGCAGCATTGTTCACAACAGCAAAGATCTGGAAACAGCCCAAGTGTCCATCAAAGGATGAGTGGATTAAAAATCTTTGGTACATATATACTATGGAATACTACTCAGCCATAAGAAATGGTGACATCAGATCATTTACAACAAAATGGATGGACCTTGATAACATTATACGGAGTGAAATAAGTAAAACAGAAAAAAACTGAGAACTGCATGATTTCATACATAGGTGGAACATAAAAATGAGATTATGAGACATGGACAAGAGTGTGGTGGTTATGGGGTGGGGGGAGAGGTCGGGTGAGGGGGCTTGGAGGGACACAAAGAAAGTCAGATAGAAGGTAACAGAGGACAATTTAACTTTGGGTGATGGGTATGCAACATAATTGAATGACAAGATAACCTGGAGATATCTTCTTTGAACATATGTACCCTGAATTATTAATGTCACCCTATTAAAATTAATTTAAAAAATGAAAAAAGGAAACGCAAGAAATGTTAGAAGAAGCAAAGAAAATTTGCAGGAAGACATCAATGCCTTAGAATCCAGAGTGGAATCAATTCAGCAGGAGTTAGCAGATATAAAAGTTCAATTATATGCAAAATTTGGGATCAATGTAAACCTTGAGGCTGACGGAAGCTGAACATTTTATCATCGTTTTTAAATTGTGTTTAATAAATTTGAATATATTTTAAATGATTAAAAAAAGGAAATATATTTAAAAAGAAAAAGGGTTATGCAATTAGCTAACTGACTACTTGATTAAAAGGAGGGAAGTTTACATCCTGCCCTCACAACAACCCATGTACGTTACACATTATCCAATAAAAATTTGGTGTTGTCCTGGAGGGCAGCTGTGATTGGTTCCAGCCACCCACAACCATGAACATGAGCAGTAGGGAATGAATGTATTGTAATAACATGAGAATGTTTTATATTTTTAACATTATTTATTGTTTTTAAAGATTTGTCTACGAGCCAGATGCAGCCATCAAAAGAGCCACATCTGGCTTGTGAGCCATAGGTTCCCGGCCCCTGATCTAGCACACGCCATATAGTGTTCAATGTTTTTAGTTAATGTTTTCCAGAAGAAACAGCCACCTTGTTATTATAGGTAACTATGACAAACAGGTTTGGATTTTGGCATGCAGGCAGTACAGTGTAATGGTCAAGAAAATACATACTCAAATCAGACCAAATTGTACTTATTGTGTTATACTATCTTAGGTAAGTTACTCAGCAACTCTAGGTTTCAGGCTTTTTCATCTGTCAAATGGAGATAATGACACACTGAACTGAATGGTATGATGCAATTGGTATCTGAAGCATTTGTATATCAAATGGTGAGTTTTAAAGGAATTGTTAATCACAATCATACTTAGTTTAGAGTATGTCTATATTGGCTGTGTTTTATACATCAGCTTTAGTTTTGTTTTGCTTTGTTTTTTCATTTGATGTAGTAATCATTTATAGTTTATGGTACTTTGTAACTCATAAATTGCTTTTACGTAACACCATATGGTTTGGACTATGCTAGGTTCTAACCATGAAGAAAAAGAATTAACATTCTAGTTTTTTTTCTTTGTATTTAATTCATTCTAGTTCTTGCCCAACATGTAAAATCACAACCCTATTCAAAAGACATATCTATTTCTAAAAGCCATCTAAGGCTGAGTCTCAGTCTCAGCCAAGGGCAGCCTAGTAGAATTATCATTTCAGGCTAAGGCCAAATACACCCTGTTCAATTTGGCAATTGTAAAATGTCAGTGTTGTTATTATTCAGGTATGAGGAGGCCAACAGATGAAGAGAGAGTTATCACTGCAAACACAGCTTGTTAGCCACAGTTCCCAAGAGGAGGAACTGTGTGCAAAATGGGAAGGCACCAGGATCAGTAAGAAGTGGAAGGAATAGGAGAAAACATGGCAACGTCCTTTAATGTGGTTTCCTTGGGAAGAAATGGACAAAATAGAGTAAGCAGGCTTAGACTGGTTAGCTTACTAATTCCTGTGGACTCTGGAGTGTGGGAATTGTCCCAACCTGTGTGGTACATGGCCCTCAGGTGATAATGGTAGAGGAGTGTGGGCTCTAGATTAGTTTACATTTGAATGGCACACTCATGATAAGTCATTTACTATTTCCAGGAAAGAGTTAACCTGGGCTCTGCAGTCTTTCCCTGCTCAGGTAAGGCTCCAGATGGCAGATCATTAACAATATATTATTATATATACGTGTGTGGGGGGGTGTACATGGTACATGAGACCAAAGGTGTTGTCCATCAGATCACTCCACTGTAAAGAAATGATTTAACCTTTGCAATCAGTAAAAAATTTCTAAAGTGAGAATCTATTTCTATCCGATTCGCCAATGGCATTTTTCTCATTTTGCTCCACTAGTGAGTATTGCAACAATATTGGCAAGGTAGTGTGACCTTTCCAAATCTATCATGCTTCCTCTGCATATTAGCTTTCATTGTTCAGTAAAGAAGAGCTTTCCATATACCGTCCTCCCTTCTTTGTTCAAACATCATTATGGTTCCTTGGAAACTTGCTATTCAAATGTTTAAAATCCATTATCATCAATCATTTTAAAATTTATTTCTTTCTGTGTATTTTTAATAGACAATCTGCCCTATATTTGGACCATGGAAACACATTTTTACCAGATTCTTGCCCTTTTTACACATTCCCTTCATAATTTGAATATTTTCTTGATTTCTAGACCAAAGTATTGCATACTCATCTTCTGTTTGCCAGTCCCAAATATGGAATCAGCCATTTCTCCAAGTAACATTAGTGACTTTTATTGGGAACACATCATTATTTTTAATGTAGGAAAGAATCGAATAATATTTTCTGCCTTGCTGGAATATTTGTTAAGAAAAAGCTGTATTGGATATTTTAATAATAATCTTAACATAGTAAAAATTCTGGAATAACCAATAATCAGTATCAATATCACATATACCTCAAAATTATATAAAAATTTTCTAAGCAGTCCCTGGTTTATTGAAGTACATTGATCTTTGTATATTTTTGCATATACAAATATTCATAAGTATTTATAAACTAAATTGGTAAACCATATGATCTAAATTTCCAAGAGGTAAAATTCTAAGTGTCTATTAAGTCAGATATTTCCTTGACATTCTTTTTACAAGTTAATAGTAAATAATATGACAATATAAATTTTTTTTCAAATTTTTGGGTATGGAAGAAAACAAATGTAGAGGTAAAAGGAAAAAGTAAACTATTCTATGCATATTTTTTACTATTCCAGGCAGAGTCAATATTTGCTAGTTTTTTATAACAGCACAATTTTTGGATTTAATAATTTTAAAAATTAAAAATTTTATACTAGGCAAAGATTAGAAAACAATTACATAAATTTTCTCAATATTCTGTATAAAAATGCTATACAATGACCTAAACAACAACAACAAAAATTGGGGTGGGCAGAGGGTGTTTCTGACTGACACAGAATATATAATAATTAATTTAAATAATATACAACACTTAAAAGCTCATATAGTAAAAATAAACAAAACAGCTTGAGTTAGATAGCAGTTAAAAATTGAGTAATTCAATTTAAGTGTGACCTTTTTTATCTTTTATGTCAAACACATCACAAAGCTCGAGTATCTTGAACTATTAACAACATATATAATATTCTTCCTACACACATTAAAAAATGATGAAACAAACTAATTACTTGGTTGTTGTGAAATCATGTTATAATAATTTTAGTTATCTTGAAGCTATTGGCTTTTTACTTATATTAAAAATAATAATTATTATGAGAATTTAAAATATTATTTCCAAGTTTTATGTACCCATTTTAAATAGGGACTCTTAAAGTTGAAGGCAGTCATCAATATGAAATTGATTCTAAAACTTAAATGTATGCATTTGTTTTATTTATTTAGTTATTTTTACATATACACTGATCTTATGGGAATGATCCAGAAAGTGTTGTATACATTAAAATGTAAAATTAAATCATACAGATGATTCTAACAAAGTGTATAAGGAAGAATGATTTAACAAATCTCTGTTTAGCATATACTGAAAACAGAGTAGAAGAAAAAATGTGGAAGTGTTTATTTTAATAAGAACAACCAGAAGCACATTTACTATATGCCTGACACTGCTGTAAGTGTCTGGCTAATTTATTAATCCTTCTGCCAATCCTATAAGAAAAATTCTGTTATTGGCACCATTTTATAGAAGGAAAAACTGAAGTGCAGGTAAATTAAATAATTCAGCTGCAGTTGCTTAATCTTGGGTGATGAAGCTGAGGCCCCAAGATTGTTCCGTAGTCTCTTAGCCTAAATCATGAGGCAATGTGTTAAAAGTAATTTAAGAACAATATTAATAAAAAGGAAGATAAATGCAAGGTATAATATTAAAATGCTTAAACAGTTTAACATAAAATATATTGTTTGAAACTTAAAAAAGAGGGTTGAAATTAGTACATATTTTTGTCATTTTATACATCATAAAACTACCATGTTTTTAAAGTTAAGTGTAATTTGCCACAAAATCCAGATTTTTAGAATTGGAACCAGTCCAGATTTTCTGTAATTAAATTTAGTTTTATTTTTTTAAGAATATAATATCTACTGTTGAAAATTATCAAGACTGTGACTGATTAAGTAAGGGGAAAAAGAGAGTGATGATAATGAACTCATATGTAATGTTTATTGTGTGCTATCCACTTTCTTAAGTTTATATATTTTAATACATTTAATCTATAGAAAAGCCATGTGTGGTAGATATTTATTACTAACCCAGCTTTTGATATGAGAAACTAAGGAATAAAGAGAATAAATAAATTTCTCAAGGCCACACACACACACACACACACACACACATACAAACACACAGTAACTAGCAAATTTAGGATTCAAGGTCCTATATTTTTGGTCCAGAGTTTTTGCTTTCAAGTCCCAGGCAATAACAACATTTCAATTTTCTGTCCAGGAGGATTTCTATTGGTCGAAATAAAAAAGACAGAGAAAGCAAATACTGTTCTGTAATTTTTCCTCTAAGAAATGAGGAGATGAGTAAAAGTATTACATATATTGTGTTTGAAATGTCAAAAGTTATACTATCCAAATGGATATATACCTGGAAAGAAAAATAATATCTGAGATTACATCCTAAAACAGACATTTATAATTCATCTCCTATAAGAGAGATTTTAACTGAGAGTGTAAATAATAATAAAATATTGTTAACAATAATTTATATGTATAACACAATAATTTATTATTTTTATGTTTATTTTGTAGTTTATAGCTTCACTTCTTGTCACATATATTACTTTATTTAACCTTATATATTATTTAATTTAATCTCACAAAGAATGTTTTTTCTGGAACAGAGAATTCTAAGACAGTTTAGGAGAATTAGTGAAATAATGCGAAGTGGTTGTACATATGAGAAAGACATAAACAAGACTTGGAGGGCTTGATGACTGAGTGGATGATGTGTCAGTGAAAGGGACAAGGTGTCCACACTTTCAAAAGGAAAAGGAGAAAAGGAAATTAGTGTTTAAGGAGTTGATCAGAGCTAAAGGAAGGAATATCTTTTAGCATAGATTAGGTTCCTTGAGACAGAAGTGAATGAGATCAGAAACTCACATCTTACAATTAGAGATCACAAAAAAATGAGTCAGTAAGGAAAGATTCAGCAGGAAATGGAGAGTAAGGATCTAAAACTTTTAGAAGGCATTAAAACCATTCTCAGGCTGAATGGTTTTAGAAGGTAGCTGATAAGTACATAGATTGAGAATATGAAGTGATGGTGGACTATTGAGAAGAAAAAATGGCACAGACATGGAAGGAAGCACATTAGGAAATCAGGAAGAAAACCATTTTTAATAAAGACTGTGGTATCTCTTGGTCAGCTTTCTGTCTAAAACACTTTTAGCTAAGAATATAGTGTGTAACCACCTCAATCTTTTAAAATAAAAAAATGTTAAAACTCCTCTGTCACTGTCGTAATACAATTATTAGATATTTCTTTCTTGTGTTAAGTAAGTAGCTAATGGTAATATCTAAGAAAAACTAAATGGATTCTCAAATTGATCAATAGAGGATTTCTGTCATCATAAAATGTTAAATGGAAAAATATTTTTAATAGTGATTACCATAATCTACATTGGACCTCAGAGAAGGCAGTAAAGTCAATCATTAAATGATTTGCTATCAATTATTGGTTTGGTTACTATTGCATACTGCAACTAACATGTGTAACAAAGTACACATGTAATTTGTTTTAAAAACTCATTTAGCCTGACCTGTAGCGGTGCAGTGGATAAAGTGTCGACCTGGGAACACTGAGGTCACCAGTTCAAAACCCTGCACTGGTCTGGTCAAGGCACATATGGGAGTTGATGCTTCCAGCTCCTCTCCCCTTTCTCTCTCTCTCTCACTCACTCTGTGTCTCCTCTCTAAAATGAATAAATAAAAAAAGAAATTAAAAAATAGTGTTTAAAAAAAACTCATTTAATGTTTCTGCTTATTTTAACTTTCAATTTGTAAAGCTATTTTTCTTTTTTGCCTGCTTGATAGTCTAAAGTATGCTACACAGCCCAAGAGGAAAAATAAAATAAGAAAATAATTTTAAAATGAGAAAAAACAACTAAATTTTGCTCCTTGTACCATCTAATTTTTTTATGAATTGAGAATTTCATAAAAGGACAAGTAAAATGTAAGTTCAGCATTTTTTAAAATTTCAAATGAATTTAGACTTAATGTAGTGCTTGAGAAAAACACAGGTTTATGGAATTTCTTAAAGAGTTCTTGGAATATCTAGATGAAAATCAGTATAAGAATTAATGAGATGAGATACAGGGAAATAGTACCTAATCTGTTTGTGCCAGATTCACAGATAATTGTCCTTGTACAGTCATGTTTATCCTGCTTATAGTTTCAATGCAGAATTATTCCATATACAGAATAGATGTTTTCAGTATACATGAGAAATCTTTATCAAAATTCTGGTGAGTATCACCTAAAACACTAAGTCACCAAACAAACAAAATGAAAATTGGTTTTCTTTGAAACCAAAATAAAAATGTATTTTCTAAATTTACCCTGACCCACAAGGACAAGATCACAGTGGTCAATTATGACACATCAAGCAATTTTTATTCAGTTTCTTATTGCCGCTATAACAAATTACTGCAAACTCTATGGCTTATTTAATACAGTAAAACTTATTCTTTTAGAGTTTTGGAGGTCAAATCTCCAAAACCAGTTTCACTAGGGCAGAAACCAAAATATCCACTGGGCCACACTCTCTGGTACCCTAATAGAGATCTGTCCCCTCACCTTTTCTAACTCTTAGCACCACATTCTTTGACTCCAGGACCATTCCTCCATCTTCACAGTCAGTGGCAAAACCTCTTCTCTCTTGGCTTCAACTTCCCTCTGCTTGCTTTACATGGCTTTTTTCTTCTGCAGTCTGTGTCAAATATCTCTTTTATAAGGATGCATGTGATGACTTTTAAGACCCACCTGGATAATTAAGAATAATCCTCCTATCTCAAGATACTTAAATTTATTTGCAAAGATCCCTTTTTTTATTTTTTATATACAGTAACATTCACAGGCTTTATGTATTAAGAAATAGAGATCTTTGGGGATATATTATTGAGCCTACCACAACACATAAGGCACACAGTAATCTATAATGTTCTATTTAATGTATTTTTCCTTTATGGGGTGCATTAAAAAGAAATTGTCAAGAAAACCCTTAATATTTGAGAATTTGCAAACTAGAAGGAGCATACAGTGTCAGAAAATCAGGCTTCTACAAATTCTTAGAAAACAGAGACTGAGTTCCAATACAAAGACCTGTCAACACCCTTATCCCACAAATCCCTAAGAATTGATAACTGTGTGGGCTTCTGTAGGCCATAGCCCTGTTTTGTCAAAACCAATGTCTAGAAAGTATTGCCCATGAACAAAAGAGTAAAAATACACCAGTGAAAGCAGAATTTCATATGATCAAACCAAAATCAAGGACCAGGTGAATCCAAAATGCAATGAAAATAATGTTTAGAAAACTTATCTAAGTTTCTGAAAAATAGATTGAGAGAAGATAATCTATATAATTGGTGATTGATCATATTACAGATATTACAAGTATGTGTGACATGACAATCTGGATTAATAGTGATGACTAGATGGTGTCTGTTAGACAATAATGGCAAAAAATGTAAATGCATTTTAAATTATTTTGTTCAAATCACAAATTTCAGATCACTAAGAGCAGCTGGCATATAGTTAACTATAATTTTAAATGAGAATAAACGTTCATGTGTTAGCAAACAGAGCCCTGAACATTCTTTGACAAAGCATTATTGTGGTGAGACAAGTATGCAAGTCCAGATCATCACAGGTTCTTAATGACAAAAGGCTCAGTGTCTATGTGCCGTTAACTGGGCTATTATGTGATACCATCTTTGTTAGTCAACTCTTCATGGCGTTATGTATCTCTTTAATTAGAATTTTTGCTCCATGTGGAACTGAGCATAACTAAGGCATAGATTTAAGCATGCATAGCAATAAATATCCTGAGAAAAATATCGTTTCCTTTTTCATGCAAGAGTTCAAATTGAATTGTGTTCTAATGTTGCTCATGCAAAGCTTTTTCATCTATTGTAGTACCTAGTAGAATACCTGATAAATAGCATATAATCAGTACAAGTATACTGAATAGAACTCATTAATGCAATCAGCAAAAAATAATCTATATCCAGAAAAATAATTAATTTTCAAAACAAGCAAAATAAAAATAGCCCCCAACATCAGAAAATCCTTAGCCAAATAGCACATTGTTTATGCTTTTCTGTGGAAAATTAACAAGATTCAGTCATGGTTTAAATAATCTAACCTCCTCATTCTCCATATACCTTTTAAATTCATGACTGAATTCACTGACATGGCTCAGTAGACTAACCAGTGCGTAAGGTAGCTTCTTAGGAAGGCAGAAAGGAAGGAAGGCAGGGAGGAAGGGAGTGATGAGAGGGAAGTTATCACAGAAACTGTTCTATATAAGCACATGGACAGTCAAAATAAAGATTACCTTTCTAATTGTGGTTTTCAGATAGGTAGAGTTTTGAAATTATATCTAAATTCTGTTCAAGGAAATATAAGGACACAAAATTTGCAATTACTAAAATGTACAAAGGAAGAGTCAAACACTTCTTTTTTTTAACCTTCATTTTTTTCTGGTTGGAATTTGTACATAATGGTTGCAATTTTTGAGACCATATTGGACCCATAAAAAAATTTTGTGAATGGAAACTAACACAGGTTGAGTACCCTGACACAGACACTGAATGGAGTTGGCATGCAAGATATTTACTAGCAATGCCTTTTGGGTCATCCACAGTAGAATGTAAGGGAAGAAAAAAAGTTTAGACAGAGGAAGAAGTTGAAGGGAGTTCTCATAATAGCTTCCAGTGATCTCACGAGATTGACAGAACTAGACTTGCCCTTCAGTATAGTCGCACAGTGGGTTGAAAAGGTCAGGGCTTTGTACTACTGTATTGATCAATTACTAGTCATGGGTAACCCTATGATGGAATGAGACCTTGGGAAAGGCAGCTCTTTACAATAAACACAACCAACCCCATAAGGAGTAGACAACTGTTTCCTGACAGTTCACTAACAACTAGGAAAACAAATCCTTCAATGATAGGCATTTGATTATGTATCACGTTGTCCAACACAGTGACTACAATAAATGGGTAATAAAATAGAAAAGTATTATGAGTCCTGCATCCTTGAAACAAGTTTCCAATCTTGGACTGCCAACCTCTGGACTTTGACATGACAGAAAATACTCAAACACAATCACTGTGACACTTCCTCCTCTTCTTCCACTAGCATGGCTTTTATTACCACCTTTACATCATGAGTTTAAAATACTGTATTTATCTTTAATCCAGAACAAGTATTGCCAGTGGAAATAAGGTTGCACCTGTATTACAATTTGATCAAACTAAACTTCATCCCCCAACAGACAATATTTTCTTTCTGTAATACCAATCTCAGTATATGGCACAAAAACTCTGGTAGTTGCTTACTTCACAATCAAAATTATTAGTGCCTATGCATTTCATTAGCTGACTTCTCCTATACCATCTCATGACGCTTCCGTATTATACATTCAAAATTTCCATCAGTTCTCTAAAGAGTATATTTGGTTTTTTTCTTTAGGCCTCTGTCCACTATATTTCCTCTTTCTGTTCTTGCTTATACTCTTCTCCTCTCCAGTTAACTTCTATTCATATTTAAAATCCTGAGTTAGATTTTTCTGTCACCCTCTTCAAAGTATAACATAATTGTATTTGTAATTATTTATCTTCAAAAAAAAGCATCATAATCTCATTACATTATTGTGTCCCCAGCACCTGTAAAATTTCAAGCCCATAGTAGATCCATTTTGAGTAGGTGAGTGAATGTGTGATTGAATAAAAGAAACCCCTGGTTCTATTTGTTCCAGTTTTCTCCGCTTTTCATAGAAGCATGCCATAGTTCATGCTTCACAGGTTATAGAGAGTGGAAAATAAACCTGAAAAGCATGTTGTGATCCAATAATGAACAATGACAAATATTAGAAAAAATAAATTATACTAGATTTGTTAAATAGTGTGGAGCCACTGAAATTTTTTAAGAACTTTTTACGTGAAACTATGAGTTCAAATTTTAGACTGTAGTCAATTGAAGATAACCAGAATGATCACTGCATTAATTGAATTCTTACCAGAAGTGTGTGGTCAGTGTGAAGCTCTGAATCATTGAATATAATAGCATTAGATGAATAGAATAGAATAGATGATAGAGAAGCAAATGTACTCATTGACTCTTCAGATAAGATTAAAAAAAACTAAGAGGATATGCTAACAATTTGAAGTGAATTCTGGGAATGTAAAAACATACAGAACAAATGCATTAAAGATAAGATGAGGATAATATAACTGGAGAGGGAAATAATTTTTTAAATGCAAAAATGCAAGATGTGCAGTTGTGGAAGATACATAGCAAAGTATCACAGTAGATAACAAACTGCCATAGTCAGTGATACAGCTCCAGTGAAGGGAAGTACAGTGTGGAATTCTAAGTAGGAACAGTATACCCAGAGATGAAGCAGTGATTCTCAATTCTATTTTCAGTGTTCTGGCTTTTTTTTTTTTAAGAACTGTGAAAAAGGAGCTTCATGGAAAATGTAGGGCAGACACAGAAGTGGAAAATATAATCTATTAAGTGGTTAATTAATAAGTTCAATAAAGGAAGAGTAAATAAAAGGTGACTACAATGAGAGGTGACTAAGAGTTATGTTCTGCAAAGAATGGTGCCCACGACATCTTCACCAAGCATAGTAGTTTGGAAGGAAATGACAGCAAACAATAATATGACACATGAGGAATGATTCCCTGATGCATTTTTAAAATACCAGCATGAGATGCTTTAAAGACAAAAATAAAAATTGATTATAATTTCCTCTGAATGATTTAAGCAAAATTCTACTGAACTGGAAATTATAAACTATATATCTTTTTGAGTCACCTTTACTCATCATGAACATTTTGTATTATCATTCTTAATATTAGTCTGATGGGGGATGCATTCAGGGGGACACTAGAATCTATGTAAAAACAATAAATTAAAATCAATAAAAAAACAATATTGCCATATATATATATAGTTAGTTAGTTTACAGTTGTGAGTAAGCCAAACACAGAGTTAATTCTTGTATTATTATTTATTAATGTGTACTTTTCCATACAAACAAATTGAAAATATATTTTTTATTCCTTTATTTACATAAAGAGAAAATGACAGTGATTTGAAGAAAGATAGTGGTTTTTAGGCAAACATGACAGTGTCACACGGCCAACATCACAGGTGATCTTGAAAATGGTGATAGGCATTGCTAGTGATCAATGGGTTCTCTGTTAGAAATCATGCTGATCGCACTTAGTTTTTGGTCACACTGAATTCTCTTGATGAGTCTATGAATAGATTCTACCACCACTCCCAGTTTCACAGTGAAGAAACAGGATTAAGCAACATGCACCTGGAATTTGTATGCAAACCCATGTTTGCTGGACACCAGAATGCATATTCCTAACCATTAAGTATAATAGAGTATCAGTCTCAAGAAAACAACGAGTCAGTTTCATATTTTTTCTCTATATCCTCAGTGGTATTTAGAATATAGTGTTTACTTAAATATTTGTTGAAACAATATTATAAATGAAAATAATTTTTGGAAAATAAGATTGCAAGGAAGATAGTGAAAAATTTATTTAAAGATTATGTTTCTTAGTGATTTTAAATGTTCCATATTTGGACTGAATTGTGTTCTGCCATAATTCATATGTTGAAGCCTTAACCCCCGCCCCCCAGTGTGACTGTATTTTAAGATAGGGCCTTTAGGGAAATAATTAAAATTAAATGAGGCCATAAAGGTAGAACCCTGATCTGATGAAACTGTTGTTTTTAGAGTAAATAAATGGTGATGATATTGCTTCTCCCTCTCCCTCCACCATGTGAGGATACAGCATATCAGGAAGAGAGTTCTCACCAGAAATGAACACTGAGGGAACCTTGATATTAGATTTTCCAGCCTCTAGAACTTGGAGAAAATTAATCTCTGTTTTAAGTCACAGAATCTGCATTATTTTGCAGCCTGAACAAACTAAAACAGTATTCTTTTATTTAAAAGGGCTACATTAAAAAACAATATAATTTTTAATGTCATGTTAATAGGATGAAAATTCAAGTACAGATTTTAACACCATAAAATATAAAGTCACAGACTAAGTGGTAAGAATACGACGTGTGTAAGAAAATATGATTTAAAGATATTCTACCATTTGTTACTCACCTGTTAGAGGAGCAGACAGGGAGATCTGTTGCTGTTGTCCATGTTTGTTTTGTTTAAATCTGAGCAACGTACCATTCTTTCTTTGTGTTTCAGCTTTTGATGTGTTGTTTTCTGCTGATATTAACCACAACAGATTTTTTAATGTTCATGCACTATATACTATAATTGCACATTTGCAGGAAAAAACTAGCATCAAAATTAGACCAGAGATTATGTTTTGAGGTAGAAACACTAAGAAATTTTCCCCATAAAGATGTCCTCAGTGTCCAATTTTATACTCATTTTCTTTTCATTCTTAATATCACTTCATATTTTATTGCCTTGGTTGAGAGAAACTAGTCTTAGTTTTAAGAGAACTAACCTGATATCTTATTTTTCTTTAATTAAATATCAAATAGAAATTTTATTATAAAGAATTTTAAAAATAAAAATTAGTTTGTGTTTACTTAAAATTAAAATGACCTTACCTAAAATTGAATTACCGAAAAACCGTGGAAAGCACAAATTCACTATAATGTCAGGTCCTTGATTAACCTTTCTAGTTACATATTTAGAGTTACAAAAGGTTTAAATGAGAAAACTAACAAACCACAATAAATTTCTTTGAAAAGGGGCACTAAAGGGTTAGAAATAATTATAGATAAAAATGTCACAATTCAATTTGTAGAAAAGAATTTTACTTCCTCTAAAATATGTACTTGTTATTAAAGATTTGGTTTTATACTCTAAGCCAAAATTTAATCTTTGGTATCTTTTATGAAAAATTATTTTCTAAAGAGAAAGACTTACTGTTATGATATGATATATAATTTAATATTTTAAATGCATTTTTATCATTTCCTGCAAAAATAAAAAAACATGCTAAATTATCAAATTATCATTAAGAATATTATAAGTACTAGTTATAAGTACAGTGAAGAGTATTTGACTAAAAGATTTTAAAATGTAATGCCCTTACAATATATCATTCTAGTTTAATTCTTAATTACACTGGGAAACAAAACTTTTGTTGCATCCGCAAAACCACTTGTTCTTACCTAATTCAAGTGTGCTGAATTCAAATCTGACATTAGTTTTTCTTTGCAAGCTACAGTTGTTTTGTAATTCAAGATTTTAGGTTTTCATTTTATTCTAAAATTTTCAACATTTAATTTAACATAACGATGAAGAATGTTCTTCTTGAGCATCATCTTTATGAAAATATAATCATTTATATAATGCAGTAAATACACTAATACACTAAAAGATATCATTGCATCAGAATTTGCCTACAATTTTGAAGTAGAACATATTAAAACACTTATTTTAATCATAAAATTTGTGCAAAACTTATGGAAATTCTATTCAGGCAAAAATTTGCGTTTGTAGCTCTTGTGTTTGTGTACTTGTTGAGAACAATTTCATTTGATGCTCCAGCTATAGTCTGCTCATCACTAACAGCTCCAAGATTTTCAGGAAACTTATCAAGGTGACTGTTCAGGAAGTGAATCTTAACGCACATGTTACATCCAATGTTGCAGAAAGTCAACAGCATACTTAGAACCAGAAGTTCATAGTTTTTTGCTTTTTTGTTGCCAGGGAATTTTTTGTAACTGCCACAAAAGACTGCCATGCTGTTTTCTCCTTCTTATTCATCTTCCTCGCAAATTCTTTGTCACGTATGGGGTTCAAATTTGAGGTCCATCGAATACACCTGCTTTTATCTTCTCAAAAGACAAGGCAGGAAAAGCAGAAATAATATGTTGAAAGCATTCACTTTCTCTATTCAAAGCCTGAACAAACTGCTTCATTAAGCCAAATTTGATGTGAAGTGGGGGAAAAATGATCCTGTCTCGACTAACTACAGGTTCATTCACAATATTTTGCATCCCAACTTCCAGAGCTTCACATTTTGGCCACTCCTTCTGTGTCCAGTGTTTCTCCTGAGCTCGGCTGTCCCACAAACACAGAAAGCAAGGATACTTTGTGAAACCTCTCTGTTGTCCTAGCAGGAAATTTACCATTTTAAGATTCATACAAATAATCCAGTTATGTTCCTCATACTTCAGAAAGTCGAGGACAATTTTTATGTCATTATAATCTTCTCGCAGATGAGATGAATAACCAAGTAGAACCGCTGCATAAACATTACCGTTGGGTAGGAGAACACATTTCAGACTCCTTTTAGAGTTGTCAAGAAATAGCTGCCATTCAGTTGGACTGTAAGTGGTAACACCTAGCTGGCTGAGGAGACTACTGATATCATGACAGTAAACAAAGTGTTTGTTTTTTCGGGAAAAAAAAAAAGTCCACAAAAATTTGTTCACGCTTCCTGAAATGGGATACTTTAGCTGACAGGTGAAGTATATTCTTTTCTTGAAGTCTGGAGGCTCAGCAGCTTTCTTTGATAGGCCTGGCATGTAAAATTCCTGGGTTCAATTCCTGGCCTGCTCCCACAGGGAAAGCACCCATCTACTTTTTCACCCTTCTCCATCTCATCCCTCTCCTTTTTTCTCTTCTCCTCCCACAGCCAAAGCTCCATTGCAGCAAAAAGTTTGTCCCAGGGCATGAGGATGGCTCCATGCACTCCACCTCAGGCACTAGAATGGCTCCAAGTTGCAACAGAGAAATGCCCCAGAAGGGCAGAGCATCGCCCCCTTGTAGGCTTGTTTGCTGGGTGAATACCAGTCAGGCGCATGCAGTTACTTGTCTCTGCCTCCCTGCGTCTCACTTGAGAAAAATACAAAGATAAATAAATAAATAAATAAATAAATAATAAAATACATATTAACATCTCAAAAAAATAAGATTTTAAAATATCATTTTTGTAGGAGGGGTTATACATGGATTCTATATAGAAAAAAATGGAAATCCTGAAATATTTTTATAGCCTAAGAAAAATATCTTATTTTGAAATAACTTTAAATAACGTGCAATACTACAGAGCATGGACTAGCAAGATTTTAAGTTCTTATTAGGTGATCAGGCAAATTAAGGGACATTTTGCAAATGTCATTTTCGAAGTGAAAATCTTTTGTACTTTTTTAAAACAATGAAAAGCAAATTGTTACTTAGAAACAAACCACATTGGTAGCAAATTTTAGTTTTGAAATATGATTCTAATAGCACCCCCGCAGTTGAATTTCACTGAAGATTTGAACACTTCTGTTACATTATTTGAACCTCTGCATCTTAGTTAAGCTTTTACAGACACATATTTTTGCTGTTTGAATAGCACTCTTCTTCAATGTTAATGAACATTTTTACAACATAACTTGTAAAAAACTGTTCTGTCCATTAAATTAGATGAAACTTTTAGCATCATCTTGGGGGAAAAAAGGATGCATCAGCTGTTTCCAAGCACTTTTAAATATGAGATATATAACTTCTGGACTACAAAATGAAGTTGGCAAAACTCATATAAAAATGATCTTGATATTCTCATATAGAATTTTCTAAGAACAATGTCAATGGAGAGGGCAAATGATTAGACAAAAAATATAAAAAAAAGAAAATGTTTAAAAGTTTGAAGAAAAATAAGAAGTAACTCTTATCAAATATGTTTCCAATAGAAAAGAATATTGAGCCCATATTTGTTAAGGGTAAAGAAAGTTTTAGCATAAATGCTGGTCTAGAGACAAAGGCAGGCAAAGATGGATTTTAAACATATGCTAATATATATTTTTAATAAAGTTTTTGCATTGCCTTTCTTCCACAGGACTTAAGGAATATTAGGAGGAGTTTTAAACGTGACTAACTTTGAGACTTTTTTTTTTTCTGAAATGATGGGCTCTTGGAAATAAATTTATATAGGGAATAAAAAATATATTAATAGTTCTGTTGTAAGGAAAATATTTTTATGTGTTTTTTATAATGTCTGAAGAGAAAGAAACTTTTATGAAATGTTTTCACTGTTCACACAAATATTAGTAAAAATATTTTATTTAACAAGTGAAATAGTTAATATAATTTTTTAAATTTTTTTTGTGTGTGCCAGAGAGAGAGAGAGAGTCGGACAGAGGGACAGACAGACAGGAAAGGAGGCAGATGAGAAACATCAATTCTTTTTTGCAGTTCCTTAGTTGTTTATTGATTGATTGCTCATGTGTGCCTTGGCTGGGGGGCTGCAGCAAACCTAGTGAGGCCTTGCTCGAGCCAGAGACCTTGGGCTCAAGCTGGTGAAACCTTGCTCAAATCAAATGAGTCTGCGCTCAAGCTGGCAAACTTGGGGTCTCGAACCTGAGTCCTCCACATCCCAGTCCGACGCTCTATCCATTGCGCAACCGCCTGGTCAGGCAATATAATTCTTAACATTTACCAAATTATACTGATGGAAAATGTTGATATAATAAATATTTTATAACACTATGTTTTACAAATTTACCTAGAAAATATTTAAATTTTATAGCAATATAGCTTAGAATGTAAAAAATTGAACATGTCTAATAGGCCACTTCTTTTCTGCAATAAATCTGATGGCAAGTGAATTATGGTTTTTTGTGAAAACAACTGAACTTTTCTGTTTCAGAGACTTTGTAATAATACATCAGAGATATGAAGGAAAACAAATGTCTTCCATGTCATAAAATTATGGCAACATAAAATACACTGTGAAATCATCCTCTAAACATCAATAAAAAATATATCAAATGTCTGTTTTGCATTTTTTATTCTTTCAAAGGCACATACTTCTATAAACTACCGAAGTATGTAAGTTTCAATTAAACATATCTAATATTTTAAGTATAATTTATTTTTTGACTTGTGCTCACATGGAAATTAAAGATACAATATATTTTTTCAACTTTGCTAGTATTAAAGCTAAATTAAATAAAAACTTGAGAAATTAATTTTTGTATATAATTAGTCTCATTTTAAGTATTATAACTAAATCTCCAACTTCTCAAAGGAGTTCTATTGTAAAATTTTAAAATTGCTTTCTAATTCCTTATGGCACTCTGGTTTCACCAAATGTAAAGATGGCATATCATACCAGGTGTTAATTTAAGACCATATAGTACAATGTACATTTTCATAACTTGATTAAGCTATATAGATTAAGTGACTATATAGCTGCAGCAACTGAGATAAAAATGCAGAAAAAAATACAGGTGTAATCACTTATCTGTGATTATAACATACTAAAACCTATGAAAACAAAGTATTTTCATAATTCAAAGGGTGGTAATATTTAACCTGCTCTGTAGTCACTTACGGAGTGAATAGACTTGAGGTTATTTATAGTTTTTCTTTCACACTTAGTATGACTATTCATATGATTTTCTTTAAATATAACACTGATTGATAACTGACTCCACTAGTAATGTTATATAAAAAGTATATGTGCATATTGCTCTCCAAAGAATCTCCAGAATTTTAAATCTGAAACATACCTGGTTTCATGGTTTTAAAAAAGAGATTATGGGTATGTATAGTGATTTAAAAACATTGATTAATTTGCATATATTAAATTATCTTTGCAACCCAAGGATAAATCCTCATTTGGTCATGACATGTAATCAGTTTAGTGTGCTGTTAGATTCCGTATGCTAGTACTTTACTGAAGATTTTTGCACTTACGTTTATCAGGTATATTGTCTTGTTTTTTTTTTTCCTTGTAGTGCCTTTGATTTTGGTATCAGGGTAATGCTGGTCTCATATAATACACTTGAAGATGTTCTCTCTTCTATTTTTTGTAAGTTTAAGAAGGGTTGGTATTGATTATTCTTTGAATTTTGGTACAATTCAACTAATGAAGCAGACTGTTTCAGTTTTGACCACTGTTGTGCCCTCAACATTCCCTTTTAAATAAAATAATTAGTGTAAGGCCTGTCTTGAAACCTTCCAGCAGTTATTTTTCAATCAAAGGTAAAACACAAATTCTTTCTGATAATCTTTCTGCTCTGGCTCACCCACTGCTTCTCAAATCCTCTCTCATCTACCTCAATCTTACCCGCTCAGCTCCAGCTACCTTGACATCTGCTCGGTTGTGTTTCTCACTCAGATTAAGGTTTTTACCATTGACTCTTTCCACTGCTTGAGGTGCCATTCTTAAAATGATCCACCTGGTGAACTTCCTCCCCTCCTTCAATTCTTTGCTAAAATGATACCTCTTGATTATTAAGTATACTTTTCAAATTTTAGCAGTATCCAACTAATTTTCTGTACTCATAATCCCCCTCAATATAATCTTTTGACATACTATATAATTAATTTATTCAGTAGTCACAGTAATTATAGGGTATTTTTCTGTATGTCAAGTTTATGTAATAGCTAACCATAAAATAAGCAACCACCATATATTTGTTGTATAAATAAATGATTAATATATAGTATTGGCATTGGTTTTCTACAGCTATAAAATTAGAAAGTTTTGGGTTATTGGGGGGAAAATTAGATGAAGAATTAGAGGATCTGGGTTTCTGTTTATTGTTTAGATTGTTATTGACTGGGCTAACTTTGGACAAGATACTTAATATGAGCTTTCATAATATAATCTGTTGAAACCACAACAGGAAGAAGGACATTGAACCAGTTAATAACTCATATCCTTTCTCTCACTCTGTGAGTGTTCTATAGCTTCCCATAAAAAAAAGCCTAGGGAAATGTGCCTAGCAATTAATTTAAAAACATTTGCAATTCATATTGCATAGTAGGGGATAGAATAAATAGCTGGTGAATAAATGAATGTTTGGATGGATGAACATTTTAAGTGTATCATTTTTAAATATTTAGATAATAACCTTAGGTGTGGAAAGCAATTCAGAAACTAAATAGAGATTGAAGAAGCACTGCCAATTTTCCAAGCACAGAAACGGGGACAGCAACAATGTAAATTCCACTGATGAGTCACATTCTACTAAGTGCAATCAAGAATAATCCTTGGGAGAGTGTAGAAAGGATATTTATGGAACTGTGCTATGCCTGGGAAATGCTTTCATAGTCTGGTTAGGCCTAAAAATGCATCTGTAGTTGGGAATGGATAATGACCTTCAGGAAATGAAGAATGACCTAAGCTTTCACAGTCTTGTTCCGATGAGAGTACGATATTAAAATTAGTCCAAGAAAATAATGTTATTAACAATTAGTCCGTATACTGTATTTCTGAAAATGTTGCAGTCTCTGTCTTCAAAACAGGTGATGATACAGTAGTACAATAGTTTGTAGTTTTACCACTAAGCTAAAAAAATAAAAAATAATAAAATTCTACATGTCACTAATTCACAATACCCTTGGAAAGTTAGACAAAGGCTATCTTAGTCATATTGATATGTCATTTTAATAAACAATTGGATTTGTCAAAGTGTTATGTTATAATCAGAAATATATTGACTCAGGATTAGTGGTTAATGTTAATGTTAATATTTATGCTATAAGTAAAAACAACTGCTAGAGTTAAATTTATTTAAATTGATTAAATCCATTCATATAGGTTTAATATGTTGCATTGAGAAACATCAGAAGGCACTTTGAAAGCTTTAGCTATCTGTAAAGCCAGTAGTCACGGCCACCATCACAGCTGCCTTGCCAGTGCAGGTTCCCATTAGATTGAAACAGACGGTAATGAAACAACGAAGCCAAGAACTGGTGAGCCATCAGCTTTAATTCTAGCTTGCACCCGGTGGGCAAGTAAAAACACACACTGGGCTCCAAAACCCACTCATTCAGTGCTCACAAAGCTACTGACTTATCCGAGTTTCCTAGCATCAAAGGTTTCTAGCTCAACCAGCCTTATTCACCTCTGATCCCCATCTCCTTCTCTCTACACAAACTCTCCACAAACTGGCTTCTTCCTCAGCATTCCACCATCTTGGCTGCCTCCTCTCCTCCACGTGGCCTTAATCTGCTCTCCTCTCTAATGCTAACCTCAGGAACCGAGAGAGCAAGCTCCCGGTCTGCCCCACTTTATAGTGTAGAAATCCAAACCTTTAATCCAATCTACAAACAAGAAAGTCTCTGATACAAAGTCACTTGTCTGAGGCATAATGGGAGGATTCTTCATGAGAGTGCACCACACCACATCATCCAATCAGTTAAGGGTGTGGGGAAAAGCTTACTTTTAAAACTTGCATGTGGGCAGCTCCATCTTTAGCAAAGTAAGCATAATATATTTTATCTGTCCAACAATCCACCCCTATGCTCACTTAACTACCCACAATCTACACCACCAGCATCCCTGTACAAGAAAATTAGGTACATTACACAAATTGCAAATACATGACAAATCATACAATTTCAACAATTACAAAGGTACATTTCACCAGTCTCTGAGCACTTTGCCAAAAGTGCAAATGTTCTCGGCCTTCTTTCTAGCCATGGGAAAAGCTTCCTGAGGCAGCAGGGCCTCCAGCGATGCCACCCCGACCCCCATCAGGGTATTCCACATTGTCCAAAATCCATAAGTCCATTCAACAAAGGAGCCTGTGCTCACTACGGTCATAGTCCAGGAAATCAGTCCACACACATGGGTGTTAGCCTCCCTCCTCATTCCTTCCATCATGGCAGTTCTCACACTGTCCTAAAGAGAAGCAGGTGGCAATGGCATTCAGCATTTCCATCTCTGCCCTGGGGTGCATGATGGCATCCACCCTTATGTCCCAAAATCGCAGATCTACCAGCAGCTTAGCTGGCACTCCTTGCTGTCCCAGTAGCCACTCGGCAATGCATGCCTGGCTCCCGGGATGTCTGTTCATCCTCCTGCCTCAGCTGCCGCCTTTTACCTTCCTCAATTCCAGCCTAATTGTCCTCATCTTTCAGATAGGAGCTAAAAATGACAGCTCCCACTGCAGTTCTTGAGCCCTGGGCAACTGCTGCCTTCTGCTCAGCAGGCCTTGCAGCTCCAGCCCCGGCCTCAGCCTTGGCCTTGGTTTCCAACTGCTGCTTGCTCTCCACAATGTCCAGGGCAATCTGCAACTCACGAACCTGCGATTTCTTCTCCGGCAGCTGCTCCATTTCCAGGCGAATCTCACAAACCTGGCCGGCCTTCTCCTTCAGTGCTTCCTCCAGCTCCAGGGTCAGCATCTGTTTCTCCCAAATTTCCTCCAGCTCCTTCCAGTGCTCAGTTTGCAGGTCCCTGGCAGCCCTTTCCACAGAGCTTTTCGTTTCCTCATGCTTGGCTCTAAAGGTCAGCCAGCCAACAGTTCCCCCCAAAACAGCCATAGGGAACCATAACAACATCCAGTCCTCCTCTACTCCACCACTCAAAGGTGGTGGTGGCTCCATACCAATCTATATTGAATCCTGCCACAGACTACACCAAATGTAAAGCCAGTAGTCATGGCCACTGTTGGGCAAATAAAATATATTATGCTCACTTTGTTAAAGATGGTGCTGCCAACATGCAAACTTGTTGATATTAATGAATTTTGGGGAACAGGCTGTGGGTAGGCCGGGTCGTTATAGCCCAAGGCTTAGTTTTAAGACTGAGCCTTTCCCTCCGTTTTTGATATAGGATGGTGCACTCTCATGTGGAATCCTATTATACTGCAGATGAGTGACTTTGTATCAGAGGCTTTCTTGTTTGTAGATTGGATTAAAAGTTTGGATTTCTACACTATAAAGTGGGACAGACTGGGAGCTTGCTCTCTCTTGGTTCCTGAGGTTAGTATTAGAAAGGAGAGCAGATTAAGGTCACGTGGAGGGCAGGAGAAGCAGCCAAGATGGCAGAATGTTGATGGAGAAGCCAGTTTGTGCAGAGTTTGTGCTGGAGGAGACAGGGAACAGAGGTGAATAAGTCTGGTGAGCTAGAAACCTTTCATGCTAGGAAACTCAGATAAGTCAGTAGCTTTGTGAGCACGGAATGAGTGGGTTTTGGAGCCCAGTGTGTGTTTTTGCTTGCCCGCCAGGTGCAAGCTAAAATTAAAGCTGATGGCTCACCAGTTCTTGGCTTCGTCGTTTCATAAATGACTACAAATCTAATGTGAACCTGCACTTTCCAGGCTGCCCTGTTCGTGGCCCTGATTATTGGCCATACATTTGGCATAATCTGTGGCAGGATTCGATACAGATCGGTATGGTGCCGGCACCCTTGATGTGCATGGTAGAGTATCGTTGCTGTTATGGTTTCCCATAACTGTTTTTGGGGGATTGTAGGATGGCTGACTTTTACAGGTGGTAATGAAACAACGAAGCCAAGAACTGGTGAGCCATCAGCTTTAATTCTAGCTTGTACCTGGAGGGCAAGTAAAAACACACACTGGGCTCCAAAACCCACTCATTCAGTGCTCACAAAGCTATTCACTTATCCGAGTTTCCTAGCATCAAAGGTTTCTAGCTCAACCAGCCTTATTCACTTCTGTTCCCCATCTCCATCTCTTTACATAAACTGCAAAAACTGGCTTCTTTCTCAGCATTCCACCATCTTGGCTGCCTCCTCTCCTCCACGTGGCCTTAATCTGCTCTCCTCTCTAATGCTAACCTCAGGAACCGAGAGAGCAAGCTTCCAGTCTGCCCCACTTTGTAGTGTAGAAATTCAAACCTTTAATCCAATCTACAAACAAGGAAGTCTCTGATACAATGTCACTTGTTGAGGCATAATGGGAGGATTCCTCATGAGAGTGCACCATCCCACATCAACCAATCAGTCAAGGGTGTGGGGAAAAGTTTACTCGTGGGCAGCGCCATCTTTAACAAAGTGAGCATAATATATTTTATCTGTCCAACACTGTCTCAAATGGATAATAGATGATACCTGAGTATTATCTGAAAGTTCACATTAAACCCAAAAGAAGCATGATCTCTCATAAGGTATCAAAGGCTACAGAAATAATATTAATAATTTTGAAAGTTTACAGAACATTTTATTAATTTGGGCTAGGCGTACAGACAGATTTTATAAATAATCTCTGCACTAGTGTAATTCGCATAAAACCAAGATGGCCGATGACATTGTGTTGTAAAAGCAGAAAGAGAAAGAAGACTTGGATTCTCTGACCTTCCCCTTACTTATGGGGAATTGGATGAATACCTAACCAGGTGTAGAGAGAGAAAAAAATAAATTAAACCTTTTCTTATACTAATGGACCATTTACAGGCATTTGTCCCCATGGAAACTACCCCTTTCCTCCTGAAAGCATGTAGTTAATGTATGTATCTCTAGGCAAAGAAATAGCAAATGAACACTGGAAATTATAGGAATGTCTTTTGGTATGTGGAGTGACATTTTTACAGTTGTGTTGCCTTGTAAGTTTTAATGTAAAAGCGATTTTTGTGAATCTTATAGACAGATGTTATAAACTTGCTAATGAATTGTGTCCCATTTTTTTCCCTTAATCTTTTCCCATACCTGTATAGGAGAAAACAAAAGGTATAGGCTTACACCGTGATGTCAGCTTATTTCCCGGCCCATGTATAATTAACGATATATAACCAACCCCTAGAATATTAATGACACACACAATTTGGGACTGACTCTGTGTAAGCCGGCATATTTAATAAATTTCCTCCTTTAATAAAACTTTTCAAAAACTTATTTGGACAACGTGCCTCTACAAAAACCCGTGGAATTGTGGATTGGGTGCTTTACAACAAATCCTTGGCACACAGGATGAACAGAACCAAACTAATTGGCTACTATGACCTTTATCAAATCAGAAAAAATCCACCCTGAGACCATAAAATTTCTTTGCAAAATTGAAGTAAAATTTAAGGAAAAACAAGTTCATAATTAATGGTTCAAAGTGCTTATTTATCACATCAAAGAGATAGAAAGTAGTAAGAGATAGATGAGTGGAGGCAAAATGTCGGTGTTTTAGATTCAATAAAAGCAGTGAAAAAGTCTAGAAGTAGACAGGAGCGACCTGAATATAGAACATAAGTGAGGCAGGCAGACTTAAGAGCATCTGTTACAGACTGTTACACACTGTAATTTAAAGAACCCATGTGGACCTGTCCACATCATCTCACCACCGAATATGAGGAAAAACCAGTCTGAGTAAAGCATGTGTCTTCCTTAAAATAATAACAACTCAAGGGAAAATGTATTCAAATTCACAAAACCTGGGTTCTCAATTTAAGAATGTCTCATATATACATATATCATTAAACAAGTTACTTAGGAATTTAATCTCATTTTATAAACTAAAAGAAAACTTAACATCTTAATTTAAATATTATTCTAACCATCAACAGCATTTTTATCCATAAACAATGATCAACCTGACTTCCGTGTGTTCCAAAATGTAATAGAGATAAATGGAAATGTTTTATTTGAATTCTCTCCATTGAATCAAATGATCAGTTAATGAATATTTATAATGCTATTTTCCCACACATACTTTCTAGCATCTCTGCTAAGAATCTTCCATCCTGCTGTCCTTCTCAGGCTTTTGAAACCCAATTCTTTTTTACTTTTATTTCTTCAACACCGAATACAGTGCCAGACACCTGGTAAAAGTTAATAAGTATATTTAGAGCAAAACTAAACTTTGACTACTCTTGGAATATTCCACAATATCAAAATTAAAACAGCTGCTACAATATCCAGGCCCTCCTTTATATTTTAAAAATAGCAAAACATTGATAAGTCTGCATATATTTTTTTAGATTTTATTTATTTATTTTTTTAGAGAGATAAGAGAGAGAGAGAAAGGGGAGGAGAAGGAAACAACAACTCCCATATGTGCCTTGACCGGGCAAACCCAGGGCTTTGAACTGGTGACCTCAGAACTCCAGGTCGACACTTTATCCACTGTGCCACCACAGATCAGACTGATTTTTTTTAAACCATGTTTCTTAGTTCAGGTTCCCAAAAGTAATACTTGAAAGAATGACTTGAGTGTAAGTAGGGGTTGAGTGCAAGTAGGTGTTTAGTGCATGTGGTGGGAAGCATGCCGACTAAGACAGGAAAGAAGAAAAAAGTTAATAAAGGATGAATGCTTGATATTCTTTTTGCTGTGAGCCGCTGGGACTTGGTCCCTCTAGGAGTCTTCCAAAGACATTTATCCATTGACTTCTATCCCCATTGGACTAGGTTGCTTCTGGTGGTCTTAATGTCCCTGAACTTCATGTGGCATCTTCAGAAAGGGTGAGCGGCCCTGTTCAGTTTTCAGTTTAAGAAAAAAGCTTCAGGCAGAAAGTGAGAGAAATGTCACAAAGCACTTTTCAAGTACGCCAGTTATCCTCCAATACATGTCCATCAAAGCTATGCTGAAATCAGAGGTGTGCTGGGGTGACGTGAGGTGGGGCATAAAAAGCATGTGTTATATCTGGTTAATTTAATATTCTATTTTTAAAATTTGATAAATATTAATTAAAACCTAATCTCAGTAAATTAAAAACTTCATATGTTATAAAATCCCAATACATCATTTTTTTAAACAATTAACTATCAAGTGGGCTGCATATATTCTTTTACACATATCATGTTTCAGAATAAATCCAGTGCCTTCATGTATTAATTTATTCATTCATTCAACATATAAGCATCAAAGGATAACAATAACCAGGTACTCCTCGAGAAAGAGAGGAAAAATTTAGTAACAACAAAGATAAGGCACTGCTCTTCTGGAGATTTTATTTGACGGGGAACGGGGTCCCAGGTCTTGTCTTGTGTAAGAGCTAAGGAAACTTGGGCTCTAATCGTTCATGTAATCTATTTTATATTCACAATTGGCAAAGTCATGGGAAGTCCTGTTTTCCTAAATAAAAGTTAATATATATAACCTTAAATTTTCCATGTTCTATAAATAAAACACAGTGAGTGGACAAGTCATAAAAATATATTTCCTCAGAACTCCATTTACCTTTTTAGCTATCTTGTGCTATATATCAAGTTAAATGTTGAAATACAACACATCTTATGCCAATAATTTGAAGGCCATTGAATGAGGACTCCTTGAGTTAAGTTTAATATATATAAAGTGAGAGGAGGGGAGGCAGACAGACTCCTTCATGTGCCCTGACCCACCCAGCAAACCCACTAGGAGGTGGTGCTCTGCCCATCTGGGGTATTGCTCTGTTGCTCAGCAACCAAGTCTTCTTAGTGCCTGAGGCAGAGGCCATGGAACCATCTTCAGCATCCAGGACTAACTCGTTCCATTTGACCATAGCTGCAAGAAGGGAAGAGAGAGAGAGCAAGAAAGGCAAGAGGGGGAGGGGTGGAGAAGTAGATGTTCTCTTCTTTTGTGTACCCTAACCAAGAATCGAACCTAGGACATCCACATGCCAAGCCAACACTGTACCACTTAGCCATTCGATCAGGGCCAAGTTAAGTTTAATATTGATTGTACCAGTGATAGCAATAATAGCGTCACCAGCTGACTGACACATGTTCAACAAACAGCTAAAATAAGGAAATTGATATATAGAGAACTTTGAAATATGCAGTGAGACTTTAAAGAGATATGTGAAGCATAACTCCTGAGACTAATATGTTATGTAACAGACTCCCTATATGAGTAGGCTGTAGCCCAGAAATAATTTAATAGGCAAGAAATTTGATACAGTAGTTACTTGGGTGCAGGGAGGCTCTGTCCCTACAATTATAATATCCATGAGTGAGTCATTTCTTATGCCATAGTTACTGTATCAAATAAGCAATATTTTTATACTCAAATGTTTTCAAAAGTTTTACAATTGAAGTCTTCTCAAGAAGTTTCCTGTTGCTGTGAATAATTCATGGGGGGAAAAAATGGTCAAATTGTGGATAGTTGTTGACTTGACCATAAGCTATAAACTAAGATATAGTTTGCAACATATCAAATACATTTTAAAGTTAAAAATATCACTTTAAACTGTTCTTATTATTCATTTTTACAATGCTTATGGATCAAGATTTATACAGAAGTGATATTAGAAATCTTCATAATGTGTACATCAATACTAGCCAATTGATGTAGTTTCTATTAAAATATATAAATTTATTCAGATGAACAACCATGTGTCATATATAACTATAAAAGACAAAAGTAATAAAGCATGCTTTAACATATTTCTCATATCTATTCTTTATAGTTGTGAAGGGAGAGAAATCATATCTAAGTTCATAAGCTTATGTGACAAATAAAACATGTTTTGAAAAAATACAATGCTTAGTTTAGTGTTTTATAAGACTAATAATTTGTCTCAGAAGAAACATTTTAACATTTAATTTTATTATGGATTATGCTGGTTTGATATTTGAACCACCAAAAGATGGTGCTATTCTTTCAGCTACAATCTTTTAACTCCACAGAACATATTTCTATGCTTTATTTTGGGATATTGGAACTGCATGTCTATACTTCCTTTTCCTTTTTTTCTGGCTTTTTACTATTTCTTGACATAGGGGCATTCAGATGGATATTGGAGAACAAGAGGGTGGAGGAAAGACTTTATCAGTTTTATTTGCATGCTGCGAACAGCATCTCCCCACAAATGAACTTTAACCTGGGGGCCCCCTGTTGGTTTCAGTTCCAGCTTCTTTCTGTCCTTCCAGGCCCAGTCTTATACACATTTGCTCCTAGAAGTGCCAACAACAGCCAGACAACATTTCCTCCTGAGACATCTCAGCTTAATCTTCAAAGAGTCCCTTCTCCAATTGTTTAGGGTTCCACGATCCCTGCTTCCTCTACCTACCCTGATATTTATGCTCTCTGAGTGTTGCTCTTTTGTTTGTTCAACATTCCAGCACCATAGAACAAACCACCTTGTACTACATTACCTTTGTTGAAATACCAAATGTAGGTGGTACTCTGTTTTTCTGACTCAAATTTTACTGATACAATATATTTTCAGTAATGTACTTTCCTAGACTGTTTTCTCTACATTAGTGAGTTTAAAAAACCTAAGGAATTTTCAGAAATTGTAAGTTAAAGTAAAAAATACATGCTGACTCTTGAATTGATTCAAAATATTTCTTTAGTTTTACATTTTCTAGTATGAAAAAAAGCAAGCTAAGAATATCATAAAACAGGCTAATAAAAACATCCAGATGTTTGGGTTGTTTTGGTTTATGGTATCTCTGTGACTATTGATTGGCAAGTTATATAAGAATTATATTGATTGACAGGCTACTTATGAACAAGTATACATACAGATATATGTAAGTACATAGATATGCTTAACATATATCTGTAATAATGTGACTTTTCTATTGGTTTCAAAATTTTTTCTGTTATTACAGTCACAAGTATTTTAGAAATAGTTTGAAAGGCTGTTTAATAAAAATAATTCACCCCACTGAAACCATTTATCAGTTATTTTAAAGTAGCCCCATAAAGAAAAATATCAATTACTCAATTTTCAGAAGAATCAATATTTCAAGATTCAAAAACACAGACTATTATGATGCAAGTTACCATATGTTTCTTTAATGCATACTTAAATGGCTTTAAAGTCAGTCCAGGTAATTTGGTATTCCCAGTTGAAATCTGCAGAGTAAATCATGTTTTTTAAATAACCATTATCAGAGCCTATACAGAGAAAATAAGAAATGTATGAACCTAGATTATGCTCTTTACTTTCCAAAATCAAAGAAAATGAGTACTTATGCCATCAGGTGAGGGAGAAGGAAAGTCTAAAAGCAGAGACCTTACCACATATTAACATTCTAATATTATAGAAATATGAGTTGCTCAAAATCTGACAAAAATATTATTTTGTGAAAACCAAGCAAAATTAGATAACCTACTACATTTTAATGTCAATGGACACATTTTATCGACTACAGAATGCAAAGAATTATAAAAGAGATAACATGTATATTATGTAAGTAATTCCTACAGGAATTTCCATTATGGTATATGGAAATAGTGTTGGATAATTAACACTACTGGATTTGTAACAAAAATACTAGAAATAAATGCTATGAGCATTTCTGTCTGTGATATTTCCCTGAAATATTTGTACATTGCAATCACTTGCATACTTATAATTGTTAGCAAAACTTTATTTTGGTAAATTCTCTTGTTTGCTAAACCTGATTTTACAGTCTGATGCTTTGGGTTAGTGCAGCAACTTTGTGTTTAGTCAGGCTTCTCCAGAGAAACAAAACAAATGGGAGAATATATATATATATAATATGCCCAAAGATATATTCATAAGTGGATAGATATTTTATATATAAAGATATATAGGCATATATATGTTCTAATCTCATATATATATGAAAAATGATTAGCTCATGTGATTATGGAAGCCGACAGCTCCCAAGATTAGCTTTTTAAATTCTATTTAAACCTTCAATTGATTGAATGAAGTCTACTCACATTGGGGAGGACTATCTACTTTACTCATCTTGTCTACTCAGATGTTATCATCCAAAAACAATCTCACAGACAGTATAATAGTGTTTGACCAAATGTCTAGGAATCCTTTGGCTCAGTCAAATTGACACATAAAATTAATCATCACACTTATTATTCAACCTTCTTTTTTTTAAATACTGAAATAATATATAAATTATCTACACTGGTTTTCTTATACAAAACAAATGACTTAGAGAACTCTCTCAACTAAATTGGAATCATGCATATTACTTCATTCAACTCTACCAGGGTGCTTAAAGAAAGTCAAAAAAGATTTTTAAAATATATTTTGAATTATACATTAAGGGAAGTAAATGTGTAAAACTTAAAAAATGAGAAATCATCTGAGATTAAATACCAATAATTTAAGTGGAGTTAATTATTCATTTTATGGTTTTCTCTTGTAATCTTTAGCAATGATGCAGTGTTACCAGACCAACACTATCTAAATATATGTAGTTTTGAGATTGATACAGTGAAAAGCCAGAGAAACATCAAAGGGGTTATGAACTAGTTGACTGACATGATTCAATATGCATACAATAAAAAGACAAATAGGACTAAAAAGTGACTGATGAACTCTATTAAATGAAAAATTTTGAAGAATCCTTGGTCATGGTGAAGGAGAATTTCAGAGGCATTAATCATGAATATATGATTAAGAGAAAGGGTGGGATATGATAAATAGAGAAAAAATTCAAACACAATAAATGGAAATTTAGAAATAGTACAGTTCTGTTTTAAGAATCATTGTATTAGTTAGCTAGTTCTGCTACAACAAAATTGCATAGATTGGGTGCATTAACAACAGAGCTTTTACTCTTTTTTTATTATTATTATTAACTTTAATGTGGTGACACCAATAAATCAGGGTACATATGTACAATGAAAACATTTCCAGATTATCTTATCATTCAATTGTGTTGCATACCCATCACCCAAAGTCAAATTGTCCTCTGTCACCTTCTATCTGGTTTTCCTTGTGCCCCTACCCTTCTCCCTATTACACCCCCCTTCCCTCCACCCACCCCGTAACCACCACTCTCTTGTCCATGTCTCCTAGTCTCACTTTTATGTCCCACCTATGTATGAATTCATGCTGTTCTTAGTTTTTTTTTTCTGATTTACTTATTTCACTTCGTAAAATAAGTTACGAAGGAGGGTTCCCTTTTCTCCACATCCTCGCCAGCACTTATTCTGTGTTGTTTTGCTGATGAGTGCCATTCTGACTGGTGTGAGGTGATACCTCATTGTGGTTTTAATTTGCATTTCTCTAATAATTAGTGATGTTGAGCATTTTTTCATATGTCTTTTGGCCATCTGTATGTCTTCTTTGAAGAAATTTCTATTCATTTCTTTGCCCATTTTTTAATTGGATTGTTTGTCTTCCTGGTGTTTTATAAGTTCTTTATAAATTTTGGTTATTAAACTCTTATCAGACGTGCTGTCGAATATGTTCTCCCATTGTGTGGTTTGTCTTTTTATTCTGTTCTTACTGTCTTTAGCTGTGCAAAAACATTTTAGTTTGATATAGTCCCATTTGTTTATCATGCCTTTTATTTCATTTGCCAATGGAGATAAATCAGCAAATATATTGCTGCTACAGATGTCGGAAAGCTTGCTCCTATGTTTTCTTCTAAGATGCTTATGGTTTCACGGCTTATGTTTAAGTCTTATCCATTTTGAATTGGTTTTTTTGAATGGTGTAAGTTGATGGTCTAGTTTCATTTTTTTGCAGATAGATGTCCAATTTTCCCAACACCATTTGTTAAAGAGGCTGTCTTTACTCCACTGTATGTTCTTTCCTCCTTTGTCAAATATCAGTTGTCCATAAAGTGGCGGGTTTATTTCTGGGTTCTCTGTTCTGTTCCATTGATCAATGTGTCTGTTCTTATGCCAGTACCAAGCTGTCTTGAGTATAATGGCCTTGTAGTAGACGTTGATATCCGGAAGAGTGATACCTCCTGCTTTATTTTTTCTTTTTAAGATTGCTGAGGCTATTCGTGTTCTTTTTTGGTTCCATATAAATTTTTGGAATATGTTATCTATATCTTTGAAGTATGTCATTGGTATTTTAATTGGTATTGCATTGAATTTATAAATTGCTTTGGGTAGTATAGACATTTTAATGATGTTTATTCTTCCTAGCCATGAGCACGGTATATGCTTCCACTTGTTTGTATCTTCCTTGATTTCCTTTATCAATGTTTCATAATTTTCTGAGTACAAGTACTTAACCTCCTAGGTTAAATTTACTCCTAGGTATTTTATTATTTTGGCTGCAATAGTGAAGGGGATTGTTTCCTTAAGTTCTTTTGCTGAAAGTTCATTGTTTGTATACAGAAATGCCTCTGATTTCTGAGTATTAATTTTATATCCTGCCACCTTGCTGAATTCATTTATAAGGTCCAGTAGTTTTTTTAACTGAGACTTTAGGGTTTTCTATATACAATATCATATCATCTGCAAATACTGACAGTTTTACTTCTTCTTTTCCAATTTGGATGCCTTTTATTTCTTCTTCTTGTCTGATTGCAATAGCTAGGACTTCCAGAACTATGTTGTATAAGAGTGGTGAAAGGGAGCACCCCTGCCTGGTTCCTGATCTTAAGGGGATTGCTTTTCATTTTTGTCCATTTAGTAAGATGTTTGCTGTGGGTTTGACGTAGATGGCCTTTATCATGTTAAGGAATGTTCCTGGTATTCCCACGTTACTGAGAGTTTTGAGCATGAATGGGTGCTGGATTTTATCAAATGCCTTTTCTGCATCTATTGAAATTATCATGTGATTTTTGTCCTTCCTTTTGTTTATGTGATGAATCACATTGATTGATTTGCGAATATTAAACCAGCCTTGCCTCTCCAGAATAAATCCCACTTGATCATGGTGTATGATTTTTTTCATATATTGCTGGATCCGGATGGCTAATATTTTGTTGAAAATTTTAGCGTCTAAATTCATCAGGGATATAGGCCTATGATTTTCTTTCTTTGTGTTGTCTTTGCCCGATTTTGGGATCAGAATTATGCTCCCCTCATAAAAGGAGTTTGGAAGTCTTCCGTCCTCTTGAATTTTTAGAAATAGCTTGAGGAGGATAGGAGTTAGTTCTTCTTTGAATTTTTGATAGAATTCACTTGTGAAGCCATCAGGCCCAGGACTTTTCTTTTTGCGGAGTTTTTTGATAACTGTTTCAATCTCATTTGCTGTAATTGGTCTGTTTAGGTGTTCTGATTCTTCCAGATTGATTTTTGGAAGTTTATATGATTCAAGAAATTTGTCCAATTCATCTAGATTGTCTAATTTATTGGCATATAGTTCTTCATATTATATTCTTACAATGCTTTGTATTTCTGTTGTATCAGTTGTTATTTCTCCACTGTTCTTTTTAATTTTATTTATTTGAGTCCTCTCTCTTTTTTTCTTGGTGAGTCTAGTTAAAGCTTCATCAATCTTGTTTACCTTTTCAAAGAACCAGCTTCTGGTTTCATTGATACTCTGTATTGTTTCCTTAGCCTCTATGTCATTTATTTCTGCTCTGACCTTTATTATTTCCTTCCTTCTACTTGTCCTGAGTTTTTTTGTTGTTGTTTTTCTAGTTCTTTTAGATGCAGGGTCAGGTTGCTTATTTGAGCTTTTTCTAGCTTCCAATGATGTGCCTGTAGTGCAATGAACTTCCCTCTCAGTACTGCTTTTGCTGTGGCCCATAAATTTTGAGTTGATGTATGCTCATTATCATTTGTTTCTAGAAACTTTTTTATTTCTTCTTTGATCTCATTGTTAATCCATTCATTATTTAATATCATGCTATTTAGTTTCCAAGTGTTTGAGTATTTTTCAGTTTTTCTTTTGTGGTTAATTTCTAGTTTCATGTCATTGTGATCAGAGAAAATGCTTGATATGATTTCAATCTTCTTAAATTTATTGCGACCATTTTTGTCTCTTAACATGTGGTCTATCCTAAAAAACGTACCATGAGCGCTTGAGAAGAATGTATATTTAGGATGAAAAGTTCTGAAGATATCTATTAAATCAAGTTGATCTAGTGTATCCTTTAAGTCTGCTGTTTCTTTATTGATTTTTTTTCTTGAGGATCTATCCAGTGTTTTTAGTGGAGTATTGAAATCCCCTATTATGATAGTATTGCTGTTAATCTCGCCCTTTATGTCCATCAAAGTCTGCTTTATGTATGTCGGGGCTCCTATATTTGGTGCGTAGATATTTATAATAGTTATATCTTCCTGTTGAATTGTTCCCTTTATCATTATGTAGTGTCCTTCTTTATCTCTTACTACAGCCTTTGTTTTAAAGTCCATTTTGTCAGATATAAGTACTGCTACCCCGGCTTTTTTTTCATTTCCATTTGCATGAAATATTTTTTTCCATCCTTTTACCTTCAGTCTATGTGCATCTTTTGTTTTAAGGTGTGTCTCTTGTAGACAGCATATGTATGGGTCCGGTTTCTTTATCCACGCAGCTACCCTATGTCTTTAGATTGGATCATTTAATCCATTTACATTTAAGGTTATTATTGATATGTAGTTGTTTATTGCCATTTTATTCTTTAAAGCTGTATTCTTCTTTTGCTATATTCTCTCCTCCCTTTGAACTGTTCACAACAGGCCCCGTAGTATCTCTTGCTAAATTGGTTTGGTTTTAATGAATTCCTTGAGGCTTTCTTTGTCTGGAAAGCTCTTTATTTCTCTTTCAATTTTAAACGTTAGCTTGCTGGATAGAGTAGTCTTGATTGTAGGTTCTTGTTCTGCATTACTTTGATTATATCTTGCCATTCCCTTCTGGCCTCAAGTGTTTCTGTTGAGAAGTTCGATGTCATCCTTTGGGGGCTCATTTGTAGGTGAGAGTCTTTTTTTCCCTGGCAGCTTTTAAGATTTTTTCTTTATTCATTAGCTTTGGTATTTTAACTATGATGTGTCTTGGTGTAGATCTTTTTGGGTTTCTCTTTAATGAAGTTCTGCGTGCTTCTTGAACGTGTGGAGTGTTTCCCAGTTTTAATTTAGGAAAGTTTTTTGCTATGATTTGATTAAACAAAGTTTCCATTTCCTGTCCTCTTTCCTCTTCTTCAGGTACCCCTATGATGCGAATGTTGTTTCTCTTCATGTTGTCACAGAGCTCCCTTAGAGTTTCCTCACATTTTTTGAGTCTCTTTTCCTTTTTCTTCTCTGCTTCTGTGCCTTTGTTTATTGTGTCTTCTAACTCGCTGATTCGATCCTCAGCGTGATTCATCCTGCTTTTAATTCCTTCCATTGTGGTCTTCAGTTCTGATACTGTATTTGTCATTTCTGTCTGATTCTTTTTTATTATTTCAATTTCGTTCTTTATACTTGTTATCTCTTTATTTAGGTGTTCATAGTGACTATCCATTGTTGCTCTAATTTCTTTGAACATCCTAACTATCATTATTCTAAATTCTGCTTCTGGTAGTTTGGTTATATCTGGTTCATTCAGGTCCTTCTCTGGGGATTTCTCTTGATTTATTTGGTTTGCATTTCTCTGCCTGCCCATTTTATCTGTGTATAGGCAAGTTGTGGGCACTGTAGTCCAGTAGGTGTTCCCTTTGTGTTCTCTAGGTGTGGTCTGTATGCAGGCCTGCCACCCCCTCTGCTGCTGCCTAGGGTGGTTGGGTATGGGCATTGCCACCAACAGCCTACTGCGGCTGTTGCTGTGATTTCCACCTCTCATCCACAGAAGGGGCTGTCACTCAAGCCACAAGCCTTAGTACCAAAAGCAGAGGTGAGCACCTTTGCTCAGCTGCAGAGCCAGCCTTTTTCCGGAAGGCTTACGCCCAGCCCCCGCAGTCAGGGCCTGCTCGCCACAGTTTTGAGGGTTGGGCGGGGCTTTGATGTGCTCTCAGCTGTGAGCCTTTGCCCATCCAGAATTTAGCCCCACCCTCGAGGCCGGGGCCCTCCTGCGTAGAGTCGTAAACTGCGGTTTATTGGGCTGGGCGTGTTTGCTGGCGTTAGCTCAGCTGCTAGCTTCCGATCGATCAGGACTCTACCACGCCCCCACATTCGGCGCCAGCTCGCTCACGTAGCATGGCCAGCCATCGGGATTTCTCTGGCCAGGCAGGGCTAGTAGCGTGAGCTCAGCCACGAAAGCCGCTTGCGTGCACTCTCGCACGATTTCAAACCACCAGGGTTTCTCCGTCTGGGCGGGGTTGGCAGCGTGAGCTCAGCCGCAAACTCCTCGCCCTTCCCTGGTCCTAGCCCTGTCCCTGTGGTCAGGGCCAGCTTGCGCAGAGTTGCAGAGCTGATCTCTGCCCGTATTTTTCCCCACATGTGGGGTCACAGGCGGCCCGCAGCTGCTGGACCGCTTTCGCGCATCCCCTCCTCCCCTGCTGGGCTAGACTGAGCTCACACCGGTTGTGCCTCCGCCCATGCCGACAGGACCGCTTTTCACCGTCCTGCCGCCAACATCCCTTCAGCAACCCTCAGAGAGATGGCAGTGTCTTAAGTCTCCACACTGTAGGTTTGGGAGCTCCCTCCTTCTAAGCAGCTCTGCTCTAATTGCCGTGGGAGAGCTTGTTTGGCTAGTGTCCTGTCTCCCTTTGCTGGTATTGCTAGTTCCAGGGGAAATATTCGTTTTCGATTAGGGAAATGACTTAGCCCAGGGGTCAGGATGGCTGTCCCTCAGAGTGTCCTCGTGCCTCAGTCCACTCTCTGTTCCCGCTGCTCTGTTCCTCTCTTCTGTCCCCATTCCCCGGAGCCCCGGGTGCGTGGTTGTGAGAGAGGCTTTCTGCGGTGTCCCTTTGAAAAGATTCTTGTATCTGAGAAAACTCTCCCTTTTTCACAAACAGTATCCTCACTTGATTCACAGCTCAATACTGTCCATATGCCTCTCCTAGGCTCTGGGACTGCAGTCTGGGGCTTGGTTCCTGAGACCCAGGTTCCTCCCTCTCCGCCAAACTCTCCTCCCGCCACGCGGGTCTCTCCGGGCTGCCGTTTGCTCTGGGGAGCTGGGCAGCCCTCTTCGCATTTTCGCTATTCCTACCAGTCTCAATGTGGCTTCTGCAGTGTTCCTTGGTTGAAGAGTCCACTTAGTTTAGTTCAAAGTTGGTTTATTCAGATGATGGTTCTTAAAATTGAGTTATAATCCACTTTGGTTCTGGGAGTTGGAAGTTGGTACGTCCGCCTACTCCGTCGCCATCTTTCCCTCTCCCCGCTTTTACTATTAATGGTCACACAAAATAGCTATGTTGATTTAAGTTCATCAGTCTCACTTCAAGTATCACATAATAATAAGAATTTTATTTGCTGCTTCAATCATAAATAATATAAATTTAAGTAATATATTTTAATCACTTGCAAAACCACCTAGATCTAAGCTTTCCTTCTTGCTATTTAACTGGCCCATACAATGTTTACATTTGATTTAGGTAGGGAAAGTTTTATATCTTTCTTCTCCTACCATATGAATTCTTTCCCAACTGTTTCTTTTTATGCTATCTATATTATTTTGTTCTGTATCTAAGAAAAGTTACCAACAAATTTTTAAAAAAATTCACCACACGATTGATTTTTAAATTTTATCTTACAAAAATATGACCTGAAGACTAGCCATAGTACAAGTTCAGAAAAAAAGTATGCTTATAAATATAATATATACGCCATTGTAGGGAATCACCCATCTAACCTTGAATACTCTATGACATGGATTGGGGAACTTTAGTTAAAAGCCCTGAGTGAAAGTCTCTTTGATGCAAACACCAAGAAAGTGTGAGTGGGTGATCTTTGTGTAGACACAAAGGAATGCATGTAAACAGGCTTTAGAAACTTAGCCCGCAGGTTCTGGATTGCCCTTTCCTTTTGTGCTTGTTAATTAGCAGAAGGAAAAGAATTTACTGACCAAAATTAGCCCTTTCTTCATCTCAGCAAAAAGTCCATTAGTCATTCTTACCCTTTATCAACTCGTCTCCCTCCCTAGTAATCCTGCTACATCTTTTCTACTTTTGATCAATAAAAGCTGATGGGGAAGGAAATTCAGGAGGTCTTCTTTGCTTCTCTGGGCAGGTCTCCCCCTCTTCCTCTTGACATCAGTTTGTGTCTTGAGTAGTTTTTTTCCATGTGACACTGATAGTACCCAGCAGGCTGGAGGACTACATGCCATAAATTTTATGGTTGTTACTCTTATTTTCCTACATAAAGTAGCTGTAAGCAGTGTAAGAACACTGTACATAAATTAATACTTCTTTTTTATTGAGGTAATATTGGTTAATAACATTATATAAATTTCAGATGTACAACACTATAATTAAATATTGTATATACTATAACATGCTCATCACCAAAAGTCTAGTCCCCATCCATCATCATACATTTGACTCCATTTATTAACTTCACCTGCCCTCTCCCCCTAGTTTTTCTCATATTTTGCATCATTTTCTTCTTTATTTTCAAATTTTCTTTTCCATTAACACAATTTTGTTCTCATTTATAAGATTTTTGTGCTGTGCATGTCTTGATTTTCTTGAGGTCCTGTGTTCATATGTACACATAGACTCTGTAAACATACTGGTACACAGTATTTTAAGTAGGATAATATATATGGCATGGTTTTCACAAATAATAATGTAGACATGAATAATTTTTTTCATAAAACTTTTTTGTTTGTTACCTATAAAACATTCATATTTGCAATACTTTAGAGAAGTGGTGATCACTGAAGAAAATATTTTAAAAGTTATTTATGTTATAATATCACTATTGGTCTTGAATATAAGTATTAATGAGCCAAATGTTAGCATCTCCTATGAGTGTAATCCTGTATTAGTCAGGGTTGACCAGAGAAGGCCAGAGAGCTAACTGATAATGAGAGCCAGAAGCACAGAGGGCAAAAGACCATGTCTTATTTCAGCAGATAGGCAGGAGTACATTCAACTTTTCTCTACCTTTTTGTTCTATTCAGGTCCTAAATGGATTGGATGATTCCTTTACACACACACACACGGTAGGGATGATTCAATATGCTTTACTCAGTTCACAAATTCAGATGCTATTTTCTCACAGGAACACCCACACAAACACACCCAGAAATAATGTTTAATCAGATATCTGGGCAACTTATGACTCAGTGAATTTGACATGTAAAATTAACCACACAGGTCCCATAAACACTCTTCATTAGTCCAATATGATGGAGAGAATATCTCACCTGACTCAGAATTCTGAATCTTAATGAAGAATCATTTGATTTTTCTAATAGCAAACCAACTGAGCTCCTGGGTGTTCTCTCTCTCTATTTATTCTCTTATTTTCTAAATTCTATAAAAGGATTTCAGTCACAGTCTATTTAGAGCGCACAATGTACCAAATTTCATTTTTGATTTGTATTTCCACCTGGTGAAATTGTAGAAAAGCATTAAATCAAAGAGTTGAGAGGTGATACTGGTCAGAGAAATTCAGTATATCATAGATAGGGTTTTGTTTAATTATACAAGAAAATTGATCGTTTTATTTTTGATTTCTACTTCTACCTGAAGAGATTATGGCAAAACATTAAATCAAAGAGTCAGTAAAGGTGATAATTATTCAGTCTACCCTAGATAAGATTTATTTATTTAGAAAAAAATATTTCATCCAATTTTGAATTTTCAACCTCTTATAAACATAGCTATAAAATTTTTAAATGGCTCACAATTTATTCTTGTAGCTAAATTTTAAACAATTCATAGAAAAGAGATATGGCTTTGATGTATTTTTATTTTCACATTTAAGACATAATACATTTGACACTACTTTCATTGAACTTTTCCAGGCCATATGTATTTTTTCAGAAGAGAGTACTTTTTATTCTAAGAAATTGAAATGTTATTAAGATTTTTAAGCATGCTATATTGCTTCTACTTTCTGGGATGCTTTTACAAAAAGAGTATTTTTTTATTCCCTAATACATTACTGGTACAAGCGTAGCCTAAACTGTGATACAAAACTGTCTAATGGAATGCTGCAGTGCTGACAAACAATTGGGGGAATTCTATTAAGACACCAAGGAAACTCCTGGGACAGAACTCATCTTAAGGGACTAGGAAGCTGAGCATAATGAAGCTGAACTAACTAAGCCATTGCAGTAAGTGGTCACCTGTCCTCAAATTCCTATATAAGAACTAGAGCTTACACTAATATGAGAAGAAATTATTTTCTTAAAACTATTCTGAGATATGGAGGTGGAAACAGCAGCACTTCAGTTCAGTGTGGGGCAAAAGTAGGAATACAGTGTTTATATGGAAAATCATACAATAAATAATAAATATAGTATAAGAATAAACTCTGTATCTTTTGTACTTACAACTGCAAACCTACTTTTGTCCAATCCTGTAGATTTTAGGAAAGAATAAATTATCTATTCTGGTTTAAGGCAGGTGAGAGTTCTAATAGAAAAAGGTACCCTTTGGATTTAGAGCACAAGCCAGGGTATAGAGACTGAGAACAGAATAGAGTGAGTACGTAAAGAGAGCAAACTCTTTCAAAAAATTGTAGTGAAACACAGGAGATAAGTAGGATTCTATCTTCCTGGGTATTGAGTGGGTGCATTGAACATGGACAAATTTCTAGTTTGTTCTGTTCAATGTGTGCTTATCGGTTTAACAGTAGGGAAAGTTGAGCTATGTTTTATCAACAGAAAATTAAATAGTAAGAAAAAGGAAATAAAAGATCTTTTTTTTTTTTTTTTTTTTTTTACAGGAACAGAAAGAAAGTCAGAGAGAAGGATAGAGAGAGATGAGAAGAATCAATCATCAGTTTTTCATTGTGACACCTTAGTTGTTCATTGATTGATTACTCACATGTGCCTTGACCGCGGGCCTTCAGCAGACTGAGCCACCCCTTGCTGGAGCCAGCGACCTCAGGTCCAAGCTGGCGAGCTTTTGCTCAAGCCAGATGAGCCCGTGCTCAATCTGGCAATCTCGGGGTCTCGAACCTGGGTCTCCGCATCCCAGTTCGACTCTCTATCCACTGCGCCACCGCCTGGTCAGGCGAAGTGAAAGATCTTGAAGAGAAGCAGTTAAGTGACATAACAAGGATCAAAGATGAAATATAGGGGTACAACGTGTAGCTGACATTAGAGGTTGAGCCTTGGTTAGGAGAGAAAAAGAAATAGGTAAGTGCTAACGAAGAAATCCTTATAAAATCAGTGATTAAAATATAAGATTGCATTTACCATATTCTTTCAATGTTCTCGGTAAGTAACAAGTGAGGGCATTTATGGTATATATATGAGAAAGAAAGCGGGGTGAGGTTGATAAATATGAAAAACTAGTGAATAGATGGCAGATTGTATTTAAAAGGTATACACCGAATTTCCCATCATGCATGTTGAGCATTGTGGCATTATTCTTTACCCAAGAATTGAATTTTATTTCTCAGCTCTCTTAAATCTGAGCAGACCTACTGACTGGCTTCACCAACAAAATGCTACCCAGTTGACTCTGTGCCCATTTCAGATGTACCCTTGAACTGAGCATTTAGCTTCTGATTCCTCTTCTTGGAAACCAGTTCTACCTAAGTGTGTCTTGATCCATCATGCTATGAGAAGGCAAAGCATTTAAAAGGGGTACTGTATATGAGATGTCCTGGAGGAAAAACAAGGAAAGAAATACCAAAGTACCAAATATCTGTATAGCTCACTTAAGAAATCAGACTGCTCTATCTTCAGACATTATCCGTGTGCAACCAAAAGAGATAGTTACTCAGCTGAGCAGAGGCAATCTACAGAACTGACAAATTATTGAACCACTAAATTTGGGGTGTTCATTAAACAGAAATAAATAATTGGATAGTAATGTTGAACCTATTGTTTTGGAGGATGCTAAAGTAAGATAACAAGAGAAATTTAGTATGATGTATGAAGCAATGTAAAATGCCTAAATAAGGTGCTTAACTTATTTGGTAAACTCTATGTTTACCACTGAGTGAATTCATCCAGCAGTAGTCATGAGCTGAGTGAGTAATGATCACAAAACAAAATACCTGGGCTTACTCTAATGTTGGTTCTTAGCCAGGGCTGATACAGGAAAATGAAAATCACTCAAGAGAATAGATAATCATAATAAAAAAATATTTAAATTATTGTTTCAACTTGAAACAAATGTTTCATTGTCTTTGATTATTTTTAAGGTTTTTACTCCAACTGTTATGAAATTCTCTGAGTCGCCATCATCATCAGATCATGACCACCATCACCACTATCATCATCATCATCCCAAAACGTGCTCTTTCGTTGAACCTCATTACAGTTACTCTCCATAAAACTAGTGGGTGAGATTCACTCCGTTTTTCCTTTGGGATACTATATGTAGTTCCTAATATTTTTCAAAATATTTGCATTAAATATAAGTCATCATTCTTGAGAAGAAATGTGCTTTATAGTGGTCTAATTTGAAACTGAAGTTTTTCTTTGTTTCTTTTAAAGTTGAAGCTTATAATGTAAAGTCTAGAAAATTATAGTGAATCTTAAATTGGCAGGCCCTGTTATGCAACATTTTTTTCTAATTTTTTCTTTAAATGATGCTTTATTAATTAAAAAAATAAGACCTGTATTGTGTTATTTAAGATAATATCTGAAGACTTTATCTGAGATTAGAGAAACTATCTAAAACAAGAAATAAACTTCAGCCTGACCAGATGGTGGTGCAGTGAATAGAGCATTGGCTTGGCATGCTCAGGACCCAGGTTCAAAACCCCAAGGTTGTCAGTTTGAGCATGGGCACATCTGGCTTGAATGCAGGGTCGTCAGCTTGAACGTAGAATTATGGGCTTGACCCTATGGTTGCTGGCTTAAGCCCAAAGGTTGTTGGCTTGAACAAGGAGGTCAATGGCTCCACTGCAATCCCCCAGCCAAGGTACATATGAGAATGCAGTCAATGAACAACTAAGGTACTGCAACAATGAGTTGATGCTCCTCATCTCTCTCTTTTCTTGTCTGTCTGTCTTTGTCTTGCTAAAAAAATAAAAATAAATTTCAAGGTCAGTTTTTTTCATTTTTAAAGTAGACTTGAGTGTATGAAATTGTTGACTGTCTTAAGCAAGAAAGTTTACAATGATGTGTCACACCTCTATTTTCACCATACTCCTAAACAGTTACAACTGCCAAGTAAAAAGAACACTTTAAATTTTAATAACTGATTTCCTCTGTTTTCTGTTTTCCTGGATGCCAGAGAGGAGCCGCTAGTCCTTTTCTATTCCAATGGAAACCAAAATAGAATGGGCTCATTTACACTAGTTGTGCCAAAGGGAAAGAATGTGAGGAACTGATATAAATGAAGTTGAATTATTTGTTCTAATTCAATTTTTCTTAGGAAAGATATTTTCCTAAGAAAATACAAGAATCACATAATGGTAACCTTTCTAAATTAACTTTATGAGACAAATTAAGAATTGAACTAGCCATAAATATATTTCCAGTGTTCTTCTACATTGCATATATGTAAATACTTCATGGAAAAATTTTAACACAACCATTCAATGAATTTGGTAAAATAGTAGTTTCTCATTGGGCCAAGGATGTGACCTTACTTTTCTTATTCACTCACACAGCCTATGTATAATTCTCTCGTTTACCCAGTCTGTTAGTTCAGTCTTGTCCAGCAAAAATAAAATACAAGGGCAGCAGTTTGTCTTCTGCGGTAGCTTAGCCATTAGAATTTATTCTTTTCCATTTTATAACAGTTCTCATAGATATTTATCAGTACTTTTATTAATATAACTAGGGATTAGACAAGTCCACATTTATATTCTCTTTCATTTAAAAATGCCACATTTATTTGTTTATCTTGCCTTTTATTTCATTTGACAGTGGAGATAAATCGGCAAATATATTGCTGCTACAGATGTAAGAGAGCTTGCTGCCTATGTTTTCTTCTAAGATGCTTATGGTTTCACAGCTTACGTTTAAGTCTTTTATCCATTTTGAGTATGTTTTTGTGAGTAGTGTAAGTTGACAGTCTAGTTTCATTTTTTTGCAGGTACATGTCCAATTTTCCAAGCACCATTTGTTAAAGAGGCTGTTTTTACTCCATTGTATGTTCTTTCCTCCTTTGTCAAATATCAGTTGTCCATAAAGCTGTGGGTTTATTTCTGGGTTCTCTGCTCTGTTCCATTGATCTATGTGCCTGTTCTTATGCCAGTACCAGGCTGTCTTGTGTATAATAATAGCCTTGTAGTAAACCTTTATATCCAGAAGAGTGATACCTCCTGCTTTATTTTTTCTTTTTAAGATTGCTGAGGCTATTCGTGTTCTTTTTTTGTTCCATATAAATTTTTGAAATATGTTTTCTATATCTTTGAAGTATGTCATTGGTATTTTAATTGGTATTGCATTGAATTTATAAATTGCTTTGGGTAATATAGACATTTTAATGATGTTTATTCTTCCTAGCCATGAGCACGGTATATGCTTCCACTTGTTTGTATATTCTTTGATTTCTTTTATCGATGTTTTATAATTTTCTGAGTACAAGTACTTAACCTCCTAGGTTAAATTTACTCCTAGGTATTTTATTTTTTTGGCTGCAATAGTGAAGGGGATTGTTTCCTTAATTTCTTTTGCTGACAGTTCATTGTTGGTATATAGAAATGCCTCTGATTTCTGAGTATTAATTTAATATCCTGCCACCTTGCTGAATTTATTTATAAGGTCCAGTAGTTTTTTGACTGAGACTTTAGGGTTTTCTATATACAATATCATATCATCTGCAAATAATGACAGTTTTACTTCTTTTTTTCCAATTTAGATGCCTTTTATTTCTTCTTGTCTGATCAAACTAAAAAGTTTTTTGCACAGCTAAAGAAAATAAGAACAGAACAAAAAGACAAACCACACAATGGGAGAACATATTCAACAGCATGTCTGATAAGGGGTTAATAACCAAAATTTATAAAGAACTTATAAAACTCAACACCAGGAAGACAAACAATCCAATCAAAAAATGGACAAAAGAAATGAATAGAAATTTCTCCAAAGAGGACATATAGATGGCCAATAGGCATATGAAAAAATGTTCAACATCACTAATCATTAGAGAAATGCAAATTAAAACCACACCAGTCAAAATGGCGCTCATCAGCAGAACAACACAGAACAAGTGCTGGCGAGGATGTGGAGAAAAGGGAACCCTCCTGCACTGCTGGTGAGAATGCAAACTGGTGCAGCCACTGTGGAAAACAGTATGAAGATTCCTCAGAAAATTAAAAATCGAACTGCCTTTTGACCCAGCTATACCACTTTTAGGAATATACCCTAAAAATACCATAGCACTGTTCGAAAAGAAGAAATGTGCCCCCATGTTCTTGGCAACATTGTTCACAACAGCAAAGATCTGGAAACAGCCCAAGTGTCCATCAGAGGACGAGTGGATTAAAAATCTTTGGTACATATATACTATGGAATACTACTCAGCCATAAGAAATGATGACATTGGATCATTTACAACAAAATGGATGGACCTTGATAACATTATACGGAGTGAAATAAGTAAATCAGAAAAAAACTGAGAACAGCATGATTTCATACATAGATGGGACATAAAAGTGAGACTATGAGACATGGACAAGAGAGTGGTAATTACTGGGTGGGGGGAGGGAGGAGTGGAGGGGCAAAGGGAAAACCAGATAGAAGGTGACAGAGGACAATTTGACTTTGGGTGATGGGTATGCAACATAATTGAATGATAAGATAACCTGGAGATGTTTTCATTGTACATATGTACCCTGATTTATTGGTGTCACCCTATTAAAATTAATAAAAGAAGAAAAAACCAGTAAAAAAAAAATGCCCCATTCAGTCATTTATTATTGTGAAATATTCTTCCATTAGACAAAAACCTCATATATCATTACTACATGATTTTAATACTACTGTCCATTCTCTGACCAGTAAACACTTATATCCATTGATAAAACAAGAGGTCCATACTGTGTTGTAGTAAACCCAAAGCTACCTGATTGATATTAGTGTTAGTAAACTAGCTTTCATAAATTTAGGCCAATAAGTAGGCATTGTTTATTGTCAGTGTGAGATCTGGTCATTAGTGTTAGTAAACTAGCTTTAGTAAACTAGCTTTAGTGTTAGTAAACTAGCTTTGGTAAATTTAGGCCAAAAGTAGGCATTGTTTATTGTCAGTGTGAGATCTGTCATTAATGTTAGTAAACTAGCTTTAGTAAACTAGCTTTAGTGCTAGTAAACTAGCTTTGGTAAATTTAGGCCAATAAGTAAGCATTGTTTATTGTCAGTGTGAGATCCGGTCATTGTCAATATCATATGATGTTATTAACTATTTTTATTTTCAAAGTTAACACCACACTGACCAATGTTTATTTATTAAGACTTTAATTGTTGTCTATTTGAGAGGGCTTGCATTTCTATTTGAATAATAAACTCTCTCTCATAAGTTGGGACGTTGCTCAAATTATCTTCTGGCAATTGAATACCAGTCTCATCTGTCACTTGTAATTGTCCTGCATCCACAAGTCCAGACACAGAGCAGGGCTAACTGTGGCTGTCACTGTGATTCCTGAAGTGTTTTCCTCTTCTTTCAAATGACTTCCCCATCACCTACGACAAAACAGGTATTTGGAGATTCTGCATTTTTCCATGCTTCATACAAGATTATCTCCACATTGTTGAATGCCTCCTGTTGAAGTTCCAGGCTCAGAGGCAAAGCTCCTGACAATCTGAAAAAAGTAAAGCTCTTCAAGTTAGTTACAAGGTAGCACTATTGGAGAGATCTCCGTTTGTATGCAATATATGTCATATTTGGTAAAGTATCTCTTGTATTCACATATTCCCAATAAAACACAATAGATAATATTACACTGTTCTGCTGTTACTCAGAACCTGGGCCAGGATGGTTCAAGAAATTGCATGGTGGAAACAAATAAGGGAGAAAAAATTCAGACTCAGTCAGGACTATATCATGTGAGTCCATATACAGAGAAATAGAAAGGGGAAAAGAGTAGTGGAACACAAGATGAGTTTTATTCTTTTTGAGAGAAAAAAGTTAGATTTATTTTTTAATATAAATACATACCTGTAATAATGATCAAATATGAGGTGCTAAATTTTAGTCAAGGCAAGGAAGTTCTTTTATATAAATTATCTGAAATAATATCTCCTAAACTTTACTTAAACAATAAAAATGTTGATATGTCCAAGGCATTGTTCTGTCTATACCTGTATGTCTTGCTTTATTCCCTTTTCATATTAACTTTGAAAATTTTTATAGAAATAAAATATACTGATAACAATATCTCATCTTAAATGATATAGTACTTTTGTCAGATAAAACTTATGAGAAAATATTAAACAAATAATGAATTTTCAAAATTAGTACAAGTACAAAATATTTAACCATCATTCTGCAATGTTTGGATATTATAATTCTCATTGTGATTCTCTAAAATATAATAAAACTTTTCCAGTAAAAATTGTGATTATGTGTGATAACCATGTTACTTTATAAATAACATTGAACAAAAGTAGTTTTTATTGTTCTAAACTTAGTCGATTAACTGACATTTAGAAAATTATCAGAGAGTGTTCCATTTGGAACTTTTTAATTAATTAATTTATTTTTTATTTCTCTGAAGTACATCCTGCTAGCTGAATAAGTAATTTGTTGTTTGTTATTGTTGTTTTACTTGAGGTTTAAATGCCTTAATCAGTTAGAATTATTGGCACATTTTAAATCAATTATTTTTCTACATTAAAGCAATTTTTTTTGTTTTGTTTTTACAGAAACAAGGAGAGAGAGAGGGGGATAGATAGGGACAGACAGACAGGAAAGGAGAGAGGTGAGAAGCATCAATCATTAGTTATTCGTTGCCGTTGCAACACCAAAGTTATTCATTGATTGCTTTCTCACATGTGTCTTGACTGCGGGCCTTCAGCAGACCGAGCAACCCCTTGCTGGAGCCAGCGACCTTGGGTCCAAGCTGGCGAGCTTTTGCTCAAGCCAGATGGGCCCATGCTCAAGCCACATGGGCCCATGCTCAAGCTGGCGAGCTCAGGGTCTCGAACCTGGGTCTTCCGCATCCCAGTCCAACGCTCTATCCACTGCGTCACCGCTTGGTCAGGCCATTAAAGCAAATTTTAAGAGGGTCCTTATTAGTTTCAATTAACTTGCCTTCTTACGTTGTCTAAAACAGCACTAAAAAATAGAAATATAATTATAGAAATATAATGTCTATAAAATAGAAATATAATGCAAGTAACATATGTGATTTTAAATTTTTTAGCATCCATATTAAGAAAGTTAAAATAACAAGAAAAATTTATTCAGTAAGATATTTTAAATAAACTAATATATTAAAACTATTATTTCAATAGGTAATCAATATAAAAATTAAGCCAGATCTGTGGTGGCGCAGTGGATAAAGAGATGACCTGGGATGCTGAGGTTGTTGCTTCAAAACCCTGTACTTGTCTTTTCAAGGCGCATATGGGAGTTGATGCTTCCTGCTCCTCCCCCATTTCTCTCTCTCTCTTTTTCTCTCTCTCCTCTTTAAAATGAATAAATAAATAAATAAAAAGTTAAAAAAATAACTCTTTAAAAAATTATACATAAAATATATTACATTCTTAAAAAATATATATTACATTCTTAAACTATACATAAAATTCATTGTTAATTTATATATATGTATATATATATATATATAACAAGTCAATTTGATTTAGCCATATTTCAAGTGTTCAATATTCACATACAGCTAGTGAATACTATATAAGAAGGTATAGTTCTAGAAAGCATGAACAGCATTTTTAAATTGCTCCAAATAATTGCATAAAAATTTCTTTAAGAATAAAAACTAAGTGTTCAAGTACTATCACTTTTCTAAATGTTAACATTGTTTTTAATTTTTAAAACTGTTCTTTCACAATTAACTGGAAGTTAGATTTAATAATATGACAGATGCCCTGTGTTTATTTTTCAGCATCCAAAATTAACGATTTAGGGTTGCATTTCATCTCAATTTACATTTCATCTGTATGTCCTACCAGTCACATGTCCTTTTGTTAGCATAAAGCAAAATAGAGACATAAAAATGCTTCATTCATACAGTTCAGTTATGTATCCCTGTAAGGAAACCCTTTAATAAACACCCACAGCATTTTGAATACACCTAAAATATGTGTAAATATTACAATATTATCCAACATTCACTGTCAGCATTCAAATTCTAATCATTTCACACATGTCACAGTTTTCAACAGTGCTTTTTTAAAGTTCTCTTTTATAGACTTTCATTCTCTTTCTCTGTCACTTTCTACTCTTCTTTTCTCTCCTTTTCATTTGTTGAATAAATTGTTTTGTTTTATGTATTGTTTCCATTTTTTTTTGCTTTATTTTTAAAATTTTTGCTTCTGTAGCATTTTTCACCTTCTGAATTTTGCTGATAGTATTGCTTTCTCTGTTTACTACATTCCCCATATATTGGTAGATGAATATAGATCAATGTTTGATCAGTTCTCTTTAACAAGATCACTTTATAGCATATCTATATGCTGTATGGTTTTCCACAAGAAATATATTTTCTATCAGGCAACTCATATTGTCTGGTTACCTTTATAATGTTTTAGCTACTGGTGATTTCTGCAAATGTTCATTATTTCATTGGAAATTGCAAAAGAAAAAATACTCTAATCTAGTTTTTCGTTCTTCATGTATTACCAGAAATTTTCCATTATTTCTTCCATGATTTCTTTTTGAATTTATTAGCTTTCTCCATTTGAAATATGTCTTTCTTTGTTTTCACTTTGTCAGTTTTCAATAGTTTCTCCTCAAACTTCAAACATAATTTTGAAAAAAAATATATTTAACATAATTATATATAGTTAACTTATGGGTATAAAAATATGTAATACATATATATATATATATATATCTTTTACGATGACAAGCATCTTTGTTTAGTGGAAGATTTTCCATTAGGTCTCTGTGCTTTTTTGACATGATCCTATACTCTTCCATATCATTTTCTTCTACAGATGCAATAAGATATTTCTGTTCCAGATCATTGCTCGATTTTGTAGAAATCCTATGTGGGCACTAGCTAAAAATACCATTGCTAGCCCAATGTTTCCAGGTCTTTTTGTAGAAAGTGCTTGAAAATTATTGTTTGTTGATTTTCAGGATAAAGTACATAATGAGTTAATAATAATATTTCCAATTTAAAATGCAGATTATAGAATTTTTACTTAACCTGTTTTACCTCATAGTTGGTGTCTCTTTAACTCATGCTAAGAAGTTCCTTTCTCTAGGACATTGGGAATGAAAAAAACTAAAACATTATATAGTTACTCGATTTTTATATCTTACAACACATAGAGCCATCTTGAAATAAAAATATTAACATCACTTCATACAGTATTTTTAAAATGAATACTTTTACAATATTTATTTTTGTTCTACTATACACCATAGTCAAATTACTGTGTTTTAAATTCATCTGGAAGTCTTGGTCAGGTGGCTCAGTGGTAGAGCATTGACCCAGCATGTGGAAGTCCTGAGTTTGATTTGTGGTCAGATCACACAGGAGAAGCAACCATCTGCTTCTCCCCTTGCACCCTTCCCTTCTTTTCTCCCTCTCTCTCTCTCTCTCTCTCTCTCTCTCTCTCTCTCTCTCTTCTCCTCTACTGGTTCTAGTGTATTATGCTGGGTACTGAGAATGATTCTGTGAAGCTTCCCCCTCAGACACTAAAAATAGCTCGGTTGCAAGCATGGGTCCAGGTGGGCAGAACATAGGCCCCAAATGGGAGCTGTGGGTAGATTCTGATAGGAGCACATGCTAGAGTCTCGCTCTTTATCTCCCCTCCTCTCACTTAAATTTAAAATATAAAATTCATTTGACATAATTTCTACCCATGTAGATATGACCAACTGTGTGTGTATTTGTACACATTTGTTACATTTTACTCTTGATTGCATTATTTAATTTTTTTAGTTTTATTTTGTTTAACAATTAGATAAAATATGTATATGGTTCTAAAGTAAATTTTTCAAATCAAGAACTATTTAAAGAGGCTTAATTTTTATAGAAGTTCCCATTATTTTATTTCTTCCTTTATAGGTAACCTTTATTTTTTATTTCCTTGAATATCTTCTTTCATTTTTTATTTATTATAAACAGATATTTTTGGATTCTTTATCCTTCATGAATAAACTCAACTATATTATATATCACTTCAAATATTATATAGCTATAATGTTATAATTTTATAGATTCAGAAATATTTTAACAAAAAATCAAGATTCTTGTGTAGAAAAAAGAAGGATTTCCCTGGCTAATTGGCTCAGTGGATAGAGCATTGGCCTGGCATGCAGATGTCCCGGGTTGATCCCCGGTCAGGGCACACAGGAGAAGTGACTGATTCTTTCTCTTTCCCTACTGCAGCCAGTGGCTCTGTTGGTTAAAGCATCAGCCCCAGACGTGGAGGATAGCTCAATTTATTCAAGCAGCAGCACCAGACAGGGGTTATGGGATGGACCCTGGTCGGGGCACATGTGAAAGTCTGCCTCTGTCTCCCCTCCTCTCACTTAAGAAAAAGAAAGAGTAAGAGGCTATTTTATATATCACATTGCCTATTTTCAATTTTCTGAGATAAAAACTTTACAGATAGCCAAAGAGATTAAAAATTCGTTGTCTCTATACGAAGAGAAGCTTACATATTTGTATATACCATAAACTTTTTATTGGATTATATATTTGAATTTAGACCAATGTTTCAGAGAAATGGCAAAGATATGTTAGAGTAGGTATTCACTTAAAGATGGAAAAAATAGTCACTGACTTGACTTCATCTTGGAAATTGGAGCATAATTTCTAAAAACTTCTCATTTCCTTTGAGTTGGAGAATGTACTTTCCCAGCATACAGTAAAAATTACCTTCAGCAAGATGAACCTATCTTCTTAAGTATTTTGTATTCATTTAAGCTTTGCTTTTTAAAATAGTATTTATTAGTACGTCTCATTTAGTGGGTGATAGATCCAAGTGAGAACATTTTGCTTCAAGTAATGTGAACCAATTCAAAATTGCCATTAAGTTGTGATTTTGAATTGCTCTAGTCATGGCTAATTACCAAAGAAGTAATTTTAAATTCTTTCCACTTATCTGCTCTCTTAAATTTAGAAAAGAGAAAGAATGTTGATGGATGAGGTCGTATGTGATTTGCTCCAATCAGATTTTTTGTCATGTGTTTATACTTACCCTTTTCAGTGAAAGTTTGCATACCCACAGCACTAGGAAACAAACTCATAAGAAACAGTGATTGTCACATTGTTTATAATACATATCTGGGAATATTCAGTATGTTTGCTCTAACCAAAAATTATATTTTTTTAAGGAAAAAGCTAGAATTCATGTAATAACTCATTATGAGCACCTCAGAAATAGATTGAACCTTTGCATATAAAAAAAAACATATGAGTTTAAAAGTCAAATCTACCATCTAGACTGCATAATTTCTATGTAAACACCTGAGAAATTCATTTTTTATATTCTTGTATTCATATTATAGCACTCATGATTGTAATCAAAGACTTTTCAGTTAAAAATAAAGGAAAACTCTCACCAACAGCCCAGAGAGTGCAAATATGTGATAACAGCACTTGAGAACAAAGTGCCACTATAACTTGGGAGAGGAGAATGCCTTCAGGAGGGATGATAGGTATAAGAAATGCAACTTTAAATATAGATAATAGTGATTGCTAATGAGTATCATACCATCTACCTACAGAAATACACTTTTTATTTAGTAAGTTATCTTCACAGAACAGTAGAATGTTCAGACAGGGACAAAGAATGGCACAGATGATCATGAATCATGTTTTGGAAAACACCATGAGCTTATATAGCTCTCGAGATAGGCTGCTTTTCCAATTACTTGATTATTGGGAATCCAACCAAAAGAATGAGGTTAAAGGCAGTTAGAACCAGGTATAACAAAGGAATGATTAGCTAAAATTGTATGCATGGGGTATGCAACTAAATGTTGGAAAGAGTCTCTGTATTCAACTTTATTACCAAAAAATATTTACCGATTCCCTTCATATTATAATTTTTTTAAATATATGTAAATATTTTTTCATTAGTATGAATAATTCAGAGCTGAATCTAATTCATCTCATTTTTATATGTACCAGAAAATGATTAATTAAAAACTTTATGTCATGCAAAAAATAAATCCCAAGGTTTAAAGGTAATCATAACAAAAGGGATCTATTGAAATTGGGGGAATATGCATAAGTCAAATCTTATTCTTTCCATTTCCTCTCATACATTGCCCATGTAGCAATTAAGCTCCTTTACTTTCATCTCTTGCTGATATTGAATTCTAAATATTGAAAAAACACGTTATTTGAAAAATAAATGCAACATTTTCATTTTAGAATAAAAGTATGAGTTTATAAGAGTTGAAACTTTAATCTGAATTTCCTTTTTAAGGGTACTGTTTATCATTATGGAAGCCCTACTTATAAATGGGGCTGATAGATTATTTTTTCCAAATGCAGAATGTTTACTGAGTCCTTCAAAAGTATTAATTTAGTTTTTAAACATGAAGATTTGATTTTTGAATTGATGGACTATTATTTTAAGGCTGAAAATTGTGTATCAGTCAGCTTAATGTTCCATTCCACATCTTCAAATGAAGAACCTTCTTTCTTAGCCACTGCATCCAAATGTGTCATAGGTGGCCAAATTTCTATTTGGGGGAACTTTATACTGTCTCACTCAAAAAGCACAGGAGTATTAACTATTGTGTTCACTGTTTCAGTTCTTAGCCTTGTCTACTACAGCAAATTAGAAATAAAGTTTAGTGGTAACACAATCAACCTTATGTACACTGTTTTAAAAGTTCCAACATCAGTGAAATAAAAAAAAGTTTCTAGTCATATCATTTCATAACAGCTGTATCTGTGTAATATTGATTTAAGTACTTGCATAAAACACAACCCCAAGAAACAAACAGGCACCTCAGTCTTGCCTTCTCATCTGTTTTTGTTCATCTCATGTGTCCAACTCTATCAGCTCGCTCTTAATATTTGTCCCACTAATGTCTCAAAAATGACTTCTTAATTTTTTTCTTTTCTTTTCCAGTTTCCCCACAATGTCCAGTTGTTCCACCATTGCCATTAAACCTTTATGATCTTTAACCCTGAACAACCCAAATACACTATTTTATTGGGTTATAGGATTTAATTTCTCCTCACCATTGCCATTCTATGCTAGTATTTGAGACAATGTGAAATGTAAAATAAAGAATAGCACAGAGCAATACAAATATATGCATTAAAAGTAACTTGAAAAAATAATTTCAGGCCCTAGCCAAGTGATTCAGTGGGTTAGAGTGTCATCTGGAAATTCCAAGGTTGTGAGTTTGACCACTGGTCAGAACACATACAAGAATCAACTAGTGTCAGCATAAATAGGTGGAACAACAAATAGATGTTTCTCTCTCTCTCTCTCTCTTTGTCTTTATCTCACTCCCTTCCTCTCTAAGATGCAATAATTTTTTTTCAAAAACCTTTAAATATCCTTGCAATATTTATGGCAAATATTGTCATGAAAAAATAGTCTTTTGCTGCGAAATTAAAGAAAAGAAAACCTATGACTGCCGAACTGAATATAAATTGAAGCAATTGTGCTTCTTGAGAGACCTCTATCTTTAAGCTATCAGCTCTAGATCTTCCAGATTTCAAATGGTTTACTCACAGATGGCTTCTCCTCAGATAAGACTTGAACTTCCAAGACCTTTTGTAAAAGAGCTCCTTGTTTAAAAAAAAAAAAAAAGTCAAGAAGAAAAAAAGGAGTTTTGGGAAAAATTAGATTTCTGGTACCTTTGCCCTTTTTATCTCTCATTTTTGTGAATTTTACTGTTTTAATTAGAATCATTTCTTAGCATCATCACTACCATCTTCCTGGTTTTGCAATCAATCCTGCAAAATCTGTATTGCCACTAGCCTGCTGATCCTGTCACCAGCTCTCTGCTGTATCCCTATGTTACATTCAATTTCTTTAATATTTTTATCTCAAACCAAGAAAATTTTTCCTCAGATTCATGCTGTATTCCATTTTATGCAGGTTAGGATTATTTTCTTACTTTGCTTTTGAGCTTTCTTGTTTACCATGACTTAATTATCTTAGCTGTTTCTTCTTGCTTCCATGATTGGCAAATGAGTGACAATTTCTTCCAGTAGAGGTTTAAAAGATTAATTTTTTTTTTAATTTTTCTATCACTAATAATGGAGGATCACACATAAAATAGGTTTAGGAAATTACTTCTCTTTAGGTAGTATTGCTAATAATCCATTTTGTTGAGACATTGATATTGAACATACATTTCTTGTTTTCCTTTTCCTGTAGAAAAATATAAGGCAGTAAACCAAAAATTAAACTTGGAGTAATATAAATAGTTTTAATTATAAGTCTGCCACTGAATAAATTTGAGCCACTTTAAGGCAAGTCATTACTTTGAGTTTTAGTTTTCTCTATCATAAAATGATAGAGTGGCTAGTATTTAATTTTCCTTCTCATCTTTAAAACATAATAAAATAGTTTAACCATATATCACATTGTGTCAGGTCTAGAGTAAATCAGTCAAAAGCAGAAACACATTTCATCTTTCTCCTGTTCATGTATAGTGCGTGGGATAAGATGAAACTTCTTGTGCTCAATAAACATTTAAATAATAGAAAATTAAGGAAACTCTTCTTGCTATTAAAGGATATTATTAGCTATCTCATTGTTTTTAAAACATAAAAATGTGCAAAAAAGATATGTTAGTTTTACTCATAAAATTGATGTGTTATAAATGATGTTGTAATCTTCTGGCTATTGGTCAACCTCCCTATTTCTTCCACAGCAGATTCTCACTAAACAACAAAATACATGCTTCAATACATGTGCTCTGATTTCTTTAAAGCTGGTATTTTATTGCTTTAAATCTTGCCTATGTTGGGAAAAATTTCATCCTCTTAAATACCATCAACTCAACTCAAGATTAACAGGCCTTAAAAAATAAATCTGAAAATATGAGTGTTTGTTGGAGTCAGGATTCAGACAGATACCCCTGGCTTCTCAAACAGATGAACTCACAAGTGACATACAACTTGCAAGAAACCACTTGCAAATTGGAAGCACATGACTGACATTCAGAAACGGCAGTGATTGTGAGGATGCGGCCTTATCCATGAGCTCAGCCCTGCTCTGTGTTACAAGGGCCTTGTTTTAAGCCTGGCTCTCCAGTCCTTTCAAAAGCTGCACACATGCTATCCAGAGGCCACACACTATCCAGAGGCTGTTTTAATGGCGGGCACACAGGGCGCACACCCTGGTCCCCGACTTCTGAAGAGCTCCACAAAACCCCAACTTTACACTTTTTTTCTACTGACACCAAGTTTGGTTTCACATGTGCAATATAAACATTAATAGTACATATTTTTTTATTTATTTAAATATGTAGCTAAGATATATTTATATTTTCCCTGTCTCTCTTTTTTTTAAATGCCCAATATTTTCTTCTGTGCCCGGGGCCTCAAATGACCTTAATCCATGTCTGCTGCTATCCCAAACAAAGATTTCTCTTTCCATCTAAGTAGAAAAATTACATCTGTTACAAAGAGAGTTGATTCTTATGACCTCTAGATGGTTAAATCACTAAAGCTCTGTGACATAAGATGTCTATTTTTTAAATCATACTTGCACTCAAAGAAGTTGAATGATATTAAGAAGTAAACACAAATGGGTGCTGGATTTTAACAAATGCTTTTTCTGCATCTATTGATATTACTATGTGGTTTTATCCTTCCTTTTGTTTATGTGATGAATCACATTGATTGACTTCTGAATATTGTACCAGCCTTGACTCCCCAGCATAAAACCAACTTGATCATGATGTATGATTTTTTTCATGTATTGCTTGATTGGGTTTGCTAATATTTTGTTGAGCATTTTAGCATCTAGGTTTATCAGGGATATAGGCCTATAGTTTTCTTTGTAGTGTGTTAACCTGGTTTTGGATTGAGAATTATGCTTGTCTCATAAAAAAAGTTTAGAAATCTACCCTCCTCTTGAATTTTTGAAATAACTTTAGAAGGATAGAAGTTAGTTCTTCTTTGAATATTTGGTAAATTCAACTGTGAAGCCATCTGGTCCAGGACTTTTGTTTGCTGGGATTTTTTTTTTAATTTATTAATTTTATTAATTTTTCATTTTAATGGGGTGACATTAATAAATCAGGGTACATATGTTCAGAGAAAACCTCTGTAGGTTATTTTGACATTTGATTATAATGCATACCCATCACCCAAAGTCAAATTGTCTTCCATCACCTTCTATCTGGTTTTATTTGTGCCCCTACCCTCCCCATACGCCCTACTTCTTCTCCCCCTTACCGCCCTCCCCAACTCAGGGAGGCAGCACACTCTTGTCCATGTCTCTGAGTCTCATTTCTTTGCCCCATCTATGTATGAAACCATTTATTCTTAGTTTTTTCTAATTTAATTATTTCACTCAATATAATGTTATTAAGGTCCATCCATGTCGTTGTAAATGCTACTATGTCATCATTTCTTATGGCTGAGTAGTATTCCATAATATATATGTGCTAAAGCTTTTTAATCCACTCGTCCACTGAAGGACACTTGGGCTGTTTCCAGATCTTCGCTATTGTGAACAATGCTGCCACGAACATGGGGCACATTTCTTCTTATTGAACAGTGCTATGGTGTTCTTAGGGTATATTCCTAAAAGTAGGATAGCTGGATCAAAAGGCAGTTCAATTTTTAATATTTTGAGAAATCTCCATACTGTTTTCCACAGTGGCTGCACTAGTCTGCACTCCCACCAGCAATGCAGAAGGGTTCCTTTTTCTCCACATCCTCGCCAGCACTTAATCTGTGTTGTTTTGCTGATGAGTGCCATTCTGACTGGTGTGAGGTGATACCTCATTGTGGTTTTAATTTGCATTTCTCTAATGATTAGTGATGTTGAGAATTTTTTCATATGCCTATTGGCCATCTGTAAGTCCTCTTTGGAGAAGTTTCTATTCATTTCTTTTGCCAATTTGTTGATTGGATTGTTTGTCTTCCCGGTGTTGAGTTTTACAAGTTCTTTGTAAATTTTAGTTATTAACCCCTTATAGATGTATTTTCGAATATGTTCTCCCATTGTGTAGTTTGTCATTTAATTCTGTTCTTATTGTCTTTAGCTGTGCAAAAGCTTTTTAGTTTGATATAGTCCCACTTGTTTATCCTGTCTTTTATTTCACTTGCCCATGGAGATGAATAGGCAAATATATTGCTGCTACAGATGTCGTAGAGCTTACTGCCTATGTTTTCTTCTAAGATGCCTATGGTTTCACGGCTTATTTTAAGTCTTTTGTCCATTTTGAGCTTGTTTTTATGAATGTTGTAAGTTGGTGGTCTCGTTTCGTTGTTTTGCAAGTAGATGTCCAATTATCCCAACACCATTTGTTAAAGAGGCTGTCTTTACTCCATTGTATGCTCTTACCTCCTTTGTCAAATATCAGTTGTCCATAAAGGTGTGGGTTTATTTCTGGGTTCTCTGTTCTGTTCCATTGATCTATATGCCTTTTCTTTTCTTTTTTTTAGGTTTTTTTTTTTAATTCATTTTAGAGAGGAGACACAGAGTGAGAGAGAGAGAGAGAGAGAGAGAAAGAGAGAGATAAAGAAGGGAGGAGCTGGAAGCATCAACTCCCATATGTGCCTTGACCAGGTCAGTGCAGGGTTTTGAACTGGCGACCTCAGTGTTCCCATGTCGACGCTTTATCCACTGCGCCACCACAGGTCAGGCTTATATGCCTTTTCTTATGCCATTACTAGGCTGTCTTGAGTACAATGGCCTAGTAGTATAACTTGATATTAGGAAGAGTGATACCTCCCACTTTATTCTTCTTTTTCAATATTGCTGAGGCTATTGGTGTTTTATTTTGGTCCATATAAATTTTTGGAATATGTGTTTTATATCTTTAAAATATGTCGTTGGTATTTTAATTGGTATTGCTTAAAATATATAAATTGCTTTGGGTAATATAGACATTTTAATGATGTTTATTCTTCCTAACCATGAGCACCGTATATGCTTTCATTTGTTTGTATCTTCCTTGATTTCTTTTATCAATGTTTTATAGTTTTCCAAGTACAAGTGTTAATCTCCTTGGTTAAATTTACTCCTAGGTACTTTATTTTTTTGGTTGCAATAGTGAAGAGGATTGTTTCCTTAATTTCTCTTTATGACAGTTCATTGTTGGTGTATAAAAATTCCTCTGATTTCTGAGTATTAATTTTATATCATGCCACCTTGCTAAATTCATTTATCAGGTTCAGTAGGTTTTTGACTGAGACTTGAAATCATTCTTTATTATCAAATAATGATCATTTTACTTCTTCGTTTTCTTTTATTTCTTTTTCTTGTCTAATTGCTGTGGCTAGGACTTCCAGAACTATGTTGAATAAGAATGGTGAAAGGGGGCACCCCTGCCCTGTTCCTGATCTTAAGGGGATTGCTTTTAATTTTTTCCCATTGAATATGATGTTGGCTGTGGGTTTGTCATAGATGGCCTTTATCATGTTAAGGTATATTCCCTGTATTTCCACTTTTCTGAGAACTTTGATCATGAATGGATGCTGGATTTTATCAAATGTCTTTTCTGCATCTATTGAAATTATCATGTGGTTTTTGTCCTTCCTTTTGTTTATGTGATGAATTATATTGATTGATTTGCAAATATTGACCCAGCCTTGCCTCCCCAGAATAAATCCCACTTTAACATGATGTATGATTTTTTTCATATATTGCTGGATCCAGTTGGCTAATATTTTATTGAGGATTTTAGCATCTAAATTCATCAGGGATACTGGTCTATAATTTTCTTTCTTTGTGTTGTCTTTTCTTGGTTTCAGAATCAGAATTATGCTCGCCTGATAAAAGGAGCTTGGAAGTCTTCCTTCCTCTTGAATTTTTTGAAATAGCTCGAGAAGGATATGAGTTAGTTCTTCGTTGAATTTTTGGTAGAATTCACTTGTGTAGCCATCAGACCCAGGACTTTTCTTTTCTGGTAGTTTTTGATAACTGTTTCAATCTCTTTTGTTGTAATCTGTCTGTTTAGGGTTTCTGATTCTTCCAGATTGATTTTTGGAAGAGTGTATGTTTCAAGGAATTTGTCCATTTCATATAAGTTGTCTAGTTTTCTGGCATACAATTCTTCATATTATTTTCTTACAATATTTTATATTTCTTTTTTTTCAGTTGTTATTTCTTCACTCTCCTTTCTAATTTTATTTATTTGAGTCCTCTCTCTTTTTTTCATGGTGAGTCTAGTTAAAGGTTCATCGATCTTGTTTACCTTTTTAAAGAACCAGCTCCTGGTTTTATTGATCCTCTGTATTGTTTCTTTAGTTTCTATGTAATTTATTTTCACTCTGATCTTTATTATTTCCTTCCTTCTACTAGTCCTGGGCTTTATTTGCTGTTGTTTTTCTAATTCTTTTAGATGCAGGGTCAAGTTGCTTATTTGAGCTTTTTCTAGCTTTTTACAGTATGCCTGTAATGCTATGAACTTCCCTCTCAGTATTGCTTTTGCTGTGTTCCATAAATTTTGAGTTGATGTATGCTCATTATCATTCGTTTCTAGGAACTTTTATATTTCTTCTTTGATCTCACTGTTAATCCATTCGTTATTTAATAAATGCTATTTAGTTTCCAAGTGTTTGAGTTTTGATAACTGTTTCAATTTCATTTGTTGTTATCAGCCTATTTAGGTTTTCAGAACCCTCCCGGACTGCTGGTAGGAATGCAGACTTGTGCAGTCACTGTGGAGAAGTGTTTGGGGTTTCATCAAAAAATAAAAAATGGAACTGCCTTTTGATTCAGCTATCCCACTTTTAAGAATATATTCTAAGAACAACAAATCACTGATTCAAAAGAAGAAATGTGCCCCCATGTTTATTGCAGCATTGTTTGCAATAGCCAAGATCTGGAGACAGCCCCAGTGTTTGTCAGTGAACGAGTGAATTAAAAAGCAATGGTACAGGCCTGACCTGTGGTGGCGCAGTGGATAAAGCGTCGACCTGGGAACACTGAGGTCGCCAGTTCAAAACCGTGCACTGGTCCGGTCGAGGCACATATGGGAATTGATGCTTCCAGCTCCTCCCCCCTTTCTCTCTCTCTCTCTCTCTCTCTCTCTCTGTCTTCTCTATAAAATGAATAAAATAAAAATTAAAATTAAAAAATTAAAAAAAAAAGCAATGGTACATATACACAATGGAATACTATGTGTTGTGAAAAAGAAGGAAATCTTACCTTTTGCGACAGCATGAATGGACCTGCAGACTGTTATGCTAAATGAAATAAGCCAGGCAGAGAAATCAATATCATATGATTTCACTTATATGTGGAATCTAATGAACAAAGTGAACTGAGAAATTGAATAGAAGCAGAGGAGGGATCACAGGGACCCGAGGAACAGCGTTCCGAGGGAAGAAGGATGAGGTAAGGAAATCAGAGAAGGTAAAGGGATTTGTAAAATTATATATACATAACACAGAGATATAGATAGCAGGACAGCTAATTCTAGAGGGATGGGGGAGAGTGTTGAGAGGAGGGGGGAAAGAGGGGATAAAGGGGGACACGAGGGTGGGGAGTGAGGGATTTATATTTGGTGGGGCACTTGAATTCATGTAAATACTATAAATTAAAATAAAAAAGTAACCACCAAATAAAGAAGTTTTAATTGATATATTATTAGAACATGAGTATTAGTTGTTGATAGCTGAATAACACATTTTCCATATGTTGCAGTTATCCCCATGCATACTTAGTATATTACTGTCTTTGTGGGTGAATAATCTGGGTATGGCAGAGCTGATCCCTCTGTTTCACAGTGTCCAAAGAGACCATAATCAAGGTGAGGTCCAGGGAACACAGCCTTATTGGAACCCTCAATTCAGAAAAAAACATTTACAAACTTAGTCGATAGGAGTGCAGCATTCAGTTTCTTGCAGTTGTTGGCTTGAAGGCCTCCATTCTTTGCTGGCTGTTGGCCTGAGGCTGCTCCAAGTTTCTTGTCCTGTGAGCCTCTCTTACTTGGCTGTTTACTTCATTAAAGCATTCAAATAGAGAAGTCAAGTGGGAGAGTACTTGAGCAATACAGAATTCATCACAATATTTTGTAAACTAATTGGTGAAGCAACATCTCTTCAACTTTTCTGTGTTCTGTTGAGTGAAGCAAGTAACTCAAGGTGAAGCTGTTTGTCAAAGCTGTGATTACTAGAAACAGAGATAACTGAAGGCTCTCTTGAAGCCTGCCTAATAAAACTACACTTTAATCACCTACAAATGATCTTTCTTATGCTTAGCCAAAAAATAACAAAAATAAATTCTTATGTTGAAATCCATGGAAGGTATTGACAGATAGGTAAAGCTATTACATTTAAGTCATTAACACAAGAATCATTGGGAGATCTGTATTCAACTTCTTATGTGGATTGTTCAATTAGAAATGAACAATCTATGAGGCATAACATAATTTCTAAAAATCTATGTTGTAATAAAGGGAAAACAATAGTTGATAAAATAAGATTTAGAAAATTCAGAAGACATCTACAAATCTCTAATTACTGTTTCAACATTAATACAAAGAAATTACTATTCAATTGTAGATTATTGTGAATAACATTTAACTAAAAAACAGTTTGCATTTGCCTGACCTGTGGTGGCGCAGTGGATAAAGAGTCGACCTGGGAACACTGAGGTCGCCAGTTCAAAACCCTGCACTCGTCTGGTCAAGGCATATATGGGAGTTGATGCTTCCAGCTCCTCCCCCCTTTCTCTCTCTCTCTCTCTCTCTCTCTCTCTCTCTCATTCTGTGTCTCCTCTCTAAAAAAACGAATATATATCAAAAAAACAATAAGTGAAAACAGTTTGCATTTTAACTATGAAACTGAAAAAATCAGTCCTAGATCAAAAAAAATGAGGAAAAAACTACAGCCTGGTAAAGAACTTGACCATAACAGGGAGAAAACTTAAGACTGCTTATTATTTGACTTACAAATGTCTGTTTGTTTATATCATTTATAGTAAACCTATGGCATAAACAAGATTGATTTTTGACTTCACAAAAGATTATTAGAATAGCCTGTTGATCAACCAAAGTTGAGTTTCATATTTATTATATTAAAGTATCAATCTGATAGTTGTAGTAATGTCTAGGAAAGGAAAAATAGGGACAAACAGTAGTGTCATCAGTAATAGGTCATATTACAGTCTTATATATTTTATTAAATAATCAAAGATAGGGTTTCTCAGTCCTAGGAGAAAAATAAATTTAAAATTTGAGAAATGGATGAGAGAAAACTAGAACTTAGTGAAAGTCTTAAGTCACTATTGCATTTAGAGAGACTTTTGAGTGGAGTGTCAGCAAGGCATTTCTGAAACACAAGTATTGAACAGCAGTGGTAAAGGGGTCTTAATTTGATATTGTCAGGACTTCTAAGACTGATGGCTATATATCTCCAAAAGATCACCAGAGTTGAGTTTATTGTCTACAACTGAAGGCATCAATTTGATAATATCTTAGTGGTGTGGCTATGAGAAAATATCAATAATTTTTTTTTATGTCTAGAGTAGGGAGTTTAAGGTGGGCCTTCCAATGTGGGGACATGATTGGAATGAGCAAATTTCATAAAATACTTATTTTATGCTTATGGACAAATCAAGAGACTTAAAAATAAATGTGAATAATAAAAGGTTTCAAAATTGAATGGTTTTCCCATTTGACTGAGTTATTTTCTTAAAATGGGGGTTTTGAGATCAGAGTAGCAAACTATTGTACTTACTAAGAAGGAAGTTACTTGAGCAGGTTAGTTTTCAGTTAAATTGTTTTCTGGGAAGTTTTAGAAGTAAGTGAATTATTTACTGATTTACAGACTTATCTTTCAGGAAAAGATTTTCCTGGAGTAAAGAGTAAAAATATTGGCAGCTTTCATTTAGTTCTAATAGTCATGTGTGTTTGTTCAGGAAGTATCAGTTCTCAGTATTGCTATTTCACATACCTTTAAACAAGGGAAAATTAAGCTTTACGATGTTTAGTGAGTTTCTAGAAAATACTCTAGAATAAGACCTAAGGAAACAGATAAGAAAAAAAGAAAGCTTTAATTACTATTTAGCAGAAAGATTATTCTAAAAGTGAGACTACATTATTTTGTGGCCATGAGTAGACATTTTGTATATTATACACAGTAGGGTGGTCATGAGAAAAGAGACAGAAAAATAAGAATTTAAGTTTGTGGGGGATGATGTTGAGAGAAAATGAATGAGTAATTATAAGTTCTCATAAGCACATATTCTAAGGATAAATAAATTGGGAGGAAGTTTATCAATAAACTTGTGAGGATTGCATTTATCAATAAAATGGTTGCTTTAGTTCCCATGCTTGCAACTTTAGCAACATAAGATTTGCAAAAAAAAAAAATCTTGACTACTTATATACCACAGTATTATGCAATTAGAAAGTGGCACAATCTATATTACAATTCAAAACTATCTTCTTGAAAATTTATGCTTTTAAGTTGGGATGATGTTGTCTTATATATTGTTATATTACACATAACACATCTCTATAATAGAGGTTTGATGTATACATCTAATAGATGCTTGATGAGCAAATAAGTATGTTATAATTTTTCTAGATTCATACAGTAATGACTCAACTATTTGTATCCATCTATTATGTATATGTGCATATATGCATTAAAAAGTTAATTATATGGCAGTCTATTTTATGTTTTATGATATTTATAAGGCAGAGTGATCAAGAATACATATTAAAATTATATTAAATTATTTAATAATTTTAATCTTTTTTATAATGAAAAATTAGTATTTTTCTTTAAGATCAATGTGCACTAAATATCTGTTCTAATTATTTTTCACCAAATTTATTTTAAGGTTACTATTTATATACATCAATTGAAAGATACGGACAGACATAACCATTCATTTACTGCTTTATTTAGTCTGTGTACATTTATGAATGATTTCTCTGTGCCAGATGTTACTTATAACAATATAGTTTTGCTTCAGAAACATTATTTGGGCGTAATACCAATGATATGTTGCTAGAGAAAGCAAGTTGTGGGAGAATTATATATAAATATCATGCTACCAATTTTATTCAGTATATATTTACATTATGAATGTACAAAATATATGAATTTATGTATAAAATCTGTCTTCTGTTAATAAATCTGGAAAATACCCCTTAACTCTGAGCACTAACATTTGAAAAATGGGTGGTGATTATTTAACTTTTAATGCTTTCTTTATAGTCAACATTTAAATTATTTGTACTTTTACAACAAATTGCATAATGAAAACTAAATTTAATATTATTGTTGAGCAGATGTTTTATTTAGTAAGTAGAGCCTTTAAACTGCCAGAAATAATGCTAAAATAAGTATCAGTGGATCTTTCCCTAATACTAGATCATGATTATATAATATGAATTAATAAAATGATCTTAAACAAGTCAATATTCTTAAAGTAAGAGACATATATTTTCCAAACAGGTTCTTCATTTGTAAAATTTGACATTTATTTACTTTATTATAAATATCCTTCTGCATAGACACAGACAGCAGTATGGGGTTAACAAGAGGGAAAGGACACTGTAGAGAAGTAGAAGAGGGTAAGGGAGATAAATGCTGATGGAAGAAAACTTCACTTGAGGTTTTTAACACACACTATAATATACATATGATACAGTATAATTTTATAACATATATAATTTTATTAACCAATGTCACCCAAATATATTCAGTAAAAATTTAAAAAAATAAATGCTTCTCCTATGTCTAATATCTATTCACTGATTCTAAGTAAGAATCAATCAGAATACCCATGAGAAAAAATATGAAGAATAGGGAAGATGTAAAATAAATTGAGAGCATTATGGTCACTAATTAAAATTTATATATAAAAGCAAGAACCCTCAGATTTAAAAGTATGCCTTTATTTTTCTCCATAATTGTACAAGATTTATTGATATGTCTGCTGATATCAATTCAAAGGAAGGATAGGGTAAAAGAGACAATCTCTCAATTGAGGGATGCAATGACTTTCTTTGGGATTTTTGAAAAACCAGGAACAGCATAATTAGTGGGAGTTTATTGAATATGCAATCCTTGGGTTACAAACAAGATCTATTGAATTGAAATTTTGAAGTGGATTGCAATAATTATTTATAATAAATTTATCCAGTTATTCTTATAACTGAAAACATCTGAGAACCATCTAGAATTAGAATTAGGAAAAACTGGTAACCAGTAATGACTACAAAATGAAAATAACAGGTAAATTGCAGACTTTATTAGTCTGATTTAATTTGTTGTTTAGTAAACCCATCATAACTCCTCTGTTCTGTATCAGATGACCAGTGGTTCCAGAATAAACAAATTTTAACTGATTACCTTAGAGAATGTAGCAAGAATATCTTTGGAGGGAAGTTAAAGAGAGATTTCCAGGGTCATATAGAGCTAGAATTTAGGCAGTGGTGACACACCAATGACAGGGCAGTGTTTTCAAGAAGTTCAGTGGGACCATAAGAAACCTGCACAAGTTACAATCTTTCCATAGCAATTGATATGAAACTCTCAAAGATACTGACTTCAGAATATTGACTCTGGGTGGAAATATAGCTCTGTTACCACATTTCAAGAGAAGGCATTCAAGGACAAAATTGCTATTCCCAAATGCTCCACAATGAAGCCAATGAAATAATGACATATCATCCCCTTAAGCAGAAATAACACCAGTACAAATGCAAAACTTAAAACTTATCACAAGTTTTAGTCAGCAGCCCACTTCAAGCAAGCCATTTCAAAGAATTTCATGTAAATACACAGCCGACAAGTCCAAAAGATACAAGTGAGTTAAAGAAAAGCATTTTTTTTTTGAAACCATAATTTAAAAGAATATCTCCATTAAATTCATTTGTTCTTTCAGTAGGGGCTGTAACTTCACTGAGGTGACAAACCTGAACATGCGATCAACATTTTGGACCTCTCACAAGCAAAGTACTTATATAGAGGAAACTTTTATGTTCTTCAGAATCTTGGAATTTCATTCATGGATCCTGAATTTTTACTTTAGACCATGTCACTATGAAAAAAACTGTAATAAAGTAAAAATATAAATTGATCTTATTAAAGATTTACCTTTTCAAAGTTGGAAAAGAAAAAGTGCTTTATGATTTTTTATCTGTCAATCACATCATAGCGTTGGGTAGGTTGTTATACATATTAGTCATTTTATTTTATCTGTCAAAATGGAAAATATGTGGGTAGGCACTTGAAAGTTCAAGCAAATTTAAATGAATTAGAGGTTCAAATAAGTAATTACTGTCATTGGATAAAAGGTTACTTAGGACTAAACCTTACCATTCCATCTATTTTATGGTCTCTAGTCAGAGTTAGGTGGCTGTATATCATTGCCACTCTTTCTAAAAAGCTGACACAGGCATTAGTATTCTGACATTGAAACTATTTTTAAAGATATTTTCAATGTAACTAAGCATGAAACTTGAGGTCTAAAGATATCCTACTGCTCTTTAATTCTAAGGATGAATCTCTGACAGGTTAAGTGCTATAAATCTCTCACAGACACTGTCATGGGTATCTTCAAATGTCACTAGGTGTCCCCAAAATGCTGTCAAAAATGAAAGATCAATTATATGTAAATATAAAGAGAAGGTAGCAAGAAAATCAAATTCTTCAAAGAATTTCAGTACTGACTTGAATTTTGTAAAATGTTAGTCAAAAAATCTCAGAGACAGAATTAATGACAGTTGAGGAAGTCAATTATAAGCCCTAAAGCTTCGAAAGCAAAATACTAAAAATGAGAATAATAATATGCATCTGAGGAAGAAAATATAAATAAATTACATTAAGCCTAAATAATGGCATGTAATGAATAAAAATAATGAGTTTATTTAGCATCTACTATGTGCTGAGTTTATCTCAGTCATCAAGCTTAACCATCCCCCAAATTAGTCAAGATTGTGTGATTCTTTTTAATGGCCAAACTAAGGTGCCGTAAAGTTTAATAAAAGACTGAAGGTCACATAAGCAGAACGTGTCAGGATCCAGATTCAAAGATAGATCTTGCTGGTTTCAAAGCTTATCTCTTCCAATTATATGATATTTCAAGACCATTCAGATTGTGCTATCAATTTTACTAAATTAACCTGGATAAATTTCATATCACACAATGTTTGCTACATCAAAATGTGCAGCCTCTCAGGGAATTAGTGGTTCAAATATGTTTTGGCCTCTTGTTGAAATACATTTGATTTTCTTGTTTAGCCAGGTGGTTTATCTGTTCTGTGCTGGGTGGTTTAGTATGGCTTTACTCTCATGTTAGAGGCATCGGCTGGGACGTAGAACCTCATGCTGTCTTTCCATGTGTTCTCTCATGTTTTAAGATACTAGTCTGAGCTTGTACACACAATGACTAAAGGGTTCCCAAGGAGATGAGTGGTCAACTATCAGTGTAAAGTGGCTTTTATGCTTTTGGTTACTTTACCTTTGCTCCTACTAGCCAAAGAAGGTAACATAGCTAAGACTAGGACCAAATAATAAAAAAACAGATTCCATCTCTTGATGAGAAGTAATACAGAATATCATAGTTTTCTTTTAAAGTTAATATACCTAAGGATTACGTATTCATTGTTGTTTTGCCTGCTTTTATAACCATAAAAGATAATCATCAGATTTAAGTTCTGTCTGGGTTAGGATTCAAAATATAAATTTGGTTACAATAGAAAATATTACATACTTAACATCATGAATATTATATCTGAAATATATTTGGGTTTCATATAATTTAAATAATATTTAAGTATATCATTTAATGCTCATTTAATCATGTGAGAAATAGGAACGATAGAAAATTATTTTTTCCAATGAACAAAAAAAAATCTGAAAATTATTGAGTTTTAATAATCTACTTAAAGTCACAGCTATTTTGTATCAGGTGACAGACTAGAGTCAGTAGTTTTGTTTGTTTGTTTTCTAGTTCTGTGATCAGTACAATGGTCTGGAAGAAAGTGAATTAATCTAATGGCTATTTAGCAAAATCATTTAAAAAGATTTTTTAAAGCAAAGCAAAAAACAACAACAATTATTTTAGTTTAAATAAATGAAAATCTTTAATAAGCAATAAGCTCTCATATTTAATCAAAATGTAATTACTGACCTTCCCTTCCAACCACGCTCTGACTGCGGTCTTTTCTCTCCTACTGGTGGCAACACCACACTTGCAATTATTTAGCCCAACCTGTGTTTAACTCTTCTTTTTCTTGTTTTCTCACATCTTGTATCCATCAGAAAATGACCACTTCTCACCACTATATCACACTGGTCCCAGACACTGTCATTCTTTGTTTGAGTTTCTACAAAGGTCTTTAAACTTGTTTTGTTGATTTCACTTCTATAAGCCTACTATCTACCCAGTACTCAGTAATTCTCCCAGATCATTTCAAAACCTAAGAACAGCACCACATTTCACTGAGAATAAAACAAAGTCCTTATAGTAGCCCATAGTCCCTACAGAATCTAGGCACTGTGCCATGTTCTCTCTCCCAACACTCTTCCCATTGTTCACTCCCTTCCCGCTTACTGACATCCCAGATGTTCCTCTAACATGGACAACACACTTCTGCCTTAGAATCTGAAAAATATCCACAGGGATTTGTTTTTCTCTTCCAAGTTATTGCTCACATATCATCTTACTAATGTGACCAATGGTGATCAACCTTCTAATACTATAAACAATGAGACTTTATATAATTTTTACTTGATCTAATTTTTTTCACACATGAACATATCATATAATTAATTATTTATTTTGGTTTTGAAACAAGAGAGAAAAAGAACTTTTTACTTTGTTTAACAGTGTATTCCAAGCACCCAATAGATGATAAATAAAATTTTGAATGAATGGGTAATTCATCATAATAATTCACAGGATTAAGATTTATAAACATTTTAGAATAAAAAATATATTTGACTATTTAGATTGATCAAAAACAAAAATAAATTTATTTTGTTTTTCCTTATTTTGTGTGGATAATCTCAAGGTTAAATGTAATAGAACAATTTTTCTCTCTTGTGCTCATGAACTTAAATACTGTATTTATAGAAAATAATGAAGCATAAGCAATATCTATGTTGAGCCATCCATGAGCTATATTATCTTCAAAGTTCCCATCAAATTTCTCCCATCAACAAAGGTTTATATGCAGTAAAGTTGTCACAGATTTAAAGTGTAACGACAAAACTTTAATATTACTAGATTAAAAAATCAACTTTGATAATTTTTGCCTATAACTTTCAAAGGAAGTATTGATGGACTCTGCCCTTTTTGTGAAGGTGAAGGTCATCCAAGGCTACTATATGAACAATGATGCGCAATATACACTTGGTCCAACCTGAAATTAACAGCTGATATGAGTGTGGGGCAGATAGGCTTTCACAGGCAACAGGCCGTGAAATTGTGCCAGTGAAGAAGTATGCAAATTAGATCTTGAACTGGTCAGAAAAGACCAAAGTGGAGCAGTCCTCATATCTAGCTCCAGAGAAATAATATAGAGACACTGAGAGGAGGAATGAAAAAAAATAAAAGCCCAAATTCAGGAGAGCAAAGGGAGAGAGAAAAATGAAAAGGGAAATGGACTTATTCATGGCTAATGAAAGTTGAGAATATGTCTTAAAATCAGAATGTGAATGGAGAAAAGGACCTTATAAAGATTTGAATTTACAAACAGTGGCAGACATTTTGATTTCATCTGTGTTCTGAGTTATAAAAATCAAAAACAAAAAAAGGATCATTTATATATAGATATATACATACAATCTCAAATATAGTTGGACTTGAAGGCAGCATATAACTTTAGAAAAGTGAAAATATATGTGCCCAAATATGTCTTGGTAGCTCATGAAAGTTGGCTGACCTTGTTTTTAGGATAAACTTTAAAATGAACCAACTCTGAAAAGTATTTCTGGTAATGTGGTCTGTCCCTGAAACCATATGTCTTGTAAAGATTTTATATCCTTAAAATAGCCTCACTTCTGTTAAGAAGAATGTATTGATGAACAATATATAGTAATGTTCCTCTCACTCTCAATTTCCTGATTAAAAAAACAAGCATATGGGTTTTGAAGATGGCAGCAATATTTGCAGAAGATTACTGGCTTCAATATTCATGTTCCATTGTGTTATCTGAGTCAATTTGCAGAGTTGTCCTCAGCTCTCAGCTTTTCCTAGCTTCTACATTCTACATCCTTGTTACTTCTGTGGCCCTCCACCTAGAAACCATAAGACTTAAAGAAACAGTTGGTGTTAAGGTTGGTCCTTGTGGCAGTTTTCACCTGAGTATCAAATAACCCAAGACACATACCAGATCCTGGAGTAATTTTTCCTGGAGAAATAAGAAGAAATGCCATGTGAACCATTGTGAAGATGTAACTTACCTATTTTGTATCTTGGAATACAGCATTAAACAAAACTCCATGTTGTAATCATAATTTTAAAAAGAATTAAACATTTCACTAGCCAGCCAAGTAATTTGTTTATTTACCATGAAATAATATTTAGTTGAAGTTATAACCCCAGAGTTCAGATTTTTTAACTGTAGACTCAGTAACTTAATATGTATGGTATTGCTGATTCAAACTACCTGCTCTCCACTATGATTCTGAATAGAAGACATATTTTTATTGAAGTATGTAGGGCAACCCCTATAGAAAGAAATAAAACAACACAATGAAAGGGAAAGAGAACAAATCCTGCAGGTCAGGAAACATACAAGTTCACATTTTAACACATCCAGACCCGTACTTGCAGCATTTTTATTTTTGTTCTAACCCAGTAACAATGACCTCTGACAAGTTTTCTGCCTATAATAGCACTTGGGGCCTGTTCTAAAACCAAAACTCTTCAGTTTCCTATTTATCCCAAATTGTTGTATGGTGTTGAATTGGGAAATTCCCTGAAGCCAGAACTCAGCCAAATTTTGTGACAAAGTATGGGAGACAACTCCAGAAATTAGTGATTGTGTGTGTGAATAAGTCTAATGATATTCAACCTGGAGTTCTGTGATTTAAAAATATTATAATAAATTCTGTAATCTTTTTTTAAGTCATATCTCTATTCCTTTCTGTAAATTTTCATGAACTGGGGAAACCTCAAATAATATAGTATGAGGAAAGTGATGCTATAATACTTCTGAGGTTAGTTTATAACAGGTCATGCAACTACCACCTGGTTATCTTGGATCACTTTCTGAATGGTCCATCTTTTTTTATTTATAGCTCTTTTTTAAAATATTTATTTATTTATTTATTTTTACAGGGACAGAGAGCGAGTCAGAGAGAGGGATAAATAGGGACAGACAGGAACAAAGACGAGAAGCATCAATCATCAGTTTTTTTGTTGCAATACCTTAGTTGTTCATTGATTGCTTTCTCATATGTGCCTTGACTTCAGGCCTTCAGCACACTGAGTAACCCCTTGCTTGAGCCAGCGACCTTGGGTCCAAGCTGGTGAGCTTTTCTTTGCTCAAGCCAGATGAGCCCATGCTCAAGCTGAGGACCTCAGGGTCTCAAACCTGGGTCCTCAGCATCCCAGTCTGATGCTCTATCCACTGCACCACCACCTGGTCAGGCTGGTCCATCTTGAAATACAATTTTTTATAATTCAACTTTATTCTGTGAGAGGTTCAAACCCCCCAAAAAATAGGCATCTCTAGGTCCTTGATCAATATTAATTGAATATATCAAGCTTTGAGTCATTCCCATGTAGAATTAGAAATGTGGGTAAAGAAGCTTCCAGATATTAAACTTTTCCCAGCCAGTGGTATCTTTCTATTTGAAATAAAACATTTTTTCTGTGTTTAGTCCTAATTCCCGATGTTAAGAATGACCAATCATAATAAGATAATGGTTATTTAAGACATTGAGTTCAGATGGTTTCTTGTATCTTAGTAATTTGAACACCTAGTATATGCAGTCAACCCTGATCAAATGGCTGACTATAGACTATTTGTTTTTCTTTAATTCAGATGCCTTTACAAGAGTAAATCTATGTTATGGATATTTCATCATAAAAATAAAAATAGACACTGGCAACTATTAAGGAAAAAATATACAAATTGGGTAGATATTCTAAACCACTCTACTAAACATGGTCTTTATAGCTGACCAGAAGAAGCATATTCTAGATCATCTAATTTGTGGAGGACAACCTAGCTATACCAGTGCATTCAAAATAGATGAACATATACCATGGCAGTAAGAGGAACAAGTCCAGAACTGAACTGATCTTATGGTTATCAAAACAAAGCAATAATAATCTCTTGTTAAAGCAAAAAAGGAAGACAAGAATTACTGCTACTACCAACAGATACAGTGAAAGCTGACAAAATTTTACTAGTAATCTTGAAATCATAATTTTCACTTTAAAAATATTATTTGGTTCTATAAATATAACTTACATTCATACCAATAAACATGCTTAAAGGAGAAACTAAGATGCCAATAGTTATTGTTATATAAATGAATAATTTTTCAAATTACTATTTTCAACAAAAAAGTCTTTGATCAATGTATTATAGAATAATTTAACGAACAAGAGCAAATTATAGCACTAATTAACTAGAAAAACAACAAATATTTTTATTTTAATTAGTTTTACCCAGACTTAGTAGTTCAGGGATTTTTTAAATCAATTTTATTAATAATGTACTTCAGTAATATTTATTTGCTTGTAATTCCATTTTCATTTATAGTTTATTAAATGTCTGTCATATTTATTACCTCTATATATGTTTAACTACATATTTATAGTTATGGGTGATCAACACTAAAGCTCTGTCCTATAATTAAAATGCTAAAAAAGTATTACCTTAAAACACATTACATTCTAAAATTCACAATTTTATATTGGAAAAGCTTGCATTTACCTGTGTTCTGTGATGATTAATGTGAAAGAGCAACTAGAATTATGGCAATATCTCTGTAAAAGTGAATCAGTAATGAAGATAACAGTTATTTGCCAAAAAATATATGTAATAGCTAGTGAACTCTGTTCTTGTCACTTTTACATTACCTACAAATATTGCAATTATTTTATTTCATTCAAATGTTCACTTTGTTGCATTCTTCCTTCTGAGGATCTTGTTAAAAATTGTGGTAGGCAAGATTGAAAGATCATTGAAGTAATATTCCTCAGCATTGCACTCAAAATTCTCCATTGGCCTTAATAAAAAGCCTCTATCCCAATCCAACCTAATGCGTTCTTCCAAGATGAAGTTGGGAAGATAAGAGGCAGATTACCTCTAAATTCAATATGCTGCCCAGGGTATATATATATATATGGCTTTTGTTATCCATATATTCCTCTGATTCTAGGTCTTTTGAGCAGACAGTGTCAACAAGTTGAATCACATTTTTCCCATGAGATTCATTGGCCTCTCACCCAAATTAATGATTTTAATGAACCAAGACCTATTGAGACATGCTAAAACCACCAGAGTTCTGCAAACTGGGCTCTTATGGGGAGCTCAACATGTAAGTTATTCTTAGAAAATGTACTTTGGGCTACTTAGAATATTTTAATAGAGACATTTATAATTTAACATTAATTTATGTAGTGCACATTATAGAAACAGCCAAAAAGACTTTTCAAGAACCAAAGGTGTGTGAGGCAGCATTTGATTTGTGGTTTGTATGCAGGTTCTAAATAATGTAGATGCAATGGCTAGTTAATTAAGTGATACCTTGGAAATATTGCAACAAAGCTCATGAGCCCAATTCTCACACTGATTATTCGCATCACTCTGTCTGGTCATTTGACTAATGCAAAGCACATGTCTGTTGCTTCTCAGAGACTGAGCCAGATAATAGGAATGATTGATTCCATGCCAACTATCCAACCTGCAGAGAAAAAGCTTCAACGTTTGTAATCTACTAATAAAGGGTACGCAGCTATATTTTTATATGTGACACTCATGCTAGAGACACCAGCCTGTAGATGCTACCAATGCTACATTTATAAAGAAGGTTAACGGGCACTTCACATGGCAGTTGAGAGCAAGAGCATAATTATTATGACAAAAATATTTTATCAAATGTCTCTTTTAACTTGAAAATTATATTAAATATTACATTGACTTTGGATGCACACATGTGCACATACTCTTACACACTAAAGTGAGGAGTTTATTAAAGCCAATTGGTAGAAATTCAGTATTATGTGAGATTAGATAGATGGCCAAAATTGATCTCGAGTTTAGCAGTGGAATTACGTACTCGACTAGATGACCTGATTTAGTTCTTATTAAATATAAGAAAAGGAAAGAAAATTGGGTGTTTTGGAAAAGGATATATTCTGTCATTTGAAAAAACTGCAAACAAATCAAGCAATATGAGTTTATTAAATTTACATGTATGTCAATGATATCACAACCCCACTGGACCTTGGAAAATATTTTCACTATTCCATCATTAAAGAATGAACATGAGCCTGACCAGGCGGTAGCGCAGTGGATAGAGCATTGGAATGGGATGCGGAAGACCCAGGTTCAAGACCTTGAGCTCACCAGCTTGAGCGCGGGCCCATCTGGCTTGAGCAAAAGCTCGCCAGCTTGGACCCAAGGTCGCTGGCTCCAGCAAGGGGTTGCTCAGTCTGCTGAAGGCCCGCGGTCAAGGCACATGTGAGAAAGCAATCAATGAACAACTATGGTGTCGCAATGGAAACGAGAAACTAATGATTGATGCTACTCACCTCTCTCCGTTCCTGTCTGTCTGTCCCTATCTATCCCTCTCTCTGACTTTCTCTCTGTATCTATAAAAAAAAAGAATGAGCATGAGGTGTTCACTCAGAATATTAAATTAATCTGACTGCTAAATTTATAAGAATAAAGTAGTTTAACTATAGAAATACCAAAAGTTAATCAAATTTGCAAAACTGACAAATGGCAACATTATTTTAATATTATAGGAACATTTGTTCCACATTACACAGTGGAAGCTTAATTTTCAAACATGTAAATCATATTTGAGTGTAAACCCTCCATTTTAGACTTGCAAGAAAATGAGCTGCTGTTGGATAAACAAGAATTGAGGAAAGGGAAACAGCAAATGAATGAAACACGATGCTAGTTGATAGCTTAAAGTGCTATCCCTTAACACATCATGTCTTCTGAAAAGTGATTTGCCCTTATAAATCATACTTTAAAGTAAAATAATTCATTCCAATAGAGATATAAATCAAAAGATAACTTTTCACATTTAAAATGGCTAAAATTATTAATACCTAGAGTATGCATTAAAAATTAAAAGTCACATGCTTTATACAAGGAGGAAGAGAAGGGGAGAAACTGAGGGTCCCCTGAGCACAGGCACTTGCAGCATTGTAAGTGAGGGCCCTTTGTAGTGTTCACATGCTTAAGATAAGAGAATCTGTGTCTCGGGGTTGTGGACTATTTAATTTAGTGTGTGACATGTAGTTGGGAATGCTCAGCGAACTGCTGGTAGTTAAACCCAGTGTGCTCACCCTGTGAGCAGGAGCAGGTATGTAACTCGGTGGTTGAGCATGTGGAAGGTCTCTTCAGATTGCTAAGTCTCTCAGTAAAACAGAAAGCAAGATCATTCTCTTTAAGTAAGAATGGTAGAGGTGATTTGGAAAAATTGAGACAAGGTGGCCAATTATTTAGTTATCCAGGACTATGGAAAAGAGAACAGAATAAGGAATGTAGAATTCAGAAAGAGCACTAGGGGCTTATATTGACATCTTATAAATACATCTCCCTGAGGACATAGGTTATATATTAACTCACTTTATGTTTCCACAGTATTGGTAAAGGGCCTGGAAAATAACATTTACTAAGATTTTGTTGAATATAATTGAATGAAAATGAATGCTGCATCCTATGACTGATTTCTCGTTTAATGTATGAACGTCAATTTAATTACTGTAAGTCACTTACAACACAAAGTGATTTAATATATAACTTATATATCCTCAGGGAGATGAAATATGATATCTCATGCTCATCAGTGATTCTATCACAGTGGGAAAAACTTTAACATTGATTCCTTAATTCTCCCTTACCACTAATGCTGAGACTTCAATAAGCGCCCTGGTGTTTGACAATGTGGCATTCTCTCGTAAATAAATGATTGTTATTGTATAAGCTGCTACCTGTTCTCAGTTGTAAACTTAGAGTAATGGAGAACAGCCTTGCTGGGATTGTCCCCATTGGAGTCAACTAAGGTGATTCTAGGAAAGAATGCTGAGCAATTTCTTGAGGATTTCCTTTCAAGTGCTGCTCCCTGTGCTTGCAACACTGCTTTTAATCTCTTTATCCTTGTCCGTCATTCTTCTTTCTCTTCCCTCTTAAAACCTGTTTCCTCTCCAAATCTCCTTGAAGATGGAAATGTCCCTTTTTGCAGACTATTTCAGTTGAGAGAAATAAAAAAAACACAGAGAAGTTCTTACCTTTCTGTCTCCTTTATTTTCTCCTCTTCCCTCATATGACCTCAGGGTCTTATTTTATAGTACCAAAACCTAGGATCAGCTAACCAAGGAGTCAGGATATAATAACTACCTTTTATATGTACCTTTTTTTTTTTTTCTGAACACTGCTGTTATGCTACCTTGTATCCATAGAATCAAATTGAATTGTAATTTTAAATGTCACACTGAACCTAATTTAATGCAGCAATTAAAATGACTTACAGCGCAATCATTTTCACTATTCAATTTAAATCCCCTTTCCTGCTCTCCCTGTCACTGAACGCCTCTCACACTGCCCTGTGCTTAGCCAAGAGGAGGAGGATATTGAGAAGTATCACACCAGATTCTTGTCCTCAGGACATTTATAGTGTTAATAGGGAGACAAGAAATTTATGCTTAAGATTTTTAAAACTACTGTCACATTTATGTATAATAATGAAGTCCAGAGAATTACATTTTTGGTGTAGGTGAGTTTAGTTTAAATGGTGTCAGTTAAATGGTGTCAGGTGATGGAAATGCATTCAAGTTGAAAATGCTGCACTGATGCTCAGAGAATGGTGAAAAGGAGATAAAGATGAATTATTCTATTGCATAGTGGTGGGTGGGTTTTTAGAGGAGCTCACCTGTACAGAAAGAAAAAAGGATTCAGATGATTGAATATATTTGAGAACTTTGAGTCAAACCATGGATTAGAATCAGGCTCTACATTTCTTTTACTCCTATATTATGGTACAAATCACGTCTTCCCTGAGACTTCATTTCTTAATTAATTGGTTAAATGAAATGTTTTCAGTGTATAAATAGGTGAAAGTTGTTCAGCTATAAAGCAGGAGTTGCCTGCTGACACCATCAAAATAGCAAGAGAAAAAATGTTAATGAAATAAAAAGGTTACAGGTCTTACTGCAAGAGGGAGCCTTGACAGAGTCTGTACAATGTCTCAGAAAGGGAGGGTCAGAGGAAGATATTTACAGGGTGTTGGGATCTAAGGAAAAGCCAATTGTTTCAGGTCTTTCAAAGAGAAAAAATAATTGGATTTGGGCAAAGATTGTGACATAATAATTTAAGATTAATGGCCACAGTGAGTTGTGGGTTTTGAATAACTAAACTGTTGTTTAATAAGCAAGATTACCAGTTTATCAATCTATTGTTTGAGGGGAGAAGATTTGTTTACCTAAATGAGCTAACTGTTGCTTAGAAAAAACTTAGCTTGTAAGAATTTCCTGAATAAAAGTAAAATTGTTTATTGATCTACATCCTCATTTTCCTGGATAAACATTTCTGGACCATCCCAAGCATAAGGGCAAATAATATCACCTGGGTGATGGGCTTCCATGTGGGCGGCGCCATCTTTAACAAAGTGAGCATATTATATTATATCTGCCCAACACTCAGGCAAACATGAATCTAGGTACTGCTGTGAAGGAAGCTTACAGGCAAAAGAAAGTTACAAACTAGTTCATCTCAAAACAGGAATATGGGCTTGGATTGTCCAGGTAGGTCCAATATAATCACATAGGCCTTTTAATTAGAGGAGGAAGAGTCAGATAGATCAGTGACAGAGATACCATGTTTCTCCATGTATAAGATGCATCTTTTTTGGAAAAATTTGGAGTCAAAAAACTGGATACATCTGATACAGTGGTTGTAGATTTTTTTTTTTACTTGCATTTCCTGCTTTTTCTCATGGATGAGAAGATGTATGAATTTTATGATGAGTAAAACTGACTTCAATAACTTTATTAATACATTTTTTTTTCAAATTTTGGGCCGCAGCCCTGGTCGGTTGGCTCAGCAGTAGAATGTCGACCTGGCACGTGGAAGTCCCAGGCTCGATTCCTGACCAGGGCACACAGGAGAAGTGTCCATCTGCTTCTCCACCCTTCCCTCTCTCCTTTCTCTCTATCTCTTTCTTAGCCTCCCACAACCAAGGCTCCTTTGGAGCAAAGTTGGTCTGTGCACTGAAGATTGCTCCATGACCTCCACCTCAGGCACAGGAATAGCTCTTGCCAGGGCAGAGCAATGGCCCATGTGGGCAAAGCATCGCCCCCTGGTGGGCATGCCTGGTGGATACCAGTTGGGTACGTGCAGGAGTCTTCTGTATGACTGCCTCCCCACATCTAACATTAGAATATACAAAAAAAAATTGGGGCCCAAAAATTAAGGTATGTCTTATACATAGGGAAATATGGTATTTAGTCAACCTAAATATCATCCTAAATGAAGCTGAAGCCATATAAAATGTACAAAAGTAAGGTGACCAATTGTCCTCTGTTGGGCAGATAAAATATAATATGCTCACTTTGTTAAAGATGGCGCTTCCCACATGGAAGCCTGTCACCCAGGTGATATTATTTGCCCTTATGCTTGGGATGGGTGTGGGGGAAAGGCTGTAATGTAAGCAGGCCAGGTTGTTATGACCTAAGGCTTGGCTTTAAGAGTAAGCTCTTCCCCACACCCTTGACTGATTGGATAATGTAGGGTGGTGCACTCTCCTGAGGAATCCCATTATACAGAGATTTCCTTGTTTGTATAATTGGATTAAAGGTTTTGATTCTATGGTATAAAGGGGGAGAAACCAGTAGCTTGAGCTCTCTCGGTTCCTGCTATCACCATTGCAGGGGCCTCTCTGATACCTTGACCTCCATGGGAAAAGCTGGTTTTCTGCTTCTCCCTTGTCTTCTCTTGTGGCTTGCCTGTATTGGTGAGACACCAATAAACAGAATTCTGCCATTTCTTCACTGTCAGCCCGAATCCAATGGGAACCTGCATGTGAATGGCCACGATGGAGGCTCCTGGCCTTACATCCTCCTTTAGGGAAAACAGTCCTTCTTTTGCAAGTTTCATCCTCCCTCGAAAAGTGTCCTTCTACATCTCCTCCTTTTTGATACTGGAAGACTAATCTCTAAGTGTCCGTATTCGACTGATGCAAAGTTGATCCATTGCATGTGATGTGACATATTTGTATTTAACATGACGATTGGTCAAGGATCATCAGTACAGTGCGACAAGACACAATTATGAGACGCATGTGTACCGCACAGGAGACCTTGAGAGACACGGCTGTATACCGAGCATGCAAATGACTTCGTGTACTTCTTACTGAAAAACGACACAGCACATACGACATTGTAGACTCATGATTATTTCTTTCTCAGTGAAAATTCAATCATAGGTAAGCACAATTCACATTTTATTAATTCATTATCTATTTAATAATTTCCAAATGAGTGTATTTTTATTTACAAGTATTTTCCCAAAATTTAAGTTTTAAAGTGGAAATGTAACCTCAAACCATATATATTAATAATGCATTTTGATTAAGTAGTTGCATAAAACAGACATCTTTTAATTAGAAGATAAATACACCCAAATATCACTCCAAATTAGTGGTTTTGTTTGATATTTAGTTTTGTTAAATTAGATTCCAGAAAATTTGCCTATCATGATGTAACATTTTCAGTTCCTAATGTGCTTGCATCATTTGTGTAGCTCTATATTTTATTTTTAATTTTAAATTTCATTTAAGAGATTGAAAAATCAAGAAAGAGAAAAATTCCATTTCAATGATAAATTGAAAAAAGAATTTCCATTCCTCATATCAAAGAAAGATACCCTTGTTTTCTGCAATATTTGCAGCAGAGAATTTTGTATTGCAGTTGGGGGCAGAGCAGCGATAACGTAACCCTTGACCACCAACAAACATAAGCAATCATTAGATGCATCAGCTTCCAGTTGTAAAGTAACAACTGGAAGCTGATGCATCCAGTTATTCTGAAGATGAAAAATAGTTGGCTGCAATAGAGGGAACATTTGCGGTTCATACCATAATTCACAAAGTTTTCGTAGTATGTATTGTACAACTAAAGTATTGGAAAAGTTTCACAATGCAAAATTTTCATGTGCCAGGACAAAATGGGAGGCTATTTTGAAATCAGTATTTAAAAATTACTGTGACAAAATACTTATAAGGGATTTGAAAACTGCAACATTTGTAATAATTTTATCTGATGCATCAAATCATAATAAAATTAAATTGTATCCAATAATAGTAAGACATTTTAATGTTACCAAGGGCATTCAAGTAAAAATGTTAAATTTAGAATCCATTGAGGGCGAAACTTCTGAAATTTTTTCAGACCATCTATACAAATTAATTAATGAAAACAATTTGAAATCTAAAGTTGTTGCACTAACAGCTGATAATACAAATATAAATTTTGGTGGGCAAAGACACAAAGGGCTGAATAATGGGTATATAAAATTACAAGAGTTACTCCAAAAGAAAATACTAAGAATAGATTGTAATGCACATATTTCATCAAATGCAATCAACACAGGATCATGTGCCATATCAATTGATGTAGAAGTAATAATAACTACAATTTATTTGCATTTTATTCATTTAACCATTCATGTTTGTGAAGAAGAAAATGTTGAATACAAAAAAGCAATTATTGGAATCTCTCCATTCATATTTTTCAAGTTTAGACAAATGTCCTTAAATTCTGGAATCATTTTTCAATAATAAAATATCCGAGATATTTTGTACATAATCAAGCATCTGTTTTTCACAAAATGATTTAAAAAAATGAAGTTGAACACATTTCAGCTACAAAATTTAGTCTTATTTTGAATGACTTATCCTTCCATATAAATCTTGTTTTGAAGAAAAATTTCTTCTTTTAAATATAAAAAGAAAATTGTCAGACTTAGAGGAATCAAATCTGGGCATAACAGAAAAAGTTTATCAAAAAAGTGCAGGATTTTTACAAGACATGTTTTCAATATATTGAAGACTGCTTCCAAATTCTGAAAAATTAATACAATGGGAAAATGAATACGTTGAAATTGATAAAAGATGGGTGGAAATATTCAACCACTTGAACATATTCCATGTAAAAATTTATTTATTCTTGTTTAAATTACCATGTGCTCACCTGGAACTAATGCAGCAGTTTTTTCAATTGCTCATAATTTTTGGACAAGTGAGAAATCGAGATTGAATATTGATAATCTAGCAGCAGCACTTGCCATAAAATTCAATATGAAGGATATATCTTGTTCAGATATTTCCAATATATTGTTACAAGATGATACAATGACAAAAATATTCATTTAATGGAAAAGTACTCATTTAGATAATATTATTTAAATGAGTACTTTCATCATTAAAATTTAAAAAGCATGTAAGCATAATTACAATATAAAATATTATGTTTTTATTATGCATTTATCATATTATAATGATCATTGTTGCAATGAATAAAATGCTTCTTTTATTTACAATATTGTTTTCTTCAATTTATTTTTGTACTCTTTTTCATTGTAAAAAAGTTGGTCACCTTAAGAAAAGATGATTTTAAAATTGCACTTGTGAGCTTTCTGCAAATTCTGCACAAATAGTTTCAGAACTATTTGTACAAGTTTTCCTTCATCTTTGTGGACAGTGGTAATTTGCATGTTTAACTTCTATTTCTTCACGTATCTTTATATAGGTGACTAGAGTGTAATTGAACTTTCACCCAATACATTTTTCATCACATTACAGGAAGTTCACTATCGTTATTTACACACTTTTTATCAACTATTATGAGTTAGGACTATTACTGAAACTTCAATATAAATACCATGCAGGTCATCTCCACATATAACATCTCCTTTAAATTATGAAACAATATTCCTACACATTGCACTGGATCCTGGTTCATATATTTGTAAATTGTTTTATGTTATCTGAAAGAAAATCAATATTGAGTCTTAGTATACATATACATGGAATATTTGTACAGTATAATGTAAAGGCATTTATCATTTTCATTTCTTGGTTTCTAAAAGCTTTCTGTAGTTTACCTTAAATATGAGTTTTTATTCAATTGTATTCAATTTGTCAACAAAAAATAATTTCTTTAAAAAAATCAATATATCATAAAAGCAACTATTTCCAACTATCCACATCATACATATTCCCCTCAATAACACAGTTCTTCATGTTTTGTATTATAATCTTCTTGCTAACCAATATTCAAAGAGGCAAAATTTTTACTTAACTTCACTGTAGAATTTTCAGAGAGAAAAATGCAAATACACAGACATACACACACACATAGATAGTAAGGCAAAACTACCTGACAATTCTAAATGCACCCTTAGCATTAAAATGACAAATATGTTGATTTAACAGTATATTGGTTTGCATACTGAAATGAAAATTTAGGGAAAACCACAAATTGGAATAATTAATTCAGCATATTGCTGACTTTGAGCTTTACAATCTAAATAAAACAAATAAAAATATACACTGCTCACAAAAATTAGGGGATATTTTATATCTTCATATTCATTTTAAAATCTCCCCTAATTTCTGTGAGCAGTATAAAAGCTCTACAAGGGTACACTATTAGAATTTTTTATGTGACAATAATTCAACAAAGGAGATAAGAAAGTCAAACTTTTTAAGCCATCAAATAACACTCAGAATAGAGAAATTTTCGCCTCTAAAATTAATACAGCAAACTTCCATTTTCTGTTGAATATACCTTAACTTAGTCTTGATTCATCACATTCTCGGTTAGATCTCCATAGTCATTAGTTTTTGTATTTTACACAAAAAGTGTTTAAGGCAGAATATTTTCTTCAAAATTGTTATACTTCTTATTAAATGTTAACTTTTTCAAATTAATGTTCTATTTGTGTAGTTTATGCTTGGTCTTTGAAAACATGAAACATGAGGTTAGGATATATGTCATATTCTTCTTTCTATATAAATGAACATGATCACTTTGGCTAAACTGATTTTTAGCTCAGAGAAGTGTAAATATAGAATGGGTATAAATCTCCTGTATTATTTTAACTAAAATCTTCCTCTAGCCTCACACTAGTTAGATTGATTTAATCTTATGTTTTCTAAAACTGCTTCCAAAAATATCTTGAAATTTCTTTTTTGAAGAACATTTTTTTTTTTATTATTCCTCTTCACAGAAATCTTTAGAAGAAAAGTGAAAGATTTATGTGATCTGAAGAGAAACCAGAGTGTGAAGGATGTTTATTTATTACACACTCACATCAACTATTTTCTGAACAAGTCAAGAGCTTGTTTTCATTTTTTTTCTTACCTTCGGGAGGATCATGTAAAGTTAATATCATTTCATTAAGATGGTTCACACATTTGGCCACTTTCTAAATATAGAATTTTATATTAAGTTGGATTCCCCATGCGTGTTTCAACAATGACATGTTCAAATAACCTGAAAATATTAAATATGTTCATCTTGATCAGCATGGTCAAATTGCAAAAATAAATCTAATGTGAATAAATTGAGCTTTGCTAACCCCATCCCCAATTTGGTTATTTTAAAAGCAGGACTAGGGAGATGTTAAAATAAGGAATTATAGAGCAACTCATTGTCCTACACATACACAAAGTAGCCTATGTATGGCCCTGAAACATCTTGAGTGGATGAAACCTCTGGCTTGATTCTACCAATAGAATATAGCAAAGATGATGAATTAGTCACTTCTGTTACTCTGTTACGATATATAAGACCCCACCTATAAGACCCCATTACAGCAGAGAAGATCCAAAGCATGTGCTTATCTTGAAGAAGTAAATTGTCATGGTGTCAAAGGGCTGGGATAGGGCCTGAAACCATGAGTGTTGTCTTGGAGCTAAGAGCAGCTCCAAGCAAGAAAAGCAGAACCATACTTCTTCAGTAGCAAGAAAATGAATTCCAGCAAAAATGACATGAACTTGGAAGAGTATTCCAAGTTCCTTGTGGAATTTAGTTTTATTAGCATCTTGATTATATCCTTGCAAAACCTTGAGCAGAGGACACAGCTATGTCATGTCTGGACTGCTGATACACAGAAACTATGAAATAATAAAACCTCAGCAACTGTAGGTTTTAAACTTTATTATTTTAATCATTTTAATACGGTGCCTTACTACTTTAATTTGCATTTTAATTAAAATCTTATTGAGATAATTGTAGATGCAAATGCAATTATTGGACCTTTAATGTCCAATATTTATTATATTTCAAGTGAACCATAATAAGCATATGTTGTTATTATTTGTATTAAATTTTATTCATTAACATTAATAAAAGATATGCTTGTTCATTTGAAGAATAAACACATTGAAAATAAAAAAGGAATTAAAATTGTGATCACATAATGCCAAATATATTGTTGTGCTGTTTCTTTTTATAAACACCATTGTTACTCAATAAATATATAAAAATTATTTCAAGTTCTCTGGTGGCAAGCAACAGAAACCGAAATAGGGTACATTAAAAAAGCAAATGTTTCTAAGCAAGTGGACTGACTCATAGATTTTTATGACAAGATGAAACACCAGGTCATATCTAGAACACAAAATGGATAAGCTCTAAAGATATACTAACAAAGAGCAAAGGACAGTCAGTTCTAGAGACCCTTGTTGGGATTAATCAGCTTTAAATGTTAAAAGTGTGTACGCCACTCCAGTCAAGTTCCAGGAGAATATATGACATCTTGACACTTCCCACCAGGACTCTGTTCATTATGTGTGTGTCAGGCAAAAGAGGTGGTAGTCACAGAGGCTCCTTAGAATGAGTGCCCAGAAGAAGGTCAAATTGATTCACATCCAGCAGCTACAACAGCTGTCCGCTACAATTGCAATGTCAGTATTCCAACCAGTATATTAACCATTTTCTACTCAACATTAACTGCTGTCTAATTTTTGTCATTGCATGCAACATTGTGATTATTAGAACTGTAGTCAAGTCTAAGACATTTCCAATGAACTGGTTCAACACAGTGTAAATTTTTTCAGCTACTATTGCCCATCAAAAAGTTTATACCAATTTAAACCTCTACCAGTAGTTCAAGGAACTGTTTACTTTCTAAACATACTAGACATTTGTTTTGTTTTGTTTTTGTTTTATTTTATTGCTATTTTATTTGTAGGTCTTGGATTTCAAGTTAGATTAAAAATTTTGGACCTTTTTTTTTGTATATTCTGGCTTAACCATAGCTTAATTTTTCCCTGGAGAAGTTTATCTTTTATTTACTGATTTATAAGAGTCTTTAAATGTTTTGTTGTTGTTAACTCTTTGTGTCTCATATATCTTGTAATTATTTTTTAGAATTTATTGTTTCTTGTTTACCCCTTAAGTATATTTTATTAATCAAAGAATTTACATTTACATGTAGTCAAACTATTATGCATTGCTTTTATAATTTCTGCCTTTTGTTGTAGTTGTTTAGTACGGTTTCTGGGTGAAATAGAGTTTGTCTTTGTTTTGTTCATAATGATTAATCAGTTGTACCTGTGTAAGGTAGTAATTAGTTTTCAAATTATTTAGAATTAATATTACTTTCACTGTAATTAATATATATTAACTATCATATATTAATATATATTAATTAATATATTAATAAATACATATTAATTAATACTATATATGCAATAGTTGGCATTGGTAATTAAATTTAACAGATAATTTAAAAAACATACGATTTATAATATTCACCTTGACACTCCCTCTTCTGCCCAAATTTTTCAAAAAGAAAACTACATTACTCCAGGAATGTATTTGTTTAATTGCCCTTCATTACCATAGTTACAGTTTCTTCCTACCATCATGTTGAGTTTCAGGGGCAAACAGGTTTTTCAATAATATTTTTTTTTAAGACTTTCTATTCATGCTCTTACAATAAAGTATCCACTCAAAATTCAGTCTAACTTATATAACATCAAAATTTTTCATGTAACTTTATTTTAGTCCAAAACCTACTTCTATTAATATTTAAATATATACATAAAATTGAAGTATTTTAGGCTAAACATTAGGTATCTGAAATAATAACTTTTTTCCCCTCTTGATTTTTATTATATATTCAAAGGAAAAGTAGATCACAAATTTAAAATGTCCACTTATTTTGTACTGATTTAGTATAATGAAACCAACTATAACTCTTATCTGAGTATAGATATGCTACAAGAAAGTTCTAAAAAATTCCACATCTATTACCTGCAGGTAAGATACTGACAGAGTACTATTAGCGAGCAAATTGTTTTCTGGAAATGATTTATAAAGATTTAAAATACTTGAAGCACAACAGCCAGAGTCAAACCAACATCTGAACTCCTTTGAATAGTATTTACCTTAAAAACTATGGATGCAATAATTTTCTTTGTTGAAATAAAATAAAAATTTTGACATTTAAATGTCAGCGAAGAGTCCTCAGAGTTTAGACACAGCTTATGCAATGCCAGGTATCAGAGAATGAACAATTCTGTTATTTAAATTTTTCTTGATATTATAATATAGAAATAATAAGCAGTGTTCTTAATCTTTTCTTTAAGAGAAAATTTAAAAATAGTAAGACTGAAAATTAATAAATTATTTTCAATATATTTTCACGAATTAGAAAAACATATGAGGTTACAGAAGTTTATATAAAATATATTTTATACAGTTTTATATGAAAACAATGGTATAATTTCTATCTCATGAATCTGCTTTAATGCCACATACATTGTTTTAAAGGAAATACTGTTTTTTATTTTTTCTCTAGAAAAGTATGGTATCTGCATTTCTTAGAACTTGGGGAGTTTATCAAATAGGTCAGGGCTTGACTGTTGTGAATGGCTGAGTAGGCTTTTGTAATTTCCTTGAGTTGTTAACAGCAGTGGTACTTTTTTTTTCAGTGATACTTCAGAGCCTTGATAACAAGAACGAATTTTTTAAAATATCCTGATCACTCTTTTCTTATTTTACTCTCATGAAACAGCCCTTGTTTACAGTGTGTGAAATGGGAAGCAGTAAATAAGACAGATCAGAACTTCTTGATTTTTCCCCAGCGGTCTTTACGGGAGAAGCATCCTATAGAGGGAGGAGGCTGGTGCTACTGGATTGAGTATGGGCTTTGGTATTTGGGGAAATGCCTTCAAAACCAAGTCCTATCTCTTTATATCTGCATACAGTGGAAAGGTTACTTAATCTCCTTGAACCTTGGTTATTTTTCTGTGAAACGGTGATTGATGTTTTATACACACCATTGCTCTGCATCTTAACTAGGAACTTTCTAAAGATCAAACCTCCAAAAACAGTTCTCAAAAAATGTTAGATGATTTTTTAACTGCATATGTGTATATAACCCCTCTTTATGTTTATTTCATCACATCCAGTCACCCCACTGACATCCCCTCAAGATTATAACCCCCATCTGGTCCTCTCAGACACAGGTAGTACCTTATTTTCTAAACAATTTTATTTTTCTAACACAATTCTTATTTTCTAAACAAAGACATTTGTGTTTTCATCTGTTTCAACTACAACTTCTACCAATTACAGCTCTCTTATTCAGCTGGCTGTGCTCTCATTTCTATCCCATCAAACTTGGTAAGGTTTATTATATTCTGTACTATGTTCACGAGACTGTGTCCTTGAAGTGATTCTATAAAACACATACCAACAGGAAACACTTTTTTATATGACTATGAATATTATTTTGAGTTGAGTAGAAGATGAGCAAGGATATTATATACTTGTTACACTTTGGGTCCAATGTTATATCTCTGCTCTTAATACCTCACACATGTCTTTATCCTCAAGATTTTCAGACTTCTTAGCTTTATATCATTTCCATCAAAGCCTCATTTTAACCAAGAAACACTACCTCTGTTGAACCTCTGAATTGAAATAACCAGAGACTTTTCTGCTTTGCACCTTAGGTTGTTTCCCTTTTCCTTGTATTCATTTTTTTCTATTTGCTTTATAAAATGTTCAGACCTCACGTATTCATTTTTTTCTATCCTCACACTGATTGTTTGTAGGAATATGGAAATTTAGTAAGTTATTTTTTTCAGAGTTCTTGAGAGGCTTTGTTCCATTCTCTTCTACCATCTGGTGTTATTGATAAAACACCTGGCAATTTGACTGATGTCACTATTTAAAGGATTTTGGTTTATTTGCATAATACGTCTTCTCTTGGTCATAAGTGGTTGGACATTTCACAATGTTATGCATTGTCTGGCTATATTGTTGTTGTTACAATAATTGTTCTAAACAACCAATAAACCATTACATTCAGAGGTATATATCTTTATTGGTAATGGAAAAAAAACAATGATTAAGATTTTTTTCTGCTCTACTTACTAATTATCTGTTTTGGGAAATCCTTAAGTCTGGTATTAAATCCGTATATTTGATTCTTTATGTCTCTTCTCTTTTATTGTCTATTTCTCATTTATTTTTCTTGTTTGTTTTGAAATCTAGAAGTTTTTCGTGGCTTTCTCTTTCAACATTACTGTTATTTTTAACTTCAGTTAATTTAATTCAAATCCTTTTTCTTTGTTTCATGAGTACAATATCTCCTTCAGTTTTTGAAAATATAGAATTAGTTCTTTTGTTTTTCTTGGTTATATTTTGTTCTCAATTCCTTCCAATAACACTAGGTAAAATTTTCACTATTTTGTCTAGTTTTTCTCTTTCATTTCTAAAATAGACATGCCCTTTTCTTGCCAATTTACATTTTAAAATAAGATAGAAGGTTTGTTTTTTAATGCTCTTTTTAGTGGCAAGTTAGATGAGTGGATAGAGAGCCAGCCATTTTGATGAGGGTTTTATTCTTTCCTTTTAGAAAGTAAATGTGAGAAATAAAATAGAAGAAAATAAATGCTCTATTTCCATTTCCCCATTAATTTCTATCAATTTGGGCTGATTTCAAACTATTTCCATACAGAACTCATTCAGGATTTTATTGGCAAAACTGTCTCCCTCCTCTGAACAGTACTTCCATATCTGAATAAATTCTAGTGTTGGCTTATTCTTTTTCATTTTCAGTCAACATTCTTCTATTGTCTCTTAATTCCATTGATTTGTTTATAATTTCTCATGTGTGATTCATTGTGCTATACAGTGATATTTTTAGATCTATTTTACCTATTCATTTGCTGTTGTTTTAGTAAATCTTAAGAAAATGAATGCATTTTAATGCAACATCCTAAATTATCTATCTGAAGATTTAGAAATAAACGGAAAATTAATTGATGTTTATATTTGGACCCAGAATACCATAATTTTATACTCAGCTGTGATACTCAGTGACAGGTGGGGTCTTATCACAACAGTCTGGACAGCTCCTATAACAGACACAAGTTCCAACTCCTCTCTGTTTCTTATGCCGTTGAGAAAGGGCACACCATTATTTCCTAGGTAAAGATTCTGAACAAGTATTCAATTAAAATAAGACAAGTCCAGGTGCCTCAAATAACACTATTCAGTCTTGAAAATCACTAAATACAAAGGTTATTTTTCTTCAATCTGCTCAGCCAAATCTTACCTAAATACATTTATTCATTTTCTCCACTGCTTTCTGCAATACTTTGCACTTTTTCAGAGTTCTAATAACAAACCAAATGGAAAGAACTGTGTTCAAAGGTGTGTGTATAATATTTCTGCTGCCTTTCTTTGAGCATGTCCTAATCAGAGACCTATGGAAGAGTAGGCCGACTTGCAGTTTCCAGTTAAGAATTTTTATGCCAATCTATCTTATGTCATGTTTCCCTTCCTTACATTTTAAAGTTTATAGCATTTTTTACTTGAGATCATCTTACCACATAGAGACAGTAACCACTTTCCAAAGAACTTTTTATTATTGATACAAAAATGTTATTAGGCCATTTAATTATCTTTTTATTTTGTCTTGCCCCCCTCCTGGCTTATTGATTCTGTGTGTATTTGGTTCATGACTCATAAGTCCTAGCTTTGGCTATCACTTATCCCAGAGTGTGCCATCGGCTTTATTAGGATCCATAAATCTTTCTTGCCTAATTTTCCTTTAAGTAAAAACCTAGATAAATTTTAGAATAACAGGCTCAACATTCAATTTCTCATCTCCAATACTGACCAAGTGGGTTTTGGTAACTTGCATACAACCAATCAAAACAAGGGTATAGACACACATATCTGAAATAAATCAATAAGGAAAATAAATATAAAAGTACAATATTTGTTAGCTGTGTTATATAGCCTGCTAATTTCCAACACTAGTCGTCTTATAACACTGCTTCATCAGTATCCATTCTTTTCTATTTTTCATATTCACTGTCAAAATATTTCCCCCTAGGTGCCAATCAATGCCTTGGGACTATGATCCCTACTTAGTATAGAACATATCTTTGCTCCCATCTAGGAAATGTGTTTATATGGCTGTAGTCAGACTAGGATTACAATAATGGATGAGGGAAATTATTATCAAGAATTGAATTTCAGGTCTTTTGAACAAAAAAATACACTGTGGAAAGCAAATATTTTAGAACTATTTGTAACTATCTGAAAGAAACTCTTTTTTTCACAAATTTCATATAATCTTATATTATTTTTATGATGGACCAAAAAATGTGTGTCTTAGTGTGGTATCATCTTTATTATATCTCATTTTTTCTTCAATAGAGTTGTGCCAGTTACATTAGTAACTACATCAATTAAACAAAAATGATAATTGCATAAATTTGTAAAAACTATAAAAAACTCTACACTTGAATTAATGATCACTAAATTTTTAAGCAATTAGTAAATGATTAATAATTTCTATATTTAGAATCTTTTAAAGAAAACATTATACCATCATTTATATAAATCATGTCAGCATTTAAAAATAGCAGTTAAAAAAACATTCTGGAGGGAAAAATCAAGTTAAGTTTTTTCATATATAATTACAAAGCCAAACATTTCTCCCTGATGGAATGATCTGCAGTATTATTGCTCCCACATTCTGCTCTATAATTTTTCTCCTTTGACTCACTCATAACAAAATTGGTACAGCAGAAGGATTTTTTTTATCTTTAAACTATCCTTCTCTCCTGCTTCAAGTCATGTTTAATTTCTTCACACTGCTGTTTGAAAAATCAGTCTCTGACCTCAAGGGTAGAAGAACAACCCTGAAAGATTTTTTGCTTTATGGATATGAAAGATATATTTCATCTTCAGCTTCCTACAAGTTTAAAATAACAGTGGAGTATAAAACACAAGGTTTTTAAGTCTTAATAGAAATGGTAATATTACCAGATCCTTGTCTTTTTTTAACAACAAATATTTATTAAAATCAACAGTTAATTTTTGCTGTAGCCTGGGTGTTTTACAAGACAGTTTGCAGACCAAATCTGCCTCTTAGTTTATTCTCTTTTCTCAGAGGCAGCTCCTGAGAAACTATTTTGACCTTAGAAGTCAGCAGACATAATTAGAGACAAGTAATATAAGTCATTTTCTCTGTATAAGTAAAAATAAAAGACATCAGGTTAAATCATTTTAGTTCCTATTACTAAATAACACAGCTATTAAATTGTTAAACTCAAGGTTTCTGGAAGAAACTTAGAATTATACTTAGTATGTAATATCATGTTGAAATGTGAAATCCACATCATTATTTTGTCAAGATGTAAGTCGGATGATTGAACATGTATATGATCAATTTCTCACTCTGGTTGAACTTCAACCTTATGAGATTTATGGTATTGGTTCACATTTCTCCTAGAAATATAGTTTGAGAATTTGGGTCAAAATTAATAATCACCCTAATAATTAGCTTCTCTACAGAACCATCCATCTCATTTATGCATAAAACACCTTTTAACTGCAGGAGATACTCCAAGTTCAGAAAAGATTAATGGTGCACAAAAAGGATGTACTAAGGACATAATGGCGTGCTGTGTTAATACAACATTCTGAAATAAAATGATTTCTCTTTTTTTTTCTTTTCAATAATATCTAGACATACTCATGGTTATTTTTAAAAAGGTGGATGATATGAATAAATGTAGATTTTATATAATGGTTACATGGTAAAGCTATTGTACATAGGAATCAGGTAGAAGCAAACTTGTATAATAATATTTTAAATATTTTGTAACTTTATTAGATATGAATTAATAAGTCAAAAATCTTAAGTCAGTGGAGAAAAATGGGCTTTAAGTCAAACATGGGAGTAGTTATTGGAACCAACCATATTAAATAACTTTTTAAGCATCTTTGAACAAAATTGTCAAAAGTGGAGTTAAAACATAACTCACATACATTTTGGATAACAGGAATATATTTTCATTATGATTTATGTTTCTTTTCTGCTAATCTCTGGTTGATGGATAACAATTATCAGTTACCAATAAAGCATTATTGAATATGCTAATGATTCATTCAAAATTCATTTACAGAATCCTACTAAGCACAGCAGTCCCTACTGTGTATCTGGTCTTGAATTAAATATAAACATGACTTGATCTTTTGCACCAAAGCTCACAATGAAAATGCTTTTAATATTTTGTTATCAGTCCCTCTCTGGAATGGGATAAGTAACAAAGTGCAAGGTGTTTGGGTAAAGAAATATTGGACATTTCACTACTTTTATTAAATATTGTTATAATAATTTGTTTTAAATATTTTGAAGGACAATAAAATAAGTGGGTGTAAAATGTGTTCATAAATAGAATAAATAATTTATAAGTTTAAGAGGATAGTGGTATTGGTTGCATATAGTTTGGTTTTGCACAATACTCAGCAATTGTTGATTTTGTGATTGACTATCCTGGTTTAAGAACTTAAGTGGAGGAGATGTTTTAAATAAGGAAGGTGTTCTGTAGTACAATGCTTTTTGAATTGTTTTTAGTATTAATGAATTTCCACAATGTCTGTCTGAGTTAGTCTTTTTCATTATCAGATGTAATACCTGTATTACAATCTTGCAAACTCTTCTTTTCTATATTATGGCTTCTCTCACATGCATATAAATCCTGAACTTGCAGCTATCATTATTCTACGGACCCACCACCTTTTTCCCAACCACATAAGACTATGGCACTTAAGAAAAGCTGTCGAAATGCTAACTCAACTAAGTGGATAAATTTGACTGACCTGCAAGGAAAATATCTATAAGAATTGTTACAATGGCAAATACACAAATTATTTGAGTGAGGAGTTCTCAAGAAATAGACAGAGTCATCATTTAGTCTCTACTATTAGTTTTGTATTTAAAGATAATGCGATTTTGTTTTTCTCTCTCACTGAGGCTGATCTAAATATCAGAAGTGTAACATCTAATTGAATCAATAAAACATCAAATTTGTAATAAAGGAATGGCTCTCTAGACTTCTTATGTCCCACTTTTAGAAACCAAGTTAGTAGCTCAGGGAAATATTATCCCATCAAAAACAAATACAGCAAAAAATGTACTTATTTTAATTATTTCTAATGTTTTACCTCTCCTCCATTTCATTTATCTTCTTTTTGAATACTAGACTTTTGAATACATCTTCTTTTCAAAGAGATAGTGAAGTGTTCTAACCACAGATTTTATTGTCATTTAAGATAAAGCTTTGATTTCTAGATTTATCTGTACTTTTCAGCCTCAGTTTATACCTTTTTTCAAATAGCAATATTCCATCGTCTTGTCAAATGATGAAAATGATTGACTGCCATTTAAATGGAGATCTAATCTGCCTACAAGTGCAGTACATGTCATAGGACAGGAAAAATACCTCTTTCTCATAGAGATCCTTGAATCTTTGATTTCGTCAGTTTTATGTGCCATTTGATAAGTAAAGAACACAGCTGATGTTAAAAAATTGTGCTAGATGAAAGACATCAGTGTGGGCAAGGTAAATATTAAGAGCTTGTGAATATATTATAGGCTGAAAGAATTTTTGGAAACTATTTTCAAGTATGTATATGCACCATTTCTAAAATAAATAAAATTTTGAAATAAGCTTTAAATAATATGTTGAGAAGATGTAAGAAGTGTAGCTACTTTAATTTTAATAAATGCAACTTGTGATGAGGTAATGAAGAGCAGACAATCAGTCAGAACCCAATCTACCCAAATAAAATCTCAAACAACAACATATATTTTTTTACTTTAGTTTGTGTTAAGAGAAATGAGCAATGTTAAGTGCTGTGCAAATTTAATGTGCTAATGAAATCAATTCATCAAGTTTTAAATTATGTCGGAAATTAAAATGAGAAACTGTTCTGTACACAAAAGAGACTATACCCTAAGAGAATTTCCTGCCTTGATGAAAAAACAGCCCTAAAAATTTTTAAATGAGATTAAAAAATTGTTATATATCATCTACTTTTAAAGATTTCTTTCTCTCTCTCTCTCTTTTTAATATTTCTATATGAGTTTTTAGAGACCCTAGGAAGGAGCCTAGGAATTAAAAACAAGAATAGAAGCAGCCAAAATCTCAACTCTGAAGCTATTTATCTAACCAGCTGCCTATTGTTCCTCAGATGAGTGATCTGCCACCTGGCTTTTGGGTGACATTGAAGTATCTGGAGGCATTTAAGGGTATATGAGTATAAACAGTTTAAGAGTATTAATTTATAAATTAAAGAATTACATATTTTAGATTAAATCTTTCCTGAGACAATATAAAATATTTGAAACTCACATAAATTTCAAACAAGTAAACACCACTCCCTTACAGCTAAGTTCATATCAATGAAAATCTACAAAATTATCAATGACCAAAAAGAAAAAAAAAAAAACAAACTTTTCTTGAAAACAAATCAAGAAATTTCCCTAGATTCTGTTGGCAGATATAACTGGAACTGTAGTATAATCTTAAGTGCCCATCATGGAGTTTCAGGTCCTAATTTTCTAGCATATGACTCCAACTTTTAAAAATAAATGATCTTTCACATAGCTCTAAACTTATAGTGGTGATTATTCTGGAATATTACACATCGGTAATGCATTATTACAGGAACCAATTAAAATATTGCTATTGGTTTTTAGAAAATAAAGAATATTAAATAATAAAGATAAAAATAAATTTATAAAACCAGTGGTTTTTAGAAGTTATTTTCAACTGAAGACTTACTTGAATTGTGAGCTGATAGGTCATTTGAAAGGTATCTTAGTTGAATAATTATAGCAAGACTTTTGTGTGCATTCTGAGAGAAGTTCAAATAATTCAATGACATTGCTGGAATAACACTCTTAATCCTATTGATTTATTTATGTGAGCAAGGTATTTCAACAGCTACATGTATAAAGAACACCAAATAATAAGATTAGAATTTATGGTAAACTCTGACTCATTCTAACAATAAGTAATTCATACATAGATATTAGATTCAATATAATAAAAAAATCCAGGACATCTCATAAAAGATATTTTCTGTAAAAATTACTTTAACATATTGAAGTTGTTTATGAAAATATGTAATAAGTTTTCATATCTATATAAGTTGAGAACTAATCATTATTATAAATATTTTAGGTACTAATAATTACTATAATAATAACCTACCCTTAAAAAAACTTTTCAATATTTAGGGAGGCTCATCATCACAAAAATATTATATCAATAAAAATATGTTATTATAAAATATCTCACATCATGATAAAAGTTAAGTTTGGAGAGTTAAATTAAAATGGTTTGAGAAGAAAAAGAAAAATGTAAAATACTTTAATCAAAACAATAATGATATATTTTTGAAAATAGATAATAGTGGATATCAATTTATTATAATATTTTTATTTTCTTGGACATGTGTAAAGAAGTGGTATAACTTCATTTTAAAATGTCATATCTACTTTATGCTGGAAATATTTTGTATATCTTTGTGACTATTAAAATTTATGATAAAAACCATAGTTATCAGCTTAAAAGTGTATATCATATATATCATTTATATAAATTCATATGTAAGTTAAAGTTAGATAAAATATTGATTAGGGGTGAATTTGGACATGCTTATGGACATTTCAGTATTTCTAGAAAGGAATCACACTGAAAATAGCATTGTCTTATTTCGAAATAAAATTTTGTTGGCTCTAGCTCTTAATTCATACTATATCTTTCAGCAAAGTCTTTAAAAAGTTTTTTTAAGCTATACATTTTTATAATGAGCTACCTTGAAAAACGTAATTGAATAACAGATATTTTTCATGGATTATGTCCCTTAACTCTCAATAGTCCTGCAACACCATTATATTCATCTCAGGTTTAGAGTAGGAAACTAACACTTGAAGACACAAAAAGGAATGAAGATTAATAAATTTTAATTAGGGTTAAAGAAATTAATATATCTTAGGATTAACAGGTCATATCACATTTAAAAAAGTGATGTCTAAAGAGTGCTATTTGATCTGTTCAGAAATTATTGACTGATTTATTATCAAACTACATTCCTCAGATTTTAATACATTCCTAGAAAGCACTGGATCACTGAGAAAGACTAAGGAATACAAGTTTTCTAGTCATAATTTATATATTAGCATATGTGTATACACATGCATATGTATGTATGTATGTATGTATGTATGTATATGGAGATATATGTGTATATATTGTATATATGTATACACATACCTTACAGACACACACACATATATATTGCCTAATTGATACCAGAGGGTGCTGCAGTTTTCTTAGACATTGTTGAAAAACAATGCATTAAATCTAATTAGGTATATATCTCTTTTTTTTTTTTTTTCTTTTTTTTTTTTTTACTAACGATAGCTGTTTTTTATAACTTAGTCAGAATGTCTGGCTTCCTACTCTTTACCATATTCTATTAGCCACCAAATACCATACTGAAAAGTATTTACTGTATTTTTTGCTCCACAAGATGCAATTTTTTCCCCAAAAAGTGGCGGGGAAAATGTCTGTGCATCTTATGCAGTGAATGTTCACTTTCTTTAGCTGCTGCAGGGCGCTGTGCCCGTAAACATATGTAGAATGAGTGTCAGCGGGAGTGTAATCATACCGCAATGGCCGCATGTGGAACTGCGGCACGTGCTGAGTGCTCTCCTTCTTGGTTCCTGTTTCCACAGTTGCATGCAGCTACAGGAGAGAAGGCGAGCAGTGCTGTGTGGGCACATCCATCTGTCATCACGGAGGGCGGCCATGAGAGGCACGCCGCAGCAGTGGAGGGCTACGCTGCAGCTGCAGAAGCTCTGTGTGAAGTGCTGACATCACTGTTACCCTATTAGCATCTCATTGGCTGGCTGGCTGGCAGCTAGGGGGGGGGGGGCAAGGGTGCAAGGCACGTGCAGTGCGCTGGGAAGCCAGTGGGAGCACAGGCAAAGCAGCTGCAGCACAGACAGGAGCATGCTGTGCTTCTCATTTCCATCGGTTTATTCTAGTCATAACCCAAGTAGTGGTGGCATTAGAGTAAAAAAAAAACTGGACTTTCCCTAGTGTAGCAGCAGGGGGGTATCCTGAATTAAAGAAGAACAACAATCTGAATGGCAGTTCCTGGAGTGAAGAATGAAACCGTGGTACAGTCATTCACAAAATGTGGCATTAGCAAGGCCTTAGATGGCACTGAAGATGGTATCATGTATGAAAATAGTAAAGAAAGTGACACCAGTGATGGTGAGCAACTGAGCTTCCTAAATTCTGACACTAGCAATGATGAGTTCCTGGGGTTCCCGGACAACTGGAAGAGTATTTGAACATTAAAGTCTCTTCTCATTTGTTATTAACAGTGCTAATGGTTGTTAATACTGCTGTTGAGTCTACAATGTTGAAATATTATTGTGGTATATTTTATTAAATATTTTAACACACCTTTTGGTTCAGAATATTTTTTCTTCTTATTTTCCTTCTTAAAACCTTAGGTGCATCTTATGGTCAGGTGCATCTTATGGAGCAAAAAAAAAAAGGTACTTATCTAACTCTTTTAATTATACTACCATTTACTAATCTCAAACACTTAAGATTAGCTCAACATCCCTGAACCCAGTATCCCTTCAGCTCAGACTTTTCACTGCTGCCTAATAACTTCCCAGCATAAATAAGATAACATTATTCAACTTTACATCTTTCAATGACTTCCTTTGCCTTTGGCATCACATTGTATAACATTAACTACATATGAGAACATAAAGAATTAATTTGGAGGAGGGAAGCAAAGTGGACGTAGAGAAACCAATGAACTGACATAATCTAGTTAAAAAATGATAATGTGAACCAAGAAAGAGAACAGTATATTCTAAATGTATTTAATGAGTAAAATAAATAAGGCTTGTTAATAAATTAGGTAAAGAGATTAAAGAAGACAACACCTAGAAAGTCTAGTTTTTCAGACTTGCTGTTTAGAAGGTAAATGATGACATTTAAAATTTGGGCTGGCCTGGCCTGACAGGGAAGTGGCACAATGGATAGAGCATCAGACTGGCACGCGGACAACCCAGGTTTGAAATCTCGAGGACACTAGCTTGAATGTGGACTTATTTGGCTTGAACATGGACTCACCAACTTGAGCGAGGGGTCACTGGCTTGAGTGTGTTATCATAAACATGAGCACATGGTCACTAGTTTTAGCCCAAAGGCTGCTGGCTTAAAACCTAAGATCGCTGGCTTGAGCTTAAGGTCACTGGCTTGAGCAAGGGGTCACTCACTCTGCTGTAGCCCCCCGGTCAAGACACATATGAGAAAGTAATCACTGAACAACTAAGGAGCTACAACAAAGAATTGATGCTTCTCATCTCTCTCCTTTCCTGTCTGTCTGTCCCTATCTGTACCTCTCTCTGACTCTCTGTTTCTGTCAAGAAAAAGAAAAAAAAAAAATTGGCCTCTGGGCTCTGGTTGGGTAGATTAGTTAGTTTACTGCATGTGCCCAACAAGCTAAGGTTATAGGTTTAATCCCATTAAAATCGGTGTTTTTCAGCCCTGGCCAGTTGGCTTAGTGGTCGAGTGTCAGCCTGGCATGTGGATGTCCTGGGTTTGATTCCCAGTCAGGGCACATAGGAGAAATGCTCATCTGCTTTTCCAACTACCTCTCTCACTTCTCTCTCTTGCTCTCTCTTCTCCTCTCCTCCTGCAGCCAAGGCTTGGTTATAGCGAGCTGGCCCTGGGCATTGAAGATGGCTCTATAAATGGCTCTGATTGCAGTGGAGCAAGGGCCCCAGATGAGCCAAACATCGCCCCCGAGTGGGCTTGCCAGGTGGATCCCGGTCAAGGTGCATGCGGGAGTCTCTCTCTGCCTTCCCTCTTCTTATTAAAATAAAAACTAACAATAAAAAATAAATAAGATTGATGTTTCTCTAATTCTTTTTCTGTCCCCCTTCTAAAATAGTCAATAAAAATAAAGTTTATAAAATAAAGTTCACCATGTTAAATTTAATTTTATAAATTAAATAAAAAATAATTATAATGTTCCCTGTCTTTACAATCTGTTATTTAAAAAAGGGGGCTATGAAAACCTATAGATGGGGGTACATGGGTTTATTTTTGAATGGGTTTGATACAAAGTGCATTTGGGGAAAAAACATGGAGATATAAAGTGGGAGTTTGAACATATGAGTTTGAGTATTCAAGGAGAAAATCTGTCAGTCAAATGAGTAGAGGTAGAGAAGGAAACAGTTAAATGAAATATTTGTTCAGAAAATAGTCCAGATTTAATAGATTAAAAGGTCAAACTTTAAAAAAGATAAATATTTGAAACCCAGGTAGAGGTAAAGATGTCTAAAACTTGGTAAAATAAGGTAAAGAAGTTAGAGGAAATCCTGAAGAAGTATGTTGTGGTAAAAAAAAAAAAAACAAAATAAAAACAAACAGGAAAAAGTGGATCAAGTAGGAAGACTTTAGTGAGATCAAAAATAGGATCATATCTCCAACGGTTAGTAACAATTGTAGTAGTACCTTCTGCAGAGCAGTGTGACTATAATCCAGACTGAAACAGATTATTTAGAATGGTGATAATGCATATATATGCCATCTCAAATGTTTAACATGAAAAAAAATTAGGAGATAAATATGATGAGAAAGCCCATCAAAAGCTAGTTAAGATGGAAAGATATCTCTGGACCTTGTGATCAAATTGAAATAAAAAGGATTGTCAAGCTTTCAGAGGTGGGTAAAATTTCACTTGCTCTACATTTTACTTCTTTCCAGTCCCACCTTTCTATTTTAGTAAAAATTAATGGTCATCTCGTGTCCTTAAAACGTGTAGAACACTCTCAGCCTCATGTTATAAAATAAAAAGATTTGTAAAACATCAGTGACTAAGCTACAGCCGCAGTGAGGCGGTGCTGGCAACGCCCATACCGAACCGCCCTAGGCAGCGGCAGAGGGGGTGGCAGTACTGCAGACAAACCACACCTAGAGAACACAGAGGCAACACCTACTGAACTCCAGTAACCACAACTAGCTTATACACAGATAAAATGGGCAGGCAGAGGAATGCAAACCAAATGAATCAAGAGAAATCCCCAGAGAAGGACCTGAATGAACCAGATATAACCAAACTACCAGAAGCAGAATTTAGAATAATGATAGTTAGGATGTTCAAAGAAATTAGAGCAACAATGGAGAGTCAGTATGAACACTAAAATAAAGAGATAACAAGTATAAAAAACAAAATTGAAATAATAAAAAAGAATCAGACAGAAATGACAAATACAGTATCAGAACTGAAGACCACAATGGAAGGAATTAAAAGCAGGATGAATCACGCTGAGGATCGAATGAGCGAGTTAGAGGACACAATAAACAAAGGCACAGAAGCAGAGAAGAAAAAGGAAAAGAGACTCAAAATATGTGAAGAAACTCTAAGGGAGCTCTGTGACAACATGAAGAGAAACAACATTCACATGATACGGGTGCCTGAAGAAGATGAGAGATGACAGGAAATGGAAACTTTGTTCAATCAAATCATAGCAGAAAACTTCCCTAAATTAAGGCTGGGAAAAATTCCACACGTTCAAGAAGCACACAGAACTCCATTAAAGAGAAACCCAAAAAGATCTACACCAAGACACATCATAGTTAAAATACCAAAGCTAATGGATAAAGAAAAAATTTTAAAAGCTGCTAGAGAAAAAAAGGCTATCACCTACAAAGGAGCCCCCATAAGGAAGACATCGGACTTCTCAACAGAAACACTTGAGGCCAGAAGGGGCTAGCAAGATATAATCAAAGTAATGCAGAACAAGAACATACAACCAAGACTACTCTATCCAGCAAGGCTAACGTTTAAAATTGAAGGAGAAATAAAGAGCTTTCCAGACAAAGAAAGCCTGAAAGAATTTATAAAAACCAAACCAATTCTACAAGAGATACTAAGGGGCCTGTTGTGAACAGTTAAAAAGGGACGAAAGAATATAGCAAAAAAAAAAAAAATACATCTTTAAAGAATAAAATGGCAATAAACACCTACATATCAATAATAACTTTAAATGTAAATGGATTAAATGATCCAATCAAAAGACTTAAGGTAGCTCCGTGGATAAAGAAACAGGACCCATACATATGTTGTCTACAAGAGACACACCTTAAAACAAAAGATGCACCTAGACTTAAGGTAAAAGGATGCAAAAAAATATTTCATGAAAATGGAAATGAAAAAAAAAAACGGGGTAACAGTACTTATATCTGACAAAATGGACTAAAAACAAAGGCTGTAGTAAGAGATAAAGAAGGACACTACATAACAAAAAAGAAAAAAATTAAACAGGAAGATATAACTATTATAAATATCTACGCTCCAAATATAGGAGCCCCGACATACATAAAGCAGACTTTGATAGATATAAAGGGCGAATTTAATAGCAATACTATCATAGTACGGGCTTTCAATACTCTACTAATAACACTGGATAGATCCTCAGGAAAGAAAACTAATAAAGAAACAGCAGACTTAAAGGAGACACTAGATCAACTTGATTTAATAGATATCTTCAGAATATTTCAACCTAAAGCAGTAGAATCTACATTCTTTCCAAGCACTCATGGTACGTTTTCTAGGATAGACCACATGTCAGGAAACAAAAACGGTCTCAATAAAATTAAGAAGATTGAAATCATATCAAGCATTTTCACTGATCACAATGGCATGAAACTAGAAATTAACGACAAAGGAAAAACTGAAAAATACTCAAACACTTGGAAACTAAATAGCATGATATTAAATAATAAATGGATTAACAATGAGATCAAAAAAGAAATAAATAAGTTTCTAGAAACAAATGATAATGAACATACATCAACTCAAAATTTATGGGACATAGCAAAAGCAGTTCTGAGAGGGAAGTTCATTGCATTACAGGCATATCATAAGAAGCTAGAAAAAGCTCAAATAAGCAACCTGACCCTGCATCTAAAAAAACTAGAAAAACAACAGCAAATAAAACACAGGACAAGTAGAAGGAAGGAAATAATAAAGATCAGAACAGAAATAAATGACATAGAGGCTAAGGAAACAATACAGAGGATCAATGAAACAAGAAGCTGGTTCTTTAGAAGGTAAACAGGATTGATGGACCTTTAACTAGACTCACCAAGAAAAGAAGAGAGAGGTCTCAAATAAATAAAATTAAAAATGACAGTGGAGAGATAACAACTGACACAGCAGAAATACAAAGCATTGTAAGAAAATACTATGAAGAACTCTATGCCAAAAAATTAGACAACCTAGGTGAAATGGACAAATTTCTTGAATCATATAACCTTCCAAAAATCAATCTGGAAGAATCAGAACACCTAAACAGACCAATTACAACAAATAAGATCAAAACAGTTATCATAAAACTCCCAAAAAATAAAAGTCCTGGGCCTGATGGCTTCACAAGTGAATTCTATCAAAAATTCAAAGAAGAACTAACTCCTATCCTCCTCAAGCTATTTCAAAAAATTCAAGAGGAAGGAAGACTTCCAAACTCCTTTTATGAGGCGAGCATAATTCTGATCCCAAAACCAGGCAAAGACAACACAAAGAAAGAAAATTATACGCCTATATCTCTGATGAATTTAGACGCTAAAACTCTCAACAAAATATTAGCCAACCGGATCCAGCAATATATGAAAAAAATCATACACCATAATCAAGTGGAAGTTATTCTGGAGAGGCAAGGCTGGTTCAATATTTGCAAATCAATCAATGTGATTCATCACATAAACAAAAAGAAGGACAAAAATCACATGATAATTTCAATAGATGCAGAAAAGGCATTTGATAAAATCCAGCGCCCATTCATGCTCAAAACTCTCAGTAAAGTGGAAATACAGGGAACAATCCTTAACATGATAAAGGTCATCCATGACAAACCCACAGCAAACATCATACTAAAAGGACAAAAATGAAAAGCAATACCCTTAAGATCAGAAACCAGGCAGGGGTTCCCCTTTAACCACTCTTATTTAACATAGTTCTCGAAGTCCTAGCTACAGCAATCAGACAAGAAGAAGAAATAAAAGGCATCCAAATTGGAAAAGAAGAAATAAAACTGTCATTATTTGCAGATGATATGATATTGTATATAGAAAACCCTAAAGTCTCAGTCAAAATACTACTAGACCTTATAAATGAATTCAGCAAGGTGGCAGGATATAAAATTAATACTCAGAAATCAGAGGCATTTCTATATACAAACAATGAACTGTCTGCAAAAGAAATAAGGAAAAAATCTTGTTCACTATTGAAGCCAAAAAAATAAAGTACCTAGGAGTAAATTTAACGAAGGAGATTAAGAACTTGTACTCAGAAAATTATAAAACATTGACAAAAGAAATCAAGGAAGATACAAACAAGTGGAAGTATATACCGTGCTCATGGATAGGAAGAATAAACATCATTAAAATGTCTGTATTACCCAAAGCAATTTATAAATTCAGTGCAATACCAATTAAAATACCAATGACATACTTCAAAGATATAGAACACATATTCCAAAAATTTATACGGAACCAAAAAATAACACGAATAGCCTCAGCAATCTTAAAAAGAAAAAATAAAGCAGGAGGTATCGCTCTTCCGGATATCAAGGTTTACTACAAGGCTATTATACTCAAGACAGCCTGGTACTGACATAAGAACAGGCACATACATCAATGGAACAGAACAGAGGACCCAGAAATAAACCCACACCTAGATGGACAATTGATATTTGCAAAGGAGGAAAGAACATACAATGGAATAAAGACAGCCTCTTTAACAAATGGTGCTGGGAAAATTGGACATCTATCTGCAAAAAAATGAAACTAGACCATCAACTTACACCATTCACAAAAACAAATTCAAAATGGATAAAAGACTTAAATATAAGTCGTGAAACCATAAGCATCTTAGAAGAAAACATAGGCAGCAAGCTCTCCAACATTTGTAGCAGCAATATATTGGCTGATTTATCTCCACGGGTAAATGAAATAAAAGGCAAGATAAACAAATGGGACTATATCAAACTAACAAGTTTTTGCACAGCTAAAGACAATAAGAACAGAATAAAAAGACAAACCACACAATGGAAGAACATATTCGACAGCATGTCTGATAAGGGTTTAATAACCAAAATTTATATAGAACTTATAAAACTCAACACCAGGAAGACAAACAATCCAATCAAAAATGGGCAAAAGAAATGAATAGAAATTTCTCCAGAGGACATACAGATAGCCAATAGACATATGAAAAAATGCTCAACATCACTAATCATTAGAGAAATGCAAATTAAAACCACAATGAGATATCACCTCACACCAGTCAGAATGGCACTCATCAGCAAAACAACACAGAATAAGTGCTGGCGAGGATGTGGAGAAAAGGGAACCCTTCTGCACTGCTGGTGGGAATGCAGACTGGTGCAGCCACTGTGGAAAACATTTTGGAGATTCCTCAAAAAATTAAAAATCAAACTGCCTTTTGACCCAGCTATCCCACTTATAGGAATATACCCTAAGAACACCATAGCACTGTTCGAAAAGAATAAATGTGCTCCCATGTTCATAGCAGCATTGTTCAAAATAGCGAAGATCTGGAAACAACCCAAGTGTCCATCAGAAAATGAGTGGATTAAAAAGCTTTGGTACATATATACTATGGAATACTACTCAGCCATAAGAAATGATGACATCGGATCATTTACAACAAAATGGATGGACCTTGATAACATTATACGGAGTGAAATAAGTAAATCAAAAAACTGAGAACAGCATGATTTTATACATAGGTGGGACATAAAAGTGAGACTATGAGACATGGATAAGAGAGTGGTGGTTACGGGGTGGGGGGAGGGTTAAGGGGAGGGGCACAGGGAAAACCAGATAGAAGGTGACAGAGGACAATTTGACTTTGGGTGACAGGTATGCAACACAATTGAATGATGGGATAATCTGGAGATGTTTTCATTGTACATATATACCCTGATTTATTGGTGTCACCCCATTAAAATTAATAATAATAAAAAACAAATCAGTGACTAAATATCTCAAGACAAAAAAAGAATGTAGCAGAAACACAAGGATTGGAAACTTTGTGCATCATTTTTACCAAATTGTCAAATAGTGTTAAGACAAGTAAATAACTGAGGTTATATACTTATGTTAACAACTACTTGTTGCTTTTGCCCATTAATCTTTCTCGCATATACACACACTTGCCTGCTTCTAGAGCAATACAAAGTAAAACAATAAAAGTGATACATAAGCACATTGTGAAATAGGTTTCAGTAATGTTTGACATTTATATTCAAACTTGCATTCTAAATGATGCTATGTTCTTTACATAATGTATGCTTAGCAGGTGCTTCAACTGCAAAAAGAAGCTCCACTGAGGTAGAAATAAAGCGATTTTTCTGCTTCAGCAATTGGGAAGATATTTTTTAAGGGGAAAAGAATAATGTCTGCAACCAGACTAGAAATGGAAAAGCAAGATAAGGTCAGTCTTATCTCAATTATTGATAATGGACTTAAAAGGCTAACTTTCAAAGACCTATGGAGTTAGCACGTTATTTAAACAAATATGGAAAGTTTTTAACAATCTGATTTTATTTGTATCCAGGTACATAAATATTTAAAGTTAAATATAAAAAATTCCACATGACTTCATAAATCACTATGTTATTATCTATATATTTGCCTGTAATTTATTTTGCTGAGGTTATAATGCTTAGTAAGGAGAAAGATCAGAGCTTGACAAAAAATAAAAAAGAAAGAAAATGAAAAGTTGAAGTTATAACCTGTTGTATTTTAACTGAAATGATCACTTGGATATTGTAGATTATTTAGGATATTGAAAGCCTTCAGATTTGTGAAGGGATAGCATTAACTAATAATGTGCTCTATAGCATTTAACTAAGATTTATAGAATTTTTCCAAGAAAATGAAAAGAATGTTATAAGGGCTCAATTGGTTTTAGCAGGTGGATAATACAGAATCCCTCATTAGAACAGATAGTCAACATAATATTTTGGGTTTAAGAGTTCAGGTATTGCTATAATTAAAAGTATCAAGGAAGCAGGTGAAGTCAAGTTTTAAAGTAAATTAATAAAGATGATTTTAAGATTATGTACATCTTCATGCCATAAATAAGATAAAAATACAACTGTAATATATCAAAAATATTTGAGTCATTCCCTCTTTTTTTATGGCTCATACTTCCCAAGACTTGAGATAGAGTCACTTCTAACTGGGGTGCCACATTTATACACCAAAGCTTGACATTTATAAATCCTTTGCTTTGACTGGAAGTGCAGTCTATCCAGCCAGCCAATCTCTAAACACCAACCCAACTCTGGGCTCTGAATTTATGCCCTTGTGGCTCAAGCCAATCAGATTATTTTCTACTTGTCTCTTCCTTATTCTTTATTCTTTATTCTATAAAGGCTATCTGCCTTCTGACCCACTTTGCAAATCTCCTAATGGAGACTGTTTAGCTTCATGAATTTTTAAATTGTTGACATCACTTAAATAGTCTTCTTTAATCATTTGAAATAAAAGTAAACAAATATAAATGAAATTAGAACAATTAAGTTATGTATCTTACATGTTAGTATTACAATAAAATTAGTCAAGGGCAAGTTATTTATCTACCCTTGACTTGAAATGGTAAATCTACACAATAGCTTTACCCCAAAATCTTCAAATTAAAAAAGGCATCCATGGGGCTAATATGTAAATACAGTCTGTCCTTATTATTCATGGCAGTTATGTTTTGTAAAGCTTCAGTGAGCACTGATTTAGCAAATACTGAACCATTGCTTTTAGGGAAAATACAGAGTTAGGTTGCTCAGAGACTCTGATCACACATTCATCAACTTTGCACATAAACTTCTTTTATGTGTGTATCTGTTTAAAGACACTGTATTTAATACAAGTTTCTAATTTCTTAATATGAAATTCATGGCCAATAGCAGTTCTCATGTCTGGATGAAGCTCATCTAACACATGTATTTATCATCACACTCTTGTTACATTTAAGAAAATGCAATCTCACTTTAACACTGTGCTAAGAGACAATTTCAAATAGCTAAATTAACAGCAGCAACCAAAAAATGCAGAAAACACGGCACCTTGTAGACTGCAAAAAGAACACTTGTTTATGGTATAAGAGCAGAAAGTAGAAGCCAGGGTGTGGCTTTGTTTCACATGAGCTGGGAAGGTGTGTTTTGAGTGACTCAAATTGTTTGCCTCCTGTGTAGGTCTGTGAATGATCTTGAAAGTATGGGAAAAATTGATGTTGGGGTTAGATATAAATTTTAACAAATAGGTGAATTTGGAAATACTGTTCAATATTTACAAATAATGAGAATAGACCATGTCTGATTTTATATGCTGTTGGTCCTTGCTAATAAAGCTCCAATGGGCATGCCCCACTGGAGCTTATGTAACTGTTAAAGCACCTGAAAGACTTCAAAATAAAACATAACAGCAAAATACATAAAGGCAAGAGTGCATTACTCAAAGCTGTATCATTGAACAAAGACATACAAGACAATAGCAGTACAAATAGGCTACAAATGTTTCCCTAGTTAAACTAGGTGTCAGTGCTTCATTGTTTTTGCTTATACTGGTAGAGGTAGCAAGTATAAAAGGATTGACCTAAAACTTTCATTCTTGGCTCATAGCAGGTTTGTGGGTAAAATGAATAGCCAGTGTGTGTGTGGTACTGGGGCTGCCATCTCTAGCTGATTGACAGTGACCCTATTTGGAAGAGTGTGATGGTCAGGGAAACTGCAAAAATGTTCTGGAGTCTATTATTACTAAAATGGTTTTGTTTCAAACAGCCAGCAACTAGTGATGCCACAGTCTCCTGGGGTGAAGACTTCCTAAGGGCAAATGCTGATAAAATTCTTAAGATATCTGTATATATTTGTAGGCCACTGATTTTCAGGAGATTCTTAAAGTGTAGGCATCACTCTATATTCAGCTTTTGAAGTAACTGATGTACCCTTACATGTGACCACAAAGCGAGTCAGGGATGTTACTAAAATCTGCAGAAGCTTGGGGACTTGAAAAACATATCTGACTTATTTATAATTCTTACTAAAAACTTAAGAAATGCAGGGACTCTTGGAGATGTAAATGGTGAATTAAAGAGACAAAAAAATGAGTTCATTTGAAGGTAACACTAAATACCAAGAAATGATTTTTGAAAAGGAAAAGAAAGCTTTTCAAAATTTTCAAAGATTTTTTGAAAAAATTAATCTTTTCATAATCCAAAAAGAATAGGGAACATAAATGTAGAGATAAAGTGTCAGGAACAAAAGAGTAAATTGGGGAAATTCCAGATAATCAGGGTAGTTTGACCACATGTGGTTATCTCTGCTTCTATTCAAAACTAAACTGTAGAAAGGAAGTTTTTTAAAAGTTAGAGTCAATATGTACAAAGGCTAATGTGATTTCAGTATGTTTTGGAAAAATCAGCAGACAGAGGAGCAGCGTGGCATAGCAAAGAAAGAGAAGGAGCAGACCAGGAGGAGCAAACAGACCCCATCAAAGCTCAGAGAGGGTCAGCACTTGGGAGCATCGGGTACTTGAAAACAGGACTGAAGACAAGGGTAGAAGCTGAGATTAAAAAGAGGAGACGGAGGGCCCCACAAGGATCAAGAAAGAAAACTGAAATAGAAAATATGTCTGAAAATTGTTTGATAGGTTTGATGGAGATTACAGAAGCCTATTTGTTTATAAAAATGAATCCTAATCACAGTTTTGTGTGACTCAGTGGTGAACAGTATTGACATAGTCTGAATATCAGGCTCCTAAGGAGACAAAAAATAAAGATTTCATTTGCAGGGATTTGGAAGTAGGTAGTAAGGACCTATTCTCAACTAATTTGTCAAGAAGACAAAGATGATGTCTGAAACAAAACAATTTAAGATTAAATATTAATAGAATAAACATTATTAGAAATATAAAGCTATCCATGAAGAAAGAGATGAAAAACTGAATGTATTTTTCTCAAATGCTGAAGTCTAGGGTATATAGTAGCAAAAACAGAAATGTCAGGGGAAAAAAAGCCATAGTAATATTTAATTGTTTGAAAATGCACTTGAAGATACAAGCAAGAACAGTAACTAATGATGGAAAGGGACTTGAAAAATTGTAAGTGGTTTGTGGTATAACTTGTACAATTTTAAGGGCAGTGGTAGGACAAAACCTCATATTCTTTATATATAGATATTATCTTTCTTCTCCATTTGTTACTTTTATTCTCCTTTTTAGGTTTTTATTTTTAATTTTAGTTCTCTATGCCATTACTTAGCTATGAGTACCCCTAACGTCATCTGCTAATTGCTACCTCTACTAAATTGAGGGTTTTTTTCTTTTTTGAAACTTTACATTTATTTCCATACATAAATTCTATATTGTACCAAATGAAAATTTATATTTCCCACTATACACTTTTCCCTATGTAGTTTTAGTCTGAATTTTAATTTATTTTAATATTTTTTAGTTTAGAAATAAAATTCAATTGGTTGACATTGGTCAATAAGAATACATAGGTTTCAGGTAAATATCCCTAAGCATTTGAACTGTTGATGTGTGTTGTGTGCCAATCACCCAAAGTCAAATGATTTTTCATCACCACATGTTTGTCCCTGTTTTTAATATTTTAACTGATACATAATTACAAAATATACCCTATTAGTTTCAGTTATATATCATAATGATTTGGTATTTATATACATTATAAAAATGATCCCCACAGCAAATCTAGTTACCATCTGTCACCATACAAAACTATTAAGATATTATTGGCTATATTCTATATGCTGTACATTATACCCCCATTAGTTATTTATTTGTAACTGCAAGTTTGCACCTTTTCATCACCTTCACCTATTTTGCACCTACCACCACCTCTCCCATCTCTGGAACCATCATTTTGTTTTTGTATCTTTGTGTCTACTTTTTTGTTCTGTTTATTCATTTTGTTCTTTAGATTCCACATATAAGTGAAATCACATGGCATTTATCTTTCTCTGATTTATTTCACTTAGCATAATACCCTCTAGGTTCATTTATATTATCACAAATGGCAAGATTTCATTATTTTTTATGGCTGAATAATATTATATAGATGTAGATATCTAGTTATATACCAAGTAATTTTTTTCCATTAAACTATGAATGGGCATTTAGGTTGCTTCCATACTTTGATCATTGTAAATTATGTTGCAGCCAAACATACTGTGCATGTATCCCTTCAAATTATTGTTTTTGTTTGTTTGTTTGTTTGTTTCAGTTAACTACCTAGAAGTGAATTGCTGAATCATATATGAGTTCTATTTCTTTTTTTGACAGAGACATAGAGTCAGATAGAGGGACAGACAGACAGAAAGGTAAAGAAATGAGAAGCCTCGGCCTGACCTGTGGTGGCGCAGTGGATAAAGTGTCGACCTGGGAACACTGAGGTCGCCAGTTCAAAACCCTGCACTGGTCTGGTCAAGGCACATATGGGAGTTGATGCTTCCAGCTCCTCCCCCCTTTCTCTCTTTCTCTCTCTCTCTCTCTCTCACACACACTCTCACTCTGTGTCTCCTCTTTAAAATGAATAAAATAAAAATAAAATAAAAAGAAATGAGAAGCCTCAGTTCTTCGTTGAATCTCCTTAGTTCAGAGGTTCTCAAAGTGAGCGCCAGGGCACACTGGTGTGCCCTAGAACATTTTCAGGTGAGCCCTATGGTATTCCAGAGAACTATGTGCCTGCTGAGGACCAAAAAATCAACAGGGTTTTTAAAGTTTAGATTTTGGGGGGACAGAGGTGTGGGGAATTGGCTGCAAGCTGCCCAAACCCCCACCTCTCTTGCCTGATAAAGTTGCAAAAGGCTGTTAAGCTGTGTGCTAGATTGTTTATACTACCCCCCATGTCCCCCAGAAAGACTGGAGGCAAGTTTCTTCAATCCTTTGTTTGGTGTAAAGTTAAGATGATATGTATGGTGGGGGTTTTCTGCACTCAACACAATTGAGAGTAAAAAGAGAGGAATTCTTCAATGTATTGTCAAGGAAATGAGAGTTTGCCTTTCAAATATATGCCCAAACATTGAAGAAATCGCTAGGACATATCAGGTTCATGTTTGTCATAAACACAAGAATAAAAAAACTTAATACATTCATTCTAGGACCAGCAGAATTTACTAAATCTACTAAGAATGTATCTATATATATTAAAAGATAACATTTTTGTTGTTTTTTTTATTTTTAACCCTTCTTTTTTATGAATTCTAAAAAGCATAATTCAAAAAACTGTAACATAAAAATATTTTTTAATATCAGAATAAATTTAATTTTGCCTTTTTTTCATTTAATTACCATAAAAGCACGGGTGGACTTTATATTTTTTCTTTAATATTTGACTTAATTATTATAATGCATTTCTCAGAAATTTGAATATAGTGCACCTACAATTATTTGTAGGATTTTAAATGTGCCCAACTTCAAAAAGTTTGAGAATCACTGCCTTAGTTGCTCATTGATTGCTTTCTCATATTTGCCTTGACCAGGGGGCTACAGCAGAATGAGTGATACCTTGCTTGAGCCAGCAACCTTGGGTTAAGGTCAGAGACCTTGGGCTTCAAGCCAGTGACTTTTGGGCTCAAGCCAGCAACCATGGGGTCATGTCTATGCTCCCATGCTCAAGCCAGCGACCCTGCACTTAAGCCAGTGACCCTTCACTCAAGCCAGATGAGCCTGCACTCAAGTCAGCAAACTTGAGGCTTTGAACCTGGGTCTTTTATGTCCCAGTCCGATGCTCTATCCACTAGGCTACTGGCTGGTCAGGCCTAGTTCTATTTTTGATTCTTTGAGGAAGCTACATAGTGTTTTCCACAGTGGTTGCACCAGTCTGCATTCCCACCATGGTGTATTAGGGTTCCCTTTTCTCCACATGCTCAACAGCACTTGATTTATTGAGGAGAGCCATTCTGACAGGTATAAGGTCCCAGCTCATTGTGGTTTTAATTTGCATTTCTTTTATAAGTATCTTGTACATCTGTATATTTTCTGTGGGAAAAATAATGCTTGTTCAAGTACTCTTGAAAGCTATATTTCAAAGAAGGCTGTATTTTATGATTGTTTTTTATACCCACAACCAGTATAGTGATCTGTGCACAATGGAATTTCAGTAAACATTTATGGATAATGCAGAATTACAGGAAAGTATTTAGTTTTTATTCAGCATATCTTATGCCAACTTGGGTGTGAAATCCTAAAATATGGAGATATTTTAATAGATATCACATCACTCAGTATAATGATTCTATATGAAGAAATGTTATATATAAGTTATCTAACCTATTAATTATGATGCTATTTTCCTAAAGATCAAAATTGATTTAGTTTGTCAAACTGCATATAAACAAGTAGAAAATAATTCTGACCTTATGCAACAACAGAACATGGTATTTGTGAAACCAAAAGTTTTAAAGAAACACATCATCTAATAAACTGTAAAAGGTGGTGACATTTTACAGCTTAAATGTGAAGTGAAAGGGCATTTCATTGACATTCATGATGGTCTAAAACAAAAAAAATTACATTGTCTATAAACTGCATTAAGTAGCCGATCAGTATGTCTCAACGTTGTTGATTATTAATGAAGCCTCCAGATGGTTCTCAGCTGGCTCAGACACTGTCCTGGCCTGCTCAACTCTCCAACCTGTTCTGTGTCCTCCTCTCACTTGGTCACATTAAAGCAGCCTCTTCATCCTCCAGCTTGGCTTGAGCCATGTCTGTGGCTTTTGAAACCTGCTTGCAGCTCTGGGTTCTCCGGCTCTGCCTTCCTCAGAGACCTGAGTTGTTTCTCATAGCAGTTTTAGTTATGCATAAACTGATCTGGGAGTTTGCTACAGAAAGAATGTTCTTAGATTCGATGGCCTTTAAATCCCAAGGAGGATATGGCTTCTGGAGAAGTATCACTAGGTCTCTAGAGCACAGAGACTCAGAAGCTGTCTAAGGTAAAATTCATGATCAAGCTGACAGACAGTTGGGAGAATATAGATAAGCTACTGTTAAAAAAGAGAGAGACAAAAAAAAGAGAGAGAGACTGGGAAGTAGCTGAGTAGAAACCACATATAAATTGGTCTGAAGACATATGGTATGTTGCAGATGTTCTTGAACCCTGGATATTTCCAGACTCTTTCATTGGCATGTAGGAAGTTAATCCTACCTATTTCATTAAAATATTAAGGTGTTATTGGCTTTTTACACTCTCATTTTCTCTAAAACATACAGTGTAGTTTTACAGATTTATGATGCTATCAGTTTGAAGACTAATAGATTGTGTGTTTATGTGTCATGGGTTTTTTAATATATCTCAGTTTAAATATCTAATGTATATAATAGCCATCCAGAGATATGAGCTACATAAACAAAAGCTCTGGGTTCCTCAGCACAAGCATTCCTTGTTTCGCATGGTTCTGATGTGCATAAATTTTCTGTTAACATTGTACTGAGAGTTGCTTGTAATTTTGAGGGTGTGAAGGTGTCCTTAGACAACATGTGGGTAGAAAGATTTTTCCAAGATACAGGCTTATTTACAGTTTTGACCCTGTGACTTGACAAACTTTATTTGAATGCTTACTCTTTGTCTCCTGATGTAAAAGATAGTTTAAAATCTCTGTCCAGTCTACCTCATCAATTATTTGTGCTTGTTTGGTAAGCATTAAGATTATAGAAATTAAAAAAAAACACTTTAGTGATAGTAAATAAAATGCTACACCACCACTAATAACAACTAACATATGGGTACTCCTTTTATGACAAGCACTGTTCTAAGCAAATGATGTCTGCTGATTTTGCCTCATAGGGTTATTACCCATATTTTACATTTGATGAAACCAAAAATGAGAGAGGTTAAATAATATTCTTAAATTAACAATCTTTTCTATTTAGAGAAGTTTTACTCACAGAAAAATTGAGCAGGAAGTACAAAGTTGCCACATACCCTCTCTCCTCACAAATACATAACTTCTCTGTATACAGAAGAATGACCTGCAGGCCTGGCTGGCTGTCACCATGAAAAAATTATGTAACCCAAACACTGATATGAAGGAAGGGGGTTTATTCAAGTGCTGGCCACCTTGTACTCAATGGAGGCATTCTTGTACTCAAAAACCCATCTGACTCTTCTGGTGCAGACAGGGGTTTTATAAGGAGAGACAAAGAGGAGGGATGTACAAAAATAAAACAAATATATCAAAAGGAGGTAGTTGAGAGTTATGTACTAAAGGTGCTATATGCAGGCTAGTCAGTGTGTTCAAACAACTGATTGAAGGCCTGCTCATCCTTCAGAGCTACCATATCTGAAAGTCACAGTTTGCTTCTCAGTTGTTACAGGAACTGAATTTAACTTATAAACCACACATTCCCACAGTCAGGTTGTTCTCAGGGACTTGAGCAAGAATCAGAACTACAATCCTCATGGTGGTGGGAGTGAAGGAGAAGGTAGGGAAGGCTGAGCTGCATGTATCTCTCACTTATGCTTATTCTTCTTGCTCAGATGTTAACACTTGATGTGCATGAGCCAGACAGGGGCAAACTGTTTAATTTTAATGAGAGCTTAACCAAAGGGAAAGTACAGTTTGGATGACATACATTTATTTGATTTGTTACAGAATACATACTGTGATCTCCAAACTAGTAATATTGAATCATGGTTATAAGAGCAACAAACTGGATTTGACATTTTACAGAAATTATTTTATAAACTTACTTTGTTAATACATTCTTTTTTTTTCTTTTTTTTTAACAAACAGAGTCAGAGAGAGGGACAGATAAGGACAGACAGGAAGGAAGAGAGATGAGAAGCATCAATTCTTCATAGCAGTTCCTTAGTTGTTCATGTATTGCTTCCTTATTTGTACCTTGACCAAGGTGGAGGGGAGCAAGTGACCCCTAGCTCAAGCCAGCAACTTTGGGCTCAAGCCAGTGACCATGGGGTCATGTTTATGATCCCATGCTCAAGTCAGCGACCCTATGTGCAAACTGGGGAGCCAGTGCTCAAGCTGAATGAGCCTGCACTCAACCCAGTGATCTCGGGGTTCTGAACCTGGATCCTCTGAATCCCAGTCAGATGCTCTATCCACTGTACCACCATCTAATCAGGCTATTAATACATTCTTAGTTAGCTCTATTTTATGACTAGTTAAACTAAGATCAATAAATCAGTAAATACCATATTTATTCCCAGTTACATCACTACTATCAACATTCCCCAGTGGAGTGGCACATTTGTACTAAAAGGAACCTACATTGACACATCATTATCATCCAAAGTCCATAGTTTACACGTGGGTTCATCCTTGTTGTTAATCATTCTATGGGTTTTGACAAGTCTATAATAGCATGTATTCACCATTGCGGTATCATACAGAATATTTTCACTTACTAAAACCCCATTGTGTTGTGTCTATTCATCATACCTTCCCTAGAAACCCTAGCAAACAAATATTTTTTACCTTCGCCTAGTTTGCCTTTGCCAGAACATCATATAATTGGAATCACTAAGTATATAGACTTTTCACATTTGTCTTCCTTCTCTTAGTAATATATATTTAAATTTCCTCTGTCTTTTTATGGCTTGATAGCTCAATTTTTAGCACTGAGTAGTATCTCATTATGTATATTTGCTACAACTTATTTATTCACTCTACTGCTGAAGGACCTATTATTGGTTGCTTCCAAGTTTTGGCAATTATAAATTAAGTTACTATAAACATTCTTTACAGACTTTTGTGTGAAAATAACCTTTCAACTTTTTTGAGTGGTTAAATCCCAAGAAGCATGATTGCTGGATCATATAGTATGAGTATGTTTAGCTTTGTAAGAAATTGCCAAAATGTCTTCCAAAGTGACCACGCCTCTTGCATTACCAGCAGCAGTGAATGAAAGTACTTTTTATTAAGTTAGTTTTCAACTTGTGCAAAGTCACATAGCTAATAAGTGGTTGATGTGTGATTTAAATTCAGTAATAGATTAACAAACTGCAGAGTTAAATTTTTAAAGAAAAAAAGTAATATACCTTTAGCCTTATTTTATATCCCCACCCCCAACATATATACATGTAAAAGTGACTCGTGCTCAGAGCTTCCTGGTTATTTTGGAGATATCTGCCTTGCCTAGTTGAAACAGTCCAGAACACTCTAGAGTTGTGTTCCATGAATAAGATAAGAGAACGTTGCCTACAAAATACCACTATACAAATTCCTAAATTTTGAGATAAAATATATTTGAAAATATCTAGAAAATAAGATTACAGCTCCCAAAGTCCTCTAATTATGTAAAATAGAGCATCTTTATAAAAAGATTTTGTTAGTAACTTTCTTAGTCATCAAGGAGAAATTTCACATAAAGTAACTTTAAAAGAGTGCATCCAATACTTAACAGTGATTTATGACTTTGACGCAACAACAGATTAGAAGAAATAAGAGTGAGTAAAAACATCCCAGCTGCTTTTCTTTGGTTTATGAGATAAAAATTATGCATTTTATAAAGATGCCACAATGTATTTTGAACATATATACCATATGTAAGTATTCTATAAAGTTTTATTCACTCTCATTCTTTCATTGTATATTTTTATGTTTTTGACTTGTTAGTAAGACATGCCATAAAAATCGTGAAAGAGTTGTAGCAATGGTCCTTGTATTATCTCCTTTCTTCTTCCTTTCGCTTTCACAACATGAACATATAGATAGAATATGCAAGAGATAACAAAAAAAAATCTTTAGTTACAAAGTTTGAGAAAAAAAAGTAATTTCAAAGGTAGCCCCATTGGCCCCAATCTTCTTATCAATAACCCTCCACTGTGATATAGAAAATGCACTATATCTGGAAGAATCTGGCAACTGACATAGTACAATATGGTTGTTGATCTTTCATGGCCTCTTGTAGCTTGTGTTAAATGATTGAGTTCTATGCCAAATGCTCACTTTCTGCAAGACCTGAGAGGTCAAGAACGGTGTCACATTTCTAAGAGTTTTGTACCCTAGGTTGTTAGCCAGGATCATTTAGGTTTACACTCTTTTCCCTCAGCACTTATAGATTTTCTTTAAATTTTAATGAAGCAGTTTTATTAAATTAAGCAATATTAAAATAAGAAAAGGAGGTTTCGGTGGTACTTCACTTGTATTCCAGTTCTTGCCAAGGTCTCCTTTAGTTACACATCAGGTGCACATGCAGTGAACAAAGCTAAGCAACGGTTAAACTTTATCATGTCCAGAAATAAATAGCCTATCACTCTTTCCCCAGCGCTGCCCAATGGCAGCATCCCTAAAGCCTATTTTAAGGTGGAAGGCAGCACACTGATTACAAATTATCTAAGACAAAATTGCAGCAGACAAGGAAGATTTTATTCAAGATTATTGCATTCTTATATAAATGTATTAAACACTGTCATCCAATAAATTCAATTAAGAAAAGACTATTGCATTAAGGGAGAGAGATTGAACTTAATTAACTCCACTGAACAAAAGGCTGTAAGCACTTCTAAGCACTGAGGCGAGCTGATGGGAAAGTACTGGAGGGTTTTAGGGGCAGGTTGCTCAGTGTGACTAAGATATCTGTTGTTGTTAATAGGCTTTTATTGGAAGTAAGACTTCTACTTCCCTACAGAGATTGAGAGATTACGGCACTATCTTTCTTGCTGATTACATTTCAAAGGAACAACTCCCCACACCTTCAGAAAAATATTCCTGGTTTATAATACTGGCAAGAGTACGGGAGAAGAATTATACCTCAAACGGGCAGGGATAGAGTTATAATTGAAAGTTTTCTAAAGTAAATGTTCTAAGAAAAGGTAGCTCACAGGCATATATATAGTCAAAGAACAACAACAACATTAAAAAACACCTGTCTAAAATTTTGTCAAATTAAGGGGAATATTGAGGTCAGTTGGGTCACAATAGATATGCACTTGGGCATGAGTGGCTAAGAACAGCTAATGTCATAGTGGAGGGACAGTGTGCAGTGCCATTTTCCTACTGGTTACTTGGTGTAGGAGCTAATTGTGCTGTTGCTCATGGCTTGGAATTAGAGATGTGCCAATCCTCCAGTGAGGTCACTGAAAATCATGCAGTATTATGGCTTAGCTATATGTAATATACATACAAGAGGCATGGCTGACAGTCGTCCTATAAAGCATAGAAATAGTAATTCATTTACTCTTTTTCTTTTTTTTTTTACAGGACAGAGAAAGAGTCAGAGAGAGGGATAGATAGGAATAAACAGACAGGAACAAAGAGAGACAAGAAGCATAAATCATCAGTTTTTTGTTGGGACACTTAGTTGTTCATTGATTGCTTTCTCATATGTGCCTTGACCATGGGCCTTCAGCAGACCGAGTAACCCTTTGCTCGAGCCAGCAACCTTCGGTCCAAACTGGTGAGCTTTTTTTTTTCTCAAGTCAGATGAGTCCGTGCTCAAGCTGGCGACCTCGGGGTCTTGACCTGGGTCCTCTGCATCCCAGTCCAAAGCACTATCCACTGGGCCACCTCCTGGTCAGGCTTCATTTACTCTTGGTAGAAGAGTTTTGTTGTTTGTTTGATGGTAAACTACATTTATTTTTACTGCCACTATTTTTGCATGGAGAGGAGAAAGAACCTTTGTCATTCCCTAAAACCAAACCAAAAAACAAAATATAATTTTTAATATTCAGTGAAAATATGATTTTGGAATTCACATGTCTCAAAAAACTACATAGCAAACTTGTAATTTTCTGACTATATCAGTCATTTTTCATCCACCATAAGCAAGTAATAATATTATAGACCATAAAAACATCAAACAAAAAGCCAGACGATAAAATAATTTTAGAATAATCATCAAATTTTTTCAAAAGTTAGTCATTATATTGAAAGGTACATAGGAAGATGTTGATGTGGCTACAGACTGCATTTACATATCGTTCTGTGAAACATGACTCACTGTTTATTGACCAGGTGGTGGCGCAGTGGATAGAGCATAGGACTGGAACACAGAGGACCCAGGTTTGAAACCTCGAGGTCGTCAGCTTGAGCAAGGGCTCATCTGGTTTGAGCACAGCTCACCAACTTGAACCCAAGGTCACTGATTTGAGCAAGGGGTCACTTAGTCTGTTGTAGACCCCGGTCAAGGCAAATATGAGAAAGTAATCAATGAACAACTAAGGTGTTGCAACAAAGAATTGATGCTTCTCATCTCTCTCCCTTCCTATATGCCTATCCTTATCTATCCCTCTCTCTGTCTCTGTCACAAAACAAACAAACAAACAAACAAAAAACCATGACTCGTTATTTTAATCAAAGGCCTATTTTTTAAAGTAATTCCTCTGTACGCAAGTCCAAATTTTCTTAAACATGTATAAAAAGTTGTCCATTTTTAATTCATAAATGTAGGTTATTTTTATTTTCTACTACAGTATACATTTGAGGAGATGCATACTTTTATAACATCTAATTTGATTTTAAAAACTCAAAAGAAACATAAATCAAAAGAAGTAGCAAGTCAAATTCAGAACTATATTTTTTTTCATAAAATGTATTCTGATTGCAAAAAAAAAAAAAATAAAGACAATAGCATTGAAAATTTAGGGGCTGAAATATCTGCACTTGTTAATACCAGAGACAAATATTTGAGACTATCCACTTTTTAGCACAATTTGAACTAATTCAAAACATCAGCAACTTCAGATATAGATTTTCTCAATTGAAAACATAATGCCATGTAGATCACAGCCATCTATTAGTTAGTTTTTGGTGCCTAATAACAAGATACCTACAGAACATATTGATTTAAAGTAATGATTTTGTTTGGATTTAGATTCTGTCTGCTGACTCAGCTGATCTCCTCAATATGTGCTCATAGAGTTCCTGTCAGTTAGTGTTCTGGCAGAGGCAAAATGATCTTTGACAGTTTCACTTGTATGTTTGTGTCATAGCTATACACATATGTATATTAAAAATATTAAACAACCATAAAAATTTTGATAGATTTATATTTGAAAAGATAGAGCAAACCTTCAGAAAAATATAATGGAAATAACAGTATCTTTTAATTAGTTGCGATTAGACTTTAGAATGTATAACAAATTTCTATTGAAGGTTGATATATTATTATAGGAAATAAAAAAAGGGATCAGGACTAGGTAGGATGAGCTAAAGGGGTCTGGATTATAAGGATCTCAAAAATTTTATACATAGAAAATGTGTAATTGACTTGGAGGATTCCCAGTTCAAAAATATTTAGATTAACTTTTATAAATAAATTAAATATATATAAATATGTATTTAAAAGTATTATATATGTTGCATTACATATATTTAAATAAAAATATAAAATATATTAAGTACTATAAACTATAAAAATAAAAATATGCATGTATGTCAATACATACTGACTTCTGGAAGCACTGTGCTCTGATTTTAAAGAAATATAACAATTATATTAATTCAGATATTTATAATAACATTTAAAGCCACCATAACTATATTTCCCACTAGGGGGCAATGTTTGTCCATCTGGGGCTATATACTCCATTGCTCAGCAACCGAACCAGTTTTTAGAGCCTGAGGCAGAAGCTATTGAGCCATCCTCTGTAACCAAGGCCAACTCACTCGAACCAATCAAGCCATGGCTGCATGATGGGAAGAGAGAGAGGGGGAAAAAAAGAGAAAGGAGTTAGGTGGAGAAGCAGATGGGTCACTTCTTTTGTGTGACTAGAATTTGAACCCAGAACATCCACACACTGGGATGATGCTCCACCACTGAAAAAACTGGCCAAGGCCCATTGTCATTTTTCTGTTCCTGGTGAGAAGAGGGAAGTTTAATACTATGCAATAACATATTCCTTCATGAGCTGTGTGTAAAAGGAAGGGTCATGATTCTAGCTCATGTTCTTCTGGGTGTCATTTCTATACCATATTGTTTTTCTCCCTTAAACCTACACTTTGAGTCCTAACTCAGCTTCCTAATGTCCTTCATTCTGCTTTGATTTTGTCTAGAGATATCTGTTCTTGTTTACCTTTCTGATATTCAGACTCATGTAACTGGCTGATCCCAAGTACTATGAGCTGGACTGCCCAATTCAAAAATAAAAATAAAAAAAGAAAGAAAGAAAGAAAATAAAAGAAACAGGAAGTATCAATATTGGACTATATTGTTGACATAGAATGAATAACTTTTTTACTGTCAAAAGATTTTAAAAAGTCCAATAATTCTTTGAGCAAGAAGAGAACCCTACCTCAAGGGTTGTCAACTGGTATTTTTCTAAATGGTTCTATCAAGCCCAACTTTTTTTATGGAAGAGGTCATTTAGTTTATTCATATTGCTCCTAGTGATGCCAAGGTCTCTCAGTTACTGAAGTTGGCTTTTAGGTAAACTGATGTAATTCATATCATTTTAATACTCAAAGTCCAGCTAGCAGGTCCAGTGTGACCGAGGCATTAGGACCTATCACCACTTTAAAAGGGTGATGAGTTGTTGGGCAGATAAAATATATTATGCTCACTTTGTTAAAGATGGCATTGTCCACATGCAAGTTTTAAGAGTAAGCTTTTCCCCACACCTTTGACTGATTGAATGATGTAGGGTGGTGCACTCTCATGAGGAATCCTCCCAATATGTCTCAGATAATTGACTTCGTATCAGAGACTTCCTTGTTTGTAGATTGGATTAAAGGCTTTTTTTTATTTTTTATTAACTTTAATGGGGTGACACCAATAAATCAGGGTACATATGTACAATGAAAACATCTCCAGATTATCTTATCATTCAATTGTGTTGCATACCCATCACCAAAAGTCAAATTGTCCTCTGTCACCTTCTATCTGGTTTTCCCTGTGCCCCTACCCTTCTCCCTTTTCCACCCACCCCTCCCTCTGCCCACCCCGTAACCACCACACTCTTGTCCATGTCTCATAGTCTCACTTTTTTGTCCCACCTATGTATGAAATCATGCTGTCCTCAGTTTTTTTTCTCTGATTTACTTATTTCACTCCGTATAATGTTATCAAGGTACAACCATTTTGTTGTAAATGATCCAATGTCATCATTTCTTATGGCCGAGTAGTATTCCATAGTATATATGTACCAAAGCTTTTTAATCCACTTGTCTTCTGACGGACACTTGGTCTACAAGAGACACACCTTAAAACTAAATATGCACATAGACTGAAGGTAAAAGAATGGAAAAAAATATTTCATGCAAATGGAAATGAAATAAAAGCCAGGGTAGCAGTACTTATAGCTGACAAAATGGACTTTAAAACAAAGGATGTAGTAAGAGGTAAAGAAGGACACTACATAATGATAAAGGGAACAATTCAACAGGAAGATATAACTATTATAAATATCTACGCACCAAACATGGATTAAAGGTTTTAAAGTAAGGCAGCTTGGGAGCTTGCTCTCTCTCAGTTCCTGAGGTTAGCATTAGAGAGGAGAGCAGAGAAACACCATGTGGAGGAGAGGAGAAGCAGCCAAGATGGTGGAGTACTGAGGAAGAAGCCAGTTTGTGCAGTTTGTGCAGAGAGAAAGATATGGGAAACAGAGGTGAATAAGTCTGGTGAGCTAGAAAGCTTTGATGCTAGGAAACTTGGATAAGTCAGTAGCTTTGTGAGCACTGAATGAGTGGGTTTTGGAACCCAGTGTGTGTTTTTACTTGCCTGCCGGGTGCAAGCTAGAATTAAAGCTGATGGCTCATCAGTTCTTGGCTCCATTGTTTCATTACTGACTGTCCGAATCTAGTATGAACCTTCACTGGCCAGGCGGCTGTGATAATGGCCGCAACTACTGGCTTTACATGAGTCTTGTGGGAAACACACTTGAGGTATATAAATAAAACTGTTGTATCTCTAGTTAGTAAGTCATCAACTGCAAAGCAGGCCCTTGATCCACTTTATATTCCTTTGAAGTTTTTTTCCACATAAAAATGCATATTCAAACATTTTTATTCAAGTTCAAATTTAATAAGCACAGACATTGTTGAAATATGACTTTGATAACCAAGCTGATAAGCATATTGAAAAGTATCACTGTGTTGTGATTTCTAAAAATGATGCATTCAGAATACTGATCACTGACAGTTTTCAAAAAGTTCTCCATCTCTCTGTTACACTATATCCCTCTAGCCTCCTGACTGGATGCAATATGAGAGTTTCCCAGAGGTCTGTGTGGCTCGTTCTCTATTCCCTTGTCAGTTTGATAGTGCTTGACGTGAATTCAGCACATAAGATTCATTCCTGCACTTATAGAATGAGATAGTGAATCTAAAGGTCCACTTGGATGCTGAGCAATGTTTATCAATATTCTGAGACTGTTCATGATGGAATAGTTTGTTGATCTCCAGTTAATGGCTTTGTGTCTGAGCCACTTGTAATTCCATTAAAATGAAATCTGTCTGTATCATCCCCCCAATTCTAACCAAATAATTTGACATAATCATACATGAGGTCATAACAAAAATCTAAAAGCTAATATTAAAAAATGTGTTATATTTTCTTAATAAATTCAACACTACCATACCAATATTTTAGTCTAGATATATATAACTGTATATGTTTTGATCTTCTATAATTTATATTTTTAAATAAAGCTAAAGGTTTTCTTATATTTAAAATTCTAATACCCTTTTAGAAAGCCTGCTGTGTTTTATTTATATTTTTATATAGGGCATCCGAGAATAGTACAGTCTTGAAGCCCCTTCAATTCAATTCTTTAGTCTATCAGTAAAATGCTTATTTCTGAATATTAAAAAGCTTTTACTTATCTTCAATTACTCCAATAGCTTGGACCCTCATTGTGATTTTCAAACTGGTGTTTCCTCATATATGAGCTCGTTAATGTTGCCTCACTGTTCCTACCCTCCTACCCCCATTTTCTAAACCCAGAGAAAAATGGTCCGTCTTTCTTTTTTAACACACATATGAACAAGATGAGCTTGACTTTTAATGGTTTCAGAGGCCGGGTTTCTGCATAACATTTTATTAGGAGAAAAAAAAAAGATATGGAGTTCACCACTAAAATAAAGTTTGCACCACATTTTTTTAAGATCCTAGTAGATAAACTGCTACCCAGAATTGAAAATATAGGAACTTTACCTAATTGATGTATATCTGTCACCTTCAGGAGCCTCAAACTCTTGACTTATTCTAAACCATAAAACAACAGATATTATAAATTGAAATTTTTTCTCAAAGTTTATTAAAAATGTCAAGATAGTGTAAACAGAACATAAGATCAAGCACAAGTTGCAAACCCATGAGCCCTACTCATTCTAACCAGAGGAGGAAAGTCTCTGTATTGGTGTTCTAAATTATAATTATTTGAAACTGTTTAAAGTAGTCTTTTTCTATTTTTATTAATTATAAAGGAGATTATTTTGGGAAACAAAATCAGCCATTCAAGCACACTTCATCATTGAAACCTGTGCCCCTGAAAAGCATGCAGAATGACAGGAACCACACCATGCATCCTGGAGTGGCAGCTCAGCACGGTGTTGACAATAAACCTGGAGAATAAGGTCATTCATCAGCCAGCTTTGGCAAATTCCCTCTTGAAACTTCTTAGTCCTCTAACTACAATTAATACCCATATTTCCAATCTCAAGAACTGTTAAAAATTAAATAAATTTTGTAGCTCATTGAAAGTGATTTCTTTGTTAAAAGTAAGGTTAACAGTAGATAATCCTACCAGAAACAGAAACCCAGCTATTCAAATAAGTAGGGGAGCCACTGCTTTTACCACAAGGATTGCCATATCTTTGAGAAGCAACTATATCATTAGGGACTTTAATTAAAATAAAGTCACTTCTACTTCAATTGATGGCCAGCTGGAGAGATTATGGCCACAGAAAGATTCAGAATGTGTTTAACAGCCCCAGGAAAGATGTAAGAAAGTGATTCTTGTATTTCCGCGTAGAAAGTGTTTATACATTTATTTTCTCTGTCCTTAAAATAAATAATAACATTTAATATAGTTAATAATAGTAATCTCTTTTCTTAACTGTTATTTTTAAATAAAATCAAATAGAGCCTTGCCTGACCAGGCACTAACACAGTGGATAGAGCATTAGACTGGGACACAGAGGACCCAGGTGTGAAACCTTAAGGTCGCCGGCTTATACATGGGGTAACCCGGCTTAAGAGCAATGTCCCTAGCTTGAGGGAGGAGTCATAGATATAGCCCTATGGTTGCTGGCTTGAGCCCAAAGGTCACTGACTTAAGCCCAAAGGTCGCTGGCTTGAAGCCCAAGGTTGCTGGCTTGAACCCACGGTTGCTGGCTTGAGCAAGAGGTCACTCGCTCTGCTGTAGCTGCTCTGCTCCTCCTGTCAAGACACATATAAGAAAGCAATCAATAAACAACTAAGGAGCCACAACAAAGAATTGATGCTTCTATTCTCTCCTTTCCTGTCTGTCTGTCCCTATCTCTCTATCTCTTTCTCTATGTCTGTCACAAAAAAAAAAAAAAAAAAATTCAAACAGAGCCTTTACGAAAGAATACCAAATTATAGCCATAACTAAACTGAGTTTAGATTGTGATAGTCTTTCACTTTCAGGAAAATTTCTCTGAGCAGTAAATTGATATTGTGAAATGTCATTTAATTGACTCAATAATTTTATGTGATTGTTAAATTCAAATCATTTTGTTATTTCCAAGAAGATACAAAACTGCTCAAGTTATGGTCTCTGACCTCAGCAAGCTAATACTTTCTGGGGTGAGGAAGGAACTACTTGTGAATATATGGGGTTTATATCAGTGTATGTAATAGTTGTAGTGCACATTAATATTGATAAATTACAGATAAAGTGTTAGGAAGAGAACACATGGAAAGTATGAAGTACTCACTACAAATAAGAAAATTAGGGTAAATATTTAAATGTTGGTGAACTGTGAGTTAGCTGTTGGAAGATAAGAAAAATTTAGAAATAGAATAGAAAAGCATATTCTAAGCATAGAGAATAGCAGAGCAAAGATACAGACACAAAAATGTTGGGCATGTATAGAAATTTACCAACAGCTTTAGGACCCAGTCTGTGTCACTGACCAGCATGAATGGGTTATTGCAAGATTCTTCCTTTGTTACTTTTTCCTTCGTTTCTCCTAGTCATTATACAGTTTATTCTGTATGAAAATACATAAATAAATAAAAAGAGGGAAAAAAAGTAATCAGTTTATAAAATGCATGGCTTTGGTGAGCCTGTGGATTTCCAATTCAACTTAATATTGTTTAAAGCTGAACTTCTTTTTATCAGATACCAGGGGGAAAAGATCATTTAACATGGAGTAGTTAGATAAAAATAAGTTTTTAAATTATTCATTAATCAAACTACTTAAAATGTTGTAAAGTATGTTCTTTGGCAGTTGTATGATTTTTAAATGTTCTCACTCCTTTTTATAAAATTTTGTTTTTATTTATTTATCCTCCAGTACAATTTTCAAACAATATAATGAAACTTAAAAAACAATAACTTAAGAATTCTTCCCAGAAGTTTAAATATATTGCCCCTGGAAAATAAATTTTTGTTTAATTTGTTTGTTTTTTACTTAGTTAACCTAACACATTTTATAAGAACTTTTGAATAAGGCTCTAAGATCTAAGATATTTGAAATAGCTAATGAAACTTTGGGATGCTAATCAACATCTAATGATTTAAGTGTGAACTTTGGACTCAAAATTTACAAATTCTAAGCAACATCTTCATGGTTTAAATTGTTTGTGCTGTAGCAATATAAACTAATTTTAATACTTGTTTGTTATAAGCATATCTTCTTTACGAAGGAAATTATTACCTTTATTTTTAGCAAGTAAAACCAGTTATGAATAAAATTGCCTGAGATGCAGACTTGAGCTATACCAACTCTGATTCAATTAGGGTAAGAAGATAAAAAGAATACAGGACTTTAGGTTGAACAACTCATAAAGATATCAGGATAAAGTAAAGGAAAATGAAAAGGGGACTGGAGTGAAAGTGCAGAGTAAGTCTCAATGGGACTCATCAAATTTAAGTTTCTTGGCCACATCAAATTAGAAATACTAAAGAAATGCAGTTAACAATGATGTTTAATGAATATGTTTAAAGGTAGTATATGATATGAATAAATAAGGGAATGAACAACACTTTTTAATCTCAGAAAAGACTATATACACTTCAGTATGAAGATCAAAGTTAAGACTGTGGCATTAGATCATCAAGCAGATCATAAAAAGAAAGATGAGAAAACTAACAAAATTGAGCCTGAAGAATAATAGCAAATTCTGGGGTCTGAGAGGACTGAGAGTTAGCAATTAATTTGTAGAGTGAAGAGTCAGGAAAAAAAAAAGGAAAGAAAGAAAAGATAATCAAAGTAAAGGGTGGTTTGGAAACCAAGAGGCATCACATAAAATAAAAATATAAAGGCCATTGAGTTTGGCCTTTATAAAATACATAATTGATCTCAGCTTTAGAATACTGAAAATAATAAATCACTTCATGTTGATGCATATTTATTCATATTTATGCTATAAAGTAAAAAAAAAGAACATGCTATATCACATTGTTTAATTGAAGTTTGTATTTACTAGGTTTGGTCTACTCATCTCTTGCTCCATTCACTTCCTTTTACTAAAGCAAATCCAACTTGGTCTTTCAGGTCCTGATCCAAATCTAAAAGCTGACTTTCACCTAGAAATAAGCAGAGATTTAGGAAAGTGCTTAATTTGGAGTAGATGTAGGTAACTAGAACTTAATTTTAAACTATCCACCACTGATATTCATGTTTTTATACCTTATCAAGGATCCAAAGATGACTAAGAGGACTGTATAATTAATGGTTTTGGCCCTTGACTATATATCCTATGGCTGCTGCTATGAGAGTTTCTATAAAAGTTTGACTAAACATTTGAGTTTATAAATTCAAACAGACAAAATCAATTAGGGGAGGTTGTTGGAAAATTTGGGGACAAGGAAAAACCACGTAATATGTGTTCAAGTTTCAGTTTACCATTTCAAAGTTCTGTAGAATGCATTTTGTCTCAAGCCTAAGTCCTCTTATGTATAATACAATGACAACAGGAACTTCCCCACCTACCTTAAACTTTGCTGGCAGACAGACTATTTGTAGCATTATTTGAGAATACCGGAAACTTCTCTGATGTATAAATTTAACAGCCTTTGTACCAAATATAAAAAATTAGCCTGACCAAGCAGTGGCGCAGTGGATAGAGCGTTGGAATGGGATGCAGACGACCCAGGTTCGAGACCCTGAGGTTGCTAGCTTGAGCGCGGGCTCATCTGGTTTGAACAAAAAGCTCCCCAGCTTGAACCCAAGGTCGCTGGCTTGAGCAGGGAGTTACTCGGTCTGCTGTAACCCCACGGTCAAGGCACATATGAGAAAGCAATCAATGAACAACTTAAGTGCCACAATAAACAACTGAAGATTGATGCTTCTCATCTCTCTCTATTCCTGTCTCTCTATCCCTATCTATCCCTCACTCTAACTCTCTCTCTGTCTCTGTAAAAAAAAAAAAATAGTGTTTGAAAATGCATAATACATTATTTTCCATAACACAAGATTTCCATTTTTAGGAAAATAAAATTGTTGAGATAGTTCTGATTGTAAGTTTTTCAAAAACAAAATAATAGACTACAAATCCCCAAGACCTTATTCCCTACAGAACATCAAAAACAGCCAGAAACTTACTTTCCTAACCTTATAGGATCTCTGAAAAACAGTAAAGTGTCTACAGAAATCAGTTAAATGCTTCATTATAAAAAAAAACTCCACCTTCAAAACAGCAAGACCTTTTGTGAAATTTTTACTCACCCTTGCCCCTACATTTGCACACCAATGTTCATAGCAGAATTATTCACCACAGCCAAAAAGTGGAAACAACTCTAATGTCCATCAATGTATAAATGGATAGACCAATGTGGTATACACATACTATAACATATTTAGCTTTAAGAAAACATGAGTACATGCTACAACATGGATAAACCTTGAAGACATCATGTTAACTGAAATAAGCCAGATAACAAAGTTACAAATATTGCTTGAATCCTCTTATATAAGATGTTAAGAACAAATACAAAATAACTAAACATGCAATAGAGATTACTAGAATCTGAGGCAGGGAGGGAATGAGTTTTTGTATAATAGGTACAGAGTTTTGGTTTAGAATGCTGAAAATTTTCTAGAGATAAATAGTGGTGATATAAATACACTTAATGAGACTAAATTATTTACTTAAAGTTGCAAACTTTATATTACGTATATTTTATCACAAAATTTTTTCTAGCATCCATTATTTAAAGAAGTGTTATTGTTTTCTCCTATAATTATAGGAACTATTTTCGCAGTCTTATAAGCCATGTATCATTTTTAATCCAGTGAATAAATATTAGTTGGTTCTACTGAAAGAGAGTTCAACATTTCTAAAAATTTTTTATTAGGAAAAAAATGGTGTGGGGATGTATTTTATTTTTAATGCTTTAGAGTGTAGTTTTGGATGTGGAAAACAATATATTATTCTGATCTTATCTTTTGATTTTATAAATTAATATTCATTAAATATCAATAGACAAAAACAATTCATTCAAAAAAATTTTAATTTCAACTTAGAAATATTATTCTATGTATAAACCTGACATGTTTTAACCTTTTGTCTATTTCTAAACCTTGAATACATTGTCTTAACAATAAAAATCCAATATAACTGCAAATAATAACTGTATTAAATGAAATTAAATTATGTTAATTAAAAATCTGTTCAAATATTTTAAGAGTACAACCATTGTCAAATAGGAACCAGGGCCTCATATGATTACACAAACAAGACAGGTATAACTATGTAGTAATTTAACAAGTTATTAGTGGTTTACAATTTTATTATGCCCTCGGTTGTTCAAAATATATTAAAAGAAATTTTGATGATTATAACATTCATTTCAACAAACCTTCTTTGAAAAATTACTTAGAGCTGAAAGTAGTATTTACAATGTCAAGAAAATAATGTCATAAAATTATGTAGGTAAAACTGACTAAAAATACATTTAAAATTTTTCTGATAAGTTTAAATATATTCAAAAAATGATTTTAAAAGTCTATGGCAAATTAAAGTACACAAATGTCCTCTGTTGATTAAAAGATACCATTACATCAAAACCTACAGATTTTGAATATCTTAGTTTGACCAATTTGTTTTTAACCAAATGGCTTTCTACACATTTAGTTTGTGCAGAAGAAACTAGGTAATTTAGCAGCTAATGGTGTTGGTATGGTTGCCTTTAAGCTATTTTATAATTCAGTTTTTCCTCTTAGTGAAGTAGTCCCAAAGATTATCTGCTTTCAGGAGCTGGAAGCAAGGAAAGTAGTTATAAGGATTTTAAAAAGAGTTGAAGCCAACTTTGTAGAAGTTAGGACAGAGCAGAAGGAAAAGAAAAAAAAATTAATTTGTTCAAATGAGGTTGGGAACCATCAACTTATCAACACACACTTAAGTAATATTGTGAACATTTTCATAATTTTTATAAACTAAATCCATGACCCAAAGGGCACAGGTTTTGACAATCTTCCACTTTCGCTCTCTCTTCAAATGTGCCTGAGGCTATGATCTTCCATGTAAGCATGTATATAATCTGTAACATGTCTAAAGAACTCTCTAGCTTCTGTGTTCTTGAATTCCAGGTTTTGTTTCATGCCCATACTCACTCAGATCTCTCTCCTGCTCTCCCTACTCTTATCTCCTATTACTTCTTTTTGTCCTCTTCTCCTTCTTTTTCCCCTCCCCCTTCACTTTTCCCTTTACCCCTCTTCCTCTTCCTCATCCCTCTCCTCCTCCCCCTCCTCCTCCCCCTCTTCCCTCTTCTTATCTTCCTCTTCTCCCTTCTTCTCCTTCTCTCTTATTCATATATATATATATATATATATATATATATATATATATATATACTCAAAGTTATAAAATAGCTCAAATAGCTCAACTGCACCAATCTAAACACTACTAGCTTCTAAAACTCCTAGAGTTTCTTATGCACAAACCAGCTCTCCAGGACAGTTGGTATCAACTAAATTTGTAGGAAGCAAAAGCAATTTGGTTGAAAAAAAAATGAACAAAATAATAAATTGGTCAAAACAGGATATTTAAAATATGTGGGTTTTCATGTTCAGTGGTCCCTTGTCTATTACGGACGTTAGGTTCCAGAACCCACTGCAATAGGTGAATATCCATGAAGTAGAGAACTTATATTTATTTTATTATTTATATATACAGAACACAACGCTCTGATTATTTTGCCTCCCATCCATCAGCCAATAGTGTCCCATGTACAATCTCACGTGGGCAAACTAGCTCAAGGGGAAGCGGTCATAACTGCATTTTCCATATGTGCAAGTTTTTGTCTACTCATCTGCTGTATGCTACGTATTTTATTTCAATTTAATATTATTTTAATATGTTTTAATTAATATTATTATATTTTTATATTGTTTTCAATTTTCTGGGTTAGGAAATGCTTATTTTACCACAAAAATAATAAAAACAATAAATATATAAAAATACCTACATACCGCAAAATTCCACGATATAGCGAAAAGTCCACAATACAAAATTAGATATATACAATTTAAAAATCTGCAGTACAGTGAGACCGTGAAAAGTGATGATATGGCAAGGGATGACTGTAAAGGTATATTTTAATCAACAGAGGACATTTGTGTATTTTAATCTGTCATAAACTTTTTAATCCATTTTTCTAATATGTATTTATACTCCTCTACCTGACTTTCCATTATGTTTTCTGTCCAACCCAAGGAAAACTAAAGTGAGAAACTCAAACTATTCATCTCTCTATTTTTCTCTTGATGTAAAGGATTTTATGTAGAATCACTATAGCTAAATAGATTATGGATAAGACACAACATTAGAGTTCAGAAGTCTCAGAAGTGTAGAGGTTATGAAGGGTCTCAAGCTCAGAGTGATGTAAACTACAGACTTCATTCTAATTTGGAAAATATTCTATTTAGTTGTATTGATTCTGTCTGTGCCTTTCTCTTGAAATTGATGTTTACTGTACATTTTTTTCTTTTCCTTCTGTCCCTACTCTGTACAGCTTAATTGCTTGCCCTCACAGAAACCCCTTTCATTTGTTTGGCCACTTATAATGACACAACAGTGCATTTTTTTAATGTATTTTATCTCTAAGGATATTTTGGCTTCTAGTTCATGAGACTTGGGTCTTAAGTCTCATCATTTTCCAACAAACACTGTTAGTTATGAGTGAAGTATATTCACTTCTACCTCTTTGTACCATCCCAGAGCATTCATACCTTTATCTTTCCAAATAATCATTGAGGTACAACTTGTGCCAAACAATGCATGAAGTCAATAGTGCTTGGTTTTTGGTATGCATACCTTTATTTTCTATTAATTCTAGACACAGTTTTCTGTATGAGCATATACCTGCTTACCTGTTGAGTTATCTGCTCATTCTGGTCCTACAAAGTGTTGAAACTGCATATTGCTTTCTCTGACTGGCTTATTTTACTTAGCTTAATAATCTCTATGTCCATTCATACTGTTGTAAAAGATAAGATCCCCTTCCTTTTTAGTGGCTAAGTAGTATTCCATTGTGTAAATATGATTTCACTTATATGTGAGATCTAATGAACAAAATTAACAAAATAGAAACAGACTGATAGATATGGAGAACAGACTGACAATTGTCAGAGAAGATGGAGGTTGAGAGGTTGGGTGGAAAAGGTGAAGAGATTAAGCAAAGAAAAGCTGATAGACACAGACAGCAGTGTAAAAATTGCAGGAGGGAAGGGGGATGTGTGGAAGAAAGGCGGGGAGAGGAGAAATGGATGATGATGGAGGAAGACTTGACTTGGGGTGGTGAATACTCAATGGAATATGCAGATGATGGGTTGTGAAGTTGTACAGCTGGAACCTGTATGACTTTATAGTCCAATGTCATGCCAATAAATTCAAAGAAAATATTTTAAAAAGACAACAAAAACTGTATATTGCTAATATTAGCATTTTTTAATTCAGTTCTATATTTGAGAATGTTTGAATCCATTTAGGATTATTCCTAAAAGATGTTTAATTTTGGGAAGAGTATGTCTTTCTTTAAATTAAATTTTCAAATAAATTTATGATATACAGTACATCTGAGGTAAAAAAAAATGGTGAACCAATATTTAACTTTGTACATTGAAATTTTTATAGAGGGAAATTCTGGAATAATGCCACAATTAGTTTTTTACTGACTTTAAAAATTAAAAACATGAAGGTTGTCAAACTGAAATTATCTGATCAATTTATCTGATGAATTATTAATTTATCAAGTTATCTGATGAATTATCTGTGAACAATAGCCTGACCAAGTGGTGGTGCAGTGGATAGAGTGTCAAACTGGGATGCAGAGGACCCAGGTTCGAAACACCAGGGTTGCCAGCTTGAATGTGAGCACATCTGATTTGAGCAAGTCTCATAAGCTTGAGCCTAAGGTTGCTGGCTCAAGCAAGGGGTGACTTGGTCTGCCGTAGCCCCCGGGTCAAGGCACATATGAGAAAGCAATCAATGAACAACTAAGGAGCCGCCATGAAGAATTGATGCTTCTCATCTCTCTCCCTTCCTGTCTGTCCCTATTTGTCTCTCTCTCTCTGTCTCTGTCACATAAAAAAAGAAAGAAAATAAGGAAGTTACCTCAGCCTAGGACACAACCATAAAGCTCTCAGAAAAAATATTTTCCGAGACAAATAAATGAACAACTAAAATGACTGAGTTTCCTTTCCTTTCACCACATTTCTCGACATCACCTAGTGAACTTTCAAGGTTTATCTTATTTTATGTGTGTTTCACTTTAGATTGTCTTACTGAACAGATTATCTTATGACTCTCTAGAGGTGGAAGTTCAATTATAGAAAGTAGATAGAAGTGCAAATTATTTTTATCCATAGCAAGGTGAGTGAATGTTTTCAGAGATACCATTGATACAACACTAATTATTGCATTTGCATTTTATTTTCTTATAAGATATGAACCAGTTGCATCTTTTTTGAACTGGTTTTAACATCTTACTTGTTTCCACATTAATGAGTTTAACATTTGACACACACTAATTTATATTTGTATGGGGCCATACTTTATCTTCTTATAAATTATGATTTAGTAGCACTGATAATTCATATATGTGTAACAGATAAAGCTTTCTTGACCTTTCCTTCTTAGACCCTAATCTCCTTTAAAATTGTTCAGAGAGGTAAACATTCCTCCAAGGAAAGAATTCTAGGCTACTCGTGCAAGTTGTTACAGTGAGAACAGCACCTGAGTTGTTCCTGTCTTTGAAGCCTGTGGTAGGAAACCAAGATGGGCTCTCTGCTGTTCCAGTTATTTATTGATCAGAAAGGAGTTTTCATTAGGTTAACTAAGAGTCTGGTATCCTGTGTCATTTTTTAACATTTAATGGTACTTTATTTGTCTCAACTGGTGATAATCAGCTATAATAAAGTGCAAAATATAATTTTGCTCTCTCTTAGAAAATTTTGGTGCCCTGACTGGTTGGCTCAGTGGTAGAACGTCGGCCAGCATATGTATGTCTCGGATTTCATTCCCAGTCAGGACACAGAGGAGAAGCGCACATCTGCTTCTCCACCCCACCCCCTCTCACTTCTCTCTCTCTCTCTCATCTCTGCCCCTCCTGTAGTCAAAGCTCGATTAGAATGAGTTGGTCCCGGATGCTGAGGATGGCTCCATGGCCTCTTTCTCAGATGCTAAAAAAATGGCTCTAGTTGCGATGAAGTAAGGGTCCCAGGTGGGCAAAGCATCACCTCCTAGTGCGCTTGCCTGGTGGATCCTGGTTGGGACATATGTGGGAGTCTGTCTCTGCCTCCCCTCCTCTCACTAAAAAATAAAATGTTCTGTGCTCAATGGAAATGCTCATTTTTACATCTCAAAAAAAAAATCCACCTGAATTCAAAATTCACATTGAGAATAATTACCTTTTAAGGTAAAATTTTCAAATTTTTAAAAAAGATAATGAGCCTGACTATGCAGTGGTGCAATGGATAGAGCTTTAGACTGGGATGCAAAGGACACAGGTTTGAAACCTGGAGGTCAGTGGTTTAAGTGCTAGCTCACCAACTTCAGCACGGTATTGCTGGTTTGAGCGTGGGATCATAGACATGATCCCATGGTCGCTGGATTGAACCTAAAGGTCACTGGCTTGAAGCCCAAAGTCACTGGCTTGAGCCCAAGATCACTGGCTTGAGCAAGGGGTCACTTCCTCTGCTGTCCCTCCTCATTCTCCATCAAGACACATATGAGGAAACAATCAATGAACAACTAAGGAGCTGCAACAAAAAAAATGATGCTTCTTCTCTCTCTCCCTTCTTGTGTGTTTGTCCCCAACTGTCCCTCCATCTCTGTTTCTATCACAAAAAAAAAGATGATGGATTTCTTAGATATCCTTAATAATGCATTTTTTCACAAGTCCCATTTTGTTCTTCTCTTTATCCTTAGAGTTAGATAAGTCTTAATTTATCTTTTTTCCTTTTGCTTGTAATTGTCACCCTTCAATATTTTCTAACTAATTGGGAAGTCTATCTTTCAATTTCAAAAATTGAAATTGTCATATTTCAGTACTTGATATCTCAAATAATTCATTTTTCATATAATTAGTTTTCTGCAAACACCAAATATTTCATGACCTAGTAAATATATCTTTTGTTTCATGTTCTTCATTTCTAGTTCATGTAAAATAAACTAGATTCATTTTAACAGACTCCTAGAATGTATTCATCTCTTCAAAATAACAATCATAAAACCATATCATGATAGCTGATTAAAGGTATTCATATTCTAAAGAAATCCCAAGACATTCTCAAACTTTTTCCACAAAAAGAACACTAGGTATTCTTTTTATTTATTAATTACTTTGGGGAAAATAATAATATAGAAAAATAGCTAGGCTTAGAAGAGTCACTATGAAATGTTCACATTTTAATGTGTTTTTAGTGTTTAAATGTGAGATCCTTGTACCTGATATCACATTTATTTCAGATTTTAATATACTCAAAACTCTAATCACATGACTTTTAAAAAGATTAAAAACAGATGAATAATTGCCAGAAATCTATGATACAGCATAATTCATATTGTTAACAATATTATATCTTATACTTACAAAATAGCTAAGAGGGTAGGTCTTACATTGGGTTTTTGTCACATTAAAATAAAATAAAAAGGAAAGTAAGAAACTTTTGTAGGTGATGGATATGTTTATCGCACTGATTGTAATGATTATTTTATGGGGTATAATTATCTCTAAATTCATCAAATTGTATACATAAAATATGTATATTGTTAGTCAATTATAACTCAATAAAGTGCATTTTAAAAATATAATTATACACATAAACAAATTGTTGAAAAACATAATATTTAAGTCAAGCAAGCATGTCAATGTAATACAGTTTTAAGTGTTCACACTAGTTAGATGAAAACAAACAATAATAAACACAATTATGAACTAAACAACTTTTATTGGTTTCCATGGAAATTTTACTAATCCAAAAATATCTGACAATCTAACCATATCAAGAAAAATACTGAAAAACCAAACTGAAAATTAAGATTAGAAATACAGGGGCATTCAAATACATATAGCTTGTTTAAATGATAAAGAAGACATTTTCAATTGTTCAGTATTGGTAGATGGTTAAAACATACTCCTTCATTCATTCATCTAGCCAACAACATGTCATTATTAAACCGATAAATAAATAACAGTAAGGTGAGACACAATTTTTCATGTTCCTTTATTTACTGAAAAAGTTACCTCTGCTAGGTCCTGAACATTTCTAATATTACATGCTATTCCATTTAATGCTACTCCAAAGTAATTTTATAGAATTTTTAACCTTTAATGCAGGGGTCCCTAAACTTTTGACACAGGGGGCTAGTTCACTGTCCCTCAGACTGTTGTAGGGTCGGACTATAAAAAAATATGAAAAAATCCCTTTGCACACTGCACATATCTTATTCTAAAGTAAAAATAACAAAACGGGAACAAATACAATATTTAAAATAAAGAACAAGTGAATTTAAATCAACAAACTGACCAGTATTTCAATGAGAACTATGGGTGTGGATGCATCCTGTGCTCTTCTCACTGACCACCAATGAAAGAGATGCCCCTTCCAGAAGTGCGGCGGGGGCCGGATAAATGGCCTTAGGGGGGCGCATGCAGCCCCTGGACTGTAGTTTGGGGACCCTTGCTTTAATGAAATTGATAATATACTGCTTGAAAAACTTAGGGGATATTTTATAGCTTCATATTTATTTTGAAATATCCCCTAATTCTTATCACAAAAAACAAGGGATATTTTATTGTTTCATATTTGTTTTGAAATATATCTGTTGTGAGAGTATATTAGCAATGATAATACAGTTTATAACAAAATGGAAATTAAATCAACAGAATTTTTAAAATGTAATTTTAAAGGTCACAAAACATTGGCCTGGAAACTACTCTTGTTGGCTTACAAATCACCAGTGAAGGTGCGAATTAAGCCTGTAACATGCTGTTAAATTATCAGATGTATTTGAACTGGGCTGGGAATAAGAGTCTATATTGTGAGCCTGTGGTTGCCACAAAAGTCGATGTTTTCTGTCAGCTTTAGTTACCTTTCTGGAGATAATGACACTTTTGTGTGCTTCACAAACTAGATTCTGCTTTAGAACGTGTTGAAAAGCTACCCAGAGACTACGGTCAGACTACTGAGTTTGAAGAAGAATTACTCAGGCTGGCCTTTCACACTGCCCTGCCTACTGCACATTCCACTCTGCTCCAGCTTTGCACACCTGTTTTATTATGTGAAGTTATCTTTTCCATCAAATTGTTAACAGTACTAATAACGCAAGGAGTGTGAATTAAGGCAGAGTGTGATTTCTGCTTACAAAGGAGAGGGTGAGTATCCTTTGTTAAATATCTATTCAATAGCCTAAAGTTTTCACTGAACATATCTATTTCTTAATTTTATTCTATTTTTTACCCTAGGTAGTCTAACAAGGGTTAGCCTTAATATTCAATTCAATGATTTTTCATATTATTTATACTCTTATAATTTTACACAGTGTTAACATTACAGGACTTTCACTTATAGTTTGGAAATTCATAAAACTCTAAAAACTGAGATTTTAAATAATTCATTTGGAAGCAAAACCCAACCTGAATTGACATGAATTTTAGTCTTTACCCAATGTACTTATTATAAATATGTATTTGTTTTGTTATAGAATATTGTATTGTGAGGCATTGTCCTAGAACTTTCTGATGAATGCTACAAAATATACCATACACACATTCTAATAACTTTATAAGATCTGAGATATTCTATGTTTCATACACATCTATTTCTCAGAGTGTGGATAAAAGTTTATGGAATTCTATTGCTTATTCAAACTTTTTAACTTCATCCTTGCTTAAACAAAAAATCCATTTCTCTCTTCTCTAGTATCTTTTTCTTTTTTTTCGATGACTCCTTTGTGTCCCCAGTGCCATCTTCTGTGTCAAGTTGGCTTCTGGTGTCAGTACACCTTCTTTGTACGTGTAGGCTCTTGCTGCATAGCACAGGACTCCGGGATTTAAAACAGAAGTCATTTATTATTCATATACCTGCAAGTTGGCTCAGTGCCCAGTGGACCTTAATTGGTCCCTGCTTCTCAGGGCAGTTCTGAAAGTAGACTGAGGAGAGACAGATTCTGCCACAGTGTATAGGAAAGATTAGTTCCAAGGTTCTTCATCTTAACATGTGCTCTCTACATAGTGATGCAAGGGTTCAAAAGAGCAAACATTTACAGGAAAGTGATGAAGCTGGAGGAAGTGGGAGTGGGAAGATGGGAGTAGAAAAGACAAAAGCAAAAGACTGGATCTGATAACTATTTTAACACTAAACTTCTGCTATTTTGTTCCCTCCCAGCTATTATTATATATCTTTGAGTGCAGAGAAGATCATAATGACTTATATGACTTATATGGCCACTTATTTTGGTATTATGAACACTAAATAAAAACTGAAGAGTAAACTACTCTAGTTCATTATAACGAATCCCCACTTTGGAAACAAAGAAATAATGAAATTTTTACAATCTAAATAAATATTTCCACCCTGGTTGGTTGACTCAGTGGTAGAGTGTCAGCCAGCATGTGGATGTCCTGGGTTTGATTCTTGGTCAGGGAACACAGGAAAAGAGCCCATCTATTTCTCCACCCCTCCCCCTCTTGTTTCTCTCTCTCTCTCTCTCTTCCTCTCCTACATATGGCTTAATTGGAGTGAGTTGGCCCCAGGCACTGAGGAAGGGTCCATGGCTTCTACCTCAAGCGTGAAAAAGAGCTTGGTTGCTCAGCAATGGAGAAACGCCCCAGATGGGCAGGCACAGCATAGCCTTAGTGGGTATGCCAATTGGATCCAGGTCAGGGTACATGCGGCAGTCTGTCTCTCTGTCACTCTGCTTCCCTTTCTCTCATTGAATAAAAAAGAAAAGAATAAATAAATAAATAAATAAATAAATAAATAATAAAATATTTCCAATAACACCGTTGAAGGATTACTTGCTCTCAAGTTTATATAGTAGAATAGTATTTTTCATTAGGAAGTATTTTTCCTAGCAGGGAACTATCAGAATGCATTATGACCATCAACATTGTATATTATATACAAATTTGATGTAGGAACACATTTATTGACCATTTTAAAAAATTCTTCTGTTTTAAATGTACCATTTAACAACTTTTTTTAAAATTCATTTAAGTATTTTATTTACAAAAATCTTATTCTACAATTAGCAATTTTTCACAGGTCTATGAAACTCAATCTTTGTATTTGGAAGTGCAAAGTAATAAACATTTTCAATTGGAATTATTGAAGAACTGTAGGTAACAAAATTATTTAGCATGGAAAAATTTGGCATCAGTGATGGAAGAGGTACTTCCTTAGCTTTTGATAAATGAATTGTTTCAATTCACTGGATTTCAAACTGTATTTCTGTAAATGCAATTGGAAAAGCCATCAGCCAGGAGTATTTGTTAAAAGTCCAGGTGCTCAGTCTCTTCTCCAACCTATTGTACACACAATGGGAGTTTACATTTTCGTGAGCATTTTGGTGACTCTAAATGACCTTAACACACAGCATAACTGTAATCACCCACCATTCTTTTGACACTGTTTACATAAATAATGAATTACTGACAAATATGCCACTCATAAATAAACAGCATGTTTGTATAAGAACTCTTGGAACTGACTTAAATAACACTAACCTCAACAACCAGACATTTTGGCTCCAGATTTGCTGACCTTCAACTGTGAAACCAGGATGATACACACCAGACAGACCATCTTTGCTTGACCAGTTTTGAAGTATTATCAGATTAGACTGTGCTGATCTGCATATAAAGAAATTTTCAACCTTCCTACTCTTAATCTCTTTTTTTCTGTTTTCCTTTCTCCTGCTTTATAAGAACTTCTGCCTGCCCTGAGATGTTAAGACGATATTTGCAACAGGAGTCTGCCATCTTTTTAAGCTGCTGGTTCTTGAATAAATCACCTTTCCTTATACCGGCACTCATCCCTGAGTACTGACTTTTGAAACGGCAGGAAGCCAAACATGGTTTTAGCATCATAACAATGTTTTGGTCAATGATGAATGGCATAAACACAGAGGTCCTGTAAGATTATAATGGAGTTAAAAATTCCTATTGCCTAGTGATGACATTAGTTGTCTAAACATCAAAGTGTAACATATCATGTGTTTGTGGCGATGCTGGTGTAAACAAAGCTACAGCTTTTCCAGTATAGTATATTTAATTATGTACAGTAGCTAATACTTGATAATGATAATAACTATATCACTAATTTATATATTGACCATCCTATATTTTTTATTATTATTTTGAAGTATACTCTTTCTACTTATAAAAGTATTTGCTGTATAACAGTATGTGGTGGTAAGACAGGAGCAGCCTCATACATTTAATATTTACTGGGTCTCTTGGTGGCATTTTCTCTTGTGCATGATTTAATCTTGTAGCTTTTAAAAATTTGGTGTAGCTTCAGCGTGCAGTGTTTATAAAGTCTACAGTAGTGTACAGTAGTGTCCTAGGTCCTGACATTAACTAACTTTTCATACACTGACTCACCCAGAGAAACTTCTAGTTTTGTAGGTATAAGGCCAGTGGCCAAGGCCATCATCAAAGCCACCTGGCCAGCGCAGGTTTGCATTGTATTCAAACAAACAGTAATGAAACAACGGAGCCAAGAACTGGTGAACCATCAGCTTTAATTCTAGCGTGCACCCAGCAGACAAGCAAAAACACACACTAGGCTCCAAAACCCACTCATTCAGTGCTCACAAAGCTACTGACTTATCCGAGTTTCCTAGCATCAAAGGTTTCTAGCTCACCAGACTTATTCACCTCTGTTTTCCATATCCTTCTCTCTGCAAAAACTACACAAACTGGCTTCTTCCTCAGCACTCCACCATCTTGGCTGCTTCTCCTCTCCTCCACATGGTCTTTCTCAGCTCTCCTCTCTAATGCTAACCTCAGGAACCAAGAGAGCAAGCTCCCGGTCTGACCTACTTTAAAATCTTTAATCCAATCTACAAACAAGGAAGTCTCTGATACAAAGCCACTTATCTGAGACATACTGGGAGGATTCCTCATGAGAATGCACCACCCTACATCATCCAATCAGTCAAAGGTGTGGGAAAAAACTTATTCTTAAAACTTGCAAGTGGGCAGTGCCATATTTAACAAAGTGAGCATAATATATTTTATCTGCCCAACAATAGATTTCATTCATGGTTAAGTGCTCTCTACAGAAATACTACTTTTTATCTTTTATACCATTTTTATTGTACCTTTTCTATGTTTAGATACAAGAATATCATTGTGTTTCAATTGCCTGCAGTATCCAGTATAGTTTATTATGCTCTACAGGTTTGTAGCCAAGGACCCATAGGCTATACCAGATAACCTAGGTGTATAGTAGGCTATAACATCTAGGTTTGTGTAAATGTTCTCTATAATATTTACATAGTGACAAATCACTTAATGGTGCATTTCTCCAATCATATTTCTGTTGTTAAGCAATGTGTGACTGTACATTAATGTTAGAGGGCTCTGAAAGCTCTATATATGAAAAGTGCTTTTGTTTAATGCTACATATTTTCTGTCTGAAATAAATGCATCACTGATGTTTCAAAATAAAACAAATACTCGTTAAATCAAGGAAATATGCAAACTAATTTGTCTTCATGAAAATTACCTTCCTCCAAATATATGTAAAATTGTAATAAGAATTAAGTGAGAAATAACTGGTTCCACTATAACAACATGCTACAGCTGTTTCTAAAAAAGTTGTCGTTTAGGAAACTTTTACTTTAGCTAAAATCAGCTAGTCCAGTTTGGGCTAAAATAAAAATACATTAAGAACTATGTGAAGAAAATATACATTTCTTATCTACATGTTTTATATTTTATAGATTAAGCATCCCAATATCATAAAAGGGAAATAAAATTCAGCTTTTTAAATTAATTTGGCACCTCTCAAAATTTTTTTTAATGTAAAATCATAATATCAATTCAGAGAGTCATCAGGTATTTGATTTGAAACAGCAGGTAAGATAAAAACGTTGCTGGGAAATTTTAATGATACTATTTTTCATTTAAAATACATGTGTTGGGCAGATAATTATATTATGTTCACTTTGTTAGAGACGGCACTGCCCACATGATAGTTTTAAGAGTAAGCTTTTCCCCACACCTTTGATTGATTGGATGATGTGGGGTGGTGCACTCTCCTGAGGAATCCTCCCATTATGCCTCAGATAAGTGACTTTGTATCAGAGACTTCCTTGTTTGTATAATTGGATTAAGGGTTTTGATTCTACACTATAAAGTGAGACAGGCTAGGAGCTTGCTCTCTCTCTCTTGGTTGCTGAAGTTAGTATGAGAGAGGAGAGCAGAGAAAGGCCACGTGTAGGAAAAGAGAAGCAGCCAAGATGGCAGAGTGCTGAGGAAGAAGCCAGTTTGTGCAGAGTTTGTGCTGGAGAAGGAGATGGGGAACCAAGGTGAATAAGTCTGGTGAGCTACAAACCTTTGATTCTAGGAAACTTGGATAAGTCCGTAGCTTTGTGAGCCCTGAATGAGTGGGTTTTGGAGCCCAGTGTGTGTTTTTGCTTGCCCGTCAATTAAAGCTGATGGCTCACCAGTTCTTGGCTCTATTGCTTCATTACCTACTGTTCGAATCAAATGTGAACCTGCACTGGCCAGGCGGCTGTGATCGTGGCCTCAACTACTAGCTTTATAACATGGATTAGTGATTTTCATAATAATTGCAAAATGATTAAAAACAACTGTGTAAATAAAATCTTAAGAAAATGGGTTAACTTACAGTATATCTGTGGGCAAATATAAATAACAGTTTCTGATGTTCGGTTAATTACAGTAAAACATATTCATCAATTTCTGTTTTCATCTTCTCTTCAGAAGGAAAATCAAGAGTAATCCTTGGACATGGCAAGATGGCGATGGAGTAGGCAGATGTACCAACTTCCAGATCCCAGAACCAAAGTGGATTATAACTTAATTTTAAGAACCATCATCTGGATAAACCAACTTTGAACTAAACTAAGTGGACTCTTCAACCAAGGAACAATGAAGAAGCCACATTGAGACTGGTAGGAAAAGCGAAAACGCGAAGAGGGCTGCCCAGCTCCCCGGAGAGAACGGCAGCCCAGATGGACCGCGTGGCGGGAGGAGAGTTTGGCGGAGAGGGAGGGACCTGGGTCCCAGGAACAAAGCCCCCGCCTGCAGCCCCAGAGCCTAGAAGAGGCGTTTGGACAGTATTGAGCTGTGAAACACGTGAGGATACTGTTTGTGAGAAAGAGACAGTTTTCTCTGACTCAAGATTCTTCTTAAAGGGACAGCGCAGAAAACCTCTCTCACAACCACTCACCTGGGGCTCCGGGGAAAGGGGACAGAGGAGAGGACCAGAGCAGAGGGAAAAAAGTGTGGACTGGAAGGCACAGGGAGAAACACTCTGAGGGACAGCCACCCTAACCCCTGGGCTAAGTCACTTCCCTAATTAAAAACAAATATATCCCCTGGAACTAGCAATACCAGCAAAGGGAGATAGGACACAAAAGAAACAAGTTCTCTCGCGGCACTTAGAGCAGAACTGCTTAGATGGAGGGAGCTTCCAGGACTACGGTATGGAGTGTTAGGGTCTGAGCTGCAGTGCACCCACCCACACTGCTGAAGGCTGGCTGGAGGGACAGTGGCAGCTGGATGCTGAAACGCGGTTTTGTCGGCGGGGGTGGAGGCCCAGCTGGTGTGAGCTTGGTCTAGCCCAGCAGGGGTGGAGGGGACACACAAAAGCGGTCAGGCAGCTGCGGGCTGCCTGCAGCCCCACCTGCGGTGGAAAACAGGGAGGCCAGAAATGAACAGAAATCTGCTCTGTGACCCTGGACCCTGCGCAAGCCAGCTCTGATCGCGGGGGCGGGGCTAGGACCAGGGACAGTCAGAGGATTGTGGCTGAGTTCAAGCCAGCAGGCCAACTTGGCTCGAAAAACCGCGGTTTGCCGTCCTGGGTGCGTGAGTTGGCTCTGACCGGGCACGGGGCAGGGGCCCCGGATGAGCGGAGGCTCGCAGCTGAGTGCACGTCAGCAGCCCCTCCTGGCCCGAAAAACCGCGGTATGCGATACTCTGCAGGCTGGCCCTGGCCTCAGGGGCAGGGCTAAAGCTCCAGACAGGCAGAGGCTCACAGCTGAGTGCACATCAGCAGCTTCATTTAACCCGATAAACTGTGGTGAGCAGGCTCTGACCGTGGGGCTGGGCGGGAGCCCGGGAACAGGCTGGGTCCACAGCGGAGCAAAGATGCTCACCTCTACCCTTGGTGTTGAGGCTCATGGCTTGAGTGCAGTGCGCAACCCAGCCTGTGGGGGCTAGATGAAGGCCCAGGCAGGCTAAGGCTTGTATAGCCAGGCACCAGAACACAGCCCCTCCTGCAGAAGGAGAGGCAGAAATTACAGCAAGAGACACAATGGGCCAGCACAGGCAATGCCCATACACAACTGCCCTAGGCAGCGGCACAGAGGGTGGCAGGCCTGTAGACAGACCACACCTAGGGAACACAGAGGCAACACCCATTGGACTCCAGTGGCCACAGCCTTCTTAAACACAAACAAAATGGGCAGGCAGAGAAATGCAACCCAAATGAACCAAGAGAAATCCCCAGAGAAGAACCTAAATGAACCACATATAACCAAATTGCCAGATGCAGAATTTAAAATAATGATAGTTAGGATGTTCAAAGAGATTAGAGGAACAATGGATAGTCATTACGAACACCTTAATAAAGAAATAACAAGTATAAAAAAGGAAATTGAAATAATAAAAAAGAATCAGACAGAAATGACAAATACAGTATCAGAACTGAAGACCACAACGGAAGGAATTAAAAGCAGGATAGATGACGCTGAGGATTGAATCAGCGAGTTAGAGGACACAATAAACAAAGGCACAGAAGCAGAGCAGAAAAAAGAAAAGGGACTCAAAAAATGTGAGGAAACTCTTAAGGGAGCTATGTGACAAAATGAAGAAACATAACATCCTCATCATAGGGTTTCCTGAAGAAGAGGAGATAGAACAAGAAATAGAAACTTTGTTCAATCAAATCATAGCAGAAAACTTCCATAAATTAAGGCTGCAAAACATTTCACACATTCAAAAAGCACAGAGATTTCCATTAAAGAGAAACAAAAAAAAATCTACACCAAGACACATCATAGTTAAAATACCAAAGCTAAGGGATAAAGAGAAAATTTTTAAAGCTGCTAGAGAAAAAAAGGCTATCACCTACAAAGGAGCACCCATAAGGATGACATCTGACTTCTCAATGGAAACACTTGAGGCCAGAAGGAAAGGCAAGATATATTCAAAGTAATGCAGAACAAGAACATATAACCAAGACTACTCTATCCAGCAAGGCTAATGTTTAAAACTGAAGGAGAAATAAAGTCCTTCCCAGACAAAAAAAAGCCTCAAGGACTTTATTAAAACCAAACCAATTCTGCAAGAGATGTAAAGGTGCCTGTTGAGAACTGTTCAAAAGGGGGAAAGAATATAGCAAAACAGAAATACAACTTTAAAGAATAATATGGCAATAAAAAACTACATATCAATAATAACCTTAAATGTAAATGGATTAAATGATCCAATCAAAAGACATAGGGTAGCTGCGTGGATAAAGAAAAAGAACCCATACATATGTTGTCTACAAGAGACACACCTTAAAACAAAAGATGCACATAGAACGAAGATAAAAGGATGGAAAAAATATTTCATGCAAATAGAAATGGAAAAAAATCCGGGATAGTAATACTTATATCTGACAAAATGGATTTTAAAACAAAGTAAGAGATAAAGAGGGACACTACATAATGATAAAGGGAACTATTCAACAGGAAGATATAACTATTATAAATATCTATGCACCAAATATAGGAGCCCGGACATACATAAAACAGACTTCAATGAATATAAATAGTGAGATTAACAGCAATACTATAATAGTAGGGGATTTCAATACCCCACTAACATCACTGGTTCCTCAAGAAAGAAAATTAATAAAGAAACAGCAGACTTAAAGGATACACTAGATCCACTCGATTTAATATATATCTTCAGAACTTTTCACACTAAAGCAGTAGAATATAAATGCTTCTCAAGTGCTCATGGTACGTTTTCTAGGATAGACCATATGTTAGGATGCAAAAATGGTCTCAACAAATTTAAGAAGATTGAAATTATATCAAGCATTTTCTCTGATCACAATGCCACAAAACTAGAAATTAACCACAAGAGAAGAACTGAAAAATACTCAAACACTTGGAAAATAAATAGCATGTTATTAAATAATGAATGGATGAACAATGAGATCAAAGAAGAAATAAAAAGTTTCTAGAAACAAACAATAATGAGCATACATCAACTCAAAATTTAAGGGACACAGCAAAAGCAGTACTGAGAAGGAAGTTCATTGCACTAAAGGCATACCATAAGAAGCTTGAAAAAGCTTAAATAAGCAACCAAACCCTGCATCTAAAAGGACTAGAAAAACATCAGCAAATAAAGCTCAGGACTTCCAGTCAAAGAAAGGAAATAATAAAGATCAGAGCAGAAATAAATGACATAGAGGCTAAGGATACAATACAGAGAATCAATGAAACCAGGAGCTGATTCTTTAAACAGGTAAACAAGATTGATGAACCTTTAACTAGACTCACCAAGAAAAAAAGAGGGAGGACTCAAATAAAAATAGAAATGAGAACGGAGAAATAACAACTGACATAACAGATATACAAATTATTTTATGTAAATGCTATGAAGAACTCTATGCAAAAGAATTAGACAATCTAGTTGAAATGGACAAATTTCATGAATCATATAATCTTCCAAAAATCAATTTGGAAGAATCAGAACACCTAAACAGACCAATTAAAAGAAATAATATCGAAACAGTTATCAAAAAACTCCCAAAAAAGAAAAGATCAGGGCCTGATGGCTTCACAAGTGAATTTTACCAAAAATTCAAAGAAGAACTAACTCCTATCCTCCTCAATCTATTTCAAAAAATTCAAGAGGAAGGAAGACTTCCAAAGTCCTTTTATGAGATGAGAATAATACTTATCCCAAAACTGGGCAAAGACAACACAAAGAAAGAAAATTATAGGCCAATATCTCTAGTGAATTTAGATGCTAAAATTCTCAACAAAATATTAGCCAACCATATCCAGCAATATATGAAAAAAATCATACACCATGATCAAGTGGGATTTATTCTGGAGAGGCAAGGCTAGTTCAATATTCACAAATCAAACAATATGATTCATCACATAAACAAAAGGAAGGACAAAAATCACATGATAATTTCAATTGATGCAGAAAAGGCATTTGATAAAATCCAACACCCATTCATGCTCAAAGCTCTCAGTATAGTAGGAATACAGGGAACATTCCTTAACACATAAAGGCCATCTATGACCAACCCACAGCAAATATAATAGTAAACAAGCAAAAATTAAAAGCAATCTCCTTAAGATCAGGAACCAGGCAGAGGTGCCCTCTTTCACCACTCTTATTCAACATAGTTCTGGAAGTCCTAGCTACAGCAATCAGACAAAAAGAAGAAATAAAATGCATACAAATTGGAAAAGCAGAAGTAAAACTGTCATTATTTGCAGATGATATGATATTGTATATAGAAAACCCTAAAATCTCAGTCAAAAAACTACTGGACCTTATAAATGAATTCAGCAAGGTGGCAGGATATAAAATTAATACTAAGAAATTGGAGGTATTTTTATATACCAACAATGAAGTGTCAGCCATAGAAATTAAGGAAACAATCCCATTCACTATACTAGCCAAAGGAAAAAAAAAAAGTTCCTAGGAGTAAATTTAACCAAGGAGATTAAGGACTTGTACTTGGAATATTATAAAACATTGATAAAAGAAATCAAGGAAGATACAAACAAGTGGAAGCATATACCGTGCTCATGGTTAGGAAGAATAAACATCATTAAAATGTCTATATTACCAAAAGCAATTTATAAATTCAATGCAATACCAATTAAAATTCCAATGACATACTTCAAAGATATAGAAGACATATTCCAAAAATTTATATGGAACAAAAAAAGAACACGAATAGCCTCAGCAATCTTAAAAAGAAAAATTAAAGCAGGAGGTATCACTCCTCCAGATATCAAGGTTTATTACAAGGCTATTGTACTCAAGACAGCTGGTACTGGCATAAGAACAGGCACATAGATCAATGGAACAGAATAGAAAACCCAGAAATAAACCCACAGCTTTAAGGACAACTGATATTTGACAAAGGAGGAAAGAACATACAAAGAAGGAAAGACAGCCTCTTTAACAAATGGTATTGGGAAAATTGGACATCTGCCTGCAAAAAAATGAAACTAGACCATCAACTTACACCATTCACAAAAACAAACTCAAAATGGATAAAAGACTTAAACGTAAGCCGTGAGACCATAAGCATCTTAGAAGAAAACATAGGCAGCAAGCTCTCCGACATCTGTAGGAGCAATATATTTGCCGATTTATCTCCACTGGAAAATGAAAAAAAAAAGGCAAGATAAACAAATGGGACTATATCAAACTAAAACGTTTTTGCACAGCTAAAGACAATAAGAACAGAATAAAAAGAAAAACCACACAATGGGAGAACGTATTCGACAACACGTTTCTTAAGGGAAGACAAACAATCTAATCAAAAAATGGGCAAAAGAAATGAATAGAAATTTCTCCAAAGAGGACATACAGATGGCCAATAGGCATATGAATAAAGCCTCAACATCACTAATCATTAGAGAAATGCAAATTAAAACCACAATGAGATATCACCTCACACCAGTCAGAATGGCGCTCATCAGCAAAACAACACAGAACAAGTGCTGGCGAGGATGTGGAGAAAAGGGAACCCTTCTGCACTGCTGTTGGAAATGCAGACTGGTGCAGCCACTGTGGAAAACAGTATGGAGATTCCTCAAAAAATTAAAATTCGAACTGCCTTTTGACCCAGCTATCCCAGTTATAGGAATATACCCTAAGAACACCATAGCACTGTTCGAAAAGAAGAAATGTGCCCCTCTGTTCATGGCAGCATTGTTCACAATAGCGAAGATCTGGAAAAAGCCCAAGTGACCGTCAGAGGATGAGTGGATTTAAAAGCTTTGGTACATATATAGTATGGAATACTATTCAGCCATAAGAAATGATGACATCGGATCATTTACAACAAAATGGATGGACCTTGATAACATTATACGAAGTGAAGTAAGTAAAACAGAAAAAAACTGAGAACAGCATGATTTCATACATAGGTGGGACATAAAAGTGAGACTATGAGACATGGACAACAGTGTGGTGGTTACAGGGTGGGGAGAGGGTGAGAGAGGGGGAGGGAAGGGGCACAAAGAAAACCAGATAGAAGGTGACAGAGGACAATTTGACTTTGGGTGATGGGTATGCAACATAATTGAATGATAAGATAACCTGGAGATGTTTTCTTTGAACATATGTACCCTGATTCATTAATGTCACCCCATTAAAATTAATAAAAAAAAGATTAATCCTTGTCCTCAAAATTCCCTGTTTGATTTTTTTTCCACTTAAAATGGAAACATTTGCTTTCAGAAAATGTTTAATAATTATCAAATGTGACACTAAAGTTTTATCACGAATATTTTTTTTAGGTTTGTTACTGTTATTGCCCCATGGGCATTTCTTTGGCAGATATAATATATTATGCTCACTTTGTTAAAGATGGTGCTGCCTACGGGGAAGCCCATTGCCCAGGTGATATTAGTTGCCCTTATGCTTGGGATGGGCGTAATTATATTATTGTGTGTGGGGGACAGGCTGTAAGCAGGCAAGGTCATTATAGCCTAAGGCTTAGTTTTAAGAGTAAGATCTTCTCCACACCCTTGACTGATTGCATGATGTAGGGTGGTGCATTCTCATGAGGAATCCTCCCATTAAGCCTCAGATAAGTGACTTTGTATCAGAGACTTCCTTATTTGTAGATTGGATTAAAGGTTTGAATTTCTACACTATAAAGTGGAGCAGACCAGGCTTGCTCTCTCTCTCTCTGGGTTCCTGAGATTAGTATTAGACTCAGAGAGGAGAGCAGAGAACGGCCACGTGGAAGACGCCAGGAGAAGCAGCCAAGATGGCAGAGTGCTGAGAAAGAAGCCAGGTTGTGCAGTTTGTGCAAAGAGAAGGAGATGGGTAACAGAGGTGAATAAGTCTGGTGAGCTAGAAATCTTTGATGCTAGGAAACTAGGATAAGTCAATAGCTTTGTGAGCACTGAATATGTGGGTTTTGGAGCCCAGAGTGTGTTTTTACTTGCCCCTTGGATGCAAGCTAGAATTAAAGCTGATGGTTCACCAGTTCTTGGCTCGTTGTTTCATTACTGAAAAGCCAGTAGTCGTGGCCACAATCACAGCCGCCTGGCCAGTGCAGGTTCGCATTAGATTCGTACCGTCGGTAATAAAACAACGGAGCCAAGAACTGGTGAGCCATCAGCTTTAATTCTAGCTTGCACCCGGTGGGCAAGCAAAAACACACACTGCGCTCCAAAACCCACACATTCAGTGCTCACAAAGCTACTGACTTATCCGAGTTTCCTAGAATCAAAGGTTTCTAGCTCACCAGACTTATTCACCTCTGTTCCCCATCTCCTCCTGCACAAACTCGCTTCTCTCTCAGCACTCTACCATCTTGGCTGCTTCTTGTCCTCCACGTGGCCTTAATCTGCTCTCCTCTCTAATACCTCAAGAACCAAGAGAGAGATCAAGCTACTGGTCTCTCCCAATTTATACCGCAGAATCAAACAAAACCCTTAATCCAATTATACAAACAAGGAAGTCTCTGTATAATGGGATTCCTCAGGAGAGTGCACCACCCTACATCATCCAATCAGTCAAGGGTGTGGAGAAGATCTTACTCTTAAAATTAAGCCTTAGGCTATAACGACCCGGCCTGCCCACAGTCTGTCCCAGAACACACATTAATATCAATAAACTTCCATGTGGGCAGCGCCATCTTTAACAAAGTGAGCATAATATATTTTATCTGCCCAATAATTACCAACTACCTGAATCAGTGCAAACCTGCATGGGACAGGCGGCTGTGATCCTGACCTTGGCTACTGGCTTTACAGTGTTATATTCACATGTTTGGATCACTTCTATTAGAAACACCAACTGAAATATATATTTATTAAAAAATAATTACCAGATTAATCATTGTCAAATAATTTATATAAAATTAAAGGGAGTACTCTGGTATGATGTTGTAATAGGACTAATAGATAGATGAGTGGGCATTTACTTTCATTTCTCTTCAGTAACTTTCTTTTCTTTTCACTGAAGCCCCTCTCCCAAGGCTGATTCCACTGAAATTCTAGGAACAGAGAGTTATTGACAATGAGGTGCAGAAACAAAGGTAAAGAGCTCAGGGAATGTGTCAAAAGTTACACACAGGTCTGATCCTTCAAAATGACTCAGTTTCCCAGGGATTTGGTCTCACTTCGACTTTGTTTACTCTACAGAGCTAAAAGTGAGAACTAGTAAAGAGAATTTGAGATAACTAAAGAAGCTTTATATTTTTCAAATTTGTCTTTTCTTTTTCTGTAATTTAATTTTTGAAAGGACATGTTAGTATTCATGGAAGCGCTTTCATATGGCTTCTAGGTTGTAAAAATTGAACAAGGCACTGGAATTTGGCATTCTGGAGATTGTGCTACCAATTTGAGGGATAATAGGTACATTATCAGATGTGACAGAGTAGCGTATCTGAAATACCACCTTCACAAATGCACAGCGATAGAGAGAAGGGGACACGTATTGCCCCTCCTCTACAAGGTACCTTCTAGTTGCTGGAGAAACTGATGTGAGGGCAGAGACTTGTGAGTCTCTTCATTGTAAAGAAGAGTTAGGCACAAAATCTTGAGAGATTACAAAGTTACTTTTTTTAGGATACAGACAGCAACTAAGGAACAGAAAAGGTGACTTTTGCAACTTTTAAAAATGTCTTATGTTTCAACTTTTATCATCAGTTATTTTGGATATCCTATGTTGGGCAGATAAAATATATTATGCTCACTTTGTTAAAGATGGCGCTGCCCACATGGAAGTTCGTTGATATTAATGTGTGTTCTGGAACAGGCTGTGGGCAGGCTGGGTCGTTGTAGCCTAAGGCTTAGTTTTAAGAGTAAGCTCTTCTCCACACCCTTGACTGATTGGATGATGTAGGGTGGTGCACTCTCCTGAGGAATCCCATTATACAGAGACTTCCTTGTTTGTATAATTGGATTAAAGGTTTTGAGTCTATGCTATAAAGTGGGAGAGACCAGTAGCTTGATCTCACTCTCTTGGTTCCAGAGTTCCTGAGGTTAGTATCAGAAAGGAGAGCAGAGTAAGGCCACGTGGAGGAGAGGAGGCAGTCAAGATGGTAGACTGCTGAGGGAGAAGCCAGTTTGTTAAGAGTTTGTGCAGGAGGAGATGGGGAACAGAGGTGAATAAGTCTGGTGAGCTAGAAACCTTTGATTCTAGGAAACTCGGATAAGTCAGTAGCTTTGTGAGCACTGAATGTGTGGGTTTTGGAGCGCAGTGTGTGTTTTTGCTTGCCCGCCGGGTGCAAGCTAGAATTAAAGCTGATGGCTCACCAGTTCTTGGCTCCTGTGTTTCATTACGATCTGTTCAAATCCAATGTGAACCTGCGTGGGCCAGGCGGCTGTGATAGTGGCTGCGACTACTGGCTATACACCCTATTTTTCCATACTATTAACAGAAATACTCTCAATCAATCTGGAGATTTCCTGCCTTTAATAGCAGCTAACAGCAGCTGGAAGACTTGAGCCTTAAAGAACACCGAAAGCATTGTACAGCAGCAGCTCTCACGGATAAATTATAAACAACTGTGATTTAGAGGCCTGCCTCAAAGACCAAGTGAGTGAGCAGGCAGTAGCTTGAGCCCAGACAAGCTCTGACCAAGAGGAGCAGAAAGCATCCAGTGAGCAACCATTGCAGCTCATGACAGATGCATTTACATGCTAGGACTCAAACTCCTCCTCTCTCTATCTAACAATCTAACCATTAAGTTCATAGTATAGAAAAGAGAGGAAGGAAGGAAGGAAGGAAGGAAGGAAGGAAGGAAGGAAGGAAGGAAGAAAGAAAGAAAGAAAGAAAGAAAGAAAGAAAGAAAGAAAGAAAGAAAGAAAGAAAGAAAGAAAGAAAGAAAGAAAGAAAGAAGGAAACAATGTCATAATTAGTCATAAATGACCTGTTGCATGGTGATGCGTTTGGACTTGGAAGATACAGATTCTTTGCCCTAAGTAATTCAGTTATTTTGTAACTCACTTTTTTTTTTATTTTAAATGAGACAGACATGATTATTTTTATGTTTTTTTAATTAGAACATTCAATATCATCCTTCAGTACTAATGCCAACACTGCCTTTGCCTATCTATTGAGATTCACTAACAAGGATCAACCCACTTCAAATGTCAGTAATATCTTCTATAATAAGTTGAGTTAATAGTTATCAAACCTGATAGATCAACAGAATCACTTGAGACACTAGTTATAGGTACCAATTAGTTGCCTCAAGGTTAAATTGGTACCAGTCTTCTGAAATTCAGGACAACTTGAAACCTCCAACTTATTCTTTGAATATAAATTCTAGTCACCACATAGTGACATCAGAATCCTGACCAATTTAAACATGTATTATTGATATTTACATTAGATCTACTCAACATTCAGCTCCTAAAATAGATCTCCAAACGTTTACTTTTAGCAAATGCTCCAAGTAATTCCAAGAGGAACTAAGGAAAGGAAATCACTGGATTTGATATGTTCCTAGTTATCATCATGGAAAGAAGATAATTTCCAGAATACTCAAGGCTGTTTTTTGGAGAAAATTTGCTTTAGTAAATACAGGTGAACTTATGAGGAAAATTAGGTGGTGATTATTATGATTCCAAATATTTCTGGTCCTCCTGAAATATAATAGAATGTATTTTTTTACCCTCATAAATTTAAATAGGACCATATGATTTGACAAGAAATTCAGAAATGTGTGTGTGTGTGTGTGTGTGTGTTTTCTGGGCTGCAATTTTATTTTATTTTTTTTGTCTTTATGTTTTTTTTTTTTTATAGGGACAGAGAGAGGGATATACAGACAGGAGCAGAGAGAAAGGAGAAGCATCAATCATTAGTTTTTCATTGCCATTGTGACACCTTAGTTGTTCATTGATTGATTTCTCATATGTGCCTTGACCGTGGGCCTTCAGCTGACCGAGCACCCCTTGCTGGAGCCAGTGACCTTGGGTCCAAGCTGGCAAGCTTTTGCTCAAGCCAGATGGGCCCTCACTCAAGCTGGTGACCTTAGGGTCTTGAACCTGGGTCTTCCGCATTCCAATCCGATGCTCTATCCACTGCACCACCACCTGGTAAGGCTGGACTGCAATTTTTAAAATCAGTATTCTTTTTTACTCTAATCAGAACAAAGCAAAGCAATCACTTCCTGTTGTCATTAACTTGTGTAGTAGCTGTGGACTTCTCAAAAGGAGGACCATTTCTCATGTGAGTTCAGAATCCCTGGATCTCTCTTCTCTAGCACTGTGCCCAGCAGTACCTCGATGATTTCACATCAGCATGCATATATTGACGTTTAGCAAATTAAGCTCTTGGAAGTCAGAAAAATACACAAACATACTCACAGGGAAGTTATTTATACAGTGCCACCAACTCTGTCTGCTCTCGTCCTCCATAAGAAAGGTCCCAGAGAAAGACTGAAATAAGTATGGAAATTTCTTCTCTCAGTTATTTATTTATGTGTTCAGTCCACAAATAATTATTGAGTGCCATATATTATAGATTCTTAGGATCACCAATGAAGCAAATAAAGATTTCCTGCTTCATGGAGCTTATGTTCGAGTGGAGGGAGACACAGAATAATAGTAAACCTAATAAATAAGTAAACTATGTAGCATGTCAATGTTGATAAGTGCTAATGAAAATGCAAAAGTGGAACAGAATGAGGTGAGTTGAGTAGCATGTGCTGTAGTGAGAGAAAAAGTGGCAGCGTTCAATTAATGGTTAAGGAGGATTCCTTTGAGAAAATACAATCTGAGAAAAGACACGAAGGAGCTAAGAGAATTAGCTAAGCACATATCTTCAGGAATCATATTCCAAACAGAAGGGATATGTTAAACAAATACACTATGGTATTTTTCTGTATTTCTGATCAAAACATTAGTTAGAGATAATAATAGAGAATTAACAGGGGGTCTTATGGCTGTTGTATAAAAACATTTTTTATTGTAATTAAAATGATTGTAATCTTTTTTGCAGAAAAATAGCATGGTATGGCTTAAATATTTGAAGAACTAATAGCAATTTTCAAAATAAAATAGGGTGTATAAGGAAAGGTAAAAGCAGGAAGACTGTTTGTCATGCAGTTGCAGTAATACAGATGATTGTGAAGGGAGAGAAAGGTAGAATGGAGTTAGAGACAGCTCACTTTCTTGAAAGGAACAATGAAAGATCAGAGGATAAATAGAAATCAGCTATGTGCAATGTATACTTTTTAACTAAAAATATTTCTGAGCTGGAAATTTATAGAGAAAAATAAAACATGTGAGCTCAGCTGCAAGATAAATTATCCAGAAGCAAATGACGTCTTGCGTACAATGCAATGACAGCCTTACCACAGCACTCGTAAACCATACAAAAGCTTGATTGGTCAGCTCTCATATTTTATATAAGTGACATTCTCATGTATATATAAATAGAAATATCTTCTTAATTAAAAATTTAACTTTTAAGCATTATCCATGTTGATAACTTAGTTATAGCTTTTTTGTTTTAATTACAGTTTTATTTCATTGTATGTATGTTTAAAACATACAGTTTTAAACCTGTATGTTTGTGACCTTGGAATTATAGAACATACCACTGGTATTCAGGGAAATTAAAAATTAAAATTATGACGAGTCCCTTGTGATCACATTTCATGAAATGTTTTTGAAATTAAGATGTCATAAATTTAGCAATAATTAAAATCTAGCAATATTAGCATTGAATATTAAGCAATAGATAAATATCATTACATTACTGTTGGGTGGAAATATAAATTGGTTCAACAATTAAAAACCAAATTTGACATAATTTGCAAAATTTAAGGTTTGCATACTGTAATTCCTTACATAGATGTGTACTATAAGAATATATTAATATATATTATCCAAAAGTTCAAGCTCAAATAATCACATTGCCTTCAATCTGTGACAAATTATATGACCCCAACAAGCATCCTCGGTAAAGGCCAAAGGGGACTGATTGGAGGCATATTTCCATCAAAACAAACTCCTGGACATGGATCACACCACAGTCTTTTTTGGAGTCAAGTGGTCTTCTCTTTGAACCTAATGAGCTAGAGGAAAAAAACCCTTGTTCTAGGCTTTCCCCCTTCGATCCTGTTGAAAGGACAATTTTTTACGTCAGAGGTCCTGGCCAGACCCCAACCAGGTGACTAATGTAAGTGTCCCTTGAAAGAAGAGAGGGAGAGGCATGTTCCTGCCCAGTTCGTACTGCTTTCCATAGGATGGGATTCAGAAGGGAGCTCCCTGAAGGTGGAGCCCATGTGTGGGACTCGATGTTTCTGCCATGTTTGATCTTTTTCCATTAGCTTCAGTGAATACAAGCAGAGAGCAACCAGTTAAAGGTGCTGCCATGTCCACCTTCTGGCACAGGCGGGACCTGCTGAGGGCCACCACACTTGCTACCAAGGCCTCCAGAAAGCCATGTGGAGATAAGCCATAGCAGACCATTATATTCCCAAAGAGACTCCTGCAGGTGCACACGTAATGACATACACAACAGGGTGCACTGCTGCTTATTTGTTATGGCAAAATAAAACTCTCACAAATGTTCATTGACAGAGGACTTCATTTACAATGACTTTATAGGTGGAACTTATGGATATATGGGCAAAAGGTATCTATCACAAGAGAAGACATAGAATGAGCAAAGGTACAAAGCTACAATAATACAGGCAAGTCTTGGAAAGTGAGCACAACAGCTCAAGTGTGAGATTTGTCAGGGATATAATATGTAGTACATCTATAAAAGGCTGTTTATATCACATCTTGGAAGGCTTTGCATAACACAGCAAGAAATACATACTTTTTTCTATGAACTGTGGATAATAAAAACAGTGACTCCAAAAGCAATCACAGACAATAAGAAGACATATTAAATCATGTCTTAAAGCAGGAAAAGTCATAACAAATATGAGTGAGTAATTATATTTGCATTGTAGTGTCACATTAAGAGCAGTAGCATAGCCTGACCAGGTGGTGGCACAGTGAATAGAGTGTCAGACTGGGACACCGAGGACCCAGATTCGAAATCCCGAGGTCGCCGGCTTGAGCACAGGTTCGCCAGCTTGAGCATGGGCATCCCTGTCTTGAGCATGGGATCATAAACATGACCCCATGGTCACTGGTTTGAGCTGAAAGGTCGCTGGCTTGAGCAAGGGGCCACTCACTCTGCTGTAGCCCCCTGGTCAAGGCACATTTGAGAAAGCAATCAATAAACAAGAAAGGTGCCACAATGAAGAATTGATGCTTCTCATCTCTTTTCCTTCCTGCCTATCTGTCCTTAACAGTCTCTCTCTCTCTCTCTGTCTCTCTCACCGTTTCTGTCACAAAAATAAGAGCGGTAGCATAAAATCAAGAAGGAATCAATATTATTTAATAAACAAATCGTAGTACTAGTTTTATGCAGTGGTCCATAGGTAGAAGAAAGGAAAAAAAATTAAATTTCACATGACCAGCATGTTTGATAAGCAGATGAGCTCTCAGATAGAGATGGCTACCGACCCTGTAGTTAACACATTGTTTCTCGTATGATGGACTTCTGTCTACAGTTTGATCATTTCTTGCTTAGAAACAAGTCAAGGGTCTCAAATCAGAGACATCTGTTGAAATCATGAATACCTTGTTTACCAAACTCAGTAATAGGAAAAGCCTGCTATAGCTCAGCTGTTATTATGCTGCAATAATTAGAAAATAATATTTGATTTTTATGGGAAATCAAGAAAAAAAGGACAACATAAAATGCCAAATGAAAAGCCACAATACAGGCTGATTTCAAGCACAGTTGTTCTAGTCCTCAGTCTTTTATACAAATAAATAATAAAAGAATTATAATGAGAGAGGTGGATACAGTTTTTATTTTCCTAGGAACAAATAAGTTAAAATTTGAATGACAATATTATGCCAACACTAAACTGCACAAAAAAAGAAAAGAGAAATTAAATGTTAGGAAACATCTGCTGACATATTCCCAATACATTTTAAAGTATTTTCTTTCACATTTAGCCAAATACATCTTTCTCTCATTTGCTAATTTTTTGCAAGCTAGATCAGAACCCATGCTTTATAATTGAGTACCTTCCAATATGCTTTTCAAAAGGTATGTTTTTTTAGTAGAACATAATGTGAACTTAATAATATTACAAGACTTAAGAAAGTATAACCCCTATCACAACTATTGTTAAAAATCACTTATTAAGTATCCATGTGCACAGCTACTCTTCTATGCATTGCTTTAAATGAATTGACAGTACACTCGTTAGCCATATGGTATTTAACAATTAGACCCAAAACTGTGAAAAATACAAACAGAAAAAGAGGCAACTCTGTTCAACAACCAAAAATATATATAAAGGTAATGAAGTGAACCTTCCCTGAAAATCAGTGTCTTTATATACAATTAATAAACTAAATCGTCACCATCTTCTGATGTGTTTGGTATCACTCCTTTTTATGCAGGTGGAGACACTGTGGCTTGCTACACTGTAGCAACAAAGCCAGATTTCTTTGACTCAAAATTTTGGCACTGTACAGGAATGTCACAATATACGAATCTGGAGATGCTTGAGCTATCTGTATCTTTCTATCCTTTGACCTTGGACCTTAATTACTCAACTGTTACCTCTTACTCCTGGAACTTTGTACAGATAGCTTCAGAGATCCAGTCCCTTCTGTTATTCAGATTATATCCCTGGGACATTGGCTCCATGTGCATATTTCCAAGTAATAACCCCAAAATTTTCACACAGTATGGAATAAGACAAACATAATTGAGCATGTTCAAGAACCAGCAGGGGACTTATGAATCAAACTTTGGAAAACATGGCTATTTCTCAGAAGTTTTCTTTGATTGTTCAAGTCTAGCAAAGATGTCCCTCTTCTATTTATTTATTTTTTAAATTTTATTTAGAAAATTAAACAGGATGACAATGATCAATAAGAGTACATAGGTTTCAGGTAAACATTTCTATAGCATTTGAACTGTTGATTATGTTGTATACCCATCACCCAAAGTCAAATTATTTTCCATCACTGCATATTTGTCCCTCTTTACTCCCCTCCCTATATCCTTCCCTCTTGTATTAATATATCTTTCTAAGCATTTATTTATAATGCTCACCACACTATTTCTGTAATTGCTGATTTATTTAGCAGGTCCCTTGACTAGATTTAAATATTCTTGAGGTATGATTCTTGATTCATACCATTAGTCTCTGCTTATTCTGCAACCAACTCAGTTCTTGGGATGTAGTAGATGCTGAATGAGTATATAAATGAGTGATAAATGCCGTGTACAAATGCCATTGATGAAAGGACTGGCTGAGGCTGATTGACTGAATGTCTCTATCAAGTTTATCAGTCAGGCTGTTTATTGCAAACAATAGAATGAAGTTTCACTGGGTAAAGCAAAAGCATAATTAATTAGACATGTATAAAATGGCATATAGAATTATTATGAGGCCTAGAAAAACAGGATTCAGTCTGTTCTAGAAACAAGTATAAAGGAATGCCAAAAAGAAAAGTTTCTATGGAAACACTGTTGATGTTGATACTGTTATGACCTAGAACTTGACTGCTCTGTAACCACTAAGACCCCACACAGAAACTAACTCTAAGTCAAGAAATTGACACTTAACAACTGCCATCCCTCAACACCAGACACTATTATCATCGGTTGCTCCAGCAAAAGCATGGCTTGACTCACATCTGTGTTCTCACGTTGCTCACATAAATCAAAGTCTCACACAGGTGAAAGATTGGGAAAACATCAGTTGCATCTGCATATTCTGGCTGTAAGGAAGGCTGGGATCTTAGTTACTTCTCTTCTATTCTGAATATCATTACAGCTTAACCAAACATAAGAAGGCTAATCAAAAGTGATAGATGATACAATGTCAGTCGAGAACTTCTCTGCACCTATTATATGTAAAACATTGCACCAGACTAAGGGTGGATGGAAAGAATTCTCTTCCATTCAAAAAGCTCAGGATCCACTCACTTCAATGATTGCAGTGGTTATAATATGGTTTTCATGATGCTGAATTTTTAGAACACCTATATGTTACTGAATTGACACATTTAGATAATCATGAGAAAATAAATCCTCCAAAACTTTTGGATTAACTTTAGGATATAAATTTGAGTTGCACTTTGATATGTAAGGGTAAAACTCTTTCTTGTCTCCTGATAGTATTCATAAAAAGATGAAAATAAAAACTTGGAAAGACTGACAATAAAATTTTATTGCTAGGAAGAACTTATTGATATGGAAATGAAAGTCAGGTGAAAGTTATTTAAAATGAGGAAAAGTGGAATGCCAGATCTTAACGAGGACAAATAAGTGCCTTTATCCCAACACACAAAGCATACAAAACATTCTCAGATCATTTCTAAATAAAATTCCAAATGCAGCCACAGTGGAGGCACATGATTATATTTTATTTACATTATATTTTAGCTCGCAGTAATGTTGTACATTAACCTCATGTAAAATTTATTTTCTAATACTCATGTTAGGTTTTATAAATTCATCCAGGTAATAAGAGTCATTTTCTGTTTCTGAGTTATTTTTTTTTTTTTTTACTGGGGTAAAATACATACAACATTAAAAGTGCCATTTTAACCATTTTTGCAATATAAAGTTGATTGGCATTAAATACACTCACATTGTTGAGCAATTATCACCACCATCCATCTTCAGAATTTCATCTTCCCCAACTGAAACTCAGTCACATTAAATAATAGCCTTCATTTCCTCCTATCCTTAGCGCTGCTGACTACCCGTGTATGGCCAGTAGTCAGGGCCACAACAGGGCCCCCTGGCCAGTGCAGGTTCACATTAGATTTGGACAGTCGGTAATGAAACAACAGAGCCAAGAACTGGTGAGCCATCAGCTTTAATTCTAGCTTGCACCCAGCGGGCAAGCAAAAACACACACTGAGCTCCAAAACCCACTCATTCAGTGCTCACAAAGGTACTGACTTATCCGAGTTTCCTAGAATCAAAGGTCTCTAGCTCACCCGACTTATTCACCTCCGTTTCCCATCTCCCTCTCTCTACATAAACTTTGCACAAACTGGCTTCTTCCTGAGTATTTCGTCATCTTGGCTGCCCCCTCCCCTCCACATGGCCTTAATCTGCTCTCCTTTCTAATACTAACCTCAGGAACCAAGAAAGCAAGCTCCTGGCCTGCCTCACTTTATAGCGTAGATTCAAAACCTTTTAATCCAATCTACAAACAAGGAAGTCTCTGATACAAAGTCACTTATCTGAGACATACTAGAAAGATTCCTCATGAGAGTGCACTACCCCACATCATCCAATCAGTCAAGGGTGTGGGGAAAAGCTTACTCTTAAAACTTGCACATGGGCAGCGCCATCTTTAACAAAGTGAGCATAAAATATTTCATCTGCCCAACAATCCACCCCTATGCTCTCTTTAATACCCACAATCTACACCACCGGCATCCCTGTACAAGGAAATTAGGTAAATTACACAAATTACAAATACATAACAAATCATACAATTTCAACAATTACAAAGGTACATTTCACCAGTCTCTGAGCACTTTGCCAAAAGTGCAAAATGTCCTTGGCCTTCTTTCTAGCCATGGGAAAAGCTTCCCGGGGTAGGAGGAGGGTGTCCAGCAAAGCCACCCCCATCCCCATAAGGGTATTTCACATTGTTCAAAATTTATAAGTCCATTCAACAAAGGAGCCTGTGCACACTCGGGTCATAGTCCAGGAAATCAGTCCACACACATGGGGTGTTATTCTCCCCCCTCATTTCTGCCATCATGGCAGGTCTCACACTGTCCTAAAGAGAAGCATGTGACAATGGCAGTCAGCATTTCCATCTCTGCTCTGGGGAGCATGATGGCATCCACTCCTATGTCCCAAAATCACAGACCTACCAGAAGCATAGCTATTCCTTGTTGCTGGGCTCTCACCTTCTGGAGGCTGCAGATCACAATTCCAGACCAATTCTCCTCATCCTCCAAAGAGGAACTGAAAACACCAGCTCCTGCTGCTGGGCTTGAGCCCCAGGCCACCACTGCCTTCTGCTTAGCAGGCCTTGCAGCTCCAGCCCCAGCCTCAGCCTCGGCCTCGGCCTCACGCCACTGCTGGCTCTCCACAATGTCCAGGTCAATCTGCAACTCATGAGCCTATGATTTCTTCCCCGGCAACTGCTCCATTTCCAGGCGAATCTTGCAAATCTGGTCGGCATTCTCCTCCAGCGCTTCCTCCAGCTCCAAGGTTTCCTCTAGCTCCTTCCACTGCTCTGTTTGCAGGTCCTGGGCAGCCTCTTCCATTGAGCTCTTGGTTTCCTCACACATGGCTGTAAAAGTCAGCCATCCTACAATACCCAAAAAAACAGTTATGGGAAACCATAACAGCAACGATACTCTACCATGCACGTCAAGGGTGCCGGCTCCATACCGATCTGTATCGAATCCTGCCACAGATTACGCCAAATGTATGGCCAGTAGTCAGGGCCACGAACAGGGCTGCCTGGCCAGTGCAGGTTCACATTAGATTCATAGTCATGAATGAAACAACAGAGCCAAGAACTGGTGAGCCATCAGCTTTAATTCTAGCTTGCACCCAGCGGGCAAGCAAAAACACAAACCGGGCTTCAAAACCCACTCATTCAGTGCTCATAAAGGTACTGACTTATCCAAGTTTCCTAGAATCAAAGGTTTCTAGCTCACCAGACTTATTCACCTGTTTCCCATCTCCTTCTCTCTACACAAACTCTGCACTAACTGGCTTCTTCCTCAGCATTCCTCCATCTTGGCTGCCCCCTCTCCTCCATATGGCCTTAATCTGCTTTTTCTTCTAATAATAACATCCGGAACTGAGAGCAAGCTCCCGGCCTGCCCCACTTTATAGCGTAGATTCAAAACCTTTTAATCCAATTTACAAACAAGGAAGTCTCTGATACAAAGTCACTTATCTGAGACATAATGGGAGGATTCCTCATGAGAGTGCACCACCCTACATCATCCAATCGGTCAAGGGTGTGGCGAAAAGCTTACTCTTAAAACCTTCATGTGGGCAGCACCATCTTTAACAAAGTGAGCATAATATATTTCATCTGCCCAACAACCCTCTACTTTCCATCTCTTTGAGTTTGACTCCTTAGAAACCCCATGTAAGCTAGAATCATACAAAAATATTCATTTTGTGACTGACCTATAGTCACACCTTTAGTGTAAAGTCTTCAAGGTTCATTCACAGTAGAACATGCCCTGAGTTGAATTATCATTAAATCTCTCTCTTTCTCTCTCTCTCTTTTTTTTTTTTTTTTGTGAATCCTGGACATAGTCAAAATAAGATACATGCTTTTTTTTTCCACATAGGAAGCTGCAAGTCATGCTGGACATTAATGTTTTCTGAACTCCCCTGTGCAAACATAACCTGTATCATTCTACACCAGAAGTAATTGAAAACTGTGTATAGTTCAGCTTATTTTCATTCATCTCACATTAGCCAACAATAATTCTTGCCTTTGCTACTGCAATAACTTTTCTAGCTTTTTTCCCATTTCCATTCTCTTCAATCATCTTCACATAGAAGCTATGTCAATCTTTAAAAAAAAAACTAGTGAGATTATGTCATTCTTCAACTTAAAGTCTAAGTGATTCTCAATGCTCTGAGTTTACATCCGAGCCCCTTTTCTTGATATTCAAGGATCTATATGAATTTTCTTCCCTTCCCTTTTTCATGTTTATCTCCTGACACTCTTGGATTCACTCACTTCCCACCAGTAGTTTCTCAGGGAACTAACAGCTCATCCATCAATCAGATTTATCTCTCCTACTTCCTCCTTTTGGTCATCCTTTGATTCTGTTTAAATCCATTCCCCTCTGTTTTCTTACAGAATACCTCGTTGCTCTTTTCCACCATAACATTTCTTACAATTTAAAATGTTAACTTGTATATTTGTTAGTAAAAACATGTGTCTTCCACTGGAGTGTGACCTCCATGAGACCAGGCACCATGTTAGTTTTGTTTACGATTGCATAGGTGGGACTTATCATGGTTCCTGGAAGGTAGCAGGCATGTTATGAATATTGATTGACTGGATGAAGGAGTGATGTTATGCTATAAAGTACAAGGATAATTTTCTCTAGCACATATATCCGACTATAAGTTATTAAAGTCTCATATAGTTATGAGAATTCTCGCGTCCCCTCAGACTGTAAACTTCTTTAACTTAAACACTTAAGAAACTCAGAGGTAGGCATTCCTCATGAACTTCACCTTAAAGTTATTTCCAGTCATTGATAATGATTTCTTTACTCTGCACAAAGTTGGAAATCAGGTTTAGACATTGCCATGTGTTGTTCAAATAAGTTTGTAAATATGACATATATGTTTGCTCACTTATAGTTTGCATTGGGTGTGGGGGACAGGCTGTAAGCAGGCAGGGTCCTTACTGCCTAAGGCTTAGTTTTAAGATTAAGCTTTTCCACATGCCCTTGACTGTTGCATGATAGGGTGTGGTGCACTCTTATGAGTAATCCCATTATACCTCAGATAAATGACTTTGTATCAGAGACTTCCTTGTTTGTATATTGGATTAAAGGTTTTTATTTCTACACTATAAAATGGGGCAGACCGGGAGCTTATTCTCTCTCTGTTTCTGAGGTTAAAATTAGAGAGGAGAGCAGAGAAAGGCCATGTGGAAGAGAGAGAGGAGAAGCAGCCAAGATGGTGGATTGCTGAAGGAGAAGCCAGTTTGTGCAGAGTTTGTGCAGAGAAGGAGATGAGGAACAGAGGTGAGTAAGGCTGGTGAGGTACAATCCTTTGAACCTAGAAAAACTTGGATAAGTCAGTGGCTTTGGGAACCCTGAATGAAAAGGGAAATGTTTTCCCAGTGTGTATTTCTTGCCCACCGGGTGCAAGCTAGGATTAAAGCTAATGGCCCACCAGTTCTTGGCTCCATTGATTCATTACCATTTGTATGAATCAAATGCGAACCTGCACAGGCCAGGTGGCTGTGATGGTGGCCGTGATGGTGGCCATGGCTACTGGCTTTACACCACGCTTCTATTTGGTGCCCTAAAGTAAAACTCTGAATCAAATAAGAAACCTGAGACTGAATGATGAAGGTAAGAAGGATGAGTTAGTATAGATTCTTATATAAACCTATTTAAAGTCAAATATGTTTTTCTCAAAAAAGATAATGATTTTGAAGTAATAATTTGGTTCCAGTTATAACTCTTAACTACTTTGAGAAATTTAAAACATTAAGGTCTGTGATTTTGCTGCCTCTAAAATTAAAAAATAAAAAATGGCAGTTCTTACTGAAGCTACCTCCTTGCATTGTTCACATCATAAAACAAAAATGGTATTATATGCACTTTAAAGTGCTTTACAAATATATTACAGTAAGATGTCCATGTGAATATGGTTAAGGGCTGAGTTCCTATAGAAGGTAGCAAATATAATATATAATGTACTTAAATCATAATTTCTTTATACTAACACCTAGGAAACTTAAAGAAGAGATGCATATGTTTTGATTTTTAAAAGAGTAACATTGTCAAATAATTGAATCCTTACAGGTTTTGTTACAGAGATAAATAGGTCAATTCATTGATTGTGCTATTGCATTATTCCAGAGATAGTAGCTGAGAGCAATGGCCATATTCTGTTTGACTTGCTCTATTTCACAATATAATTCCCAGTTTCCCACTTCTACTAAGAGTTCTGTGGACTGTTTTTCATTAAAACCATGTCATATTTTGCTTTTCCACTTCAGTTTTCCCAGGGAGAAACTGTCTTTGAGACCAGTCATTGACGCTGCGCCGCCCTTGAGAAGCACCACTATTAATTGGAACAAAAATGTTTGAATAGCAAATGTCACTGAATCTCTCAGGATGTTTCAAGCTTCTACAGCTAGGAGAAAACATAAAGCAAGTAATAGCCACATTATCTGATGAGCTAAAGAAATATGAAGGATCTTAAAAAATGTTGCCAATATGTTACAAATAGCCTAAACATTTTGACTGTTTTATCAGTTAGTAGCATTTGCTGCATATCTATTATGTGTTAGGCATTTAACCTTGTTATAAGTTCACAATAATGAGCATGAAATAGCTTCTGTCCCTTTTGGACATTGGTCAACAAAGTAAGTGACAGTATCAAATCAGAGAATAATGGGACAAATGGCAAGTAAGGGTGTATGTGTAAGTCAGGATTAGGAAATTACAATGTGTGAAGTAGACATTGATGTGAAACCAGTGTGGTTTAAAACAACAAATGTTTTATTTTAACTTTTAAATTTGCAAAGCAGCTAGCAACAGGCCTTGCTCATGTGTCTATGGTTGGATGTGCTGATCTTGAATGGGAAATAATATGTGGTAAGGTACCAAAAAGTTGCAAAATTAATATTGATATTTTAGGAGGAAAGGTCAGGCTGTCTGTCCTGTCCTTCCTTTGGGGAGGGGAGGGAGAAGAATATAGAAGTTACTGGCTTTCAAGGACAATGGGTCATTTAGTTTTAACTACACAGTAAAGGTTGTCTGAGGAACTTTTTTTCTCTTACAATAAGAGACAATTTACATACCACCCTACATTGATTTTGGCTCTTCCTCCCTTCCTGAAATCCTGAGAGTGACATACCTCTAGGCAAAGGAGGGGAGATAGACACTGAAAGATTTGTAAATGTCTTTGATTGTGTTACCTTAAAAGTTTTAATGTTTCTATGGATTCCCTAAACAAATGTTATAAGCTTGTGCCATGATGTCATGCTCCCCCCAGCCTGTATGTGATCAAGGGTATGTAACCGCCTCTGAGATGTATTTGGTGCGCACGATTTGGGACTGCAATGCCCCAAGTTAGCCATATGCGGCTGGCATATTAATAAATTTCCTCCTTTAATAAAACCCTTCAAAATTCATCTGGACTTGGTGTCTCTATGTTAATCCATGGAAGTGAGGTACGGGTACTTTACAACAATATATCTGTGACCTCAGTTGACTGACTACTTTCTGGTCTGTGTGGCCACTCATTTTCCAGCATGTTAGCCCAAACATGTTTACATGACAGCCACAAAGAACGGAGGGAGAATGCAGAAACTGTGAATGTCTTGAAACCTACATATGGAACTGGTTTATGTTATGCCCATGACATTCTTGTCAAAGCAAGTGGCAAGTCCAAATCAAATTCAAGGGGAAAAAAGGGTGTCTGACTCTTAATGGAAAGGATACAACGATATGTTGCAAAGAGCATGGATACAGGGAAGAAAGTAATTGTCTCAGTTTTTTGCAAAAATTTTACTGTAGCAGACAATAACAAACAAGTTACTTTGACCTGTTTCTTAAAGTTTGCCAATAAATTAAAGGGGGGAAGAGCATTCCTTGATAATATTAAGGACAGGGATAGTTCTGAGTTTAATATATTTTACAATTTTTTTTTCACTTCATCTTCACACCAACACTATACAAAATTAAGATTTTAAAGTTAAGGAAACAAATTCAGAGAGAGAACAAGTTACTCAAGAAAAATTACAGACAGCCAATGGTGAGTAGTAAACTGACCCAAGTTTGTTTGACTCCAAAGTTCTACTGCACCATCTGTTTGTAACAAATACAGGAAACTTCCCAAAAATGATATGGTCCATGTAGTTTGTTCTGAGCCTTCTAAATTTCTTTCCTAATTTTTGCTTTTTATTCTTAATCATAGATCTATTTATATATTTATTTATTATTTACATATGAAAAATATATATAACTGTATTGGAAAATTTTAATTTTCTACTTAGAATCCTTTTATTTTTATATTTCTTAAGGAAACTAATTTTGTTTATTTACTGATCCCATTCACTGTATGACTCGGGACCTTCATTCTTAGCTGCAGAGCTATTACCTACTTTTTGTAAGCAAATTAATGTATGCCGTTCTGTTGGTGATTCTACTGTAATGCCAGGTTAATCAAGTGACCTAAATTGAATACATCTGGCTGAAGGCGTAAACTTCAGAACTTGCCTGTTGAGTAAGGACAATGAAACGTGTAGTTATGATGCAAAAAGCATTCATTTTATGAGAAGAAAGAAAACCAGCCATAGATAATTGCTTATTTACAGGATGGGCAGAGAGAGATAATCTGATCCTTTATGTTATTATCAAGCAATTGATCTCCTTTTCACTCTACCTCTGGGTTTCCAATGATAGGATATAACACTTTTATAAAAATCATTTAGTCAAGTTTTCTTGTTGCTGTTGTCATTGCTATTATTGTTGCTACTTATTTGTTATTCTTTGCAGCCAAAGTAAAGCATGTGGGAGCGCCAACTATCCTGAGGGAAACTTCAGAGGAGAGTAGCTACTAGATGGTCTTTTGCCTCTCTTCCCGTCCATTGTACCATCACCTGTTCCCCACCTCCACCATCACTATCCTGTATGGTTTTGGTTCTTAGCTTATTTCTGTGTGAAAAACTTGACTCCTTCTGTTCCCTCAGTCACTAACCCAACTGTATTTGGCTCATTGCATTTCCTTTATCTTATTCAAGGCTTTGATAACTCATCCAAGCTCTTCCTAGAACTTGTTACATAGACTGGGGTTGGTGATTTCTCAAGACATATTGCATAACTTAATACACCTATAGTATTAGCATTAAAGGTGTGGTATAAAGTTAAGATGGGGCACTGAAGATTAGGTTAGTGAAGTACTTAAAGCTAACTTTGAATGGCCTTACTTAATTCTAAGCTATTTTGACTTCATTCAGAAAGAATACTTAAAATTAATGCCATTAATATGAATACAAAGAAGAAATGTGAACTAAAAATAAAATAAAATTTGTAATTCCTGTAAAGCCAGACAAAAATAGCACTATTATAGAATTGGAGAGCTGTTAGTTTGTTTTAAAATATAACTAGAGATGTTGAAGTATGTCATCTAACATATAGATGATATCCAAATTTGAAATAATATGCAGCAGTGAAAATGAAAATAAAGGATTGTATAAGCATTTATTAGTTTATTATAAAATAAGCTGTATAAAAATAAAACAACATATATGTATGCCTTAGCTCACTTTACATATATCAAAAACTGTCATATCAATCAAAACTTACTGCATTATATTCCATTAGTTATTTTAGGTCAAATGTAAGATGACTAGAAAGCTTAAATTTATAAATTTCATTCTCTAAAATATATTTATTATTATATAAATTGCTATCCAAGCTCTCTTAGCATGACTAAATGTTGTCATTTGTTCCCTATCATTTTGTGTTTTATATATTTGCTTTCTATAATTGAGAATCAAAATTAAACATCTAATTATATCATCTTAACAAAGATACATTTGAATTTGTAATTTCTTTAAATTTTTTATTAATCTGTCTACCAACAATGTTGCAGTGTTATAATCAATTGAAATTTGATCAATGAATGAGAATGAGTCTTACTTACACTTTGATCCACAGCAGTGAATGCTTTTTGTTGTTGTTGTTTTTATTTACAGCGACAGAGAGAGAGCCAGAAAGAGGGATAGATAGGGACAGACAGACAGAAACGGAGAGAGATCAGAAGCATCAATCATCAGTTTTTCGTTGCCATTGCGACACCTTAGTTCATTGATTGCTTTCTAATATGTGCCTTGACCGCGGGCCTTCAGAAGACCGAGCAACCCCTTGCTGGAGCCAGCAGCCTTGGGTTCAAGCTGACGAGCTTTTGCTCAAGCCAGATGAGCCCACGCTCAAGCTGGCAACCTCCGGGTCTCGAACCTAGGTCTTCCACATCACAGTCCGACGCTCTATCCACTGCGCCACCACCTGGTCAGGCAGTGAATGTTTTTATGTACAAAACTTCTGAGATTATATCATATAGTTAATAAACCAGAAAAATATTAATTAAAACAAACATGCATAAAACTTATTTTAATAGCATAAAAGTAACATAGTTTGTAACTATATATATATACAGTGTGTCCGTAAAGTCATAATGCACTTTTGACCGTGTGACCGGTCAAAAGTGCGCCATGACTTTAAATGAATAATATATATGTATATGTATTATTTATTCATTTTAGAGAGGAGAGAGAGAGAGAGAAAGGGGGAGGAGCAGGAAGCATCAACTCTCATATGTGCTTTGAGCAGACAAGCAAACAGTTTCAAACTGGTCGACATCAACACTCCAGGTCGATGCTTTATCCTCTGTGCCAGCACATGTCAAGCTGTAACAATATATATTCTTAATTTATATATAATTTTATTAGAATTATAATGGGTAACATGATGATCACAAATTAAAAATTATATCATTAACATGTCCTAGACATTTATGATTGTTTTAATTTAATATTACATCAATGCGTTAAATATAAATAGTATTTAAAAATAAATAAACTGACTTAAAAATAAAATTAAGCAAAATAACAAAGACTTCTTAAAATCAAAAATTCCAGTGCACAGTTTACTTTTCATAGGATCCAAATGTCATTGTGTTTTAAATTTTGTTTTGACCCATTTTAAATTAATTTTACAAGGGGACAAACTGTAGTCAAGTTTCATTCTTTTGCATGTGGCTTTCCAGTTTTCCCAGCACCATTTGTTGAAGAGGCTTTCTTTTCTCCCTTGTGTGTTGTTAGCCCCTTTATCAAAAATTATTTGACCATATACATGTGGTTTTATTTCTGGGCTTTCTATTTTGTTCCATTGGTCTGAGTATCTATTTTTCTGCCAATACCATGCTGTTTTGATTATCGTGGCTCTATAATATAATTTGAAGTCAGGTATTGTAATGCCCCCAGCTTCATTCTTTTTCCCTAGGATTGCTTTGGCTTTTTGGGGTTTTTTTATTGTTCCTTATAAACCTGATGATTTTTTGTTCCACTTCTTTAAAAAAAATGACATTGGAGCCTGACCTGTGGTGGCGCAGAGGATAAAGCGTCGACCTGGGAACACTGAGGTCGCCGGTTCAAAACCCTGCACTGGTTCGGTCAAGGCACATATGGGAGTTGATGCTTCCAGCTCCTCCCCCCTTTCTCTCTTTCTCTCTCTCTCTCTCTCTCACTCTGTGTCTCCTCTCTAAAATGAATAAAATAAAATAAACTTTAAAAAATGACATTGGAATTTTGATGGGAATTGCACTGAATTTGCATATTGCTTTGAGTAATATAGTCATTTTGACTATATTTATTCTTCCTATTCAAGAACAAGAAATATTTTTCCATTTCATTATATCCTTTTTTATTTCTCTTAACAATGCTTTGTAGTTTTCATTATAGAGGTCCTTTACATTCTTTGTTATGTTTATTACTAGGTATTTTGTTGTTGTTGTTGCAACCATGAAGGGGCCTGTTTTTGTTTTTGTTTTTTTGAGTGACCCAGCAATCCCTCTACTGGGTATATACCCCCATAACTCAAAAACACTGGTACGTAAAGACACATGCAGCCACATGTTCATTGCAGCATTGTTCACAGTGACCAAGACATGGAAACAACCCAAAAGCCCTTCAATAGATGACTGGATAAAGAAGATGTGGTACATATATACCATGGAATACTACTCAGTCATAAGAAATGATGACATTGGATCATTTACAACAACATGAATGGACCTTGATAACATTATACTGAGTGAAATAAGTAAATCAGAAAAAACTAAGAACTATATGATTTCATACATAAGTGGGACATAAAAATGAGACTCAGGGACATGGACAAGAGTATGGTGGTTACCGGGGATGAGGAGGGGAAAGAAGGGGGTTGGGGGAGAGGAGGGACACAAAGAAAACCAGATAGAAGGTGACAGAAGACTATATGACTTTGGATGATGGGTACGCAACATAATCAATTGTCAAAATAACCTGGAGATGTTTTCTCTGAACCTACGTACCCTGATTGATTAATGTCACCCCATTAAAATTAATTTAAAAAATATTCTTTATGTGCACATGAAAAATAAAGCTTATTAGGTTTATAATAAAAAAATAAAAATTTGTTTTGAAAAAAAAGTTTTCTAAAATTCTCTGATTTAATAAAATGTAACATATTTATAGCATGTTCCAGCATAATACATCATTTTCAGAAATAAGATTTTTCATTTTGGGGCAAAGAAAGTAATTAAAAACTAGAAGAATTGATTACAGGCAACTTAACAAAGTGAGGTATATTTCAGTGGGAAGAGGACAAATTAAATATGATTAGCATAAATCAGTATCTGAATGTATGAATGTCTGGAAAGAACTTAGTAGGCTCAGATAACAGAAAACTACCATCAAAAAGCACAGTCAGCTAAATCAATTGATTTACTAAGTAAATAATTTTTTGAATATCTATTATGTTGTAGCCCAACACTTATTTTCCAGACATTTATTTTCTACTTGGAAAGATATATATATTTCACTATTCTAATTAATAAATGCACTAAATAATAATCTGAAAAATGGCTGAGCAGTAATATGAAAAGGGCCAGTTTAATATAACGCATCTGTAGAACAGTAAATGAAGTATTTAAACAGAGATTGGGAGATAACAAAAGCAAAACAATTGAAAACAAAAAAATAGCTTTCTTTTGGCAACATAGTTAAAAAACATAATTAACTTACTGAAAAACTTAAATATGATCCCTTACCAAGGATATTTCAAACTATAATACATTACCTAGAAACGTTTTTGTATATAAATTAGACATAATCTTTATACATATTTGTATTTGATCAAAATAAAGCAACCATGGAAGGAATTTTGGAATAGATTAAAAGGTACATTTAATAGTTTAACTGAATCCTTTTATGGCTAAACTAGTTATTTATTGGAGTTATTCTCAATCTTCTTTGCATGCTTAGAAAACACAGGCTTACATGCTAGCACGTCTACCTCCTCCATGAGGCATTCATGCCAAGAATTCTCTTTAGTTTTACATTGACAGAGTAATTATTACTAAAGTTAATTAATTCTTTGGAGTACATTCACAAAAGCATAAAGGAATGGATACATAAATAGATTGTAATATTCTGTCCTGTATTGCAAGGATAGGGAAAGCATCTTAGCTCTCAAACAATGCAGCATCGCTATTCCTGACTGCTCCACTGCAATGTGAATCCCTAGCATTTTAACAGTAAATTATTTAAATTTTCCCCCAAAATGCAAATTTTCACTTATGTGTATGTGTAGAACATATATATGCATATAATATTTATATAAAATGCACATATATGCACATATTGCATATATGCATGACTTTGGCCATAGCTTAAAAAAAATCTCCAGGGGCAGGAGGAAGCAAGTTGGAGATTAAGTAGCCAGAAGGTCAGAGGCAGGAGGCTAATTCACATCATTTTTTAACATATCATGGTTACAGGTCTTCATTATGTGCATAGATAAAAGCTAAAATACCTTCAATTACCTGGTAGTTTGTCCAGGAGTTTGGGGATCTGCACAGAAAGGAGACACCTTCTCTCACACATATGCAATCTTAAAAGGATCAGCTAGTCATATATATTTAAAAAGTGATTGAAGTATACAGTTTGACAGTATGAGAAGCACCAGAAAATGAAGTCAAGTACATGTGGATTAAAATAACATATTGAACATATATTTTTTGAAAACAAGGGGAGGCAAAATAAACAAGGTCAAATATACATTTAAAATGTATTTTAAAATACAAGGTAATTAAATTAAATATAAGTTAAAATTAAATATTAAATGTAAAGCCTACAGTCTGGGACAATGCTCCAACAAACTGAGCTATCTAACCTGGGCTTATTATTATTACTATTTTTAGAGACAGAGAGAGGAAGGCACACAGAGGGGAGTAGAAGGGAAGCATTTATTTGTTGTTCCACTCAGTGAATTTATTGATTGCTTCCCAAATGTGCTCTGACCAGGGGTCAAACCCCACAACCTTGTTGTTTGGGGATGATGCTCTTAACCAGCTGAGCTAACCAGTGAAGGACTGATTTTTAGTATTTAACATAGAAGATTCATACTTGTTTGCTGAATTTTTTCTAGGTAATGTAGTCTCCCTCATGCTATTGTAAATTGCATGTTGTCTTAATTTTATTTTTCTATTTTTTATTGTTAGTTTATAACAACAGAATTGATTTTGGAATACTGATCTTGTATCCTATAATTTCACTGAAATCGCTTATTAGTTCTAACAGTGCATGTGTGTATGAGTACATTTATATGTATTTTCTTTAGAATTTTCTATACATACATTTCATGTCATATACAAATAAAAAAAAGTTTTAATGCTTCCTTCCCAATTTGAATGCAATTTTTTTTCACTATATTTTCTAATTACCTGGGCTAAACTCCTAGTACAATGTTGAGTAAAAGCAATGAGACCAGACTTTCTTTCTAAGTGATAACTCAGTCCGGGTGATGGGAGTCCAATAATTTTGGCCTGCCCTATTAGTTTGACCATTGTTGGAGAGATAAACGCTGATAGTCTTGGATGCATTTGCTCAAATAAAGCTTCTATAACAGAGCCAAGTGGTATAAGAACTTCTGGTTACCTGTCCTTTCCAATGTGAAACTGTAACCCTAAGACTAAGAGCCATATGGAAAAGGTGGCCTATTTTCTTGGTTATACAAGCATGGAGTGCAAATTACATTACACTCAAATGTAGGTGAAGGGAAGACATTCTGTCAAATCCCACTGGCACTGTATTTTTACTATAATATAGTTGATTTTTTAAAATAATTTTTTCTCCATTTTATATATGGCCTTAGCTTCATTTCCAGAGACTTGAAATGTTTTATTGTGGTTTTTACCTGTTAAATGGTTGTTTTACTGATAATGCATCAACTGAGCTTCTTCTACTGCCATATTGTCATTCTGGAAGTGCTGGATACAAAAAAAAAAATTAAATTGAAATGCCTTTTAAACCAATAAAAGTTATAAGCCTTCTATATTCACAAGAGCATATAAGTCTTAAAGATATAATTGTTATTATTATTATTATTCAGACAATTAAATTTAACAGGGTGACATTGGTCAACAACAGTACATACATTTTGGGTAAACATCTCCACATAATTTGGACAGCCTATTATACTGTATATCCATCACCCAAAGTCAAATCATCCTCTGTCACTTTATATTTATTTCCCTTTAGACCTTTCTCCTAACCCCCATCCCTCTGCCTCTCCCCTTGCCCTCTCCCTGGTAACCACCACACTCGTATCTATGTTCAGGAGTCTCAATTTTGTCTTCTACCTATTTGTGGAATTATACAGTTTTTAGCTTTTTCTGATTTATTTATTTCACTCAGTATAATGTTATTAAGGTCCATCCCTGTTGTTATAAGTGATACTATGTCATCATTTCTTACGGCTGAGAAGTATTCTATAGTATATATGTACCACATCTTCTTCATGAAATCATCTATTAAAGGGCTTTTTGGTTGTTTCCATGTCTTGGCCACTGTGAACAATGCTGCGATGAACATGGGGCTGCATGTGTCTTTACGTACCAATGTTTTCAAGTTTTGGGGGTATATACCCAGTAGAGGAATTGCTACTGGTTATATGGTCATTTTATTCTTAATTTTTTAAGGAATCACCATACTTTCTTCCATAATGGTTGCATTAATTTACTTCCCCACCAACAGTGGATGAGGGTTCCTTTTTCTCCACAGCCTCTCCAACACTTGTTATTACCTGTCTTGTTGATAATAGCTAATCTAACAGGCGTGAGGTGGTATTTCATTGTAGTTTCGATATGCATTTCTCTATTAGCTAATGAAGACGAGCATCTTTTCATATATCTGTTGGCCATTTGTATTTCTTCCCAGGAGAAGTGTCTATTCATGTCCTCTTCCCATTTATTTTTGAATTGTTGTTTTGTTTGTTGTTGAGTTTTATGAGTTCTTTGTATATCTTGGATATTAGGGTCTTATCTGAGCTGTTGTTTGAAAATATCATCTCCTATTTAGTTGACTGTCTATTTTGTTGTCAGTTTCTTTTACTGTGCAAAAGCTTCTTAGTTTGATATGTTTCATTTATTTATTTTTGCCTTTACTTCCTTGCCTTGGGGGTCAATATCATAAAATGTTCTCTACAGCCAAAGTCCATGAGCTTGGTACATAAGTTTTCTCCTATATATTTATATTTTTCAGATCTTATATTTAAGTTTTTGATCCATTTTGAATTAATTTTTGGGCAAGGAGACAAACTGTAGTCAATTTTCATTCTTTCGCATGTGGCTTTCTAATTTTCCCAGCACCATTTATTGGAGAGGATTTCTTTTCTCCATTGTGTGTTTTTGGTTCTTTTATCAAAGATAATTTGCCCATATATATGTAGCTTTATTTCTGGGATCTCTATTCTGTTTCATTGATATATGTGTCTATTTTTTTGCCGATACCATGCTGCTTCCACTGTTGTGGCTCTGTAGTATAATTTGAAGCCAGGCATTATAATGCCTACAGCTTTTATTTCCCCTCAGGATTACTTTGGTTATTTGGGGTTTTTATGGTTCCATATAAACCTAAAGACTTTTTGTTCCATTTCTTCAAGAAATTACATTGGAATTTTGATGGGAATTACATTGGATTTGTATGCAGTGGTACCTTGAGATACAAACAGACCAACATACAACTTTTTTAAGATACAAGCTGTGACTCAGTCTGTGTTTTTCAAGATCTGAGCAAAATTCTGAGATACAAGTTGTGATTCAGGAAGTTGCCTCTAATTGGCACGTTGGCACACGGGTCCAGTATCAGCAGTTTGATATATGAGGTAACTGACTTACGAGCTCAGCTACAGAACAAATTACATTCGTATCTTGAGGTACCACTGTATTACTTTGGGTAATATGGCCATGTTAATTACATTTAATTTTTCTATTCAAGAACATGGGATATTTTTTTTATTTCATTGTCTTTTTTATAATTTATTGTGTTTACATAGATTCAAGTGTCCCATCGAATATATCTCAGTCTCCCCCATCCTCATGTTTCCCTTGATATCCCTTTTTCCCCTTCCCCGAACAGCCTCCCCCCTTCCCTCCAGGACTTGCTGTCCTGCTCTCTTTGTCTCTGTGTTATCTATACATAATTTCATTAATGCCTTTCACCTTTCTGATCCCATCCTCTCTTCTCCTTTCCCTCTGATCACTTTGATTCTGCCTCTGTCTCTATTCAGTTCCTTAGTTCATGTTGTCCATTAGATTTCGCATATGAGTGGGGTCATATAATATTTTTATTCTCTGCTGGCTTATTGCACTTAGCATAATAGTCTTCAGGTCCATTCATGTTGTCGCAGTAGGTAAGATTTCCTTTTTTCTCATGGCTGCGTAGTATTCCATTGTGTATATGCACCACAGTTTTTAATCCACTCATCCACTGACAGACATTTGAGCTGTTTCCAGATCTTGGCTATTGTAAACAATGAAGCAATAATCATTGGGGTACATGTCTTCTTTTGAATCAGTGATTTGGTATTCTTAGGATATATTCCTAAAAGTGGGATAGCTCGCTCAAACAGCAGATCCATTTTTTTTTTTTTACTGAGACTGGGTGGATAGGCAGGTTACTGAAGTATCTTGGAATGGAGGGGTGCTGTGTTTAGACAAGAGAGATACATTTTTAGGTCACTCATGGAAAGAATTATGAGTAACATATGTAAAAATAAAAGCATCAAGACAGGAGCAACAAGATTTGAATATCTTACTGGACTCATTGAACATCCACTGAGTGTCATGGCCTGTGCTGGTGCTGGGAGGGAATGTGTGATTCAAGACACATAGCCTTGGCCTCCTGCGAACTCAGTCTGACTAACAAAAAAGAGTTAAGCAAGCAAGGCAAGCCAGTGGCCCAAATATAGAGATGCCAGTGGCCCAGGGAGGAAGGCATAATTGAGTAAAACAGGTTTAAAGTTCCTGCAGTTGGAATGAAGAGGAGGGGACCCACTTTACCCCAACAGGAGAACCAAGTGTAATATACATGTCTCCAAAGACTCTAGGAAACTTACAGTTAGATATAAAATAGAACGTGATGCATCTTTTCCCCAATGAAGAATTGAAATGAAAATAAACCCCATGCCAATGACAGAGCAGAATTTTTATGCCCAGACCAGTCACTTTAAATATCCTTCACCTCTTCTGTTCTATATCCCCAAAGATATCTCCTGCATAGTCATGTTATAACTATCTCCACAGGCTGATGGTAGAAAGGAATACTAGTGTTGGGATGCTATATGACTGAGAAAGGAAAATAACTGTTTTGTTGTTGTTGTTCTCTCTTTTTTAATTAATTTATTGTGTTTACATAGATTCTAGAGTCCCCCCAAATTCATCCTCCCCTCCCCCATGTTTCCTAGTACATCCATCCTGTCACCCTCCCTGTAATGCCCGACTTTCTTCACTCCAAAATTTGCTTTTTTGCTCCCATCTCATCCTATCAGCCTATCATCGCCTTTCCCTCTGTCCACTTTACTTCTGAATCCTTTGATCCCGCCTCTGTCTCTATTCCGCTCCTCAGTTCATATTATTTGTCGGATTCCTCAGATGAGTGAGATCATATGATATTTTTCTTGCTCTGCCTGGCTTATTTCACTTAACATAATAGTTTCCATGTCTATCCATGTTGTTGCAAAATATAGTATTTTTTTTCTTTTTAATGGCTCCGTAGTATTCCATTGTGTATATGTACCACTGCTTTTGTTTGTTTGTTTGTTTTTGTTTCAGTTTTGTTGTTTGTTGTTTTTTTTACAGGGTCAGAGAGAGAGAATCAGAGAGAGGAACAGATAGAAACAAACAGACAGAAACAGAGAGAGGTGAGAAGCATTAATCATTAGTTTTTAGTTGCCGTTGAAATTCCTTAGTTGTTCATTGATTGCTTTCTCACATGTGCCTTGACCATGGGCCTTCAGCGACCTTGGGTCCAAGCTGGCGAGCTTTTGCTCAAGCCAGATGAGTCCGCGCTCAAGCTGGTGAGCTTGGGGTCTCGAACCTGGGTTTTTGAGGTCTCGAACCTGGGTCTTCTGCATCCCAGTCCAATGCTCTACCCACTGCGCAACCACCTGGTCAGGCTGTACCGCTGCTTTTTAATCCACTCACCCAGATCTTAGCTATTGTAAACAATGGTGTCATAAACATGGGGGTGCATTTCTTCTTTTGACTCATTGATGTTGTGTCCTTGGGATATATTCCCAAAAGTAGGATGGCTAGGTGAAAAGGCAGTTCTATTTTTAATTCTTTGAGAAATCTCCATGCTGTTTTCCACAGTGGCTGCACTAGTCTGCATTCCCACCAGCAGTGCAGAAGGGGTCCCTTTTCTCCACATCCTCTCCAGCAGTTATTCTGTCTTGTTTTGTTGATAAGCGCCATTCTGACTGGTGTGAGGTAATATCTCATTGTGCGTTTCTCTAATGATTAGTGATGTTGAGCATTTTTCCATATGCCTATTGGCCATCTGTATGTCCTTTGGGGAGAAGTATCTATTCACTTTTTTGCCCATTTTTTGATTGGACTATTTATCTTCCTGGTGTTGAGTTTTACAAGTTCTTTATAAATTTTGGTTATTAACCCCTTATCAGACTTATTGTTGAATATGTTCTCCCATTGTGTAGTTTGTCTCTTTATTTTGTTTATATTGTCTTTAGCTGTGCAAAAGCTTTTTAGTTTGATGTAGTTCCATTTTTTTTTATTCTGTTCTTTATTTCCCTTGCGCGTGGAGATACATCAGCAAATATATTGCTGCGAGTGTTGTGGGAAAGCTTAAAGCCTATGTTTTCCTCTAGGATGTTTATGGTTTCATGATTTACATTTAAGTCTTTTACCCATTTTGAGTTTATTTTTGTGAATGGAGTAAGTTGGTGGTCTAGTTTCATTCTTTTGCAGGTAGATGTCCAATTTTCCCAACACCATTTGTTAAAGAGACTGTCTTTAATCCATTGTATGCTCTTACCTTTTTTGTCAAATATCAATTGTTCATAAAGGTGCGAGCTTATTTCTGGATTCTCTGTTCTGTTCCATTCATCTATATGTCTTTTCTTATGCCAGTACCAAGCTGTTTAGAGTACAATGGCCTTGTAGTATAACTTGACATCTGGAAGTGTGATACCTCCCACTTTACCCTTCTTTTTCAAGATTGCTGAGGCTATTCATGTTCTTTTTTGGTTCCATATGAATTTTTGGAATATTTGTTCTATTTCTTTGAAGTATGTCCTTGGTATTTTAATAAAAATTGCATTGAATTTATAAATTGCTTTGGGTAATATGGACATTTTAATGATGTTTATTCTTCCTATCTATAAACACAGTATATGCTTTCACTTGTTTGTATCTTCCTTGATTTCTTTTATCAATGTTTTACAGTTTTCCAAGTACAAGTCTTTAACCTCGTTGGTTGAATTTACTCCTAGGTATTTTTGTTGTTGTTGCAATAGTGAAGGGGATTGTTTCCTTAATTTTTCTTTCAGGCAGATCATTGTTGGTGTATAAAAATGCCTCAGATTTCTGAGTATTAATTTTATATCTTGACACCTTGCTTAATTCCTTTATCTGGTCCAGTAGTTTTTTTACTGCAACTTACAGGTTTTCTATGTACTGTATCATATCATCAGGAAATAATGATAGTTTTACTTCTTCTTTTCCAATTTGGATGCCTTTTGTTTCTTTTTCTTGTCTGATTTCTGTGGCCAGGACTTCAAGAACTATATTGAATAAGAGTGTTGAATGGGGGCACCCCTGCCTTGTTCCTGATCTTAAGGGGATTGCTTTTAACTTTTGTCCATTGAGTGTGATGTTGGCTTTTGGCCTGATATAAATGGCCTTTATCATGTTGAGATATGTTCCCTGTACTCCCACGTTGTTTAGCAGTTTGATCATAAATGGGTGCTGGATTTTATGAAATGCTTTTTCTGCTACTATTGATATTATAATGTGGTTTTTGTCCTTCCTTTTGTTTATGTGATGAATCACATTGATGGATTTGCAAATATTGTACCATTCTTGCCTCTCCAAAATAAGTCCAACTTGATCATAATGTATAATTTTTTCCCTGTATTGCTGGATCCAGTTTGCTAATATTTTGTTGAGAATTTTAGAATCTAAATTCATCAGGGATATAGGCCTATAGTTTTTTTTTCTTTGTTTTGTCTTTGCCTGGCTTCAGGATCAGAATTATGCTCGCCTCATAAAAGGAGCTTAGATGTTTATCCTTCTCTTGAATTTTTTGAAATACCTTGAGAAGAATATAAGTTAGTTCTTACTTGAATCTTTGGTAGAATTCACCTGTGAAGTCATCTGGCCCAGGGCTTTCGTTTGTTGGGAGTTTTTCAATAACTGTTTAGATCTCATTTGTTGTAATCAGTTTATTTAGGTTTTCTGATTCTTCCAGATTGCTATTTAAAAGATTATATTTTTAAAGGAATTTGTCAATTTCACCTAGGTAGTCTAATTTTTTGGCATACAGTTCTTCATAGTATTTTTTACAATCCTCTATATTTCTGCTGTATCCATTATTATTTCTCCACCCTCATTTCTAATTTTATTTATTGAGTCCTTTCTTTTTTATTCTTGGTGAGTCTAGCTAAGGGTACATCAATCTTGTTGTTTATTTGAGCTTTACCTAACTTCTTAAGGTATGCCTGTAATACTATGAACTTCCCTCTCAGGACTGCTTTTGCTGTGTCCCACAATTTTTCAGTTTTTTTATGCTCATTTTCATTTGTTTTAAAAAAATTTTTATTTCTTCCTTGATCTCATTGTTGACCCATTTGTTGTTTAATAACATGCTGTTTACATTCCAAGTGCTTGAGTGTTTTTTTCAGTCTTCCTATTGTAGTTGATTTCTATTTTCATGCCATTGTGGTCAGATAAGATTCTTGATTTGATTTTTTTTGTTTTTTGTTTTTTGTTTTTCTTATTTTTTTAATTTATTTTTATTTATTCATTTTAGAGAGGAGACAGAGAGAGAGAGAGAGAGAGAGAGAGAGAGAAAGGGAGGAGAAGCAAGAAGCATCAACTCCCATATGTGCCTTGACCAGACCAGTGCAGGGTTTTGAACTGGCGACCTCAGTGTTCCCAGGTCGACGCTTTATCCACTGCGCCACCACAGGTCAGGCTTTTGTTTTGTTTATTATTATTAATTTTAATGGGGTGACACCAATAAATCAGGGTACATATGTACAATGAAAACATCTCCAGATTATCCCATCATTCAATTGTGTTGCATACCCATCACCCAAAGACAAATTGTCCTCTGTCACCTTCCATCTGGTTTTCCCTGTGTCCCTCCCCTCCTCCATATCTCACATTCCCCTCCCACCCCTAACCCCATAACCACCACTCTGTTGTCCATGTCTCATAGTCTCACTTTTATGTCCCACCTATGTATGAAGTCATGCTGTTCTCAGTTTTTTTTTTTCTGATTTACTTATTTCACTTTGTATAATGTTATCAAGGTCAATCCATTCTGTTGTAAATAATCCGATGTCTCATTTCTTATGGCTGAGTAGTATTCCATAGTATATATGTACCATAGCTTTTTAATCCACTCGTCTTCAGACTGACACTTGGGCTATTTCCAGATCTTTGCTATTGTGAACAATGCTGCCACGAACATGGGGGCACATTTCTTCTTTTCAAACAGTGCTATGGTGTTCTTAGGGTATATTCCTATAAGTGGGATAGCTGGGTCAAAAGCCAGTTCGACTTTTAATTTTTTGAGAAATCTCCAAACTGTTTTCCACAGTGGCTGCACCAGTCTGCATTCCCACCAGCTTTGCAGAAGGGTTTCCTTTTCTCCTCATCCTCGCAAACACTTATTCTGTGTTGTTTTACTGATGAGTGCCATTCTGACTGGTGTGAGGTGATATCTCATTGTGGTTTTAATTTGCATTTCTCTAATGATTAGTGATGTTGAGCATTTTTTCATATGCCTATTGGCTATCTGTATGTCCTTTTTGGAGAAATTTCTATTCATTTCTTTAGCCCACTTTTTGATTGGATTGTTTGTCATCCTGGTGTTGAGTTTTATAAGTTCTTTATAAATTTTGGTTATTAACCCCTTATCAGACGTGCTGTCGAATATGTTCTCCCATTGTGTGGTTTGTCTTTTTATTCTGTTCTTATTGTCTTTAGCTGTGCAAAAACTTGTTAGTTTGATATAGTCCCATTTGTTTATCTTGCCTTTTATTTCATTTGCCCGTGGAGATAAATCGGCAAATATATTGCTGCTACAGATGTCGGAGAGCTTGCTGCCTATGTTTTCTTCTAAGATGCTTATGGTTTCACCGCTTATGTTTATGTCTATAATCCAATTTGAGTTTGTTTTGGTGAATGGTGTAAGTTGATGGTCTAGTTTCATTTTTTTGCAGGTAGATGTCCAATTTTCTCAACACCATTTGTTAAAGAAGCTGTCTTTACTCATTTGTATGTTCTTTCCTCCTTTGTCAAATATCAGTTGTCCATAGAGATGTGGGTTTATTTCTGGGTTCTCTGTTCTGTTCCGTTGATCTACGTGCCTGTCCTTTGCCAGTACCAGGCTGTCTTGAGTATAATGGCCTTGTAGTAAACCTTGATATCAGGAAGAGTGATACCTTCTGCTTTATTTTTTCATTTTAAGATTGCTGAGGCTATTCGTGTTCTTTTTTGGTTCCATATAAAGTTTTGGAATATGTGTTCTATATCTTTGAAGTATGTCATTGGTATTTTAATCGATATTGAACTGAATTTATAAATTGCTTTGAGTAATATAGACATTTTAATGATGTTTATTATTCCTAGCCATGAGCACAATATATGCTTCCACTTGTTTGTATCTTCCTTGATTTCTTTTGTCAATATTTTATAATTATGCTCGCCTCATAAAAGGAGTTTGGAAGTCTTCCTTTCTCTTGAATTTTTTGAAATAGCTTGAGAAGGATAGGAGTTAGTTCTTCTTTGAATTTTTGATAGAATTCACTTGTGAAGCCATCAGGCCCAGGACTTTTCTTTTTTGGGAGTTTTTTGATAACTGTTTCGATCTCATTTGTTGTAATTGGTCTGTTTAGGTGTTCTGATTCTTCCAGATTGAGGTTTGGAAGGTTATATGATTCAAGAAATTTTTCCATTTCACCAAGATTGTCTAATTTTTGGCATATAGTTCTTCATAGTATTTTCTTACAATGCTTTGTATTTCTGTTGTGTCAGTTGTTATTTCTCCACTGTCTTTTCTAATTTTATTTATTTGAGTCCTCTCTCTTTTTTTCTTGGTGAGTCTAGTTAAAGGTTCATCAATCTTGTTTACCTTTTCAAAGAACCAGCTTCTTGTTTCATTGATCCTCTGTATTGTTTCCTTAGCCTCTATGTCATTTATTTCTGCTCTGATCTTTATTATTTCATTCCCTCTACTTGTCCTGGGTTTTAATTGCTGTTGTTTTTCTAATTCTTCTAGATGCAGGGTCAGGTTGCTTATTTGAGCTTTTTCTAGCTTCTTATGATATGCCTGTTGTGCAATGAACTTCCCTCTCAGAACTGCTTTTGCTGTGTCCCATAAATTTTGAGTTGATGTATGCTCAATATTGTTTGTTTCTAGAAACTTTTTTGTTTCTTCTTTGATTTCATTTTTAATTCATTCATTATTTAATATCATGCTATTTAGTTTCCAAGTGTTTGAGTATTTTCAGTTTTTCTTTTGTGGTTAATTTCTAGTTTCATGGCATTGTGATCAGAGAAAATGCTTGATATGATTTCAATCCTGTTAAATTTATTGAGACCATTTTTGTGTTCTAACATGTGGTCTATCCAAGAAAACGTACCATGAGCGCTTGAGAAGAGTGCATATTCTACTGCTTTAAGATGAAAAGTTCTGAAGATACCTATTAAATCAATTTGATCTAGTGTCTTCTTTAAGTCTGCTGTTTCTTTATTAATTTTCTTTCTTGAGGATCTATCCAATGTTGTTAGTGGGGTATTGAAATCCCCTACTATGATAGTATTGCTTTTAATCTCGCCCTTTATATCCATCAAAGTCTGCTTTTTGTATGTCAGGGCTCCCATATTTGGTGCGTAGATATTTACAATAGTTATATCTTCCTGTTGAATTGTTCCCTTTATCATTATGTAGTGTCCTTCTTTATCTCTTACTACAGCCTTTCTTTAAAAGTCCATTTTGTCAGATATAAGTGCTGTACCCGGCTTTTTTTCATTTCCATTTGTATGAAATATATTTTTTCATCCTTTTACCTTCAGTTTATGTGCATCTTTTGTTTTAAGGTGTGTCTTTTGTACACAGCATATGTATGGGTCCCGTTTCTTTATCCATTCAGCTACCCTATGTCTTTAGATTGGATCATTTAATCCATTTACATTTAAAGTTATTATTGATATGTAGTTGTTTATTGTCATTTTATTCTTTAAAGCTGTATTCTTCTTTTGCTATACTCTTTTCTCCCTTTGAACTGTTCACAACAGGCCCCTTAGTATCTCTTGCAGAATTGGTTTGGTTTTTTTGAATTCCTTGAGGCTTTCTTTGTCTGGGAAGCTCATTATTTCTCCTTCAATTTTAAATGTTAGCCTTGCTGGATAGAGTAGTTTGGTTGTAGGTTCTTGTTCTGCATTACTTTGATTATATCTTGCAAGTCCCTTCTGGCCTCAAGTGTTTCTGCTGAGCAGTCAGATGTCATCCTCATGGGGGCTCCTTTGTAGGTGATAGCCTTTTATTCCCTAGCAACTTTTAATTTTTTTTCTTTATCCATTAGCTTTGGTACTTTAACTATGATGTGTCTTGGTGTAGATCTTTTTGTGTTCCTTTTTAATGGAGTTCTGTGTGCTTCTTGAATGTGTAGAATGTTTCCCAGCCTTAAATTCGGGAAGTTTTCTGCTATGATTTGATTGAACAAAGTTTCCATTTCCTGTTCTCTCTCCTCTTCTTCACGCACCCCTATGATGCAAATGTTGTTTCTCTTCATGTTATCACAGAGCTCCCTTAGAGTTTCCTCACATTTTTTGAGTCTCTTTTCCTTTTTCTTCTCTGCTTCTGTGCCTTTGTTTATTGTGTCCTCTATCTCGCTGATTCGGTCCTCAGTGTGATTCATCCTGCTTTTAATTCCTTCCAAGGTGGTTCAGTTCTGATACTGTATTGGTCATTTCTGTCTGATTCTTTATTATTTCAATTTTGATTTTTATATTTGTTATCTCTTTACTTAGGTGTTCATAATGACTATCCATTGTTGCTCTAATTTCTTTGAACATTCTAACTATCATTATTCTAAATTCTACTTCTGGTAATTTGGTTATATCTAGTTCATTCAGGTCCTTCTCTGTGGATTTCTCTTGATTCATTTGGTTTGCATTCCTCTGCCTGCCCATTTTTTCTGAGTATAAGCAAGTTGTGGCCACTGGAGTCCAGTAGGTGTTGCATTTGTGTTCTCTAGGTGTGGTCTTTTTTCAGGCCTGGCACCCCGTCTGCCGCTGCCTAGGGCGGTTGGGTATGGGCGTTGCCAGCGTCCCCCCACTCTGGCTGTTGCTGTTATTTCCTTCTCTCCTCCACGGGAGGGGCTGTCACTCAAGCCACAAGCCTAAGCACCAAGGGTAGAGGTGAGCATCTTTGCTCAGCTGTGGACCCAGCCTGTTTCCGGGCTTCCAACCAGCACCCGTAGTCAGAGCCTGCTAGTTACAGTTACGCGGGTTGGGCAGGGCTTTTGATGTGCTCTCAGCTGTGAGCCTTTGGCCACCTGGAGCTTTAGTCCCGCCCTTGAGCCAGGGCCCTCCTGTGCAGGGTCACAAACCGGTGTTTATTGGGCCAGGCGTGTTTGCTGGCGTGCATTCAGCTGCGAGCTTCTTCTCTTCCCGGGCTCTACTCTGCCCCCACATTCGGTGCCAACTCGTGCACGTAGGATGGCAAACCGCGGTTTCTTCGGTCAGACGGGGCTGGTAGTGTGAGCTCAGCCGCAAGCCCCCGCCCATCCCTAGTCCTAGCCCTGTCCCCGCGGTCAGGGCCGGCTTGCGCAGGGTCGCAGAGCAGATCTCTGCCAGTTACTTGCCTCCCGCTTTTTCCCCTCAAGTGGGATTACAGGCGGGCCCGCAGCTGCCGGACTGCTTTCGTGCGTCCCCTGCTGGGCTAGACTGAGCTCACATCAGTTGGGCCTCCGCCCACACCGACAGAAATGCGTTTCAGAGTCCTGCCGCCACCATACCCTTCAGCAACCCTCAGCAGAGTAGGAAGTGCCCTAAGTCTCCATACTGTAGGCCTGGGAGCTCCCTCTAATTGCCACAGGAGAGCTTGTTGGCTAGTGTCCTGTCTCCCTTTGCTGGTATTGCTCGTTAAAGGGGAAATATTTGTTTTCGATTAGGGAAGTAACTTAGCCCAGGGGTTAGGGTGGCTGTCCCTCAGAGTGTTTGTCCCTGTGCCTTCAGTCCACACTCTCTTCCCGCTGCTCTGGTCCTCTCCTCTGTCCCCGTCCCCGGATCCCCGGGTACGTGGTTGTGAGGGAGGTTTTTTGCACTGTCCCTTTAAAAAGAATCTTGGGTCTGAGAAAACTCTCTTTCTCACAAACAGTATCCTCACTTGTTTCACAGCTCAATACTGTCCAAATGCCTCTTTCAGGCTCTGGAATTCAGGCTGGGGCTTGGTTCCTGGGACCCAGGTCCCTCCCTCTCCACCAAACTCTCCTCCTGCCACGCGGGTCTCTCCGGACTGCCGTTTGCTCTGGGGAGCTGGGCAGCCCTCTTTGCGTTTTCGCTATTCCTACCCGTCTCAATGTGGCTTCTTTTGTGTTCCTTGGTTGTAGAGTCCACTTAGTTTAGTTCAAATTTGGTTTATCCAGATGATGGTTCTTAAAACTGAGTTATAATCCACTTTGGTTCTGGGAGTTGGAAGTTGGTATGTCCGCCTACTCCATCACCATCTTTAGTCCTCCTTTGATATGGTTTTAATATTCTTAAATTTGTTGGGACTCATGTTATGCCCTAATATGTGGTCTATCTTAGAGAATGTACCATGCACACTTGAAAAGAATGTATATTCTGCTGCTTTAGGGTGAGAGGTTCTGAAGATATCTATTAAATTCTGTTAATCTAGTGTGTTCCTTAATTCTGCAGGGTTTTTTTGTTAATTTTCTTACTTGAGGATCTATTCATTGATGTTAGTGGGGTATTGAAATCCCCTACTATTATAGTATTGCTATTGATCTCATCCTTTGTATCCATCAAAGTTTGCTTTATATATTTAGGTGCTCCTATGTTAGGTGCCTGGATATTTATAATGGTTATATCTTCCCATTGGATTGCTGCCTTTATTATTATGTAGTGACCTTCGTTATCCCTTACTATAGTCTCTGTTTAAAAGTCTATATTTTCAAATATAAATATTGCTACCCCAGCTTTTTTTTTTTCATTACCATTTGGATAAAATATTTTTTTCTGTCCTTTCACTTTCAGTCTATGTGTATCTTTTGTTGTGAGGTGGGTCTCCTGTAGACAGCATATGTATGGGTCCTGTTTTCTTATCCACTCAGCTACCATATGTCTTTGGATTAGGGAATTTAATCCATTTACATTTAAGGTTATTTTTGTGTGTGACAGAGACAGGGAGAGACAGAGACAAAGAGAGGAACAAACAGACTAGAAGAGAGATGAGAAGCATCAATTTTTTGTTGTGGCACCTTAGTTTCTGAGTGATTGCTTTCTCATATGTGCCTTGACTGGGAGAGTACAGCAGACCGAGTGACCGCTTGCTCAAACCAGTGACCTTGGGTTTAAGCTGGTGAGCCTTGCTCAAACCAGATGAACACATGAAGAAACTGGTGATATTGGGGTTTCAAACCTGGGTCCTCTTTGTCCCAGTTCAATGCTCTATCCACAGCACCATTGTCTAGTCAGGCTACATGTAAGGTTATTGATATGAATTTTTTATTGCCATTTTATTCTTTAAACCTATATGGTCTTCTTTTCCTGTTTTTTTTTTTTTTCCTTTCCTTTGGTATGAACACAGCAAGCCCCTTAACATTTCTTGCAACATTGCTTTAGTTATAATGAATTCCATTAGTTTTTTTATTTGGTTGGTTTGGTCTGAAAAGCTTTTTATTTCTCCTTCAATTTTAAATGATAACCTTGCTGGATAAAGAATTGTTGGTTGTAGGCTCTTGTTCTGCATTAATTTGAATATTTCTTGCCAATACTTTCTGACCTATGGTGTTTCTGTTGAAAACTCGAATGTTACTCTTATAGGGAATCCTCTGTAGGTAATTGACTGTTTTTCTCTGCAGCTTTTAGTTTTTTTGTTTTTGTTTTTTTATTAATTTTAATGAGGTGACACCAATAAATCAGGGTACATATGTACAATGAAAACATCTCCAGGTTATCTTATCATTCCATTGTGTTGCATACCCATCACCAAAACTCAAATTGTCCTCTGTCATCTTCTATCTGGTTTTCCCTGTGCCCCTCCCCTCCTGCCTTTACCACCCTTTCGTCGCTCCCCCCACCCTGTGACCACCACCCTCTTGTCCATGTCTCATAGTCTCACTTTTATGTCCCACCTATGTATGAAATCATGCTGTTCTCAGTTTTTCTTTTTTTCTGATTTACTTATTTCACTCTGTATAATGTTATCAAGGTACATCCATTTTGTTATAAATGATCCGATGTCATCATTTCTTATGGCTGAGTAGTATTCCATAGTATATATATACCATAGCTTTTTAATCCACTCATCTTCTGATGGACATTTGGGCTGTTTCCAGATCTTCACAAAAACAAATTCAAAATGGATAAAAGACTTAAACATAAGCCGTGAAACCATAAGCATCTTAGAAGAAAACATAGGCAGCAAGCTCTCCGACATCTGTAGCAGCAGTATATTTGCCAATTTATCTCCACGGGCAAATGAAATAAAAGGCAAGATAAACAAATGGGACTATATCAAACTAACAAGTTTTTGCACAGCTAAAGACAATAAGAACAGAATAAAAAGACAAACCACACAATGAGAGAACATATTCGACAGCACGTCTGATAAGAGTTTAATAACCAAAATTTATAAAGAACTTATAAAACTCAACACCAGGATGACAAACAATCCAATCAAAAAATGGGCTATGGGGAAGAAAGATGACGACCGAGTAGGCGGACGTACCAACTTCCAACTCCCAGAACCAAAGTGGATTAAAACTCAATTTAAAGAACCATCATCTGGATAAACCAACTATTAACTAAACTAAGTGGACTCTTCAACCAAGGAACACAAAAGCCACATTGAGACTGGTAGGAATAGCGAAAACACGAAGAGGGCTGCCCAGCTCCCCGAAGAAAACGGCAGCCCGGAGAGACCCGCGGGGCAGGAGGAAAGTTTGGCAGAGAGGGAGGGACCTGGGTCCCAGGAACCAAGCCCCAGCCTGCAGTCCCAGAGCCTAGAAGAGGCGTTTGGACAGTATTGAGCTGTGAAACAAGGGAGGGAGCTCCCAGGCCTACAGTGTGGAGTATTAGGTCCCTTCCTACTCTGCTGAGGGCTGCTTAAGGATTTGGGGTGACAGGACGCTGAAATGCGGTTCTGTCGGCGTGGGCAGAGGCCAAGCCAGTGGGAGCTCGGTCTAGCCAAGAGGGTCGGAGGGGACGCACGAAAGCGGTCCGGAAGCTGCGGGCCCGCCTTTAATCCCACTTATGGGGACAAAGCGGGAGTCCAGGAACGGGCAGAAATCTGCTCTGCAACCCTGCGCAAGCCGGCCCTGACCACAGGGACCGGGCTAGAACCAGGGATGGGCAGGGACTCTTGGCTGAGCTCACGCTACCAGACCCCCACCACCACCACCCCACCACCCCCGGGCCGGAGAAACCGCGGTTGGCCAGTATACGTGCGCGAGCAGGCTCCGAGCGCGGGAACTGGGTAGACCCCGAGACAAGTGTAAGGTCGCAGATGAGCTCATGCTACTATCCCCGCCCGGGTGGAGTAACCGCGGATTGCATTCATACATGCATGACCGGGCTCCGAATGTGGGGGCGGGGTAGAGTCCGGGAAAAGCGGAAGTACGCAGCTGAGCGGAAGCCAGCAAACAAGCCCGGCCCAATAAACCTGGGTGTGTGACCCTGTGCAGAAGGGCCCTGGCCTTGAGGGTGGGGCTAAATCTCCAGACGGGCAAAGCCTCACAGCTGAGAGAACGTCAAAAGCCCCGCCCAACCCGCGAAATTGTGGCGAGCAGGCTCTGACTGAGGGTTCTGGGTGGAAGTCCGGAAATAGGTTGGGTCCGCAGCTGAGCAAAGGTGCTCACCTCTACCCTTGGTGCTAAGACTTGTGTGCTAAGATTTCTACGAAGGAGAGGTAGAAATCACAGCAAAAGCCACAGTGGGCCGGCGCTGGCAATGCTCATACCCAACCACCCTAGGCACCGGCAGAGGGGTTGGGGTGCCTGCAGACAGACCACACCTAGAGAACACAAAGGCAACACCTACTGGACTCCAGTGGCCACAACTTGCTTATACACAGAAAAAATGGGCAGGCAGAGGAATGCAAACCAAATGAATCAAGAGAAATCCCCAGAAAAGGACCTGAATGAACCAGATATAACGAAATTACTAGAAGCATAATTTAGAATAATGATAGTTAGGATGTTCAAAGAAATTAGAGCAACAATAGATAGTCATTATGAACACCTAAATAAAGAGATAACAAGTATAAAAAACGAAATTAAAATAATAAAAAAAGAATGAGACAGCAATGACAAATACAGTATCAGAACTGAAGACCACAATGGAAGGAATTAAAAGCAGGGTGAATCACGCTGAGGATCAAATAAGCGAGTTAGTGGACACAATAAACAAAGGCACTGAAGCAGAGAAGTAAAAGAAAAAGAGACTTAAAAAATGTGAGGAAACTCTAAGGGAGCTTTGTGACAACATTCACATCATAGGGGTGCGTGAAGAAGAGGAGAGAGGACAGGAAATGGAAACTTTGTTCAATTAAATCATAGCAGAAAACTTTCCTAAATTAAGGCTGGGAAACACTCCACACGTTCAAGAAGCACACAGAACTCCATTAAAGAGAAACCCAAAAAGATTTACACCAAGACACATCATAGTTAAAATACCAAAGCTAATGGATAAAGAAAAAATTTTAAAAGCTGCTATGGAAAAAAAGGCTATCACCTACAAAGAAGCCCCCATAAGGTTGACATCGGACTTCTCAACATAAACACTTGAGGCCAGAAGGGACTGGCAAGATATAATCAAAGTAATGCAGAACAAGAACCTACAACCAAGACTACTCTATCCAGGAAGGCTAAGGTTCAAAATTGAAGGAGAAATAAAGAGCTTCCCAGAAAAAGAAAGCCTGAAGGAATTCATAAAAAACCAAACCAATTCTGCAAGAGATACTAAGGAGCCTCTTGTGAAAAGTTTAAAGGGAGGAAAGAGTAAAGCAAAAGAAGAATACAGCATTAAAGAATAAAATGGCAATAAACAACTACATATCAATAATAACCTTAAATGTAAATGGATTAAATGATCCAATCAAAAGACATAGGGTAGCTGCGTGGATAAAGAAACAGGACCCATACATATGCTGTCTACAAAAGACACACCTTAAAACAAAAGATGCTCATAGACTGAAAGTAAAAGGATGGAAAAAAATATTTCATACAAATGGAAATGAAAAAAAAGCAGGGGTAGCAATACTTATATCAGACGAAATGGACTTTAAAACAAAGGCTTTAGTAAGAGATAAAGAAGGACACTACATAATGATAAAGGGAACAATTCAACAGGAAGATATAACTATTATAAATATCTATGCACCAAATATAGGAGCCCCAAGATACAAAAAGCAGACTTTGATGGATATAAAGGGCGAGATTAACAGCAATACTATCATAGTAGGGGATTTCAATACCCCTCTAACAACACTGGATAGATCCTCAAGAAAGAAAATTAATAAAGAAACAGCAGACTTAAAGGATACACTAGATCAACTTGATTTAATTCATATCTTCAGAACTTTTCACCCTAAAACAGTAGAATATACATTCTTCTCAAGCTCTCATGGTACGTTTTCTAGGATAGACCACATGTTAGGAGACAAAAATAATCTCAATAAATTTAAAAAGATTGAAATCATATCAAGCATTTTCTCTGATCACAATGCCATGAAACTAGAAATTAACCACAAAAGAAATACTGAAAAATACTCAAACACTTGGAAACTAAATAGCATGATATTAAATAATGAATTGATTAACAATGAGATCAAAGAAGAAATAAAAACGTTTCTAGAAACCAATGATAATGAGCATACATCAACTCAAAATTTATGGGACACAGCAAAAGCAGTTCTGAGAGGGAAGTTCATTGCACAACAGGCATATCATAAGAAGCTAGAAAAAGCTCAAATAAGCAACCTGACCCTGCATCTAAAAGAACTAGAAAAACAACGGCAAATAAAACCCAAGACAAGTAGAAGGAAGGAAATAATAAAGATCGAGGAGAAATAAATGACATAGAGGTGAAGGAAACAATACAGAGGATCAATGAAACCAGAAGCTGGTTCTTTGAAAAGGTAAACAAGATTGATGAACCTTTAACTAGACTCACCAAGAAAAAAAGAGAGAGGACTCAAATAAATAAAATTAGAAAGGACAGTGGAGAAATAACAACTGACACATCAGAAATACAAAGCATTGTAAGAAAATACTATGAAGAACTATATGCCAAAAAATTAGACAATCTTGGTGAAATGGACATATTTTTTGAATCATATAACCTTCCAAAAATCAATCTGGAAGAATTAGAACACCTAAATAGACCAATTACAACAAATGAGATCAAAACAGTTATCAAAAAACTCCCAAAAAAGAAAAGTCCTGGGCCTGATGGCTTCACAAGTGAATTCTATCAAAAATTCAAAGAAGAACTAACTCCTATCCTTCTCAAGCTATTTCAAAAAATTCAAGAGGAAGGAAGACTTCCAAACTCCTTTTATGAGGCTAGCATAATTATGATCCCAAAACCGGGCAAAGACAACACAAAGAAAGAAAATTATAGGCCAATATCCCTGATGAATTTAGACGCTAAAATTCTCAACTAAATATTAGCCAAGCGGATCCAGCAATGTATGAAAAAAATCATACACCACGATCAAGTGGGATTTATTCTGGAGAGGCAAGGCTGGTTCAATATTCGCAAATCAATCAATGTGATTCATCACATAAACAAAAGGAAGGACAAAAATCACATGATAATTTCAATAGATGCAGAAAAGGCATTTGATAAAATCCAGCACCCATTCATGCTCAAAACTCTCAGTAAAGTGGGAATACAGGGATCATTCCTTAACATGATAAAGGCCATCTACGATAAACTGACAGCAAACATCATACTAAATGGACAAAGATTAAAAGCAATCCCCTTAAGATCAGGAAACAGGCAGGGATGCCCCCTTTCACCACTCTTATTCAACATAGTTCTGGAAGTCCTAGCTATAGCAATCAGACAAGAAGAAGAAATAAAAGGCATACAAATTGGAAAAGAAGAAGTAAAACTGTCATTATTTGCAGACGATATGATATTGTATATAGAAAACCCTAAAGTCTCAGTCAAAAAACTACTGGACCTTATAAATGAATTCAGCAAGGTGACAGGATATAAAATTAATACTCAGAAATCAGAGGCATTTCTATACACCAACAATGAAATATCAGCAAAAGAAATTAAGGAAACAATCCCCTTCACTATTGCAGCCAAAAAAATAAAGTACCTAGGAGTAAATTTAACCAAGGAGGTTAAGGACTTGTACTCGGATAATAATAGAACATTGATAAAAGAAATCAAGGAAGATACAAACAAGTGGAAGCATATATTGTGCTCATGGCTAGGAATAATAAACATCATTAAAATGTCTATATTACCCAAAGCAATTTATAAATTCAATGCAATACCAATTAAAATACCAATGACATATTTCAAAGATATAGAACACATATTCCAAAAATTTATATGAAACCAAAAAAGAACACGGATAGCCTCAGCAATCTTAAAAAGAAAAAATAAAGCAGGAGGTATCAGTCTTCCAGATATCAAGGTTTACTATAAGGCCATTATACTCAAGACAGCCTGGTACTGGCATAAGAACAGGCACATAGATCAATGGAACAGAACAAAGGATCCAGAATTAAACCCACAGTTTTATGGACAACTGATATTTGACCAAGGAGGAAAGAACATACAAAGGAGTAAAGACAGCCTCTTTACAAATGGTGTTGGGAAAATTGAACATCTATCTGCAAAAAAATGAAACTAGACCATCAACTTACACCATTCACAAAAACAAACTCAAAATGGATAAAAGACTTAAATGTAAGCCGTGAAACCGTAAGCATCTTAGAAGAAAACATAGGCAGCAAGCTCTCTGACATCTGTAGCAGCAGTATATTTACCGATTTATCTCCACAGGCAACTGAAATAAAAGGCAAGATAAACAAATGGGACTATATCAAACTAAAAAGTTTTTGCACAGCTAAAGACAATAAGAACAGAATAAAAAGACAAACCACACAATGGGAGAACATATTCGACAGCACATCTGATAAGGGGTTAATAACTAAAATTTATAAAGAACTTATAAAACTCAACACCAGGAAGACAAACAACCCAATCAAAAAATGGGCAAAAGAAATAAATAGAAATTTCTCCAAAGAGGACATACAGATGGCCAATAGGCATATGAAAAAATGCTCAACATCACTAATCATTAGAGTAATGCAAATTAAAACCACAATGAGTTATCACCTCACACCAGTCAGAATGGCACTTATCAGCAAAACAACACTGTATAAGTGTTGGCGAGTATGTGGAGAAAAGGGAACCCTTCTACACTGCTGGTGGGAATGCAGACTTGGTGCAGCCACTGTGGAAATCAGTTTGGAGATTCCTCAGAAAATTAAAAATCGAACTGCCTCTAGGAATGGGTCCTATCTTCCACCTGCTTTTTCACCCAGTCAAACCTTTTGTCCATTCAGTGTGTGAATATTTCAAGTGCACCTGCAAGCTTAGCTGGAGTTCTTTCTCTACATTATAGTTGTTCAATTTGTTGAAATTTCAAGGGGAGAGATCAGGAATATCTTTTACACCACCATTTCTCTGATGTTGCTCTTTAAAGATATTTAAAATGATATCCAGTTGAATTCAGAATATGTTACATAGACAAAGATGACAATGTAGATGGTCATTCCAACTCAGTATCATAAGACAATGCTTTCTGTTTTATTTACATTTAGTAATTCTTGAGTTCTTTTTTAGTATAATAAAGTTGTCAGTGACAAAAATAAAAAATAATTAGTTCACAACTCACCAGAATGATTTCTATCTTTATCCTCATTAATACATTTGGTAATATTTTTCATTGTGTGTTTCATTATGGAGACATTGTTGTTGTTTTTATAATTGAAGTAATTTTATTATTCTAAATATTCAAATTATGGAAAATTAGTGTGTTTGAATCGGTTCTCAGAGTAGAGAGTTTCACACTAGAAGATTTCAGTTTTTAGAACCTTTGAACAGATATATTCAGAATTAAGACAATTGGTAGTCCCAACTTCTGACATATGGTGTATAGTTCATAGAACACTGCTGTCTTTTGGGTCTATTTTTCTCTATGTTCTGAAGGTGCCACAAAATCCTCTTAAAGAGAATGAGAGAGGTGTTCACTGAAATCATGGCTGGTGATCAGAAGAAGGAGCAGAAATGTCAAGACAAAGTGAGAATGATCCTAAGGAAATGAGTTCAGATGGACAATCCAAAGGTGCTGATGATGCAGTCCCTGGTCTTGTTCTTCAGTCCCATGGCGCAGCTCTCATCTGCGGAGCTGTCCTAGAAGCAAGAACTTGCCCTGTGTAATTCTGCTCTATTCTTCAGAAAATTACAGAGGCCACACTGTATTTAAATGTTTTTCTCCAGCTTGATGACTTGGCTAAAAGATTGTTCTACTACATTTGCACAACATTGATTGACTTTACTGTGCTGACAGATGCTGCCACTAATTTTGAACTTTCTGTTTCCTCTTTTACAGTGTTGCTCTCTTTATCAACAATAAAGAAGTCTCTTTCCCAGTCTGATAGATATCTAGACATCCATTTCTCTTTCAGTGTCATCCTGCCATACTAAAATGAACTTGGGATTTTTTTATATTCACTGGAATTTAGACAATTTAAGTCAATATATATTTTTTTATCTAAAATTGTCTCTACTTGGCCAGTGTGATCCTCTGTAATTTATTCTCTTTATCTTCTACTTGAACCACTTAAACTTGAAAGCTGTCTTGCTTTCTGTCATAGTGATAGATTCCAAGCTTACTTACTTTTCAGCTCCAAACATGAATTCATTTCACCAAAGGGTTATAACTCTGCTTAGGAGAAAAAAAAAGTGTTGAAGAACAATAGTCTGGAACTTGGATGAATCATGTGTTTGAATTTGCTCTTAGAACATTTCAATGGGTTTGACTAAAAAATTATTATTTTAAATTTAATTTGATTTTGTAAAGCATTGACTTTTACAATACAGGTAAAAGGACATAGTTGTACTTAAATTCTTGATTCTATAATTGTCCTCAAGAGTCTATTTAAAAAAATGACGAGGAAAATTAAGAGGTAGCGTTAGCTCTGGCTCTTTGCTTATTAAGCAAAATCATTTCTTCATGTTGTAGAAGTTCACTGTGCAATATTATTCCAGCTAAAGTCAGAAAGTGAAAGACTGATAAAAGAGCTTAATCAATTGCAGATTTCAGATGAGAACAAAGAACAGACACAGGTGGGAGAAACTGTTACAATAATTGCATTTATGTTTTCATCCTTTCCAAATCTAACATCTTTGCATAAAAGGAGATCCAAGCAGGCTACCTTAAGCCTTTGTTTTTGGGAGCTCCATCTACTCTGTGTTTATCAGGAATAAGAAAGTGAGATGATGTAGAAGTTAGAGACCTGACTTCTGGTTCCAGACTTACCCAGGTCAATGTTTGCCTTTGCTACTTTTTAACTGAGTGATCTTATCAAATTTCTTAAGCAGTCTTTGTCAGTTTCCTTTTTCTTTTCTTTTCTTTTTTTTTTTTTTTTTTTTTTTTTTTTTTTGGTAATGGGGCAAGTGATAATTCCTTCCACTTTGGAGGGTCCTTATGAAAAGTAAATGAGTTAATGTTTACAAATATATAATAGTAAATGAATATTTACAAAAAACATACAACACTTACTGACACTAATTGTTAAATAAATCCAATATGACCCTTAATAAAATCTTAAATTCCTTCTAACAATGAGAATTATTAGAACACAGTATTTTTTTTATGAGGAGTATACTAACTTTGTTGAATCTTTTTTCAATTTTTGAAACCTTTCCTGTGATGAGTAAAACTGTTTATAAATGTTAAAAAGAGAAACTTCTGCATAAAAGAAAAGCATGGAGAAAATATTTATCAAGAAGTGTTTATCAATATTAAATATCTATTACTAGCTATCATAGTTTAAAGCAGAATCATTTATGATTTGGTAAAAAACACTTTAAAAATCAAGTTAAATTGTGACCTTCAAATTTATATAAAAACATATATCACTTTAAAGATTTATAGTAGTCCAGGTTATACCTATTAAGGTGACTGATCTTTCTTCTACTTGTCCTTTATAATAAGAAATTGGCTCAATTATTGTCTCTGATTGTGGCTATACCAGATATGCTGAAAGTCCTCTAAACATATGATGTTCCTGGGGTTAAGTTCTGCTTCCATGGAAACTACCCTGGTGTACCCCAGTTTTAAATGATTTCCTGCAGGCTGACACTGGAGGCATTTGATTAAAGAAACATCTTACGTAGGCATGGAGCAACAGAAAAAAAATGGGAAAAAATGTTTCATAATAATCTTTCTTTGCTGTAGATATTCCAGTTAACATTTTCAATGTTTAAGAAATGATTCTTTTGAAATATACTTAGGTGTGATTTTTTTTTAATGTTCATTTAACTGCTTAGAAGTACTGATATTTAAGTCCATCTCTTCAAATATGAGGTGTGCCATGCCCACTGATAAAATAATCACCAATGGGTCATTTATTCACTAATTAATTTATTTGGCAAATGCTAATTTGATGAGCTAAAAGGTAAGAGGTAAGTAAGGCACAGATGCTGACCTGAAGAATCTAGCAACCTAGTTAGGAGACAGACCACCATAAAGACCACTCTATGACAATCTACAACTTGCAATCAGTACTAAGTATGCAGGATAATTTATGGATGTCGATATATAGAAGGTATTCATTAGCAAGTGAGGAGAAGGAATGCATGGAGCCCTCTCCAGAGTAGATTAGATCCAAGGAACAGGACAGTGAGGGGTGAACACAGCATGGTTAAGAGAAACAATTTGGTGTCTGGATATATGTAGGACATACTAAGGTTTTGAGGACGGTGGAAATAGAAAACACAAGAGAAAGTTTTAAAAAATGACTGCAGATAGAGATGATGTGGAGGGTTCTGTAGTCACTTTATTGCGACTCTTAATCCATAATTTCTAGGAGCTAATAAAAATTTGATAGCAGAATAGAAATGTAGTCAGATTTGATTTTTAGTTAGGTCTTGCCAGTGGTCATGTCGCAAATGGCTCAAGATGCAGAGGACTAATAGTAGGGGATAAAGGTTCTAGATCAGAAAATATGAAAGCCTAAATACAATGAATAGAGGGATATAAAAAAGAAAAAAATTAAATATTTGCATGAAAAAAATTTCAAAGAACTTGATGAAGGACCACGTATTCTATTAGGTCACTGATGATTCCAACAACTGAGAGAGCCAGTACTGGGTATGATTAGTTTGAGGTACTTGTGGGTACCCAGGCAGAGATGACCAGTAAGAAATCCTGTATCTGAGTCTAAAGTGTAGAGGACAAACTAAGCTAGACATAAAGACTTGGGGTTTACCCACAAAGAAGCAGTTAGTGAATTCAAGCAATGTCTATAAATGCCCAGCATAAACAGGTAATCAAAATCAGCAACATTCCAAGTACAGTATCCAAGATCAAGTATGTTGAAATGTCCACATATCCTAATGGGTAGAGTCAGCAGAACGAGAAATGTCACATCTCAAACTAATCTAAAAAACAAAATAGAAACAGACTCATAGATACAGAGAACAAACTGACAGCTTTCAGAAGAAATGGTGGTCAAAAGCCTGGGTGAAAAAGGTGAGAGAGCCTGACCTGTGGTGGCGCAGTGGATAAAGCATCGACCTGGAATGCTGAGGTTGCCAGTTCAAAACCCTGGGCTTGCCCAGTCAAGGCACATATGGGAGTTGAAGCTTCCTGCTCCTCTCCCCCTTTTCTCTCTCTGTCTCTCCCTCTCTCCCTTTCCTCTAAAATGAATAAATAAATAAAAATAATTTTTAAAAAGGTGAGAGATTAAGCAAAGACAAAAAGAAAACTTGTAGATGCAGACAATAAGTGAGTGGATTGCAGGAAGGAAAGGAGATGGGGGCATGGAAGAGGAGAGAGGGGAGATAGATGATGATGAAAGGAGACCTTGACTTGGGGTGGTGAACACACAATGCATATATAGATGATGTATTATAGAATTGTGTACCTGAAACCTACATAATTTTATTAACCAATATCAGCACAACAAACTGAATTAATGGTTTTTTTTTAAAAAATATGGAATAATTGAGAGTTCAGTGGTGACAGATGGTTTGAGTTTATCATAGTTTAAAAATAACGCATGCCATATACATGAAAATTAAACATTTTTCTTCATTCTATCTTTAATTTCAATATAGAATTTATGTTAATGTTAAAGTCTTTTATTAATTCTGGAAAATCAATTTATGCTTACACTTTTATTTCTTAAAGGTTAATATATAACTCTTAGTCAGGATATGCTAACACTCTTATAAAAATTATTAAATCAGGATCTGGGTCATTCTTTTGCATCTTTTTTTCTATTTTTACCCTTCTATTTTTTATGCTTTATGTTCTCAAATGAGTATTTATATCCTATTCTAAAACCATAATAAGCTTCTTTTCTAACATCTAAAACAAATTACTGGCACTTACAATACTGGAATTTTTATAAATATTTATTACTTTAGAATCGAGTTGAAACCATAGTAAAGGAAATAAAAATTTTGAACCTATATCTGTGTCACTTAGAGGAAAATATTACAGACATATGTAAAATAGAGCCAGCTTATATTATCAGTAAGAGAAGCAGTGACACAAACTGGATTTATCAATTCAATTTTAATTAATTACATTTTCTTCTTCTTAACATTTATTCTGAATTCATATGATTCTTATTTCTACCTAGAAAATAATTATTCTTTCTTTTGGTGTTCTGTGATTTAGTAGGTCCATCAATCTCATTTCTTTTAATTTCCATTTTCTCTTAGTTTTTTTAAATATCTGGCTTAACATCCTGTGATGGATGTGGAAAATTGGTTCACTAAGCATAGAGACCTGCCTTCTTCTACTGTGTTTTCTTATGCGGCAGAAGCTGGATAGTTCACAGCCCAGCAAGGAAGTATATGCCTGGGGATGTGTAACAGTTATTTTGCTGGACTCAGTCACAGTTTCCAAGTCCTTATTAGAGGCGAACATGAAGTCTGTTTTTTAACTTCCAACATTTTTATGTTTACAAAATTTTTTGTATTAAATATTTTCTGTTTAAAATATATACTATGACTTTTGTTACCTGCAAGTAACTTTTGTCTGACATGGTTCTCACAATTCTCATTTTTTCTATAAATTAGTAACATGTAAATAGATTATATTTATATAAATATATTATAAAATATAAGTATGTTTTTAAAATATTTTTAATTATTTAGTGCAAATCATTTTTAGTTATCACTATGAAATTTTAGAAATTCTGACAAGACCGTGGAAAGGAGAGTAAGCAGGTATCTGTACTCAGTCTGATATCTAACCTATAAACCTTTGCTTTTGAAGTAATAACTATAACACATATAGAGCTAAAGACATACATATTATCATATCATTATAAACAATTGTACCTTACCTTTATTTATCTTTTGCAGTATATGGACTTAAGAATTTCTTTTCTTTGTAAATATAGTTTTTATACCTTTTACTCTGAAATAGATGTTAAAATTGTACTAGAGTTTGACAGGGAAATATTAACCTCATACGTACATAGTCTGGAACTAAAAGTTTATAATCTGTTCTAACTTTTACATTTCAGAGTATGAAGAATCTGTTTCCACTGTCACTTAGTCATCATTTAAATACAGTATCTTGACAGTTGCTCCAGGCATATGCAGGACCCTGGACTGCCTTGATTAAATGCTAATTAGTAAATTTGCTTAGAAACTTAGGTCATAATACACTGGTTTGAAAGACATACATTGCTAAAATGTTTCCTTGAATACTATCAATGCCATTTTTACAAAAGCATTATCCATTCTATGGTAAACCTATTTTTTTCTCTGCTTTTGCCAACATGAAATTCAGATTTAGAGACTATAGTCCAATTTTAAAATCTTACTACCTGGAAAAGAAACTAAAGAAAGAATCCTTGAATTGGACATAACTTCACACTTAACATTAACTTTGAGGTAGACACAATGTATCCTAGTGAGTTTAAGAAGTAGTAACAATAGAATTAAGGACATAACAACAAATTTCACCAAAACTTGGAATGCATGGTTGTTTTTGTTAATGATGATTTCTGGTGCTTAGTCCTTCAGACTGGACTAACAAGGTGATTAGCATAACAAGGTGATTAAATAGAGCTCATCAGTTAATGAAACACGTGTACAACCGTGTGAACACGCACACACACCATAAAGTAGCATCTAGGAGCTAAAGTTTTTGTCTAAATAAAGTTAAGTCCTTTATATTAAAAATTGTTAAGTATTACAGAATTCCAATTCTTAATTATATGTTGGGAAAATATTGCTTCAAAATCAAACACTTATACACAAAGGAATATAAAACTTAGTAGGTAATAATATTGTAAAGTCTGCATCATAACCTGAGCTCATTTAAAATTTTTTAAGTTTATTCTTTCTCAAGTTTGGCTTTGGTAAGAGCTCTGAAATGTTGGAGACCAGAGTAGGAAGAGCACCTTATTGGATATGGCTAAAGATAAATTAATTAAATTTAAAACATGATCTTTCTGCATTAGATGGCTTATTTTTTACACTGACTGTCTCAGCCTCAAATTATTTATGAGTATACAAATGGTGGCTGAAATTATATAGTAATAACATAGGTCCTTTTAGAATATAACCATGTCTAAACTAAGATTGCAATGACCTTCATCTTAAGAATCATTTTAAATATATATATATGGAAATGGAAAAAAATATATAATTAGTATATTTAAAGTATATTTTATATATTAATTTAATATCTTAAAATAGATATCTAAAGTAAGATATATGTGTATATACACACATAGAGACAGATAAAGAAGTAGATATTGGTGTGCATGTGTGTGTGTGCATGTGTGTGCATGTGTGTGTGTGTGTGTGTGTTTGAGGACAGTGGGTGTAAAGGAGACAGGTGGGTAAAAAGAATGTTAGAGGGATTCCACAATATGCTACTGCACTCAAAACTCATGAAAGGCACTGGCTGTCCTCACCATAGTGGGAATAAAACTCTTCGCAGCTCCCATGGTGCCTTAATAAGACACAAATTGTTCAAGAAGTCTTGGTCTTAAGAACTAAGATGAGCTTCTCTGTTTTTGTCTTTCTAGCATATTTATATGAAAACAATGTAATCATCTTGCAATTGAACCATCATTAAGCAGCTCTATTATATTGAATACTAGCTTGAATCTGATTATATTCAATTAAATAAAGGCACACATGACAGTTTTTCTTACTGAAATCATGAAAAGAAGCTATTTGCAAATATAATGGTCACCTAACTTCTAAAATAAGAATGTATAATTCAGCCCTGCCTGGGAGTAGCTGGAACTTGCCCTCTAGCTATAAAAACATATTCTTATTTTAATATTTACACAAACATTTCTTATATATGGCTGATGCCCCATGTCATTCACCCTTAAAATTTCCCACTTCATGCCTGAAAACACAGAGTGCTTCTATTTTTCATGGTGTTTGAGATTTATGGTATTTTTTTACTACTGAAAAAGAGTAAGGAAAAAAAATTATTTTACTAAGTGCTTGGAATTTTGTATATTTCCATTTTCATATGATTTCTATATTCAGATAGCAAGTATGTATATCATGATTAAGTAATAAGTGCTTTGAATCAATAGATATTCTGAAAAAAAAACAGTACCTTTCATTTTTTCTTTATTTTTTTCTACCAGTTAATCTTCCCATCTTACTAGAAAAAATTTGAACATACTATAGCACCAAGTTAAATTTAAAGTACATAATATTTGGTGCATGCATTTAAAGAAGAAAAGTAAGCATCAAAAATGAACAATGAGCTAAAAAAAAGCAATAGAACTAACCTTAACCTTTATTGAGCATTTGCTATGTGTTAGATTCTGTACTATGCAATTTTTTAATTATTATTATTTTATTATTTATTTTTTTTACAGGGACAGAGAGAGAGAGTCAGAGAGAGGGATAGATAGGGACAGACAAACAGGAGCGGAGAGAGGTGAGAAGCATCAATCATTAGTTTTTCGTTGCTGTCGCAACACCTTAGTTGTTCATTGATTGCTTTCTCACATGTGCCTTTACTGCAGGCCTTCAGCAGACTGAGCAATCCCTTGCTGAAGCCAGCGACCTTGGGTCGCTGGCTCAAGACAGATGGGCCCTGCGCTCAAACTGGTGACCTCGGGGTCTCGAACCTGGGTCTTCCGCATCCCAGTCTGACGCTCTTATCCACTGCGCCACCACCTGGTCAGGCTGTACTTAATTTTTGTAAGATTATCCTATTAAATCCTCACAGTAATTCTATAAGGTTAGCTCTAATACCCCTGTTTTAAGGGGATGGAGCACTCAAAACCTGAATAGTCTAACTAATGTGTCCATGATCATACAGCTAAAATACAGAACAATAAGGTGTACTTCCAATCACACTACATGTTCTGTCTGCTTCTCAGGTTCTGAGAAGACACTCAGTCCTTTCTGGAGGTTCGCTGGGCCATGAGAATATTCTGACTGATGGTCTGTGAGGCAGAGTTGCTATATAGATGCTAGACAGAAACCCTTGTGAAATATCCACATTTTTCATTTCATTGATGCTGTAGCTATTAAAGCCATGAGATGACATAAACAGAACCAAAGGATGAAGTCACCTCTGTCCCTGAGGCATAACAAACCACCCTGGACATCCACCTTGTAGCTCTGGGCTTAGAATGAGAGATTGAGCGTCGGACTGTGATGCGGAGGATCCAGGTTCGAGACCCCGAGGTCGCCGGCTTGAGCGCGGGGCCCATTTGGCTTGAGCAAAAGCTTGCCAGCTTGGACCCAAGGTCGCTGGCTCCAGCAAGGGGTTGCTTGGTCTGCTGAAGACCCACGGTCAAGGCACATGTGAGAAAGCAACCAATGAACAACTAAGGTGTCGCAACGGCAATGAAAAACTAATGATTGATGCTTCTCATCTCTCTCCATTCCTGTCTGCCTGTCCCTATCTATCCCTCTCTCTGACTCTCTCTCTGTCCCTGTAAAAAAAAAAGGTAATTAAAAGAGGAAAAGGCAGGTGGAAGGAGGTAGAAGAGAAAAATGATGATATATAGAGACTTGACTTGGGGTGGTGAATACACAGATGACATTATAGAATTGTACACCTGAGACCTATGTAATTTTATCAACCTATGCCACTCAAATAATTCCAATTAAAAATAATTTGAAATAAAATAAAATTACAAAATTTAAATTTACTTAGCCACTTTAGTTACATTTGGAGTGTTCAATATTCACATGTGGTGGGGGTTCTTGTACTGAACAGCAGAGAACATATCAGTGTCATAGACAATATGCAATGTGAGGGACTGATTCTGTCTTTACTCTGCATTCTAGATACTGGCTGGGACATCAATATCATAAGTGGACATTGAAGCAGATGGCTTCTGATATTCTTTTGAGTCAGTGACCCTTAGAAAAAAAAAGACTGCATACAGTCACATTAAACGAAGTTGTTTTAAAAAAAATATTAAGAAGGGCAAGCCATGGCTTTTCTCTGTTTTTATTTCCTCCAAAAAAAATTGTGACCTTTTGAAAAAATATATATTTAAAAACTTAATAACCTTAGATGAAATTTAATTATACTAGGAAAGAGTCAGACTTTGTAGAGCCTCTTAAGTGATTAAAAACTACCAAGTTACTATTTGCTCTTGCTCACACATGACACTCAGATGCATAGGCCCATGTTCTGCTTCTCTGTCAATCCACTAGCATCCATGGTAAGGCACTGCATTTCAGGCAGGAAAATCATAAGCAGACATATGTTTTTTAAATTAAAGTAAAATCTCAAAAGCTTTATTTTTCATAACTGCTCCTAAATCTAAGTTTGTGACTTTCTTCTCATGGGAAAGGCAATGCAAATTAAGTTAATCACAAGAAGGGAATGGATATGCATGAATTTAAATTTTATTGGAGATGTCTTTTTTAATTTCAAGAAGCCTGTGCACTGAACTGCCTGCCTCTGTGCAAACTGCCTGTCTGCACTGTTTTCACCATCTGAGCTGACCCTTATAAAGGAACTCCTGGAGTCCTATTCTAACCAATAAAACTGAAACTTTACAGTCCAGTCAGAGTGGCACAGCTCCAACAAATGAGAACAGCTTTATTCTGACCAGTCAGAACAATGTCTTTTGGGCCAATGGAACTGTGAGGACTTAGCATGAGGACACCCCAGACAGGAACCAGGGGCCTGGACTTCATACAGGTCAGCTCCCTCTGGCTCAGAGAACGCGCTTTGCACTGATGACTGTGTGTCTGAAGCCAGAGTAGAGTAGAGCAGAGCTACTTAGTTGAAGCGGGGCTGGCCTCAGGGCAGCCTCACAACCACACTGCATCAAATTGAGCTGTCCAATGACCATTCTGTTCTCAATGCTGAGCTGTGACATTATTGAGGTGTTCCACAGCTCTGCTGTGTCATCATTGAGCTGTTTGCACTGAATACAGTTTTCTTCTTCACTGCACCTCAAATTGGGTATTCCTGTTGGTGTTGAATAATACCAATGATCATCATCTGACACATCTTCCTGTCACTGTGTTTCTCACCCTACATTCCTATGGCATCTAGATTGTTTTTTATGGCAAGAATTTCCAAACCCACAAGATGGAACAATCTAAAGTCAAGTAAAGCAAACAAAAAAATAAAGCATGTGTTTCCTTTTTTGGGGAAAAATATAAATATTTATATCATTTATTTTACAGTTTGAATAATTCAGGAGGACAAATAATATTGCATAAAATTAAAATTTTTATTACATATTCTAGTTGTAAAAGAAGAGAAAGTGAGATGGCTTAGGGTCCTGGACTCAGGACTCCACGAAGCCTGATGGCCAGAAGGAATGCAAGATCTCAAAAATGTCACCACCTTTCCAGGTCCTACTTACAAAGGAGGACAAAGCTGATTTTATCGGTCTTCTAATTGCCTGCTTTAACTATTATTCCATGTGTAGTTGATCAAGGTTTGACCACTGTAGACCTTCCTCAGGTGGTGTTGATGGACAGGCTGCCATGTTGCCCTCACAGCTCAGTCATGAGCATAGTTACCAAGCATCTAAAGCCACCCAACCATGAAATGGAAAGTTCCACCAGTTAATTTTCCCCCAGTTTACAAAAGCAGCCAATAGAGCCAGCCCAGAGCCCATTCAGAAGACCTTCTTTTTCTCTGTGCTGCCTCCCTACTATTTGAGCATAAGTTTAAGAAAATCTGTCTAAAATTTCTTTAAGATTTTCTCTCGATCTCTGTTTTGGGAAACCAAAGAGTCCTAGCCAGTAATAATAGCAGTAAGGCCTCATTTAATTGGACTATGATACACACTTACAATTTAGAAAGGTACCCATTGACAGGAAGATTCTGAGAGAAAGAAAAATAGATGATGTAAAGAGAGAGAACAGAAAACAAAGGAGGAGTCAAGACTTGTTAGGCAAGAGGAAACTAGAGGACAGAGAGAAGTATATAGTAGGAAGAAAGCAATGAGTTAGAGAAGAAAGAAATCATTCATTCATGTAGTAAGTCAGTCAGTTTTGCAGCAAATAATACATGATTTACCAAGACCATATTGATCTCGGGTATGTGCTAGCCTCTGAGTTATGTTGGGTATGTAGTAGGGAATAAATCAAACACTTTGTTTACAGTTTAATAGAAGAGATGGTCAACCAGATGAATGAACCAATTTCAATATAGCATTAATTTTACTAACTATAAAAGAAGAGAAAAACAGGGATCTCCTAATCTCTTATGCCAACAAAGACGGAAAGAATGTATAAAATGTATTCTTTTGTGTTCCCCCTAGTTTATTTTGTTAACTACATAGGGACAGCAGTTTATTATTCTTTAAACTCACATCCTAAGACTTCTTTTTTTCTTTTAGTTTGCTTTCAGTTTGGGGCAGAAACAGATGGTTTAATGACTTAAATTGGAGAAATTGATTTCACATGTGATATTCTCTTGTATTGCCCTTTGAATCATTCATTAATGACAAAACAGAACATTATGCAAAAAAGCATAGAATGACCGCTTTTATTTTAAAATGTCAAAGGTCATAGTCAAGCTACAGTTTTATTTATTTCTTTTGAGACTGCTAATTCATTCCATTTCTGAAAATCATATTTGGGATTAATAATAATCTAATTTTTATGGTAATTTTATTATCAAATTAAATAAAGCACTATAGTCTAATTTGATATTTGTGAAAATTTTATTCAATAAAATACTTAAGATACACAAAACTGTGAATACACTTAGTGCTATAGAACCATGCACAAAAATGGTTAAAATGATAAACTTAATATTATATATCTTTTACCATGATATCAAAAAAGACAAAAAGAAAATCCTGAGACATGTAAAAAAATAACAGAAGTTTCCTACAGTTCCTTGATTTTCAGCTCTCTTTCTAATTCCTTTGAGCCATAGTAACCTCTATTGTGTATGAGAAACATTTGAGAATCTTCCTGATCAAATGAAGTTTTCTTTGTGCACATGAACAAACATACATAATATTTTGAAAAATTTCACAGATTTTAGAGACATTTTTTGGTGCTTCTTTGAACCTTAAAAAGGGCTTTGTTCCTTAGAATAATCTTGGAATCACTTGCATCTTTAAAGAATAATTTCTTGTGAAAAAAAGTAACAAACAAATAATCAGACAACAGCAACAATAAAAGAAATCCCGTCATTCAAAATGAACAAAACTCCTCTTCTTGCCCAGCTTAGTTTATTGAGGAATCAGAAGCAAATGAATAAAATGAAGACATGGATATGTTACTGGGGAGATAGAAGGGATGGAGTGACTGAGTCAGAAAAGGAATTACGCAGAAACTAGAATATGACCCAGATCATACAGAGTGGAAAAGAGTTGCACAGAGAGAGAAGAAAGGAAGAGATTTTGACCAGTAGAACCACCATAGGCAACGTAATTATAGGATCTATGGTGTAGACAATGAAAATAGAAATTTCCTTATGAATGGCACATGGAGAGATGAGGACAATGGGTGAAGAAGAGGCTGGGGCCTGACCAGGCGGTGGCCCAGTGGATAGAGAGTCGGACTGGGATACGGAAGACCCAGGTTCGAGACTCCGAGCTTGCCAGCTTGAGTGCGGACCCACCTGGCTTGAGCAAAAAAGCTCGCCAGCTTGGACCCACGGTCGCTGGCTCCAGCAAGGGGTTGCTCGGTCTGCTGAAGGCCCGCAGTCAAGGCACATGTGAGAAAGCAATCAATGAACAACTATGGTGTCGCAACGGCAATGAAAAACTGATGACTGATGCTTCTCACCTCTCTCCATTCCTGTCTGTCTGTCCCTATCTATCCCTCTCTCTGACTCTCTATCTTGTTAAAAAAAAAAAAAAAGAAGAAGAAGAGGCTGGGAGGGTAGGTTTTAAGGACTGTATGTATCAGCCTGGGGTGTATGAAACTGATAATGGAGGCCACAACAAAATGAGACTGAAATGGACAGACAGAACAAAGAAGGTTTTTGTCCTAGGCATGCAGTTGAATATCTTCCAAATAAGCTCAGTGCTGGCAGTAGAAACAATGAACGTGGTTTGCTATGAAGCACATCTGCAGGATAACAGCTATGGAAAAAGTGAGTGTGATCATTTAGTTTCTCCATGGAATAAAAGCCTGTCACTGGGTTTGAAACTGCTCTGGCTCTGTGACAGTATGGAGAATCATAAAATGTGCAAATATATCAGATATTTGATTTTATTGGTGACCTATCTAATAATCTATGAGCAATATCCATTTGAAATCCTATAACTAGAGCCAGAAAACAGCTATATGAAAGTTTTTAAACCATCTTTTAGTTATTTGGAAACTGCAAATATGAAAAGGTTAAGTACTTAAACAGCATAATTATCTTTTAAACACTTAACTTTTGATATAATATATGTTGCTGAGGCAAAAATTGTCATGGTTCATAATACAAGTATATTTTCCCAAAACCTCATTTGCATCTTAAAATGTCCTTTATTTAGAGTTAAATTTTAAATTGTAAAACCTTAATGACTCATTCATGTTCATGATCCTTTATGGCCATTACAGCATAGGTCACTCACAGCTTCTGTTATTATCAGAACATTAAAAACCCTGCTGGGGGTTTTCATGCTATTTGCTTGACATCCACTTATTATTTACCATGGGAACATCACAGATGGCCCAATTTCCTTCTGATCCACTTAATGAAGAGTGATCATTTTTTATGGGTCCTCCTGGGGTACCCTATCTGTAAGTAAACAGTGAGTGAAAAAGAGATAAATTTCATTTGAAGAGTTAGTACCAACTGACCATACCTCACAGAAATCAGTGCCATTAAACCGAACCAAAACTCTTTAAACTTTAATGTATCAAGGAAGATGTGGATAATGATAATGAGTTAAATAAATGTAAAAGCACATTGCAGTTATTGCATAACTTAAAACCATTTAGGATACAGATGGTAAAAAGACCTTACTCAAACTGGTATTAGCTAGCGAATATATTAACTTCTATAATTGAAAATTGTAGAGAAAGAAATGGCTTCACCACAGCTTCTTTTAGAGGTTTAAATAATGCCATTAAAATTTGGTTTCTCTCATCATTTGTGTCTGTTTATTGAGGCTACTTCATTTTCAGACAGGAAACTTCACACTATTGCCAGATTACTACTCAATTTTTAAGATTACGTCTACATTCAATATGTAAGAATATTTGTCCTGATATTCCTTGCGAAAACCCAAGCATATCTTTTTGAGTGGGACTGTATCTTATGCTCAACTCTGAACATAGTGCTGTGTTCTAAATTGTGTGAAAAATAATTGTTTTCTCCTGGGTGCACATAGTGCATATGTGTTAAAAGAAGAGAAAATAGAAAAGAGAGCAGAGTTAGGAAAAGCCACAAATTACTGCAATGGTAATAAAACACATTTAATAAATAACCATGTAATAATTGTCAATAGTAGTGGATAGTTTATTCATCAAAGTTAAAGTTAGAATTAATACCTCTAAAATCATAAAACCATATATACATATATGTTTATATATATATGTATATATATATATATATATATATATATATATATATATCTTATAAAAGTATATATTTTCATAGATATTCTAATATAGGTCCAAGGTAACCTTGAAGCATGATGTTCTGAAGACTAATTTTCCCCCAAGATACATCCATGATACATATTCTAATGTCCACTTCTGATTTTATAAAGTGAATATTTAAAGATACTTACAAAATATTCTTCAATTTTACATTTGTCTCGTACTGTTTTAACATTGATTCATTTAGATACAAGTAGAGTATGATGATACAGGTTGTTGTGTTTTTTTCCCTAAAAAATCACCCAAAGTACATATTCTTAGATTTTCATTTTTGCTTTCTTTAAATTATAAAGAGAGACTTTGAGTCCAGATAAGATAATGTTGACCTGGTTCTGACCATTCTTTACTGTTTCTCTCAACTAAGTACAACTATAAACCCTGGTAGTAACCCAAAAAACCATCAGAAAAGATCACTGATGGGTGGTAAGAAGCTGAACTAGTTAGAGACACTAAGACCTGTTAAACAACACATACCTTTCTCAGGGATAAGGTATTTGGGGCCCTAATGGTTTCTTTCTTTAACATACACTACAGCTCTCAATCAGTGATCTCCAAAACTTGCTTTTTAAGTGAATGAAACTATACCCCATACCAACTATGTCAGAATTTCTGGAGGTGAGATTCAGGTGAACTTCAGGCATTACTTCTTTAAAATTTATACAGGTGGTTGTAAAGTGCACCCATGTTTGAAAACCAGTGATCCAAGGACTTATTTATAACCTTCAGCAACCTGTTGTTAAAGAATTATGCATACTGATTTAGCATAGGGAATTTGGAACTGGAAGAGTATGTATTCATAAACATATAAAAAATAACAAATGGTTATTAAGGCAGGTCATCACTTATTTTTAAGGCTGGGCATTTCTAAATTTTGTAGATTTAACTTTTGTTGTTTAATCATTTCCCAAACTATGTTACCTCTCAGCCATCAGTATTTTAACTTTAAACATTAAGAATAAAATTAATCTGTAGGATTAAAAATAAAATTACCTAGAAAAACCTGGTGTATCTGAAACAGATTTAATTGTTTGGGACATGATTGCCTAAATTTCTTCAGTTTCTGCTTTGTACTGCCATTTTTATTTATGTTTACAATAATTGAACATTTGATGAAAATCTGTTAAGTGCTGGTTTTTATAATACTTTTCGTTGGGTTCTCACTTTTCTTATTCATCTAAAATATAAAATTCTATATACTTTTCACTTCTAATAGGTAAAACTTATATGCAGAACAATGCATATCGTTTAAGTGTAAAATTTGATGAGTATTGCCAAGTGTAACATTACCCAAATAAATCATTTACATCATTTTAAAAACATATTTATGTCTCCTTTCAGTAAATCTAATAAGCAACCTTTGTTTTAATTTCTATCACCATATATTAATTTTGCATTCTTGAATTTATATAAATTAAATCATATACTATGTTCTCATTTGTATCTATTTTTGCTCAATATAGTCATTGAGATTCATCCACATTGTTATTTATTTCAGCAGTTTATTTCTTTGTATTGCTGAGTAGATTCCATTATTTAAATATAATATAATTACTTTATCTATTTTTAAGTTGATAGATATTTGAGTTATTTTCAGGTTTTGGCTGTTATCAATAAAGCTGTTCTGAAGAGCCTGGTACAATCTTTGTGTTTTCATTTCTCTCAGGTTCATCAATATCTGAAATGCAGTTGCTATAGGTAGCCATAAAGTTTGAAAGCTACAGTAGAGAAGATAAAAAGGATGTATATCCCACATCTTATCAATTCACCCAGTCATCCACTGATTGACTCTTAGGTTGTTTCTCTGTCTTGGTTCAATAATAATAAACAAACAATCTGATTTAAAAATGGGCCAAGGAATTGAATAGACAGTTCTCCCAAGAAGACATACAAATGGCCAACAGATATATGAAAATATGTTTAATATCCTTAATCATCAGGGAAATGCAAATCAAACCACAATGAGGCATCACCTTATATGTTAAATGGTTATCAAGACAAGCAATTGCAGGTGTTGGCTACCAGTGAAGAAAGAATATTTGTGCAGTGTTAGTGGGAATGTAAATTGGTACAGATACTATGGAAAACAGTATGAAGGTTGCTCAAAATCTTAAAATAGACCTACCATATGATCCATCATTCCACTGGTGGGTATATATCTAAAGAAAATGTAAACAAGATATATCTGCACTCCATGTGTATTGCAGCGATATTGATAGTTATTTATTTTTATTGACAGCTAGTATAATGGCTGTCTTAACATCAGAAAAAGTAGATTTCAGTGCAGAGAATTTTACCAGGGATAAATAAGGTCTTTGGAGAATGATAAAATGGCCAATTTATCAAGAAGATGTACCAGTACTAAACATTTCTATATCAACTAATGAATTTCTAAACAAAAGCCGCAAAAATTGATAGAACTACAAGGAGAAAGAGACAAATTAAGAACTATAGTTACAGATTTTAACACCACTCTCAATAATAGATAGAACCAGGAGACAGAAAATCAGTAAGAATATAGAACACTTAAATAGCACTATCAACCAAATCGACACAATTGACACTCATAGAACACTGTACAAAACTCTAGCAACAAACACTTTTCAAGTTCAGATACAACATTTGCCGAGATAGATGATATTCTGGGTTATAAAACAAGTCTCAGTAAATTTGAAACTCTTCAAGTTACACAAAGTTAACATAATTTGTTTCTTCATTCACTTGTTCAATGTGCAATTGAAAATCATAAATATTATTAAATTTATATGATAAAGAATATTTTAAGATCTTGATGTAATGCCAGTGGTTGAGGCCAGGCGGGTTCACACTGGATTCAGGCAGACTACAGAAGAACCACAGAGCAGAAGTCGTTGAGTCATTCCTGTTTTTTGGATTCTCACAGAAGTAGGTGAGCAAACAGGCAAGGAAAACTACTTCTCATGGTAGCAGGCAGGCAAACAGATAATTCACCCTTTGCAGTGGCAGGTGAGTGATCAGAAAAACCGCCCTCCTGGGAAAGTAACCATAACATTATGTAGGCTACACACAGGTGGCTTTCTGCCACGTGCTCACACACTAATCATGCAAAGTACTTGTAGCCGGTAAACAAGCAAACAAGCCTAACCAAAGCTGTTTTCCCTACACTCGACTAATAATAAAATGGCTAATTTGAAATCATTAAGAAACAAAGATTACTATAAATATATGTGTTTTAATCAGGGACCTATGAGTAACCTCTTATCAATAGAAAAAAATAACAGCAATTGTTAAAAAAAAACTTACCAGTTATCTTTCTTTAAAAAAAATTACTTATTTTATTTTTAGAAGTAGTTAATTTTCATACATTCCTAGACTAAATTTTAGACTTTGAAAGTTTCTTGCCACTCTGGGGTGAAAACAAAATAAGTGGATTATCAAAATCAATTTTGTTTTATATATTTATAAAGTTTTATCTGAATTTTAAATAGCAATACTTTAAAATATCTTCTATATTTTTCCTATATTTTAGGCTATACATAGTTTATATTTTACACTCCAATATGTAGTACTTAAGTATAATTTTGAAATATAAGAAGATCGTAAAGATGCTGTTTTATGGCAAAATGTAAAGACTATGTGGAGAAAACAAGTTAAGATCTTGAGTTATTAAACCAGGTAAAGTCTGAGATTAATTTTAAACACATTTTTAACATCTAGCCTCTTGATATGTGATACTCAGTAGAAAAAAATATACAAATAGAAGCTAATGACCTGAATATAGATCATGGTTTCAACACTTTCTAGATTAGAAAAAAGAAAAAAATGACCCCAGCCTGTTGGCTCAGTGATAGAGTCGGCATGGCATGTGAATGTCCTAAATTTGATTACTGGTCAGGGAATACAGGAGTAGTGATGATCAGCTTCTCCACCCCTCTTCTTCTTGCTTCTTTCTCTCTCTCTCTTCTCTTGCAACCTTGGCTTGATTGGAGCAAGTTGGCCCCGGGTGCTAAGGATGACTATGGCCTCTGCCTCAGGCGCTAAGAAGAGCTTGGTTGCTGAGCAATGGAGCAATGCACCAGTTGGACAGAGCATTGCCCCCTAGTGGGCTTGCCAGGTTAATCCCAGTCATGGCAATAAACAATGAGGTATCTAGTATCTGTCTAAGCCCCATTACTTATTTTATACTATTCTTGATTTCTTAAGTGTAGAACTTCTGTGAATTTGTTGCAATTTTAATGTCCTGAGCCATTTCTCTACTTTGAAAGGCTGTTTTATTTTATTGTTGCATTAATTCATTGAAGTCCTCTCTCATCTGTAATTGACCTCAGCACATTAACAGAAGAAAAACAAAACAACACACACACACTCATCAAATTGAGCAAAGTCAACAAACAAAATCATAAATAAATGTGGCAATATGTTTTGCAATAATTTGTAACATAGACTGATGGACAGAATGTTGGATGTACAAGTCCTAATTTTTAAAACGTGTATATAAACTGCTTTACCTGGGGGGGAAAGACTTTTCAGATTGGATGAAGTTAAGAACCATGAGAAGGAGAGATTACTTTGGATAATCTCTCCCAGGCGGACCCAATATTCATCACAAAGCTCCTTAAAGAAAAATAGCGGGGAGAGGAGCGTGAGCTGGAGAAGGAAATGTACTGACAGAACAGAGGCTCAGGCAATTCAGGGGCTGGTTTTGCAGATGGAAAGAGACGGCGAGTCATGTAATGTGTGCAGTCTTTGTACTGTGAACCGGATGTTTGTGTTTCTCTCCAGTTTAATTTTTAAACTCTAATCCTCAATGGGATAGTATTTGGAGATAGGCCCCTGGGAGGTAATTATATTAGGTTAGGAGAGTGGGACTCTCATGGAACTAATCCCCTTATCAAAAGAGGACGAGAAACAAAATTGTCAATTTGTGTGTCGCTCTGTCTCTCTCTTTCCACATGCACACACCAAGAAGAGGGTCCTCACCCAGAACCCAACTGTACTAGCAGCTACTCTGAGATTTCCAGCCTGCAGATCTGTAAGAAATAAATGTTTGTTGTTTAAGGGCAGCCATCTGTGAGAAGTTACTAGCGGCCTGAAATGACAAAGACTCTCTAGAAGGCTTCACACTAACACGATGATGTTGACGCCTTGATTTGGGCCCGGTGAAGTCTATATCAGAGCCTGATCTCTAGAACTATAAAAAAACATCAATTGTGGGGTTTTTTAAAAGTCACTTCATTGTACATTCTCATAGTAACAATAGGAAAGTAATACAATGACACAGATAAGTGAAACAGATAATGCATGTGGGCTGCTACCACTAAAACCCTAAAACTTCTGTCATTAGCTTTGCGACTGGGTAGGAGGTGACGGTTTGAAGGAGAATGTTAATGGAAATCTGTAGAATAGTGAAGGATTTGCTTTTAGAGAGGGAGACAAAGCAGGTATTGTACTGGCAGCACAATTAGGAAAATTGTTACCTCCGATAAATTAAAAACAGAAACTGTCACTAATGAGTTGGTGAATCTGACTGAAGGAGATTTCCAGGCATCATATTTAAAATAGTAATTGTGCCTGACCTGTGGTGGCGCAGTGGATAAAGCGTCGACCTGGGAACACTGAGGTTGCCAGTTCAAAACCCTGCACTGGTCCGGTCAAGGCGCACTGGTCCGGTCAAGGCACGTATGGGAGTTGATGCTTCCAGCTCCTCCCCCCTTTCTCTCTTTCTCTCTCTTTCTCTCTCACTCTGTGTCTCCTCTCTAAAATGATTAAAATAAAAATAAAATAAATTAAAATAGTAATTGTTTTATTTTTTCTTCTCAAGTAAGATGAAGTGTTGCAAATGAGAAATGTGCTGACAAGTTATATGCTCAATTTAAAGCAGAATTGAGAGAGTTATTTTCCATCCAAGACTTGTTTTCTCATTCATTTACTTTCCATCTGTCTAAAGTTTCTCAAAATAATATAAGGCTATATATCAAATTAGGGTACTGCCAGTAAAACAGTCTTGAGAACAAAATCAAATCTAGGTGTCCTTTGTTTAGGTAACAAAAATTTAAGGAGGTGCCATGTAGATATTTTTAACTGAACAAATGGGCTTTTAAGACTTTTAAAGGCATGATATGATAGCATCTCATTTTGTAGCTCAACATGGGGAAAGAACAATCTTGAGATTTGAGTGTAGATTTTGGTTAATTTAGAGATTATAATTTGATTCATTTAAAGATCACATTGGTGTTAAAGGATTTATAATGGAATTAAATTTAAATGAAAACAGATTTCTAGGTACTAACTACATCTGGCCAGGAATGGGACAACAAATTTACTCAGCTACAATCACACACTATCTATGCAGAAAATTAAGAATATCTCAAAAAAACACTGTAAGAGCTTCTGAGAGCAATCAATTTAGGAATCACTCCCAGGGAATAGAGGAAAATCCTAATCAAGGAAAATCCCCTATGTTGAAGGAAGACAGTCTAGTAATTTTTGTTTGTCTGTATTGCACAATTCTTGTAGAAAAGTAACTATCAAATGCCCCATTCCTTCCTTTTTGTTTTTTGAATGCCAGTCTCTATTGTTATTGTCCCACCCCTGTCTTATAGTTGTCTATAAGGGTTTTCTTGGGGGTAAAGTATCTTTATAGTGCCCAAACATCTGCATTGAGAAACTACCCTCAAGGTATAATACCTGAGGAGAGTTTTTGGCATCTGAAATAGATTTGTTCAATAAATTCAAAAATTTAAGGTTGATTCTGATAACACAAGATTTTCAAAAATCCTTTGAGGGTGAGTTAATTATGCATGTGAAAAGGGTGTGAAACATTAGAGATGGAAGAAGGATGGTGCTACATTATAACATTGGTTATACTCAATAAATTATGTCATTCTTTATGCCCCTACATCAGCTATTGGGCATAATTATTATTCACTTTATAACCACCTTTTTAGGAAACCCTCCTGCACTGCTGGTGGGAATGCAGACTGGTGCAGCCACTGTGGAAAACAGTATGGAGATTCCTCAAAAATTAAAAATGGAACTGCCTTTTGATCCAGCCATCCCACTTTTAGGAATATATCCTAAGAACACCAAATCACTGGTTCAAAAGAAGAAATGCACCCCCATGTTTATGGGCAGCATTGTTCACAATAGCCAAGATCTGGAAACAGCCCAAGTATTTGTCAGTGGACTAGTGGATCAAAAAGCCCTGGTACATATATACAATGGAATACTATGGGGCCATGAAAAAGAAGAAAATCTTACTTTTTGCAACAACATGGATGGACCTGGAAACTATCATGCTAAGTGAAATTAGCCAGGCAGAGAAAGAAAAATATCATATGACCTCACTCATTTGAGAAATGCCATGAACATTGTGAACTAAGAAACAGAATAGAGGCAGAGGTGGGATCAAAGGGACAAGAGGAAAAGCAGACAGAGGGAAAGGGGAGGAGAGGATGGGATCAAAAGAGGAAAGAGATTGGTGAAAATATATATACATAAAACAGCATTATAGAGAGCAGAGAAGCAAATCATAGAGTCGAGGGAGGAGGGCGTTGTGGGGGAGGGGGCAAACAGGATGTTGGGAAGAACACAGGGGTGGGTGGATCTATTCTGTGGGAAACTTGAATCTATGTAAACACAATAAATTTAAATCAATAAAGAAAATAACCACCGTTTTATAAATGAGAAAACCAAGGTTTAAGTTTTTATATAAACGGCTCAGAGCAAATATATGATGTTTTATTGAGTTATATATACACTTGAAACCTGTAGGATTTTTTGAAACAATGTCACTCCAATAATATCAATAAAAAAGAAAAAGACAAAAAATAGTAAGTGGTAAGTTTGGATGTGAACTCACATTTATTTTAGTCCTACTATTTTAGTTTTTACCGATTTCCCAATATTATTTCAGTGATCCTAGTTCTATTTTTACTGCAAGTTTGTGGAAAATTATTCATTATTATTATTATCATCTGCTGAGTAATTATGTGGATCTCTTGGTTTCTGAATTAGTGAAAATTTTATTTATACCTTTAAGAGGGTGTTTCCCTGAGAATTGGTAGGGGTTTTATATAGTCAATCTGGTGATAAAGCTTCCCAACCCACATCAAATGATCTTAAGTTTATGTTCTCTGTATCTTTGAATCAATTTCTATTTTGTTTGTTAGTTTTTGTTTACACAGCTGACAGAGGGAAAAGGAGTTGGGCACAGGGTGAAAAAGGTCAGGATTAAATAAAATAAAAACACAGACACAAACAACATTACAGGAATTACTAGAGGGAAAGGGGGGTGTTGGTACGTAGAGGAGGGTCAAAGGGTTATAAATGGTGATGGAAGAAGACTTGACTCGGTGTAGTGAACATACAGTCAATGCACAGATGATGTATTGTTGCATTGTACACTTGAAACCTATATAATTTTATTAATCATTGTCACCCCAATAAATTGAATTGAAAAAGTAAATTAAAAAAATTTTAAATGCTTATATTTTATCCCCTTTACAAAGTTAGGGTTCTTGCTTCTTATAAAAAGATGCTTATTTCTACTTCCCAGACAATGCCTCCTCATTCAAAAAGAAATTGTTAACTTCCTTCTAAAACCATCCACTTAAAATAACGATTCTTACAAAAGAATTTTTAATTGATTTATCTCCAGATGTCATGATACACAAGTGTTTAAAACTTCCTTTCTTAATAATTTTTTCCCTATATATCTCAATCTTTCCTGGTCAGTTTCAGACATTGATTACACTTGCAACAGGTGAAAGGTAGGTGATTTGTGGGGGGATGTGAAAATTGGAGGTAGAAGAAGGGACCTTAATATCAACTAAATAATCAAATTAATCTTTTTCTTTTACAAAACTGAGACATTTTAATTCTAGAAACATCTGCCTTTACCCCCTGAAGAATTAATAAAATCTCAAAGTAAGTTAAATATAGAATAGATATTATAAATAATATTTAAATCAATATGTAATACTTATATATTGATAGTACTACTGTTGCCTTACCCATGCTTTCTCCCCAGAACTTTAGTTTATGGAAGATGAGTTATATTATCTAGGAAAGTTAACCAAATGTATGTATTCATTTTGTTTTAGGGAACAAAGTTATGCCAAGAATATGTACATGAATAAGATACTTTATATAAAATAGAACATGTGGTTTATGCTTTGAGAATATTCTAACTGGTGTAGTGAAAAGTCATTCAGAAAAAAATTAGAGTGCTGACCCCTTATAAAGCATGACTCCTAGACAACATTTATTCATTACCTATGTTACAAGAGACTTTATAATGAACAATGGCTTGGGTTAGAAAAAAAATGAAGAGATTTGTTCAAATATTAACAGGGATACCTAGTATATTTCCATCAATATTGGATACTAAATTATTCTTAGCCTTGTTATCATGGTATATTTTACATCTCATTATTACCATTCCTTTAAATAAATATAGAATACTGAGAGAAGCAAAATATATAAATGCCTTTTCTTCCACCCTTCAAAACCCTTTCAATGTTACTTTTATTTAAAATGTATATGTACTTTATGAAATTTATTAGGCTTATTCTGAAACCACCACCCTCTTGTGCAAATTTGGCATTTGTTAATTTTTTAATTATAAGAATAAGTTAAACTTTACACTGGCTAAAAAAAGTGAAACTGACTAGTAAAAGCATGTGAGGAATGATTAGCTCTTTTTCATTTATAACTAATTAGGTTCTACACGGAGATATTTTATATAATAACCAGAAATAAAATTTCAACATGTACTAGATGTTAATCTAAACTTGTCACTCACAATGTATGTCCAACCCTGTAGACCTCAAATGTCTATATGCCTCAGAGTTACTCAAAAGGCTTGTTAAAACAAAGACTCTTAGGCCCCTCTCCCAGAACTTCTGACTTAGTAAATCTGTGATGTACAGAAATTTGCATTTCTAAAAAGTTTTCAGTCAGTGCCAAACTGCTGGTCTGGGAACACATTAGAATTATTGTTCTTACCAACTCTTTTCTTTTTTTTAATTGAGAGGTGGAGAGGCAGAGAAACAAACTGCAGCATGCACCCCACCCAGGATCTACCCAGAAGCTCTCTACCCAGAGATACTCTGCCTATCTGGGTGCCACTGCTCTGTTGCTCAGCAACTGATCTATTTTAGCACCTTAGGTGAGGCCATGGAGCCGTCTTCAGCACCTGGGGCCAATTTATTTAAACAAATCAAGCCATGGTTCTGGGAGATGAAGTGAGAGAGAGAAGAGGGAGGTAGGAGAAGCAGATGGTAGCTTCTCCTGTGTGTTCTGACTGGAAATCGAACCCAGGACTTCCACACATCAGAGCACTGCTCTACCACTGAGCCAACCAGCCAGGGCCTCTTATCAACTCTTTATTCATTAAATTCTTTCACTTGCACATACTGTAGAAGCCAAAAGGTTGTGCCTGGAGGTGAAAAAAGGGGCAAAAAGCACTCTCTCTTTAGAAATTTACTTATTGATTTGAGAGAGAGAGGAAGGGAGAGAGAAAGAGAGAGTAAAACATACATCTGTTTGTGTATGTGCCCTGACTGAGGATTGAACTGGCAAACTTTGTGTAGTGGGACAATGCTCTAACCAACTGACCTCTGGCTAGGGCCATTTTCTTCTTTTGAATATATAAAGATATGTTTAGAAACGTTTAAAAATATAAAAATATTTGTCAAGTCATAAGCTCACTCATCACAAAGATGTTATTCAAAATAAAAATAAAATGCAACACTTTATTAAAGTAAAAGTATCTTTACTATTAATATACAAATGGTGAAGTGACAATTTTGATATACTTACTGTAAGCCATACTTTCAATCTCTCTCATAAATACAAAACTTCAACATTAGCATTATAATTTTTACAGTTTAGATATATATATATACAGCATTTCATAGGGACATACTATATTGAAACAATAAGAAAACTTGTGGTAGGTAACTAACTTAAGAATATAGAACTTGAATAAAATATATAAGTTAAAAAAAAATAAGAGTATGTTCTAATGCATACGAAACACAGCATAGAATTCACATACCGTAAAATAAAGTTTGAAAACTTTTATTTCTAAGAAATTCACATATTCCTAACTGAGTTTAGAGGAAAATACAAAACCATGAACATTCCTTTAAGAATTGAAACAAATATGTTTGCTCTTAACAGTATTATTTATTTATATAATGCATGTTGTTCTCTAAAAAAAAAGTCCTGTTTGAAAAATTGAATCATAGGTTCTAATGTTAACTTTCTCCTTTGGATTCCACTCCATTTTCACCTTTGCATCAGTGGAATTGGCCTTAATTTTCATCTAAGCAATGTTCCTAGTCCCTGTTCAAGCTCTTTTCACATTCAGTCCTTCCTTACATATTCAGGACATAGTTCATTCTGCCTTTCTGGCCTCCGTTCTCTGCTCCTCTATTCCTCTATGCCTGGTTGTAATTTGAAATGCTCCAACAGTCATTGCTTTGCTAATATTTTCCCAAGGAAGGCTAAAACTGGATGCCAAAAGATGTTTTCATTTCAGGAAAAAATAAAATAAGTGGCAATATTAAATTTATATGGGAAACTTTTATATTAATAATTATGAACACCATGTTTCCTAAATCCTAAAAATTACTTTAAAAATTTAAGAGAGGGTAACAGCTTATAAATGTAAGTCATTGACAAAACCCTATAGTAAATAATGAACTATTTTTTCTAAGAAAATTAAATTGTGTTACCAAATAAATTTTATTATTTATATAATAAAAGTAAATGAGGGGAAATAATAAGTTAGTATTCTTGTATAATGTTGGAAATAGCTGCATCTACAGAGGTAAATGCAATTTTTTAAAAAAGGAGAGAAGGGAACTGAAAGAAAATTATATTTGTTCAGCAACTATTACATATACGTCCTTTTATAACTTTCTCATATACACATATAATTATTTCATCTCAGAACATTATTAAGCCCATGAGTTGAAAACTTTCTTACAAGATTTTCATTTTAGGATTGAAGTACTTCATTTCTGTGACCTTCCACAGTTTAATTTTAGCATAGGCTAATACATCCATATGCAATTTCAATGTGAGATAAAATGTAATAATGCTTCAAAGGGTTAATAATATGCAAATATTTTATCTTTAAAGATAAATAATTCAAACAATCTTATTTAAAAAAATATCTTCAGCTACTCATAAGTTTTTTGAATAATTACTCTGAATATGGTTTGGAAAAGACCTCCATAAGGAATTGAAATGGTGTTTACATTATTCTCCGTAAAAAAAGACATTGCAATTTTAATAAGGAATTGTTATTAAAATATGTTATTTCAATATTTTTTAAAGTCAGAGATGGTGATTTTTCTTTTTACAACCTCAGTTTAGAATTTTTCATTAGTGATTATCTTATCAACGATAAAGGATGATTTGTTGTCCCAAATCAAAGATATAACAGGAATAATGTTCACCCAAGTGACACCATAAAAATTTATCTTATTTTAGAAAGTCATCTGTTGCTTTGTTTTTCAACTGGTAATACTCAATTTCAACAACATCCAGAATGTATTTATTGTTTAGAACAACAATATAGAACAAATTAAGTATATATTGTGTGTGTATCAAAAGAATTGTTTTGTCATAAGTGGAAATAAATTGCACAGTATAGTTTACTATATTTAGATTTTGTATTATTTTGTATTCAAGGTAAAGTAATTTGAATTAAGCTTATTGACTGAATGTAATTAAGACAGTATTATTCAGTTGTCACAGATATAAGCAAAATATATCAATAAAGATCGCAGTTGTGTTTTTTTCTTTTAAAAAGCAGACTCATGCTAATCTAAAGGCACAAATACATTTTAATTATTTAAAATAAGAAGCGTAAAATAAAGGTATAATTATAAAATTATAATTAATTATTGGCACTCAAATAAATAATTTGATTAATAAAATCCTATTTATATAAATGTTTAATTCAAAGAGTAAGAGTCATGTAAACTTTCATGGATAAAATATTATTTGAAAATACTTATATAGTCATTAATATTAAAAATAAAAGAACTCAAACAGCATTACATGAATGTTAAACATTAGTATCAAAAGAATGGCAATATGTTGACTCAAAGAAACTATAAATAAACCTATAGAAATTACTATTCCTAATTAAATTTCTTTGCAAATTATGTAAAATACATTAACACATTAATTTGTGCCAGTTTCAAAAGCTAAACATGTTAAAATACTGATATTACTGATTCCTCTTATATGTTGTTGAATATAGACTGTCATTGTCTAATTGCACAAAGCCTATCAAGAAATACCATTTTTAGTGATACCTTTTCTTCTTTGTTTAAAGTACCATAGTTTCTGATTATTTAATGTACTTATATTCAGTCCACTCTTTTGACATTTGATAATAACATTTAAGAGTACTCTCAGACAGTAAAAAACAGTAAAAATAACATTTATACAGTTAAAATGGATAAGTTTAGTGGAAAACAGGATACACGATTTCAGTTCTATTTATATTTTACAATTTACTAACATCCATGTCTTAGATGGAAACTTTTACAAAGAGAGTAATTTGGATCATTACATAAAACTGTTTTTAAAAAAAGTTTATTACAGTATTGCCTTGCTCCTGCATGGCATACATTTCAAGGACAACAGATAAGGACCATTCAGACAATTGAAACAGTACACTTGAAACAATCTGTCTACAGTTAGTTCCAGATTACTTGTTAACTTCGGATTGTTATTCACCATTAGTGGAAGGAATTGCAACAGCAAATATATATAAAAATTTTTTATGTAAATTGCTTTACATTGAAAGTCCAAAGAAATGAGAGAAACAGAACTTTCAAATTAAAAATGAAAACCAAAAATATTTGTTCTGTATTATGATTTCTCTGCTCTTGAAAGATAGCACAAATATCAGAGTAAACATGCTAAATTGCTTTCTAAGTTTTTCTAATTCTTTCACCATCACTAGTTTAAAACCAGGTAACCCTACCCAGGAAAAGTTAGCATTCATGGCTATTGCTTCATTGACACTTTACTAAACCCATTTATTTTGCACAAATATTGTGACTAGTATTAGCACATTGATACAAAAGGGTGAAAAACAACAGTAAAATAAAGCTAACAGGTGATGAGACAAAACATAACTTAAACAGTAGTAAATCCATCAAAAAGACCAGTTGGATAATTTCTACTAAAATTTTTAGGTAGGCACAGATGTCTTTTCCTTTTCTTTAGACTATTCCAGAAAAGATTGCAAGGAGATATTCCTGCTCCTAATCCTATAAATTCTGGCAACGACACTGGAGATTTAGTGTCCAAACATGCAGATGGGCAGATTCTGTCTCGCTGATTACCAAAATTTCGTAAAAGTATTTAACTGTCTCTCCTTGGCTGACAGTTTCCAGAACTTTATATATATATAAAAGTGTTTATAAGTGGCATTAACATTACATTTAATATTCATCCAGTTATCTCTATAGAGACCCCCCTAAAGCAGGTCACTCCTCACTGTTAAAACTATCCTCCAATGTTCCATTGCAAGGCATCCCCCAACCAGTCAACATTTGAGATGTAATACCACCTGAAACACTAAAGTTTATGAATGTTATGGGCCTAAAGAAACCTTTGGCTCTCTAGGGTAAGAAATAATCTAAAAACCTGCTCCCAATGGTATGTGAATTTATAATCATAAATACATTTTTTTAACCTTACATAGAAGTGAAAACCGTGTTTTAGTCTTTTACCTCTGGGAGCTTGCATAGCTTGGAAGTTAATTATTTTATTCAGGTACAGATCCTAATGAGTAATATTAGAAAGTTCATGTTGAATAGGTAAGGGATTTCTTCAACCAAAGTTGTCTATCAAAATCTTAATATGACTTCTAGCTACAACATCCAGAATAAAAAGAGAGTAGTAATTCAACTGCTTTTGCACCGACACTTTCATGGCATGTTTAAATGCTAATTACTTCTTAATTTTACCAAACTAAGGATTTTAACTTCCATTAACCAATGACATTTACAATTGATCTATAACACGATGAGTTAATTTTTAAACAAAGATTATCTAAAACAATGGGCAAAAAAAATGTAAATGTATCCTTAGACATGGTGTGTGAAGTATTGGAATGCTAAAGATCTTTTTTAGAAGAATTTAATTTAAAAGATAATCACACATTTATAAATATATCAAGACAACATTGATATTGTTCTTATTTCAATTTACTTTATTATTTGAAGCTGAGGGCAGAAATAAATATTATTTTTACTTGCAATACATTTGTGTGTGTGTGTGTGTGTGTGTGTGATCCGTTGTGAGTGATTATGGCATATAGAAAGAGAAATTTCTGGAATCTTTCTAACCTCGTATTACATTCAACTGATATTCATTCAAGTGGGTAACAATTTTGATCTGGCACTTCAGTCTATCAAAAATCAGTGTAATTGTAACTTAAAAAGAGTTTTCCAAAGTTTCTCTTGATTTTTAGTATCTGTTAAAGATAGCTGGCTCTCACAAGCCCACATTCCCTGAAAATCTCCTGATAAAAAAGTGTAACCTTTATTAAGTGTTTTCATCTTAAACTGAAACCCACTTTAATAATTTCTTTGCTCAAGATAAGATTAAAAACATGCAGGGCTTTCTCATACATGTACCTCACAAAGTTTTATATTGTCTTGTTTTTATTTCAACCCGTTTGTTGGAGAGGTTGTGGTATGAAATAGAGTTTTTAAGAAGTAAAGGACTTTAGCTATCTAATAAATTGCAGTTCTTCAACCATAGAGTCAAATTAATACCCAGGTATTGGTGCCAGTCAGGTCTGCATACTGAATTCCTTAACAAAATAAACAACAACAACAACAAACAGTAACAACAACATAGAAAATGGATTATGGACAGGAGTATTTGATCGTATGTGTATGTGTACAAGCTATTCCAAGCTAGAAGTTTCCCAAGAAATTAAGGTCAATGGAATAGTTTTGGTCATAGGGTCACTGCAATCCAAATGCTCTTTGTAAATTGTTCAAGCCTCTTGGTGTTATGCTTTGCTGTCATCTTCTTTTGATTGAATGTCATTAGAAACCTTAATTTCTATAGTTTCTGGATTTAGGACTTCTTTACCATTCTCTTCTTTTAGAGGCAATTTTCTGGAAGAAAATATAAAAATAAATATTTCATTTGCTATGGTACTTTAAGTGGTATCCCTTAACATTTAAGTTACTGTTTACTATTTTGTAGAAGGAAATATGTTATAATTAGTAGAATAAATCATATTTGTTAAAGTAAAATCAAATTGATAATAAGCTAAAAGAGATTAAACAATATTGTTTATTGAAAAAATGTGGTGTGATGCAAAATGATGAACAAAATAATACATTTGTAAATTTAGATGCACCAATTCCTTCATTAAAGGGTGGTTTAATTTGAAAATGAGTTGACAACATTAAAAATGTAATTGTTTTGGAACTTAAAACATCAAAAAACTTTTTTATTTGCCAAGTAGATGATTAACTAGTACTTCAGTTTTTCTATTAAAAACAATCAATAGTTGCTGTTGTATTCTGTTATATAAACTTCAGAAGTTCGATGAATTGGCAATATTCTTTTGAAATTAATGTGAATAAAGATATTACAGGGCTTTCTTACTTTTTAAAATATTTACTGTTTCTTTTCTTTAATTGGTCTCTCTTTGGCCCTGGCGGGTTGGCTCTGTGTTAGAGCATTGGCCTATTGTGTGGAAGTACTAGGTTCGATTCCCAGTCAGGGTACACAGGAGAAGTAACCATCTGCTTCTCCACACCTCCTCTTCACCCTTCTCTCTTTCTTTAGCCCTTCCCCTCCCAAAGCCATGGCTAGAATGGTTCAAAAAGTTTGGCACCAGGTGCTGAAGATGGCTCAATGGCCTTGCCTCCAGTGCTGAAATAGCTCAGTTGCTGATCAACAGAACAGTGGCCCCAGATGGGCAGAGCATTGCTCTGTAGGGGGCTTGCTGGGTGGATCCTGGTCTGGGGTGTATGCAGGAGTCTGTCTGTACCTCCCTGCCTCCTGCTTCTCACTTAATAAAAATAAAAAATTGGTATGTATTCACTCTGATTATTTTCTTCTTACTTGTCTATTATTTATAAGCACTTTTTAAAGTTGTTTCTAATTGTTACCTGTGAAACAATAGCAAACTTTTTCAAATATATTTATTAATTTGCCCAATGTTAAAATTCACACAAAATGAAATTAGAATTATTCCATATAACACATGATTCTCCAACCACTATGCTGTACATCTGAAACAAATACAAAATAATATTAAATGTAAGCAGTAATTGAAAAATAAAAAAATATTTGTTATTAAAATCTTATAGGAGTAAAAAACAAAAACAAGTAAAAATAATTTAGTATGTAACTTTTAAAATATCATAGTTTGATCATTTGTTCTCTCTGGAATATATTCTAAAGAGTAAAAGGATTACAAGCACATCTTTAACTTCAAGTAGTGTGTGTGCTATCATGTATAATATAACCTTTATTACTCAATACTGAGATAGCTTCACAAATCTTACTATGATGACAATGAATCAAGATTTCTAGTTTTTACAACTATTCTTAAATTCAATAGTTTACTATTACATTTTGAAATAGTAATACATGGCTTTGGTGGTAATTTTTCTTCCTCTGACAAAATATTTTTTCCACAGCAAAAAAATTAAGTTACAAATAGAATTCCAGTTCACCACTGTAACTTTAAATTCCTTGATTTATGGGGGAGTACAAGCTACTATGCTAGTTTCTCTGGGAATTATTTTTAATTTGTTTCATATTCTGGAATGAGTGTGTAATTCATTTTATTTTGCAGATAAAAGCTACCATGTGAAACCGAATCAATCAAAAGTAATTCATAGGCAAAAACTAGTAAGATCCATTTCTGAGATGAAGTAATATCTACTTTGTACCTACCAAGCAGGCTATCATTTTTTTTTTGCCGAAGTGAGAAGCAGTGGGGGGTGTGGAGAGGCAGACAGACAGACTCCCGCATGTGCCCATCTGACCGGATTCCACCCGGCAAGCCCAATAGGGGGCAATGCTCCGCCCCTCTGGGGCATTGCTTCACTGCAATGGGAGCCATTCTAGTGCCTGAGGCGAGGCCATGGAGCCCTCCTCAGTGCCGGGGCCAACTTTGCTCCAGTGGAGCCTGAGCCCAAGCAGGCTATCTTATGTATATTATAAATAGTGCAGTCATATTTCCTTCTTTCTCCCACTCCTAAGTACTAAAAACATTTACTCGAAAATATTGTAAAATCTAGCCTGACCTGTGGTGGCGCAGTGGATAAAGCGTCGACCTGGGAACACTGAGGTCGCCAGTTCAAAACCCTGCACTGGTCTGGTCAAGGCACATATGGGAGTTGATGCTTCCAGCTCCTCCCCCCTTTCTCTCTCTCTCTCTCTCTCTCACTCTGTGTCTCCTCTCTAAAAATGAATAAAATTTAAAAAAAAAATTAAAAAAAAATATTGTAAAATCTATGGGTCAGTTTTAGTATCAAAATGTAGAGAAATTTAGAGCTGGCATAGAAAGTTAACATAGGGTGAATATATCTGTAAATCAACAAACCATGTACTGAGTTGGTAATTACCCTGTGTTCTCAATAAGTTGTGGATGGTGTGTTTTTGCACATATAAATATCTGTAACTTACGTTTATGGCATTTTTAAAAAAAGATTACAATTAACACTCCAATTTTTTACTGAGTATTTTTTTCTGAGTCCCAAAGTAGGTATTAAATAATGTCTTTTTGTTTGTTAAATTGTTTTAAAATATATTTCTTATATGCAGATATTTCTTAACTCATTTTCATACACATTGATATAATGTTGAAAATAAGAATTAATATACAGGATTTATTATTTTTTTTGCTTCATTGAAGATTTATAATTTCTGAAGCTACTCACCTTGTGCCCACTGCTTCTACTAGAGTTAACTTCCAATTAGAATGTAATAATTCTAAATGCAATTACTAAAAATGCCCTGAGGATTCATACTGAAATTTTAACTCCAGAGAAATACCTTGTATTTACCTAAATATTAATAATCTCTATCCCTTGAGAGTAAATAAAGGTGATTTCTGAAACAAATTTTTTTTCTTTCATTATGAAAACACTCAGAATTTGATTTAGGTTGAGAAGCCTAAATCAAGTTTTCCTGCAAGGGAAAAGTTATGTGGCAAAGAAAATGGAATCTTTGTTTTAAAAATCAATAAAACATTATGGTGAGCAGTAATTAAAGAATAGAGTGAGTCATGTTTTTATTAGTGTGACATATATATTCAATAAAATACTACTACAGGATGTCCTTGGCTTACCACACAGTTCCATTCCTACAACAGTGACGTAACCCAAATTTTGGTGTGAGTCAAAACATACCCTAGCCTAAGTCACTTATCTATCCTAACACAACTGTAAAATCATAATCGAGAGCATAAAAACACAAGTAAGACACAGAAGAAAAACGACCTAAATATACTGTAACTGTACACTGTACTGCATATCCTTCTGCCCCACACAACCAAACTAGTTTGCCCATATAGTCTGTAAGTATGATGCTAACAGCGTAAGCTGAAATATTATGTCTCAATTTTTTTAAGCTTTTCCAGGAGTTAGTGTCAAAAACTTGAAACATTGTATGTTGAGACTGTCCTAATCTGAGGACCCCCTGTATTACTACTCCTTAATAATACCTTTAGTTTAAATCACTTTATTTTATGCATATCAAACTATGCATATGTTCATTCTTTTTAAGGGTTTAATCAAAAATACCTACTATGGTATTAGGTAGGGCTATGATGGATGCAGAAAGATGTAAATAACATAATCCTGAATGGACACCAAGCACCATTTACTATGCAAATATTAAATGACGATTTAACAGTATTTCATTCTGCTCTTTAATATATTCTTTTTTAAAATTAGTCTGTGTACATTTCACACTATTTATTCCTATTTTACACTGTCATATTTATATTCAAAACAATGATTAATTTCCTGACACATTTTTATTTCAGTAAAAAATCAATCACATTTTCAATGCATTACTTTCTTAAAGAGTAAAATTTTGTAAAAATCTGACTCAGTCTTTAAGGCATTTTAGTGTAAAATTATAAATATGCGTTTGAACAGATTTTCTCTGACATTGATACAAAGTTTTCATGTGAAATGTCTTAAGAGAAAATGGGTTTTGTTTATTCGTGTGTAGTTTCATTGAAAACAACAAAAATTTTCACAAATGATTATACAGTGTGTCCGTAAAGTCATGGTGCACTTTTGACTTTTGACCGGCCAAGAGTGCACCATGACTTTATGGACACACTGTATTTGTAAATATTTACTAAAATAATAATGCATTATTATTTTACAAATACTTATCCAAAAATTGTTAAGCACTTCAATCTACATACTCAGGTTCTGTTAGTGGTGTGGTTTCATTTGGCTCATTTACTGGGCTTCCATCTTCATGATTAGTAATTCTTTCATCCTCTGTTCTCATCTCCACTATCGGCTCTTTTGATCCATCTTTCCTAGTAAAATAAAGAAAAACATTCTTATCTACATATTATAAAGATGGATACATTATGACATATATTTAAAAATGTCAATCTAATCCCACCTCTTCACAAATATATTCAACATGATCAGATTGAGAATACCATTAAGATTTTTTTTTGTTTTTGCATTTAAATTCATCTCACCATATTTTCACTCAGAAAAAGTAGAAATTTCATTTTGTCTATAATTTTTTTCTTATAAAAATTGTTATTTCAAAATGTAAAGATAAAATTTATATACAGTGTTGGGCAAAAGTTGGTTTACAGTTGTATGGAAAACTAATTTTGTTCTTATATTATTACTTATTATTGTTTTATTTTCCATATGAACAACTGTAAAACTACTTTTGCCCCATTCTATATATCTTTTGTTGTTTAAATGTCTCTGAGTTTATTTGAATGATTTTGACTATAATATGATCATTGACTTTTAACATTTTTATGTTTTCAATAGTTTAGGTAAAACAATACTGTTAACATATATGCAAGATATTTTTACTTAAAATTTTACATTTACATAATCTTTATCAGATTTAGTTTTTCAAATATTTTTAAGACTTTATTAATTTTACAGAGGAGAGAGAAAGACAGAGAGACAGAGAGAAAGAGAGAGAGAAGGGGGGAGGAGCAGGAAGCATCAACTCCCACATGTGCCTTGACCAAGCAAGCCCAGAGTTTCAAATCAGTGAGCTCTGCATTCCAGGTTGACCCTTTATCCACTGCGCCATGATAGGTCAGGCTTCAGATTTCTTAAATATGAGAATAAATGTAATTTATCATAATTGTGGATAGTGGAACATTTACTGCAAAGTTTCATATCTCAAGAAATAAAATAAAATTAAGAAAAACAAGAAAAGTAATTTGATGATGAAGGGTAGGAGACATATAAAGGTAAAAAATATGCACTTGTAATATAGATAAAAAATATGACCACCCCAAATAAGAAGGAGATGTGGAGATTTCAATTCCTCTGGGACATACTGTTACCATAATGTTAATGTAGGTAACTGAATATTAACATGGAAGGAAGCAGAGGAAAACAGACATTGAGCATAATAAACTAGGGATGAAGGAATCAAATGGAATAATAAAACTGGGAAGCATTTTTAGTAAGTAGTTACAGCATTCACTTTACTAGGAAATTATAGTATTTGCAGTTTTAGACACTCCAGGGGGATGCAATCTTGTCCCGCTAAGGGGATTATGATCACCTACCCCTGTGTAGGGAGGAAAGATGAGTTTTTCATTTTCCCCTGGGGTACAACCTGTCTATCCCCAGACTATGGGGGGAGGTACTTCTCTGCTTCCCCTTTAACACATGCACTATGAAAGCCAAGATATCAACCACAGAGGCCTGTCATTCTAGCCTAGGAGCTGATTGTTTGGTGGGAGAAACCAATAGGAGCCTAAAAAGATTAAGAAGCTAATTGGTTGGCTTGAAGAAATGCTAGTCATTTCTAGCCCAAAATAATATAAGCCAGTGGTTTTCAACAGCTAGTCTGTCGACCAGTGCTGATTCGCCAGAAATTTTTTGCCAGTCCAAGAAAGAGTTAACCACCTTGATTGGCTCAGTGGTAGAGCATCCACCCAGCATGTGGAAGTTGCAGGTTTGATTCCCAGTCAGGGCACACAGGAGAAGTGCCCATCTGCTTCTCCACCCCTCCCCCTCTACTTTATCTCTCTCTCTTTCTCTCTCACAGCCAAGGCTCCATTGGAGCAAAGTTGGCCTGGGTGCTGAGGATGGCTCCGTGGTCTCTGATTCAGGCACTAGAATGGCTCTGGCTGCAATGGAGCAACACCCCAGATGGGCAGAACATCGCCCCCTACAGGGCATGCCAGGTGGATCCTGGTTGGGCACATGTGGTAGTCTGTCTCTCTGCCTCTTTGCTGGGAATAAAAAAAGAATACAGCCATGCAGAATAAATTCTTTTATATCCCTAAGCTAGAAGATAATATATGAGATCATATATGTATAAATATATGAATAAAAAACCCAGAAAGGACTCAACAATAAAAGGAATGAACTACTGTTCTACTTTTGAGATTTTATACAAATATATCTAAAGACCACAAAAAATTATCAAAAACTCTTAATTACTTTTTACATGACAAGAAAATTTTCTACAAAATTCAACTCTGTATTTTTTTTTGAATTCATATATTGTCTAATTAAATAAATTGTCACGGAGAACTTCAAATTCTAATATATATTCCTCTTTTGATAAAAATTTGGAGTAAATTCAGAATCTATAATTATGTATTACATAGTACATACATTTTCTATATAGACACTCTTGAAGCTTGTCATTTCTTAAAACTGTAGACAAGGGGATAATTTATGTTAAATCAGTTTATCTTACTTTTTAACTTAGATTATAAATGATGTCTTTCTTTTATTCAATATAAACTAAGAAGTGAATAGAAAAAATTATAACCAATATAATTGTATGATTCTTTTCCTTCCTTCCTTCCTTCCTTCCTTCCTTCCTTCCTTCCTTCCTCCCTCCCTCCCTCCCTCCCTCTCTCCCTCTTCCACCTACTTACCTATCTACTTATCAATATGAAAGTTTTGACAGTAAAATTTTTACCATAGATCCCATTTTAAAGTTTATTTTTAAATACAGTAGTCTCTTTTCAAAGACACTTGGCTCTATAAGATGTTATATTTAAGGTCATATAGATTTAAGATCAGAAGTCAGCCGGGGCAGTGCTCAATGGTCTTATAGTTAAACTTATTTACTCTGCTTGGAAAAACAAATCCCTGAATAAAGCACTAAAGTTTGACATAGGCATTTGTTTAATGTAATGTGATGCAGATGTTGATACTCACAGGTATGCAGCTTTTCCTTCTTCGAGTTCTTTACTTTTGCCACTGGAGCCACTTTTCTTCCCGCACAACCTCCTGGTGATGCACATTAATAACCCACATTGTCGAATAAAGAAGCAGCTGACATCTGTTACCACAAGGATTAGCAAAAGTGCGGCAACTCCCAGGCCAATGACTGCTCCAAGTCCAAGACCATTAAAAAGTGTGTCTTAAAAAATTAAAAAAAATAATAATGTACTAAACCTCACATTAGAGAAGTTTAGACAGTTATTTTAAAAATAAATCTTATCTGAGAAATATTCAACTAAAAACACAAGAAATAAGGAGAATTCCTAAAATACTTCATTTCATGATTTTTGAGAGCTATTCTCTGGTTTTCAAATGATATTCTAAGCAATTGACATGATAGTGATTTAAATTATGTTTTACAAAAACTTTTTCGATAAAAACTCTTAAGAAACTCTTCTCTCCAATATAGTTCTGATTCCCCGTGGGAAAGATAATGAATATTATCATATAAGTAGCTGTACTCTATCAGAAAGTCATTCTCATTAATAGATCATCACTTTGCTAAAAGAAAAATATAGTCTAAACTCCTGTTAGAAGAGTGTTAAATAAATGTTCTTTATAAATTATTTTAGTTTTAAGACTTAAATTTGCAAATGGCTCCAAGCTCTTTGCTTTGACAGAGAATACATTTTTAAATATCTGTGTATGGATATTTTAAAAATCATTATTTTAGAATAAATGTGTATTTGTATCTTTCCAGTTAGTATTTTAACAAATTATATTCAAGAGGCAAACTTTGAAAGAGTAATGGTACTTTATGACCTTTCCAAAGGTAGGATATGAAGAAAGCCACTTCTCTTTAGCATGAAGTTGCAGGAATTCCAAAAGCCATACAGACAGTATCCATGAAAAATGTGATTGGGAATAGGATGGGATATGGTAACGGACAAAGTAAAAATGGCAAGAGGGATTAATATAGCGAAAATAAATCTAGGATTCCATGCGCGTGGCTGAATATGCAGTAGACTACACAACTATGACCAGGTAGACTGGAAAATAAGTGCAATGGAAAGAAATTGGGTAAACTACTGATACTGTGTTATCTAAAGGGAAAAAAGAGGATTTTATAGAACAACTTTATAGAATTGTTCAAAATTATTTTTAACATGATTACGTTAAAGTTTGCTTGCATAACATTATAAAATTATCATTTCCTTTTTAGTGAAATCATATGGCATGCTTGCTAAATTACTGATGTGGAAAACAAGTGAGATACAGAAACAGATAAAAATTTGAGTTTGAGAAAAGCACTTCTAAAGAAAATATATGTAAAACAAAGTTTTTCTAAGTAGTAAGTTTTAAAAAGTTAGATCAAACATATTAATAATGACTCAAATAAATTTTTATCCAAAAGAATAAATATAATTATTCTTATTTTGAATTTATCACCAATGAGCTATCAAAATATGTCACACATGTCTGAATGCTAGTATATTTTCTGCAGAATGACTAAGTTTCATGTCTATATGTACTTTTTTGCTAGTAATTTTGGATAAACAGTATATGATCCAAAACCAAAGCTCCAAAAAAGAGTTGAACATATGCGATTGGACTTTCACCCAGTGGATAGATTGATTCGATAATCTTCATGCTTTAAAATAGCCATCCCTCTCACATGCAGACACAGTTTTAAGCAATAAATCTCACTAATTAGTGATGATACATCTGGCCTATTATATTAATCCCCATTTACTTTTCTCAACTATGAAATCTTGCTTTGTACTTAAATGCACTGGATCTGATGTCAGAAAATCCTGGCTTCATCACTTACTACTGTATGTTCTTAGGTGAGTCAGTTGACTTCTCTAAGGCTGAGATTTTTTTTTTTTTTAAGTGAGAGAAGGGGAGATATAGAGACTCCTGCAAGCACCCTGAGGGGGAGCCACCTGGCAACCCTCGTCAGGGGACCATACTCTGTCCATCTGGTGCTGCTGCTAGTAACCAAGCTTTTTATTGGAGCCTTTGTGGAGGCTCCATGGAGACTCCGTGGAGTCATCCTCAGTGCCCAAGCCGATGTGCTGGAATCAATAGAGCTGTGTCTGCAGGAGGGAAAGAGAGATATGGAGAGAGAAAGGAAGGGGGAGGTGTGGAGAAGCAGATGGTTGCCTCTCTTTTGTGCCCTGACTGGAATTGAACCCAGGACTTCAACACATCAGGTTAACGCTGTACTGCTGACTCAACTGACCAGAGATGGAGATATATTTTTTTATTATTATTAAAATAGGGACAGTTCTGAAAACAGCAACCACCACAAACTGAGTCTTGGGTTATGAAATGATTGTTGTGAATAAGCTATCTAACAGTTCTAGCACTTAGTGCTGAGCACTAAGTAAAAATTTAACAAATATTTTAAATTATTATTGTTTTATCATTTTATAATTTTAGAAAAATATAGTTTTGGTATAAAAAACTCTTTCATCAAGGACCTATACTATTATTAATTAAGTATTGATTGTTCTCTTGAGAATATAATCACTTTTTAATGACAGGTTTTTTAAAATTTATTTTATTTTTATTTTATTCATTTTTAGAGAGGAGACACAGAGTGAGAAAGAGAGAGAGAAAGAGAGAAAGGGGGGAGAAGCTGGAAGCATCAACTCCCATATGTGCCTTGACCGGACCAGTGTAGGGTTTTGAACTGGCAACCTCAGTGTTCCCAGGTCGACGCTTTATCCACTGCGCCACACAGGTCAGGCTTAATGACAGGTTTAAAGTTATCTTTAAAATGATAAGTATCTTATTCGTGACATTTTCAGCATTAAACAGTATTTTATTCCGATTCATTTCCAACTTTAGAAAAAGCTCTTAGAAATATCTTATTTGTAAAGCTCCCTATAGTAAAAGAATATTGACACTAAAATAGCTATTATTTTTTCTAAAGAAACAAAATTAAATCTTTTAAACTTACACTTAAAATTTTAAATGTTACTTGAAATATTTTTATAAAAAATATATTTTTGTCATTGCAAAAATAAGGTGGACATCAAATAGGTTTATGTTATAAATATTCTATTGTTTGCTTTTGAGGTCATGTTTTTTAAGTCAGCTTGAGGATATATTTAAGTACATATTCTTGTATCCCATAGGGTTAGACTACAATCACTCTGGAGCTAAAGTTTCTAACTCTTTTTTCTGCCACCAAATTACTCTGGTGTGAACATTTACTTATTTGTCTTTGGATTTTTCACAAATGAAACCATAACTGTAAGCAAAATTATATCACTGGGATTTTTTTTTTTTACTTTTTTTTAAAAAAAATTTATTTTATTCATTTTAGAGAGGAGACACAGAGTGAGAGAGAGAGAGAGAGAGAGAAAGAGAGAGAAAGGGGGGAGGAGCATGAAGCTCAACTCCCATATGTGCCTTGACCAGACCAGTGCAGGGTTTTGAACTGGCAACCTCAGTGTTCCCAGGTCGACGCTTTATACACTGCGCCACCACAGGTCAGGCAATATATATCACTGGGATTTGAGGAGTAGCAGTAATTTGTTTTCTCAAAGACATACAGAAAATTATTTCTTTAAAAGTTAATCATGGTTTTAATTATTTAACAAATTGAAATGGATATTACAATCATTTAAAAGACTTTAAATTCATTTTTTTCCTTTTAGCTTTCCAGAATACCTACACATGAACTTTGTAATATAATTTCAATAACAAGTCCATTACAAAAAATAATGTTACCAGGTCTATTTTACAGATAAGAAAATTGAGGTCTAAAGAGGAAAAAGGAAGACTATTTAGCTTCATGTTTTATATTTTTTATACTTGTTAAGAGTAAATATTTAGCCTGATCAGGCGGTGGCGCAGTGGATAGATTGTCGGAATGGGATGTGGAAGACCCAGGTTCGAGACCCTAAGCTCGCCATCTTGAGCGCGGGCCCATCTGGCTTGAACAAAAGCTCGTCAGCTTGGACCCAAGGTCACTGGCTCCAGTAAGGGGTTGCTCGGTCTGCTGAAGGCCCGCAGTCAAGGCACATGTGAGAAAGCAATCAATGAACAACTAAGGTGTTGCGACAGCAATGAAAAACTAATGATTGATGCTTCTCACCTCTCTCCGTTCCTGTCTGTCTGTCCCTATCTATCCCTCTCTCTGACTCTCTCTTTGCCCTATAAAAAAAAAACCCCAAAATCTGATGATTGATGCTTCTCATCTCTCTCAATTCCTGTCTGTCCCTATCTATCCCCCTCTCTGACTCTCTCTCTGTCCCTGTAAAAAAAAAAGAAAAAGAATAAATATTTAGTATTTAGTATTCATTATCAAATAATCAGAAGACAGGAATAAAACATAGTAAATTAATTAAAATGTAAACATTTTTTAATGGAATATGTCAATAACCATTTTTCCCTATACTATTAGTGGAGGAACAACTATTTAAATAAAGTATAAGATCTTCTGGTCAAGATGGTTATGTTGGTAAATGTAGTCTTCACATCCTCCCACAACCACATTAATATTACACCTAAACTACAGAATAACCATCATTCAAAACCAACTAAAATCTAACTGAAGAGAAGTGCTATATAACTAAAGATATAAAGAAGAAGCAATGAGACTAAAAGGAGGGTTAAGAATGCAGAAGGGCTGGTCCCATACCCATGTGTTGCAGATAAAAATTGGGAGGGATATATCAGCTGTGGAAGTTTCCCCTGAGGTGGGAGGGTTCTGACCTTACACCAGGCCTCCAGCCTAGGATTCCAGTGCCAGAAGAGAAATCCTCATACTTCTGGCTGTAAAAATCGAAAAAAATTTTGTGGCTAAGTGAGACAGAGGGCTTTTGGAGTCCCAAGCAGTCCTTCTTAAAGGGCCTATGCATGGACATAATAAGACTCACTCCCTGAGCTTCAGTGTAGGGGCAGCAGCTCTTATAGGAACCAGGGACATATGGGGAGAAACTGAGTTGTCTGGCATGAACTTGAGAATTGAACGGGTAACTTTCTGCCAAATCAAAGTGCTGCCAAAGGTCATTGTTCCTTTACTGAACTCACCCCTACCGAACTTGCAAGCTGGTACCATATCTGACTCTCCATCAACTGGGTTAGCACTGCTTACCTCCTCTGGTAATTCCCTGAGACCCTACCCTAATCAACTTGTAGGCTCACACAAGTTGTTTTTAGTGGCTTTTCCATATGGTGGCTTCTCTTAGCTCATGTTACACTTTTCTAAAATTTCTAAACATGCAACAGCTGTCCTCAGAATGTCTTGTACCTCTTGATAAGTGCCCCCCCCCCCCGCCCAGCATTAGAGGCAGCAGCCTTAGTTTGCAGCTTGTCCTCTCCAAGCTCAGCACAAGCAGCAGCTGGCTGCACGTTGCTTTTTAGCTCATGCTGTGTCATCTGGAGAAGATCAATGGTGGTGGCTGACCTAGGACTTAACCTTGCAGGAGGTCCCAGAACCAGTGCACCTTGTGGCCAGCTTCAGATCCATTTAGAAGCACTATCCAATCACCATTTTAAATGACAAACTCAGTGGGCACCAGAGCACAGCTGAAATAAGACCTGCTCTGGGGCTGCAACTCTGTCTGGGGGTAAATCCTTTCCATTGATGAACAACAGCAATCAAGGCTCAATTACAACAGGAGAGGGTACATAGCCCACGTGTCCAGAGGTGCATGTGAGGTGACCAACTTGGGTGAACAGGAAGGCTGTGTCACTGGACCCTGCAGAACATCTACTACTTAAGGCCACTCTACCTAATACATAGGAAAGAGCATAGGGAGGCTGCTAAAATGAGGGGGGTGAAGAAACATGTACCAAATGAACAAACAACAAAACTCTGGAAAACAATTAAAAAAAATAAGCACAAGCAATCATCTAGATGCAGAATTCCAAACACTGTTTATAGACTTTCTGGGTTGCTCAGTGGATAAAGCATCATCCTAGTGTCCTGAGGTTGCAAGTTTGATTCCTGGTCAGGGCACATACAAGAAGCAACTAATGAGTATACAACTAAATGAAACAACTACGTGGAACAATGAATTGATGTCTCTTTCTCTCTCCCTATCCCACACATCCTTCCTCTCTCTTTCTGTCTCTCAAATGAATGGAAAAATAAAAAAGAAAAACAATGATTATAAGGATGCCCAACAAACTTAAGGGAATAGTAGATGAACTTAGGGAGAACTTCAACAAAAAGAAAACAAAAACAGAACTAGAAAACATAAAAATAAACCAGTCAGAAATGAAGACTACATTAATTGAAATGAAGACTACATTATAGGGAATCAACAGTTGAGTAGGTGAAGCAGATGATCAAATCAGACTTGGAAAATAAGGAAGTAGAAAACACCCAATCAGAACTCCAAAAAGAAAATGTAATTAAAAAAAAATGAAGATTGTATAGCCTGACCGGTGGTGATGAAGTGGATAGAGCATTGCCCTGGGACACTGATGTCGCAGGTTTGAAATCCCAAAGTCACTGGATTGAATGGGGGATCATCAACATAACCTCAAGGTGGCTGGCTTGAGCCCTAAGGTTGCTGGTTTGAGCAAGGGGTCACTGGCTTGGCTTGTGGTCAAGGCACACATGAGAAAACAGTCAATGAACAACTAATGTGACATAGCTGGAAGTTGATGTTCATCTCTCTCCCTTCCCCCCACCCCTCTTTCTCTCTCTCTTGTTAAAAAAAAAAAAAGGATAGTGTAAAGAGCCTTTGGAAAAAGTTCAAGTGTACCAAAACTCACATCATGGGATGCCAGAAGAAGAGAGAGCAAGAAATTGAAAATATATGTAAAAATAATGACAGAAAACTCTCATAACCTGGTGAAGAAAATAGATATACAAATCCTGGACAACCACAGGGTCTCAAATAAAATGAACCCAGAGGCCCACAGCAAGACACATCATAATTAAAATGTGAAAGGTTAAAGACAAAAAGAGAATCTTAAAAGCAACAAGATAAAAACAATTAGTTACCTACAAGGGAAATCACAAAAGTTTATCAGCTGATTTCTCAATAGAAACTTTTCAGGCCAGAAGGGAGTATGATTTCACACACAGGGATGATCTAAAACTGAGAAGATGGACATAGATAAAATTGAAATGGTTACCAGGGGGGAGGGGAATGGAAGGGCAGGGTAAGGGGTAGGGGAAATGGTGTAAAGAGGGACAAATATAAAATGATGGAAAATAGTTTGACTCTGGGTGATGGGTATACAACATAATCAACAGTTCAAATGCTATAGAAATGTTTACCTGAAACCTATGTACTCTTATGGATCAATGTCTCCCTGTTAAATTTATTTTTCTAAATAAAATAAAAAACAAAAACAAATAAAAGCATTTTGATTCAATCAAAAATATTCAAAGTGATGAAAAGCAAAGGCCTACAACCTAAATTACCCAGAAAAGCTATTATTTATAATGAAAGGCCATATAAAGAACTTCCCAGACAAGAAGCACTAACGGAGTTCATCATCAAACCAGTATTGTATAAAATGTTAAAGGATCCTTTTTAAAGAGAAGACAAAAAGGTCAGAAATATAAATAATAAAATAACAATAAGTACATATCAAATATTGACTCTAAAAATAAAAAATGTGCAGGCAACACAGAAACAGATTATAGTTGCAAAGAGTATTTTGACAGCGTCAGATCGGAGGAGGGTTGCGGAGATGGGTGAAAAAGATGAAGGGATTCAGAAACACAAATTGGTAGCTATGAAACAGACATGAAATGTCAAGTACAGCTTAGGGAATATAGTCAATAATATTGTAATAACTATGTGTGGTATTAGATGGGTATGAGGTTAATTAGAATCATTACTTATAAGTTATCAAATGTCTAATCACTTAGTTGTACAGCTGAAACATAATATCATATGTCAACTGTAATTAAAAAATGTTAAGTTAAAAATATATAAATATCTAAATTTGTATAAAGTAAATACAGGGCTTAAAAAGTAAAATAGAAAAATAAATAAATAAATATAATAATGTTAATTATATGTATCCTTGCTTTTTGCTTCCCTTTTGAAGATTATCCCATATTGCTCTTTTGAAAAGGTAATTTTATATTAGAATTAAGAATAAATAATTTAAGAATCAGAAATCTAAAATATTTTTGTTACATATTTTATTATTGAAAGCAAAAATTAAAACACATTCTGAATGAGTTTCTATAACCTCCTTCCCAGCTACACATCTGTCTTCATAAAATCTAGAAATTGGCTAACTATGTCAATACATTTTCCCAAGACGTAATTAATTATATAATGCCATTTTAATTATTATCAAAATATAAAATCAACCTATTAAAATAAGAAAAATAATCTTAGTTTCAAATATGTTATATGCATGTTTTTTCATGTTTCTATCATGAAAATTAACTCACTACTGCAAACTCAATTTTCTATTAAATTTTATAATACTGTTTTTTAAAAATGTACTATATTCATAAAACTTGCTTTTTTTAAACTTCTTCAACTGTTCAGTATTTTATTTATCTCTTTTTTTATTTACATCCATAGTCTTCTCCAAGCAGATTGAGAATTACCTTCAGACTTGAAAAGGTGATAAAGTGGTGAAGAATAAAAATGCTTTTAATTTAAAAGGTCCTGAAATAGAGGTTTGATTTTTGCTCTCAGAATAATGGTAGCTGTTTTCATAAAAGATATTACTATAGTAAATAAACAGGTTAAGAGTGTGAAAGACAGCAAAAATATATTTTAAAAAACCTCTTTTGGGTATACATCATGGCAAATCTAGATACTATATTCTCCTACAATTGAGGTAGTATACTTGTCCTCTATGTAGATGTTCTTTCTTTATACTGCCCAGAATAACATCTACTCATGCATAGAAAATATAGGTATAAATCTATACATGTATATGTTTACATATATATATCCATTGTGAAAAGACGTGGAATAGGCACTTTTCCACCATTGGACTCCATCTAAATCAAACTGGTCAGCTGCTTTAGTATCAGACATCTAGATGATCTCAAGGTATTTGTGGGCACAAAGTTCTTTTTTTAAATCATTATCGCATTTTTGCCTCACAAACCTTCATTGAGTGCCTACTAAATTAGTTTAGACTATTAGCTGGTTTTGCATATTTATTAAAATAGAATTAGTAAAAATTAGCAGAAATCTATAGGCTTGTTATACATTTATTTAAGTTTATTTGTACTTATTATAGATAAATACCCAAAATGTAATTTTATTCACTGGGTTCCAACACACACAACAAAGAAAAAGAAAAAAGGATAAAAATTTTATCTTTCTTATTAAATGTATTGGGGTGACATTGACTAATAATATTCTAAAGGTTTTAAGTGTACATTTCTATGATATATGATTTGAATATTAAATTGTGTGTTCACCACCCAAAATCAAATAATTTTCCTCCATCATATATTTGGTCTCCTTTACCCTTTACTCCCCCCCCCACGTACCCCCGTACCTTTTGGTAACCACCATATTGTTGTCTGTGTCTGTGAATTTTAGTTTCATATCCCACATATGTGAAATAAGTCAGTCAGAAATAGCTAAAAACCATTTGATTTCATTCATATGCAAGATAAGATTTTTATATTAACAAGGCCATACAATTAATAGTAAGAGCTTTCACTAGAAGTATGGTAATCTTGAATTACAGAATATATACTCTATGGTAATACATACTTTGAAATCACATTGCACTAATTTAAAAACAACAACAATCCCTAAGAATTTCACAGATTTTTTGTGTTATGTCAGACAAGCTGATTTCCAAACTCACTTGTCACTATAGGCTTAGAAATGAACTTAAATTAATAAATATATTTTCAGTGGTATTTTTCCTAGGATTCCACTAAACGAAGAACAGGAAAGTGTAGAAGAAAGGACCAATGAATAGAAAATGAGACTAGGGTCTAGGCTGGGACAACAAAATATTCTTTAAAAAGATCTAAAACTTTTAATATTCTTCACAACTATAAATATAGAATATTGAAAATAAAATAATCATAATATCCCCCCAGTATAGACAAAGCTGCAGCCTTTACATTTCCTGAAACAACCCACTTTTTAAGAAAGAAAATAATATTCTCCAATTCTGTGCTGTGTAGAGAAATACCTTACTATGCATTTGTAAAACTTTCTATTTTCTAAAAGGAATACTGGACCTTCCTAACAGAGCCTTAATTGGATTAAGATTTGTCTTTGGATTTGTCTTTTCCCAGCTAAACTAAATGGGGTATCAGGCATATGTGTAAAAATTCTATATTTATATATTTTAGATATTTAGAAAAAATAATTCCAAATATTTATTTTTATATATTTGAAACAATATAACTTCCATATCCCCTTTGTGGGTGTAATCACAAATAGAAATAAAAAGGGAAATAAAAACTTTGATTCCCTCATTAAAAATTCTTAAAGTGAGAAATGTTAAAATTATTGATATTAGCAATCTGAGCACATCGCACTATTTCCATTACTTAAATACCATATTTTTGTTCTTTGTCATGACTATGGACCTCCCAAAATTACAGTGCCTTGTGCTAATCCTTGAATTGATAGATTCGTTCAATTTTGATTCCTATTTATCTTCCCTGTTTGAAACAAATGTTTGAACTTCTGAGGTTTCCAATGTCTGGTCAATACTCTTTAACAACATTGAATAGAAATAACAAAATCATAGCAAAGTGTATCGGCAAAAATGATTAAAAATATCATTTGGCATTAATTCCAAATAATTTAAAAAACAAAAACAGCAAACTCAAAAGAAACCATGATTAGATTTTTTATTCTTTTTCTCTTCTAAGCCACTTCTACTATTGTTCGTCCATACACCTAGAGAAAAATTTGGTTATACTCTCTTAACTTACGTGTTTGTCTTTTAAATTGCAAACAGGTGATATTTTATATTATCTATACTTTGAAAAATGCAATGTACAATTATAAAACAAAAAATAAATTAGAAAAATGGTATAAAATAAATAAATAAATGTTAATTTCTAAATCTCCACAATGGTATTTTCCTGTTTTATGTCCTACATATACCACTGTTGGATATATTTAAAACATAATTATAATTTACTGTTTCATTTTTGATGAAATATGGGTAATAATGCCCATAAATTATAACTAATATATTCCTTAATAATCATATGTGGAAGCACATTGGGAATTACAAAGTATTATACAAATATGGTATTATTTCTGGTTATATGTATTGGTTTATATTCCAATAAGTATACTTATTATTACCCATTATTTATTTATAGTATCTTATTTTTAAAAATTAGATTTCTACTTTTATCCCCCAAATTCCTATATTTTAACAAGTATGTTTACTTACTAAACATTTATTTGAATATTGCTAACATTCATAAACTACGATGCACAAAAGTAATTGTAAATGCATATTTATAAGTTAAAAGTTGCTTGTTATTATTGTTGCTTGTTGATAAATTCTCTTCATTAAGGCCTAAACTTAAAATCATTTTTTTGGCCCTGGCCGGTTGGCTCAGCAGTAGAGCGTCAGCCTGGTTTCGATTCCTGGTCAGGACACACATGAGAAGCGCCCATCTGCTTCTCTACCCTTCCCCTCTCCTTCCTCTCTGTCCCTCTCTTCCTCTCCTGCAGCCAAGGCTCCATTAGGGCAAAGTTGGCCCTGGGCGCTAAGAACGGCTTCATGGCCTCCACTTCAGGCACTGGAATAGCTCTGGACACAGCGGAGCAACGCCCCAGATGGGCAGAGCATCCGCCCCTCGAGGGAATGCAGGGTGGATCCTGGTACGGCTCATGTAGGAGTCTGTCTACTGCCTATCTGCTTCTAACTTCGGAAAATACAAAATAAAAAAAATCATTTTTTAAAATGTGACCATACAGAACAAATATTTCAGTTTAATTATTTATTTAGTTATTATTCACATAGTAAATTATCTTTTCGCTCATTTCTTTAATCTATATGTCAAAATAAAATTTTTCTTGATGGATGTTAAAATAAATGAAAGGAAGATAATTACTAATAATGCTCTAACTCTGTCTGATAGGTGACATTGACTTTTTCTCAGTTTTAGAAAAAGGGTATATTCTTTATTTGCTATTCAACTCTTCTGTAATTTATTTAGTCCTCTTTAGCTCACCATTAGTTTTTTTATTATTATAGTTACTTTATTGTTACTGTTATTTTGCACACACTATTTTAGACACATTCATCTTCATTGAGATAGAAAATTAATACTCTCAAAAGATTATTACAAAATGGATCAAAGGCTTCTACCAAAAAAACAAAAAGGACTCTTCCTTTGTGTTCTTATCTTTTATTCTGTTGTATCTTGGCTCTCTTTTGGACAACTACAGAATTAATGAGATAGTAAGACATTTACATCATTCAGCTTCCTGACAAAACACACTTATTAGCAACATTTTAAGTTCATTTGAGTTCATATTATTCAGATATTTGACTGTTGACTGAACTAGCTGAATGAAAATTGTGTGCGTACAACATGTAATTTCATTAATTTTTCAATGAACAATTTAAAGAAAAAAGTATGTGATGCTAGTAATCTGTGATGGCTGTGAAAATGCATTGTCATCACTGAAGAGAAAATGGTAGTTTTTTTATAAGGACTGACTTCTGAAAAAGGAATATTGTAATATCAAAATTAAAAATTTTTTAAAGTACAGGGGTTGGCAAAAGTAGTTTTACAGTTTGTATAAACACACATTCAGGATATGATTATTACAATAGCTTTATAAACTCAAAAGAATGTCATAATAGCAAAATAATAACCCTATTTTTGCTCAACCCTGTATATTAAAATCAAAATGAAGTTATACCCATGAGAAAAGTACACAATTATGTAAAATTATACTTGTTTATAAGGGCTTTGTGAGTAGAAGGGATTTTTAAATTTTAGAATCAGTAATTTGTTGTTTTAATAAACATGTATTGAGTTTTTTGAAGCTCTCTGCATATATATAAACAAATTATAAAAGTTCATGTTTGGGAATAATACATATGTAAAAGTTCTTTTTATATAATTTTATAGCATTTTTTAAAAGATTTTATTTATTAATTTTTAGGGTTTCAAATGGGGGACCTCAGCATTCCAGGTCAACACTTTATCCACTGTACCACCACAGGTCAGGCTGTAATTTTCGAGCTTTTTAAAAATTCTCTTTGTAGTGTCCACATGTTAATTTAGGAAATAGAAATTTTCAGATTTTAAAAATTCTAAGCTAAATTTAATTATTTATAAATTTTTATTTATAAATTAATTATTTCAACATTACTCAAATATGTCAATAATGCCTAGCGTTGTTGTTTGTCTGTCTTAAATTCTCAGGCAATTTTCAGTACTTTTCAACAAGGTGTCTTTTCTATGTGAACTCAGGTAAACAATATTAATATTGAGTTTACTGCCTACTACCAAATTTGTTTGCATATAATCTTCCTTTTCTGATAGGTCTAAACTGTATTTTATATTACATATTCCTTGTTACTCTCTCTATTCTTTAGTTATTTTGATTCTACTGTCAAAATATCCTTTTACATGTATAATTACTTGTTTTATATACATTCAATAGTCATTCCAAATAACTTCTTATTAAGAAGTATTATTTGGGACAAGGTAAAGACAGCACTGATAATCCATACCTTTTTTTTTTTAAGTAAGCATGATTTAGGGCAAGAAAATGTAGCTAATTAACGATATCTGGTTAGTAATGGAAAGAGAATTGTAAACATGTATATTCTATAAATAGCACTTATACTTTTAAAACCATACTTTTTTCTGGGTGTCTTTCTTATATATGTTAACACAGGCATAATTATAAATTAAATCTTTCAAAAGATCTAGTCATTTCATAATACAAAAATAATATATTTACACAGGGGTAAATTAGTTAATAACATGTGATCATCCTTTAATATATATTATTAAAGAGCTCTATCAATCAGTTATGGAGATAAAATTAGAAAAAGCCCAATTGGTTTCTACTTTGGGGACACAAAATGTACTAGGTGGGTTGAATAAGATGTAACTTAGTAACTAAAAATCAGTGTAATTGATTGCATTCCTAATGGTTAAAAAGAAAACATGACCTGAGCAGATAGGTGGGAGAAGCATATAAGTTAGTGGTTAGTGGTCAAGGAAGGCATGATGGATAGGATAACATTTAAGATGCTGTTGAAGAAGTTGTTCATAGGAGCAGAGTCCATTCAGTCAGAACATGACATGAGCAAGGATGGAGACATATGAAAGAAAACATATATTTCCTTTAAACCATGAAATTAGAAGACATATTTAGATACTAGAGAGAAGCTATCGGGGTGGTTGGGGCATAGGGTTTTTTAACGGATAAATGATGTTAGAGAAGATGGACGTTGCATTTGAATAAACAAACAAATAAATTAACCAAAAAAACATTGACATAAACACCACCATCCATAAAACCTAAGAGTGATATTTTCAGAAAAGATAGCAGGCAGGGAGTTGTTAGATATACCCAGACAGAAAAGAAGAACCTGTTATAATGGTAAGTAAGGAGGAGCAGAGGCCTGGACTACTGCTTGGATTATCTGTCCAGTCTTCCCTGTCTCCTATTCTATGCCCATTTATTTCCATAATGCATACAAGCAGGCCAAACCTGTAGATATTTAGATTGAAGAAAAGAGTAAACCATTAGATTCAGCCTTTTTTATGTTATCAGTAAGTGAATTAACCTTAGATCATTAGTGTCCCTTAATATATTTTTAAAATAGACACTGTATGAGATAAATATAATACCATAAATATTATAATATATATTTACAATTAGGTACAATTATTCTTTATACTTTTAAATGAATGTTCCATAACTTTCATATAATTTTTAAAAAAATATATACTCAATCACCTTCAAGGTTTCAGTATCTATCTTTTAAAAACAATTTCCTGTAAAAAGTAAACAATCTAATACATACAATTATTCTTCTTCTATGGGAATTTTGAATTTCATAATTACCTATTTAAACAGCTACTTTATAAAAATTGTATTTAGAAAATTAAATTTAATGGGGTGACATTGATAAAAGTAGATAGATTTCAGGTAACAAACAGCTACTTCTGAAGTTTATTATTAACTCACTAACTATAGAGTTGTTAAGAAAGTATATAGACTTTCTCCATATGCAGTTTTCTCTTATGTGTTCAGTTTGCTTTGGTGGAGGTGATTTAGTTACTTCTCATAAAACAATGAAGGTTTTTATTGACTAGCAGAAAAAGTAACTTCTTAAATTGAAATGAATATGATCAAAGCAGATATTGATCAGTGATAAAGAATTAAATAATTTAGTTCAAACATTACCTGGTTATTTTCATTTTTCTGTAAATATTAACAGTCTGACCACATATTAAAAGTAGAAAAGTTTTCTTTGTACAAGCAAAAGCAAAAAATTTATTTTTTAAAAGACAGTATTACACAATTAAATGATACCTATATGAGATAAAAATACAATTGTTATTTTATAATTTACTTGTTGAAAATCCAAACCATGTAATCTATTTATTATAAAATCCTGAAATATATCTTTTTAATTTTCTAAGTGCATATAATAATAAATGAAAAATATGAACAAATATATAACTGGAATTATGATTTTCCAAGGAATTTATAACAGGAGATTTTACAAAACTTCCAGTTTTAGATGCTCATTATATTTTTTCTTAGAGACTTCAATTTCTTCATTAAGATGATGTATTTTTTAAAAATCAAGTTATAGTAATAAAACTAAATATTCTAAACATGTATAAATATTCTAAACTGACCATTTATAATGAATATGTTCTTGTTTCAGGAGCATTAGGGAGTTTTGCGTTTACTCTCCATAGAATGTACATACCCAATTTAGCCTCTATGAAATTATATAGAAATGGTAGCAAACAAACAATAGCAAATTAAAGCTTGTTGCTAATGGATTCTTCAAAATGGAAATCAGAGTTTGAAGAGATGATTTTATAAGTACATTTAAAGAGAAAAAAACTTACTCTATTTTATTGTGAGTTTTTCAATATATTAATATTTATTGTTGTAATAATGAGAAATCAGTAGAGAAGCAAACAGAAAGGCACTATGCAAATAATGTGCTGAAACTGTTCATTCTGACTTCTTAAAATATAAAGAATAGATTCTGGGATGAAATTATATATTTTAGTTTTTATTAGACAGTAAGTAAGAATACTATTTATATAACAGAAAAAGACTTATTTCTACTAATTATGTAAATGTCATTTTAGAACGTGTTTTCAGAAAATGTATACAAATTAGAAAGTGATGAAGTTTAATTTGATATTCACTGATAATGGGAAATGGGCTACACATACAATTGAAGTGAGAAAGATAATGGCTGATTTACAGAAGTACCATGACTCCTGGCAGGGACTGGGACCGGTTAACACATGGCCTTTACTTTGCCACAAAATTTTCTCTATTGACTAATTAAGAAGAAAGTAATAAAACTATGTCAAACACATGAGTATAGAATAGAACTGATTCAGTGTAATTTAACAAAACAAAGTTGAGAGGAAAACAGATTTCCAGTTGCTTCACTGTCAATTAGTTACTTGAGTTCTCTCATCCTCAGTTTCTTGATATAATAAAAAAATGGTGTTTGATTAGATTAGCATAGATTTCCTCAAATCTCTTTAGCTTCTTCACAGTGACTCAAAACAATAAAGTAATAGAAAGTTAATGTTCTTGTCACTAGAAAAATGTCAAACAATTACAGACAAAAATGTCAAACAATATCATCTCATTGTAATGAGGCTTCAGTAAAAAAATAAAAAAAAACAATTTAACTCCACTCGCAAAGTACAAAACTTCTTTCTATAACTATTGTATCAACTGAAAAAAGTTCAAATTTACAGCAAAATATAGACATTATATTAAAACTTTCATTTTGAAATTTATAAAAACATGTTTCAATTGGTGGCACTGTATAGATATTAAGATATGTATTTGGGAGTAGGCTATTTTAGAATAAGAAAGATTAAGTGTGCCTTAAAATAATGCAAACTTTAAAAGAACATTTTCTTTTGTAATTTCTTTTTATTTATTTATTTTGTGTGTGCCAGAGACAGGGAGAGGGACAGACAGACCAGAAGGGAGAGAGATGAGAAGCATTAATTCTTTGCTGTGGCACTTTAGTTTCTCATTGATTTCTTCCTCATATTTGCTTTGACTGGGGGCTACAACTGACCGAGTGACGCCTTGCTCAAACCATATCAGCCCGCGCTCAAGCTGCCAACCTCAGGGTTTCAAACCTGGGTCCTCTGTGTCCCAGTCTGATGCTCTACTCACTGCACCACCGCCTGGTCAGGCTCTTTTGTAATTTCTACACTACATTTATATCTGGCAGTGCAACACAACCATGTTTGTGTAAGATAGAAATATATTCATGTCTAAATCAGAAATTATAATTTTTTTGTTTAGAATTTTTTTGTTAATCATTTAAATTTTAAAGAATTATTATTTGAACCCAGATCCAGGGCTAAAACAAAACAAAACAAAAGTGATTTAATGTTTTATTAAATATACTGGATCTGTGTTATAATTGTGACTCTTAACTATATAAATTATTCATTATTCTCATGCAAAATATAGGAGAATAATACTTCAAAGTAGATGTCTGAAGGGTGAACAAAATATTGCACTTAAGCATTCTACAGTGTGTGACACAGTACATGTTAAAAAATGAAAGGTGCTCTGTTTTTGTATTATATTATTTTCATTATTTGTAAACTTCCAAAGTCATTTATGTTTCATACTTTGGTTGTGAATAAGCAAAGAACCTTAATGATTTTCTATAATTTTATTCTCAAGCTGAATAATGATATATTGATCTGGGTAATTCGAGAAAAATCACTTTAATTATTATCACTTTTATACACATTTACTAATGGATACTACTCAACAATTATTGCCTATTCAATAATTATAGAAATTATTAACTATATTCATGTATTTCACTGTTATCATCTAATTATTCTGGCCTCACACTAGTAATAAAAGTTTCTAAGAAGATCCTAGAATTAGGTTTACTATGAAAGGAACAATACAATACTTGTTATTGTTTCTAAATCATTTTTACAATATTTGTCTGCTGCTGATGTATTTTTTCTTCCAAAAAAGAAACCAATCAAATATTATGTTTATTACAATGAAATATTGGATTTGACGAAGTTACAAATGAAAACACACAAGGACAGAAAAGTTTTGTACCAGTAATAAAGAAAACACATATAACAAAGCTTTTCCTCAGTTTTCTTTATTACAATGGAGACACATAAGTACAGAAAATAAAATGACATTTAATATACTATGAAACACATGCATAAGATTACAAAGAGTGTTGAATATTATGTTGAGGGTATAAATAAGAGATGATACCGAAGACAATACATTTATAGTATGTACATTTCCTTCATGAAAATAAACTATGATGAAAACAAATGCAATTAAAATAATCAGAAGTAGTCACTTTAAGATAGAAGTGTTATACATAGAATCAATGTAAGATGTGAGATAAAAATATTCTTTAAAAAGGTACATGAATTGTGGATATTTTTTAAAACAATAAGTTTTAACTGCATGCTTTTAGAAAATAATTATTAGCTAAAGGGCTTATTTCATAGTGACCATTTAGTATATACATAAAACTAAAACAATGTGGCTTATTTTTTAAATGTATCTTCATATTTTTATTACTTAAAATGGAATAAAGATTTACCAAATTTAACTTGCACATACACAGTTAAGAAATTTTGCAATATACCTAGGTTTAATACAATCAACATTAGATTCATTCACATTTAATGAAATTAATTCAGCCCCATTTGAACAAACAAGTCTTTAAAAATAGGTAAAATAATAGTCTACCAACAAAGACATGAGGACATTAGTTGCAGTTCAGGTATCAGATATACTAATAGTATACTTGAATATCGGCTAAGTGCTTTCCTTTGCTATTTGTTTTTAATTTCAATTTTGTTTTAAGAGTACCTAAAAACTGATGTAAACAGAAAATTCCACTCTTCTGGTACTATTTAGAGCTGTATATTTTAGGCTTTGAAAATAGTCAATAGCCACTGGGAAGGGGAGTATAGGACTAGAGTTCTTCATCTGGTTCAAAATCTTAGATAACAATATCAAAGGTATTTGGAAAACAAAGCATTGATATTAAACTCCCATCTTTGTTTCATTTTAGAGCAATTAATTTAGATTTAACCTTATAGAATCCTTTGTGTTACATAAAAATTGCGACAGTGCTTATATACTTTTATAATCTTTATGTGTTCTTTCAAGATCTTAAGTACAATAAAGTAAAAAGAGATAATACTAGAACTTTATATTTAAAAGTTAAAAAATGGTAACTCTAGAATAATACTCAAATTTAGAAAATAAATTGGAAAAGAAAACATTAATGAACTGTTAGAAAGACTTTTTTTCTTTCATTAAGACCTAAAATTAACTCTGATAAATTCTAAGTTTAATTATCAAGTACTAATAGTAAGTAAATAATATTCTTCATTTTTTCAGTCACATAGCTGATTTGAAAATAGGCTTTTTACAAATTTCAATTTTTATTAAAATCAATTCAAGGGCTATTTGTAAAACATTTGTATCTTCAATAATTATATATATATATTTATTTGAGCTAACTCAATGCATTAGCCTTGATGAGGATTTATGACATATATCTTATACCACTAAAGCAGGCAGTATAAAATTTGCCCATGATTAAGAGAAGTAGGAATAGAGAAGTGCATCATATTTATGTCCAGAAATTGAGAGGTAGGAGCGGAGGGAAACAAAAGTGGGATAAAAAAAGAAAAAATTTAAGAGGAAGGAGAATGAAAGGAAATAAATCAAAATAAAAGATTTTAATTAACCTATATTTACTCAAAAACTCTTTAAAGGAATTTTACACTATGCCTCAGAATTTGAACCTTAATGAAATGCATAAAATGATACATTTAGTCATGACTTTAAATGATTCTATATCTTTACTCAAGTGGAATTATACATAGAGCTAAAGAAAATTATAAATGACTATATTAAATTTAGGTAGTACCATAATATATTATTTAAAGCATTTAAGGATGCTAATAATATAACCAAAAGCAAAGGGATTGAAATTTTCAGATCATTTACACAAATAAAGATATTTATTTATAAACCACTATAAAATGAAAATATTACAGGGGACCCTCGAGTTACGACAGTCTTGACATATGACTTTTGAGTTTATGACTCTCACTCCCATAAAAATTTTAAAAAATTGAGACATGAGTGTTTCAACTTATGCCATTAGCATTGTACTTAGGACTGGGTGGGCAAACTAGTCTGTTTGCGTGTGGCGGAAGGATATGCAGTTATGCTGCCTATGAATGAGGGAGTTGGTATCCCCCCAAACGCTCACCTATGCCACTGTGGATTGTTAAAAGTGCAAGTGTTCCATTTGCGTTAGGCTAGGGTGTGTTTCGACATGCACCAAAATTCAGGTTATGCCACTGTCATAGGAATGGAACTGTCTTGTAACCTGAGGACCGCCATATTTAAAGTATCACTGTTCTTGAATGCTAGACCAAAACATTCTGAAATAATGTATAATGGATAATGTAAATATCCATCTCAAATCACTAAAATTACTTGTAATTTAAAATTTTATTTTGCCATTTTTAGTGTAGTAATACTATATTAATAAAAAATTATTTTTCATGGATCTGGCAGTTCATCCTGATCCAAAAGTGCATAGTTTAAATCCTTTCTTGCATGCTGTTTTGTCAAAAATAAATTAATAATCAAATCCAAATGTCCATAGTTAGTTGAAACTAATGTGGAATTTTGCTTATTTTAGTTTTAATTTAATTTCAATATGATAATTGGGCATTCTTATATAGAAAACATTTGAATTAAATATAATGGTTTCCAAACTGACATCATATAAGCTATGAACAACTTTGGTGCCTACTTGTATTTTTAATTATTAACTTGAAAAGAATTGGTGATTATTTAAAAAGTCAAAATTATTGAAATCATTTGTACAAGTATTTGTTTTGAATCTATAAAACTGAGGTTTTATATATATATATATAATGTGAATCCAATATCTCGAATATATATATGTATATATATATATATTATAATTAAAATGTTAACCACTCAAGATACATTAGGTTGAGAAAAAGAGAAAGAAAATTTTAAGATAAATAAAACAAGTATTTAAAATTTTAATTTTGTCCATGTCCTTCAGCATGAATGCATACATTTGCACTTCCATGATGTTCTTGGAAAAAATCCAATTGTAGAGTTTATAAAATATACCTATGTGCAATGAATAATAATATTAGGAGAGAAAAGATCAAACTTAGTAATCTCCCTAAGGTTCTTCCATTTAAGAAAAAATTTTGTAGGAAAGAAAATTTACTGTTTCCTCCTAGGCATAATCTGTTAGCATATATAAAACATGGTGCTGGTGGCCGTATAATTATCTGATAAATAATTATTAAATTTGAATTAGGATAGAGAGACTATTAAGACTGAATGATATGTGGAGAAAGGAAGACAGACAAGGCAGACTTGCAAAGTGTTGGGAAGAGTAAAAGACGATATTCAGGTTTGCGTAACATTTATCCTGAAACACCACATGCAGATACTGGCAATCATGCATAAACACATCAGCCTAGCTCTGTTACTGGTATAATATGATCAAGACAATCTTTTGAAATGATTTATTACTTAAAGATATGATATATACCTCAATTTATATAGGCACATACACCTTATACACAGTTCATAATTATACATTTAAGACAAAAATTTTACTTAAAAATCCATTGGATTAGAAAAAAATCATTGACTGATACTAAAGAAAAACTTAAAATAAGTTCAATTTTTATGTCTTGCTTAACAAATAATCACATTTTATTTAGACCTATAGATAGTAGTTAGACAAAGTACTGTCAGTTAAATTTTATTGGTGCATATAACAAAATAAAAGTTTAGGAAATAAAAAAAGATAATTCAGCAACACTTACATATTATCACAATTTTTTTATAATCAAGGAAAGTTATTTACAATCTCTAAGGTCTCATTTACTGAAATGCAATAGTTGCACTGTTCAGTTTTGTGCTTTTCAATTTCTTATAGAAAGCAAAGCACAGAGCCTATTATTTTAAGAGGTCTAAAATATTTTTTCAAGAATTTATGCAAAACTCAGAGCTATAAAATAAAGACTTTTCTAAGAATAAAAGTGGTCCAAATGATAGATTGCTTATTAATTTCAGAATTAACAACTTGCTCTGTACTTATTTTAAAGTCTAAGTGAACAATTCATTAAAATGGAAATAATTCTGCTAAGATAGAATTTTAGGTTCTTTTATGAACTGTCAAAATGTCAGTCTAGGTGTCATGTACTTGACTGAGTGTTGAAACCTTGAGTTGTAGAATAGAAAATTTCAAAAAAAAAAGGAATAAATCAACTTTGTTATTTTACTAAAGACATATTCCATATTCTCCACAAAAGTATTTTAAATTAAAATACTCAAAGTTATTTCTACAGGACTTTCTTATGGAAATATTTGTAATTTATTGAAAATATCAAGTCAGGACATAATGAATTAAAAAGAATTCCTGGAAGTGTTTTGAAGCTCCTTGCTTTCCCAGCATTTTCTACACATTAGTAATCAACATGTCTACATATCTTTTCCAAACTCAGACATCATGAAATATAATCCTAATTATAGTTAGTTCACATTGGTTATTTAAAAAAAGAACATTACTGAAAAATAGATTAGATTTCCAAAATGCACAGATTGGGAGGCCCCTTTTTCTCTGCTGGGAGGTCAGAGGGAAGAAGTGTGTGACCTATTTGCGGATGGGTCACTTCTCTATACTCCAGGGCTGTTGACAGGTCAGAAGGAAGAACAGCAGTGGATAAAGTTCAGAAAAGATAATAAAAGAAAACAGACTATGAAGGCAAGTCTAGCCTTAGACCTTACATTATAAGATCTTGTAGGTATTCTTTGATAAGAAACAGAGAATACTTTCATACAACAAAGTGGTTTTTGATGAATGAATGTCAAAGCCCAGACCGAATAATTATATTTACTATATGAGGTATGGTCATTCTTGTGAATATATGTAAATCTGGGTGCTTCCTAATAATGCTGAATAGTAGTGAGAATCACTTGGTAAGGTTAAATGTGAGTGAAAAATACAAAAGAGCCTTTTTTCATTTCAGAGTGAATGAAAATGAAAAATAAAAATCATTACTCATACTACTCCCTCAAACCCAGTGTCCTTTAAAAGAGAATATAGTAACCCCTCCTTCTCAATTCATCAAATATTATGAAAAGGAGTAGCTAAAATATTAGTTCTCTTTCTGATCCTTGCAAAGTAATTGACTCTTAAGTGTTTAGAAAAATCTAATACATAAATACATATGTTGTTAGAACTTGATACCGGCTCAAAACACAACACAAGTCAAATGAACAGGGTGTAACTTTTCAAACATATTCAAAATAAATTTATCATTTACTTTTGGGCAATTGCATAGAGATATTTCCACATACTACAGAAAGGTTTGGATTTATTTTATTAGTTTTCAATTTCTAAAGAAGAAACTCTGTGTCATATTTATTCCTCTTATGAAATATAAGATCTATAAAACAAAATGAGCACCATCATAGGAATACATATCTAATAGAATAAAAATTGCCAGGTCTACAATTTATATATAATAAATGTCTTTAAGTTGGAAACTTACAGTTACTTAAAAGAATAACAATTAAAGCTAATATAAAAGACCCACAATTCTACATAATAAAATGAATATTTATACAATATATGACCATGGATGTGGAGTTATATTTACAACATAATAAAATTAAGGAAGATTAGATGTAGCAAATGCTTAAATTTCTAGTAAAAATGTCATGGTTAACAAGGTCAACTGTAGAAATTAAAGAAAATTTTAGAATGAAGCAAGTTATGCAGGGAACTGGTACCTGAAAGTGATTTCCTTCAGTAACTTTCTGACAAATTATCTACCTATAAGTTGATAATTTGGGGAAAGAAGAAAGGCTAATTGTTTATGGGTGAATATACATGCATTATTAGTTGGCTATTAGAAAATATTTAATTGAAATTTTCAATTAGCCTTATAAATTTGCAGGGTATAAAAGGGAATGGAGTATCTTATGATATAACAATAACATTAAAACATGCAAGACAAACTTATGGCTATAATGAAAGAAAAACCAGCAGCAGTCAGCTGCCATGACTGGCTTCCATTTTCACCTTTATTTGCTTCACAACATTTATCTGCATGATGAAAATTGTTTTTGAAAATAGAATAAGAATAAAAAAAATTAAGATAATAGAGTAAAGTTAAAAACATGAAAATAAAAAAAAAGTGACAGTAGGAAAGAAAAAAAAAGAGAAAAGAATTAATGCAAGATTTACACAAAACCATTACCAATTATTTTGATACAAGACAAAGAATACCAAAACTCTTGTATAAAACATTTAATAGTTGTCATATATTTAAAAACATAGCTGAGACTCTTTATTAATAATGTTTATTTCATATAACTCAGAAATGGGTTCTATCATTGATTGTTTAAATGTGAACATTTTAAATTATTCTATAATAAATATACAACTTATGAGAGAAATATCACCATTCATTCCACTGTGCTACTGGTAAATTCAAACTGCTACTTTAAATATGAGCTCATCATATTCTGCAATATTTACTGATGGTTTTTTGGCAACCATCATAACTTAGAAGACATTTTTTAAAGGTAGTTATATTCTTAATAAATGAACTACTAAAAATAAGTGAATATTACATATTTAAACAATACAAATTTGCAATAACAATAGAATTAAGAGCATTAATTTAAATGACCAGAGGCACAATTTGGACATATGTCATTATACCTCATTAAAAATTATTTTAAGAACCAAAGATTATGAAAATAATTCATAGACTTACTTTTTTCATTGTATGCTAAGCCAAAGAAATATTGTTATGCATGTAAAATTTATATTTAGAATTGACTGAGACTTTTCATTAGCTAAAATAAAGTTTCATTAAGTAATTGAACTTCAGTTTCACCATTGTTTTAGAATTTCTCTAATTTATATTATAATCATAGACTTAACCTTAAGAAAACATTTTAGTATTTGCCATGCATTTGAACATTGTGGTTTGTAGTTCCTGTTGAGTTATTCAAAGATGAAACTCTATACTAGATTTGTGTGGAAGTACAGTGAAAGTCATCAAAGTACTCTGCAGCCTTTAGAAGTATAATTGAAAAGCTCATGAAAATACATATGAACTGAAAAATGTGGTGATGTACATCGTTTCTTTGTTAGTTTGTTAAATGCGATGAGCTCTCATGTGAGTATTACATGCTTGATTTCACATGATGGAATTATTTTACCGCTGGATCTTTTGAATGTATGAATGAAATTATTTCTCAACAAATTATACTGATATTCAATGTTAAAATTATACATGGCTTCATTCACAACAATGAGACAAAGTTAAGTGACCTAAAATATACTAAGGTTTTTCTTTAGTTAAACAATTGTACATAGTTTTTAGGTCAAAACAAATGATGAAAATGATTTCAAAGTAAATTTATTTCCAAGGATTTTCAATCCTAAATTCAAGATGCTAAATTAGCAGTACTTTTAGTCATTAAAATTATAGAACAAATAAACAAATGCCATTTTAGCAGACTCTAGTTCTCTATATAGTTTTGTATCATTCTTATAAAAATTATCTGTCATAATTATAAAATATTCTCATATTTTTTAATAAAATGAGATGGAATTATGCATCATGAATATTTCAAAAAGAAACATGATCATGAATTTGCACACTATTTCTATGTAAATAAAAAACACATCTTTCAAAATAAACATCTTTAAGTAGTAAAAATGAGAAAATACTGTTAATCACAAGATACTTTTTCAATTAGAATCATATATTATAAAGAAAGGTAGTATCCACTAAGATGCATATGTAAAACAGCCATTATTATCAGTAGGATATATTAAGGTAAGATGAACATATTTTCAAAAAATAGTTCTTCAGTCCAACAAATAATTGTACTCTGTATTTAGCCTATTTCTTACAAAAAGTTAAATATACCTGAATGCAAATAAGTAATGTTTATTTTTAAATTCAAAAGTCTATAAATTTCTATTGAACTGTGTAATGCATGCCATATAAACAAAACAAGACAAAAAGAATAACAAAATCAACCTAAAGTAAATTAACTTTTAAACTCCATATTATCTCAAGTTAAATTAAAATGCTTGAAACTGGCTAGTTTATTAAAGATAACATTTTAGATATAATTTCTAATTAGTATATTTATTTAAAATTGAATAAAATATCATATATAGTACAAGAGTAATTATGATGAAAACACAGAAAGATCATCTTCCCTCATTTTGCCAATACTGTACATAATTTTAACTCCCTAGAATATTTTGGGTATAAAGCCTCTGGAATTCACCATCATCCATCACAAATGTAAACCTTTTAGAGCTGAATTAAAAAATTCTTGAACTGGAAAATGTATGTCTTTGATGTGGCCTTCCCAGAGGCCTTATCAGCCAGTGGATTCAGTCATAGTAAATCAGACATTATTTTGTGACATTTTTGCAGATAAAATAAATACTTTATTTCCCCCATTTTCAGTAAGCTGCTCTGGCTTTGTATCAGCTGCACAGTTTAGAGGGGATGAATTCTATCTCCTACGCTCTCAGAAATCTTTGTCTGTACCCTCTATCTGTATGTCTGACTTCTAGACTGCATTATCTGTTTATCAGTAATGAAACGTGCTCTTGTTTTTCATCATAAAAGTCCTTATAACACTGATTGTTTTTTTTTCTTGCTCATTTTAGCAAAGCTTTTTGCAAGCATTAAGTAAACATGGAGTCTCCATGTCCCAACCTCACACACAATCTTCAGCCTATTTCTCCTTAATTTCTCTCCCAACCACTTCAGCAAAGCTGGATGCAATAAGGGTACTTCACATTACTTTTGAATAAGTTCCACTGAGCTCTCAGCAGCATCTCAAGTGTCAAATGTGATTTATATATTTTCTTCTTGAAATATGGCTATTAACTTCTAAGATACTACAGTCCCATGTTATTCCAGGAATTCTATATCTTAGTCTCATGGGAGGGATGGTGGTGTGGGTTCCTCTTCCTATATAATAATTAAAGTTTCTTAGGATGCAGTTCTTAACTATCTGCACTTCAGTAATTCAAGAAGCTCTCCTTAAACATCTATGCCGTGGCAATTATCCTTCTAGATACCAGGGGAAACATCTATCACTATCCCAGGAGACATCAACTACTTTTCATAGGCAATATTCAGTGTTTAGTTTTAACTTCATCCAGACTTTTAATACCATTTCCCTGGCAAAGTTAACAACATTGCAATATGTTTCCAAAGCATGGATCTGTTCATCTTCATACACACAAATCTAATTACTACTTGACATTGAAAAGTTAATGAATACTAAACTGCTCTTATGGTAACCTTCATTCTCCAATTCCAAAATTTTCCATCCTCAGAAATGATGACAAGAATGGCTCAATTCCCAAAGCAAAACACTGAATTTTCAGTGCCCACTGAATCCAATCTGTTATACAAGCAGGCTAGTCTTCATTTATACTGTGTCTGGGATTTAGTCATTGTTTTCTTTTTCTACTCCTATCACTATTTTTCAAGCATTCTTGTTCACCCATATATTGCTTTACCCACATGAGCACTAGTAATCTGTCCATATGCCTATCTATTCAAATAGCTTCCCTACTTCAAATGATTTCTTACTGTCTTTTAGAATTTATTTTAAAATTGTTTATATAATTTTTAGAAGACTTTGGATTTCCTGGGTTGAAGTCCCTCTCTCTCCTTATCTTTGTTCACACACCTCCAGGTTCTCCTCTTGTTATACTCTTTCTAATTTCTAAAGTGGATTGATTTCTTCCTTCTCTAGAGATTTCTTTCATATCAAACACTTTCCCTGGAAGGTTTATTCCCAATGAGTTTCTCTAGGGAAGTCACTTGCTAAGGGAATCTTTCCCTAATTCCCATCCTACCCACAGAAGTTAGATACTCTTGTCAAATCTCTTCATGGCTGCATACTGTCCCAGCATATCTCTTAGCTGTAATTATTTGGTGGTTATTCTAAATCTTGTTTAAAGTCTATCTTCCTTACGGGATTATAAAGTCTTTGAAGGCCGGGGCCAGTTCTGTACTTTTCATGGATTATTCTTCTGTACTTATCTCAATACTTGTCATAAAAAAAGACCCCAATAAATCACTGGAGTGAATGAATGAATGACTCTTTATGACTGCAGATAGGGTAGAGATTGCATAACAAGAGAAATTAAGTGATAAGAGCAAAGCTGAAACTATAAACCAGAATTCTGTCTATTTGCCCCGTTGGTACTGTCTGCAAGTCAAGTCTCCAAAATTGAAACAAACAAACAAAAATGCTCTCAAAGTAAATGTATCATAAGACTTCTTAGCTATTTTAGGGTCTTTATATACACATTATATTCCTTTTGTCTATACTTACTGTTCGTTTTCATTAACAATTTCTTATAGAAATAGCAGGCTATCTAGGATCATTAAAAAAAGTAACCTGCCTGAAGTAAATTTTCTTAAAGTTTGTGTTTTATCTATAAAATGTTATTAAAAAGTTGTCTTCTCCTTCATAAAACATTAATTTTTATCCTTATAAAATCATTATTTCTTCCAAATTTATGAGGACAATTAAAGATTTGAGGGGATGGAATATTCTGTTTCAACCTCCTTCTTTAAAGATGAACTCAGATTAAGAATCAAATTGATAGCACATTCTAGATATCTGCATAGGTGGTAATTACTACAAACTAAAATACATTATAATTTTAGAGGCATATATTGATGTTTCAAACTTATAGGGGCAATGGACCTTATAGTACATTCAACCATTCTTATTTTTAGATGTATCATTTGTAAGGGGATTAGATGTGTCATATGACTTAAAGTAGCTCTGATCTTGAACAGATCCAGTAAAATAAGGACCACTCTTCATTCTTCAACTCAGATTCAATATTAAAATTATATAATAAATGAAGAAGTACTTTTGTAAATTTTTAAAAATGACATTATAAGATGAGACACTCATGTTATTTCTAGATGTTCCCAACTTCTTAATTTCAAATTATACGCGGGAGGACTTATTAATTAATATTAGCAGTACAAAGCCATAGTATCAATTACTTTTAAGCCATATAACCAATAATAATTGCTTTTTAAGAGAAAGATTAATTGTAATAAGCTGCTCTCAATTTGATATAACTGATGAACAATATAACAAAATCATAATATTGAGATTATTATCAATTTGAAAATATAAGAGAGTTAAATAGCATGACCAAACTGACAAATTTTATTTTTTTTTCCAGTCTCAAAAATGTTAGGTAGCCATACTGACCCTCTATTATGATATGACCTAATTAAGCCATGCTTATAAATATGCTGCTCTCATCTGTCCATATATGTATATATAAATAGTACATATATAGTTACATATATGTATAAAAGTTACCAGTAAATACTAAATATAAAACTTAAAGGACAATAAATGTTAAAAGATTTCCAATATGTCAACTCACTAACAGAGTTAAATATGATTCTGAATCAAGATAAATTCTTACATATTTACCACTATAGCATGTATCAGAAAAATACTTTCATATCTCCCTGTGGACTTTACTAATAGCATTAGCATGGGGTGATGTAAGCACTGTCACTTAACAAAGGCAGAATCTGACAGTGTGTGGTGAACACCAGTGCAGTGTCCTGCAATGTTGTGAGTCTCCTTGAAACTCTAGTTACATTTCTTCCTTGGGCTACATCTGTGGGTGTTTCTGCCTCACTGTATACTTGATTTTCTGTTTTTAAAATCAACTTGCTTGGTCATGCATGGACGATCTTGTCATGATTTTAGGTCACATCTTCCCAGAAGTGGAGGCACAGTGCCCACATTTTTAGCAGAGAAGTTGTCTGCTTTGCAAAGTTTCTCATATTGACAGAAAATTTTCGTTTTGAGATTCAACATTCTTACCTTTCATCCTTGCCCTCTGCTCATTCTCTTTCTACCACTTTAACCACTAAAGTTATCAAACTATATTTATAAATTAACATATTTACCATGACAAGGATGACTGAGAAATCTTGAGCAAGACATGCCACAATAATCATGATTAGAACCTAGAATTTACAGTTCTTTCTATAAAATGAAGTTTTCAAAAGAAGAAACAATCCAGAGGGATTAGAAAGAGGATAACATGTTAATTTACAGCCTAAGAAAGTACATGATTTTGCTTACCTTTAATAATGTTGGGCTTTGGTGGCATGCTGAACTCATAGACTGTTGGTTCTGAATATCCCAACCTGTTGGCAGCTGTAATTTGAACTTCATACCCCATTGTCCACTGTAGGTGCTCCAAAATAATATGGTCTTTATTTCCTTGCACTTTTTTCTCTAGCCACTGGTCTTCTTTATCTTTCTGTAAAGGTAATAAAAATGTACTTTGTAAATATCTATATAATAAAATAGATTGAAAATAATTATCTTGAAATGGAAAAGGTGATTTTATTAATATCAAGAAAGGACATGTTCTCATCCACAGGGATAAAGTTGCTATATCATTGAAGTAATTTCTAAGACTTTTATAAAAATGGAATATTTTTATATTAGCCAAAGAGGAAGTATTTCTCTTGCTTTTTGAAATCTATACTTATAAATTTGTTAGACTGGTCATTCCAGTATTTAAGGTATTATGAGGTATATATATATATTGAAAAAGCTATTAGAAAACTGAAACAGGTTAAGTCAGAAAGTTTCGATGCTTCCAGATGGTAATCTACTTCCATAAAGATTTTTTAAAAATCACATATATCAGTTTGCTATTTGGCCACTTTGATTATGAAGAATCATGTGGACAGAAAAAATGAAGCATGATCTATAGAAAAAGTCTAATATATTTATTAAAGTAATTATCAGAGACTTGTTTTGTGGATGAGATAAAGTATCTTGCAAATAAAGTTTGAATTTTTTATAGATTTAATTTACCACTAGAATTTTTATTATTATATTTTAGACTCATAATGAAGTAACATATAGGAAAATTATTACCTGTTAAAAAGTTATTAGCATAAAAAATAAAAATGTTATCTTATTCTTGACTTCTACACTTAAATCCTACTGACTTTTTTCTAAAATAAATGTTTTAAATCATGTAATTCTTGAATTACATTTTATTTTAAAAAATACTTGACTCTAATAAACAGAAAAAGTAAATTGATACAATTTCATGAATTAAACTATCCTTAAAAATGTGAACACTCAACTTTTCCATGTTAACCACTTAAAGACAGGTAAGTTCCTTGACCTCTCTACTCCGTTTCCCTCATCTGTTGTACAGAATGATGATAGCAGCTGCCTTTGTAAGCGTTCATGAGGGAGGAATAAAATAAAAGTGATTAAAATGTGTATTCCAGGACCTTACATATTCTAATTATTTAATAAATGACAGATATTTTTAAGGAGAAAACATTTCCATAATAACTATACGGAAATGAAATATTATCTCTGGAGTCGTGGATCTAATAATTTCTCACTGCAATTGCAAATCTTAATTTCCCAGTGGGATAATTATAAATAAACTGTGTCTTATCATAGAGATAGATAAATAGATAGATAGATAGATAGATAAATAGATAAATATAGATAGATTATAGATAGTTCAATCTTTTTAACCCCACAGATCAGCTAAGTATTATTTTATGTTGAACCAATATTTTACAATGTTTTTGACTATAAAAATAATTTTTTTGCATTTATGATTAAAGCTAAAACTTTATTTTCTAAAATCAAATTCTGGAAGTCAAATTCATGATTGTATTAAATGATGTACTACATATACAAAGTATCCTTCAAAAGGAGATAAGAAGACATAGTTTTGAAATCACACTATTAATCTCTTTTCTTACTCAATTTTTGGTTACATATAACTTTTATTACAAAGGGAACTGGTTGGACTGATTTTGTTATTTCATCTAAGACTGAAGACAGTGACACTCTTAGTGAAGCCATGAGTTTTGGACAAATACTTAAAGTTATCATATAAATAAGAGGCATTCCTCTTTTTTTTTTTTTTTGAAATTTATCAACTTATGAATTTGTTAGACTGGTTATTGTCCAGTATTTTAAGTGTTGTGAGTAATTCTGAAAATGCTATTGGAAAACTGAAAACAGTTTGGGCCAGAGAGCTTGTAACTTATCAAAGTCACTGAATTATCAGTATAGTTAAGAAAGAAACCTAGTTGTACTTTTGAAATGTTTAGGACAGTTACACCAAACAACCATCATTTCCTTAACATTCCCTTATTTCATCAGTTTCTTCATCAATTATTCTTTCAGACCTTAGAGTGTAGTGAGGCAGTTCTAGAAGTGTGAACACAATAGTGAATAAGACATGAGCAATATCCTTATCTTGGAGTTTACAAACCAGCAAGCAAGAAAGAAATGAACTCCTTGAAAACCCAGAGGATGCTTTGGAAGCATGTAAATCAAAGGCCAATAGTGTGGGAGACAGAAATGTCTTCACAGGGAAGAGATGTCATTGTTATTGAAAATAATAAACTCCCATGCTATTCTTCTTTTTATGCATCCTAAACTAGTTATTGAAAAGAAGGTGTCATTCCTTCATAAAAGTTTAGATCCATAAATAAACACAATGATAGAAGACCTCAGAAGAAGACACAAGCCCTGGGAAATATAAAAACAGATGCTGTAGTCTTTTTAAGTAAATGTAAAAAATAAACAAACAAAAAAAACCACTACTCATAGCTATTGACCAAAAAATTTAAGTGTAAATATATCTCTATCCAAAAGTAATTTTAGATAATATATGACATATATGTACATTTATATATGTATATATACACACATACATAGACACAGAAACACAGCATGTAATTATTTCATATGTTATATATTGTGTATACACATACACAGAAAAGAATGGGTGAGGAGCAGGAAGATTAAGAGTTAGATAAGGACAAGGGCTACAAAAAAAAGTAGAGAGTTGCCCCTGTAGACTTCCCTTTACTCTAGTAATTCAATAAGCTCTATGTAACTATGAAGTCTTGGTGAGAGTAAATCTGTTTGTGTAAATCCATAGCTGAGTTTCTGCTTTGGATCTTCGAGGTGATGCGGATGAAAGACCCACCAAAATAAGCCAACAGTTGAGTTCTGGATGACCCTGGGATACAACTTATTTGTTTAGTGGAGTGGGATGAACAGTCTTCTTCTCTTTCAGGTAATCCTGTTTCTGAGAACTGATCATTAAGGTGAAACTTCCTGACAAGCACAAAAGAGACACACAGACAGTCTCTTCTGCATTATCAATCATTTAGCCCTTAATTGTTGAAGCTCATAGCATGATAAATTAAAAGCCCCTCCATCATTTTAGAGAGTTTAACTGATGGTATAAAAAACCAAAGAGAGTTCTAATATTTTCCCCAATTTAAATCAGTTTCATTTACCATTCAACATTAGACAAAGAGGCTTTTTAATCCCCTAATTGCTATTCCTAGGGAATAGGAAAAAATTAAAATGGGTGTTACCAAATACTCCCCTAGGCATCAAAATATCAATTATACCATTTGTAGAGTGCCTAATTTACAGAATTTAAATGCCTAGGGAACAATTTAAGATAATCTAGTTGCAAAACGTTCCCCTAGGTATCTTAATGAGATGATTTGCTGAATAGGGTTATTATTAACAAGCCAATTAAATGCTGAAGGGCAGCTACTGGAAGAAAAACGGTCACTTGGCTTTGATATAGCTTATCTTAAGGAATCCTTTTTGTCAGAAAATAGATAGCAGGGCCATATGACAGTCAAGGGCACTCAATAATGTTTTCTAAAAACACAATATCATCATATAGGGAAAAAAATTGCTATCATCCAGATAAGGAGAGAGCAGATGAAAGATGGAAGGGGATTTGGTGTTCTTATATATAGACTCCTTGCCTGCTTTTATTTCATTAATTTTTGTCAAAGCCTTAAGGAATAAATGGTCAACATCATTTTAAGTGACAAGTGAATCATTACTAAAGAGAAATATAGAGGAAGTGAGCTCATACTGCATGAATGTTAATGTTTATGTGACTCTTCTGTATTATGGTTTAAGAATTTTGTTTCCAAGTAAAAGAGTTCCTGGCTCATGGATTTCCTGGTGGTTCAGCTATCCACTACTTGTGTGACCTGACAGAGGCCCCAGAATTATCATAAGTCTTTTTGCTACTTTGGATACAAGAGAAATGTAGCAATACTCATATACACAAATAAACACACACATTCCACTGTGATTTGAAAGGATATAAGGTTTGGTGGGTTTTAGTAGAGTTTCAGCTCAAATCTCTTTTTTTCTATTATCATAGATGATTTATATTGAATGTGTTCCATGTAAAATGTTATAAAATGGGCCTTAAATCTTTCCCTAATCTCCATCACCTGCATATTTCTTTAGGGAAAAAAATCTAATTTTTCCAATTCATAACCTTCTATATTCTCACAACCCATAAAAATTTACCCTGTACAAGTATTTTTCCCTTTGTTCATTATTTATTATATTTCTTAATTTGGTTATAGGTCTATTTATAAGTTATAACATAGACTAATTTATTTATTCATTGATTCATTTTTGTTATGATTCACTCAGAGAATGAATATTCAATTTGATAGTACCAACGCAGGATGAATGCAGCTCATCTTCACTAGAAGCAAGGACAAATTACCTAATAGCTTAGAATTCTTTAATGTCCATAAGTATTCCTTTTTGAAAATACTTCAAAACTTAAACTGATGACTTTAAATAAATGTCAATGTACACATCTAAATAAAATTACAAAAAAATTTCTCTCAATAACAAAAACTCAATTTTAATTATTATTTTGATACCCTTTTCAAAATACCATTTCCTTTTTAATGGCCATTGAGTATGAACTCCTTGACTTCAAAAAGCTTAAGAATTTCAAGTAAGATGTAAAATCATATGCCAAAGCTCTGTTGCTAATCCCTACAGTAGATCCTTCGCAATTGATTTTAAGATACCAATTTTCTTTTCGCCCTACTTAGCTCAAGGAAATTATTTAATGCGTTAACACTAAGCAATAGTTATGATCCCATAGTTATTATCAAATTAAAGAGAAAACAGTGAAACACTTATGGAAGCGTGTTAAAAACTATTTACTAAATTAGATGGAGTTATACTGATAATGTAATACAAAGTGGATATAAAATATTCCAGACATAAAATACATTATTTTTGCATGTACATTATGATATTAATAAGCTTGCTACATAGTTTAATATTCCTGACTTATTGTTAGTGATGTTAATTTTCACAGAGGGTGAACAGAGACATCTAATTCTGCTTTTATCTGACTCTAGTTCTGTCCTAATAAATTCTGTCTTCTTAACAGGCACTCAACAAAGTCATGTGCTCTGTCTACTACAGGATCACATAGAATAATTGTTTCCAGGTTCATAATCTAAAGGCAGTTATGCATTCTCTATATTAGGATATGATTAGCCTTGTCCTTTTCCCAGTGAAATATGGGTTAAACACTTTTATTCAGTGTCTGTTTGAAATCAACAGTGAGATAAAAAAATATATTGTCTCAATTTTGTCATCTTATTGAGAAATTAATAGACAATGTAGCTTTGAGTCACACAGAGAGCAGATGATTAAGAACTTTTTAGAAGTAGTAGTTACTTTAATATAAGTGCAAATATCAAGGTTAATGTCACTATAAATATTTATCCATCAAATCTTCTTGAACATGTAAGGTTTTCAATGTGAGAGGTAATATGTTGAGAAAGAAAATGTGGAGAAAATTATTTTTCCCAAGATTGGTAACTATTTTATCTGTTAATATAACATTATATTGGATTATGGAATTTTCAATAGGACCTACAGAGCATGGTGTTTGCAGAATGGAGGAGGTGGTAAAAGGAAGCGGGTAATAAAAAAATAGAACAGTGTGATGTGGAGATTATTTTAGTGTGCTGGAGTAGAAGGCATACCATTAAATGATATGGGAAAAACAAAATGAATCAGAATGGCTCTATTTGGAGGCACAGGAGCTAGGCAGTTGAGGTGATACAGGACAGTAGTTGAGAGGTTAACATAATCTGCATAGGCAAATTTCAGTTCAGCACTTATAGCTGCAAAACTGTGTTAAACTAAAATGTTTCCATTCTAATATCTGTTCCCCAGTCCTACCAAGGTACCCAAATTCTGTGAAGTTCAGTTTGTCCATTAAAATGTGAAAAATATCACTTTATGTTTAATTATAAACATATTTTTAAGTCTCCAAGAGTGAAAAATGACTTCCTACAAAGGTTGGTGAGAAATAACTTTCACAAATCTTGCTATGAAAGCATAAAAATTTGCTATTAAAACAGTGTTCCCTTAGCATAACACCCACTAAATCCACCAGCGTTGTTGCAAATGGTGAGTCATTCTTTTTATGGCTGAGTAATATCCCATTGTATATCTGTGCCACAGCTTCTTTATTCAACTGCCTGATATTAATAATATTGGGCTGTTCCATTAGTGTTTGGTATTTCTTCAGATAAATACCCAGAAGTTGGATTGCTGGGACATATGGTAGTTCTATTTTTAATTTTTTGAGGAACCTCCATACTGAATTTCATAGTGGATGTACCAATTTACAATTCTACCAACAGTCACAGGGGTTTCCTTTTCTCCACATCCTTGCCAACACTTGTTTGTTGATTTATTGATGATAGCCATTCTGATAAGTATGAGCTGATAGCTCATTGTGGTTTTAATTTGCATTTCTCTGATGATTAGTGATGTTGAACATCTTTTCATATATCTTTTGGCCATCTGTATGTGCTCTTTGGAAAAGTGTCTATTTAAGTCTTCCGCCCATTTTTTAATTGGGTTGTTTTTTGATGTTAACTTGTATGAGTTCTTTATATACTTTGGATATTAACCTCTTACTGTATGTATCACTGGCAAATATCTTCTATTCAGGAGGTTGTCTTTTCATTTTGTTGATGGCTTCCTTTTCTGTGAAAATACTTTGTAGTTTGATGTAGTTTTATTTGTTCATTTTGCCTGAGAATTCATATAAAAAATATTTCTAAGAGTTTGTTACCTTTGATTTATTTTAGGAATTCCATCATCTTATGTGTCACATTTAAGTTTCTAATGTTTTTGGAGTTTGTAAGGTGTATACATGTGAAATCACAATATTTTATATCTGAAACTAATATAATATTGTATGTCAGGTATATTTAAAATACCTTAATTTTTAAAGCATCTAAAATAGTTTATTTAAAAAGTTGATTTGAAAATAAAACAGTGCTCCTTGTTAAAATTCTAGTAGATTTGGTAGTAGTAACATAATAATTGATTATTAGTCAATTATAGCTATGTTTAAATTATACAACCAATAATTTTCATTATGATAGATCAAACTTGCTGACACTTTGATTCTGGAATTTCATTCTCCAAAAGAGTGAGAAAATAGATTTCTGTTATTTAAGCCACCCAGTTTATGAAACTTTGTTATGATAGCCCTAGCAGATTACAACAGTCATTAAGATAATAAAGATAATTACATTAACTATTGTGGTAGACTCCATTATTCAGCTGACCCAGCTCCCAAGTATAACCACACTTCATTTAGTGGTGGTTATGAGACATACTTCTATTCAATGAGACATAATTTAACTCTGCATGATAAGGTTTTGATAAAACCTGTACTGTTTTGCTGAAAAAAAAAGACAAATTCAGCTTAAACAAGCTATAGTCCCTTTTGTGCTTTTCAATCTCTTCACATTCTGAATGTGGATCTTAGGAACACAAGATAATCTAGATGAGGACAAAAGCCAACATTCTGAGAATGAAAGAACATAAAGTAAAATGATGTGGATGTCTGATTATATTCCTAAGATGTTTTCCTAGCCTGATTGTCCAACACATACATATGTTTACTGTGAAGGAAAAAAAATCTTTTCAGTTTTAGCTCCACAGTCATGTCTTATGTTACCTAACTAAAAATATAAAAAAATATTTCCTAACAGAAAAATAATTTATATTAATTTTAGGAATAAAACCTGTGTAAAAATTACTGATCACTCTCTGCAAATAAGATATAAATGGCCTTTCTGAGGGTATGCATAATGTTATCTCTTGAATTTTATTAAATATTTTGAGAAAGATGCGTGCTATAGACAATCACATTTTTTTGCTAGTTCCTGAACTTTACTTTTGATAACTGCAAATAGAGACAAAACTAAAAAATGTCACAGCATCCCTAAAATATACAGACTACCAATAAAAGCCACTATTAAAAGTGATAAAGACATGATAAAATAAATAACATACATTTGCTATGATCAATTGAAATTAATGACTTTGTTTGAGTTCAACATAACATTTGTGTTATTTCTACAACTAACTCTTTAGAAAGAAGTCAAGAATAACTTTGGTTTAGGTAGCAATTATGAATAAAGGTAATATATTAGAGGTATTTCTATTTGTCACTGCACTTTGGTGTTCACTATGTAATTTTATTGGACTTCCCTAAAAGTCTTACCACCCCCCTGTATTTTGAATCATAAATTCTTCTGGATGCAATTATAGGTTTGGAAGGGAGGTCTGTATCCCAGATCAATTCATGAGTTTGGTTCAGACCTGTGTTTCTGAGAGAAAGACTTTCTCCCTTCAAAGAGTTTTCAGATGGGCACACAAGAATGGCCGAGAAACTTGGCTTGAGCAGCCACCACTATCAGACTGACAGAGATCAGTATACCTTTCAGAGAGGTTCTGGGGCAGAACCATGCAGTTTCCATAGCAGAAGCCATAAAAGATACACACAGATGCTTATTATTGCCAGTGTGAAACCACAGACAAAGAAGGGTCCTGGGAAAGGGTAGTTATAGTAACTATAAAAGACCAAACTGATGTCTAAAATAAATTTTTAAAGCGCGCTATTCAAAATCAAATTCCTCTTTTCATTATCCCTCAAAACTTGAATGTTTGAATTTAGAAGAAGCAGTCTTATCATTTAGACAATTGTGAATTTGTGGGAAAATATTTAAATTCATCTATATTATTAAGAAACAATTGTTTAAATATCATTTGCTAAAATATACTTTTGAAAACCGTTATTAAAGGTTCAGTCAACATAAATATAGTTGGCATTTTATTATGATGGTAATTATAAACACTAGTGAATATATCATAAAAAGTTAATTTTAATCTTTCACTTTTAACCTATTTCACAGTAGACATAAAGACTCTGATACCCATGGCAAGGTTGTTAGGATAAATTACTTTCAGTGGCCTTTGAAAACATTTTCATCTGAAGGCAAAGAGGCAACCTGGCCTGTGGTGGAACAGTGAATAACACTGGGAAACAGTTATGTTTTTCATTTTCTGATGCATGAGGTTTTAGAACTTTTTCTATATAACTCTGTATCGCTGATTCCAAATCTGAAATCCGTTTTTTGGTGCATGCTCTAGTTTTTATGCAATTTTCATTTCTTTTTGTTACAGTTAATGGCATGCATTAGTTTTTAAATTGGAGTTAAAGGGCAACAACTCTTGGATTGAACATAACCACAAGGCAATTAATGTTTTACAAACATCACCTTTACATAATTGTAGTTGTTTTTAAATGTAAAAAATTATTATCTGATAAAAACACCCTCTTATTTTGTTTTAAGATTAAATCATGGCTTCTTTGAGTAGGCGTAAATGTAAGAATAGTCCTGACACCTTCTGTTATATATGTGTCTGTTACACACTTCAACATCAAAGGTGTAATATTTCATCATTTGGGACACATGCATATATTGCCTATTTTCAAGTTCCCCCTGGTGATCAAAAAAAGAATTGTGCTTCTCATATTGTGTGTCATCATTGTGAGGAAATGCTTGGTGACTGGACAAAAGGTAAATGCAAAGGAATGCCTTTTGGTATTCCCATGGTTTGGCATGAACCTAAGGATCACAGCAGTGACTGTTATTTCTGTCTGATCCACACAAAGGGCATCAGCAAGAAAAAATGGCATATGATCGCATATCCTAATAATCCTTAAGCAATACAACCTATCTCACACTCTGAAACACTCCCGGTTCCAGTTTTCAATGGTTTTATTTCTTCTAGGACAAAGAAAGTGAACATGGTGTGATTAAGTGTATTTTGATAAGATGCATGAGGAAATGGTTGTAGAATCTGAAGGGTCTTCTTCTGATGTCAAGCAGTCATTAACCACTCAGCAGTTTAGCCAACCCAAATTGAATGACTTAGTAAGAGATTTGGGATTTGGGCCTATCAAAAAAAGCAGCTGAGTTTTTAGCATGCAGGCTTCAAGAAAAGAATGTACTTCACCAGTCAGCTGAAGTATCCCATTTATTTCAGGAAGCGTGAACAAATTTTGTGGACTTTTTTTCCTAAAGACAAACACTTTGTTTACTGTCATGATATCAGTAGTCTTTTCAGCCAGCTAGGTGTTACCACTTACAGTCCAACAGAATGGTGGCTATTTCTTGACAGCTTTAAACAGAGTCTGAAATGTGTTCTCCTACACAATAGTAATGTTTATGCAGCAATTCCAATTGGTTATTCAACTCATCAGTGAGAAGATTATAATGACATTAAAATTGTCCTTGACTTTCTGAAGTATGAACAGCATAACTGGATGATTTGTGTGGATCTTAAAATGATAAATTTCCTGCTAGGACAACAGAGGGGTTTCAAGAAGTATCCTTGCTTTTGTGTTTGTGGGGCAGCTGAGCTCGGTAGAAACACTGGACACAGAAGGAGTGGCTGAAACGTGAAGCTCTGGAAGTAGGGATGCAACATATTCTGAATGAACCTGTAGTTAATTGAGACAGGATCATTTTCCCCCCACTTCACATCAAACTTGGATTAATGAAGCAATTTGTTCAGGCTTTGAATAGAGAAAGTGAATGCTTTCAACATATTATTTCTGCTTTTTCTGCCTTGTCTTTCGAGAAGATAAAATCAGGAGTATTTGATGCACCTAAAATTATTATATTTTCACAAAGATGATGCCCAAGAACACATTCTGCTTCATTATGTTTTAACATTAACTTCCTGAACAGTCACCTTAATAAGTTTCTTGAAAATCTTGGAGCTGTTATTGATGAGCAGGGAGAACACTTTCATCAAGATCTGAAGACGATGAAAGAGCACTATCAGGGGTGATGGGACAGAAATATGATGGGAGATTACTGCTGGAGCATCAAACGAGATGGTCCTCAATAAGTACACAAATGCAAGAGCTACAAATGCAGATTTTTACCTATATAGAATTTAAATAAGTTTTGTGCAAATGGTATGATTAAAATAATGTTTTAATATGTTCTACTTCAAAATTGTAGATAAATTCTGATGCAATCATATCTTTCAGTGTATTAGTGTATTTACTGCATTATATAAATTATTATATTTTCACAAAGATGATGCCCAAGAAGACATTCTACTTCATCATGTTAAACTAAATGAAAATTTTACAAGATAAAAACCTATAATCTTGAATTGCAAAAAAACTCTAAATTACAGAGAAAATCTAATATCAGATTTGAGATCAGCACACTCGAATTAGGTAACAACAAGTGTTTTTGTAGATGCAACAAAAATTTTGTTCCCCAGTGTAATGTGTTGACCTGGAATGCTGAGGTTGTCAGTTCAAATCCTTTAGCTTTCCCTGTCAAGGCACATATGAGAAGAAACTACTATAAGTTGATGCTTTCCACTCCTTCCCCCCTTTTGATCTCTCTCTCTCTTCTGTCTAAGTCAATAAATAAAATCTTTAAAAAATAATATAGGCAAATAGGCAAAGTCTATCAAGCCTTTTCATCACTCAGCAACCAGTGAACACCTTCACACACATATTAAAAGTCCCAAGGTAATTCTTCGCTGTCCAAAGTCTCATATTACCTTGGTCTAACTAAATATGAAAAGAAAAAATACTTCTACTTCCGCAAGTTCAATGTGGTCATTCTTTATTAAATTCTGATTGAAGTAGTTCATTTAAAGTGTGATTTGCTAATAATCTTACCTACAATAACTAGAATTGAGAGGAAGGCTTAGTTTAAAGTTACTAATATAAACTGAAATGGAGGGTGAAAATATTCTGCTAACTTGTCAGAAAAACAGGAAAAATTGTGTCAGTTCAGAAATATGTTGAAATCACAAGATGAAAGCGATGGTATTATTTTGATGACTTATGCTGAGATTTTACCAAAAGAGCAATATTTTATTTATACTGATGACTTTTATTAATGGAAAATGATCATTTAAATTCCTATGAGTACCATAATATTACTATTATTTAACTCCTCATACATCTATGAAATCAATGTAAATTTAATGCTATTTGAGGACACTTGATGCAAAATGACAATAAATGGGGTACTTACACTTCTATATTTCACAATGTATTCCAAAATAGGGGCTCCTCCATCATCTTGTTTGGTGATACTGAGTTTAAAGCTCTTCCCACTGCTTGGCTGCCCATGTATGGATGGAGGACTCGGTTCACCTAAATATGCAATACAACATTCTTGATATTTGGACACACCTCAGATATCTGGAAAAACTGCATATTAATGAAAATAACACTGTCACATAATAAAAATATATGATATTATTGAATTTAACATTTATCTTTTGCCCTTTGTTATGACATAACTTCTAATCCACTTTCTTCTCATCCAAGAAACAGCAACATCTGTAAATCCACAGGTATTATGCCATAATTGTGAAAGCTCAGGATCAAATATATTGTTTTTACTGATGTCAAAATGCTCGAAGAACAGTACTGCATATACAAGTGTAAAATGCAGTATCTCTTATTGAGTGTGCTACCTTTTAATTTTATTCATGTCTATTTAGTTTGAAAACATTTTGCAAATAGTTATTAATATAAACATGTAAAGACTTCAATGTGTATGTCTCTACCAGAAATAATCATGGCTTAGCAATTAGTAATCTGCTTTTATAAGCATTTAAGCATTTTTTTTAACTAGAAATAGTTCTGTGAATAAAGAAATTTTATATTATACAATATATATACAAACTTTATATTATACAATATATATAAATTATATATAAATTTTATATTATATAATATATATACTGCATTTCAATATATTATTTTTATTCTACCATCTTGAACATACTTGTCTATGATACTATTCTTCAAATGGAGATGATATAGAACATAGACACTTGTAATACTTTGAATATTAACAGGGACCTACTAAAGTGTAGGGGTTTTTTTGTTGTTATTCTTTTTTTCTGTGAAGCATGCCACCACTGCTCAGCAATTTGAAATGGGGGTTCTCTGCTGTGTGTCACTGGCAGGATGTGCTTGGGAATGCACTGGCTTTCTCTGCCTGCTTCCTACAGTTCCCTATGGATATGGACATGGATATGAAAGTGGGAATACTAAAAACTAGTAGAGGGTCTGCTTTATTTCCCAGGGTTCCAAAATCCTGTTGTATCTGGACGACTGAGAGGTATGCCGAGACGACAAACTAAGCAGACTGGAGTGCGGAGGACTGCATGCCATCAAACCTGCAGAACCTAGGTTATTTTCAGCAATTTATCTTTATTCTAATATGCTGTCCATAAGTCTAAGAAAGTGTGTAGTTTATCTGTGGGAAAGCAAGTTGTTAAAGAAATATGACAGTTGGGTGTGTTTGCCTGCAAGTAAATAGTAAACTAGCATCATATAGTAGTTATATAGACAACACTGGAAGGAAGAATTGTAGAGGAATTGTTCATGAAACCTAATTAAATTAGCATACAGCTATCATGACATTTTATGATCTATAACCCATAATATATTTTTTAAATAAATAAAAGTTCTGTAACAACCAGTGAAATAGTTATTTTAAAAAAATTAGGTAAGAGATTTTAGAAATGCCAAAATATTTTAAAATGATGTTATACTCAGGTGGTGTAGTAATATTTCTAAACGGAACTTTAGAATTTATATGTTTATTTAATATAATAGTAATGATACTATTTTTAATAATAACATTTTGAGATAATAAATATAAAGCAGAAACTATATTTTTCTTAAAAATATTTAAAAATATACAGTTTAATGATTTTGGCAAATTTGTGATTCTCTTACAATTACTGCTTTTTTCAAAAAGAAAATAAAGTTCAGAGCAAGTGTGGATTGTTTATCAATGATAAACTGGTTAAAATAATGGTTTTTATTAGCAATTAAAATAAAATGTTTATGCAATAACAGTATGAATAATAATAAAAAAGTAATAGTAGTTATGACATATTAAATATTTTGCATATATTATCTCATTTAAACTTTACAAACTCTCAAGAAACAGTCTAAATACATATTTATAATTAAGAAAAACTCCAATGTCCCTCTTCTCAAAGTTCTCACTGTCTAAGGCAGAGGTTTGCAAGCCAACAAAAGAACTCTAAGAGATTAAAAGTATCATTTAAACAGTAAAGAGATAAAAGGAAAGGAATAATAGATGTTTTATGGTTAAAACACCTATAAAGGTGTTTTACGAATGAATAAAAGTTTGCCTAAATAAAGAAGAAAATAAAAGTTGGGGTGATTAGACAAGGTTTTACTAGAGTGATCTTGTTTTCATTGGAGGCTGATGTGCAGGGACTCTGGAAATTATAAAAGGGAGAGAAACCAACACAATGGAATCTTATGTTCAACTTGTTGGTGTAAGAAGCACGGTGGCAGTTGAGGGAGGGGAGTGAGGACAACGGGCAAAGGGATGTATGTGTAGATGGAAAGGGTGGTAGGGTTGAGAATTTTAAGTAGGGAAGAGACAGCTGTCTTTTAATTTTTCTTAAGTCCCTCTAGACTCATTTTAATCTGGAAATAGAATTAGAAATCAAAATGTATTTTCAGTCCTGCTGGTGAAAAAAAATGAGAAATGAAAAAAGAAGTGACATTGGAAATGGGGAAAAGGAACACATTTAATCAATTTTCAGTAAAACAAAATAATTGGTCACAAATTGGAATAATATAATTTATGTGGATAACTTGACTGTCTTAATATATGTATACAATAGGATATAGAGAGATTTTATAACAGCATTTTTATAGTCACATTAAATTTTTTAAATATTTTAAGTGACTGATTCAACATAAAGAAAACATGAGTCATTTTAAATTTATATTAAATTCATATTAAATTTATCTTAGATTTATATAAACTAAGTTGACTTATAATACCCCCAAACAGTATAATAATGAGAACAAGGCTATACTAGTTATTCTTCTTCTACAGTCATCATTGTCATTGGATTAATTTAGTGGTTCATTTTTCTCACACTTCAGGTTTATATAATTTATGAGATAAAGGCAAAAGTCTTTTCTCATCAAAAGAAGAGAATATTGGATATATTACACACACTTTTCCATTCCTTCAAGGATATAGTTTGAGCACTACAATCCAATTAATAAGACAAAGAACAAGTAGGACACCTGCTGATTAGGACAATTTTCTGAGAATAATTTTACAATATATATTGAAGTGTATCTATTTTATTTTGCTTTGCTCCAGAGCTACGTTATTTTTAGAAATCTAAGATGTCACCATATTCAGAAATTACTTCACCAGGGATATACATCACTTCCCCTAAATGTTGAAACATCTTGCCTGTTAAAATCCCAGCAATAATGAGCAACACAGAAAGGAGTACTTACGAACTGGTAATGTTTGAAAGATTTCTATTTTACTGTAGTCTCCTTGCCCTTTTCCATTCACAGCTGCAACCCTGATTTCATAAGTTGTGTTTGGTTCCAGGTTGCTCAAAACAACCAGTGCTAGAAAAAAAAAACCCGGCTATGATTAATGCATTTTAATAAACAAACAAATCAAACTATTGCAAAGCTGAGAAAAAAATTCACTAAAAATCTTTACATGAAATATCCAAAAAGTATAGAAAATACATAAAAGAAGACAATGAATTGTGAACAGTTCTCTTTTTCACCTTTACTTTAGTTTTCTAATTTAATACAGTAACTTTTAAATAAGAAAATTGCTAATTTCTTTTGTAATTCTTACACTCACAAAGTAGAAAGTAAAATCTTTTCTTTCACCTTCTTAATATTTAAGAAACAAGAATGATTTGTATGTGTGTGTGTGTGTATGTGTGTGACAGAGACAGAGAAAGGGACAGAGAGGGACTAACAGACAAGAAGGGGGAGAGATGAGAAGCATCAATTCTTTGTTGCAGCACCTTAGTTGTTCATTGATTGCTTTCTCATACGTGCCTTGACCATGGTGTTAAAGCAGACTAACGAACCCCTTGCTTGAGCCAGTGAACTTGGGCTCAAGTGGGTGAGCCTTGCTCAAACCTGACGAGCCCATAATCAAGCTGGTGGGTGCTAGGGGTCTTGAACCTGGGTTCTCCATGTCCCAGTCTGAAGCTCTATCCACTGCGTCACCGCCTAGTTAGGCGAAGCAAGAATGATTTAAATAAAACATATTTACTGTATGAACCACAGATATTTTGTCTACTCTTAATGAATTTTCTATAATATTTAATGCAGAAACAGAATTCAATATATAGAACTCTGGGCTCTGATATAAGGTACTTAGTCATGTCCAAGAAGTGTCACAAAGTTAATTCAACAGCAAAAATTAATTATTTATTCAATAATCTCAAACCAAGTCAAATTATTTTACTGCTAGTTTGAAGGTAATCATCTTCTGTATTTTCTCTCTAAATTTCTTCTCAGTCATACACTATCCCAGAACTGGACTCAGTATGACACAAAGAGGAATCAACAGTCTGGAAAAGAACAGGGATGTAAATGTTATTGGAAACATTCTCTGAGCTCTGGCTGGTTGGCTCAGTGGTAGAGCATTGGCCAAGCATTTGGAAGTCATGGGTTAGATTCAAGGTCAGGGCACAAAGGAGAAGCGCCCATCTGCTTCTTCCCCCTTCCCCCTTTCTCACTAGGCTCTCTCATCCTCTCCCGCAGCCAAGGCTCCATTGGAACAAAGTTGGTCCTGGCGCTGAGGATTGCTCCATGGCCTTTGCCTCAGGCACTAGAATAAGTCCAGCCGCAGTGGAGCAATGCCCCAGATGGGCAGAGCATCGCCCCCTGGTAGACATGCCAGGTGGACCTCAGTCAGGCACATGCTGGAGTTTGTCTGACTGCCTCCACACCGCTTCTAACTTTGGAAAAATACACAAAACAAAAACAAAAACAAACCCAAAACATTTCTGTTATGTCAACTCTTCAATTTGCCAAGGAATGTTGGATACAATTGCAGATTTCAAAATATTACAACTTCACAAATTCTTTCGATATAGCTAACAAAACTGCATAGTTTTCTCTATCCTGTCTGACTTGTGCTTAGCATTTTTATTATAATTATTATTCATTTAGTTAGCTATTAAAGTATAGAAAATAAAGTTGCTGGATGTACTGTATAAATAAGCATAGGTACAATGGAGAAGTTAGTGTATAAATGGATTTGTTCATACAGATTACGACATGAAGAGGAACTCAAACTAAGACTTAAGCAGCTGAAATGTATGAAGTTGGCCTCCTATCCTTCTTAAGAGAGAAAGATTTTGCATAAGGTTAGTGAAACAGGGAATTTAAGAGTTCAAAATTCACTATATATATATATATATATATATATATATATATATATATATATATATATAATCACCTTTTTTACCCAGCCCCTTCCTTTCTAATAGCTGTCAGTCTGTTTTCAGTATCTATGAATCTTTTTCTATTTTGATTCTTTATTTTGATCATAACTTTCATATATAAGTGAAATCACATATCTGTCATTCTCTGAGTGGCTTATATCTCAGCATAATATCTCAGCATAATACTCTCCAGGTCCACCCATGCTGTCACAAAAGGTAAGATTCTCTTGGGGTAGGGAAGGTAAAAAAGGGTGTAAAGGTGATAAATGGTGATGGAAGGAGACTTGGCTTAGGGTGGTGAACACACAATACAATATACAGATGATGTGTTATGGAATTGTACATCTGTGATCGATATAACTTTATTAACCAATATCACTCCAATAAATAAAAAATAAATAAAATATAATTCATCTCATTTTATCAACTTAGTAAATTAATTAATATAAGAAATTTAAAACCAAAGTGAACTAGAACTACTGTCTTATAGATATTAAAGATTTATAAAAGTATAATTGTTCTTCAGGGCTTAGAATAAAAATTCTTAGGCCCTTGGACTATCAACATTGTTGTGGAGCAGATGATGTTTGATTATCCTTTTATCCTAAAGGAGAATGACTTGATGTCTCATGGAGTCATAGGAGACTCGTGCAGGAACTAATAAGCTTTGTAATGAGACACTGTAGTGATCCCTGCTTTAGATTCACCAATCAGTTCATGTAGCTCTCGGCCTGATTCCACCACTTATGGAAATTCAACTAACTCCACAGTCTGAGTTGGTCTCTCAAGTTCTAGATAATGACATTTTTATTAAATTTTACATAAACAAAAATATTGAAAAAAGCTGAAAGAAAGTATAGACAAAACTATGCATGATGCCAAGTGGGTATTAGAAATACTGGGTGATCACTTTGTAAGTTATACAAATGCCAAAGCACTATACTGTACACGTGAAACTAACATGATACTAAATGTCAACTGTAATTGAAAAATAAAAAATAATTTGTGATCTGCTAAACAAAAACCACTATGTATCGATTATTTACAGAAATGGGTATATTATCTGAAGACAGTGAGGTAATACAGAATAATCATTATTCATCTTTGACTTTATGTTTAATGGCAAAATATTATATTTACTTACAAAATAGTCTTAGTGATATATGCTTATTAACATTTACATAGATACTCTATATAGAGAGTTGTTACACAAGAATATATATATTTATTGCTGTAGATGCTTGAGCTGCTGCCAACAACTTTGGTATGTGATATGCCTCCATAACTCTATGATGGAAAGATTCAACTGCTACTATCATTTAAAATTATTATAGTTGGTAACACTTATATTCATTTATTGTCTTGAGAAATTTAAGCAAGAAAAGAAATTTCTTTCATTTACATCACACAATTTTAATTGTAATTAAATTTTTTCATAAATTAGAAGTGTAGGGATCACACTCCATCTTTTTAGGTTAAAATGGATAAATTATAGAGTTATTAAAGAATTGGAATATATTGAGTCCAGGAAAAGTGAGGTTATTACTTAGATTAGATAAGTAAAACAACAATCCACCCTCATGCGCCCAACAAAAAGAAAAACAACTCCACATTTTACTTCAATTATCTGTGTATTTCTACAAAAAGTGTTTTCTGGCTTAGATCATCAGCAAGCTCATTCCTCTAACACAGTGGTAGTCAACCTGGTCCTAACCGCCCACTAGTGGGTGTTCCAGCTTTCATTGTGGGTGGTAGTGGAGCAACCAAAGCATAATTAAAATGTTAGATTTAACTATAGTAAGTTGTTTTATAAAGATTTATTCTGCCAAACAGTGAAAATTCGACACAAAGTACTTGGTAAGTAATTATTATTATATGATTTCACTAGCTGTAACTCTGCTTTATAAATTTTATAAAGTAAAGTTACTTCCCTACTTTATAAATCACCATTACTGTGGAACCAGTGGGCAGTTAGAGAATTTTACTACTAACAGAGATACAAAAGTGGGCAGTAGATATAAAAAGGTTGACTACCCCTGTTCTAGCATTTCACAGGGATTACGAGGGGCTTTGAGTGTCTCTTACCTCTTGCTAAGGGAAAATTTATTTCTTTTTTTATTTCTTTTTATTTATTTATTTTAGAGAGGAGACACAGAGTGAGAGAGAGAGAGAGAGAGAGAGAGAGAGAGAGAGAGAGAAAGGGGGGAGGAGCTAGAAGCATCAACTCCCATATGTGCCTTGACGAGACCAGTGCAGGGTTTTGAACTGGCGACCTCAGTGTTCCCAGGTCGACGCTTTATCCACTGCGCCACCACAGGTCAGGCTATTTCTTTATATTATAATCAATTTAGAATCAGATTTTTCCCATGTTTCCTCATATTTTTCTGTTCTCAGTGTCAAGACTCTCCCATTTACTGACCAAATTTCATTTGAAAGTGGTTTGTGGATAAGAGAATCAAAGAGAATAGAGGAATGGCTGAACTGACCTTACCGTGCTGGGCTACAACACTCCAAGGTAGCATAGATGAGGCAGAACGGAGAACCTTCTAAATTATAGGGAGTGGCACGAAAGCAAACTTACTGGTGTAAGTTTTCCAAAGTTTATATAAAAGAAGACAGTTTGTTTTTCAGTGCTAATGCTAAAGCTTCTGGTACAATAACCTTTATTAATAAGGTTTATTAACATTATATGAACATTAGATTATTATGTAAAATAGAACTCTATACATTGAGACCAATTTAAAAAGAGGGAAAGAAAATGATGCAGGGGAGGTAAAGCTCAGATCAGTAATTTGACTTGCCATTTTTAACTGAGAGGATGTATACATTTAATCATCTATAATTTACTGGCATATTACCAAGCAGAGGGTGTTTGAATACTCAAGGTAGGGAGTAAAAGCAAACCACTTACTGAAAGTCGAAGGCTGTGAACTCTTTAATAGTAAGACCTCAAATTATGAACTTAGGTCATGGAAGACTCCCTCTCCCACATTCCCATACAATAGAACCATACAACAAACTGAGATGTAGGATGGGCTCTTCTTTCCTTATTTGTTAGAAACTCAAATGCAAAAACTAGGTGTAAGAAGATCTAGATTATAAAGTACTAAAACTAAGGGCAAATTATATAAATTAGAGGATTTAATAGTTATGTTCAGTCAGCATGGTTTGAAAATCATAATGCAATTGTTCTGAAAATTACAAATAATTATGATTTTTTACTGCCACATGGCAACAGGGTGGGTTCTATAAAGAATTGAATGTCCCTTACTAATTAAAATACATTTAATAGATTTAAATATAACTGAGTTTCATAAATGACCGCTTTGTCACCTGGCTATAAATGCAAAACATACAGCAAAAATACTGAAATATGTTAAAATATTGACATTAAAATGGTAGCAAATGATAGAAAGATACGACCTTTAAAAATTATTTTACAAGTGTGGAAAGATCGTTCTAGAGAGAAAAGATTGGAGTTGCATTTTCCCTTTATAAGAAAATCAGACTTTATTAAAGGAAGCTGAACAAGTAAGATTTTGTTTGTTCAGATGTTGTATTGTAAATCCCTTTTCTTTGGTTGTCAAGAGAAGGAGAGAGTACAAAATATTTACAACTCATGGGGTAAAATAAATTACATATTTGCAAGCTAATTAGGCTGACAAAGTTCTAATGTGAGTTTAAATTTCGCCATGCTTTCTTCTTTGCTCTCTTACACCCTGAGTCTCTCCATGAGGTTTTTCAGGCAATCAGTGTAAGCAGATACGGACTCCCTGGCTGGAGATTTGCTGTCTTATGGACATAAGATAGAACAGTTTAAGTTGTCAAGATCTGTGAAACCTGTTAGATAGCTATGGGAAATCACAAAGCTTAGCTAGAGCAGAACTAATCATTCAAAATTACACTTGTTAATCTCCTCAGATCAGAAAATACAGTCAAGTAGCTAAAGTTTCTCATCAAAGTCTCATTTTTATTTTCTAAAAAGCAAGGCCTATTACCAAAAAAAAGAGAAGATTTTAATCAGAGAAGAATATTATCTGGCTCTCTTCTATAGAGGTTGTTACAGGCTTGAATAATAATATAAGTATTTTACAAACATAAGAATAACTCAAGGAAGAATTCTTTTACCAGTGCAAAGTATCTTTAAGTTTTCTTAGTTTATATATGTGATTACTTCAGGTCAATTCTACTTTAATTTACTTGTGGAAATTAAAATCTGCAGTTTTTTACTAATTATATTGGGTTTCAAGATTCCATTAGTTAAAAAAGAATATGATTTCACCTTTTTATAGGTAACTTAAAGATCATTATGAAATTTAACATACAATTTGTAGAATATATACTTTGATATAAGTAACATTTATAAATAGATTCTTTGTAAAAAGTTATTCATATGACTATATGTTTTGATGAACAGTAGAAAGAAAAATAAATCAAATGATTACATGTTATTTGTGTGGGGCTTTTACTCAAGACAATATGCTTATAGCACTATTTTGAGATCATGGCTTCTTAACATACAGTATTTTACCTTTACTAGACGTTTTGAATGTTTTTTTATGGTAAGTATAAACTATGCAAAAAATTAGCAAATAAAAATTTTAATAATTGAGTTTTAACTGACATTATATTTTACAGAAGAAGTACTTACTGTCCCTTGAAATTAAATGGCTTTCCCTTGAAATATACTCCCTATATCAAAACATTAATTTAAAAACACTAGAGTTCTGCCTAACCTGTGGTGGCACAGTGGATAAAAATAAAACATAGACCTGTGACGTTGACTTCACTGGTTTGAACCCCTGGGCTTTCCCCATCAAAGTACACACAGAAAGCAACTACTATGAGTTGATATTACCTGCTTCTCCCCTTCTCCTCCTTCTTTTTCTCTCTCTCTCCCTCTCCCTAAAAATCATTAAATAAATCTAAAAATAAATAAATAAAAGTAAAAGCAGCACAGTTCTATCAAAAATATTTGTTTCATAAGCAATTCATTTTTTCATTTTATAAATATTCATTTATAAAAAATCTCACAACAGTATTTATACTATTATACTCATAAACCCTTGATAATTAAAAATAACCAGAATATTATTTTTTCACTCACAAAACTGCTAATTTTACAAAGTATCAATACCTACAAAACCCTTTTTGTGCTAAAATGAAGCTAATATAATTAACTACCTTTACCTCTACCATTTTTATAGAAACTCTAAGCCTCACATTAGATACTTCACCTCTTAACAATATTTATACATAATTTTCTCATTCTTAATTATGTGTTATATTTCTGTATTTACATATTTTATTGTAAGATTTTATTGTAAAGATCTTGTGAATAGGACGCAATTCATATGTCTGCAGCTGTAGTTTGAATGCAAAATAAAAAAGAAAAAGATATGAACAATAAAAAGGTAATAAGTACATATCAACAATTGAATCTAAAAAACAAAACAAACAAATAAACAGAACAGAAAAAGGACTCAGAGATACAGAAACTATTTTGATGGTTGCCAGATGGTAAGGTGGAGGGAGGATGGATGGAAAGGTGAAGGGACTGAGAATACAAATTGGTTGTTAACTACAATACAGTCATGGGGATGTAAAGCATATGAAATATAGTCAACAATATTCTAATAACTATGGATGGTGTTAGGTAGGTATAATATTTATTGGGATGATCAATTAGTAAGTTATCGATTGTCTAATCACTGGGGTACACCCTAAAACTAATATGATATTTTATATCAACTATAATTGAAAATTTAAAAAAAATTTAAAATATGACAATTCAACAAATATTGAATTTTGATTTTGAATTGATATTTTAAAAAATATGCCAAACAGACAAACACCTCTTTTAAGAAACTGACCCAAGAAAACACTTACAAAACTTAACTACTGTTTATTACTTATTGGCTCTACTCTTTTGCTGAGTATTAAAAACACAATTTACTTCTCACTGTTCAAATCCAAGTTGATTGTATTTTATTTAATCCTCAATTAGCATAACTTGGTTGCATTGTTTATTTCATAAAAATATAAATAAGTGGAGACTCATAAAGATCAACTAACAAATAAGAAGCAAAGCTTGAACTTGAACAAAATTCTGTCTTAGAGTTAAAGCACTGTATCATCCCAAAGTTGTATCCTGGCCTATAAAACCAAAGAACAGAACACTTTCTATAAAGAAGGAATTTAAATAATTTTCAAAAACCTACATGTAAGGAAAATTTAGCCTTTTCCCCAAAAGAAATTAATTCCATTCAAAAATTAAAATGATAATATAACAAAAAGGATGATATTGTACATACCTTTTAAGATTTAGTTTAAGCTATTAAGAAAGACAATTCTTAGAATATTTTTGTTAATTATGTGTTTCTGGATTCTCATGAGAAGAAATAATATAAATCCATACTAATGATCTTAACAAATTCCCAGCACTATCAGATAGATACAGTGCAGTAATATTTCTTATTGTTCACGGAAGCACATTATAATCAAAGCAAAGATTCAATGATGAGAGATACAGAACATGTCAGATGAGACTATCAGATTATAAAGTGCTCTGGCTTCAAGCCTTTCATTGTAAAAAAGACACATCCACCAGCCACTTCTCACTGCTGTGAATTCTGGCCAATCTATATGGTCATTTAAATTTTTAAAAAAATTACTAAATCAGTTTATTTTATGTATCTCGTTTAAGATTCCAAGCCACATTTCCAAATAATGAGAAATTAACTGATCTTGTTCTATCATTTATATTATCTTATGCAAAATGTAGATGGTCCAGAGATTCACTTAGAATGTTAGAAATATTCAGAACCAATGTACAAAGTGCAATTTAGAAAGACTTTGTCCCTTATTTTTTTAAAGTAATTATTTTCTCTAATTTCAAGAAACTCGTATTACTATATTATGAATTTTGGAAAACTCATACTAATACTTAAATTTTTCTTGGAGAGGTCATAATTTTCTATAGTTAACCTAGACATCCCCATTAGTTCTAATCAATTACTTGTTATTTTCAATGAAATTCAGGACATAAAAACATTATATTACCTCTAGAGACTTGGGAATATGTATATGCCTTTCTGTATCTTATTGTTGTCTGATACTGATTTACATCATTTTTAATCTAAGTTTTTAAAATAAATTAATATGAATGTTTGTCAGTCACATTTTAGGGATTATCACATCCTTAAAAATTATGACAAAATTTATTTTTAAGTAATATTTTGAACATTTTATAAAACTACTAATTTTATACTGCTATTTAAAAATAATTAAATTATATTTTGTTGAAGTCTTTTTAAATGTTTTTTTGAGAATTAAAATAACAAAGCAGGTAATTCTATGGCTACATATATGTGTGCATAATTCATTTTCTTATGAATACTTCATACACATTGAGGATGCTGACCTAAACAATTCCACTGGAATACTCCATACATTTTTAAAAAAATGCCTCTGAATCTTAAATTTAAAAGCCCAAAGAATGAATGTCTATAAAATAAAATTTCAACAAATAGGAAAAATTACAAATTGAAAGTGAAGATTCTAAGAAGATGACAAATCTGTCTTCCCACCTAAACTGCAATAGTACTGGCATTTTGTACTGAATCTGATATTTTGCAAATATTTTGCACATCTTGAACCTATTAAAGATTTGCCACTTCTATGGGAAGGTATGAGCAGTAAACAGTAATGAATTTCTGTCAATTTCAACTGAGCACAGAAGCAGCTACCCACTACCCTATCCCATGTTTCTCCTATTCTCACTGATGAATGCCCTTCTCTTCCAGTTGAAATTTACAGAAAACAGAAGGAGCTGGTGCAAAAATAAGACCTTAAGTTGGCACCTCAGACTAATCCTTGGCATAGACATAACCTGCCACAATCAACATAACAAACAAAAAACAAAAGTAAGCGGGAAAAACAACAAAAAAGAGTGAATGCTAAGGAAAAGAGAGCATCTAATCTCCTGCTTTACTACATTAATAAATTTAAATGTCTGGCTGTCAATATAAAGTCACACATAATGCATAGAAACAGGAAATCAGGAGCATTCAAAGGAAAATTTAAATCAGACGAAATGTTCCTGAAAAGATGTGATAGATAGTACACTAGACAAAGACTTGGAACATGTTTTTAAATATGCTCAAAGAATGAAAAGAAGATTTGGACAATCAAGAGAACAATGTATTACTTATATGAAAATATCTATAAAGAGACAGAAAACCTACAAAAAGAAACAGAAAATACACTGTTGATCTTATTGGTCATTAAAATATAAAGTTCATTAGGTAGTTTTGAGTGAGGAGAAGGAAGTGTCAGTAAATTGTGACATAGGACAATAGAAATTCTTGAATCTGAGGAGCAGAAATAAAGCTAAACAAATGTCAATGAGATTAAGGGAACTGTGGGACATAATTAAGCAAACCAAAAGTCGTATTATGAGAGGACCAGAAAGAAAAGAGAGAAAAAAGAATCAGAGAGACTATTTGAAGAAATAGAGCTACAAATTTCAGCAATAAAAAATAAACACCTAAGTAACTAATGAATTTCAAGTAAAATGATGTCAAACAGGTCCACACCAAAACACATTATAATCAAAGTTTTAAAAGACCGAACAAGGAGAGATGAATAACAATGAATGAAAATTGGACACAGCAAAAGCAAAACTAAAGAGGAAATTAATACCTACAAATTCTTACATTAAAAAATAAGATAGATCGCAAGTAAACATTCTAACTTTCCAGGTACAAAACAATGTAAACACCACACACACACACACACACACACACACACACACACACACAAAAAAAAAAAAAAAAAAAAAAAGAAAACCCCACCAAGCTAGAATATATTATAAAGCTACAGTAATCAAAACTGTTATTGGTCATATTTAGATCAATGGAATAGAGGGACCAGAAATAAATACGAGTACATATCGTCCAATAATTTTTAACAAAGTTTCCAAAATCATTCAAAAGAGAAAGAAAAGTCTTTCAACAAATGGTGCTCTGAAACTGGATTTCCACATGCAAAAGAATGAAGTGAGACCTTTACCTAATAACATATGCAAAAATTAGCTCAAAATTGATCAAAGACCTAAACATAAACCATAAAACAAAAAACCCTAAAAGAAAACTTAGAATCAAAGCTTTAGGACCTTAGATTTTGCAGAGCTTTCTGGGATATGACACCAAAGTAACTAAGTAACATTAGGCACCAGTAACTAAATAAAAATAAGAAAATTAGAATTCATAAAAATATCGTGCATCAAAAGATCAACAAAGTATGATGTCTTTTTCTTCACAGAATGAGAGAAAATATTTACAAATATATATGATAAAGGATTAACATCCAGAATAAAGAACTTCAAAAACTCAACAACACAATAACAAACAACCTTATTCAAAAATGGGCAAAGAACTTGAAAAGGCCTTTCTCCTGTTGGTAAAGCGCAGAGCATTCACCTGGTAACTGTGGCTGATGCTATGCTGTGAGAATACTCCAGTAGGTTAATTCCTCCTGGGAACACCCAGGAAGGGATCTTGCCTGCTGTAAGGAACTGACTCAGTGCCAACCAGGCAGCTCCCTGATCTTTTTAGCCATTGGCCTTGAAGAACACGCTGTAACATCCTATTGGCTGAACCCATGCATATAAGCTAATTTACTTCCTGAATAAAGTGGATTTGCATCACTGAATCTAGTCCCGGGAGCATCTCTGTCCTCCTCACCCCCGGTGGGCCTTGTCCATATTCTCCAAATAAGATATACAAATGACCAATGTGCACATGAAAAGATGCTCTACATCTCTAAATATTAGAGTAAAGTATATTAAAACTACATGGAGATATCACCTCACACCTATGAGAATAGCTACTATCACAAAATAGAAAAATAACACGTGTTGGTGATGATGGGAAGAAATTAGAGCTTTTGTAAATTATTGGAGGGAATGTATAAATAATACAGCTTCTGTGGCACAGTACGGTGGATCTTCAAAAAATTAAAAACAGAATTGCAGTATGATCTAGCAATTCCTTTTCTGAGCATAAACAAACAGTAAATAAGTACCCATTCATTTATCTCAGGTAACGTAGAAGAGTCAAATGTTCATTCAATATGGTACACAGGCTCAGCTGTGCAGTCAAGATGGAGAGATGTGACTCATGCCTTAGAACTTATATTATGAGGTGAGAGGCTAAAAATATTAGTATAACCAAAAACTCTATGATTACAAAGGAATGTAAAAATATTTTTACCGAAAATAATAACATGAATTCTCACAAAAACCCTGAATTCATATTGGGCCATAAAGACTGGATAAAAAATAATGGAAGGAGTTACAAATACTCAGACATGAACATAAAAAAGTGGAATGAATGGTTGGCACAGTGAGTGAACTTGCTCTGATGTGTCAAGTGCTTATTTAAAAGAATGTTATGAGATGGGAAGGAAAGAAAGGCTAGGGTATTAAGACACATAAGGCATACATATTTATACAAACACATAATACATATACATATAGTGTGGGGCAAAAATAGGTTTACAGTTGTTGGTATTGAAAATAATACAAAAATAGACTCTGTATTTCGCATAATCAAAATTGTGAACACATTTTCCCCACCCTGTATATATGAATATATACTCTTACTATGGTCAATCAGTTATTAAATGCAATTATCTGAATCATAATTTATGTTATTTGATTAAAGAAATAAAAATATTTTCCAGTTTGCATTTAAGTACCCTAGTGGCTGATCTTTCAAACATCCTGGAATATCTTAATCCTATATTAGATATCATCGTTACATGCAATGGATTTTTTTAAAAAGCAATGACAAAGTCAAAGCAATGCACTATTGGTTTAAAATGTTAATCAGATTCTGTTAGAAAAAGAAGGAACACGTGAGATAGCAACAGTAAGAAAACACAAAGCCATTATCTCCATGTCCACACCTGATGTAAAAAAGATGCAAACCAGTGTCATGCCAGTCTCTGAAAGCTTTGCTAACAAAACCAGTCCATGGTGTTCAACCTCCCCTACAGGGTGGTACTTTGAAGAAAGCTTCAGAACGTTCCCCATGAAAGAATCCCAAACCATGTCATATATAAAGGGAAAGCTCTATATTTCTCCTTGAGCTCTGAAACTATTTATATACTACCATAAAAAATTATGTAGATAGTAATGAAACTTGATAATATACAATGAATTAATTAATATAGTGAAAGGTGTTGAGCATGATTTAAAAAATTTAAGGGGTATAATATTTAAATAGGTCTTCTAAAATTCCTTATCAGTTAAATTCACTACCCAAATAGCTATGATATCAGCCCACAGTACTTCTTCAGTAAAATCAAGAATTTATAATATATATCCTACCAAATATCATATTTACACTGAATATGAAAGTGTCCAGGGCAGTGTCTGTTTGAGCAGTGAAATGGGCTCTATTTATTTTTTCTTTAAGTTTCTGGTAACAGAGAATATTTTGATCCTCTTTTGAATTAAGTTCCTATAAAACACTCATGAAATATTCATGCTTCTTTTCTCACTACCCACAAAACATCTTTCCTATATAAATTAATTTTATTTCAATATACCATATGTTTTTTTGATTTAAAAAGTATAGATGTATAGAAAAGCTAATTACTTTTATTAAAATATTTTTTAATATTTGTATAGAAGCTTTATTTTATCATTATGGCAGAGACCAAGCTGTGTGTAGAATTATGCATGAATTTGTGTCTTCATCTTGAAAAATGCGAGGAAGCTTCCAGCAGACAAGTAATTTCACTTAGGATTTATTTCAGTCAATTTTCTCTTAGCTTAGTTCCCCGTATGCTTTGATCTACACAGTTTAAATTCATTAAGATTTAAATTACATATAAATTTCTAATTTAGTTCTGTTTCTTTTTACAAGCACAGTAAAAACAGTCCAAGATATTCTTTTTTTGAATTTTAGCATACAAAACTCTCTCCACTTCATGCAAATTAGAATAAATTTTCTTTCACAGAAATATGGAATTAGTGTGGATTACTTTTTTCCTCTTCCTCTGACATTCATTAGATTTTATTGCACTTGTGTTTAACATAGATTGATGATTTTTATATCAATTTCTCTTTTACTATGTGAAATATAGTGGTTTAGAAATGATAAAAAGTTTTCCTCAGACATTTATTCTTTAAACAGCATAATCACAGAAAATTATTCTTGTAGATAATTTTAAGAAGGCATTGGAACTAGTTCAGATTTTAAAATCGAAAGCAGTTTAGAGCTAACTTTAAATAATGGTTATTTTTAACTGCTTCTAAAAAGTGCAATATAATAATATGATGGAGAGAATTCCAGTTTCACCAGAGCACCTTTAATAGCATGAAAAAAAAAATATTAGAATAAAAATCATAATGTGTAATTTGAAATGATACCATAATAACTTTCAGCTACTGAGAAACTACAGAAAACTACAGAGGCTCCCTTAAAACAAATTGCAATAGGGAGGGCTACATCTCATTGATTATTTAAGACTCAAAAAAAATCACTATTAGAACCATTTCATCATAATTCATAGCCAAAGAGGCATGTTGAAAACCCATATACGTTAGCATTTCTTTTTTTTTTTTTTTTTTTTTTTTGCTTTTTTAGTGAGAGGAGAGGAGGCAGAGACAGACTCCCGAATGCACCCCAATAGGGATCCACTGGCAAACCCACTAGAGGGCTATTTCTGCCCATCTAGGGTGTTGCTCCATTGCTCAGAAACCAAGCTCTTATTAGCACCTGAGGTAGAGGCCATGGAGCCATGCTTGGTGCCCAGAATCAACTCACTCCAATGGAGCCATGAGAACAGGAGAGAAAGAGAGAAAGAGGGGGAGAAGAGGAGGGGAGAAAAGGAGATGGGTACTTCTCCTGAGTGCTCTGACTCAAATCAAACCCAGGGCATCCACATGCCAGACTGATGCTCTACCACTGAGCCAACTGGTCAGGACCTATGTTAGCATTTCAAACATGTAATAACTACCGTAGGTTTTTTCATTGAACCACATAAATCTCTACACATGATTTATTTAAAAATTCCTGCTAACATAGCATAAAACAACAAAAAATAACTACATGGTAATATGTGTTAATACATGGTAATAAACACAAAGATAACAGGGAAAAAAGGAAATTCCTTTTTATACTTAAAATGGACCATTGTAGGTGGTTGGTGAAAGACCTTAAAGTATGATCATGTCAACTGTCTGTAGGAACATTTTTTAAGGTACATTTGCAATATATATATATGTTTTATAACTTACATAATATTATTAACCAACACTAACCCAAACCATTTAATTTAAATAATCATACAAAAAATAAAATAAAATAATGAAAGAAAGTTTATAAGTAACATAAATAAAATATGCCAATCATTTCTTTTATTATTTTTAATGGTACTATAACACAAAGATAGAAATTCACAAGTTTAGGAAATTGTCATTGTCAATATTATAATTATCAATATATTAACAAATCAATTTCATTAATATCGCTATGCTTTAAAAACTTTTAAAGCCAAAATATAAAAATATAATATTACATCATAAACAATAAATGTTTATATTCAAAGATGAGATGCCAAGGAGAGGTACACTGATTAGACCTAAAGAACTGATAAAAATATCAAGTATTTTAAGAGTAAGAGATGGGACAAAAAACCTGGATGATCATTACATACTTGAATAATTATAATCTCATGTCCTCTTCTCAAATTTAAGGAAAGACATATGCTTCTCTTTTATCTCTACACAAGATGAGGGTTTATTATATATTCTAAAGAAGCACTAGACTCTGAAATTCTAACGTGATGAACTGTGGAGTTGATATATGGGAAGAAAGAAGTGGAGACTATCTGATACAAGCAGCTTTTGCATACAGCCCTGGTAGCCAGGTATAATGAAAATAATTGAAGAGCCTCAAAAAGATTTCTACAAATTGCTGAAATTTTACTGTCCTTTGCTATGGGGAGGTTAAAAAACTATGTGATCACATTGCTTTCAAAGCCCTAACATTCCAAACAAGAAAAAATTTGTGTTTGTAGCTCTTGCATTTGTGTACTTCTTGAGGACAATCTTGTTTAATGCTCCAACTATAGTCTGCCAACATATTTCTGTCCCATCGTCCTTAATAATGCTCTTCCATCATCTTCAGGTATTGATGAAAGTGTTTTCCCTGCTCATCACTAACAGCTCCAAGATTTTCAGGAAACTTATCAAGGTGAATGTTCAGAAAGTAAATCTTAACACTCAGGTTACATCCAATATCACGGAAAACCAACAGCATCCTTTAAACCAGAAGTTCACAGTTTTCTACTTTTGTGTTACCAAGTAAGTTCTTTGTAACTCCCACAAAAGACTGCCGTGCTGCTTTCTCCTCCTTATTCACCTTCCTGGCAAGTTCTTCGTCACGTATGAGGGTTCAAATTTGAGGTCCATTTAATACACCTGCTTTTATCTTTTCGAAAGACAAGGCAGAAAAAGCAGAAATAATATGTAGAAAGCATTCACTTTCTCTATTCATAGCCTGAACAAACTGCTTCATTAAGCCAAATTTGATGTGAATTTGGGAAAAAATGATCCTGTCTCAATTAACTACAGGTTCATTCACAGTATTCTGCATCCCTACTTCCAGAGCTTCACATTTTGGCGACTCCTTCTGTGTCCAGTGTTTCTCCTGAGCTCAGCTGTCCCACAAACACAGAAAGCAATGATACTTTGTGACCTCTCTGTTTTCCTAGCAGGAAATTTACCATTTTAAGATCCACACAAAATGATCCAATTATGCTCCTCATTCTTCAGAAAGTTGAGGACAATTTTTATGTCATTATAATCATTTTGCAGATGAGTTGAATAACCAGTTGGAACTGATGCATAAACATATAACTGGTGTGTAGGAGAACACATTTCAGACTATGTTTAGAGCTGTCAAGAAATAGCCACCATTCTGTGGACTATAAGTGGTAACAGCTAGCTGGCTGAGAAGACTACTGATATCATGACAGTAAACAAAGTGTTTGTTTTTGGAAAAAAATTCCACAGAAATTTGTTCACGCTTTCTGAAATGGGATACTTTAGCTGACTAGTGAAGTACATTCTTTTCTTGAAGGCTGGAGGCTAATAACTCAGCTCCTTTTTTTGATAGGCACAAATCTCTTACTAAGTCATTCAATTCCGGTTGGCTAAACTACTGAGGAGTTAATGACTGCTTGGCATCAGAAGAAGACCCTTCAGATTCTACAACCATTTCCTCATGTATCTATGCAAAATACACTTGATCACCACATTCACTTTCTTCGTTCTTAGAAGAAATGAAACCATTGAAAACTGAAATGGGGAGTATCTCAGAATGTGGGATAGGTCGTATTGCTAAAGAAATATTAGGATATGCGATCATATGCCATTTTTTCTTGCCAATACCCTTTGTATGTATCAAAAAAAAATAACAGACACTGCTGTGGTCCTTAGGTTCACGCCAAACCATGGGAATATCAAAAGGCACTCCTTTGCATTTTCCTTTTGTCCAGTCTAAAAGCATTTCCTCACTATTATGACACACAATATGAGGAGCCCAATTCTTGTCTTGATTGTCAAGGGGAACTTGAAAATAGGCAATATATACGCGTGTCACAAATGTTGAAATATTGTGCCTTTGACGTTGAAGTGTGTAACGGACACAAATATAACAGAAGGTGTCAGGACTATTCTTACATTTATGCCTACTCGAAGAAGCCATAATTTAATCTTAAAACAAAATAAGAGGGTGTTTTTATCAGATAATAATTTTTTACATTTAAAAACAACTACAATTATGTAAAAGTGATGTTTGTAAAACATTAATTGCCTTGTGGTTATGTTCAATCCAAGAGTTGTTGCCCTTTGAATCCAATTTAAAAACCAATGCATGTCATTAATTGTAACAAAAAGAAATGAAAATTGCATAAAAAGTAGAGCATGCACCCAAAAACAGGTTCTGACTTGGAATCAGTGATGCAGAGATATATAGAAACAGTTCTAAAACCTCATGCAACAGAAAATGATAATAAATTGTTCCACAGTGAAATCAGTAAATAAAAACAACTCTGAGAATATGTCTCAATACAATCACCAGAAATAAGAGATTATACAGTATAGATGAAATAAGAAATGACCGAAAATGAAGGATTGAGAAATTTAATTTAATCTAAAATATAATAAACAGAAATATATAACATAAATATTAAAATAAATACTTAAATCAGAGCAAAAATATAAAAATATGTAGAAATAGTGAGAAAGAAAGTATAAGAACACTGGAAAATAATCAAGAAAAACCAACATTTGATTAACAAACTCTAATACAAAACAATGAGGAAATTTACAAAAATGACTCATTATTTTCTATGTTCTTACTCTTTTTTTTTTCTAAATTTATTTATTTTTTTTAATGAAAACATCTCCAGGTTATCTTAACATTCAATTGTGTTGCATACTCATCCCCAAAAGTCAAATTGTCCTCTGTTACCTTCTATCTGGTTTTCCCTGTGTCCCTCCCCTCCTCCCTATCCCACCCTTCCCTCCCTCCCCCCACCCCATAACCACCACTCTCTTGTCCATGTCTCATAGTCTCACTTTTATGTCCCGCTATGTATGAAATCATGCTGTTCTCAGTTTTTTTCTGATTTACTTATATCACTCTGTATAATGTTATCAAGGGACATCCATTTTCTTATAAATGATCCGATGTCATCATTTCTTATGGCTGAGTAGTATTCCATAGTATATATGTACCAAGGCTTTTTAATCCACTCATCTTCTGACGGAAACTTGGGCTGGTTCCAGATCTTCGCTATTGTGAACAATGATGCCACGAACATGGGGGCGCATTTCTTCTTTTCGAACAGTGCTAAGGTGTTCTTAGGGTATATTCCTCTAAGTGGGATAGCTGGGTCAAAAGGCAGTTCGATTTTTAATTTTTTGAGGAATCTCCAAACTGTTTTCCATAGTGGCTGCACCAGTCTGCATTCCCACCAGCAGTGCAGAAGGGTTCCCTTTTCTCCACAACCTCGCAAGAACTTATTCTGTGTTGTTTGGCTGATGAGTGCCATTCTGACTTGTGTGAGGTGATATCTCATTGTGGTTTTAATTTGCATTTCTCTAATAATTAGTGATGTTGAGCATTTTTTCATATGCCTATTGGCCATCTGTATGTCCTCTTTGGAGAAATTTCTATTCATTTCTTTTGCCCATTTTTTGATTGGATTGTTTGTCTTTCTGTTGTTGAGATTTATAAGTTTTTTATAAATTTTAGTTATTAACCCCTTATCAGATGTGCTATCGAATATGTTCTCCCATTCTGTGGTTTGTCTTTTTATTCTGTTCTAATTGTCTTTAGCTGTGCAAAACCTTTTAGTTTGATATAGTCACACTTGTTTATCTTGCCTTTTATTTCATTTTCCCATGGAGATAAATCGGCAAATATATTGCTGCTATAGATGTCGGAGAGCTTGCTGCCTATGTTTTCTTCTAAGATGCTTATGGTTTCACGACTTACCTTTAAGTCTTTTATCCATTTTGAGTTTGTTTTTGTGAATGGTGTAAGTTGATGGTCTAGTTTCATTTTTATGCAGGTAGATGTCCAATTTTCCCAACATTATTTGTTAAAGAGGCTGTCTTTACTCCATTGTATGTTCTTTCCTCCTTTGTCAAATATCAGTTGTCCATAAAGCTGTGGGTTTATTTCTGGGTCCTCTGTTCTGTTCCATTGATCTATGTGCCTGTTCTTGTGCCAGTACCAGGCTGTCTTGAGTATAATGGCCTTATAGTAAACCTTGATATCTGGAAGAGTGATACCTCCTGCTTTATTTTTTCTTTTTAAGATTGCTGAGGCTATTCGTGTTCTTTTTTGATTCCATATAAATTTTTGGAATATGCGTTCTATATCTTTGAAGTATGTCATTGGCATTTTAATTGGTATTGCATTGAATTTGTAAATTGCTTTGGGTAATATAGACATTTTAATGATGTTTATTCTTCCTAGCCATGAGCATGGTATATGCTTCCACTTGTTTGTATCTTCCTTGATTTCTTTTACCAATGTTTTATAATTTTCCGAGTACAAGTCCTTAACCTCCTTTGTTAAATTTACTCCTAGGTAATTTATTTTTTTGGCTGCAATAGTGAAGGGGATTGTTTCCTTAATTTCTTTTGCTGACAGTTCATTGTTGGTATATAGAAATGCCTCTGATTTCTGAGTATTAATTTTATATCCTGCCACCTTGCTGAATTCATTTATAAGGTCCAGTAGTTTTTTGACTGAGACTTTAGGGTTTTCAAAATACAATATCATATCATCTGCAAATAGTGACAGTTTTACTTCTTCTTTTCCAATTTGGATGCCTTTTATTTCTTCTTCTTTTCTGATTGCTGTAGCTAGGACTTCCAGAACTATGTTGAATAAGAGTGGTGAAAGGGGGCATCCCTGCCTGGTTCCTGATCTTAAGGAGATTGCTTTTAATTTTTGTCCATTTAGCATGATGTTTACTGTGGGTTTGTCGTAGATGGCCTTTATCATGTTAAGGAATGATCCCTGTATTCCCACTTTACTGAGAGGTTCGAGCATGAATGGGTGCTGGATTTTATCAAATGCCTTTTCTGCATCTATTGAAATTATCATGTGATTTTTGTCCTTCCTTTTGTTTATGTGATGAATCACATTGATTGATTTGCGAATATTAAACCAGCCTTGCCTCTCCAGAAAAAATCCCACTTGATCATGGTGTATGAATTTTTTCATATATTGCTGGATCCGGTTGGCTAATATTTTGTTGAGAATTTTAGCGTCTAAATTCATCAGGGATATTGGCCTATAATTTTCTTTCTTTGTGTTGTCTTTGCCCAGTTTTGGGATCAGAATTATGCTCGCCTCATAAAAGGAGTTTGGAAGTCTTCCTTCCTCTTGAAATTTGTGAAATAACTTGAGGAGGATAGGAGTTAGTTCTTCTTTGAATTTTTGATAGAATTCACTTGTGAAGCATTCAAGCCCAGGACTTTTGTTTTTTGGTAGTTTTTTCATAACTGTTTTGATCTCATTTGTTGTAATTGGTCTGTATAGGTGTTCTGATTTTTCCAGATTGATTTTTGGAAGATTATATGATTCAAGAAATTTGTCCATTTCACCAAGATTGTCTAATTTTTGGCATAGAGTTCTTCATAGTATTTTCTTACAATGCTTTGTATTTCTGTTGTGTCAGTTATTTCTCCACTGTCCTTCCTAATTTTATTTATTTGAGTCCTCTCCCTTTTTTTCTTGGTGAGTCTAGTTAAAGGTTCATCAAATTTATTTACCTTTTCAAAGAACCAGCTTCTGGTTTCATTGACCCTCTGTATTGTTTCCTTCACCTCTATGTCATTTATTTCTCCTCGATCTTTATTATTTCCTTCCTTCTACTTGTCTTGGGTTTTATTTGCTGTTGTTTTTCTAGTTCTTTTAAATGCAGGGTCAGTTTGCTTATTTGAGCTTTTTTTAACTTCTTATGATATGCCTGTAGTGCAATAAACTTCCCTCTCAGAACTGCTTTTGCTGTGTCCCATAAATTTTGAGTTGATGTATGTTCATTATCATTTGTTTCTAGAAACTTTTTTATTTCCTCATTGATCTCATTGTTAATCCATTCATTATTTAATATCATCCTCTTTAGTTTCCAAGTGTTTGAGTATTTTTCAGTTTTTCTTTTGTTCTTAATTTCTAGTTTCATGGCATTGTGATCAGAGAAAATGCTTGATATGATTTCAATCTTCTTAAATTTATTGAGACCATTTTTGTGTCCTAACATGTGGTCTATCCTAGAAAACGTACCATGAGTGCTTGAGAAGAATGTATAGTCTACTGCTTTAGGGTGAAAAGTTCTGAAGATATCTAATAAATCAAGTTGATCTAGTGTCTCCTTTAAGTCTGCTGTTTCTTTATTAATTTTTTTTCTTGAGGATCTATCCAGTGTTGTTAGAGGGGTATTGAAATCCCCTACTATGATAGTATTGCTGTTAATCTCGCCCTTTATATCCATCAAAGTCTGCTTTATGTATGTCGGGGCTCCTATATTTGGTGCATAGATATTTATAATAGTTATACCTTCCTGTTGAATTGTTCCCTTTATCATTATGTTGTGTCCTTCTTTATCTCTTACTACAGCCTTTGTTTTAAAGTCCATTTTGTCAGATATAAGTAATGCTACCCCGGCTTTTCTTTCATTTCCATTTGCATGAAATATTTTTTTGCATCCTTTTACCTTCAGTCTATGTGCATCTTTTGTTTTAAGGTGTGTCTCTTGTAATCAGCATATGTATGAGTCCTGTTTCTTTATCCATGCAGCTACCCTATGTCTTTTGATTGGATCATTTAATCCATTTACATTTAAGGTTATTATTGATATGTAGTTGTTTATTGCCATTTTATTCTTTAAAGTTGTATTCTTCTTTTGCTATATTTTTTCTCCCTTCAAACTGTTCACAACAGGCCCCTTAGTTCTCTTGCAGAATTGGTTTGGTTTTTATGAATTCCTTCAGGATTTCTTTTTTGGGAAGCTCTTTATTTCTTCTTCAATTTTAAACGTTAGCCTTGCTGGATAAAATAGTCTTGGTTGTAGGTTCTTGTTCTGCATTACTTTGATTATTTCTTGCCATTCCCTTCTGGCCTCAAGTGTTTCTGTTGAGAAGTCCAATATCATCCTTATGGGGGCTCCTTTGTAGGTGATAGCCTTTTTTTCCCCTAGTGGCTTTTAAAATTTTTTCTTTATCCATTAGCTTTGGTATTTTAACTATGATGTGTCTTGCTGTAGATCTTTTTGGGTTTCTCTTTAATGGAGTTCTGTGTGCTTCTTGAACATTTGGATTGTTTCCCAGCCTTTATTTAGGAAAGTTTTCTGCTATGATTTGATTGAAAAAAGTTTCCATTTCCTGTCCTCTCTCCTCTTCTTCAGGTACCCCTATGATGCGAATGTTGTTTCTCTTCAGGTTGTCACAGAGCTCCCTTAGAGTTTCCTCACATTTTTTGAGTCTCTTTTCCTTTTTCTTCTCTGCTTCTGTGCCTTTGTTTATTGTGTCCTTTAACTCGCTTATTTGATCTTCATCGTGATTCATCGTGCTTTTAATTCCTTCCATTGTGGTCTTCAGTTCTGATACCATATTTGTCATTTCTGTCTGATTTTTTTTTATTATTTCAATTTCGTTTTTTATACTTGTTATCTCTTTATTTAGGTGTTCATAATGACTATCCATTGTTGCTCTAATTTCTTTGAACATTCTAACTATCATTATTCTAAATTCTGCATCTGGTAATTTGGTTATACCTGGTTCTTTCAGGTCCTTCTGTGGGGATTTCTCTTGATTCATTTGGTTTGCATTCCTCTGCCTGCCCATTTTGTCTGTGTATAAGCAAGTTGTGGCCACTGGAGTCCAGTAGGTGTTGCCTTTGTATTCTTTAGGTGTGGTCTGTCTGCAGGCCCCCCACCCCCTCTGCCGGTGCCTAGGGTGGTTGGGTATGGGCGTTGCCAGAGCCAGCCCACTGTGGCTTTTGCTGTGATTTCCACCTCTCCTCCGCGGGAGGGGCTGTCACTCAAGCCACAAGCCTCAGGACCAAGGATAGAGGTGAGCACCTTTACTCAGCTTCCGACCAGCCTATTTCCTGACTTCTGCCCAGAACCAGCAGTCAGAGCCTGCTTGCTACAGTTTCGCGGGTTGGGCGGGGCTTTTGACATGCTCTCAGCTGTGAGCGTTTGCCCGTCCGTAGCTTTAGCCCCGCCCTCAAGGCCAGGGTCCTTCTGCGCAGGGTCGGAAACCAAGGTTTATTGGGGCGGGCATGTTTGCTGGCTTCCACTCAGCTGCGGACTTCCGCTCATCCTGGACCTTACCCCGCCCCCGCGTTCCGAGCCCGCTTGTGCACGTGGGATGTCAAATCGCGGTTTCTCTGGCTGGGCGGGGATATTAGCCTGGGCTCAGCTGTGAGCTTTTACTTGTCTTGGGGTCTACTCCGTCCCTGTGCTCAGAGCCCGCTCGCGCACACAGAATGGCAAACCTTGGTTTCTCCGGCCGGGCGGGGCTGGTAGCGTGAGCTCAGCCACAAGCCCCCCCACCCGTGCTGGTCCTAGCCCGGTCCCCGCTGTCAGGGCCGTCTGGCGCAGGGTCGCAGAGCAGATTTCTGCTCGTTCCTGGCCTCCCGCTTTGTCCCCACAGGTTGGACTACAGGCGGCCCGCAGCTTCCAGACAGTTTTCACTCATCCCCTCCGCCCCTGCTGGGCTAGACCGAGCTCACACCAGCTTGGCCTCCGCCCACGCCGACAGAACCGCGTTTCAGCGTCCTGCCACCCATCATACCCTTCAGCAACCCTCAGCAGAGTAGGATGGGACCTAATACTCCACACTGTAGGCCTGGGAGCTCCCTCACTTGTTTCACAGCTCAAAACTGTCCAAACGCCTCTTCTAGGCTCTGAGACTGCAGGCTGGAGCTCGGTTCCTGGGACCCAGGTCCCTCCCTCTCTGCCAAACTCTCCTCCCACCACGCGGGTCTCTCCGGGCTGCCGTTTGCTCCGGGGAGCTGGGCAGCCCTCTTCGCGTTTTCGCTATTCCTACCAGTCTCAATGTGGCTTCTTCTGTGTTCCTTGGTTGAAGAGTCCACTTAGTTTAGTTTAAAGTTTGTTTATCCAGGTGATGGTTCTTAAAATTGAGTTATAATTTACTTTGGTTCTGGGAGTTGGAAGTTGGTACGTCCACCTACTCCGTCGCCATCCTGCTCCTCCTCAAAACACTTATTTTAATCATAAAATTTGCACAAAACTTAATTAAAATCTATTCAGGCAAATATTTGCATTTGTAGCTCTTGCGTTTGTGTACTTGTTGAGGACAATCTCGTTTGATGCTCCAGCAGTAGTCTGCTCATCACTAACAGCTCCAAGATTTTCCTATGTTCTTACTCTTAAAGGTCATTAAAGTCCAGTTTTGAAAGTTAAACTATTCTCCAATGCAAATAATATAAAGGACACATTATAAGCCATATCAAAGCCTGCTGTACTTAAAAAAAGATGTGGTCTGACCAGGTGGTGGTGCAGTGGATAGAGCATCAGACTGGGATGCAGAGGACCCAGGTTCAAAACCCGGAGGTTTTGGCTTGAGTGTAGGCTCATCCTGCTTTAGCATGGGCTCACCAGCTCGAGCGTGGAATTATAGCTATGATCCCATGGTCACTGGCTTGAGCCCAAAGCTCGTTGGCTTGAATCACAGAGGTCACTGTCTTGAGCTCAAGGTTGCTGACTTGAGCAAGGGTTCACTCACTCTTCTGTAGCCCCCAAGTCAAGGCACTTTTGAGAAAGCAATAAGTGAACAACTAAGGAACTGCAATGAAGAATTGATGCTTCTCATCACTCTCCCTACTCATCTGTCTGTCCCTATCTATCACTCTCTCTGATTCTCTCTCTCTCTCAAAAAAAAAAAATTGTGTGTGGGTGTGTTCTGGGAAGGATGGGTGAGCATCGTGAAAAACTAGAAAACAGACAAAACTAAGTTCTCTAACAGTGGTGTTGGTAGGAAATTCCATACATTCAATAAACTTTTCATTATTGATGTGTAACCCTGGTCTAAGTCTATATAAAAGATAGTAAGCGTGCAGTTTGGAAGATTCTTATTCCAAGAGGACTGCAGATGCCATTGAGTTCTGGGTACCTCTTTAAGGACAAAGAAAGGTACTAGGTAGTTGCATCTCTGTAGTTACGTCAAAATGTTTCTCAGTAGTTGAGCTATTAAACTTCACTTTCTTCTGATTTAAGCTTCTACTCAAAATCAGTTTGCTGACCTATCAGGCACAGGTGTACATATTATAAATCCAAATAAATCTCGGAAAAAAATGTCTATTGAATGTTAATTCTCCACAAAACTAAAAATGGCCTTTTCTATCACAAGAAATGATTTTTCCTTTAGATTTTTTTTTTAATTCATTTTAGAGAGGAAACACACACACACACACACACACACACACACACACACAGAGAGAGAGAGAGAGAGAGAGAGAGAGAGAGAGAGAGAGAGAGAGAGAGGAGGAGCTGGAAGCATCAACTCCCATATGTGCCTTGACCAGACCAGTGCAGGGTTTTGAACTGGCGACCTCAGTGTTCCCAGGTCGACACTTTATCCACTGCGCCACCAGAGGTCAGGCTAGATTTTAATTAAATTAAAATATTTAGTAAAATGGAAACCCAGATGTGGAAAGTTTGAATTATACAGCATGTTATTATATAACCTTAATAAAGCATGTCCAGAAACATAATTTAGTATTTATAAACTTGATAATATAATGTAAAATTTACTATTTTTTTTTTTATTTTTACAGGGAAAGAGAGATTAAGAAAGAGGGATAGATAGGGACAGACAGACAGGAACGGAGGAGATGAGAAGCACCAATCATTAGTTTTTCATTGCCATCGTGACACCTTAGTTGTTCCTTGATTGCTTTCTCACATGTGCCTTGACCGCGGGCCTTCAGCAGACTGAGAAACCCCTTGCTGGAGCCAGCGACCTTGGGTCCAAGCTGGCGAGCTTTTGCTCAAGCCAGATGGGCCCGCGCTCAAGCTGGCGAGCTCGGGGTCTTGAACCTGGGTCTTCTGCATCCCAGTCTGACGCTCTATCCACTGCGCCACAGCCTGGTCAAGCAAGCTGTACGGAAAAGTTTAATAGAGCTAATGAAATAACTGAAAAAAATCTACATAATTGTATAGCTATTTTCAAACTGTAGTCAGCTATTACATTCTTCCATAAGTGAAAATTGTAAGAACTTGAAAAATAAATTTTAAATAAAAGTTAAATTTAGAAAATGCTATTTTCTTCAAATAAAAATCTTTATTTTCAGGAACAGAGAGCAATTCTACTATATGCTCAGATCCAAAAAAGCAGAATGGCTAATAATTTTGATTAAGATTGAAAAGACTCTTATGTGTAATTCTAAGTGGCTATGCCTTTCACAAATCAAAAGTAATAGGTTATGCTATTTGGAAGGATTGCTTTTATGCTCTGTTAAAAAAAAAACTTGGTATTTTAAAATATTAATTTTTCATTTTTATTTTGAAGGCTTTTTCAAGATTATTTTTTCTCTTCATTTGTGCCCAATGAGGTGTCTAGAATACACTTGCTAAGTTTTAAATGATATGGCAATAAATGTGTCATGTGTCCCAACCGAAGTCTTGCTACACTTGTGATCCTAGTTTTTCACTCAAAATTAAAAGGCAGAATGACTCATATTCGATATTTGAATAGTTTAAGTAGTTGATAATTAAAACTTCAAAATTTGTAGGTTTTAAAAATTAATTTGTGTCATATAAGTTGCTGGGATAGTCAGTAAGGTGTCAGTTAAAACTTAAGAATATATTAATACTCCCAGGTGTCAAATGTACCCTAAACGTAGGACGAGGTGCAGAGGGAGCAGGTGAAATTCATAGGGAATTAATTAATAAGTTATTTAGAATCAGAATCTACTAACAGAAAAAATTTAATGCTAAAATTTTATTGCTAAATAAATTGCATACAAGAAAGCTGATATTTATAGATGGAGATATCAGCAATTAGAAGTCGTTTCATGAATAGTATATAATAAATTAGAGAAATAAAAGTAAATGAATATCAACTAAACTCACATTAATTAGAATAAATAAATATAGCCACTTTGAGGGCAAAAAAATGCACCTGTCTTTTCATAGAGTAAACATAAATCTATCTTCTATGAAATGCCTTAACAGTAATGAATATAATTATGTTTACAGAAATCTCTTAAACTTTAGGATGGATGATTAGCACAAACTAACATAATGGCAAAAAGAAAGAATTCCTTACTATTCAAAAATGTACGTGTGCTTTAAAATATGTCTTCAGATTTTCAGCATTAGGGTCATCTACATAGCCAAAACTAAATCTTCTAAGCACATGTACCAATTAAACATGCCATTTTCAAATATATATATATATATTATTCTTATTAACTTTAATGGGGTGACACCAATAAATCAGGGAACATATGTACAATGAAAACATCTCCAGATAATCTTATCATTCAATTGTGTTGCATACCCATCACCCAAAGTCAAATTGTCCTTTGTCACCTTCTATCTGGTTTTCCTTGTGCCCCTCCCCTCCTCCCTATCCCACCCTCCCCTCCCTACCCCAGTCCGTAACCGCCACACTCTTGTCCATGTCTCAAAGTCTCACTTTTATGTCCCACCTATGTATGAAATCATGCTGTTCTCAGTTTTGTTTTTTTTTTCTGATTTACTTATTTCATTGCGTATAATGTTATCAAGGTACATCCATTTTGGTCTAAATGATCCGATGTCATCATTTCTTATGGCGGAGAAGTATTCCATAGTATATATGTACTAAAGCTTTTTAATCCACTCGTCTTCTGATGGACACTTGGGCTGTTTCCAGATCTTCGCTATTGTGAAAAATGCTGCCACGAACATGGGGGCGCATTCCTTCTTTTTTAACAGTGTTATGGTGTTCTTAGGGTATATTCCTAAAAGTGAAATAGCCGGGTCAAAAGGCAGTTCGACTTTTCATTTTTTGAGGAATCTCCAAACTGTTTTCTACAGTGGCTGCACCAGTCTGTATTCCCACCAGCAGTGTAGAAGGGTTCCCTTTTCTACGCATCCTCGCCAGCACTTATTCTGTGTTGTTTTGCTGAAGAGCGCCATTCTAACTGGTGTGAGGTGATAATCTCATTGTGGTTTTAATTTACATTTCTCTAATGATTAGTGATGTTGAGCATTTTTTCATATGTCTTTTGGCCATCTGTATGTCTTCTTTGGAGAAATTTCTATTCATTTCTTTTGCCCATTATTTGATTGGATAGTTTGACTTCCTAGTGTTGAGTTTTATAAGTTCTTTATAAATTTTGGTTATTAACCCCTTATTAGATGTGCTGCCGAATATGTTCTCCCATTGTGTGGATTGTCTGTTTATTCTGTACTTATTGTCTTTAGCTGTGCAAAAACATTTTAGTTTGATATAGTCCCACTTGTGTATCTTGCCTTTTATTTCATTTTCCTGTAGAAATAAATCGGCAAATATATTGCTGTTACAGATGTTGGAAAGCTAGCTGCCTATGTTTTCTTCTAAGATGCTTATAGTTTCACGGCTTATATTTAAGTCTTATCCATTTTGAATTTGTTTTTGTGAATGGTGTAAGTTGATGGTCTAGTTTCATTTTTATGCAGGTAGATGTCCAATTTTCCCAGCACCATTTATTAAAGAGGCTGTCTTTACTCCATTGTATGTTCTTTCCTCCTTTGTCAAATATAGTTGTCCATAAAGCTGTGGCTTTATTTCTGGGTTCTCTGTTCTGTTCCATTGATCAATGTGCCTGTTCTTATGCCAGTACCAGGCTGTCTTGAGTATAATGGCCTTGTAGTAAACCTTGATATCCGGAAGAGTGATACCTCCTGCTTTATTTTTTCTTTTTAAGATTGCTGAGGCTATTCGTGTTCTTTTTTGGTTCCATATAAATTTTTGGAATATGTTTTCTATATCTTCGAAGTATGTCATTGGTATTTTAATCGGTACTGCATTGAATTTGTAAATTGCTTTTGGTAATATACACATTTTAATGATGTTTATTCTTCCTAGCCATGAGCACGGTATATGCTTCCACTTGTTTGTATCTGCCGTGATTTCTTTTATCAATGTTTTATAATTTTCCAAGTACAAGTCCTTAACCTCCAAGGTTAAATTTACTCCTAGGTATTTTATTTTTTTGGCTGCAATAGTGAAGGGGATTGTTTCCTTAATTTTTTTCGCTGACAGTTCATTGTTGGTACATAGAAATGCCTCTGATTGCTGAGTATTAATTTTATATCCTGCAACCTTGCTGAATTCATTTATAAAGTCCAGTAGTTTTTTGACTGAGACTTTAGGGTTTTCTATATACAATATCATATCATCTGCAAATAGTGAGAGTTTTACTTCTTCTTTTCCAATTTGAATGCCTTTTATTTCTTCTTCTTGTCTGATTTCTATAGCAAGGGCTTCCAGAACTATGTTGAATAAAAGTGGTAAATGGGGCATCACTGCTTGGTTCCTGATCTTAAGGGGATTGCTTTTCATTTTTGTTCATTTAGTATGATTTTGTCCATTTTCTGTGGGTTTGTCGTAGATGGCCTTTATCATGTTAAGGAAAGTTCCCTGTATTCCCACTTTACTGAGAGTTTCGAGCATTAATGGGTGCTGGATTTTATCAAATATCTTTTCTGCATCTATTGAAATTATCATGTGATTTTTGTCCTTCCTTTTGTTTATGTGATGAATCACATTGATTGATTTGCGAATATTGAACAGGCCTTGCCTGTCCAGAATAAATCCCACTTGATCATGGTGTATAATTTTTTTTCATATATTCCTGGATCTGGTTGGCTAATATTTTGTTGAGAATTTTAGCGTCTAAATTCATCAGGGATATAGGCCTATAATTTTCTTTCTTTCTGTTTTCTTTGCCCGGTTTTGGGATCAGAGATTATGCTCGCCTCATAAAAAAAGTTTGGAAGTCTTCCTTCCTCTTGAATTTTTTGAAATAACTTGAGGAGATTGGAGTTAGTTCTTCTTTGAATTTTTGATAGAATTCACTTGTGAAGCCATCAAATCAAGACATTTCTTTTTTGGGAGTTTTTTGATAACTGTTTCAATCTCATTTGTTGTAATTTGTTGTAATTGGTCTGTTTAGGTGTTCTGATTCTTCCAGATTGATTTTTGGAAGATTATATGATTCAAGAAATTTGTCCATTTCACCTTGATTGTCTAATTTTTTGGCATAGAGTTCTTCTTAGTATTTTTTTACAATGCTTTGTATTTCTGCTGTGTCAGTTGTTATTTCTCCACTGTCCTTTCTAATTTTATTTATTTGAATCTTCTCTCTTTTTTTCTTGGTGAGTCTAGTTAAAGGTTCATCAATCTTGTTTACCTTTTGAAAATACCAGCTTCTGGTTTCATTGATCCTCTGTATTGTTTCCTTAGCCTCTATATAATTTATTTCTGCTCTGATCTTTATTATTTCCTTCCTTCTACTTGTCCTGGATTTTATTTGTTGTTGTTTTTCTAGTTCTTTTAGATGCAGGGTCAGGTTGCTTATTTGAGCTTTTTCTAGCTTCTTATCATATGCCTGTAATGCAATAAACTTCCTTCTCAGAACTGCTTTTGCTGTGTCCCATAAATTTTGAGTTGATGTATGCTCATTATCATTTGTTTCTAGAAACTTTTTTATTTCTTCTTTGATCTCATTGTTAATCCATTCATTATTTAATAACATGCTATTTAGTTTCCAAGTGTTTGAGTATTTTCAGTTTTTCTTTTGTGGTTAATTTCAAGTTTCATGGCATTGTGATCAGAGAAAATGCTTGATATGATTTCAATCTTCTTAAATTTATTAAGACCATTTTTGTGTCCTAACATGTGGTCTATCCAAGAAAACGTACCATGAGCGCTTGAGAAGAATGTATATTCTCCTGCTTTAGGGTGAAAAGTTCTGAAGATATCTATTAAATTAAGTTGATCTAGTGTCTCCTTTAAGTCTGCTGTTTCTTTATTAATTTTCTTGTGGATCCATCCAGTTTTGTTAGTGGGGTATTGAAATCCCCTACTATGATAGTATTGCTGTTAATCTCGCCCTTTATATCCATCAAAGTCTGCTTTATGTATGTCGGGGCTCCTATATTTGGTGCATAGATATTTATAATAGTTATATCTTCGTGTTGAATTATTCCCTTTATCATTATGTTGTGTCCTTCTTTATCTCTTACTACAGCCTTTGTTTTAAAGTCCATTTTGTCAGATATAAGTACTGCTACCCTGGCTTTTTTTTCATTTCAATTTGCATGAAATATTTTTTTCCATCCTTTTACCTTCAGTCTATGTGCATCTTTTGTTTTAAGGTATGTCTCTTGTAGACAGCATATGTATGAGTCCTGTTTCTTTATCCATGCAGCTACCCTATGTCTTTTGATTGGATCATTTAATCCATTTACATTTAAGGTTATTATTGATACGTAGTTGTTCATTGCCATTTTGTTCTTTAAAGCTGTATTTTTTTTTTTTTTTTTTTGCTATATTCTTTCGTCCCTTTGAACTGTTTACAACAGGACCCTTAGTATATCTTGCAGAATTCGTTTGGTTTTAATGAATTCCTTGTGGCTTTATTTGTCGGAAAGCTCTTTATCTCTTCTTTATTTTAAACGTTAGTCTTCCTGAATAGAGTATTATTGGTTGTAGGTTCTTGTTCTGCATTACTTTTATTATTTCTTGCCATTCCCTTCTGGCCTCAAGTGTTTCTGCTGAGAAGTCCGATGTCATCCTTATGGGGGCTCCTTTATAGGTGATAGCCTTTTTTTCTCTAGAAGCTTTTAAGATTTTTTCTTTATCCATTAGCTTTGGTATTTTAACTATGATGTGTCTTGCTGTAGATCTCTTTGGGTTTCTCTTTAATGGAGTTCTGTGTGCTTCTTGAACGTGTGGAATGTTTCCCAGCCTTAATTTAGGGAAGTTTTCTGCTATGATTTGATTGAACAAAGTTTCCATTTCCTGCCCTCTCTCCTCTTCTTCAGGCACCCCTATGATGCGAATGTTGTTTCTCTTCATGTTGTCACAAAGCTCCCTTAGAGTTTCCTCACATTTTTGAGTCTCTTCCTTTTTCTTCTCTGCTACTGTGCATTTGTTTATTGTGTCCTCTAACTCGCTGATTCGATCCTCAGCTTGATTCATCTTGCTTTTAATTCCTTCCATTGTGGTCTTCAGTTCTGATACTGTATTTGTCATTTCTGTCTGATTCTTTTTTATTATTTCAATTTCGTTTTTTATACTTGTTATCTCTTTATTTAGGTGTTCATACTGACTATCCATTGTTTCCCTAATTTCATTGAACATCCTAACTATCATTATTCTAAATTCTGCTTCTGGTAGTTTGGTTATATCTGGTTCATTCAGGTCGTTGTTTGGGGATATCTCTTGATTCATTAGGTTTGCATTTTTCTGCCTGCCCATTTTATCTGTGTATAAGCAAGTTGTGGCCACTGGAGTCCAGTAAGTGTTGCTTTTGTGTTATCTACTTGTGGTCTGTCTGCAGGCCTGCCACTCCCTCTGCCGCTGCATAGGGCGGTTGAATATGGGCGTTGCCAGAGCCAGCCTACTGCGACTGTTCCTGTGATTTCCGCCTCTCCTCTGTGGGAGGGGCTGTCACTCAATCCACAAGCCTCAGCACCAAGGGCAGAGTTGAGCACCTTTGCTCAGCTGTGGACCCAACCTGTTTCCGGTAGGCTTCCGCCCAGCACCCGCAGTAAGAGCCTGCTCGCCGCCCATCCCTGATCCTAGCCCCGTCCCCGGGGACAGGGCCGGCTTGCGCAGGGTCGCAGAGCAGATCTCTGCCTGTTTTTTTCCTCCGCAGGTGGAATTACAGGCGGACCCGCAGCTAGCGGACCGCTTTCGCGCGTCCCTTCCGCCCCTGCTGGGCTAGACCGAGTTTACATCGGTTGTGCCTCCGCCCACGCCGACAGGACTGTGTTTCAGCGTCCTGCCGCCACCATCCCTTCAGCAACCCTCAGAGAGATGGAAGTGCCCTAAGTCCCCACACTGTAGGCCTGGGAGCTCCCTCCCTCTAAGCAGATCTGCTCTAATTGCCGCGGGAGAGCTTGTTTGGCTAGTGTCCTGTCTCCCTTTGCTGGTATTGCTAGTTCCAGGTGAAATATTCGTTTTTGATTAGGGAAATGACTTAGCCCAGGGGTCAGGGTGGCTGTCCCTCAGAGTGTCCCCGTGCCTTCAGTCCACACTCTGTTCCCGCTGCTCTGTTCTTCTCCTCTGTCCCCATTCCCCGGAGCCCCGGGTGCGTGATTGTGAGAGAGGTTTTCTGCGCTGTCCCTTTAAAAAGAATCTTGGGTCTGAGAAAACTGTCTCTTTTTCACAAACAGTATCCTCACTTGTTTCAGAGCTCAATACTGTCCAAACGGTTCTTCTAGGCTCTAGGACTGAAGGCTGGGGCTTTGTTTTTGGGACCCAGGTCCCTCCCTTTCCGCCAAACTCTCCTCCCGCCACGCGGGTCTCTCTGGGCTGCCTTTTGCTCCGGGGAGCTGGGCAGCCCTCTTGGCGTTTTCGCTATTCCTACCAGTATCAATGTGGCTTCTGCAGTGTTCCTTGGTTGAAGAGTCCACTTACTTTAGTTCAAAGTTGGTTTATCCAGATGATGTTTCTTAAAATTGAGTTATAATCCACTTTGGTTCTGGGAGTTGGAAGTTGGTTCGTCTGCCTACTCCATCTCCATCTTCGTTCCCCTCAAAAATATTTTTAAATGTGCATTTTATCCCACAGAAAAGGAAGGCAAACTTCGAAATGCCATAAATAAAGTGGATGGGAACCCCTGATGCTAGAGGAGAGCCATGCAATTGTGTTTCCATCAATTCTCGCAGTCCAGTAAAACATCACGGCTACTCAAACAACTGAGAGCTTTTGCCCAGATCTCTGATATAGAAGACTGCGTTTGAATGTCCTCTCTGGTGAAAGACAATGCAAGATAGAGATCTGAGGCTGGGGAACATGTAAGGAGCTAGTAACTCAACGTTTTTGGATGGATGTAAAAGTGTGAACTAGAAACAGAAAGAGAGGAGGGAGAGGGAGACAGAGAGAGAGGACAGGAAACTACTAGCCACTAACATTTGTCTCGCATGCACTCCACTTGCATCACAGGAGACAGATACTTGGATGTCTTTCCCATAGATATCACAGGTGGAAGGTACAGCTCAAAGAGAACTACACAGAACCAGAAAAATAAAAGGTATTTGATTTCATTTCTCTTCCCAAGTAGATAGAGTTCATGTCACCTCCCAGCACTCAGATCACTAGAATAAGGTCTAGCTGTCATGCCGTCAAAGAAAATATAAGTGCTGAATTGATTTTATACATTTTAACTTATGCAGGACACAAATGAATCTATTTCTACTTGAGATGACTAGAAATCTACGGAGTGTACCAAAGATGTTTATAACCAAAAGGGGCATTGAAAAAGAATGGGTTGCTTTTTATAAATCATGTTTGTACTACACTGAATTGAGATCATGGAATATTTTGTTTATATTACTATGATCTGATTTAAGGTACACATTAACGTATCTGTAAAGGAAGAATAAACCATGGAAACAGAAAATAAATTTTCAATGGAGATATTTTCCTCATGTAAAATCAAGGACATTACAGCAACAGGACTTTGAATATTTTGGATTCATCGGTAAGATTGAACTTTCATAATCTGAGGACATTAACTATATCATCCAGCTACTTTCCTTATTAATATTCAAGATTCACCAGAAAGTTTCTTATGCATGTTTGAAGTCCTACATAATATATATATATATATATATATATATATATATATATATATATATATATATATATAGAGAGAGAGAGAGAGAGAGAGAGAGAGAGAGAGAGAGAGAAATAATATACCTATCAAATATATTCTGAATGTCTAATTCAGAATATATGATAGGACAGTAATTTTTCACTGTAAATTAACTAATTTCCTTTGTTATTATATAGGAGCCTTATAGGCATGAAAATATGCTTCTGAGAGTTGGATACATGGGGTATAAAGTCAGGTTTTAAAACTTTATCGAGTTGGCCAGCTCAAGTCCACTGTAAATTTTCCATAGTGTTGCAACTTTATAAAAAGTCTGTGGGTCTATTAACCTTCTCTGCTATGTTGGAGGGGTTTGGTGTGGTAGTACTCTTTTGCCAAGTGCAATTTCAATAATTCTAAGATTTCACATTACTTTTCCTCATGGTTGTACTCAAGCACCCACTTTGAGAGTTCTTCAGTATCAGAAATAATTCATTTTCTCTTTGTCTTCCAAATTCTACACTCTCTTTGTTTCTTTAAAAAAATAAATATTATTCCTGTTTCTAAGATAATGATATCTTTTATTAGAGTCCTTAAACTCACCCATTTTTTTCTATTTTGAGTACTATCTTTACACATCTTCTCTCCTGAAATAAATAGCATGTGAGCAAAGAACACTTATTATCCAAAATCCCTCACCAGTAAAGAAATTATAAGAGCTGATCTGTCTAGGGCATGATTAGAAGCATGGGGTAAGTAATTAATGACTGATTGATAATATTTCTGACATTCATATGTAAAATCTATATTTACGCTTAAAGAAAGCTAAACAAGCAGGTGCCAACACAGGTGAGATTAGAATGATTTTATCTGTTCTGTCTCCATTGTCTAATAGAATAATTCTTCATAGGAAGGCTCATGCCTTTTACAGAACCCTTATACCACACATGCAAGGGTTAAGGCATGGCCAGTAGAGGAAGACACCATGGAACAATAATTTCCTTATTATTTCATGTTATCCTTTAAAGCTAATGTAGTACTATGACCCAAACAACAAAACCCGAATCTGATAATTTATTATTATTTTTTAGTTTAGTTTCTTCTTAAGGCTACACAGCCCCACCTCCCAAAAACCCAAGAAAAAACCAAACCAAACTCACATTTTCACAACATGATGAAATGCCACATACATAAAATGTAAAGTTATAAATTGTAACTTGTCTAAGTTACCAAATTCAAAATGCCATGACTGGTAGTAAAATTAGAGCTTAAAATTTTTAAAAATAAATTTTAGTAGACAGAAGAATTTTTATAACTGACTTCATAAATACATATATAAGGCATTCTGACTTACATTATAACTATCATACCTAATGAAAAGAATATTATTAATAAATGAAAACAACACACATTTCAGAATATTCAGTCAGCAAATCTCACATGTCAGCAACTGCTTTTCCACCACCAAAATTTTTAATACTTTTTCCTCCCAGAACTGAACTTTAGTGATTTTGCTATACTCTTCCATCCTTACTAATGATACAAAGTTTCCCGTCTTTATTAAAGTTTTCTCAAAAGGGATAGGTCAGTGGAAAATGTCATCCCATCCCTACAATATTAAATGGAAAAAAAATTAAAAGCTGATAACACAGATATATTTAAGATCAGCCTGAATTAATCTACACACTGAATCATTCACTCACTTTGAACTCCATGGGAGCGTACTATTTTCCAGGTTTCTGATGCCACTTCTTTGACATCCACTTGATAGTGATGGATAGGCACACCTCCATGGGAATCCGGCTTATTGAAAGAAATCTTGGCTGTGGTCTGTGACAACTCTATAATCTTCACCCCATAGGGACTGGATGGTACATCTATGAAGGAACAATCACAAAGAAAATATAGCCTAGGTAATACTGGTAGCTATTATTAAGACTTATGGTATTCTGAGAAAAAGAAATAAAAGAAGGTTGCTGCCTATACATTTAACTTCTGTGATTTATAAATCTTGCATAAATCGCTGACTGATCTGTTTAAATTCAAGAAAGTATACACTAATCAATTTTTAGTATCACAGCAAATAAACAGGAAAACATTTAATATCAAATTTCATTTATTGAGGGAATAATTTTATTTCTCCATTTTCTATACAATACAAATATTTTATTTGCATTCAAAGAAAACAATCTTGTGAGAAAGAATGTAGAGGGAATGAGGGTATAATTAAAACATAATAAGAAATAAAATTTTTGAATCATTGGTAAAGTAATTATGTCTTGTGAAAATGTAAGCTTTGTTTTTTTTCATTAAAATTATATTAATTTGGGGGCAAGAGTTAAGTGTAGAGAAAAATGTCATTATGAACTAAAGAAAATTGCAAACTGTTTTAATTTCATTTAGGTATTATTTAATTAAAATAAACCTTTAGTTCAGATATTTGAGTTTTAATTCCTATATTTAAAAAACAACTATAAAATCATTCTTTGAGTGTTTTTGTTATCAGTCTGCTACTCATATTATTTATTTCAAGTTTAATAAGGTATCCTGAGTGGAACCTTATTTTTTTTGTAGTACATATACAAAACTTTATAAAATGTTATCTAAAAGGCTACACACATGAAAAAGAGAAAATAAGAGGCAAAACAGTCTCAATAAGGAAGTTAATGAAACCTCTCCCACAGAAACAAGAATTAGAGGCACATTGAACATTAAAGATATCTCTTTTTATCTCTCAATTTATTTCTCTTTCTTTTCAAAATCACATTTAAAATAATCCCAAAGTTTGGTAATTTACATATAATTAAGAAATCAGAAGAAGGCTGAGACTCAGAAGAGAAGAAAGGAAGATTTAGGAAAAGATCACCAGAACAAAGAAGTGTCATTAGGGACCAAGGTTAAGATCATTCACATTCTCACATTCCCAATTACTATACAGGGATAAGAAAAGTGGACAGTGAAGAAGACTGATAGGGAAAAAGTTGATTAATTTGAAATATGGTCCTGAAGTATATCTCTACAGATACCCTGAAACACCAGAAAGTTAGGCAAGTGGGTACTGGAACAAATTAAGCCAGAAACATCACAGGAGGCAAAAGATGACAAGATTGAAGTCGCCTTTCTTTGGGCATATTATGAGAATGCATGGTTCTTTGAAAAAGACGATAATGCTAGGTGAAAAAGACAGTATCAGGAAAATAAGACAGACCAAATATGAGATGAATTAACTCTGTAAGAGAATCCATACGAATAAGTCTATAGAAGCTCAACAGGGCTGGTGAGTTCATGATATTGTGGACATCAGTCATTGGTAGGGTCACCAGGAGATGGAGGCAACTCAATGGCATGTAATACACAATATTTATTATATAAATATATAAATAAATGTTATTTTATCCCTAGAATTAACTTTACAAAAAAGTAATAAACTTGATTGAAAATAATGCAGTAAATTTCCAATCAGATATAATCAAATATTCATATAAAACTTTAATGGCTGTCAAAAGTCAAATGTGCCATATTTGCTAAAGTTATAATGGAACACTGAAAATCACATAAAATATGCCTTATAAATGGTGCTGGGCAAGATCCTGGAGAGCAGGTGTATGACATTTTTGGGGTGTATGCTGTAAAAAAATGTAACTGTACATTTCAGCTCTAATTAGTAATAGCAAATTATTTAAAGATCCCATAAAATATATTATAACATTGAGATTTGGAAATAAATGTGTAGAACAGTGATACATTTTAAAGACATTTGCAATTAAAATCTTACCTGGAAATAAAAACTTAAATTATTGAAATCATCTAACTAGTAATACATACATCTCATCATGCTTTTCATGTTTCTTTGATCCCTAAATTACAACTGTAGGTTACTTTCATCTGTAGGTTTGATCTGAAGTTTGCAGAAAAGGAAAGAAATTACACACACACAGATTGTTCTTAACAAGACTGTTAGTTCCTTATTCCATGCTGAGCGATGCACTAATGTCACCTAGGTCTAAGCGGATATCACAGCAATGACAATCTTCAGTTGATAATACATTTCAAAAATAGAAAAATGAGGTAAGTAATGGGGGAGAAGGAGAAGATGTGATTCTTCTTGGGCTCCCAACTTTAACCAAAGGGCATGTACACAGTTCTTGGTTCTTACACTGTCCATAGATGTATGCACTATTTGCTAAGCTGTGCACCTCAGTATGGTACACCACCACAGAAATAAGAACCTCTTTTTCCTTAGAACAGTGGTGACACAACCAAGCTTGGCTCAGTGGGTATATTATTCTGGCCAGATAGTCTATTTGCAAAGTTTCTGACTGTTATCCCATCTTTTCATTTACATTTATTTTGTGTTGGCCTCTTTTTTCAGCTACCTGACCAAAAGAAAAAGTTTGCCTATGATACGCAGCTCTATTACTGTTCCTAAAGATATTTTTGCATTCTGATTTGATTAATACAATATGATTATGAGTTTATACAACAACATATATGTACATGTAGCATGGAGAAAAGGAACTAGAATATGTTCAGTCCTCAGCTAATTATGACGAATTAAATATGTATCTTGGCAATTAAAAATATACAAAGATACAGAACATGTTCAAGTGAGTAGTGTGTGATGTGTCTAGAACTAATGTCTCTAGTTCTTCCCTCCACTTTCTCAGTCACATTCATCCTTGATTCTATGTCTAACCGACATTACTATTAGTCTCAAACTTATCTCATCTTTCCTGTATCCAATTCTTGTATCCCTTTCCTTCCTGTTTCCATTGGTAACTCCCAAGCTCAGGGACCCGCTGCTTCTGCCAGTAATGCCATTTGTGGCTCTCAGCTTCCTTTTTTATTGGATACCCCAACAAATTTAAATTCATATGGTGTATAAATGCAAAATGAATCTTCCTAAAGCACCACTCTAATCACATCACTTCCCTGAGCTGGGTATTCAGAAACTTCCTCTTCTTTACAATGGCAAACTTAAGACTTTTCACTCTGGCTTTCAAGATCCTCACTGGGTATAAGCAAATAGATCTTATTGTAAAAAACTATCAAAAAATAAAAAACCTATCAAACATAGTCTTATGTTTCCAATGGGGCTTGCGGTTGTTAATTTTCATACACAATGCTCCCATTATCATTAGCATGTTTTTCTAAACTATTTCTTAGCACCTTCTAAACTCAATAATTAATAATTCCACCATCCATGACTGGATGAATAAATTTAGAAATGTAAAAATATGTATTTCTTTATTTGCTTTTCCCCTTTACTGGTAGCAGTACAGTTGAATGAAGAGCCTGGATGTATAATCAGAATCTAAGGATCCAGTCTAGCCTTGCTCACTTTGTTAACTGTAACCTTGGACAAGTCCCTTAATCTTTTTAATCATTCATACTTTTATTTCTAAAATGGAGAGTAGAATAATATTCATTGCTATGGATGCTATGAGTACCAAGTGTTATAGAGGTCTTACAACATAACCTGAAATACTAAGTACTTAATAAATGCTAGTCATTATAGTTATTGCTATCTATCCCTGATAACCATGCTTCTTCAATTAAATAGTTTTGTGTCCACTGATATATGCCAATGTTTTCATCAAATGGTAGGTGACAGATTAGAATGTTGAAGTTCAGCTTGGAAATCTAAGGGTGTCATAGGACCACTCTATAGAATTGTTGTATGACCCTATACAAATTAAACTCAATGGGGCTCAATTTCCTCATAAGCCAAATGCTAACAATAATGCAAACATTAAAGGTACTGTTGTGAGAATAAGTTGATGGATAAAAGTCATTAGGAATTCACAAATATTCCCACTTATGCTGTCTTTAAAAAGGCTGTAAGTGTATAAACAATCTTTTTATACATTTTAATATTTATACATATGTGCAAAGTCATCATTTGATCAAAGTATAGATGTGAAAACATATACCCTGGGGATAATTTTATTTTGCAATAGATAGAAGAACAATAGAAGGAGTTCCACCTGTGACTTAATTCTGATAAAATAGAATCAAACAATGAAATAAAGAGAAACTAAGAAGAAGAAGTACATGAAGTCTCATGAAAATAGAAGAGGGCAAAAATCAGACATATACATAGATGTTTGAAAGCAGATTCAAAATACATTATGTTCTTCTATCTTTCAGAAAATCATCTCCAAGTGAAGATACACTCTATAAAATAAAATTCTGAAAGTATATGCCCAAAGATGCTTGTCTGGAACAAAAGAAAGGGAACTAATAAATATAATGTGCAAAGGAGATCTTAGATGAGAATAACATTTTCAAAATAAAGATGAATCATGGAATTATAAAACAATATTTCTTCAGGCTTTAGAATAAACCGATAGTATTATATGTAAGATCAGTTGTGTTTGTATATGTATGTGCCTGCATTGTGTGTGTTTTAACATTCTCTTACTTGAATTGCATTCTCAATTCCTGGCAAATAAATAGATCTCAATATCAAAAGTGAAAATAGAATTGACCAAGAAAGTTCATTCAATTGTACCCTACCATTGGATGAACCAATAATGGAGTTCTGCCCTCCTGTTTTCCAAGGCAAAATCCTTTATCTCTGAATGGCATTTCCTTTCCTTTTCTCCAGAATGAGCCATCATCAGCTAGATCTTCTTTTCCCTGTTCTTCTCCTTTGGATTTTTAGTCATTTTTCTCTACCTTATTATCATGAACTATAGTTAATTACTCTCAAATGACAAACTTTCTTTAGTTTTACTCTCTTTTCAAGCAACAAACTCTTTTTTTGTTTCCCTGTTGCACTGCTTGAGAGAGTTGTTCTTAAGTCCTGGGCTGACATCTTTATTCCTGGGGAATTGGTTTTCTAAAGTGGGGGAAAGCTGGCATTTAAGGTATGGTTCATAGTCACTGACTCAGATTTCTCCCCACTATGAGGATGTGGTGTTGCTAACCTTAAAACAATTGGGAGAGTTTTGTATTCATAAGCCTACTTTGAGTGGGAGGACCAAAGTAAGTATTTTTTCAGGATGTTGTTCTGAAACCTATCCTAGATATTTTCTTTGACACTTCACATCCATTCTATCACCTACCTTACTTTCCTATATCATAAAAGATAAAATGCTCAAATCTTTATTTCCCAGACTCAGTTGCTATGGTTTTAAGTGTCATGAAGGCACATAGGATGAAATATTCATTAAGGTTTAGAATGCCAAAGAAATCTAAGTGCCATTCCCACTTTGCTGAGAAAGTGCACGTGGACAAGAAGACCTGAAGGTGTGAATGATGAAAGCAGCTGGACTCCCTACTCCACAGCCTGGTCACATAGTTTCTGTGGCCAGGTGGCTGTGATTAAAGGGGTAGTTTGGCAGCGGGCTTCCTGACCTTTGGTTAGCAGTTGTAGTTTTGACCTTAGACCTCACTTGTGGTATCTTGTGATCTTGAAGCCAGAACACTAGTGGCTATGTCTTGTCTTCCCCTTTCTCTGACTTTCCAAAGCTTTTTTAACCACACAATTTTCTAAATTAAATTATTTCTGCTTAGTTTCTTTATTAGTCTCCAACAGATAAGTCTTAAATATTAATGGAATTGTCACATTAAAGATTTAACTCCCTAAATTTAGAAAGAACCTACTATACGGATTGTTGTTATTAACTGCATGGGCCTGATGGCTGTGCTGAGATGGGTTCCATCTACCTCTGCTCAGGGTGGCCACCTATTTTCGATAAGATTTTATATATATTTTTCTTAATCTAACAGTCAATCTGCAACACATATGAAACCATGTATATTTATTCTAATTTCACTACCCCTTAAAGTTTTCTCTAATTCCCCAGTCCAAATTATTATTTCTAATGATCTTTTCTCAGCATTTGATCTCATGTGTAATATTTTCTCCTCACAACTAGTTGTACAAAATCTTTGAACAATTGTTTTTAATTGTATTTTATTCATCTACTTTTTTGTCTGCCAATTAAACTAAAGTACTTCAGAAATCTGTCTTGAGTATGTCATTTTTACCTCCAGAATGGTCCATTACTCATTTTCTCTTGAGATATCAATGAAAATCATTTCCTTATGCATATCTAAATCTTGACCCTTCTCAGAAGTCATGCACTTCAATATCCCATTATCAACTATGACTCATAACTAAATCAAATAAGACTCACTGAAGATGCATTCAATAATTCATCTAAATCATCTATGAACCAGGCAATTTTTTTATGTTCTGGGCTAGGCATAACACAACAACCATTCTCAATAAAATTTATATTCTAATCAAATAAAAGTAAAAGTAATATGTAAATTATTATAAATAATGATAAAAAATTAATCAGTAAAGACATTATTTTAGGTGGAAATAAAAAGGATAGTTGGAGTCTTGTAATTTTTAATTTGGTAGCCAAGAATATTTTTGTTAAAAAAGGTAATATCTGACCAAGAAGAAAATGAATCAAATGAAAAGTTGCCAGAGGTGAGGAAGTTTGGGGATCTGGATTAAAAAGGTAAAGGGATTAAAAAGTATTAATTTGTAGTTACAAAACGGTCATGGAGAAGTAGAGTTCAGCTTAGGAAATACAATCAATAATATTGTAATAACAATGTATTTTGCCAGGTAGGTACTGGGAATATCAAAAAACACTGTAAAGGATATGGTTGTCTAATAACTGTGCTGTACACCTGAAACTAATACACAATAATACTGAATGTTAAGTGTAATTATATAATAAACTTAAAAACATGATACATCCTTTCTAGGATATAAATAAAATATTAAAATTAAAAAAAAATATTAGAGGTAGAAATAGTAAATTCAAAGATATGCTTTGAGTATTTAAAGAACAATGTCAATACGGGGAGAGAGCTCCTTTCTGAAACAGGGAAGACTGTGTTAGGATATTTGAGTTTCCATTTACTATATATTTGGGATATGCAGAGAAACATGGGAATTGGCTATGTTGAATTCAGTCTCTACAATGCTGCCAAGACAGTTGTTCATAAAAAATAGAGCATATTGTTTTATGATGGAAAACTTCAAACTTCTCTTGCTGTATATTTTATATAAAAGAATGTAAAATGATGAATGTTTTTGAAATCTATAATTTCATCTCTCACTACCTTTCTATTTATATCACCACCACTAATCTCTTCATACCATTTTACCCTCCAGTTCTCCACCACATGCTGCATTTCTTTACCATTCCTTTTCACACCATGGTCCATCTGTCCAGTCACTTTGTTTCTCTCCATCTTTCCTTTCCTTTTTCACTAAACCTTTTCTGCTCATTGCTTCAGACTCAACTCAAAAGCTGATACCTGTCTTGGGGGAAACAAGGTGATTGTCTAGCCACTAAGCTGTACACCTGAAACAAATAAAAAATAAAATTGAAAGACAAAAATAAAAAGCTGTGATCTGCTTCAACTTTTTCCCAGGAACTTCAATCAGAATTTCACTTTGTGTCCTCAGGCATATGACTCACACTTCTATTGCAACCCTTTTCTTTTACTTTCTTATTTGTAAAGATCAGGAGCCATATATTGCTCATCTTCATAATTCCAACATCTAGAACAGTGCCAGACACCTGCTAGAAACTCACTGAATATATGTAGAGTGAATAAATTAACAGATTAGTATGAACTGATGAAAGCATGGATTATCTAAAAATAATATCTAGCTGTCCTAATTTTCTTTTTACAGAGGAGTACACGAATTAGGAAATTAAGTGGATGCCATAAACAATTTCTGGAAACACACAAAAGATTTCCTTTATAGATTCTGAAAAAAGAACAAGACATAGACTCTTCCAAGATAGATAATAAAATTAATCATGTAAAAGAAACCCGATTTCATATTCAATTAAGAGAGTGTTTCCAAATGAACTAAGTATAGCCTGCCTTCCAATTTTATGGCTGGATAAAATGTAGTCTGCCTACAAGGACAAATAGATGGACTGTAACTCCACATCTTCAGAATCCTGTTCAATTGATCCAATTTAACCTCTAAGTAGTTCTCTAGGCTCAAAAATGACTTGTATAGGCTTATCCATTACTTAAGTGAAAATACAGATGACTACTTCACAATATTTGTGAATTATATCAATCTTGGAAAGAGAGCTAAAATATTGCATTTGACAAAGTCTTATAAGGTTAAAAAGATGAGCCCAACCTGACAAGATGAGATTAAATGGGCTAAGTATAGAGTCATGAACTGAGATTTAAAAAACAAAATCAACTGTGAAACATAGCTCAACAGACTTTACTTAACAGCATTTTTGAGGAAAAGATACAGGACAATACAGTAGAATAAAAATAAAAATGACTAAGTGAAATGAAATTCTGTATTATCTAACAGACACATAGTGTCCAGAATAAGTGAGGTTATTATCTGGTTATCCAATATTATTAAGCATTGGTCTACAATGTCTAGACCTATGTATTATATTTAAAGAGACATCAAGAAAATAACTTCTCCCTCAAAGAAAAGAGGCCAATTTGAACTATAATTTCACCATAAAAGTGGCTAGCTAGCATTTTGTGGAGTATATGCTACCTGCTGGTGCTTTGAATGCATTGGCTTACTTAGTCCTCAAAACAGTCTTATTCCTGTAGATCGTGGAATGCCTAATAGAAAACTGAAACCTTGTTCAAACAGAAGATCTGTCTCCCCAATGTTGGATGTGCTGTCTGCTGACAGCTGACAACACAGTCCCTGCCCTAAAGCTGACCAGGTAGAGGTGACTTTATCAGAAAATGGTGTCAATTAAAGAAGCAAAGGTAATATCATCATATTAAGGCTTAATAGCAAAAGTTTACAGTTAAAAGTTGAATATAACAATAATTAAATAAAGTTATAACAATTATGAATGGGAATGGAATCATTTGATTAAGTTTAGAAGTTGTATAACTTCTTTTAAAAGAATCTTCTTAGAAATACACATATAAATATACACAATGCCTTATCAGATTATGAACTATTGAAAGTAGAAAACTGTAAAGAATGAATCATATTTATTACATAGTTGCAATTTAATTTATCTTTATGTGTCCTACATTTTTAATATGCTGGGTCATATGGTAGTTCTATTCTAAATTTTTTGAGGAACCATCATACTTTCTGTCATAATGGTTGTACTATTTTACATTCCCACCAACAGTGGATGAGGGTTCCTTTTTCTCCACAGCCTCTCCAACACTTGTTATTACTTGTCTTGTTGATAATAGCTAATCTAACAGGTGTAAGCTGGTATCTCATTATAGGTTGATTTGCATTTATCAAATAGCTAGTAAAAATGAGCATCTTTTCATATTTCTATTGGCTATTTGTATTTCTTCCTGGTAGAAGTGTCTGTTTATGTCCTCTTCCCATTTCTTTATTGGATTGTTTGCTGTTGAGCTTTGTGAGTTCTTTATACAGTGTGTCCATAAAGTCACGGTGTGCTTTTGACCAGTCACAGGTCTAAAGTGCACCATGACTTTATGGATACACTGTATATTTTGGATATTAGCTCATTATCTGAGTTGTTGTTTGAAAATATCATCTCCCATTTAGTTGGCTGTCTGTTTTGTTGTCAGTTTCTTTTGCTGTGCAAAAGCTTCTTAGTCTGATGTCATCCCATTCATTTATCTTTGCCTTTACTTCCCTTGCCTTTGGAGTCAAATTCATAAAATGTTCTCTATGGCCAAGGTCCATGAGTTTAGTACCTACGATTTCTTTTATGTATTTTATTGTTTCAGATTTTATATTTAGGTCTTTGATCCATTTTGAATTAATTTATGTACAAAAAAAGAAAACATAGTTGAGTTTCATTCTTTTGCATGTGGCTTTCCAGTTTTCCCAGCATCATTTACTGAAGAGGCTTTCTTTTCTCCCTTGTGTGTTTTTGGCTCCTTTATCAAAGATTATTTGACCATATATATGTGGTTTTATTTCTGGGCTCCCTATTCTGTTCTGTTGGTCTTAGTGTCTATTTTTCTGCCAATACCATGCTGTTTTGATTATTGTGGCTCTGTAGGATAATTTGAAATCCGCTATTGTAATGCCTCCACCTTAGTTCTTTTTTCTTAGAATTACTTTGGCTATTCAGGGTTTTTTACGGTTCCATATAAACTTGATAATCTGTTGTTCCATTTCTTTAAAAAAATGACATGAAATTTTGATTAGTATTGCATTAAATTTGTATATTGCTTTGGATAATATGGTCATTTTAACTATATTTATTCTTCCTATTCAAGAACAATGAATATTTTTCCATTTCATTGTGTCTTTTTCGAATTCCTTTAACAATGCTTTGTAGTTTTCATTATATAGGTCCTTTACATTCTTTGTTACATTTATTCCCAGGTATTTTTTTTTTATTGCAACCATAAAAGGGATTATTTTTCTGAGTTCATTTTCTGAAGTTTCATTGTTGGTATATAAAAAAGCAAAAGAGTTCTCTATGTTAATATTCAGTGGTTCTTAATCTTTTTTGAGGTACCGAACCCACCAGTTTTATATGCGCATTCACCAAACCCTTCTGTAGTGATAAATAAAATATGATTTTTTTTTCCAAATTCAAGACATAGGTATATGTTTTTTTTACTGGTGCACAAAATGAGCCGTGCATGAACATCACCTTACTCAAAGAACAAAACCAACAAAGTGCATGAACTCACAACAAATTACGGTATTACTTTATTCTGGCCTCCGCGGCAGAGGCTTCTCCGAACCCCTGAGACCGACTCATTGAACCCAAAGGGTTCTATAGAACCCAGGTTAAGAACCACTGGTTAATATTGTATCCTGTGACCTTACTGTATTGGATTATTGTTTCTAATAGTCTTTCTGTGGAGTCTTTATATACAAGATCATACAATCTGCAAACAGTGAAACATTTACTTCTTCTTTAGTAATATAAATGTCTTTTATTTTTTTCTCTTGTTTGATTGCTCTGGCTAGAACTTCCAGCACTATAAAAAATAGGAGTGGAGACAGTGGGAAGCCTTGTCTTGTTTCTGATTTTAGAGAAAAGGTTTTCAGTTTTTTGCCATTTAATATGATGTTAGCTGAAGGTTTGGGCCTTTATTATGTTGAGATATTTTCCTTCTATATCCATTTTGTTGAGTGTTTTAAATATAAAATGATGTTGCATTTTATAGAATGTCTTTTCTGCATCTATTAATAGGATCATATGGTTTTTGTTTGTTTTGTTGAAATGGTGTATTACGTTAATTGTTTTACGTTTGTTGAATCATCCTTGTTATTCTGGGAAGAATCTTACTTTATTATGGTGAATTATTTTTTTAATGTGTTGATATATTCGGTTTGCTAGTATTTTGTTTAGGATTTTTGCATCTGTATTCATTAGAGATATTGGTCTGTAGGTTTCTTTTTGTTGTTGTTCTTGCCAGGTTTTGGTATGAGAGTTATGATGGCCTCATATACTGTATTTGAAAGTAGTGCTTCTTCTTCAATTTTTGGAAGACTTTGAGAAGGACAGGAACTAAATCTTCTTTGAATGTTTGATACAATTCACTAGTATAGCTGTTTGGCCTGGAACTTTTATTTTTGGGGAGGGTTTTGAGACTTGTTTCTATTTCCTCCCTGCTTTTAGGTCTGTTTAGGCTTTCTACTGTTCAAGATTGGGTTTAGGGAGATTATTTTGTTCTAAAAATGTATCCATTTCTTCTAGATTGTTAAATTCGTGGCATATAGCTTTTCATAGTATTCTACAATAATTTCTCCTCTTTCATTTTGAATTTTGTTTATATGAGTCCTTTCTCTTTTTTCCTTGGTGAGTCTTGCCAAAGATTTGTCAATTTTGTTGATCTTTTCAAAGAACCAGCTCCTTGTTTTATTGATTCTTTCTATAGTTTTCTTTTCTTGATTTCGGTTATTTCTGCTCTAATTCTTATTATTTCCTTTCTTCTGCTGGTTTTGGGTTGCCTTTGTTCTTCTTTTTCTAGTTCCTTAAGATGTGATGTTAAGTTGTTTACTTGGGCTCTCTCTTGTTTGTTCATATAGGCCTGTAGTGATAAAAACTTCCCTCTTATTACTGCTTTTGCTGCATCCAAGAGATTCTGATATGTCGTGTTGTCATTTTTGTTTGTCTGTATGTAACTTTTTATCTCTGTTTTTATTTCTTTTTGGACCCAGTCATTTTTTAGAAGTATGTTGTTTAATTTCCACATTTATGTGAATTTACTTCTTTTTTTGCAGTTGAAATCTAGTTTCAAAGCTTTATTGTCAGAGAATATACTTTGTATAGTATCAATCTTTCTGAATTTGTTGATGTTAGTTTTGTGGCCCAACATATGGTCAATTCTTGAAAATGTTTTATGTACACCGAAGAAAAATGCATACTCTGACGTTTTGGAAAGAAATGTCCTGTACATGTCTATCATATCCAATTGTTCTAGTGTTTTGTTTAAGGTCAATATTTCTTTGTTAATTTTTTTTTGGATGAACAATCTAGAGCCATCAGTGGTATATTGAGGTCTTCAGGTATGATTATATTTTTGTCAGTTTTTATTTTTAGATCAGTTAGTAGATATCTTATATACTTTGGTGCTCCTTGGTTTGGTGCATATCTATTAAGAAGTGTTACGTCTTCTTGATACAATGGTCCCCTTTATCATTATGAAATGGCCATCTTTGTCTCTGATTAACTTTGCTGTCTTGTAGTCAGCATTGTTAGACATGAGTATGTCTACAACTGTTTTTGTTTGGATATTTGCTTGGAGAATCATTTTCCAGCCTTTCACTTTGAGTCTATTTTTATCCTTGTAGCTTAGGTGTGTTTCTTGAAGGCAGCATACAGTTAGATTTTCTTTTTTATTCCACTCTGGGGCTCTGTGTCTTTTTATTGGTGAGTTCAATCCATTTACCTTTAATGTAATTATTGACACTTGGGGGTTTCTTATTGCCATTTTATATAATGCTTTCTAATAGCTGTATTTCTTGTTTGTTTATTCTCTTTTATTTTTCTGTCATTTGTTTTTGTTTTGTTGTATTTCACATTTCTTTCCACTGTTTCTTCTTTTTTTAAGTCATGTATTTCAGTTGTGGTATTTTTAGGGGTGGTTACCATTATATAATTAAAATAGTATATATCATTTTCTTTGTGGCCCATTTTCTCATGAGTGCTTCTGCACTCCATCCTCATTTGTTACTGCTAATTTTTGTCTTCTCCCCTTTTTTGTTTTTGTTGTCACAGACTATTCTTGTTTTCATTGTGCTCTTGTTGGAGTTTTACTTGTGATTTTGTTTTGTTTTTTCTTTGTATCTGGTCAGATAACCCCTTTTAGTATTTCCTGAAAGGGGTTTTTCTGGTGATACATTCTCTGATCTTTTCTATATCTGTGAATGTTTTTCTTTCCCCTTCATATTTGAAAAAAAGTTATGATGTATATAGTATTCTTGGCTGGAAGTTCCTCTTTCAGTAATTTAAATATTGGGGTACACTCTCTTTTGGCTTGCAGAGTTTCTGCTGAGAAATCTGAGAATACCCTAATGGGCCTTCCTATATATGTTGTAGTCTTCTTTTCTCTGGCTGCCTTGAGGATTTTTTCTTTGTCATTGATTTGTGATAATTTCATTAGGATGTGCTTTGGAGTAGGTCTGTTTAGGTTAAGGTAACTCAGTGTTCTGTTTGCTTTTTGGATTCAAGACTCTATATATTTCCACAGGCTTGGGAAATTCTCATAGATTATTTGTTTGAATATGTTCTGCATTTCTTTTTCTCTCTCTTCTCCTTATGATATACCCATTATTCTTATATTGCTCTTTCTGACGGAATCAGATAATTCTTGTAGGAATTTCTCATTTTTTAAAATTCTTGAGTCTCTCTCCTCTTATCTCTGTAGTATCTCTAATTGCCTGTATTCTATATCACTAATTCTCTCTTCTATATTGCTTGTTCTATTATCAACACTTGTCACCTCTTTTTTCAGTTCATGTATTGAGTTTTTTTATCTCTGTTTGGTTCCATTTTATAGTTTCAATTTCCTTGATGAAGTATATTTTTTGTTCATTAAATTGTTTTCTGAGCTCACTAAAATGCCTTTTAGAGCTTTCTTGTATTTAATTGAGTATTTTTAGGAATTCAATGTTGAATTCCCTGTCATATAACTCCAAAGTTTCTACATAATTGAAACTTATTTTCTAGAGATTTTCATCATCTATCTGAGCTACATCTCTGTCTTTTGTATCCATGATATTTGATTTCTTTTTCCTTAATGGTATTTGAGAGTGGAAGTTTTAATGACACTAATAAGAGATAATTAAGAAAGTAAAATAAAGTTAAAAAATATAGTGAAAATATGAAAATTTTATATTGATAACAAAATATAACAATTCGATGATAAAGGATGATCTGATGAGAGCAAAAAAAAGAGGAAAAAAAGGATAAAAGAGAAGAAATAAGAGGGGAGACTAAAAAGAAAGAGAAAAAAATAAAATACAAAACAAAGAGAAAGAAAAAAAAACAGAAGTAAAGTTTTCTTAAATGAAACCCTCACTAAAAACAAGAATGGAGCCTGACCTGTGGTGGCGCAGTGGATAAACCATCGACCTGGAAGGTTGAGGTCACTGTTTCAAAACCCTGGGCTTGCCTAGTCAAGGCACATAGGGGAGTTGATGCTTCCTGCTCCTCGCCCTATTCTCTCTATCTCTTTCCTCTCTCACTCTCTCTAAAAATGAATAAATAAAATCTAAAAAAAAATATTAAAAAAAAACAAGAATGGAAAATGAAACAACTATGGATAATGTAGTTCAAAAGAAAAATAATGAAAAAAGAAAAAGAAAAAAGGTAAAAAATGACAAAAATCATTAAAAAAAATATTTTTTTATTTGCTTTTGAGAGGTAGCTTCTTCCTTTTTTACAGTAGGTGGTGCTGTACTTTGAGTTTTGCTCTGTGGTGTTCTTGGCCAGAGATAGATCTGCTGGTGTGTCACTGTGGCAATGATGTAGGCTGGGCCTCAGTCCCACTGGCAGGTGGGGCTTGTTAGGGCTTTGCAATTATCTCACTCTAGTAATGGCAATCTTAGTTTTCCAAGATCCTCTCCACATGTCCCTCCCACTGGAGCTAGCATCATGGAGACTTAGCTGTGGGGTCCGCCTCATTTACTGTCCTTGCAGCTAGGGAATCTATGCAGTCAGGTCCCACCCACCCCCCCACCCCCAGCATGGCTCAAAACACAGTTCTGGGGAAGGTTCTGGCAACCAGAGCCACCAGCACAAGCAGGCACGGCAGGGTACACACCAAGGACCAAATGCCTTTCTGTTACAAACAGGCAAAATTCTATGAGCCAGTGGGCATATCTGGCATGCCTCAGCATGCTGTGGTTTTAATTTGCACAGGTTTCTCGTGTTTGTGCTGCTTGGTAGCCCATGACAGGCCACATGTATGTTCAGCTCTCATGACTCCAGCAATGCTCACAGATGGTTGCAGCCACCATTCAGGCACCCAGCATGGGCATTCACAGGCCAAGGGTCTTGGACTGTGCACATTCCCAGTGTTGGAGATTGTGGAGCTGGAAATGTGCAATGATGCTGTTGCCCACGCAGGTGCCTAGCATTAATAATGTCGGGTTAACCACCCCAGTCCCTGAGTGCGCACTCTGCTGGGGATTGTGAAGCCAGGAGTGCCCAAAGACTCTGGTGCTCAAAAAGGTGCCTAACGTTAGTCTCGGGATAAGCACCTTGGCCCGTGCACGTGCCCACTCGCTCCCATTATTGGTGATGCTAAGTAGAGCTGTTAGCACTGTTCCAGTGATTGTGGAGCTCGGAACGCACAAAGATGCTGGCACTGGCCCACGCGGGCACCCTGTGCTGTTAATTTTAGGTGGACCCCACTGCGCGTGCGCACACCTAGTGTCCATGATCTCAGGCAGAGCCGCTGTGTTCTTTCCTTTGTTTGGGCGCCCGCCCTAACTCAGCTCCATACCCACTAGTTCAGTCTCTCCTCTTCTCCTTGCTCCAAACAAAAGTGCCCTGCCTCAGATCAATGTGGAAAGCGAAATGTCCCATTCTCCATCTTATATATCCAGCCATTTTTTCACCCAATCATACCTTTGTCTGGTGTATGTAAATTTTGGGTGCTCCCAAGGTTTTTTTTTCTCTGTGTTTAGTTATGGAATATGTTAAAATTTCAAGGGGAGAGATTGAAAGTATCTCTCATGCCGCCATTTCTCTGACGTCACCACCAATTTCTATATCTTTATAACAAATGTCAGTTCAATCAAACCTTTCTTAAAACGTAATTATAGTCTCTACTTATCTCAAAATTTTGAAATGCTAAGAGAATTGCACTATTCAAATATATTTCCAATAATATTATAATTCTTATCTTGATTGCACATTTTTTATGTTTTATGACTAGACAGAGCAATACCCATTAATTTCATATCTGCATTAGAAGAGAGAAATCAAATATATTTTTCAATAGGAAGTGTTACACTAAGTAATGTGAGACAGTGTATTTAATAAAATTGTTTAGATCTCATTGATACAGTGTTTTAATACTTCTCTGAGAATTACAAACTCTTAAAAACTACAGGAATAATTTTAGTCATTTATCATGTTTTACCTAAATAAGTAGAAAATTGCATTATTTGTATAAAAAGTTAATATATATTAGTGTAGTATTAATATAATGTTATATGTACACATGTTGAACGTACATCTAGTTTTATTTATAAAAATATCAGACAAATTAAAGAAAATTTGCTTGGTTTCCTAAGGTTTGGAATGAATATGAGTACTGAGTGCTTCTTATCAGTACAAATAATACTTCAATTTATTATCAATGAATCTTTTTTTTTTTTTTTTACAGGAACAGAGAGAGAGTCAGAGAGAGGGATAGACAGGGACAGACAGACAGGAACGGAGAGAGATGAGAAGTATCAATCATCAGTTTTTCGTTGTGACACCTTAGTTGTTCATTGATTGCTTTCTCACATGTGCCTTGACTGTGGGCCTTCAGCAGACTGAGTAACCCTTTGCTGGAGCCAGCAACCTTGGGTCTAAGCTGGTGAGCTTTTGCTCCAACCAGATGAGCTCAAGATGGCGACCTATGGGTCTCGAACTGGGGTCTTCCGCATCCCAGTACGATGCTCTATTCACTGCGCCACTGCCTGGTCAGGCTATTGTTAATGAATTTTGATGTGACTTAACACATTTAATTCTCTTAGAATTTCATTCGCTTGTATAATGGTTCATTCAAATGCCTAAATGTAGGACCTTTTTACATTATTTTTAATTGAGATTAATTTTTTAATGACTTCATGATAGACAATAAATATTAGTTTATTTCCTTTCTTCCTTTGTCCCTCCCTCCCTCCTCTTCTCCTGTTTTAACTCACTTTCATGTTAATTGTTTTTTCTGGCTTTCTTTCCTAAAACCCTTTTACACAATCCTTTCCCTCCTTTCTTTCCTACTGTAGTAAAACTTAAACTGGACAATAAGAGGTTTTCCAATTATATAATAAACTTTGTGCATTATAAGCTTTAACTTTACTTTTGACCTTTAGTACTACTGCTGTATGTTTTTGAATATATTTTCATAGCAATAAAATTTTCTTTCATAAGTTAATATACAATTAAAGTTATGTATAAGAATTCTACTTAGAAAATATTTAAATATATTATCATGGAAGCTGTTTGCTATATTAAAATGTAACAGTTCAGTAGTTTATTAATATTTGTCTACCTAGTTTTATAAGACAATAAATCATATCTTTCATCATCTGGTTTATACAAAGTATAAAGCATGTATATTCCTCAATTTCTAATCAGTCTCATAAAACATAATGACAAATTCTATAAATATATATGTATTATATATACAACATAAATAACAAAAACATAGCTGTATTTATAATTAAAATAAAATTTTATTCTGCATCTTATTATTTTTATAGCTTTAAGTTTTAGGAGAAGAACTAGGATATTTTTATATATAAAGAATGAGATATTTTTTGAATAAGTTATATAACTAAATTTTCTATTTTTCTTTAAAATAATTTTACTATTTGTACTTCCAAGTTCAGAATTTTAAAACATATTCATTTTAGTTGTTTTTTCCAACGTGCCTTATTTTTAATTTTTGACAGATTTCTTAGTAAACTTGAAATATAATTTGATTTCTTAAGACATGTTTACTATTTCTTTCAAAGATATGTTAGTTATAAAGTTGTAGAAATTAGAATCAGATTTTAAAATAAATTTTTATTTGTAAATAGATTCTATGTCTCACTATACCTCAGTTATAACTGTTTCAAATTTTTTAAACATGGTCTCATTTTTAATAATAATAACCAGACTCATGACTTATTGAAATGTAAAAGCTATTTACCTAGAGAAATATTGTATAAGATTTCTGTTATTATAGTGTTATACTTACCAGCCAAAGCAAGAATATATTCTTGAAATCTTGTTCCTATATGATTAGTGGCTGTGCAATTATAGCGTCCAAAGTCATTGTCAGATGTAGGTGCAATCTAAAATAATTATAATAAAATTTTAAAATAACATCACAAAAGTTTTAAACTAGATTCTAGTATGCCTTCCATCTTCACACATGTTTAGTTATTAAAAACTCCTTATCATAACTTTTTTTCCTATATTAAGTGAATATACTAAGTAATATAAATGCTATTAAAATGTAATCCATGGAATTATACAGGTGAATACAGCTTATCAATCAATATTTTAAATTAATGATACAATGTTGTTACATTTATTGAATAGAAAATTCATTAGATATTTATATGTGTAAAGCGCAGAAAGTAGTAAACATTTTGAAAAACACGTATAATGCAATCACTACAAAGGTGAACTTGATAACAGAACATTTGTACCAAAAGTACTCTTTGTTTACTCTGTTTTAGGCTAAAATCAGGGAGAATTAAAGTTAAAGAAAGGTTCAAATATGTCAGATCTCTCCCTCCTATGATAATACTTAACATAAAATATTAATGAAGGATGAAGGTCCACTGTTAGAAAAAATATTCCGAGAAGGTATTTTGCAAGAAAAAAACTTCCCTTGTGTAGCAATCCCTGCAGATAGGCACTTTATCCTGATACTGGTAGTAACAGTATCTTGCCTCCATTTCTCAATTCTTATCCTTCTCTTTCATTTTAGGTAGAACACAGCTGACATCAGTCCTTACATGTTTGAAATCCATAATTAAGTTAACCTTCTGGGATTCTATTGCTGAACCAAACTTAGAGTTCTAATGTAACCAAAGTCTTAAGTATCAATTCAGTAGAGAGATTTAATGATAGTAATAGATAAAAATTTTAATGCCAGTTTAACTATTACTAAGAGAGAGTATGCCTAAAACAAGAGTTGATATTAATTTCAACTCTATCTCAAAAGGGGGAAAAGTATTTTGTGATAATGGGAGGCCATTAACTAAAAGTGCAGTTTTGAGGTCCCTTGCAGATGGTAATTCTGGAACAGTACAAAAGGCTGTGTCATTCATTCTCTACTCAGCTGTCCATCTAGAAATAGAGCCTAGCTTTAAAGATTAGAATTTTTAACAGCTCTTAAATAAGTACTCTCAAGAAATTAAATATTCATTTTTCTTACATTCAGTTTAAAATTCTTTTTCATTGATTTAAAAGAAAGAGAGGAGGGAGAGAGAGGCATCTTTTTTTTTCATTTTATTGTTCCATTTAGTTACACATTCATTGGTTGCTTCTTGTATGTGTCTTGACCAGGGATCAAACCTGTGACCTTGATGAGTCGGGACGATGTGCTATCCACTAAGCCACTCATTTAGGGCCACATTTAGCTTTTATTAAACCAGACTAATTTAACTTTAAAGTAATTTTACTAGTGAGAAAAGAATTTCATCAAAAAAATTTTTTTTCTACTAGCATATGAGAAAGTGATTTTTAAATTCCATAGGAAAGAATGTGTGTTGAGTGAATACAATAAAGAGACTGACTGGCTATAACTGAAAGTAGTATAATTGTTGCCCCACTTCTCTTAACTATTAAAGTAATTTAAACACACATTTTCATTGAAGCAATTTTTAAGGGCTCAACTCATTTTGTTTTCTCTTTCTGGGAGTTCACTTATCAATGATGAAAGCTTTACAATTCTATCATAAATAAACAATTCCTCTATCATGTTTTATGATTAAAAAATACAGAAACCAGTGTTTCTGAATATTTAAAAAATAATAATACATATCTAGACATAACCTGGGAAAATCATTACGTTGTAACATATTCAGTGTATTCTAGGAAAGCAATATGCAAGTAAAGTCCAAGAGGGGTTTTTATAATCCCAGCACAATAAATAGACAATTTGTCAAAATATCAAATAATATACAGCAGTGGTATATTATAAAACATTAATAAAAATATATTTAAATATGCAAATGAGCACTGATATTTATCCAGGGTGTGCTAGGGACATCTACTTAAGACAAACTTCTTCATATTTTAATATTTAGGTAGAATAATTCATGTTTACTCAAAATGTGGGGCTTTGACAAAATAGAATAGACCAAGAAATATAGTTTTAAACCTAATTCTGAGCTGAGAACACAATGTTAATAAAATACTTAGTAGTCTTTTTCCTAAACCTCAAAATTAGAAGAAATCATTTGTGTAACAGCATCTTCACTTCAGACAAGGAACAACAATTTAGATGATTAAAATATCATTCCAATCATCCTACTAGAAACTATAACATCAGTTTTTGTTCATGTATTGATATTATATCAAGGAAGTACTCTGAAAAATTTAAAAAAAATTGTTTAAATGACCTTTAGCAGTGCATTTATGAGCAGTAAGAGAAAAAAATTTCTATTAAAAAAATTTTAAAATTCATCAACTTTTGAATTTATATTTAATCAAAGAAAAAGGAAAAATCTTTAAAACTCAATTCAAGAAATGTATTATTGACCAATTTCTTATTAACTGTAACTTGAAGTTTTTCGATATGTTCTTAAGCATCAACTATTATGTTACATCTTATATTAGTGTTTCAGGATTCTTAGGATATATTTCCAGAAATGGGATCACTGGGTTAAAAGGCAGTTCCATTTTACATTTTTTGAAATACATCTGTTATCTATTGTTCCATAAATCTAAACTATTCTACAGTAGAATGGTTAATTTTTAAAAGTAATGAAAAATATGTTGCTATTATAATAATTATTAAACAAAAAGTAATAATAATGTACTATCCCAATCAATTATGCATGCTAATAACTCAAAATTAGTACTTTTTATTATTGCTTTTCCTGTTGTTGTAATATATTTTTGTTTTATTTTATCTTTAAGTGTGTTAGTTACACAGTTATGTATATTATTTATTCAGTATTTAAATTTAATTTTTTAAAATATTATACATACAAAAAGTGTATATTCAAGGTCAATGCTTCAATGAACAAATCACCTAGTTGTATGTAAAATAATAAAAAATTGCTTAGTTTTCACTCTGGGGTAGGAAGGGATGTCATTTAGGCAGAAGATTAACTAACAGGGAACATTTATATGAATAAAATAGTTTAATATCATATTTATAAAATGATGCTTGACACTGATGATGGAGAATTATTATAAACTATCCCAAGAACTGAAAAGTAGCAAGATACAATAAGGCAGAAATTACAGATTAGTCTGTCATTTAAACATGAATGTAAATCTACCTGTCATGAATTGACTTTGTGGCCCCCCCTCAACAAGATTCTTTTGCTAGCACTAATGTGACTGTATTTGGAAACAGGGTTTTTAAGGAGACACAGAGGAAAAGACAGGTGAGTACATGGCCAGAGGGAACAATCTGCACACCCAGGTGTGAGGTTTCACCATAATCCATTGATTCTGTCACCTTGATGTTGGACTTCTATCTTCCAAAAATATGTTGGAGAAAAAAAAGGTTTCTGTGGTTTAAGCCACCCAGTCTGTGGTATTTTGTTTTGTCAGCCAGAACACACTAATATTTTATCCAAAAGCAGTTAAATGCAACATTGTTTTTTAACTATGGTTAAATTCCTAAAATTTAGGTGAAATCTGACCAAATGTCTTTGTGAAATTGACTCCATGTCAATCCACCAATACTTATTTCTAATGCAGTTACAAAAAAAACCCATCTAAATTGATTTTAGACAAAGCAGCTTAATTATCAGTTAGTTATCCAAACGTTGGGGAAGTGATGGATAAATCCTTTTATCAACCAAATGTTTTACTAAGTCCAATTGCCAGGTAGGAGAGTTAATATGGCACCACTGAGAATATCTTTTAATTCAAGCCAAACAGATTATCAAATGTTATTCTAAAACAGACATTTTTAAAAAGTAGTGCTCTACGCCAGTCTAATGTCTGCACTAGGTTCGGCATCAGTATGGTGACTTCCCAGGAGCTGAGGACCACTAGGGTGCCAGGTGGTGCCTAAGGAACAGTGACTAAGGCCCAGGTTGTAAAGAAAAGGAGAATAGAACAATGTTAATTAAATTAGCAGGAAAATGTAGCATCTGTTTAGCTAAATAAAACTGCTGTATTGAAGAACATTACCAATTGTTCTGAAAGCGTCATAAATTGGAAGGGTTAATGATCATTATAATAGACATATAAACTTTGGAAATTAATATATACACACATAATATGCAACTAATAAATAGAAGGTATTATATTCAAACAGAATTTAAAGGCCAGGCCCTTGGCAGTACAAAATAATTATCTACCATCTTAATTGTAAAAATAAAATAAAATGAGGCATTGAACAAGTAAGTCTGGTTCATTTATGAACTTATAAATATATAGCCAGTATATAGCATTTATATATATACCAATCTAAGGAGAAGGAAGTGTCACCACAGAATCAGTGGTTAGTGTGAACATTGAAATTAAATTTTGGTCTCAAGAACTGACAAAGCATATACTTAATTTTTCCTGATACAGTTATTTTTCTTTTCCAAAAATAAATTTATAAAAAATAATGACTTTTTCTATATACCCATATTTCTATACAAATAGATGTTAATCATTAATGGACTATAATCCATATACATAAAATTTCTATTTAAGTCAGTGGTTCTCAAAATGTGTGCCCTAGAAGATTTCCAGGTGGGCCCTATGGTATTCCAGAGAAATATGTGCCTGTTGGGGATCACAACACCAACAAAGCTTTTGGAGTTTGGATTTTTTGGGGACAGAGGTGTGGGGAATTGGCTGTAAGCTGACAGTCTGCCCAACCCCCCACCTCACTTGTCTGATTAGAATACAAAAGGCTGTTAAACTGTGGTACTAGATTGTTTACACTACCCCCCATGTTCCCCAGAAAGACTGGAGGCAAGATTCTTCTATCCTTTGTTTGGTGTAAAGTTAAGATGATATGTATGGTGGGGGTTTTCTGCACTCAACACAACTATGAGTAAAAAGTGAGAAATTCTTCAATGTATAAACAAGGAAATGAGAGTTTGCCTTTCAAATATATGCCCAAACATTAAAGAAATTGCTAGGACACATCAGGTTCATGTTTCTTCTAAACCCCAAAATAAAAAACTTAACACATTTGTGCCGGGACCTGCCAAATTTACTAAATCTTACTAAGAATGTAGCTATATATATATATATAAAGATAACTTTTTGTTGTGTTTTAATTATTTAACACCTTTTTTATGAATACTAGAAAGTGTAATTCAAAAAATGAAGAATAAAAATGTTTTTTAATGTCAGAATAAATTTACTTTTGTCGTATTTATTTCATTTAACTACCATAAAAGCACGCTTGGACTTTATATATTTTTCTTTAATATTTGACTGAATTATTATAACATATTTATCAGAAATTTGTATATAGTGTGGCTATAATTATTTGTAGGAGTTTAAATGCACCCTGACTTCAAAAAGTTTAAGAACCACTGCTTTAAGTAAATAAACATGAAATATGTATAAGTTTTATAAATATTCTATAATACAAACATATTATATTTATTTAGTAAGATCTTTAAACATGTTTTAAAGTAGTAGATAATGACTAAAATAGTACAATTTATTGATATGTACGTGAAGACTTACCTCTAATATCATCTTTCTCCCTGAACTGTATGTCTTTAAATTCGTGGTGTTTTTAGCCGGCAAGACTAATTTCTCTCTTCTCCAATGGATTGATGCTGGTGGATTAGATTTCACATCACAGCTTATATTGATTGGATTTCCTTCCCAAGAATAATAAATTGTTTGGTTTGATATAAACTTGGGAGCATCTGTAAAGCAATATAACATTTATAATTTTTTTTCTTTAATGCCACTTAATTAGTATAAACAATACTATTACTTGACTTAAAAAAAAGCCATATCAATTCTAATTTCATATATTTAATATGCAACATCAGAACTCATGAAGTAGATTAAGTGTTGAACTAGGACACAGAGGTCCTAGGTTCGAAACCCCAAGGTTACCGGCTTGAGTGCGGGTTCATCCAGCCTGGGCATGGGTTCACCAGCTTGAGTACGGGGTCACTGAATTAAGTTTGGGATCATAGACCTGACCCCATGTTCGTTGGCTTGAGCCCAAAGGTCACTAGCTTGAGCAAGGGGTCACTCGCTCTGCTGCAGGTCCTAACTCAAGGCACATATGAGAAGCAATCAATGAACAACTAAAGTGCTACAACAAAGACTTGATGCTTCTCATCTCTCTTTCTTCCTGTCTTTCTGTCCCTATCAGTCCCTCTCTCTGTCTCCCTCTCTGCCTCCATCACAAAAAAGAACTAATAAAAATGTCATTTGACTCTCATAAAATAATTTTAATATTAATGAAAAACATCAATGTTGACCAATTATTAAAATATAAAACCACACTCAAGAGTTAAATTTGCTTTTAATATTTTCAAGAAATTATCCATCCAGTAAATAAATGGCTACCTGTATATTTGGAATCTGTTTCCAAAACAACCTGTATTGTAAAGTGAGAGTTTAGTAAAAAACTTAATAAAACCAGTGTCTTATATCATATTTAAATCTTGCTTTAGTCATATAATTGTTTTTTCTGAAAATATTTTGAAAGACATTCCTAAATGATCATATCTACTTTTTATAAAACTAGAGATGATTTCATTTAATCAACAATAGTTAATTTGAAATTTAATCAGGTTCCAAGATGTTCTGTCAATTTTCAGGCCCCTACACAAGATCTTCATAACAACAATTAAGAGAAAAAAGACAACATATTATACATTTTATTGAAACAACCTAATTGTGAAGACACACAAACATGGGTCAAAGTTTGCTCCACTTTAGAACTCTGACACAGTGAAAATGTCAATTAATCATTATCTAAGTATCAATGTCTTGACTGTATAAATATTTGAGAAATTTCATTATTTTATTTCTCATTTGTTTATTTTTTACATAAAAACACAATCATAAAATCAATTGGTAGTAAAGATATTGTTGGTGTGTAAACTGATTATTATTGTTACTAATGTTAACTATATAAAACTTAATATAACTTTATAAAAGGTCAATTTGAGTTGTCTAACTTAAATGCTTTGTTTTATGTTGGTACACAAAGATACATGTACTCCCATGTTCATTGCAGCATTATTTTACAGGCATATCTGCCTAAGGTTTTCCTTCAGCCTGTACCGTACCTGCCCTTTCCTTTGCACTCAAAACTCAGCTCCACACTTTGTAAATAATGCCTTTCACCAGCCATCAGTTGTGGGTGGAAGTCCCTATTTACAGTCCCACAAAGTTAGTGTTCTTCCTCAGTGTAGTCATGCACATGGGAAGGACCTGTTAAGACTGCTTCCCCACTGATCAACCTGAATCACACAGGTGATGCCATGTTTTGCTCACAATTATATTCTGATGCCTTATACACTGTAAGATGCTTACTTGGTTCTCAAAAATTATACATGGTATTTACTGGAAATTAAAATTTTCAATTCAACAGTTCAGTTAAACTGAATAGAAGATGTTTTCAAGGAGAAAAGAAAAGAAAACATTTTCAAGGTATTGAAAGATTAAGTGAAAAATTTGAGGACATAAAACTACGTAGGGTAGCAACTGTAAGAGAAGCTCACTTTCTGATATTCAAAGTAAACAGTTAAGCCTCTATCTATGTCTACCTTGACCTAAAAGACTTTATTAGTGCTTAATATGTACAAAAAATATATAATCTATTTAGCACTATAAAATTCTAGGGAGAGGTTTATGAATAATTTATTTGCAGAAATATAGCCCAATATAAAAACCATACATGCTAATAGAATTCTTATTAGTTAATTTACAGTATACTCTCTCCACAATAGGGCATCTGTGTGTATATATATTATATTAGTGAAATTCAACCACAAATTTAGAACAGAATTTTTGTAATAAAAGCAAGCAATTGCCACTAATTGCTTGCCTATGATCTCTGTGGGAATTTAATTCACAATTACTGATATTGAATGCAAACATACCACAGGCTATACATGCTACATCAGTGATGGGCAATCTTTTGAGCTTGATGTGTCTAAATTTGCCAAAAAAACGAGCATAACTTGGGTGGTGTGTCACTTCGAGAAAAAAGGCCTAACCGGAAGTCCCAGAACTAGATGCTCTGTGCCGGAGTTCTGTTGTTTTGGCCTCCAGACCTCCAGCACAGAGTGTCTACACTACAGCAAATGTTTTATCCTCGGCTACTGCACCTGGCCATGCAGAAGCCAAGGATGAAATGTCCTTCTTGGCATGCGGCCCCATACTTCTCTGATATGTGGCCACGTGTCATAGAAAATGGCTACATGTGTCAGTGCTGACACTGTGTCACAGGTTTGCCATCACGGTGCTACACTGAGAGCCTCATTTAAAACAATGCATTTGTGGGGTGAGGCAACACATATTGATATCTCACATCTACAGTATAACAGAAATTAGATTCCTGTACATTATATGTTTTATAAATATCAAAACAGTAGCAAGACAGCAATATTCACTGGCACAAGATGGGCAGCTACTGACATCAAGTAACAGGGCTTGGGCCACGGTTTGAAGGATGTGAGTCTGGGATAGGCAACATGTGAGGACTTCAGACTAAGAAAAATGTGACCATATTTCACCTGGCTAAATAAAAATTGTAATTTTCACAAATTTAGGCATTTCTAGAAAAGTAGGCCTGTCACATTATAAAATGCTTCAATGGAGGAAATAAATGTTTCCTGTTCTTTTTTAAAAAAAATAAGGAAGTTCAGAGGAGGAGAGAGGAATATGGCATAGGCAGAACTATGGAAAAGTCAGAATTTATATATATAGAGAAAAGACAATCTATGTATCCATCTGTCTCTCTTTCTGTCCTTCTGTCTATGAAAGTGGAAAGATAGGCACAGACAAATCTTAACCTCGCAGTTGCCTTCTTTCTCTAAGTTCTGTGTCTGCATTCTATATGTGGGGAATATAATTCATGGACTATTAGGTTAAGAACTACAAACTTATGAAAACATCAGTTAAGGCATTATACATACCCCATATTCTATTGAAGTCCAAAGTAAACTACTGGTTTACAAATTACAATAAATATAAATAACTATTAGAAGAACAAAATTTTATCTGAGCAAAGTACAGAAGAAAAATCTGACAAATCTGAATATTGACAAGATAGAAATATAGGATCTAACAAAAGTTTACAGTTGTGATGATGTAAAGCACAGAGTTTATTCTTGTATTATTTATTAATTATTATATTATTTTCCATACAAATAACTGTAAACCTACTTTTGCCACCAGATAGAATGGTAGAGAATTCCTTCAAAAAAGTGGTAACAATGAGAACCAAAAAATGTGACAGAAACACCCTCCTTGACAAAACTTTAGTTAGAACTCAATAAACTATATTTTGGGGTGGGGGGTTATGCCTTGTCCTTACCCCTGTCCTTGGTCTGCCTTTGGTAACAAATCCTAGCTAAGTCAGTTCAGTGAGAATCCTTCCACCCTTGATATCTAATTACTGTTGATAACTGATAAAGTTATATATTACCCAACCTTTATATTTATGTCCATAACTGGCTTTTAGCAAGAATTCTATTAGGCCAGCTTAGTAAGACTCACATTGCCCTTGAAATTTAATCAAGTTCCTCTTAAAAGTTGTCCATCCACTGACTCTTGTCATTCTCCTTATTGACTTAAATCCCACTTGTCATTGTATTTGGAGTTGAGTTCCATCTGTTCCCTCACTGCAATACTATTGATATTGACTCCTATTGCCAGAGACTTAAGTAAAGTCTGTCTTAGCATTTTTAAGAGTATCATATTAATTTCTCTTTGATAATAGGGTATACCCACAAAAGGTAACTAAAAGGAAAAATTTTTGTGTTTTCCCTTTAAGGGGGAATTATAAAGACAGATCTTAAACAAATATGACAGTAATAGGAACTATTGGGTTATTTTCTGTGATTTTGTATATTTGAAGTGTTAGAATTTTTTTAAGTCAATTGCAAAAATAAGAACGTTACCTAATCCAAGTTTCAGACAGGAAAAAAATTGAAGAGTTAGATTTAACTGTGTGAATTTGACATGTTTTCACTACACTACAAAGGATCTTTGTATTTAGAGAATTTGCCTATGAACAACGTTAAACAGGCAACACATGGTCATTTTAAGTTATACAGAATTGGACACATGTCATAACATCTAATACCTGGAAGGAACAAGGGAGTCATCTACAAATATTCTACAGATGAAAACCTTGGTATGAGAAATTTGGGAAGGTGGTGTCAGGGTCACGTCCACCAGCTTTTGGCTCTGTATACTCATCTCTCGAAACTATACTGCTATGCCAGTTGTTCCACTAAAAACTAAGCATATTCACAGAGTTGTTTCTGTTGATTATTAACAATGTTATTCCACTTCAGAATTAACGTATGAAATTATTATACCCAGTAATCAAGGAAGTACTTTATTATGTCCTGCATACTGTATTTAAGCAATAAAGGAATTGTGTACTAGCGTTTAGCAGGATTTTGGTGAAAAAGAGCACACATTGCAAAGTCACTTTTTTCCAAGTGATGTCAATAAAATGAGACAATTTAAATCATCCCCAGTCTCCTTATTTTTATGCTGATGTATGAGAAGCTAAGATGTAAGAAAAAGGCATTCTGGGGCAGAGTAGTCATTTCCATACTAGAATGACTAGAACAATGGTTCTTAATCTGGGTTCTATCAAACCCTAGGGGTTCAATGAGTCGGTCTCAGGGGTTCGGAGAAGCCTCTGCTGCAGAGGTAAAGACACACTTGTGTAAAGTCGTGATGACACGCCCCGCTTGGCCATCACTTGCTGCAAAGGATCACGTTACATTGCTTGGCCAACCAGTGCTGCGGGGAATTTAGTGCGCGCAGTAGTCAACGGCTGTCGTAGTTGTAGGTCGTGTGGTTTCTTTCTTAATATTTTAATCCATACTAAATATGTCGAGCAAAAAAGAAAGTGGTTGGACGAATATGTACAACATGGATTCACATGTATCACGGAACGGGATGGGAGTCAGCGTCCTATCTGCATGATATGCAATGCCAAGTTGAGCAACTCTAGTCTCGCACTGGCAAAACTAAATTTGGAAAAAAATCATATTTTATTTATCACTAAAGAAGGGTTCGGTGAATGCGCATATGAAACTAGTGGGTTTGGTATCTCAAAAAAGGTTAAGAACCACTGGACTAGAACCACATTTTAGCAAAATTCAATAAACAGTGCTTAGACAAAAGCTCAGGAAAATTAATCTTACATAGGAGAAAAAAACTAAAATAGGAGGGGGAGAAAGAGAGAGAAGATCAGAACAATAGGAAAATAACAGAGGCAATAATATGATAAATATTTGTTTAGAGAGAGGGTTCTGATATTTACCATCTATCTGGTAACCACATAAAAGGTGATATTTGCTTTTCACTAGAATTATATAAACCACTTCGCAGAGTAACAATTACTTTCTGTTTATAAATGTCTCTGGTTCATAGTTTACTATACGAACACATGTACTCATCAGCATATCTATCATCTATCTATCATCTAACTGCATTATATATAATTAAAATAAAAATAATACTTTTTAAATATTTTTATATTCATTTATTGATTTTAGTGAGAGAGAAAGGGACAGAGGGAGAGAAAGAGAGAAGCATCAATCTGCTCCTGTATGTGCCTTGACTGGGGATCAAACTGGTAACTTCTGTGCTTCAGGAAAATAACCAAGTTAGCTATCTGGCCAGGGCATTAATATTTTTAATATGTTTAAAACTGAAGAAGGCATGAGAGAAAATAATTAAAGAAATGCTTGGTAATGAAAAGTAGATTATCTTTTGGTTCCCATATCTTCTATGTAATGATTATATGATTAATAAAAGTGTATTTATCACTTCATAAACTGTAAGAAGATGAAAATGTAAATCTGGATGTAAAATAAATACTGGCTTTAATAATCAAGGAAATATGTTCATTTAGCTGGTATCACAATGAAAAGATCTCTAAAGAGAAATTATTTAGATTGTATGAAATGGCAGCTAGGTAGGCAGAAGGCTGAGACAGAGCATTTTAACAATACTTACATCCGTGACCTTGACTAAATCTCTTATTTGAAGTTTCTAGCATAACAATAAATAACAAAGTGTACCAGCATCTGAATTTGTCAGTTTCTCAAGTTGGGATAAAAAATGTCATAGTACAGGCATACCAGGAGACATCAAAGAAACTTTTAAAGGCTACCTTCATATTTGGTGACAAGTTACAAATTATTACATTTTAATAAATGTCTTTCATTTTATTAATTTTTTTTCTTATTACTGAGACTTAGAGCTGAGCATATAGCCAGCTCTCATCACTGCATTCCTGTCACTGTACAAGATTTCCTGGCTTGATTACTTGCTTAATACAAGCTCGACACTCCCTAATGTTCTGAAAGCTGTTTGCGTGCGCGCGCATGCGTGTGCGCTCGGTATCTGTGACTTGAGTATAAAGCTTTAATACCGGCTATCTGCTGGTGGGAATTTCTGAATGCTGTCTGCTCATAAGAAGGCTGATCCTGATCACCAAATGCAACGCTGACTCTGGCAAATAAAATGTAACAAAATTAGACCTGAATTTCCAGCTATATGAATATCAGAAACAGGGAATTCAATACACAAACTCACTACCCATTTTGTGACTCAAACTGAAAAGTATGATAATGGTTAGATTTTCAAACAATGAAAATAAGTTTATATTTCTTAAAATCATGTTGATGGCATAATATGCATTGTCCTAGTAAACCGGTATTGGGATTATCAAAATTTGTCTTGCACTCTCTCCAAATAATTTACATACTGCAAGGCAATATTGCCCTTTCTTCTAGTCATCATACTCTGTGGTATAAAATTTTAATGTTTTTCTTTAATATTAGATTTATAAGGACCACAAATAATAGCAAAATATATTTTAATGTGTAATAGAATAATCTATTTTAAAAGCTTTGACATTCATTCCTCACCAAAAAAGTAATGGTATATAAAAACACATTCACATTTCTCCACTGCCATTACTATATCCATGTTCAAGGCCATAGCCATTACCTGGACATCTTCACACCTCTTAACTCAATAACCTTTATGATGGTTTATAAAGTTCTACCTTAGCTGGCCCATGCCTTTTCTCTGACCTTGTCTCCATTTAGGTTAAATGGGGTCCTCAAACTGGTATCTTTAACTTTTCCTGTGTTCAGCCCTTTGCCTAGCTGTCTTACCTATCTTATCGCTTTTTGATATATTTCAACTTAATGTCATTGTGCATGTTCCATATCCCTAATTAGAACATAAATCCCATGAGAGAAAGACAGTGCTGTCTTTTCTACAGTTCTGCACAACTCAATTTATATTTGTAACTCAGTAGATATCAGTAAATAATATATTAATGAGTGAAAATACAGGATAATATATTCCATATATTAACACACCATATAATCCATATATTAACACACCATTTAATGTGAGAAGAAACATATATAGACATTTGTTTGACTTCCTTAGTCACAGAACTTAGCACTTTAATGCAGTGTTAAGTCTATAGTAATGCATTTTCCTTCATAGACTCTTATTGAATATTTTGTAAAGAAGCCAGCCCCTTAAATTAGCTAAGAATTAACTACATATTTTTTTAATATCTAAAATAGTTTGATGCTCTGTTCAGTCATTAAATTTTCTCATTTGATTTATGCTGAGGGAAACTACCAAGGGAATAAAAGATAATATATCCTTTGCCACATTAGGGGATAATTCAATTAATAATTTCATATATCTAGTTCTGTAAGTTTCTCACATGCTGAATGAGCCTTGGCAATTAACTAGATTCAGCCCATGTGTTGATGACTACATAGAATACTAAATTAAATGCATGTTTATTGCCAGTTTAACCATTATATTGGACTTGTATTTTCTGTACGAAATTTGAACAACCAAATTATACGTAAAACTCAGCATATTTTATGACCCGAGTCATAAGTGTCATTTATATTGAAATATGTCTATAGGTGACTTCTTACCACACATTTTAATTTGACTGTTATTAGTTATTAAGTATTATTGATTATAAGACAAATTTAAATATAAGGTGAATTATTCCTCTTTCAACTATTTTCTCTTCTTTCCCTTGTCTTAATAGTTCTCCCTTTAACGCATACCTACAAATGTTAATAAAAGTATTTTACTACCTACACTAGTTTTGTCCTCTCCTGTTGCTTTATATATTTTGAATTTTCCATAACAGCTACACTATTTTAAATATCATATTATTTTTATGCACATTTCACATATAAATTTAGAAACCAAAGCCTAATTGAATTTTACTAAAAAAAATTTAGAATGATCAAAAGAAGGATTGGTCACAGAGATATAGCAATGTTAAAATTATTTAATCAATAACCATGATGCCAGTTTCCTCGGAATCTTTCAGATTTAGCAGTACTAGATTGTGTAACTTATATAATTCATGTTTATTGATGTGAAACAACTTCAGAGTGTGACACGGTATTAAAATTGAAAAAGAATTTGTTTCCTTTTTTTCCACTTCAGAAAAAGAGAGATATTAGAAATAATTATATTTATCTCTTATATTATTACATTATAGTGGAAAAGTCTCTACTTGTTCTAGGAAGGAATATTTAATTGTGCAAATCAAAAATAATTCAGTGTTTAAGATTTTTTAGCTTTATTTCTAATTTGAATTTAATAGGGTGACATTAATTAATAAAATTATATATATTTCAGGTGTACAATTCTATGATACATCATCTGTATACTGTATTGTGTGTTCACCACTCCAAGTAGTCTCCCCTTTTATTACTATTCATCCTCCCTTCACCCTTTTTTTCTCCCACCACCCACCTTCCTCACTTGAATTTAATATCTTATTGTCTGTGCCAACAAATTTTTTTCTTTGTTTAATCCCTTCACCTTTTTCAACAAGCCTCCCAACTTCCACCCCCTCTGATGCTATCAGTTTGTTTTCCATATATATGAGTCTGTTTCTATTTTTAAATAATTTTAAAATGTAAGTGCATATACTTAGATGAAATTATTTCCTAGGTTTTTTAGGATATAATCTGGAATTTTTACATATCTAATTTTATTAATGAAAAAAATCTAAAATAAACATCTCTTAAAAATAAATAAAATAAGCAATCATAATAAGATATGTTAGTCAAGGCAAAAATATATTTAAATCAATTGTTTTTGCACTGATGATTTAAGACTACTGGGGAAAACTCACCATTTATTAAATCTGGCAAAATAACAAAGAAATATGTCAGAAATAAAAAATATTTTAAAATATTAGGTGCCTACCTTGAAAATTCCTTTATAATTTTGGGAGACTTTTAAAAACATACAGGATAAAGAAAGATTTTCCAAAAAAGACAGAAATGTCATTAAATTATGTATATTTAATAAGTAATATTGATATTCTGCTACATATAAAGAATATTTTCTTTCTTTTTTTTTTTTTTTTTTACAGGGACAGAGAGAGAGAGAGTCAGAGAGAGGGATAGATAGAAACAGACAGACAGGAACGGAGAGAGGTGAGAAGCATCAATCATTAGTTTTTCATTGCCGTTGCGACACCTTAGTTGTTCATTGATTGCTTTTTCATATGTGCCTTTACTGCGAGCCTTCAGCAGACCAAGCAACCACTTGCTGGAGCCAGTGACCTTGGGTCCATGCTGGCAAGCTTTTGCTCAAGCCAGATGGGCCCGCGCTCAAGCTGGCAACCTCGGGGTCTTGAACCTGGGTCTTCCGCATCCCAGTCCGATGCTCTATCCACTGCTCCACTGCCCGGTCCGGCATATAAAGAATTTTAAATACTCAGTGTGCTAAAACTAATAATTTAAAAAGGTGAATTGCTTTTCACAGATAGCCTTCATCGACATCATAGGTCAGAAACAGTTCTTTTCAATAACGCTGAAGCAAAGAGCACATTTTGCTCTAGATGAAATAAATATGAAATAAAGGAACCTGTGTGGATAATTTTAGTAAGTAAAATTAGTTTACATAGGTTTTCAAACTGTAAAGATACAGAAATCAGTATTATATGATTCTTATGTGCTACTTCTTTAAAATATTGTGATGATACTACATTTCTAAGAGATATTTTTCTATCTCTGTAACACATATGTAATTATAAATTCATTGAATTGTTATTTTATGATACTGTCTAAGCTATTCATAAGTAGATTCAGCTTCCTAGAAATACTGCAATACTTGTATGTCTCCTCAATTATTTTGCATCTTTGAAAACACTAATAATACACTATTTCTAGTGATTGATAATAAATATTATTAAACTTAGTCATTATTTGGAAGGTCTTAAGGATAGTAGATACAAAATACCATTTATTTCTTTATGGTCTTTAAAACAACTTTTTAAAAATTATCTGGTTTTTCTTGTTCAGTAGGTGATATTTTACAAGCAAGTCTGAAGCAACAGAAAAAAATTTAACTACAGATATTTTTACAAACTTGAGTTTATTTAAAAATTAACTCTGAAATATCACTTACAGGCATGTACTTCTTACATGGGTGATTTTATTCAGCAAATACTTGAAAAGCCTGCCCAACAAAAGAGGAGTATATTACCCAGCTGGATTGACAGGGGCTTAACCAAATGCCTTTTTGGATGTAACGTGAGCAAATGTTTCTAATTTGCTTATTGGGCTTGTTCTCTTGCACTGCTATGTTCATCATAAGGCTTCCTCCCTGTAGTTGTCACTTTGTCAGCCTGGCTTCAAGTGTTGCTGGACCCACGCATAGAGTTAAGTATTGCTGTTTGAAGTGGCGTTCCCTATTTAACACTATCCTGGTTCAGTCAAATTCAGTTGAGATGGAGAGTTATTTTTGTTTGGGTTGTTTAATATGTATAATTATTGTGCCATTAGCTGATGGCATATCTCACTGCACTGTACTATTCTTTTCTCTTTAACACTTTTTAATGTTTTCTATATTATATATTATGCTACTTTGTTTTGTTTATTATTGGTTTCCCATGCTAGAATATAAGATCCATAAATTCAGGTGTTTTTGTTTGCTTTATTCAATTCTATACACTCAACAATTGGAGAAATGGTAGTATGTGCGTGATAAAAACTGAATGAAAAAAATGTAAATAAGATTCTAATCTAAATTCATAAAAATGATGAGTTTAGATCTATCTCTTTATTTACAAATGAAAATTATAACTTGAATTAAGTTAAATAAGTTGACTAATATCCTAAAATTAGTTCCAATTTAATATACTTATACTATAATTTTTTAAAATATTATTTTAGTAAAGCCAAATATATTAGAAAACTCTCATCTTGTTAAATCATCACAAACTATGAGCTAGCTTCAATCAGTAGATAGCTGTCAAAAATCCACAGACAATATTAGGAAAACCTTGTAGGTGCCTCTGCTCCACTGAAATTAGGTAGGAGAAATAAAAAAGATTCAAGGATTTATGGGCGCAGAGTTCTCGCTGGTTGTGGATTAAAGGTTTGGACTGTTCCTTGTTTTCTTTTTTCAAGAATCAAGTACCTTAACTTTTGATTGTCACGTTATGCTGGATTAAGTTGTCAAGCAGTAAACCCTACCTAAATCTACTGGCAGGACAACCTGGAGAGGAAGAGGAAGTGTGATCAGTAAGTGATGACATTAGAAGGTGTTGTCTTTGGAGGTGATTAGGATTAGATGAGGTCATATGGTGGAGCTCTCAGGAATGGAATCAGTACCCTTATAAGAGTCAGGAGCAAGTTTTGTACCTCCACTCTGTTCTCCATCATCTGAAGATAAAACTAGAAAACAGCAGTCTGTAACAAGAGAAAGCTCTCACTAGAACCCTACCATGCTGGCTCCCTGATCTTAGAGTTCCAGCCTTGGGAACTGTGAGAAGTCAACTTCTGTTGTGTATAAACTACAGAGTCTATGGAACTTTGTCATAGTAGCCTGGGCAAAGTAAAAGTCAGTGAGCAATTTGCCATTAGGTCTTTGTGAATCTTCTAGGATATTCAAGATGACAAAACTCGGTGAAATCTGTGAAGGCTTGGTATTATGTGATCTCAGAGGTTATTTGAAAGGGCAGCCTCACCTTTCGTAATCTGTACTAGTTCTGTCTAAGAGGTGGTCCTTTCTATTAAATCCAGAAAGCTTACCTCCGCTCCTGGCCCCAATGCACATGTTGAAGTCCTAATAACCAATGTGATGGTATTTGAAGGTTGGGGCTTTAGAAGGTGATTAGTTTAAAATAAAACCATAAGGCCAAATGGAACCCCATGATGGGATTAATGCCTCTATAAAAAAGAGATGGAAAGTGTCTCTTTTTTTGTGTGCATACACTAAAAAAAAAAAAAAGAAAAGCCATAGGAGGATATAATCAGCAAGAGGGCCCTCACCAAGAAGAACCTCAGCAGGGTGGCTTTCTGATCTTGGACTTTCAGCCTTAAAATCATGAAAAATATGTGCTCCACCCAGTCTATGTTATTTTATTATAACATCCCAAACTAAGATAGTCATTGTGCTAGTGAGAACTGAGATTCCTGGGGCAAGGTGTTCATTCCAGAGATAGGGTGCAAGCTGTGGTAAAGTAGAGGGAGGATTCAATATTTCTGGAAAATTACATTAAGCAGGTGCCAAGAATCAGTGATAAATCCAATAGTTACAGAAAATGACTATTTTTATGTAACTGTTTGATATGTGCTCAATGTGTAAAGGTTATCCTCTCAAGGATTGGATACTTCCTAACAGTCCTTATTAAGAACGTTTCATCACAATAATTTCTGAAGTACATTTGAACATTTGATTTTAATTAAATGATACCTGTTGGATTTAGACAAAAATGTAATAATACTAGAATAATTGATAGCACCAGTGCATGTAAAATATGCAAAAATATTTCCACAGGATTCACTGAAATTTGGGGTTGAAAAACATAGCTAAGCAATGAAATATTTTTCATCTTTCTCTTTTTATGGTCTATTCTTCTTCTCTTCTGGATATACAGATATGCTTTGTATTTCTCTGAGATGCTGTCCTTGACATTTTTATATTGGATATAAAACCTAAATAGTTGCTGGCATTAGAATCAATTTATTTCTGCAAATAAGCCATCTCCTTTAAAGTTTGAACAGTATTATGTATTAAATATATTAAGGTGGGTGTGAAAGATAGTATCATAAGACAAAATTTTAATCATAGGTATAAAATGTATGACTACTGAGTTTTTCTAATATCTTTTTATTGAGATAATTTTCTTTAAGTGAAAAATCATGTACACATCTTATTTACCTTACCATATATACAGCTAATCATGCTACTAGAATTACTGTTGAGACTGTAATATTCAAAGAAAGATGTGGTAAAAATTTATTAATTATATGGAATGCATGAAAATATGAAAGCAACATGAATTTATGTTATAAGATTAATTAATATTCTTATAGCCTTAAAATGTTTCTGATATTGCTAACAATAGTTATACAACAGGAGAAAATGCATTTAAATATCGCTATTCTGTCTAACAAGGAATAAAAACAGGTGTGGAGAGCTCAATGAGAAAATATATAAAAATTAAAAATTCAGTACTTCTTAACATGCATTGTTACATGTAACTATTAAATTAAATTTATCACATAAAATAATTAAGTGTAGTTAATAGGTAATATGTAATGAGTACCTAGTCATAGAACTTAATAATGTTCTAATCGTAATCAAACGCACTATGTATTCGGTGCTTATTGCATCAAAATATGTATCACATGCCTGTTATCTTCTTTGTTTTATAAATTGGAACTTTAGTTCAACTCCTGCTTCTTAGTAAGGGGAATGTTCTTGAAATGTTGAAAATTAACTGGCAGAATGCCAAATAATCTGTGTAGATGAATTACAAAAGAGGTTTTAAACAAAAAAAGAAGGGTGGGGGCTTAATCTCTTAAACACATATTTAGTGATATTATATAAATGTGGTTGGAATCAAATTGTAAATGGCTTCATTCTTTTCCACTCATTCTTAGCAATATTATACTGCAGATGATTGCATCAGGCAGTAAAAACTATTCTAGTAAGTTTTTTGTGTGTCTGTGACATTGTGTAATGTCTTCATTTCCATAGTTTTCTATACCGGTTTGATTCAAAGATGCAGAATAAAAATATTTTTAGCATTTCTAAATTCAAATATTTATTTATAGCAAAATTTCTTGTGTTATTACATGTAAGGTTTTGAAAATGTATTGCCTATTATAAATTTGTTGCTATATAAAATATCCTATCTTATACCAATACAGGCTTCAGTTATCAAGAAATAAGCTCATTAGATATTCAGTACTAATTTTAGTTATTAAGTAGCAATAGCTAACCAAAATTTCTATTAATCTTCCTATAAGAAAAGTATCAGGTTTATTATAAATAGTGGTGTTGTCAGCATAAAAAAAAATAGTTTAAACTTTCCTAATAAAATTACACTAATTTACAGGAAAGATAACTGAAAAATAGCAGATTAAAATTTAATTTTTGACTATACATATTCTATATAATTATTTAACCCAAACCTCCCCATAATACTAACTATAGACAAATGACAACAGTGTGGTATTGTCTCTAGTTGTACAACATGAATTAATTCTGAACTTTAGCATAATAAAATTCAGATGAATACTAAATACTTATGTTACCCTCTACTTAAATATAAACTCTTTTTTTTACTAACATACTTATACAACTTCTTAGTAAGTTTTACAGCATTATATTCAACCATTATAAATATTTTTTCCCTGATTCAATTTTAATAAACTATAGTAAATACCTAGAAAGCAGTAATCTCAAAGATGTGTAACTGAAAAGAAGTTAGGGAAATATATGTGAAAATTAATATCAGGCTAAAGCTAAAGCTAAATTTTATTCTAAATGAAGTATTAGGATGGACTAGTGTGACAGACTTCCAATATACTTTAGTATTTCCTGAAAATCATTAGTAACTTTAACTGTATAAAAAAAGAAGGAAATTCCAATTCACATATGAGAGAAAATACTATAGTAAGCTAGATTAATTGAAAAGGAAACTAGACATCTAGAGATTCACAAGTAATTTGTAATGAATATTTAAAAGCTATTCATCATGGGAAAAAAAAAAGACAGCTTAAATAGAGCATTCACATGTATGTTAGACCCACAAAGAAGCTCCATTCATTTGGAGGTTAAGAAAAAAAAGAGAAGTAGTACATATGTCAATGAAATGTATGATGACACTCTCAACCTGTGATAGTCTATCTCCCTTACTGATAACAATTAAAAGGTCTAGAAATAACACACAACAACAACAGAAAAAAAAACAATAACAGAACTTCTGTAGAGTAACAAAATTTTGTTTTTCCTATTTTTCCTTTTCTCTATGGCTTTCTCTCTAGGGCAAGCTTCAAAGTGATTGTGGAGCTAAAATTTGTAAGTCTAGAGTTAACTTAGAAGCCAGTACAGTTGAACTATGTGGAAGTAATTCCAGAGATGAGTCAGAGAAGTAGATATCATAATTCTGTGTATAAGACCATGTCTTGAAGTCTCAGTCCAAGCTGTGATTTTTACTTGCCAAGAACAGTGCAAATTTGCATAGCAAAGGCTTTTGGAAGTCAACTAAGATTTGAATCACTTCTCATTGGAGGCAACAGAGAACTCCCAGAACTTTGGGGCAATTACCTGTTAAAAATACTTTTTCAGATGGTTGTAAAATTACCCAAAATCTTCAGAATATGATATTTACAGTATCCAGGACAGATTAAATGATTTTTGCCATTTAATGAGCCAGGAGAACATGACCAATTCTAATCCAACTATGCACATCCCAAGATGGCTCAGATGTTGAACCTATCAGCTATAGATTTCAGCAGCTATTTTTATCTATGCTCCATGAGATAAACTAAAACATACATAAAATGAATAAAAATAAAATAAATGTCAGTAGAGAAAAAAATATAAAGCAAAATGATAATAATAATTAAAAATTGGAACTAAAAATATCTTAAAAAGACAATAAGCTCATTGGTTGGGTTTAGAAGCAGAAAGGACACAATGATTTCAAGAGTCAGTTAAATTAAAGAAAAAAAAACAGCTGAAAAGACTGAGAAATAAGATATATAAAATAAAAAGTGTTTCAGGGTCTGGGATAATTTCTAAAGGTCTAATATATATTTAAGTAAAACTCTAGAGATGAGGAAAAGATTAGGACAGGGCACAACATACTTTCAGACATAATGGTCAAAAACTGCACAAATATATTGACAAATATAGATTTACAGGTTCAAGAAACTCAGTATACCCAAATAGAATAGACTCAACAGAAAAAACAACTAGACCCATCTTAATCAAAGCAATGAATACAAAGAAAAGTACCTGAAATCTGCAAAACAAAATAGCATCCACAATTCAAATTATCATGGATTTCTCATTAGAAAATTCTCATTAGAAAGCTAGAAGAATGTCATCCAGAATTCTTTCTGGAAAAAAAAATCCAATGAAAGTGGGGCAGAATGTTTTCAGATGGAAAATATTAATAGAATCTGTTCCAAACATATATATGCTGTATCATAAATGAATAAGAAAAATTTTCAGGCTGGAGGATCAAAATACCAGAGAAAAATTTGAATCTTTAAGGGGAAGAAAGAGCAGAAGAGCCTGAACATGTGGTGGCGCAGTGAATAGAGTATTGGACTGGGATGCAAAGGACCCAGGTTTGAAACCCTGGGGTCGCTGGCTTGAGCGTGGGATCATAGATATGATCCCACCATAGCTGGATTAAAGTTCAAGGTCACTGGCTTGAGCCCAAGGTCACTGGCTTGAGCAAGGGGTCACTCACTCTGCTGTAGCCCCCTAGGTCAAGGCACATATGAGAAAGCAATCAATGTACAACTAAGGAGCCACAACAAAGAACTGATGCTTCTCATCTCTCTCCCTTCCCTTTCTGTCTCTATCTGTCCCTCTCTCTTCTCTGTCACACACACAAAAAAAGAACAAAACACATGGTAAACAAATGAGTATATAAAAGCATTTTATTTTCTCTTTATTTCCTTAAAATATTTATGACATCAAAACAAATATATCATAATTTGATGATATTCCAATGAATGTAGATGTACCATATAGTTGCAACGTTTCTACATTTAATTTAAAGTGACAAAATATTGACTATATTTAGACAGTGAAATGTTACATGTTTGTATATTATAATATCTGGAGAATCACTTAATAAAACAAAAACAAAAATAATCTAAGAGGTATTGTCAATATATGAATTAAAATATTAAAATTTTCAAATAAAAAAAACCCCAGAAAAAATGGAAACAGAATATCAAAAGAAGAAAAGGAAGAAAACACAGAATTGTAGACCTAAATGAAACATATTAATAACTGTATTAAATTTAATAGTCTAAACCAGTGATTTTCAACTGATGAACTGTGGCATACTGGTGTGTCGCAAGTATTTTTATAATATGCAATAACTGACTAATTCAGTCAATGACATTGACTTCTTCTCTTAGACTGTCAAATAAAAAACTGACAACAACCAACACAACAATAGCATTCCAGTGTTAGTGAATCAGAATTATACCTTTTTTTTTGTCAGATTGGCAGAAAAATATATTTTTTGATGTCCTGCATTATTTTAGTAATTTGTTTACATATGGCAGGAGCTGAAAAGGTTGAAAGTTACTGGTCTAAACCAGTTGGCCAATTGTGGTCCTTGAGCAAAAAAGCCCAAGTTTATGCTTAGAGTTAAGAATGGCTATTATACTTTTAATTGATTGCAAGAGAAAAATAAATTCAACACACCTTTAAAATGGTTTGTTTGTGAAAAAAATAATTTCCAGAATAATCAAGAAATTGGGTCAATAAAATGGCAGCCAGAGATGAAGAGGGAGATAGGAGAAAAAATGCAGAATCAGAATGATGTGATTTGAGAGACTCTATCTGCCATTGCAGACTTTAGAGATGAAATGGGACAGTGAGCCAAGGAATGACAGCACATTCTAGAAGTTGAAAAAGACAAGAAAACAAAATCTCTCCTAGAGCCTCCACAAAAGAACACAACCCTATGAACACTTTATTATATTCTAGTGAGAAATTTCAGACTGCTGACATCCAGAACTCCAGAAAGATATATTTTTGTTGTTTATAGCAATTAAATTGTGGTCATTGATTGTAGCAGCAATTGGAAACTAATATAATATACAAACTATTGCATAATCCTGTATTGCTTCGCTGAGCCTTAAAATACATGATGTAACCACCAACAGGAATAAAGGGAGAGGAAAAAAGTTTACAATCATGGGAGAAGATTTTAACACCTCTCATTCTGATAGCATAACTATACAAAAAAGTTGAGTAAAGACATAAAAGATTTAAACAATACTATTACCTACCTGGATCTAAGTTATATTTATAGAACACAAGACATTGTAACTGCAGAATATATATGCTTTTCAAGTATACGTTGTATATGTATCAATATAGATCATATGATGGAACATAAAACAAATATTAATAAATTTTAAAAATGAAATAACACAGAGGGTATTTTTTAAGCACAACTGAATTAAATTAGAACTAAATAACAGCAAAATAGCTAGGAAAACACCAAATATCTGAATATCAAACATATTCTTATGAATAAACATGAAGGTGTTTATTTTGTTCCTTAGATTTCACATATAAGTGAAATCATATGGTACTTGCCTTTGTTTCACTAGCTTTTACAGATGATGTGTTATAGAACTATACTACTGAAACTTATATAATTTTATTAAGCAATATTGACCCAATAAATTCAATTAAAAGTAACTGTAGTAATGATAAAATGCACCACAAATTAAAAAATAGTTTTAACTGACAGACAATAAAAATACAACATACAGTCCCTCGCCATATCACTGTTCACTTTTCATGGTCACACTGTATTGAGGATTTTTAAATTGTATATATCTAATTTTGTATAGCGGATTTTTCACTATATCATGAAATATTGTGGTATACAGGTATTTTTATATATTTATTATTTTAATTATTTTTGTGGTAAAATAAGCGTTTTCTAGCCTAAAAAATTGAAAACAATATAAAAATGTAAAAACTATTAATTAAAACATATTAAAAGAATATTAAATCGAAATGAAATACATAGCATTCAGCAGTTGAGTAGACAAAGATTCACAGTATGGAAAATGCAGCTAGGGGCCACTTCCACTTGAGTTAGTTTGCCCACGTGAGATCGTACACAGCACACTATTGGCTGATGGATGGGAGGCAACCAACCAGAGCCCTGTGTTTACATAGGTTTAAGAATTTAAAAAGTGTTTAAGAGCATAGGAAGCATTTATAAGAGTGGAGCAAAGGTTAATAATAGTAGTGTGGGAAAGGCTTCCAAGAGTGTGGGCAGGGTTTATAAAGCCTTAAAAATATATATAAATAATAAAATAAATATAAGGTCGCTAACTTTGCGGTTTTTCACCTATCGTGGGGTGTTCTGAAAACTAACCCCCATGATAGACAAGGGAGTAGTGTATTATAATTTATGGGGTATGGTTAAAGTACGGGTTGGTGTGAAATTTAGTTTTATATTATTTATTAGAAAATAAAAAAATATCTAAAATAAGTGATCTACTCTTTCACATTAAGAATTAATAAACAAATAAGCACATCCAAAATACATAGAAAAATGGAAATAAAGATAAAACCAAAATCAAAACACTAGAAAAAAACCGATATATAATAGAAAATATAAATTAGTAAAGGCAAAAACTAATGCTAGGCAAAAACTAATGCTTTGTAATGATCAACAACATTAGTAAGCCCTTAGCTAGAAAAGTCTTTTCAATAAGTAGTGCTGAATAATTTACATATATGGATAGAAAGATAATACATACTGATTCTATACATATGCACTCCAATGGATCATTGACTTTAATGTAAAATACAAATCAACAAAACATTAAAAAGAAAGCTTAGATATAAATTGTTTAATTGGTCTTTCCATTAATTTCTTAACAAGCAGTTTGTGAATATGTAAAATATTATAATTTGTGCCTGTTTTTAAAAAATATTTGCTTTCTAGAGTTCTAAATTAGAAAATGCATCTTGTTTCACAATTACCATCATATTCTAGTAATATTAATGTAATAAAATTTCTTCAAATAAATATTTTGTCAATAAGTATCTTATAAATTCCCACTAAGACAGCTAAATCCATTCAAGTATAAGAGAACCTCTAACATTGATGATTACTAAATATTTATTTATTTATTATATTTTATTATTATTAATTTTAATGGGGTGACACCAATAAATCAGGGTACATATGTACAATGAAAACATCTCCAGGTTATCTATTATTCAATTGTGTTGCATACCCGTCACCCAAAGTCAAATTGTCCTCTGTCACCTTCTATCTGGTTTTCGCTGTGTCCCTCCCCTCCTCCCTATCCCACCCTTCCCTCCCTCCCCCTACCCCGTAACCACCATTCTCTTGTCCATGTCTCATAGTCTCACTTTTATGTCCCACCTATGTATAAAATCATGCTGTTCTCAGTTTTTCTTTTTTTCTGATTTACTTATTTCACTCCGTATAATGTTATCAAGGTCCATCAATTTTGTTATAAATGATCCGATGTCATCATTTCAGGGATCATTTCTATAGTATGTTACTAAATATTTATTGAGAATAATCTTAAATTTCTTCCTCTTTTAAGGATATATGTACCAGAGTATTCTAAAATCACATGCAGTGACTTAAAGTAGACTGTAGTTTCCTTTTACATTTGCCTTCACTCCTCTCCAATCTCACAGTTATAAAGAATTTTTATAATTACTTAACAACTCTTTATCATATTTCCTACTTTCAGCTAATAAACACTCTTTTAATAAAAATATAAGTACTTAAATTCAATCATTTAAAACACTATATCATATCTTATGAAGATGTAAAACAATTCAACAAAACAGCTTGAATAAGATAAAAACTCTCACTACCTATGTGAAACACAGGACAATTGATATTATAATAAAAAGAGAGAAATCTAAGAAAATGTTGATGTATAACCGATAACAATAATAAATAATAATATAGTTCAGCTGATACTGTGTTTCAAGTTTAACGTTGTAAAAAAGGGCTATTTTTAGAATAAGCATCAAAAACATGAAATACATATAGCACTGTTCCATGTCCTGTAACATCCCCTAGATGTCTCCAGTAACTGGTTTCCAATGGTTACATTCTTTCTAAAGCTGTGTGTTAAATACAGGTACACGAACCACATACGTATTTTGATCTTCCAATAAAACTTTCCAATTTTTTTAAAACAGAAAAGGTTTTTTCAATAAATATATAAAATGAAAAGAACTTACACTCAATATCAAGGTACATGGTCTTTTGGTGTCCTCCAATTCTACTTGCAGCTTCACAGTCATATCTCCCTGAATCTGACAACTTCACGTCTTTAATATGCAGGGATGAGCTTCCAAGCTGTCCCTTGACTTCTATACGGCCATCTGGGCTCTGTTCACAATGAACCAGGAAAAAGAAAGACTTTTGCTTCTTTTGTATAAAATGATGACCAAACATATGGTGTCTATGATAAACAGTGTAAATAAAATAAACTCTTACCTGCATTCATCCCCCCCCCAAAAAAAAATGCAGCATTTCTATTTTGTGATTTGCAATTACTAGTTTATCCATTTTACCTGTTCACTTGCTTACAGGGACATTGACATGTAGTAAGAAACTTAAACAGTTTTATCAACCTCTTTCATTTGGCATGCTCTTTGCTTTTTAAAAACCAAGAAGGGTTTTGTTGGCTTCCAATCATATTTCTTGCAAACATAACAAAACAACGCCTTTCAATCCTACCTAAAACCTATGAATGAAAATGATATTCCTGTGGCACTTTAGTTTTATATCCATCATGTAAAAAAATGTATCAATATTTATGAAAATTAAAGCCTTAAGGAATTGATAGTTTTCATTTTTGAAAATTTGCAACAGCACTTCTCATAAGCATAATTAGTACCAGATGCATAGTATAAATTATTAAAACATAGCAGTATAAAACTCACTTTTAAGAAGTCAATAGACCAATATGAAGATGATTAATTATTTACTCCATGAATAATGACTCAAATAAAGGAGCTGCTTATAATCCAATAGTCTATGGATTATATTTCACATAAGAATTTTTGTCTGCAACAGAATTACCATAGCTAGAATTATTTTCTTAAGTTATTAAATAACTTTATATCACACATATTAAAAAAGTTTATTCATTGAATTTTACTTCACACCATCAGAAAATATATTGAACTTTTAGCACTTTATAATTTATTTGAAATGTGCTTAACTGTTATTGAATCAATCCTGCTCAATATTTGAGGTTATAGTGCCTCATAAAATATTTTATGCCATGCATTTATTTTGAAATATGTATGTTATTATGTAACAATATAATAGCTGTTTAATTTTCTATATGACTGAAGTTTAATTAAATTTTAATACATTTGTGTATTTTGTATTATTAAAATTTGACATTTAATCATTATTTTTTATTAATATCAGAAGACTGTTATAAAGCTCTTTTCACACAAAGTTGATTGAGTCACAGTAAGATTACTTTTTTTGCTTTTAATTTTTAGACAGGCATGGAATTATTATATAATCATAGCAGTCACACAATTTATTTTCTCTCAGAAAAATAGTCTTCAAAAATAAAGAAATAAAAATGTATGAGAGATCCATTCTGCGACTTAGATCAGGATTTCTAGGCCAACAATATGTTTCCCACTTCTGAGTGTTGCTAAAAAAACATAGTAAGCTGAGGTTTTCAAGCAAAAGGACATTCTCTCCTGCCAATTTTTATTATGTTCAACTGCCAAGTCCATTTACTTAATTGACAGAAAAGTAGAAAAAAAAATCAAAATTCACGGAAGTTCAGCACAGAATGAGTAAACACAAAAGCAAAATGGTCAATTTGCTATACACGTAACTAAATTTGAATAACTTCGTGGGCATTCTTTGGTCCTTAACTCATTGAACCTTATTGAGCTATCTTTCTTTCCTTATGCACTGACTTCCTTTGGCTTCCAGAAACCTAGAATCTGTTTTTCCTCCATTTCACCTCTCTTGACTAGTACTTGGACATAGGTGATGTCTCCTCTCTATCTGGAGTTCCCTGCATTCTGTCTTGGACTCCTCTTTGTGATGAATATACTTTGCTCAGTTCAGTCATCTTTAGTCACTTTTTCTTCAGCCAGGATCTCTCTCTGAAGCTTCTGAACCAGGCATTTCACTTGCAGGGCTCAACACTTTGGCACGTATACCATCATCCGTCATCATCTGCTTGCTGCACACGGTCTTTTTTTCCATGAATGATACTATTTTCCATGTCCCATGCTATATCTGTCCTCAGTCTTGGGTTAGTTTCTGAATTTTTATCTATTTATATTCCAAATGATGAGAAATCACAGTTTCTACATTATCATTTTTCATTTTCAGCAATTGTGATTTGGAGACCTCTCTGTTCTTTGCTTGGTGCGGCTGAGTTGAAATGATATTGACAGGCGTCTCTGGATTTCAGAGAGAACAATTTCACGAAAGCTGAATGTGACTGAAAAAGACTCCCTGACTGAGCAAAAGTCAGCAACATTATGCTATTTCCTATGTTTCTTTAGCAAAAAAAAAAAAAAAAAAAAAAATTGTTCCAGCTGCAGAAATTATTTCTTGGGAAGCTAAGAATATATTTTCTTTTTAAACAAACTTTTAATTCTCATAACTTTATAAAAGTTTCACATCCTCTGTGCTCTACACTCATAAACAATATTGTATTTCCTCCTAAATGAAATTCCAATCCCTCAGCTTAACATTTAAGGACTTCCACATGGCATCACTTGTCTGTCTATGCACACTTTACAATTTGGACTCCAATTAATTTGAATTCCATGTACTGTCATGAATATCCTGTGATCTTCAGAAGCACCCTTCATTTAAGACTTGTGTTAAATCATTCTGCCTTTAGCTCTTGCAAATATAAATGGCAGGTTTCTATCACCATTTCTTTAATTTCTGGCCAAATATATATTCACAGTCATAGTCCCTGGTTGGTTTGTTACATAATTATTATAAATGGGTATTATTTATTCTATATTATATTTATAATATAGGATTATTTATAATTACTACTTTGAGTTTCATGCTTTTCTTAGGACATACTGCCTTTGCTGGTTTTGTTAAAAATTCACCTGTAGGGTGGTAATATTATAATTGAATAAATATGAGAACTTTTTTGTGGTACTTGATATGAAAGTTACTTGGAGTAGTGCCTAGAACAGAGCCACTATATTTTAATATTATATAGTAAATTAAGTTATGGTAAATTTACATATAATTTGTAAAAAAGAAAATGTGATCTCTAAGCTATTATTTACTCTGTGTTAAAAACTTGAATTTATTGCCTTTATTAGAGTATGACAAAATACGTTATTAAAAGCAAATTCTTCATTTTTCCATTCAGAAATAATATTGTTCTTTTGCAATAATGAAAGGTAAATATACCTCCCTTGAAAACTAAACTGGCTCTGTTGCTTGTGTAATGATAGATTTTTAACTTGTGAAAAAACTATTTATGTATATAGAACTAGCAGTCTATTAGTAAAAGTGCTGGTATTTAAAATTATTATTAATGAATCTAAAATTACTAACAGAAATTCTAGAAGAATAGAATTTCTTTGGGAAGGTGTGTGATTCATTCTCAGACTTAGTATTGGTGCAATAATAATGGATATATGCATTAATCTCAAATACTTCCACAAGAAAACCAAAGTCATTCCTTCTCATTTCTGACATTCCAAAGGACATCTCTCCGTGTACACAAAAATGCATTACATTTCTGAAAGAAAATTCATTTATATCTTGGCTTTGATTCACCACCTACTAAAGATTCATTTAAGACATCTGATATTTGACTGAGACAGGTTAATGGATATATTAGCTGTCCATCTAGTATTTTCAGGTTCATTCACTGCATTAAGTAAGATGATTAAAATGTGTCTGACTATACATTATTATTCCAATTCTTTACAGAAAGACACTCTCTGCAATTTGATTTGTGTTATAGTCTTTGCCTTTTCCGAAGGTCAGTTTAAGAACCGCTTATTTGAATAGTATTTTAATATTTAAAAAAATGATTATTTTTAGGTTACTGTCCTTTCAGTAATTCATTAATCAAATAACTATGTGACAACTACCTTCTTCAGGTTGGTGCAAATGTGAATATCTTATTGTCAACTTTAATTGTCTGACACTTAAAATTATATAATGCACCACATTTATAGGTTATTTTTGTGACCTTACCTGACTAGACATGTATTGCCAAATTTAGAATTCAATTGTAGTATACAATAATACATCTGAAGTGTTCAGTAGTCCTTATCTTTCTTTTTCCTTATGCTAACATCTTTGAACCTGTCTGAAGTCATTTACCCCACTTTGGCCTTTTTAGAGAACTGTGAATCATGTCACTTAGTTACTTAACATTTTTTTTTGTGTGTGCAATTATTCAACAATAAGCATCCAGGCACTGGTACATGCTGAGCGAAACAGAATAACTTCTATCTACCCCTTTGTGGAATTAAACAGGGAAGACAGATATTAGTTTCAAAAGGTAATACAAATCAACTGAAATGTTCTGTAAGAACAAGGTACGTGGAAGTGTGAGGTAGAGTCAGAGGTGTGCTCACTGGAAAATTGCATGCTAGACTGAGATTTGAAAATGGTGAACAAGAAGTGGTGCAGAGAATTCCAGTCAAATGGCTCTAGATGGTACTTGAAAACCCGAGGGAAGCCAGCCAGTCAGTGCATAGAAGAGAGGGCATGTGGGATCTCCTGATATTGTGCAGGTAAATAGAGAATGTTTGCAGAACACTAGACAAACGCAGACAACTACAAAAAACTGTATCACTGCATTATATATTCTGTGTGACTTTTCATAATGGCATTAAATCTGTGCTGAATGTAAATTAAACTCAACTTCAAATACTTGGTTGGCATCAAAGCAATATTGCTAAATACAAAAACAAGAAAACAGATGCTATCTAAAGGTTATTGGCATTAATTTTCTCAAACAACTTCTCAAACTTGTGTTAACATTGTGTTCAGTTTACTTATTTCTGCAAAGAATTTTAAACAGAAATATTCTCTTTCCTCTTTATAGGATTTATATATTTACTCTTAGCCTCAGTTTTTCTTTCCTCTGGCTTGATTCCAACTTCCTAATTTTCTTTCTATTTTGTTTATAAACTGAAATTTTGTACAATTACCCTTCCTCCTAACAGGTGGTTAGGAGGTGATACAATAAACAGTAATGTGTATAATAAAAAGATTTTAGGTCCTGGCCAGTTGGTTCAGTGGTAGAGCATCAGCCTAGTGTGTGGATGTCCAGGATTTGATTCCTGGTCAGGGCACACAGGAGAAGTGCCCATCTGCTTCTATACCCTTCTCCCTCCTTCTTCTCTCCCTCTCTCTTCCCCTCTTGTACACGGCTCAACGGGAGCAAGCTGGCTCCAGGCACTAAGGATGACAGCTCCACAGCCTCCATCACAGGTGCTAAGAAGAGCTCAGTTGCTGGGCACAGCCTCACCTCCTAGTGGTCTTGCCAGGTAGATCCCAGTTAGGGGGCATTCCAGATCTGTCTCTCTGCCTCCCCTCCTCTCACTGAATTAAAAATAAAAATTAATTTACAGTATATAGTTTCTTCAGCAGGTTCTATTGTCCTTTTCTTCTCTTTGTATATAGTTAATAATTTATTCAACAAATACAAACTGAATATAATGATGATAACAGCTAACACATATACTAAATGGTATTTAGACACTATTCTAAATGATTCACATTTAATAGTTCACTTAATTCCCACAAAATTGCTATTAGATTGGGATTAATATCACCCCCATTTTAAATAAGAGTAAATTAAGGTATAGACACATTAAATAACTTATAAATGATAGTGGCTGGTTGTCCAGACCATCTGACCCTAGAGTTCATGTTCTGAATTAATTTTGGTATATGGTTTACCACCTGAGCCATAACTATGTGATTGAACTATGTAGTGTATCAGGGTCACTGTCACCATGCTGGGTTCTCAGCAGAAATATGAACACAAAAAGAAAAGTCTGTATGCTTATAGGTCAAAAGTCTTAGAATGAAAAAAGTGACAGGTCATACGAAACACAGGCCAATAGAGTTGGCATTCAGGAATAACACCTAATGTAGTCTACAAATATTAGGGACAATGTCTTGTAGGTCGTTTTGTCTAAACTGAGGCCTTCAGGATAAATAATAACAAATAAGGCATCAGACTAGCAGCATAAATTAAGGTCCCACAGTAAAATAAAATGTAGAACACTTGTTCAAAATAATTACACATTTCAAGACAAAGGTTGCATATTAAATCAAACTCAGAATCCTTCTGAGTATTGAGCTCCATGCTATTGTGTACCCCATATAGTCAGCTGTGACCAAGCAACAAGGAGGGAAAGTAAAGAAGAAAATGGAAACTAGAGAGGCCTGTACTAAAGGGGTAAAAGCATGTTCACAAGGTGAAAGAAGCTCACTGGAGCTGGCATAACACGTACAAGGTTAAGAGGAATGAGAATTAAAATGGCTGGAAAGTCAGACAAGACTTCCACAAAGAGCCTCAAAAGTCAAGAGAAGAACAATGAACATAAAAAGATGCTCAACATCATTAGCCATTGTGAAATTAAAAGTGAAAAACCACAGTACCACTTCATGTCCTCTAGATGACTAAAATCAAGAAGATAGATAATAACAAGTGTTGGTGAAGATGGGAGGTATTGGAAACACCAATCATTGATGGTGGGAAAGCAACATGGTGCAGGTATTTTGTATAAAATGTGTGACAGTTCCTCAAATACTTGAATACAGAATTATTATATAACTCAGAAAGTGTACTCCCAAGAGAAAGATATGTATCCACACAAAAATGTGTACCTGAATGACCATAACAGATTATTACAACCAAAAAATAAAAGCAACCTGATGCTCTCTATTGTGCATAACTTAATAAAATGTGGTATATCCATACAAAATAATATGATTTGGCAACAAAGCATGCAGATGACTCAGATGTGTCTTTGTTTTTACTTTCATCAGGATGATTGTCCCTGCACAAATGCCATGACATTCATGTCAAATGCCAGTTTCATGTTAAATGCAGGATTTACATAAATATGAACTCAGTGTTACCATTCCTTGGTTTTAAATTTGTTAAGATTTGAATGATTATGTATCATTTCTCCCAAATTTATATTAGTCCAAGCCATATAAAGTAAACTGACTCCATGTCTATGATATCAATACTATTTACTATGGTCAACAAATGTGACTGGAGCTTCAGAAAGTAAATTCGAATAAAAAAAACAGGCTCATAGTATGACTATAATTTTGGCATAAATATTTGCTATTCTGACAGAAAAGATATTTATTTTTATGTGTGTTTAAAATTTCATTCAAATATGGTGATAATAAAACAAAATATTTGATAGTAGAGATGTTTTGAAAATTCACATATGAATTCAAGCTATAAGTATGAGGCTGGAATAGAAAAATCCCACTGATTCAAGCCACATTTCCATGTAAAATTTCACTGCTTTCTCCAGGCTTAACAAACAGAAAAATGGGTTGATCACTACTGTTTTTCGGTTCCCAATTTTCCTATATAGCCTTAAAAATGGGAAATAAGGAAAATAATAATGATTGCTTATTAAAATAAATTAGTAAGTGCTGCTTTCATATACTGGCTATTGTAAATAATGCTTCCACGAACATAGGGATGAATATATTCTTTTGAATTGGTGTTTTGGATTCTTAAGATATATTTTCAATTTCTCTTTTTCCTTTATCCTGGAAAGAAAAGTTCTGATAACAAGCATTTTAAATTATGATTAGTTCTATATTTAAGGTCAGAAAATGCAATGCATTATCATCCAGTGACCACCTTTTGTCACAGTTATAAGAATACTCACAGTATACCATGTATTGCAAGTAAGAGCATCACTTTATTCAGGCTGAACCAAAAAGTGGAAAAGTAACTGCCACTATGTATGTACATTTTGCCCATTTTTAAAAACCATACCATGCCAAATATATACTCAAACTTCATCATTAGATATATAAAAAATTATATAACTAATATATATGATGTATTGTCATATATGCTGGTATTACTATACCAAATATATGCCCCTTTTTGAATACTGAGTTATGCTGAGTGATTAACATACTTTATACTGATTCCTTATAATGACACATTGGGTGGGGGCTTTGAGGAGTCAAAATATTATCCATACATCAAAACTAGACAAACTTCCCAAGATGTTTCACAGTCTGACTATATGTAATTAACACAATTATATTAAATGAAAGCAGTGTTTACTTAATCATAAATGTTTTATATAAGACATAAACATAAACACCAAAAAACTGGTCACCATAATTCCAAAATACCAAACCATAATTTTATTAAATAATTTTTGATACATATATAAAGAAACAACCTATCTCTAAGAGATGGCTAAAAATTAAAACTATATAACAAATACACGTAAGCTGTATTGAGCTGTATTTGTTTACTTATTTTATTTGTTTTTGTGTGTTAATTTTGTTTTATTGTAAATAAAGCAAGTGCTCATTAAGATAAGGTAAAACAAAAGCTGCATATACAAACCAAACATTTTATAATCATTAGAAGTTCAGATTAAATAAGGAGCTCTTCAAAAAAGAACTAATCAAAGTTTTTTAAATAACCTGACCAGGCAGTGGCACAGTGGATAGATGTTGGACTGGGACATGGAGGACCCAGGTTTTAAACCCTGGGGTTGCTGGCTTAAGCATGGGCTTATTTGGCTTGATAGCAGGCTCACCAGCTTGAGTGTGGGGTCACTGGCTTAAGCTTGGGACCAGACATGACCTCATGGTCACTGGCTTGAGCCCAAAGGTTGCTGGCTTGAAGCCTAAGGTCGTTGGCTTGAGCAAGAGGTCACATGTTCTGCTGTAGCCCCTACAAGGCACATATGAGAAAGCAATCAGTGAACAACTAAGGTGCTGCAACAAACACTTGATGCTTCTCATCTCTCTACCTTTCTGTCTGTCTGTCCCTATCTGTCCCTCTCTCTGTCTCTGTCTCTCTCTCTGTTACACCAAAAAGTTATTAAAATAATAAAATAGTACCAGGAAGAGAGTTGGGAATGTTGATTAAATGGTTTTTTAAACCAAAAACTATAATTCTTATTACAACTCTTCCCTAGTATGAGATAAAAAAAATCAATGTTACAACTCTAAATGACAGAAAGAGTAAGACATATTGTGGACTATATCAAAAACATTAGGACAAGATAAAGCATCCTTTATTTCTACATTATATTCCCTTTTCTAAACAAAAAGAATTATGGACCAGATACTCCTATAATGAATCTTCAGTGAGGTATACCAATCATTACAGGATGAAAACGTACGAGTATTACCATTAAAGGAAAGCCTGGTGGAGTTATGACCCAGAAAGAAGAGATGGTTCAGAAAATTACAATGCCTTTGCTACAAAACCTAAAAATGATGAGAAACAGCCTTATCAAGCTTCTAATTGTGTTGGGATATGCTGATATAAGAAGTGGTCAAATAAGATCAGTACAGGCAGATTATTGTAAATTTTATTAGAAGGTATTTAAAAAGTATACTATTTAGTTGGTAAATATACAATATGTTATTTCAAGGGGCTTATCACAAAAGGCAGAGAGGCATGTTTCCTGTAATATATGAAAACAGTGGATAAAGCCACAGTAGACCTCCAACATCTCTACAGCACAAACAGAAAGAGTGAGCAGTTCTATTGCTTGCTTATCTTCTGTTTCTTATAACTTGCATGTGAGATCCCCTTAATTATCACCTTTTCTATCATTTGGAGCCATGGGAGATTTCAATTTATTTATGAGTAAACAAATTATTAATTTACTAAGCTATCAGAGGATTACACCAATTCATTCAAACTGTTTATCAATGGAATTGCTACTATTATGTTAATGTCATGTCTTTTTTAAAAAAATTTTGTCCCTGCATAATTACAAGCTCTATAACTCTGTTGGATACAGTGAACTTCACAACTGAATGCAAATATCCACAGAGTAAATAAATTCTGATGTTTTGTACATAGTTTATGTTGTTATATGGGTTCAAATTTTGTAACTAAAAGAACAGTGGCCTATAATTTATGCTTAGTTTATCTAAGCATAATATCTAACCTCACCATACTCAGAGTTAATAACTGTTAAAAATGAATATTCTATCACACAAACTTCAGTTTGGCAGTCAAGGACTGTCTCAGCAAACTCAAATGTAAATTGAAACTGCATCATGACATCAAATATCTGTGACAGTTATCACTACACTTATGACTTGTAATATGTTGTTAATGTTCTAGATCAGAGATTTTCAACCAGTATGTCAAAAGAATTTTTAAAACATGCAATACCCACTATTCAGTCCAGGGCACTGACCTCCTTTCCCTAGAGATTGCCAAATATAAAAACGACAACAGCTAACAACAATAGCCATCCAACACGATAAATTAAATTTATACCTACATCTTTTTCCAGATAAGAAAATATATATATATATTGGGTGTGGTGCAGAATTTTAGTAATTATTTTATGTGTAATATGAGGCAAAAAAGATTGAAAATCACTGCTCTTGATGGATAAGGTACACACACCATTGTAAATCTTGCAATGTCTAAGGATTGATGGAGGAAATGTGAAATCCCATTTGGCTAAAATGAATTGATCTTACTAGTAGGATATGATGAAAAAGAGAAGGCAACTGGAATTGTAAGAGTGGCCTATCATGTAGAGACATGTAGGTAAGGAATAGAAGGAATTTGAAAATTATGAGGCTTCTGAACAAAAGAGTGATATTACCTGGCTTATTTCAAAAGAACTAATAATAGTTATTTTAGTGAGAATAACAGGGGCAAGGGTGGATAAACAGAGACCCCTTCAAAGGTCATCATAATAGTCTAGGCCAGTAATTATGATAGTGTGGACCAGAGCATTAACAAAAGAGTGCTCACAAATGTCTAAATTTTAAATATATTTAAAATAGGGCTAATAGAATTAGCTTATAAAATTAAAATATGGGAATAATAATATACAAGAGTCAAGGATAATTTCAAGAATTTTAGCCAATATAACTGGAAAGAAGGTGTCACCATTCATTGAGATTGGGATGAGGGAGGGAGAAGCAAATGTGAACATAATATATAGAGCTGGACTTAATATTTTCACTTTGAGATATTTATTTAGTATCTGAATGGAATTGTCTAGTAGTAGGTCATTGGATATAGAAGACGAGGGTTTAGTGGGGAGTTTACATGGTTGAAATTTGAAGTTTACTGAATCAGTTGGTAATCAAAGCCATGTGACTAGATGAATAAATCACTGGAATAAGTATGGTTAGGAAGAGAATCCAAGAATGGACTCCAAACTAGGGTCTTGGTACTTAGAGGTCAATTATATAACATGCTGATCAAAGGAGATTGAAAAGAGTGAGAAGGATGGCAAGAAGATATAAAGAAGATAGTACTATGCACTGAAGAACATGCTTCAAGCAAAATAAATTATTTAATTGGGTCGGTGTTGCTGCTATGCAGAAATACGAGAACTGATACTTTATCATTAAATTGAAGAAAGTGAAGGTCACTGATAAACTCGCCAGAATTTCGGTGGAGTGATGTGGTCAAGGCCTGAATGTAGTATAATCAAAAGACAACTGGAGAAAGAAAGAGAGAAAAGTTTAAACAACAGTTTCAAGTGCTTGCAGAAGATAGAGATCAGATGATATCTAGATGCTTTATGTGATTTTCTATCTATCTACCTATCTATTATCTATCTATCTAGTTATCTATCTATCTAATCTATCATCTATTATCCTGCATCTATCTAATTAATTGTCCATCATCAATCTATTTATTCGCACATGCATAAATGCTATATGCATGCACGTTAGCTATATAAACATATATATATATATGAAATGTATATCTTCAATATATATTATGTTATACTTTTAACATATAATGTATATTATCTATAAATAATGAAAGAAGTAATAGAATATTTTTGAAAGTAGAAGAGAAGAATAAGGTAGTGAATGAAAAGAAATGTTGGGAATACAGAGATGAATTACTGGTCTGAGGTCCATAGTTTGTTAGAGAGGATGGCAACTAGTATTCATAAAAAAACTTAGATATTTCATTCATGGCAACTGACAGTTTCACCTATGTATGAACGTAGATGTAGTAATAGAATTTTGTTAAAGATTTCTTTTGATTGTTTTTCTTTTCTTAGTAAAAGAGGAAGTAGATGATTACCTGAGCTTTTTTGGTAATAGAGAAATTTTGTAAATTTTAGGACAAATATATATGAGGCTATTATCTAAAAATAGTCAAGAAAATCCAGGAAAATGTAATATATGGTATACAAGATGAAGGGTACAGATCGGGTATAGATTACAGACATCATTTAGAATGACTGAGTTTTTTTCAGTGAAGTTCAACTGCCCTTCTGTATGTGTGGAATAGGCATGGAGGTTAATTAAACCATGACTGGTGTTTGCAAGAAAAGTTTTATAAAGTAATAAAGAATCGAGGAGTATATATGAGGTATGCATTTTAATAAGAGTCAATGAAATTTAAGTGGGGGTTAAAAGTGAGCATGGCCTGTGGTATGGGCCTAGAAAAAGATGGTAGGATCCACAATTATTAGAATTACATTGTTTCTCCATATGTGATAAAGTATAAATACATTTTTCTTTTGGGTAGATTAACCATTAAATATATATCTAAAATAATCTGGCATCCAAGAATGAAAGAATTAAAAGTTTTGACAAGAACTTTCTAGATTGCAAAACAACAGCAATTATGCTGCTCCAAAATATAGATCATGAAAATAACATCGGAGCAGATGAAGATTCTTACCAAAAGGTTTTTTTACTCCCTCAACAAACACAACTACTTAATAGATGGCTGAACAGAGTTATTAATAAAAATCTTTGTTTAATATATCATTTTTCAATTTATTTTCTGATAATCCATGAGTTAAGAGCAAGGAAGGCATTGCAATAAGTATAAGCTAATTTTTATTAAAATACATTTAATTTTATTCATAAACTATTGTGTAACAAACATTCTCTTATGCACTCATTTTTCCTGCATTCTTATGCTTGACAATGGAATTCATCAAATATTTTTTTTGAAATTTTTCTATTATAATACTGAAATATCTTTCATACATAAAGTGGGTCAACCTTTATGTATAATAATTCATTCAAATTTATTGTTCATATCTATATTAAGAATTGTTCCAAAATGTCTCCATTGTTGCACATACATTCAAATTTATTTCATCTCATTTGTTAAATTTAGTTAATATTACACACACATCTAATTATGAGATATTACATAAATACTCAAAGTTACATTTACCATACAATGTTATTTTTGTTAAGTCGATTAATGTTTAGTCACTTCTCCATATTTCTTTATAGCTATATGCTTTTATTTTCTTCAGCTGTAATAGTAAATTTCTTCATAAAGAGAAGTAAAGCAAATAAAGTCTGTATGCAGGATATGGTAGTTATAAGAAAAAAATAATATATATTCTTCTATAAACCATACTAAAGTTATTTTCAGTATTCAAATAACATTTTCCTGAAAATGATTATTATAAAACTACTCTCACTTCTTACAAACATGGTAAAAGTTTCTTGGCAAAATAATTTTCATAATAGATTTACAAATAAAAGCACACTAATAAATGTTTTTTTTTAAAAAGAACAATAACAATAATTATTTTAAATATATTTTAAGAATTCTTCCCAAAACAGTTTTAAGGACATGTTAAATGTATAACTAGACTTCCTGTAATTGTTATTCAGCTGTGGGCTAAAAGAAAAAAAATTCAGAAAGCTGTAAATGATCGAAAACCCACCTCTCAGTGAGCTCAGAAACATCCAAGATTTCCAACATGCCTAATAATATTCTACACCCTACATCAGATGGGAAATTGAAGGGTCCAGTTTGCCTATTGCCCAGCAGGGACCTATAGTATAGCTCTAAGAGCACTGGTATGAAAAACATTTCATGAGGTAGACCTAAAAATGTCATTCAAATATAAAATCCCTCAGAAAAGCCCATTTCCTTTGGAAAGAAAAAATATATATAAGCATTAAAATCTACAGGTACCAGAAGTATGCTCTTTAACATTCTTCGCTACAATCAGAAAGTAACATTTTTCTAATATAAATGTATTACCAAAATAATATCAGCTCTTTTAAAAATAATTGAGCCATATGAAAAAAGTATATAGAAAAAGGAAATTGGAAACACACTGTTTCACTATATTAGATTATTAGAAAATCATGAACTGAAAAATTAGTGAGGAGCTGAATTTAAAAAGGGCTTGGCATCAGAACTAAAACTCTATCTTAAATTGTATGGCTGTCTACTGAGTCAATAGAGAGAGTTGTTGAATGAGAAAATGTTAAACCTTGATGAAGATTTGTGTTAAAAACAATGGAACTTGACTTCTGAAAAATATGGCAATGTACTGATATCAGAGAGCAGATAAATGGCAATCTGAGAACTGAAACAAAGATTTACTATTATTACTACATGACTATTCTACTAAGGTCCATTTTTATAAACTAGGAAAAGCAAAGATAGCATGATTAGGAATTCATGGGTTATAAGTATAGATTACACACACACACACACACACACACAATTAGCTGCAAAAAATACCAAGATTATTTTAAGTTTGCTAAATAAATATTTCATATATATTAAGTGTGTTGGAATGTACTTGCATGTAAGTGTGTAGGTAGGTTTGTAATGAAAGAAATGTACTAATTTCAAACACAGAGGGTCTCTACAGGAAATATGCACAAGAACTATTTCTGGGGATATACAGAATACAACTCTTTAATCCTACCAAATTTTATTAAACCTGAATGTCCAAGAGAGAGGCTCAGTCAGAACTTTAGGATTGAGGCTGAGGCATCTATCTCCCAGAACATGAGACTCAGTCAAGTGTATGTGCACAGACCTCTTTATGTGATTTTTGTGTATAACCTTGTTTCAATATGTGTCTCCTGATTAGTAATTCAAACATTTAAATTCATAGAGAGATGGAATCTCATTAGAGCAAAGATTATTCAAGATCTTCTCATGTACATCAAATCAAATAAAATATTTCCCTTTAGAAACTGATAATTTTTCAAATCATGTCAGAAAAATTCAAGGTATTGGAGATTGTCAAATTTGGAATTTAATATTATATATTCTGTTTTCTACAACTCTTAATTCTTAGGAAGGCTATAAATTTTTGTAACTCCCACTCCTGTCATACTATCACTCATCTTAAGCATTATGTCTAGTTCAAGTATACATATGACTATCTTTAAAATACTTGAATATATCACTTAATTATTTACTAAAACATTTTCACTAATTTTATTTATTTGTTTTTTACATTATAGTTCTCACCATGAACTCTATTCTTGCTGTGTTTGTGCACGTTTATTAATTTTAGAATCAGGTACTGTGAATTTTCCATAATGGAATCCCCGAAAGCATCTTCAGGGTTAGGTAAAGGGGTAGAAATAAAATTTGTCATATAAGTAATAAAAATACAGCTGTAAAAAAATTGCTCAAAACTATAGTGAATTTAAAGCAATATAGAAATATTTACATACTGTCCTTAATTCTTAAAAACAATGCTATAAATATGTCATATTTTACTTTTTACTTTGCTGGAGATTTTATAATAAAGTGCAAATAATTGAAACTCTGCTGACTCTCTTTTCTAAGTCAAAAATTGTGAATTTCTTGATCTAATTTTGGTAATTTCTATGTAAGAAGGAAAAGTGGGATGGAAATCTTAATATTTTTGCCATAATATAAAGATGCTGTCAATTATACCATTATATGTTTTTTAAGTTTTATTTTTAATCAAAAACCAGGCAATTTTCATCTTCTACTGCAAATTGAGAAGATGTATTCTGAGAGTAGTTATACACCAAAATACAGGCACATCAAAGAATAAGTTGAACTATGTCTATGACAGTGCAGAAAACTATGCCAAAGATATATCTGTAGTCTTATAAAAGTTTACTTACATACTACAAGTTGATATTTTGAGTATGAAAATTACATATCCCAAAATTACATTTTCAGAAATAAAAGACTGAAGATTTTATATATGCTTTGGTTCCATTTCCCATCTTAAATTGTATGCACCATAAAGCAGAAAACATTTTTATTACTGTTTTATAAAATTTTTATTATATATATATACATATATAAATTTTTATTAATTTTTAATTTATTGTGTTTACATGGATTCAAGTGTCCTGCTGAATATAACTCCCTCACCCCACATCCCATGTCCCTTTATATCCCCTTATCCTCTCCCCTTAACTCCCTCCCTTTAACTCTCTAGGATTTGCTGTCCTGTTATCTATATCTCTGAGTTATGTATATATAGTTTCACTAACCCCTTCACCTTGTCTGATGTCATCCCCTCATCCTCTTCCCTCTGACAGCTGTCCCTCTGCTCCCTGTGACCCCGCCTCTGCCTCTATTCCATTCCTCTCAGTTCAGTTTGTTCATTAGATTCCACATATATGTGAGATCATTTTTCTTTCTCTGTCTGGCTTATTTCACTTAGCATAATAATTTCCAAGTTCACCCATGCTGCCACAATAGGTAAGATTTTTCTTCTTTTTCACAGCTGCATAGTATTCCGTTGTGTATATGTACCACCGTTTTTTAATCCCCTTGTTCACTGACAGACATTTGGGCTGTTTCCAGATCTTGGCTATTGTAAATAATGCTGCAATAAACATGGAGTTGCATATCTTCTTTTCAGTCAGTAATTTGGTATTCTTAGGATATATTTCTAAAAGTGGGATAGCTGGGTCAAAGGCAGTTTCATTTTTACATTTTTGAGAAAATCCCATACAGTTCTCCACAGGAGCTGCACCAGTCTGCATTCCCACCAGCAGTGCAGGAGGGTTCCCTTTTCTCCACACCCTCACCAGCATTTATTGTGTGTTGTTTTGTTAATGAGCGCCATTCTGACAGGTGTGTGGTGGTATCTCATTATGGTTTTATTTTGCATTTCTCTGACAATTAGTGATGTTGAACATTTTTTCACATGCCTATTGGCCATTTGTATGTCCTCTTTGGAGAAGTGTCCATTCGGTTTTTTGCCCATTTTTTAATTGGATTGTTAACCTTCCTGGTGTTGAGTTTTAGAAGTTCTTTATAAATTTTGGTTATTAATCCCTTATCAGATGTATTGGCGAATTTGTTTTCCCATTGTGTGGATTATCTTTTTATTTTGTTCATGGTGTCCTTTGCTGTGCAAAACCTTTTCAGTTTGATATAGTCCCATCTGTTCATTCTGCCCTTTAATTCACTTGCTTGTCGGGATAATCAGCAATAATATTGTTATGAGAGATATCGGAGGGTTTACTGCCTATGTTTCTTCCAAGAATTATACGGTTTCAAGACTTACCTTTAAGTCTTATCCATTTTGAGTTTATTTTTGCAAATGGTATAAGTTGTTGGTCTAGTTTCATTTTATTTTTGCATGTACCTGTCCAATTTTCCCAACAACATTTATTAAAGAGACTATCTTTACTCCATGTATACTCTTACCTCCTTTTGTCAAATACCAATTAGCCATAAAGGCTGGGTTTATATCTGCCTTCTCTATTCTGTTCCATTGATCTGAATGTCTGTTCTGATTTCAGTACCAAGCTGTTTTGAGTACAATAGCATTGTAGTATAACTTGATATCAGGAAGTGTGATACCTCCCACTTTATTCTTCATTTTCAAGATTGCTGAGGCTACTTGTCTTCTTTTTTGATTCCATATAACTTTTTGGAATATTTGTTCTATATCTTTTAAGTATACCATTGGTATTTTAATAGGAATTGCATTGGATTTATAGATTGCTTTGGGTAATATAGACATTTTAATGATATTTCTTCTTCCTATCCATGAACACAGCATATGCTTCTACTTGTTTGTATCTTCCTTGATTTCTTTTATCAATGTTTTATAATTTTCCAAGTACAAGTCTTTAACCTTCTTGGCTAAATTTATTCCTAGGTACATTATTTTGTTGTTGTTGTTGTTGCAATAGAGAAGGGGATTGTTTCCTTATTTTCTCTTTCAGACAGTTTCTTGTTGGTGTATAAAATATCATTGGTTTCTGAATATTAATTTTCTATCTTGCCACCTTGCTGAATTCATTTATCAGGTCTAGTAGTTTTTTGACTGAGTCTTTAGGGTTTTCTATGTACAGTATCATATTGTCAGCAAATGATGATAGTTTCCTCTTCTTTTCCAATTGGATGTGTCTTATTTCTTCTTCTTTTCTGACTGCTGTGGCTAGGACTTTCAGAACTATGTTGAATAAGAGTGGTGAAAGGGGGCACCCCTGACTTGTTCCTGTTCTTAAGCGGATTGCTCTCAGATTTTGCCCAATGAGTATGATGCTGGCATGGGTTTGTCATAGATGGCCTTTATCATGTTGAGATATCTTGCCTGTATTCCCAGTTTGCTGAGATTTTTTTATCATAAATGTGTGCTGGATTTTATCAAATACTTTTTCTGCATCTATTGATATTATCATGTAATTTTTATTCTTCTGTTTATGTGATGAATCACATTTATTGATTTCAAAATATTGTACTAACTTTGACTCCCCAGAATAAATCCCACTTGATCATGATGTATGATTTTTTTTCATGTATTGCTGGATCTGGTTTGCTAATATTTTGTTGAGAATTTTAGTATCTATATTCATTAGGGATATTGGCCTATAGTTTTCTTTCATTGTAGTGTTTTAAACTCATTTGGAAATGAGGATTAAACTTGCATCATAAAAGGAGCTTGGAAGTCTTCCCTCCTCTTGAATTTTTTAAAATAGTTTGAGAAGGATAGATGTTAGTTCTTTTTTAAATATCTGGTAAAATTTGCCCGTGAAGCCAACTGGTCCAGGACTTTTATATGCTACGAGTATTTTGATATCTGTTTCAATTTCATTTGTTGTAATCAATCTGTTTAGGTTTTTTGATTCTTCTAGATTGACTTTTGGAAGATTATATGTTTCTAGAAATTTATCCATTTCACCTACATTGTCCAATTTCTGGCATACAGTTCTTCATAGTATTTTCTTATAATTCTTTGTATTTGTGTGGTATCAGTTGTTACTTTTCCACTTTCATTTCTACTTTCATGTATTTGAGTCCCCTCTCTTTTTTCTTGATGAATCTGGTTAAAGGTTCATCAATCCTTTTTTCCTTTTCAAAAAAAATAAAAAAATAAACCCAAACAGCTCTTGTTTTCATTGATCTTTTGTATTGTTTTTTTAGTCTCTATGTCATTTATTTACGCACTGATCTTTATTATTTCCTTACTTCTACTCCCTCTTGGCTTTACTTGCTGTTCTGCTCCTTGTTCTTTAAGTTATTTGAGGCTTTTCTTGCTTCTTAAGGTATGCCTGTAATGCTATGAACTTCCCTCCCAGGACTGCTTTTGCTGTGTCCCATAAATTTTGAGTTGTTGTTTGTTCATTTTCATTTGTTTCAAGGAAATTATTTATTTCTTCCTTTATCTCGTTGTTAACCCATTTGTTATATAATAACATGCTATTTAGCCTCCAAGTGTTTGAATGTTTTTCTTTTTTTCTATTGTAGTTGATTTTTGGTTTCATGCCACTGTGGTCCGAGAAGACGCTTGATATGATTTTAATCTTCTTTAATTTATTGATACTCATTTTGTGTCCTAACGTGGTTTATCCTAGAGAATGTGCCATGTTCACTTGAAAAGAATATATATTCCTCTGTTTGGGGGTGAAAGGTTCTAAAGATAATCTATTAAGTCCAGTTGATCTAGTGTGTCATTTAAGGCCACTGTTTCTTTGTTGATTTTCTTTGTGGAGGATCTATCCATTGATGTCAGTGGGGTATTAAAACTCCCTGTTATTATAGTACTGCTGTTCATCTCGCCCTTTATGTTCATCAAAATCTGCTTTATATATTTAGGTGCTCCTATACTGGGTGCATAGATATTTACAATGGTTATATCCCCCTGTTTGATTGCTCCCTTTATCATTATGTAGTGACATTCTTTATTCTTTATTATAGCCTTTGTTTTAAAGTAGATTTTTTCTGATATAAGTATTGCTATCCCATATTTTTTTTTTCATTTCCATTTGTGTGAAATACTTTTTTCCATCCTTCACTTTTAGTCTATGTGCATCTTTTGTTCTGAGGTGGGTCTCTTGTAGACAGCATATGTATAGGTCCTGTTTTCTTATCCATGCACATACCCTATATCTTTTGATTGAAGTATTTAATCCATTTACATTTAAGGTTATTAATTAAATATGGTTGTTTATTGACATTTTATTTTTTAAATCTCCAATCCTCTTTATATATATATATATATATATATATATATATATATATATATATATATATATATATATATATATACACACACACACACACATATATATATTTTGCCTTTGTTCTTTTACACGAGGCCCTTTACATTTCTTGCAGTATTTACTGGTTTGGTTTAATGAATTTCTTGAGTTTTTTTTTGTCAGCAAACCTTTTATTTCTTGTTCAAATTTAAATAGCCTTGCTGGATAAAGAAGTCTTGGTTGTAGGTTCTTGCTTAGCATCACTCTAAATATTTCTTGCCAATCCCTTTTGACCTCAAGTATTTCTGTTGAGTAGTAGGATATCATCCTTATGGCAGCTCCTCTGTAGGTAATTAACTGCTTTTCTCTTGCAATTTTTGGTATTCTTTCTTTGTTTCTTAACCTTGACACTTTAATTATGATGTGTAGTGCTGTAGGCCTCCTGGGGTTCCTCTTTAATGAAACTCTCTGTGCTTCTTGAACTTGTGTGACTTTTCCTTCATTAATTTAGGAAAATTTCAGCTATTATTTCTTCAGACAGGTTCTTTATTCCTTGTCTGTTCTCTTCTTCAGGAACACCTATGATGCAAATGTTGTTTCTCTTCATGTTGTCACAGAGCTCTCTTACAGTTTTCTCAGACTTTTTGAGCCTCTTTTATTTTTGTTGTTCTGCTTCATGCTTTCATTTATCTTGTCCTCTAAATCATTGATTCGATCCTCTGCTTCATCCAGCCTATTTACTATTAATTCCTTCTAGTGCAGTCTTCATTTTTTGATATTGTATTTGTTATTTGTGACTGGTTCTTTTTTATGATTTCAATGTCCTTCTTGATGCCTCCTATCTCTTTATTTATGTGCTCATTATGACCATCAATTGTTCTAAGATCTTTGAGCATCCTAAAAATCATTGTTTTAAACTCTGCATCTCGTATTTTGGTTACTTCCATATCATTCAGTTCTTTTTCTGGGGATTTCTCTTATTGATTCATTTCGGTCGCATTTCTCTGTCTGCCCATTTTATCTGTGTATTAGGTAGCACTGTCTGAATTTGAAATTTTTGTGCAGTCTTTATGAAGAAGATGGGTTCTGTGGTACTGTCCTCCAAGCTGCTTGTTTTCCTTATTCTAGGAATGCTTCTTGAGGGTACTATTTTCCATGTTTTTTAATGTGAGTATTAGATGCAGTTGGTCTTTTTGTGGGTACATTTATCCCATCAGCTGACTGGTTTTAAGGTTCAACCTTGATTATGCATATTACACACAGTGCAATGTGTGTCCTGTTGAGCAAATTTATTATCCATAGTGTCTGGTGCCTGCTAAATTCTACCTTTTGGTTTGCTGCTTCTTTAGGTAGTTGCCTGTAGGGTTGGTCCTGTCTGCCACCCACTACCAGCAATGTTGGCTCTAGTTCTTCTTGGGTTGGCGTGAGCTGTTGTTTGTAACCTGCTGTGGTCTACCAGTCGATAGCTACTGCCTTTTTTGTCTGTGTTTTCTGTGCCTGAATACTGTCGGAGGGGCCAACTTTTGTATAAGGATCAGCTTCCTCTTGCTTAGAGATGACAAGAGCTCTGTACAATCCCCAAGACTGTAGTGTGGGCTCAGACTGGCCTCAGCCAACCAACACCTCTACAGTTGCATGCTTGGTGGGTTATGGCAGCTGAGGTTGTGAATACAATGTCTATGAGAACCCCTACTTCAGGGGTCTCAGTACAGGGAATGTGTCCCCTACTCCAGAGCTTGATCCCTCAGCCACTGCCGGATACTCAAATTTTGTTTCTCCCATACAAGGTGAACAGCAGATTCCGACTGAGTGTGGCTGACAGTCCCATCTGCAGAAGTTCTTTCAGCTGTTGAGACCCCAGTCTCAGAAAATTGACTGAGACAGCCCTCTCCTGGGGCGGACCGTGCCTCTCCCAAAGGTGGTTTAGCCCTTCAACCAGATCCAACAATGGACTCATAGGGACCCACACTTTAAATGTCCATGCTCCAAGCCTCTCTCCCTTCCCCCTGTGGAATCTAACCTAGCAGGATAGAATATCCAATGCCCCAAGCTGACTGACTGTGCAGCTCCACCCTATCTAACCCACATGAGTTGCTGTGCCAGTGCTGATGACAGAGAATGAAACTCGCCTCAGCTGGGCCTGGTATTAAGAGCTTTTTCTTAGGATACCACTCTAGCAAGGGTTGTTAGGTCCTGAACCAATGCTTTCCACAGCTTGCACCTGGACGTGCCAGCCCTGGGCTACCCAAGCAGAAACCAAACATAGACCAGTAAGAGACATGGCCTGTGGTTGGCCCTCAAGCAACCTTGGAGCTACAAGCAATCCAGAATTTGTGGCTGCCTCTGCTGGGCCCAGGTGCACATGTAAATACCAAGCTGCATTCCTAGGCTGACTTTTACCCACTCTGGTTCTGGGGGGAATCCACTGAAATGGCCAATTTTCCCTTAGTCTCACCTCCTGCAGCCTCTGTCTGCTGGCTGCTTGTTGGGCTCAGTCACTGAAAGAACTTTTGCTAGTCTAGAGCCTGTGGCAATTTGGTGATTAAGAAAGGTGGTGGGTGTGGCTCTGCCCCTCAGCCCTAGGTATCAGTCTGTCCAGACTTTTTTCACAGACCTCAGTAGGGTATGGCCCCAGGAGCCCAGTGGGTATGCCCGCTGAGACCCAGAGGTGTGGTCTGCCCCCTCTCTGGACAGTTTCAACTGAGTCTCCTGTGATGTGGAATCAGTAGTCATAGACTCAGGAGAGTGTGGGGGAGGAGCTCAGGTTTCAAAAACATAAAACTGAGTCACAGACACATCCCCTGCTTCCTGGCCTCTCAGCATGACCTGTTGCCATTCCTGAGGTAGAAGAGACTCCTGAGGGGAGAGAAGTTGCCTTTCCCCAGGCTGATGCCACTCAGAGGGGATTGTTCCACTTAAGAGAGATGACGACTGCAGTACTGGAGAATGACTCAGCACAGGGGTTCCAGTGGCTGTCCCCCACAGTGTCTCTCCCTGGGCCTCCAACTTTACACTCTCCTCCTGCAACTCCAGTCCTCTCAGTTCTTCCCTGCCAGAGCCCCAGGTAAGTGGCTATGAACGAGATTTTCTGCGTGGGCCCTTTAAGACAAAGTCTGAGTCCAAGAGGTTTGTCTCTTTCTCACAGACAGATACCTGGCTCTTTTCACAGCTAAATGCTGTGTGGGTGCCTCTTCTAGGCTCTGGGGCTCTAGGCTGGGGCTGAGGACCACACCTATCAGGGCAACACTCCCTGCAGTGAGAGACCCTCCGGACCCTCAACCTTTGCTCATTCCTGGGAGCGAGGCAACCATTTCAGCATCTCTGCTCTTCCTACCAGTCTCGGTGTGGCTTCTGTGATCCTTGGTTATAGAGTCCTCTTAGTTTAGTGCAAAGCTGGTTTTTCAAGATGACTGTTGTTAAATTAAGTTGTAATCCAATTTGGCTCTGGGAGGTGGTTGTTGGAATGTCCGCCTACTACATCGCCATCTTTCTTCTAGCCTTAGAGTCAGAGCAGGGGCTTTGCAGTCAGATAGCAGTGCGCCCTGTCCCAGCTTTGCTTTCCGCAGACCAAAATGTGGCAAGTTACTGAGCATTTCCAAGGCTTTATTTTCTCATCTCTGTGGTCCAGAAGGGTCCTGAGCAAAAGGGTTTCTATCGTCTGAAATTTGGCGTTTGTCACCCTCCTGGCACACATATGCTTCTTATTCACCTACCTGGAAGCTCTTTATTTCTAACTTTTTTTTAAAAAAAGACCACATGTGCTGAAGTATTTTTAGAGTATTATATAAATTATCTTTACCTGTAGTGTATAGGTTTATACTTATATTTAGTCAGTAGCTTTTAAAATTGACTAACTTTATGAGACTATTTGTATTACTGTTGCGTTCTTTGTGCTTAGAATACTACATGCAAACATAACATTTTTTTCCTTTAATTTCTTTTTATTTTATTCATTTTAGAGAGGAGACACAGAGTCAGAGTGAGAGAGAGAGAAAGAGAGAAAGGAGGGAGGAGCTGGAAGCTCAACTCCCATATGTGCCTTGACCAGACCAGTGCAGGGTTTTGAACTGGTGACCTCAGTGTTCCCAGGTCGACGCTTTATCCACTGCGCCACCACAGGTCAAGCCGCAAACATAACATTTTTGAATAATATTTATTCAATGAATTTTGGTAAGTAATTAAAAGAAATACCAGTCATATAAATTTCTATCACTTTAAAGATTATTTTGATTACATGATTAAATTCACCTTTCAAGAAGTCATGTTTGGCCTGACCAAGTGGTGGTAGAGTGGATAGAGCATTGGACTGCAACACAGAGGACCCAGGTTTGAAACCCAAAGGTCACCGGCTCTAGCGTGGGCTCAAACGGCTTGAGTGAGGGCTCAGTAGCTTGAGTGTGGGGTCACCAGCTTGAGCGTACGATCATAGACATGATGCCATGGTAGCTGGCTTGAGCCCAAAGGTTGCTGGATTGAGCAAAAGATCATTGAATTGAGCAAGGGGGTCACTTGCTTTGCTGTAGCCCCCTGGTTAAGGCACATATAAAAAAGCAATCAACAAGCAAGGAGTTGAAACAAAGAATTGATGCTTCTCATCGCTCTCCATTTCTGTCTGTCTGTCCCTATCTGTTCCTCTCTTTGTCTCTCTGTCTCTGTCACACTGTCACACACACACACACACACACACACACACACACATACAAACACACACACAAACACACACACACAAATCATGTTTGCTTAGTCTTAGTCACCCCAATAAATTCAATAAAATCTTTAAAAATAAAACAAATGTTTGAGAATAAATAGAATATTTACAGTCTTAAAAATAAATAAAAAGATAAAAGTTTAATGTAATATTTATAGTTATATATGCATGTAAATGACATAAAATTTATAGTGAATATTTTCATAGAACGTGAAAAATTCACTCATTATTTTCTGCCTTCCATTCAAAGTGGTTTAAGCGAGTCAATTTTAAAACAAAAAGTTCCCTTAGGTCCACAGCTCTATATACACGACAAAGAATAATATCCTCGAGTACTAAATGGTAATATAATAATGAATGCAATAGTTGAACAGTAAATATTTAGATAGTTGCATGAATTGACTATATAATTAGAAATTCCTTCGGATTTGGATTTTTTGGCCGAAAGAAAATTTTAAGTAAGTATTATCCTGATCATTTGCCTAAATTCATGAAGAAAAATGTTTACTATTCCAACAAATTATTTAAGTGCAAAGAAAATTATTGTAGACTACATATGCTGTGTATTACATTTTTAAGTAATAAATTTCTATTTAAATACATCTATTTATTTGAACTAACAGAAAGGAAAATAAATTTAAAATATTAAAGTTAAACTTGAGTTATTAAGATTATCTTTGACACAAAAAACACACTTTTCAAATAAATGTAAAAGAACACAAAGTCCTACTAGTTTAACCATTAAATTTGAATTGATCTAAACTCAAAACAAGATTAAAAATTCATATTTTACTACAGAATGTATAGAAAGAAATTGTTTTGAAGTTAATCACCCTGGCTTTATTCATTGAGTTTATTGTCATCATTGTGAAAGGACCATTTGGTGTTAAGAATTGAAATTAAATGAGTCTATTATTACAATTCATGAAGTCTTTACATATTCATTAATAATTCAGCATATTTATTGACTGAAATAAAGTGCTTGACTTCAAAAATAGGAGGATGTAGGATGGGTTCTGTCGTAATTGAAATATCTGTAAATGTGCTCTACTCATCAAAATTTTATAACTAAACGTGTATCAAGTTAAAGCATTTTTGACCCAAAAGCAATGTTTTGAAAGTATGGTCTGTATACCATAGAAGGCACACGTGCTGAGCTTAGGAATTAGTTTCAAAAACAATTTTTATTTTATAGTTTCACATTTAGTTTAATATGTATTTGAAAATACAACATGTATAATCACACATTAGATTTCATTGGTATTTTTTGGTTAGAATAATAATCAATACAACACCACCTTACCTAAAAGAAAAAAATAGGTTTATAACAGTCCCAGTAGCCCATGAATATAGAAGAAAGATGAACCTGATGGTCAAATAACTGAAGTTCAAGAAATTCTATTTTAAAATAGTTATAGCTGTTCTCTCTACATTTCAAATGTTTCTTAGTCAATGTTGAGTGGGTTAATTTCCAGTGGAGGCAGCCCTATAATTAATTATGCAGGAAGAGTATAGCAGAAATAAAATAATTACAGAATGTGTATGTTAAGAGCAGATAAGTGACACATTTGAGATGTCATCCATCAGACAATATTAAAAGCACTTTATAATTATTATATAAAACACTCTATTAAAATAGATGAAATTGCTTACTGTCATGTTTACAATGTTGTAAGAATTCCAGAGGTGAAAATAACTCCCCATAGACCTTTTTACTTCTATTTAATCCTAAAATGACAAGTAACAGTATATGTTTTTTAAAAAATCTTACAAATCCAGTTTTATCATATGACTATAAAATAATATTTTGAAAACTTATGAATAACAATTGATTCTTTTAGGCAAGCTTGCTCTTTGGAGCACAGCATTTCTGTTTTTTCTTTTTTATGTCTTTCTTTTTTTAAATTTTTATTTTATTCATTTTTAGAGAGGAGACAGAGTGAGAGAGAGAGAGAGAAAGAGAGAGAAAGGGGGGGGAGGAGCTAGAAGCATCAACTCCCATATGTGCCTTGACCAGACCAGTGCAGGGTTTTGAACTGGCGACCTCAGTGTTCCCAGGTCGACGCTTTATCCACTGTGCCAGCACAGGTCAGGCCTGTTTTTTCTTTTTTAAATGACCAGTTCAGTTACTTTTTGGAATGTGGAAGACTCTATTCCAAATCAGAATTTATTGCTATAAAGGATGGGATGTGGGAAAGGGCCCAACAGAAGGCAAAAAATGACTCACTTTCTACGAAGAAATATTTCAGGGGATTGCAAGATAGATCTGGTCTATCTTTCTGATTTTTGTGTCCCCCAGGAAGAAAGACCAAGCTTTATCGCTTAAAATTAAACTGAACATAGAGTCCAAAAATAAACTCAAGCCTTCATGGTCAATTAATGTCTGACAAAAGGGGTAAGTATAGACATTGGGCTAAAGACAGTCTATTCCATAAATAGTGTTGGGAAAATTGGACTGGTACATGCAAAAACATGAAACTAGACCACCAGTTTACTATATACACAAGAAAAAATTCAAAATGGATAAATTACTTAAATGTATGTCATAAAAACACAAAAATCACAGAAGAAAACATAAGCAGTAAAATCTCAGGCAACTCTTGTAGCAATATTTTTGCCGATATATCTCCTCAAGTAAAGGAAACAAAATGAAAACGAAACCCACAAAATAAATGAGAGAACTTATTTGCCAATTACACATTTGAAAATAGGTTAATTTCCAAAATACATAAAGAACTTATACAACTCAAAACCAAGAAGACAAACCAATTTTAAAAAATGGTCAAAGGACATGATGAATAGACACTTTCCAAAGAGGACAAACAGATGGACACTAAACATATGAAAAAATGTTCAATGTCACTAATAATCAGAGAAATGCAAACTAAAACCATAATGAGATATTACCTTACACCTGTCAGAATGGCTATCATCAATAAATCAACAAACAAGTGCTGAGCAGAATGTGGAGGAAAAGGAACCCTCATCACTGTTGGAGGAAATGCAGATTGGCGCAGCCAGTTTGGAAAACACTATAGAATTTCCTCAATAAATTAAAAATGGCACTGCCTTCTGACCCAGGAATCCCAGTTTGGGGAACATATCCTAAGAATATGAAACAGTATTTCAAAAGATATATGCAGCGTTATTTATAGTAGCCATGTTGAAACAGCCCAAGTGCCCATCAGTAGATGAGTGGATAAAAAAGCTGTCGTACATTTCCACCATGGAATACTACTCGAACATAAAAAAAATTTAACCTTTTGCAACAGCATGGATGAACATGAAGATTATTATGCTAAGTATACTAAGTGAAATATGCAAGCCAACGAAATACCATATGATCTCACTTATATGTTGAATCTAATGAACAAAATAAACTAACAAACAAAAGAGAAACAGGGGCTTGGATACATGGAATAGACTGAGAGCTTTCAGAGAGGAGGGTTTTAGAGGACTAGGTTAAAGAATGCGAAGGGGTTAAATATATATATATATATGACACAAAGACACTGACAACAGTGTGGTAATAGCCATAGGGAAAGGAGGGTGGTGGTAGGTTGAGCTGGGCAAAAGGGAGAAAACGAGGGAAGAAAAAGACTTTGCTTGGGACAATCGGCACATGATGCAGTGTGAAGATGGTGTTTTATTGAGCTGTATACACTTGAAAGCTATACCTCAATAAATTCACCAAATAAAAATAGAACTGTAATTAAAAAAAAAAAAGTGCCTGAGAATCTGTCCTTACCCAGAAGTCAGAGCCCTCATCTGCACTCCCTGCAGGAATGGAGATTAACCCTAAACATACAGAGATAAAGGTAAAACTCAAATGCAATTCTCGACATTGTCAACTCCCGAGAACAATGCAATATGTATATAGTTACAAGATCTGGAATTTAGTGTGGTAGGATAAATTTATATATGAGCCATTAAATTTATATTTCTAAAGATTATTTTATCTTCAAGTTGCAAATAATACTATGGAAAGTAAGAATAATCTCCAGCCTGACCTGTGGTGGTGCAGTGGATAAAGCGTCGACCTGGGAACACTGAGGATGCCAATTCAAAACCCTGCACTGCTCTGGTCAAGGCACATATGGGAGTTGATGCTTCTAGCTCCTCCCCCCTTTCTCTCTCTCTCTCTCTCTCTCTCTCTCTCTCTCTCTCTCACTCTGTGTCTCCTCTCTAAAATAAATAAATAAAAAGAAATAAAAAAAAAAGAATCTAATAAAAAAAAAGAATAATCTCCATAACTATAGCAACATTCTATTATGCTTGTGGACAGTATTATTAATACATTACATATGACTATGCCATTAGAATTTTAGTCTGGTTCCTTTTGTAGCTGCAGACATTGACACAGAATTAATACAGTCACTTTCTCATGTATAGAATATCTAAAGTCTGGATACATCCAAAAACAAAAGAAAATAATACTTTTTAAGTTCCGTGATTTGTGTCTAGGATATTGTTATTTGTGCTCTCATTTCATCTTCACAAACTTTTTCCAGATAGGTTCTATTATTACCCATATACAGACATACAGAAACTAAAATCAGACATGAGAAGTAACATGGTAAATAAAACACTAGGGTGACATAGCTACGATTAAACTTGACCTGTGTGACCCCTGCACGACTTCTCCATACTAATTTACCAATACCTGAAATCTTATATATATTAGAATTTGTTGCTCAATAACAATGCTAATAAGGGATGATTTCAAGAAACTGGTTTAGAATAGATGACAGGTTTTAATGGCAGGTATTACGTCAAAATACTTCAGATACACAATCTTACCTAAACCTCAGAACTATCATATGAAGAAGCATGGTTTAACTTTTAAAATAAAGATTTTTAAAGCAAAAAAAAAAATTAGATTGCTTTGTTAAAAAATTGTAAAACACTATAATTTTGAATTCTTGGCTGTTGCATATTCCATAATAATAGCTTTGGTTCTTGTCTAAACTTCACCATCTACATTTAAATATTCATGCAATTCAATAAAATTAAATTAAAAATCCAGGGCCGCTAATTACTATAAACAAATATATTTTAGGATGATTCCAGTAGGATGTGTTAAAATCCAGCTGTCAGTTTGATAAACCTTTGAATAACCCTAGTAAATCAATAGTTTAATGAAAAATAATCAATTAAACTCATTATCACTATATTGCTTAGAAGTTTTTAATAAATGCATCCTTATAATTTATTGAGTAACAACTGTGAAATTTCTGTAAAAATAGAATAAAGAAAAATATTTCTAAAGCAGGTCGATAGTCTATTAACTTATATATTACATGTTTTTTGAAATTTTCTTGTTTTTAAAATGATATATATTATTTTAAATGTAGGTAAGATACATTAAAGGAATTATATATAAAATATTTATAAGTTTAAAAGAACTGCTTTTACACATGATATTTTGTTTCTGCGAAATCTATTATGCAAGGTTATTGTCTAGCATATTAATATTTATAATTCAATCCTTCAGATTTTAGCTATAGAAAACATCTACATATGAGCACATTTGAGACTCCTGGTGGAATTAATTCATCTGACCCTTCCCAAATTCCTGATCTGCAAATCGTGAGGTTGTTTTATACCACTATGTTTTAGGGTCATTTATTATGCAGTGAGAATGCCAGAAGATAAGTTCAGGCAATACATATACAGCACATATTAAAATATTAAAAGACATCATGTTTTGGGGCAATAAACATTTCTCATGGGCCCCTAGTATTTATTCCATGGAAAGAGGGTTCTGTTAAGATTCCATTCTTGGGTTTTCAACTCCCTTAATTTACTCCTCCCTGCAAGAACTAAGGAGACATCTGAATGCTAATGATGTGGTCATCATATGGATGCAGTTTTCCTAGCAAATCTCTTTTTTATTTTCAGAAGGACCCTTTAGTAGAAACCACAGGTTTTCTGTTGTTCTCAGCCAAGATGATCACCTTAGCAGTGATTATGACAAGAGTGGGCTACTATGCTGGGTAATTCTATTTAATTCTATAATTTATTATAAGGACATGCACTTACCTATAGATTTAAGCCACATGATATTTTACCCCCATGTATTTTTTTTGTCTTATCTAGTGATAGAGAAGTTAAGCAAATGAAAAAGGAATATTATTAATGGACACCCTCTCCTTCAAAAATATATTTAGCAAATGAACATAAAACACAGTCATATTTTGGGATAAAGTTAACAGTTTGAACCATACTGCATTGATGATATTTCACTGCCTATGACTTACATATTCAGCAATTTTATCAAAATTTTAACACTGTATTCAGTGTTAAATGAGGGAACTTTTATTTTGTCTTGTGCTGTGTTTCTCAGGCCACTATTAGGTGGGAGAAATCTGGTAAGAATATTTGCCTGTTGAAAGCATTAGTTGTTATATTTCATTTTACTTAGAGTAAGAAAATTGTTTTCAAAAAAATGGCCTGAAAACCATCCATATAACACTAACTGATGAATTCTTAAAATATGCACTCCTAGATCCTGTGCTAGACATACTTAATCAACCTCAGGGTGTGGGATTCTAGAATTTGCATTCTCATAGGCTCTCCAGTGATTCTTACCAAAAATACAATCTTGTGCTACTTTTCAAGACAACAGAGATACACTCTCAATATACTTCTGTGATAATTAATGCTCAATCAGACTTTAGGTTTCTTTATGGAGTCTATTAACAGCCAGAATTTAATCAGAAGATCATAAACAAGATAAATTATGCTTCAAGAATTATGTAATTTGACAAAAAAAGGTTACTGAATATTTTTAATATGCTAAAGACTTTGACATGCATTTTACAAGGCACCCCTCACTTTTCTTATAGCAGCTAGAAAAATACGTATTACTATCCCAATCTTAAGGACAAAGAAATCATCTTAAAAGAGAGTTCAAAATATATTGCCAATGCTGAAGCATTATAAATGAGAGATGAGATTCAAAACTAGGTTTGTCTTTCTTTAAAGCTCAGCTCAACCATTAAGTTTCTGAATTCTGGCTGTCAAAGAAACTAAGGATGTTAAGAGAAAAAAATGCCTACCATCCAAAAACAAAATAGAGATCTTAAAGTAATTTTGGATGCATATCCTGATAGAAAGTAAATAAAGCATTCTTAATTTCTTTATCCACTGGAATAAAGTTATTATTCAAAAAAAAAAAAAAAAACAAAAGCATGTTTAGGTTTCTATAAAAGTGTATTTTGTAAAAAAAAAGCCAAACATAATTTTTTAAAGATTTCTAATTTAATAGATATAGTCCTTAGCAAACAATTGTGATTATTTTTCACAATTACTATAAAAGAAATGTTTGTATATAGTTCTAGATAATATATAAGATCCTTGGATACTTGATAACCTTGAACTGATAAAATAACTAGATATAATGTATCTCTCATTCTTGGTATATAATGAAGAAACATCTTTTAAATAAACAATTAAAGCTATCTTTGAGAAGAGAACTCTGAGAAATTTTACAGAAGAGAAGAAAATAATGATAGCATGAGTTAGAAATATGAAAGTACAATTAATAAGAACTTAGGGAGATGAAAATCATACTCGTTATCTTGTCTAAAAAAATGTACTAAATAAACATGAAAGCATTTACCTACAGTTTCTATATCTAATTGCTTTTTGACAATTTTAAACATTTTTATGAAACTGTAACTCCTTTGATACTTGCCAACTGTGCCATAGCAAGACTTATAATTTTCTGTTCAAAATATTAAAGTAAAATACATAATTTCTCCAGGTTTCTTGAAAACTATAAATATCATTAATGTTAATAATTTTACTTTTAATTTGCATGTATAAAATTCTTGTGTATTACCAAAGAGATATATTCTCTTAATACGTCATCATGAGGAGTAAATGGGGCAAAAAAGGGTGATGTATTTGCAAATACATTTTTTAAAAGATAACTTGTAAGTGGACAATGAGACACCTGTGTTGTCAATCTATGGAGTTAACATGTTTAAAATGATATAATGAGTTGAAGGAATAGAGAACGCATTTTTGATAAACTGATTTCAATTTTTTCTGCTATCAATGTTGGAAAGTCAAAATGGCATGTATTTTAAAAATCACTGACTTTTGCAGAAATAGATATAAATTAATTAAAATTTTAAAGGAAGTTTCTCTTTAACAATAAAAAAATTAAAGCAATCTATAAGGTTACTGTCACAACTCTTACATGACCAAAAATGTTAGTCCATCAAATAATTAATTCATTAAATTTTTCTTTTTTTTTTACTTTTGTGTATACTTGGAATTTTATATGAGTAGTTAAGAAAAATAACAATTATGAACATCCATGAAGTGTAGTGAAACTTATGATGATGTTCAACTGATACCTAAGTAACTTGCATGCATTCTGATGAAACTTATTTGTCTTACTAGATACTAAGTTACATAAAAGCAGAAACCTACTTCTGTATTTCACAAAGACAATTCAAGAGAATAAATAGTGAAATGACAGACAAATTTTTGTAAATTAGAATTATATTCATTTTCACAGCACAGAGTGGAGGGATTAAAATTGTCATAAAATACTTACTGGATTCCCTGTATACCAAAACTCAATTAGGCAAACTGACCAACAACCTAAGATTTTGTGGATTAATAATAAACATCTTCAAATATAATTCTTTGACACTTTTCTCCTATGAATTCAGTTTTAGGATGACTGTGGTGGAGTTGCATTTTAAAAAAATAAACCACTTACTGCATTCTCACAATTTGCTTGGTAAACTGGAGTCCAACATGAGATTTAATAACATGCCAAACACTGAAAATGCAATGATGTTGAAAACCACTACGTTCTGAGTTGCTGTTACCTTATCGCCTTCGGAGAATGTGATTCCATCCACAGCTCTTTTCCAAGTGATTTCTGGAATAGGCTCCCCTTCCGCTTCACACTGGAGTGTGACTTCACCATTCTCATGTGTAGTTTCATTTTTAAGCTGTATTATGTGAGGCTGTACTGTAAAGAATATATACATTACTCAATTTGTATTGGAGGAAAATGTTCCTATTTAGACGTAAAAGCCATGAAGCATGCAAGTCCACATTTGTGTAGTATGGGAATGTTAACTGTGTAACAGTGACAGCAGAAAAATTTTTGCTTAGAAGTGGTGTCAAGAGAGTTGTAAAGAACAGCTGATAAAATTTCAGAAAGCAATTCCTATAGATTATCATTATAAAATAATATGAAGTGGCTTAGACACCAACATACAAATTATAATTCCTTTCTAAATTTTGCCTGTATAAAAAGCACTTATTTATTTCTTCTTTTTAAGCCATATGTATACACGGGTGTATGTCTTTATGTGTGTGCACAAAGTAGTTAGTGGTTATCTCTTAAGCTATTAAAAACAAGTTTGCCAAAGAGAAAAAATAATGACTCTGTCTGAATATGTACTAAGCATAATTATGTAAAACATTTAAAATATTTATGAAGTAAAGATGCATAAATACTTTTTATTTATATTATCCTAGTTGATATATTTTGACCTTGTTTATCTTAGCAACATTATTAGGCGTTGTAGCTAAGTATTTCTTTATAATTATAACTTCTTTAAAAAGGGAAATCATTAATCTACTAATGTAAATTATCTTAATATTAAAAATTATGTCTACCCATAAATTTACATAATACCACAGAGATTCATATTTGTAAACTTTTTTTTAAAAAAAACATCTTTTTTTAATTTCTTTTTATTTTATTCACTTTAGAGAGGAGACAGAGTGAGAGAGAGAGTGAGAAAGAGAGAGAGAGAGAAAGAGGGGAGGAGCTGGAAGCATCAACTCCCATATGTGCCTTGACCAGACCAGTGCAGGGTTTTGAACTGGCGACCTCAGTGTTGTTCCCAGGTCGACGCTTTTATCCACTGCGCCACCACAGGTCAGGCCTCATATTTGTAAACTTTTTATTGTCTGCACTTATTATTTTTTGTTAAAATCTAAAAGTGATAAAACCCAGCACTTGTTAGTTAAGGACAAGTAACAGGTAATTTTAAATCTTTAAGCGCAATTAATCATACAATACACATACGTTGTTTTTAATCTTAGAAATTTAGATTCTTGATATCATAATATAGTATACATATTTTTAACAATTTAGTATTTACTCCATTGACTTAATAGAGTTAGTTACATTTCCACTCTATATATTTTGTGTCAAACACAATACTAATTTGTTTAGTGTTACTATCCAAAAGTGATTACATCAGTAATGAAGTATATAAAATTACATGCATTATTTTCTATTTGAAAATATAAAAATATTAGAAATTTTATTTATATCTGTTCTCACTCACTGAAACCCTAAAAAATAACAAATAAATAAATAATATTTGACTTGAGTCTATTGAGGTAGATTGAGAACATTATACTTTGGAATTACCTCAGGCACTATCATTCCTAATTAATTAATTATTTACACTGAGTCATATTTAATTACTGTTTTAGATTTTAAAGAGATTTTTAAAGTGGGGAATACAGCTGAAACTAATTATAGAATTTCTGTAATTTTTAATAATTTTGTTTTCTCTTTCCTCTATGTAAACAATCTTCTCCTGGTTCTTAGCTTTGCTGGCATCTCATCTTGAAAGATTTTTATATAGACCAGTGGTTCTTAACCTGGGTTCTATCGAACCCTAGCGTTTTGATGAGTCGGTCTCAGGGGTTTGGAGAAGCCTCTGCTGTGGAGGCCAGAATAAAGTAATACCGTAATTTGTTGTGAGTTCATGCACTTTGTTGGTTTTGTTCTTTGAACAAGGTGATGTTCATGCATGGCTCATTTTGTGCACCAGTATAAAAACATATACCTATGTCTCGAATTAGGAAAAAAAATCATATTTTATTTATCACTAAAGAAGGGTTTGGTGAATGCGCATATGAAACTGGTGGGTTCAGTACCTCAAAAATGGTTAAGAACCCTGGTATAGACACATCTAATTATTACCCAACACCATGCTATCTAAAATAATAGCCCCCTAAGACTATACTGTCAGGGATCATTTCTATAGTTTGTTACTAGAATAATAGCCCCCTTGCCTGACTGGTGGTGGCACAGTAGATGGAGTGTCAATCTGGGATTGTCAATCTGGGATTGAATTCCCAGGTTCGAAACTCCGAAGTCACTGGCCTGAGCATGGGATCACTGGCTTCAGAGCTGGGTCACCGGCTTGAGCACTGAATTATCAACATGACCCAACGTCACTGGCATGAGTCCAAAGGTCACTGGCTTGAAGCCCAAGGTTTCTGGCTTGAGCCAAAGGTCACTGGCTTGATCAAAGGTTCAATGGCTTGGCTGGCAACTCCCAGCAAAGGCATGTATGAGAAGCAATCAATGAACAACTAAAAGGGACATAACTATGAGTCGGTGCTTCTCATCTCTCTCTCTTCCTCTTTTCTTTCTCAAAAAATAAAAATAAAAAATAAAATAGTAGCTCTCTTTACCCAACACTACCAGATTTATTCGTTTTCACTTTCTTAGAATATTCTGTTATTTCAATTTTAATTATTTTAATATAATTGTTATAGTCTTTGGCTCAGTTCACCAGAATATAAGCTTTATGAAGTTTTCTCTGGTTCCGAAAAATATTTCTATTATGTAATCACAAGACCAGCTGGCATAGAATGTCTCCACATGAATCACCGTTTGTCTTTTGGTCTATAGCCATAGTGTTGCTGCACCTGCCAATAGCAAACACTGATTCTTCTTACTCTTACAGAGTTCTCCCTCCTTCCTTTCCCATCTTGTTTCTAAAAGCATTTTTTCAATAATGTATTTAAAAATGGAAAAAATATACTAAATGTTAGTACTGCATATACTTTTTAGTAGTATGCTTTTCTTTAAAGAAAACACTCATATTCAAATATTCACTAGCAATATTGATTTTCTTTTTGAATGTATAATGAAAGCTAAATAAATAGTTTAAAAGAACTTATTAGTTCTCTACTCTCTATAAGATTGCAAGAAGGCAGTATGGGTTTTGGTAATTATGGAAGATATTTATAATATATTTCCTTTAAATAAAATGAAGGGGATATTCAATTACAGTTGCAGGTCAATGTTTATTACTTATAGTCTGACTGCTATGCTTTTTTGAAACATAGTGAAAGTTAAGCTGATTCCAAAATGGTTCATTTCAAGATTTATGAGAATCAACCTACATATATATATGAGATCCCAGGAGTATATTTTAAGTGAATTTTCTTCATGATCCTATTATAGGTCAACCAATTTTTACAAAAACTTACATGTATAATTTAATGTAATTCATTTTTTAAAACATTTTTTATTTTTATTTATTTATTTTTGTGACAGAGCCAGAGAGAGAGAGCCAGAGAGAGAGAGAGTCAGATAGGGACAGACAGACAGGAAGGGAGAGAGATGAGAAGCATCAATTCTTTGTTGTGACATCTTAGTTCATTGATTGCTTTCTCATATGTGCCTTGACCAGGGGATACAGCAGACCAAGTAACTCCTTGCTCAAGCCAGCGACCTTGGACTCAAGCTAGTGAGCTTTTTGCTCAAACCAGATTAGCCCGCGCTCAAGCTGGGGACCTCAGGGTTTTGGACCTGGGTCCTCCACATCCCAGTCCGATGCTCTACCCATGGCACCACTGCCTGATCAGGTTCAAGTAATTTTTAAAACAATTATATCTGACAGTTGCTATTTTAAAAATATTTTAAGGATGAGAAAACTGAGATTAATTTTAGAAAGTTAAACAGTTCATAAAGGTGAAAGTGTAGGATTAGACCCAGACCTTCCTCGAGACATGACAGTTTCAACCACTATGTTACAATACTTACCAAAGACTTGGAGGAATGCCTGTTTCTCATCTTCTCCAGCCTTATTTGTGGCCCTGCAGAAATAATGGCCTGCGTCACTATTGATTATGCTCTTGACAGTGAGTTTGGTATTGCTTCCTTTCAAAATGTACTTTTCATTTTCTTCAATGAACTTGCCATTCCTAAAGAAAAAAAATAAAACAGAGGTTGATCATAAATCTGACTTCATAAATCAGGAGGAAATCATACTCAGCTTTTTGAACTGTAGTTGTTAATCAGTTCATAGTTATTGATAGACAAGGCTAATTTCCAATCAAAGGCATAGCCCAGTAGAAAACTTAATGCCTAAATGTCAAAGGTATACTAGACAATGGTTTTGACTTTAGATACAAAAATAACATTTGAGTTATGCTGAAATACTGACATTAACAGGGGCAAAATAGCTCATTTAAACCTGCTATTTATTAGAAAAAATGTTTCTTTGATGATTTTAAGTCCATATACTTTATTTATGTTGGTTGAGTCCACATGTATTTTTTTTTGAGTCCACATGTATTTAAGAAACTTTTATATTTACTGGATTCCTGGGACACATTTAATATAATTTTTATAGAAACATCCTTTGAAGAAGTTTCAAAGTAAACGCAATTTAAATACACAGCCAATTTATTTTGAAAATAAGTACTGCCAATAAAAGTATAACATGAAATAATTATGTGAAAATTCAGTTAGAGGAATTATGCTCAATATGATTTAATTAACTAATAAGGATAAACCACATTTTTATAATTTCTCTTCTGTATTTAAATAATTTTTAATATGTCCCATGTTCTTTACAGACTGAAACCATATTCATTCTCCCCTAATACTAGCCATTGTTTTCCACTAAGAATGTCCTTTTCACTTGTTTATAATGATTGCGGTAAGAAACATTTTAAGTATCTTTAAATCTGAAGCAATATTTACAGTTCTCTTTCATATATGTGAAACCTCTTACACTGTATGTTCTTTTATTCTATAGTATTTTCTTCTCATCCCTTCTTCCTCCCCATTTCTTTCTTCTATATATCTGTCCATTTTTCTTATAATAGTATTTTAGATTATTAATTTGCTTTTAAGGTCCACTAATATAGAACGTTTAGAATTTGTTTTTAGGGGTGGGGAGATTTACTTTCCTATACACATATAAACTTAAAAAGAAAAATTTTTAAAAGGATTATAGTAATATCAGAGAAAAAGAACATTCCTCTGATATAGTAAATGATCTTTCCAGCAAATTTGGTTTTGCTTACCAGAGAGCATTGGCATATATCTTTCCATAATCCTTATCCTTTTATAACTCCAAAACATCTTTTTTCTGTTTCTATTGGCATTGCTAAATATACTATGAAATGTGTAAAAATACCATAAGAAGGGTAGAATGCAAAATTAGAGTTTAAAAACTATCAATAGCAAATGTACCATATATATATATATGGTACGCTGTACTTTTATATCTTTTTATACTTTTACTAATTCAATATTTACAACTATAAAAATGACATTTCAGCATTTTTGTTCTAAAACAGTCATGTATAGAGTTTTCAGTGCAGTTTGTAATCAGTATATTTCTCAATTTATTCAATGAAATAGATTCATTTGTTTAATATAACTGCTACTAGTATAAAAATAATAAACTAGAAGTTTCAGTAACTTGTAGTTTATGCAACACTTTGCCTATATTGTTTACGTGGTTGAATTTTCACAATCAGCCCACGCGTATTTTCCCCCTCTTCTATCATTCACAGATCACAACTAAAATTTTTAGTATGATTTCCACATCCTGTAATTCACCCAGTAATATAAGCAACAGATTAACTACATTTAAGTAGTGTTTTTCTGCTAAGGAGGGTTATTTCCCTACCTCATGTGAAATATTGTACTAAAGTTTTGTAGTGTAGCAGATGAGTAAGACATGAGAACTTATCATGAAGAATTAATAATGTGATTGGCAGTAATCGGGGGTCATATATATCCCATTTATAAGCTAATAACTTTTTGGGTTTTGTTTTTATGAGCATCAGAAGAGATCTACTATAGTAGGAGAGAAAAGGCGTTGACTGGTATACTCTGGGAATTTTCAAGGGAGAAAAATAAATCCATGATTTATTGAGCTTTGAAGTGGATGAGTAATCTCAAAGTATTTAGAGGAAATCAGTTAGTACAGATTATGTTCCCCACAAGAGCTCAATTTTAAAATAGCATTAAAGGATAACAAACCAGGGAATAGTCCTTGATACCTCATTGCCTTACAAACCTGTTAGATAGAATTAGACATTGCCATTTCTTCATTCACAGTCCATTTCTGTGGAATGCCAATGTCTGAGAAAAACACCCATGTTCTTTGAATGTAATCTCATGAGCCCATCTTTTGAAACTCAAACCATTTCTGAAAGTGCACCTTTTCCAGGCACAAGAAAATAGAGGTTAAGATTTAAGAATTCAAGAAAATTATAAAGAAGGGGGAATAATTCTACATTTTGCTGTAATGTAGTAACAGAGATATACGTACCCTCCCATTTCAAACAACAGAAACATTGTACACACATAAAGAGAACAGGTTACGAGCATTGGTCACATCAAGTAATACATGACAGTGAACTCCGAGGACCATCAGAGTTTCTACCTGAGGAGTCCCTAGACTACAGCTCAGAGAAAGAGAACTCAGACAGAGACAGGCAGTGTATCTGAGTAGGAAGACAGAGCTCTTAGCTGGGTGAAGGAAAATGGCTGGATATTGTGGGTGAAGAACATGCCTTTGTATATATGTACCACATCTCTACCCAATACAGCCATAAGAAATTATGCCAGTGCCATAAACACCAACATGTATGGACCTTGAGAACATTATACTAAGTGAAATAATTAAATTAGAAAAAACTAAGAACTATATGATTTCATACAGGTGGGATATAATAATGAGACTCATGGACATAAATAAAAGTGAAGTGGTTACCAGGGGTAGAGGGTTGGGTTGAGGGTTGTAAAGAGGGACAAATATAAGGTGATGGAATATTATTTGACTTTCGGTGATTGGCACACAACACAATCAATAGTTCAAATGCGATAGAAATATTTACCTGAAACAAGAATACTCTTTTTGATCAATATTAAATGTAATTTTCTCAATAAAATTTAAAAAAAAATAAAAAGAAACATGCCTTGTAGAACAAAACAAACAAATAAAGAAACAGAAACAGAATGATACATTCAGAGAACAAACTGACCGTTGCCAGAAGGTTATGGAAGTTGGGGAGCTGGGTATAAAGGTGAGGGATTAAGAAGAACAAACTGGTTGTTATGAAATAGTCACAGAGATATTAAAATCAGCATAGAGCCTGACCAGGTGGTGGCACAGTGGATAGAACTTCAGACTGGGATGCGGAAGACGCAGATTCGAGAACCCTGAGATCGCCAGCTTGAGCGCGGGCTCATGTGGTTTGAGCAAAGCTCACCAGCTTGAGTCCAAGGTCATTGGCTTGAGCAAGGGGTTACTCAGTCTGCTGAAGGCCTGTGGTCAAGGCACATATGAGAAAGCAATGAATGAACAACTAAGGTGTCGCAACAAAAAACTGATGATTGATGCTTCTTATCTCTCTCCGTTCCTGTCTCTCTGTCCCTATCTACCCTCTCTCTGACTCTCTCTCTGTCTCTGTAAAAATAAAAACAAAAACAATCAGCCTGACCAGGCAGTGGCACAGTGGATAGAGCGTCGGACTGGGATGCGGAAGACCCAGGTTCGAGACCCTGAGCTCGCCAGCTTGAGCGTGGGCCCATCTGGCTTGAGCAAAAGCTTGTTAGCTTGGACCCAAGGTCGCTGGCTCCACTAGGGGTTGTTCCATCTGCTGAAGGCCCATGGTCAAGGCACATGTGAGAAAGCAATCAATAAACAACTAAGATGTTGTGATGGCAATGAAAAACTAATGATTGATGCTTCTCACCTCTCTTTGTTCCTGTCTGTCTGTCCCTATCTATCCCTCTCTCTGACTCTATCTCTGTCCCTGTAAATAAAAAATAAAAAAATATAATAAAAAAATCAGCATAGAGACTATCAATCATATTGTAATAAGTTATGCAGTGCCAAGTGATTACTAGAATTTATCATGGAGATTACTTTGTATATTGTCTAACCGCTACGCTATTACACCTGAAACTAATATAAATAATTTCAAGTTGATTAAAAACATAATTATAAATAAAGTAAAAAATAAAACACAAAAAATAAAGTGTGCAATTAAAATATGAATCAAAAAAGAATACACTTTATAGACAGAATGATCAGGACTATAGGTATACCCTTGACTCTGATTATGTCACTCTGTTGATCTTTTTAACAATTTAATCTAAGCAATGTAAATAAAAACAAAAGCATAATATCTTTTTGCTGCACCTTACATCACCATGACCCATTTATAACTATAAATTTGTACCTCTTAATCCTATTCATTTTATCATGATAACTGTGTACGGTTATAGACAGATAGTGGATTTTTTGTGGTGATCACTTTGTATAGTGTATAAATGTGATATCTCACTATGTTATACACTTGAAACTAATATAATATTGTATGTCAACTATACGTTAATTAAAAAGATCTCTACATTAAGAAATAAAAATTAAACACAGAAAAGCATAATAGTATTTTAAATAAAATTGAAAAACAGTGCTTTCCCTCCTGAAAAAAAATGATAAACTCACAAATACTTTTTCATGAGTGTGATTAAGGATAGCGACAGAGGGGTGTGGGTGCATCACCTACCTGTACCAAGAGATGGTGGGCTCAGGTGAGCCAGATGCCCTGCAGGATAATGTCATCTCTTCTCCTCTCTCTGCTGTGGCATTAAAGGATTTTTGAGACATGGTGATTGTTGGCGGCACTGAAAAACAGGCAAATACAGATAAATAGAAATGAAGAACATTTCTCTGATATTACTGGAAGTTTTTACCACTACTATTTGTTGTTGTTGTTAAGGCTAAGCTTTAAAACTTGAGAGTCAACATCTGTACTTAAATCAATAAAACTAACCAAGCTGCACAGTCAAATGACTTTAAGATCGCTCATCTACCTTCTGAAGTAGAAAAAGTGGATAATTTACTCTAATGCTATTTTATTATTTTGAATCTATCAAACTAGACTAAACAATGCAATAGACATTTTAGTATATATATTGCTCTCTATATATACATATACACACACATATATATACATATATACTTTTATAGAACACTGTTCATAAAAAGACTATACCATCCTGACTTAAAGTAACACAGAGATCTACTTGGAGCATAAATAGATTTCCTATTTGGGTTCTCTTCAGTATATGTAATTTTATAAGCCATCATTCACTGCTTCAAGACAGGACTTTCAAATTAGGTGTCAAACTATAATGTTCTCTCTGATTAACTTCATTTAATTTCTTTAAACAACTATAGAACGTTTTATAAAGAGGAACTGCTGAAGTCATAGAGAGAATGAAATAGAGTTTCATGAACAATTCAATTTTAAAATTAAGCTTTCCCAATTTCTAACAAATTATATTGCAAAAACTGTATATGCTGCACATTTTGACATTTTGAAACTGTTACTGAAAGGTACTGTTTGCAATAAACAAATTAATAACATCCATAATAGAAGCTAAATTTCAAAGTACAGCATAAATTTTGACTTAATGCACTTTTATGATATTCAACTGAATATAACTAAATGATATTTCCCAAATTAGTTATATTAATAGATTTTTTTTTTACACATTCTAAAGAACTTGACTAGAGAGGCATTTACCAGTGTGATTATAATTAAATATCTCTACAACAGCATTCAGGTCAGCATTGATGCTGGATTATTGCCATTGACAGTGGGGGAAAAAACTGTTATGTTTCTTAGTAATTAATCACAATAATTTGAGTTTATGCCCTTACAATTTTAGATACAACGGGCCATGATCTGACATGCCGTCTTTAGAGTAATATAATAATAATTTAAAGTATTATAATAGGATGCACTTTATATCAGACATTAACTCTGAATTTTAAGTCCATTGAAATTTAATTTTCTATATCTTGTGTTCCTTCTCTTGTAATTATGAAAAAAACCATTTTAATCAAAATATATTGCTTTTCATTTGGTTATTATAAATGTAGCTATAAGAATATTTTGTTATAACAATCAAGATTTTAACCCATTATAGAATTATAAATGAAGATTAAATTTTTAATAGAAATTCTCTCTAAAGTATTTGTGTACATACAAACACTTACAAATGGAAAATGACATGTTCTGGTGGTTGTCCTGTTACTGTTAAGAACTTAAACAAGTTATTTTTTCATAGTCATAATTTTATTCTCTATAAATTGCACTGCGTATGCTGGATGATCTAAAAGAAATGACAAATTATAATGTTTATATATATGATACAATGACTGACTCTGCTAATGAAATATGTGTTCTTAAAGTGTAGATCAGCAAACAATATTAATATATTAATATTAAATACTTATATAGTATTTTGAAGAATAATTCTTGAACTATTGTGAAAAATAATAATATTTAAACAGACTGACAGCTGTAAAGAGTGATGAAAGTGGGTGGGTGGATGAAAAAGATGAAGGTATTAAGTAAAGAAAAAACTTAATGACACAGACAACGGTGCGGGAATTGCAGGAGGAAAAGGGGGAGGAAGGCAGAAGCGGGTAAAGGTGGGTGGGTGGGGATGAAGGGAAACTTAACTTAAATGGTGGACACTGAATACTATATACAGATGATGTATTATAGAATTGTGCACCTCAATCTTGTATAATCTTATTTAAAAAGGTCCAACCAATACATTAAATAAAAAATAAGTGTGCAAAGATGTCAAGATGGTCAGGGAGTTTTTTAGCCACTGCTTTAGACTATTTTATGTATATTACCTTCATTGGTTATGGACTTGCTATTGAGTGGGATTAAATAATTTTAAAAATGTCTACAATTATTTCATTCAAATTTATTGTTTTCTCATAAGTTCATCTACTTTATTTTAATATTTTAAAGTACATTTTATATTGACCACACCTAAAACATCTAGTTTTATTAACTTAACAAAAATTTATATTCTGTGTATATTAAGTAATGAGTGCTTTCTGTTAAATTTCTGATTTTATTCTTCAGTTTCAAGAAACATGAGGATGTGTAGGTAAGGGAAGTAGCCTCAGAACTCTCACTAATATGGAGTTTATCTACCTTCCTGTTATAATTTGCCTCATTATTTGTGTAGGCATCAAATATATCAATAATCTTAATTCCCTTTCATCAACAATGGCATCAATAATTACATATCTTCTGTGTCTTGCAATCTGCTTCTACCCACTTCTCTTCAATATTTTCTTTTCAAAAGAAAAACATGATACTAACCATGGAATACTCATGTTATTCAGATTAATCAGCACTGATCATTTTATTTAATCAGAATAAGGATAAAATTCTACCTCTACCATTGTCAAGAAAGCTATTCTTTAGCAACTATTTATTCAGATCTATCCTAAATATATATTACCAAATAAATTTACATGTAGATCCTCTACTTGGAGGAGAACTTGAAAACATAAGACTCATCATCATTCTTGTTTACCTTTTCTTGTTTTGACTTTTCAGTCTGCCTGACACTTATTAACATAAGGAAGGATTTATACAAAATGGCAGAGTAGGAAGTACCAGGCAGGCATCTGGCTCCCATGTAGACAACAGTTGCACTGGTAGAATCTGTCTCATGTAAACTATCTTGGAACTCTAGAGCCTATTCAAGGCTTACAGCTTCCAGAGAAAGGAATGGAAGCTAAGTTGCAAGCAAGGTCTCAAAGAGATATATTTGTACATCGTGCTGATAGCAGCATTATTCTCAACATCTAAATAGTGGAAGCAGCTCAAATTTCCATCAATGCTAAGCAAATGTATTACATGCATGAAGTAAAATATTATTCAGCATAAAAAACAAGGGAAATCCTGACATATTCCACAACACAGACGAACCTAGGGCAGTGGTCAGCAAACTCATTAGTCAACAGAGCCAAATATCAACAGTACAACGATTGAAATTTCTTTTGAGAGCCAAATTTTTTAAACTTAAACTATATAGGTAGGTATGTCTTTATTAACTTAATTAGGGTACTTCTAAGCTAGCCACACTCAAGGGGTCAAAGAGCCGCATGTGGCTCACAAGCCGCGGTTGGCCGACCACTGACCTAGGGGACACTGTGATAAAGAAAAGAAGCCAGTCACAGAAAGACAAATACTCTGATTCCACTTATGATTACTTATCCAAAATTATAGAAACAGAAAGTAAAATGATGTTTGCTAGCAATTAGTGGTGTGTGTTGTGTTCAACAGGTACAGAGTTTTAGTTTTGAAAGAAGAAAAGAGTTATATTTAATACCACTTAAATATATAGTCAAACAAAATGGTAAAGATGGTAAATTTTATGTTATGTGTATTTTTCCACAAAAGAAAGGCAAAGAATGAAAAATGAAAAGTCAGATAACCAATCTCAGTCCCTGGCCAAGTAAACAAATGAACCAGGTAAACACTAAAGGAACTTGTATTTTTTAACATTCTATATTGTTACTCTCAGTGTATGTGGGAAGTAATTTATTTTCTTCTCTCAGATCTTCCTATTCACTCTAGCATATATTCATTCAATTGTTATTTTCCAAGGGTCATTACAAATATCAATGGCATCAAATAAGCATTGTTTTTTGTTGTATTTTTTGTTTGTTTTGTCCTTAACTAATGCCTCATTAGGCTATTATATTACACTGGAAAACAAAATTTTTATTGCATCCACAAAAACACTTGGTCTTACCTAATTCAAGTGTGCTGCTCTCAAATATGACATTAGTTTTTCTCTGTAAGGTACAGTATTTTGCAATTCAAGATTTTAGGTTTTCATCTTATTGTAAAATTTTCAACATTTAGTTTAACATAATGAAGTAGAATGTCTTCTTGGGCATCATCTTTGTGAAAATATAATAATTTATATAATGTAGTAAATACATAATACACTAAAAGATATTATTGCATCAGAATTTGTCTACAATTTCAAAATAGAACATATTAAAAGACTTATTTTAATCATAAAATTTGCACAAAACTCATTTAAATTTTATTCAGGCAAAAATTTGTGTTTGTAGTTCTTGTGTTTGTGTACTTGTTGAGGACAATCTCGTTTGATGCTCCAGCAGTAGTCTGCTCATCAATAACAGCTCCAAGATTTTCGGGAAATTTATCAAGGTGACTGTTCAGGAAGTGAATCTTAATGCTCATGTTACATCCAATGTCGCGGAAAGCCAACAGCATCCTTTGAACAGAAGTTCATAGTTTTCTGTTTTTTGTTGCTAAGGAAGTTCTTTGTAACTGCCACAAAAGACTGCCATGCTGCTTTCTCCTCCTTATTCATCTTCCTGGCAAATTCTTCATCACATATGAGTGTTTGAATTTGAGGTACATCTAGTACACTGGCTTTTATCTTCTCGAAAGACAAGGCAGGAAATGCAGAAATAATATGTTGAAAGCTTTCACTTTCTCTATTCAAAGCCTGAACAAACTGCTTCATTACGCCAAGTGTGATGTGAAGTGGGGGGAAAATGATCCTGTCTCGATTAACTACAGGTTCATTCACAATATTTTGCATGTCTACTTCCAGGGTTTCACGTTTCGGTCACTCCTTCTGTGTCCAGTGTTTCTTCCAAGCTCAGCTGTCCCACAAACACAGAAAGCAAGGATACTTTATAAAACCTCTCCGTTGTCCTAGCAGGAAAGTTACCATTTTAAGGTCCACACAAATGATCCAGTTAAAAAGTTGAGCACAATTTTTATGTCATTATAATCTTCTCACAGATGAGATGAATAACCAATTAGGACCGCTGAAAATAGGCAATATATGTGTGTGTCACAAATAATAAAATATTGCGCCTTTGACGTTGAAGTGTGTAACAGCCACATATAGAAGAGAGGGTGCCAGGACTATTCTTACATTGACGCCTACTCGAAAAAGCCATGATTCAATCTTAAAACATAATAAGAGGGTATTTTTATGAGATAATATTTTTTTTACATTTAAAAACAACTATAATTATGTAAAAGTGATGTTTGTAAAACATTAATTGTCTTGTGGATATGTTCAATCCAAGAGTCGTTGCCCTTTAACTCCAATTTAAAAACCAATGCATGTTATTAACTGTAACAAAAAGAAATTAAAATTGCATAAAACTATGCATGCACCAAAAAACAGATTTCAGATTTGAAATCAGTGATGCAGAAGTATATATAGAAACAGTTCTAAATCCTCATGTAACAGAAAATGAAAAAAAAAAAATTGTTCCCCAGTGTTATCTACCATTTCTTAATTTTCATTAATATTGGTTCTGGTTACTTTAAAAAATCCTTCATTTCACATTTATGAAGAAGGTCAATTTAAAGTGTTATATAACTCCTGGCCAGGCAGCTCAGTCAATTAGAGTCTCGACCAATATATTAAGGTTGTAGGTTTAATACTGGGCCAGGGTACATACACATACAAGAATCATTCACACCTGAAACATGTACCTTAATAAATTCAAAATATAAAAAAATACAAAAAATAAAAAGATGCAACCAAAAAATGCGTAAATAAGTGGAACAAATCAATATTTTTTTTCTCTCTTTATCCCTTCCATTCTCTTTCTAAAATCAACAAAATAAAAAAATTTTGATATAAAAATACTTAACAGAAACTGTTATTTAATAGGAATAAGATATTTGGGGAACTCAAAATTTTACAAATTTTGAATTATCAAGTGATTGCCATGATAAATAAGTGTATCGATTATATAATTTCATTTTGAAAGGAAATCTACCTTACTGATTATTGTAAACTGAATGCATCTAGTCATTCTTTCTCAAAAAATTGTAGTTAGTTGTTTCCAACCTTGAATATTATCAATTTAGTAAAACTGCCTTACTTTATACCATCAGCTTACAAGACAGATATTCAAATAGGTTCATTATGTTGCTTTAAAAAATGTGAGAGAAAAGTTACAACTGGCATCATAAATTTCATTCTAATATGAAAGATGTCATAACTTTAAGCTAACAAGTATAGCCTTCAGTGTACAAGTATCAAAGCAATGAGAAAATGTTACCTAAATTGTCATCATGTGCTTTTCTGTATTTTCCAAATAAATCTAATTTCTATGTTCCTTTAATATGAATTTTAAAATAAATCAGATTCACAGGTTCAAATATAAAATAAAATGAAAAGATAAGCACAGAATTGTCAATCTTACCCTTTTTTCGTTAACCACTTTGTTAATTACTTATATTGTTTAATGCAAATATTAACACTCATTTTTTTCCTTCTTCATATTACAAAATATACCCTTTAATATACCATACTTATTTTTTCATGTTAATAGCACATGTAGGAAATATCTTCACGTTTTATCTAGAGGACATCCTCACTTATATTCAAATTGCACAGTCTGCTACCATGTGGGTAAACAATGTGCATATATCAAGTTATCTGCAGATAGACAAATATTTATTACAAACTTCATTTATTGCAATCAATGCTGCAGTTAATTATCCAGAAGTAAAACTGATATACCAATGAGCAAATAAATAAATAATTTTAACTGAAGAAGACTAAATCAGATTGTTCTCGGTGGTCATTATGCAATGCCTTTCTTTTTCCAACTAATTTAAAGAAAAACAAACACATAAAAAGTAGAAAATAAAACAAAAATTTAAAGAATTTCCTCTCACTTTCTTACCAGCATTATAACAAAAAAATAAATACTTATTAAAGAAAATACAAATGAAAAATGACAGTTGAAAGCAAGAAAAATACTAACTTTATGTTTCCACAGAAGTGATAATTAAAGGCCAAAATTACTATAAAAGATACTTTAGGTCAAAAACACACAAACAAAACAGCTTAGTGTTTTGGACTTCTTGAGAGATAATTTCACCATTAAGCTTGGTCATTTTTATGCTTTTCACAATATATTCTATGATTGACAATATTCTTATGCAGAGGTCCTCAAAGGGTATTACTAGGACCCAGAAGTCCCCAAAACCCATTCAAGTGGTCTATTAATTCCATTGTTCTCCAACTAAATATCTCTGGGAGAGTGGAATTTCCTCTGTATAAGTAACTTATTAAATTGTGCTAATAGAGAAATATTTCAATAATTTCCTTATCTAAAAATTCTTTTTCTTTTTTTTTTAAGTTTCTTTTTATTTATTAATTTTAGAGAGGAGACATAGAGTGAAAGAGAGAGAGAGAGAGAGAGAGAGAGAGAGAGAGAATGAGAGAAAGGGGGGAGGAGCTGGAAGCATCAACTCCCATATGTGCCTTGACCAGACCAGTGCAGGGTTTTGAACCGGCGACCTCAGTGTTCCCAGGTCGACGCTTTATCCACTGCACCACCAAAGGTCAGGCTAAAAATTCTTTTTCTTGGGTTCCAAAATATATCACAAAAAATTGAATGCAACAGCAGTTATGAGAATCTGTCAGTCTTTTTATTTTTTTTTCTTTTTAATTTCTTTTTATTTTATTCATTTTAGAGAGGAGAGAGAGAGAGAGAGAGAGAGAGAGAAAGGGGGAGGATCTGGAAGCATCAACTCCCATATGTGCCTTGACCAGACCAATGCAGGGTTTTGAACCTGCGACCTCAGTGTTCCCAGGTCGACACTTTATCCACTGTGCCACCACAAGTCAGGCTTGTCAGTCTTTTGTTAAGGCACACACTAGAGAAATGTGAAAATGTAAAATGAAGAAATCACTCTTTCACTTTTTTCTTAAATGTAGTTATTTTTCACAAGTATGCTATCTAAAATACCATTGTTATTATTATTTTGATAAATTAATTAACATTCCAAAATTTAAATAATTTTACCAAATAGTTTTGAAACTTTATGTATAAATAAGTATAATACATACATACATACACACACATATATATATGATCCACATAAACAAAATTTTTGGAGAGTCTCAATAATTGTATAAGCGTAAATAGTTCCTAAGGCAAAAAGTAAGATCAACTGGGGTACAATATACCATTTGATAATTCAAATTTGTACTTAAGCAGTCATAGAATATTACCAAGAAAAATAATTTAAAATAAAAGCCAGAAGCCTGACCTGGGTGGTGCAGTGGATAAAGCGTCGACCTGGGTACACTGAGGTCGCCAGTTCAAAACCCTGCACTGGTCTGGTCAAGGCACATATGGGAGTTGAGCTTCCAGCTTCTCCCCCCCTTTCTCTCTCTCTCTCTCACTCTGTGTCTCATCTCAAAAGTGAATAAAATAAAATAAAATAAAAAATAGAAGCCATAGTGTGTGTTTAAAATAAAACTAAATGTACAAGGTTTCAGAACATATTACTAAAGAGATAGTAATGATCACGTTTTAGACATGATCAGGTGAGAGCAGGAAATAGTAGGCTTCATTTAGGTGATCTCTACACAAAGTTTCATTTTACATAACAGGACCTGGAAGAGACAGTGCTTATGGGGGGAGTTTGGCATTTGAGGGAAGAGGGGTGCCGTGTATCTAGGTGACGTCACTTAGCAGCATCGCATGGAGTCTCTCAGTTGGAGAACCTGCAAGGGTAGCAGTGGCTTATGGTCTTGCAAAGGTCCAATTTATGGCTAGCAGAAAACGGGTGCAGTTATGCAGGATGTGCAAAGCAGGCTGATTCTAAATTATTAAAATATACTTATTGACTATATTTAAAACAACTGTGTATATGAATTTTTAATTTTGTGCTAATGAAGTTATGAGATGTTAGGCCTATCATGCTGTGAAGAAGAAAATAACATAAGAACTAAGCAAGAGGGGTGCTCCTTGGCTCATTTGCATAAGATGAATAAAGGTCATGTTGGACCGTGTGGGATAAGATGGGAGGAAGTGTTATCTTGGTATCAAAACTGATTAGTTTACTATAATTCTAAATAGCTAACAGAAGAAATTATCAAAAGATCACACAGCTCATGATTTTGGGAAGCTACTACTACATGTTTTTTCTAAGGACAAATTATGTACGGAGAACGTAATTTTGATCCATAATGACTACCAGAAGAGAAAAAGGCACAGATATGCAGTCTCTTTTACTTACACTCTGTACATCATGTAGGCTTGTCCCATTAGCTAACATAAAAAAGGTTTTAACTCCACCTCTGTCAAAAGTCAGTAAGTATAGCCTGAGATTATCCTAAAGTGCAAGCTAAATGTTCAGACTGACACTGGTGTGATAAATCGCGTATCAATCAAAAGTGATGTGCCGTAAATCATCTTGTTAGCATCTTTATTAATTCCTTCAAGTAATAAAAGAAAACATCATATACATGGCAACAGGTTTTAAAATAACATTACAGAGTTTTACTTCCGGGTAAATGGAAGTAACTTTACTGCACCCTGTTTTTGTCACATACAGCATCTATAACATTTGGACAGAATTCAAGGATAATCTGTTTGAGAACTCTGAAATCTAAATAGTAGTGGCCATATTGCTAATAGGAAAATATCAGAATTTGAAGACAACCTGTGAAAGAACATTTTTTTTGTCTTTCCTAGAGTCCCTTGGCCTGAACAGCCTAAAATCCAGAGGTGAGAATCAACATGGCCGGAGAGAGGTGTAGGAAAGCCTTCTAGTTCAGGCCCAAGGAGCAAGGAAGAGGCCTACTGGCAGGGGTGATGGCAGTAGGGAGCGCCTGTCCTGGTCTTTCAAAAGAGTTGTGGTCCCAAGAGGGCAAGGCAAACTCCACTGTTCTTCTTGTTTTTCTTCCAGCTTGATGACCCTGAATAAGGGCACATTTGTAACACAGAAGGGGTAAATCAAACCCCTGCTTTATTTTTGGTTTTTTTGCTTGTTTAACTAGAGCACAAAACAACAAAATTTAAAGGAATGGGAAAGTATGGAAGAGATTATAGAGTAGGTAGGGATTAGAAAAGCAAGAGCATCAGTTATTTATCAAATTTGGGCTTCAGCCCTGGGCTGTTCATGGGTGATTATGACCTTAAATATTAAATAGTACCAAGACTCTGAGAACTGAAAAAGAGACAGACCACCACACACATCCTAGAATGGCCACTGGTACACAGGAGAGACAGATCCGAAACACTGAAAGGGGATTTAAAAGGTATGTGATTTTGAATCTGTAAACCACAGAAAACTGGTTACTAAATTGATTTATTGTTTGTGATAATAAAAATCTCAGCATTCTTCATAGGACTAACATAAAACTCAATTCTCATAATGTGATATTCAAAATCCAAGACATAATCTAAAAACTTTTGCCTAAGAAGAACTAGGAATATTTCACATTAACAGGAAATGACAGTGACATGTTTATACATATTGAATTACCTAAAAACTATTTTAAATAAACTAATTTAAACACTTTTCAGAGTGAAAGTGAACCACCTTGAAACTAATGAAAAGATAGTCTCTGCAAAGACATAGAATATATTCAAAATACATAAATAAATATTAGAACTAAAGCTATGATTACAAAATATATTCAAACTTAAAAAAAACAAATATTGATGTAACAAGTGCAAATGGTCTAATTTCATGAATAAAAATTAGATACATACTATCAAAATGGATAAAAATAAATAATCAAACTCTGTCTATTAAAAGGTCATTTAAAATATAATAATATAAAAAGTAAACATATATATATGTCATTCCAACATTAAGTATAAGAAAGCTGAAGTGTCTATGTAAATTAATATCAAAGCTAGAAGACTTCAGAGCAAATAATATTACATAATATACATTGATAGATTACATAATGATATAAGAGCCAATTTTTCAAAAAATGTATGACAATCTTACATGTGTATTCATCTCACAAAAGAGGTTTAAAATATATGAAGCAAAACTGACAGGAAAGAAAAGAGACTTAGGTTCAAAATTACCCTTTGTGAATTTGGAGCTTAAGAAATCAGAAATAGAACAAACCAAATCCATATCAATCATAAGGAAAAACTAAGACAATTAAGAACAGATACAATAAAATAGAAAATAGAAATAAAAAAATAAGAGTATATAAAAAAACCAACAAAGGTCCTTTGAAAGAATACAGTTAATAAACTTTAGTAAGATGCATTAGGAAAAAAGAAGAGATGACACAGATTGCCAATATAAAGAATCAAAAAAGGAATTTCACTATAGACTACACATACAGTAAAAAAAAAAAAAAAAAAGAACTGATCCAGCCAAATCTTGCATACAAATTCAACAGTGTTGAAGAGACAGACCACTTCCTTGAAACAACAAATTAAGGAAACTCCCTCAAGATGAGATAACTCAGTCCTGTTAACATGGTTAAAAGCCTTCTGAAAAGGAAACCTCTAAATTCAGATGGTTTATCTGCTGAACTTCGCCAAATGTTTTAAAAAATAAGACCTTTTCTACACAATCTCTTAGAAAAAGATAAGACAGGGACTACTTCTTGACTCATTTACAAGGTCAGAATTGAAGTAATAACATTTTTGTGTGTGTGTGTGACAGAGTCAGAGAGAGACAGAGAGAGGGACACATACAGACAGACAGACAGGAAGGGAGAGAGATGAGAACCATCAATTCTTCGTTGCGTCTTCTTAGTTGTTCATCGATTGCTTTCTCTTTTGTGCCTTGACTGGAGGGCTACAGCAGACCGAGTGACCCCTTGCTCAAGCCAGTGACCTTGGGCTCAAACTGGTGAGCCTTGCTTAAATCAGATGAGCCCTCACTCAAGCCTGCAACCTCGGGGTTTTAAACCTGGGTCCTCCACATCCCAGTTCAACGCCCTATCCACTGCACCACAGCCTGGTCAGAGAGCATTAAAGTAATAATTTAAGCAAAATAATTTTTTAAAGAACAAAGTCATAGAAATTACCGTATTTTTTACTCCATAAGATGTACTTTTTCCCCCCCAAAAATGGAGGGGAAAATGCTCATACAACTTATGGAGCAAAAAACACAGTATTTTATTAAATATTTTAACACACCATTTATTTCAGAATATTTTTTTTTCTTATTTTCTTCCTTAAAACCCTAAGTGTGTCTTATGGTCAGGCGTGTCTTATGGAGCAAAAAATATGGTATACTATGTGATTTTTTAAAAGATTTTATTTATTAATTTTAGAGAGGAGAGAAAGAGAAAGAGAGAGAGAGAGAGAGAGAAGGGGAGAGGAGCAGGAAGCATCAACTCCCATATATGCCTTGACCAAGCAAGCCTAGGACTTCAAACCAGTGACCTTAGTGTTCCAGGTCAAGGCTTTATCCGTGGCGTCACCACAGGCAAGGCACTCTGTGGTTTTAAGGAGCTAGTAAAGTAACTGTTATTTATAACAGTGTGACAAAAGTGCAGGGATAGACAAATAGGTCAGTGGACAGAAAGAGTTCAGAAAAAGACTCATATAAATAACCATAATTTATTTTACAAAGTCCAATGGAGAAATACTAGTTTTCTTCTTTTTCTTTTTTTTAAGAAGTAGGGAGGCAAAGAGACAGACTCACGCATGTGTCCTGACCAGGATCTATCCCACAAGCCCCCTACTGGGTGATGTTCTGTCCATCTTTGGGCACTGCATTGTTGTTTGGCAACCAAGCTATTTTAGCACCTGATGGAAGGCCATGAAGCCATCATCAGTGCTCAGGGTCGACTTGTTCAAACCAATCAAGTCATGGCTGTGGGAACAAAGAGAGAGAGACAGAGAGAGGGGAGTGGGACAAAGTGGAGAAGCAGATGGTTGCCTCTTCTGTGTACCGTGATCAGTAATTGAACCTGGAACATCCACACACCAGGCCCATGCTCTACCACTGAGCCAATCGGCCAGGGCCAAAATAATAGTCTTCTAACAATGGTTTTTAAAGAACTTAAAATCCATATTTAAATATATGCACCTGAGTATAGTATTCATGCCTTATACAAAAAAAACATCGCCAAATGGATCAAAGACCAAAACATAAAGCATAAAAGTATAAAACTTACAGAAAAAAATATGGGCAAATCTTTGTGACTCAGGATTAGGTGAAGAGTTTTGAGACATGACACCAAAAAATGCTTTGCTGTCTGAATGTCATTTTAAAAGAATGAGAAGGAAGCTACAACATGAGAAATAGCTCTAGCAAATCAGGTATCTAAGCAAGGAATTGCACCAAAAAATACATTTTTAAACATTTAAATTCAACAGTAAGAAAATGTACAAAGATTTGGAAGCAAAAATGCATTTATAGCATTATTATAAGCAACTCTCGAACTGCAATAGTTTTAATAAAATCTGGATAGAACAGGGGCCAAGACATGTGGAGGCATCTCACTGAAGAGGATACACAGATGAGATAGAAAAGAAGTTCACTAGCGTCAGGTATTCCATAATGACTGCATTGTCATTGAAGAAAAGCAAATTAAAACTACCAAGGTTCGCCTGACCTGTGGTGGCGCAGTAGATAAAGCGTCGACCTGGGAACACTGAGGTCGCCAATTCAAAACCCTGCACTGGTCTGGTCAAGGCACATATGGGAGTTGATGCTTCCAGCTCCTCCCCCCCTTTCTCTCTTTCTCTCTCTCTCTTTCTCTCTCTCTCTCACTCTGTGTCTCCTCTCTAAAATGAATAAAAAAATAAAAATTAAAAATACACCAAGGTTCTACTACACACTTATTCGGTATAAAACTAAAAAATAAAAAACTTACAACATCAAGTACTGATGAGAATGAGGGACAGGTTGAACTCATATATTACTGGTGAGAATGAAAAATTATACAGCCATTGTGGAAAACAGTACTGCAGTTTCTTATAAATTTAAGCATATATTTAATATATGGTCCTGAAATCCTATTCCTAGGTATTTACCCTAGATCAGTGATTTTCAGCCTTTTTCATCTCAGGGCACAGATAAACCAAGTTTTGAAATTCTGCAGCACACCAATATAGTTAGATTTTGCTGCTCTAATAAAAAAAAATAGGTATAAGTTTGATTTATTCACACTGAACAGCTATTGTGGTGGCTGTTGTCAGTGGTCAGCGCTCCTGACTAAATAGTCAAGTATTGCATATTTTAAAATTCTTGAGGCACTATAGCTGAAAACCACGGCCCTACATCAATGAATTTAAGCTCACACAACAAACTGCACACACAGGCACACATATTTATAGCAGCTCTAAATATAATTACAAAAAGTGGACACATGTAACACTTGATGATTCTCAAGGCATTATGCTGTATGAATTGAGACATTCTTAAAAGATTACATTTTGGATTATTTCATTTATATGATACTTGAAAAGATAAAATTATAATGGCAGGATAAAGAGTGATGGCTGTTTGGATTTAGAAGTTATAAGAAAGTTTGACTACTAAGAGAAAACATAAAAGATCAAAGGTGATGAAACAATTCTGTATACTGGTTATGTTAGCAGTAACAGGAATCTATACATACATTAAAACTCATAGAACTATATAGTGAATTTTACTATATATAATTTGGAAACAAATTTGTGTCAACTCTTTTTTATTTTAGGTGAGAGGAGGTGAAACAGGCAGTCTCCCCCATATACCTCAACTGGGATCCACCTGTTGACCCCTGTCTTGGGCTGAGGCTCCAGGACCAAGCTATTTTTAGCACCTGAGGCTGATGTGCTCCACTGGAGCTATCCTCAGTGCCTAGGGCCATGGCTGTGGGAGAGGAAGAGGAAGAGAAGGGGGAAGGAAGGGAGAAGCAGATGGTCAGTTCTCCTATGTACCTTGGCTGGGAATCAAACCTGGGACATCCACACACCAGGCTGATGTTCTACCCACTGAGCCACAGGCCAGGGCCACAGAACTTTTAAAAATTACATCTGGTGTTTTTTTAATTTAATTGTTTTATAACAATTTTAAGTAGCTGATTCACTATAACAATCTACATCTCTTGGAAAAGTCAGTTACTGATTGTTCTAAAGCAGAAAAATCTCAAAAATTTCCCTAGCTGAGGGAGTACCTTTTTCTACTCCAGTTCATCAAAGTCCTTCTCTTTCTTTAACTCACTGCTCTGATCTACCCAATGTATTCTAAAAACCCTTTTACTCTTTTGCTTCTTTGTATGTGTTATGAACTGGAGGTTCCACTGCTCCTATATTCTTCATGTTTGAGATATCTAGAATATTGGCTGGGTTTCAGTGAATTGGCTTAGTTCTTTCTGAGTGGCTTTGTAATACCCTGCTGTAGATCCATTGTCAAAACTGGAATGCAATGAAGTTAATTAACAAAAATAAATGAATTAATTGAAAAACAAAATGTGTGGAAAAACAAGTGCAATTTCTAAACCATCTGCCAGATGCAGAAGGCAAGGTGGGAAGAGAAAGCTCTCCTGTGTATGGATACTTTAAACCTGGTTACAGAGCAGCCTTTGAAACAACACCTGTTTTGTCCTACTTTCTGAACTGTCACTGCCTCTTCAGGAAAATCTTGTGACACAAGTGATAGGTTTTAAAAGCTTCAGCTTTTTAATGACCTCTCCTTCCTGCTGTGAGCCTAAGCTGTCTTCTGTACACTGCCATATCTGCTGTGTGGTCTCTGTGTTCTTTGTCACTTGGGTGCAACAGTCATTTATGTGTGTATTTCACCTTTCAAGTTGTACAAAGTTCTTTCATTTTTTCTCAAAGGATATGTGGGGTTGGTCAGTCAGTATAATTATAAATATATTTTTTAAAAATTTACTTTATTGCGTGACATTAGTTAATCACATGGATAGGTTTCAGGTGTACCATTCCATAATGTATCATCTGTGCACTGCACTGTGCATTCACCACCCAAGTCCTCCTGCTGTCAGAGGGTGGGGGTCTGGGGAAGTAAGGTAAAGGAATTAAGCAAAGAAAAACAAAAAGATCACAGTATGATTATACTTTAATGTATAAAATGTAACACCTGGATATAAAAACAAATATTAAATTAAAATGACCTAAAAAATAAGCATTAAAAATTGAGACATATATATGATATATATATATGTTATATATATGAATATAACATATATATAATTCATATATATATGAATTTATTTTGAATTTAGTACAATGCAGGAGACAAACATGCTGAAGTCAAAATGTAGGAATAAGTAAGCTATACCATAATGAACAAAATATACTGCTATGCTACATTATTCAAATCTTTAAAATAATGTTTATAATTTTGTTCATTACATTTAAATATATGTGTCACCTTCCAGCCAAGATGTGGAAACAGGTGACCAATTTACCCTATCACCTGAAAACAGCTAAGAATTTAGACATATAGTTAAAAATAACCAAAATGACTCAACAGTGAGCCCTGAAATACAAGGGGATATGAGATGAATCTTATTACTGCCCCATGCTACTTGTCTAGAGAGAGTTTCTAAGCTGCAGTGCAGAGAGGAAGAGCCCAGTGGGAGTCCAGAAATCTGAGGAGGCAGGGCAGGTGGTCTGGGGAAGTAAAGGTATCTGGCTGTATTTCACAGGGCAGAGTGCTAAACAGAAGTGCACAATGAGGACTTCTTGAGACTGGCAGTGAGTTCCCATGAGTTCTTCAGATGAGTACTAATGAATGCATCATGAGAGAAAACTATTGAGGTCAGGAAAAAATCCTCCCCGATTAGAAGGAATTATTTCCAAAGCTCAAGTAGAGCAAAGAACAGTTTCTATTCCCAAAGCCAGAATAATAATTTTAGAATACCTGATGAGGCCTGTCAAACAAAGTATTAGAAAGTATTTCTCTCAGAAATGGGGTCAAATAAGCTCTGGAGAATTCTTTTAGAATTCTCTCCTAACAAATGTAAAGGAAAGAAATGGAAAGGATTAAGCTGATTCCTAGTTAATTTATCTGTAGTCCTGGAAAATGACCTAAAATGTATAAAGAAAAACAAAAATATTCAGTACATTATAGAGGTAAAATTCATAACATCTGGTATCCAAATTAAAACTATTAAATATGCAAAGGAGCAAGAATATGAGACATGATGAAAAAATACAACCAACCAAAACTGACCCAGAAAAGACATAGATAATTGGCAGACAAGAACATTAAAGTAGTTATTATAACTGCATTTAGATTCAAGAATCTAAAAGAAAAAAATGATCATGTTAGAGACATAGAGAATATTTTAAAACACCAGATTTCTATGTATAAAAACTATAGTGTCTTTAATCAAAAGTAGATGAAATAAGATTAATAGTACATTAAACATTGTAGAAGAAAATATTAATAACTAACTTATAACAACAGAGACTCTCCAAAAATTAATATAGGAGAAAATAAAGCTAAAAGAGAATGATCAGAACATTGGAGAACAGCAGATGGAGTAAGGGCAAAGGCCTAACATTTGAAATTGGAGTCCCAAAGAATTGTGGGGCAGAAACATTATCTGAAGGGCTAATGGCTAGAACATTTTCAAATTTTGTAAAAATTAAATACAAATTTATCAACAAAACCCAAATTCAAGAATAATGAAGAAAATTACAACAAGGTACAATGTATCCAAATTCCTTTAAACAAGTGATAAAATCTTCAAAAATCTGGGAGGACTGAGTACTGACACACTTTATACACAGAGGCACACAATCAGGATGAGAACAGACTTTTAATCCAAAATAACTAAGCCAAAGATAATGACTCATATTTTGTTTACGTACTGAAAAGAAAAAAAACCTGTCAATTTAGAACTCTATACCAAGCAAAACTTTATTTTAAATATGAATGAGAAATAAGAACTTTCTGAAACATGCAGTATGTGAAGTTAATCATCCCTAGCAGACCTGCACTGTAAGAAATGCTAAAGAAAATCTGGACACACAACGTGATGAAGAGCCCTGGAAATAGTATGTGAACATTTAGAAAAGCCTTATTGCTTTATTAAGTCATTTTGAAAGTTAATGACAGTTTAAAAGAATAAAACAACAACAAAACCATATATTGTGAGGTTGTGGGAAGTAAACATTGCCACTCCCCTGTCCAAAGATGTCAACACTTTACACCCAGCCACCTAGGAATCCACTAAGTGGCATGGCAAAAGGGACTTCACAGTATTATATCAGAGACACTTAAATGGAAGAGTATCCTGTGTTATTCACGTAAGAACAGTCGCATAGGCCCTTAAAAACAGAGTTCCAGTTGGAAGAAGCAGGGAAAGAAGCTGCAGCAAAAGAGGATGTCAGAAATTGCCCAAATATGAGAAAGACTACAGCCCTGTTGCTGGCACCGGAGGAAGAGGCCAGGAGGGAGACCTCCAGAGCTAAGTGCAACCGCCTGCAGGTGATGTCCAGACAGAAAACAGGACCTCAGTTCTACAGCAGAAAGACGATGAATTCTGCCAACCAACTTGAATGATACTAGAAGAACTTCCTTCCCAGAGCCTGAAACAAGGAGTCCAATTCTGCTGACACCCTGATTTCAAAATATTATTACAATACTCTGAGCAAATCCCAGCTAAGCTACTTGGATTTTGAACCTACACACACAGCAAAATATACATTTTTGTTGTTTTAATCCACCAAATTTGTGGTAATTTGTTACCAAAGAAATAAAAAACTAATACAGGGCTTATAATCTATGTAGATATAAAATGTATAATAACAGCAGCACACAGGTTAGAGGATGGTATTCTTATTCAATAGCAAAAGGATAGAACATCATTTGGAGGAAGATTATAAAGGTAACTACTAAAATAGCATAACAATGAGTTGTAGTTAATGAGCCAAGACAGAAAATTAATTAATTTGATAAAAAATAGAAGAAAAGGGGAACAAAGAACGTATGAGACAAAAAGAAAACAAACAGTAAGATTTAAATTGACTAAATCAATAAAATATTTAATGTAAATTGTGTAAACATTTCAATAAAACGGTAGTGACTATCAGAATTGATTGAAAAGGAAAATATTACTACACTGCTCACAAAAATTAGGGGATCATGGAATGAGCAGATACTCCAGTACTTTGAGCCTTTTGTATAGTGCATTTTCACTAATGAAATAAAGGTTGGTTTTGCATCTCATTTGCATAATTGAACAACTTTCCTTGACTTGTCATTTGCTTTTCTGATGTTCTTGTTTAACTAAAAAAAATCAAATGCTTTTTTTATCGCTTCATATTCATTTTGAAATATCCTCTAATTTTTGTGAGCAGTATATATACTGTCTTCCAGAAACAATTAAGATAAAATTGAAAGGAAGAATAACATCATGAAAACACTGAGAGAGAGCTAGATTAGCCATAATACAATCAGTCAGTGTAGGTTTCAGAGCAAATAATTAGCAAGAATAAATTGGATCATTTTCTAATGGTAAAGAAGTCAATTCATCAAAAGGACACAATTCTAAACTTTCATGCATATAACAGAGTTTCTAAACTCAAAAAGCAAAAACTAATAGAATTGCAAAGAAAAAATATAATTTACTATAACATCTAATTTAATTCAATATAAAATAATATTATAATCTAGAATTTTATTTTAGATTAAGTAGCCCTCTGTCAATAACTAATAGAAGAAGTACACAAGAAATTAAAAAGAACAGAGAGAGTTGATCAATATTATCATTCAACCCTACTTGAATTAATTAATGATTACCAAAACTTCAACCAAACCAGTAGATTAACATTCTGTTTTAGTGTTCAGGAAATATATTTCAAAAGCTCTAAATCAAAGAAAGCATGTTTTCTGATCACATTAGAACCAAACTAAAAATTATAACAAAATAAGATTTGGGAAAATACACATATATTTGGAAACTAAGTTATAAACAAAATTAAAAAATCAAAAGAGCCTCACCAGGCAGTGGTGCAGTGGATATAGCATTGGACTGGGATGCAGAAGACCGAAGTTTGAAACTCAAAGGTCACCAGCTTTAGCGCAGGCTAATCTGGTTTAAAAGTGGGCTCACCAGCTTGAGTATCTGGTGGCTAGATTGAGCGTGAGATCATATACATGACCCCATGGTCTCTGACTTGAGCCCAAAGGTCACTGGCTTGAAGCACAAGGTTGCTGGTTTAAGCCCAAGGTTGCTGGCTTGATCGAGGGGTCATCTACTCTGTTGTAGCCCCTGGTCAAGGCACATATGACAAAGCAATCAATAAACAACTAAGGTGCCACAACGAAGAATTGATTCTTCTCATCTCTCTCCCGTCCTGTCTGTCTGTCCCTATCTGTCCAACTCTCTGTCTCTCATTGTCACAAAAAAAATAAATAAGTAAAATGAAAAAAAAATCAAAAGAGAAATTAAAAAGTATTTTGAACTGAATGGCAAAGTATATAACTTATCAAAAGTCATGAAATGAAATGAAGCAGTACATATAAGAAATTCTTGAGCATTAAATGTATGCATTAGAAGAGAAAGAAGGCTTCAAATCAGTGTTTCCAAAAACTACTGAGAGAAATGAAAGAAGACTTAAATATATGGAGATATATATTGTAATCATGAAACAGAAGGATGAAAATTGTTAAGCTAATTTCCGTGTGTTATCTATAACTTCAAAATATCTAATCAAAATTATGGTTGTATATGTGCACTTGTGTGCATATAAAAATTGATAGGTTGACTGGAAAATTAATATAAAAAAGAAAAGAACATAGATACTACAGTTTGAATCTACTTTTAAAAGGTGTAAAATGGGAGGACTTACAAAATATTTTTTCAATTTTAATACAGCTATTGCAAATAAAAGCATTTGGGGATTTGTGCAGACAGATCAATGGAAGAGAAGTGAGTTCCTCAGACATTTATTGTAAAAAAATTTGAATCATGAAAAAGTACTTCAAGTAATAAAGTATAGTGTTTTCAATGACATTAAGAAACAAAAAGAGATCTTCATATAATAAAAATTGACATACATTCCACCTATGCAAAAATTGAAATCAAAGTTTGAACATAAATATAAAACCAAAAATTATAAAACTTCTAGAAAAAAACATTGGGAAAATCTTACTGTATTTAAGTTAGACAATGACTTCTTAGACTTTATACCAAAAGCACAATTAAAAAACACAACTGAACTTCATCAAAGTAACTTGTGCAATGTTAAGGGCAATGTTAAGAAAACAAAAAAGTCAAGCCACAGATTGGGTGAAAATACTTCTGAACGACATATCTGATAAATAAATTGTATAAATAAAGAATTTTGAAGTTTCAACAGTAAGAAAACAACCCATTAAAATAAATGAAAGGTTTTAAAAGGTATTTAAAATATATATATATATATATATATATATATATATATATATATATATATATAAAAGAAGGTTGAGTGGTAAACAAACTGCTGCTCAACATTCCTAGTCATTGCACAAATGCAAATTAAAGTGTCTATATGAAACCACTGTACAGTTATGAGAATGCCTAAACATAAAAGATCTGATCCTGATATTTCGTGAGGATGTGGAGCCACTGGAGTGCCCACACACTGATTCTGGGAATGTAAAACGGTACAACTACTTTAGAAATCAAACTGACAGTTTTTTGTTCTTTTATTTTTATCTACAAAGATATTTATTTTGGCAGAGTAAGTAGTGGGCAAAATATAGAAAAAATTATGATGACTTATTAGTAAACAAATTATGTAAGTAACAGAAAAATTTGTAGTATTTTATTCTTTTTGAGCTAAATATATACCTACTACATGATGTAGCCACACTTCTCTTGGGTGTTTACCCAAGAGACATAAAAGTACCTCTCCATACAAAAACATACAAATGTTTAAAGCAGCTGTATTTATAAACCAAAAACATGAAATATCCCAGATTGTCATGGGGTGAATGAATAGCAAATTGTGAAATATTCCTAAAATTGAATATTACTAAGCTAAAAAAGAATGGAGTATTACTGTATGAAACAATACTGACTAATCTTGAAATAACTTCGCTGAGTTTGAAAGAATGCACTGAAATGTGAGTATATACTGCATGATTAATTTTATATAAATTCTGGAAATTTGTTGGTAATAGATATATTCACCATTCTGGTGACTGTTTCAAAGATTATATATATATAATCCTACTATACATATTCTATTTAAATATGCAATTAATTGTACATTATACACAATTCAGTAGAACTGTTAAAATACATGCAAAATAACTAAAATTAGATTAGTAGATTGGTAATAAAAGCTGAGAAATATCCTCAAAGCAATAATCAAACTATTTGGATTATTTAACCTCAATAGAAAAAAAGTTAAGTAGTAATAATTATCAAATAAAATACCCTATGTAACTGGGGTAATGAGACATTTGTAAAAAATAATTAAATTGAAGAAATCATTCTAAAAGTTATTGACTTATTTCTGTATATAAAACTCCAGTATATTCCTTGAAGCAAGAAAATATTACTTCTGTTCTTAAAGCACTAATGGACCAGTCTATGAGATAATTTCACACATAAATGAGTAATTTCAAGTCAGTGTGAAAGTTATACTGACAGATTACGTAGATGAAGTAGGATTATAGCTCAGCCGGAAAAGTCCTAAATATCTTGACTTTCACCAAAGACAAAGATTTTGGAATTTATGATGGACCAGAAACTGCCTTAGCTATCTATCATCACAGTAATTTTCTGCATCGATAATTTATGTCTTGGACTCACAAATTGGGAAGCCTATTGTGATTCCCAAAGGGCCTCTCTCCTGATAGTTTCTTTAAGATTTCTTACTCAGATTTTGGTGGTTTAAACTGAAGACACATTATGCAAAGAAAACAAAACAAAACAAAAACTCATAGGAAGAGAACAGTATGGTGATTACCAGAGGGATAGCAGGGTGGGGAGTATAGAACAGGATATAGGGGCAATAAATGGTGATGTAAGGAGTTTTAACTAGGGATAGTGAACACACAATACAATATACAGATGATGTATTATAAAATTGTACACCTGAAACCTATATAATTTTATTAACTAATGTCACCCCAATAAATTCAAGAGATGATAGATGATAGATAGATAGATAGATAGATAGATAGATAGATAGATAGATAGATAGATAGATGATAGATAAACTAAAAACATAGCACTTCCCTTGAGTGTGAGTAGGGCCCTGGGGGGATCTTGTACCCACATTATGCTTTTCTAAAGTCTTTCATAAAGGACATTATGTTACTTTGAGTGTACTTCTGAAATTCTAAGTAAAAGAAAAATACACATTGAAGAAAATGTAAGAAAAAACAAGTAGGAAAACTCTATTAACTGTTCACACAAATTATCTTGAGGAGAAAGCAAGAAAGATGTATCTAAATATCTTTAGGTGATCTATCTAGCTGTTAAATTTTCTTTTACTGAAAATTTCTAAATTATTGGTTGGATAAGAGTTACAGAGAAAACATATATTTTAGTTTTCTATATTCCCAGACTGCTAATCTTTGAAATTTAATGGAATCATTAGGGAGCAAAACACTTAACAGAATGTTAAACTATTGTTTTTGAAAAATGTTTGTTTGTTGACAATTCAGTCAATTACATATTGTATATGATTGTTATTAATTAAAAATTCCCTCATAATTTACAGTCTTAAAATGACAACATATCTTTCTGCATGATTGTCAATTACAATATATTATTGATATACAAGAAGCTAATTCACTTTATATTCATATATAGCTTGTACATTGCATAACATGTTTTAAAAAAGTCTGACTTTACATTTTTTATAAAAACAAAACTATTTTTCCTAGTGTCTGAAATAGCTAGAAATAGCTAGGAATACAAAATCCTTGCCTGAGGTCACTGCATTAACAAAGTGCACTGTGCAATCAGACACCTATTTGCACAAATATCTTTGGCCACTGTAATCACTGTTGATTCTAACACTCAATGAAAGATTAAAGGCACAATTGCTTTAAAATTATACAACTAAGTGCTTCCATCCACTCTCAGTTGTTGCTGCCTCCATTATCCCAATTTGAATTGGCAGGTAGTAGATAATTTTTCATAAATTTATAGAAGATTCAGAAAATAATGGATCATTAAACCTTAAAAACATTTCATAAAAATAACTCTATTGGCTATATTTTAAATTTAGAAGTTATTTCCAGGCCTTTCATCAGTCTGGACATATTCTGAATGGCTTTGGAAAACATTCTATTTTACTAAAGGCTAGGAGTCTGATGGGGGGAGGATGGGCGTAGGCTAAAGCAGGAGAAATAATTTGATCCTCTGTTTACAGAATATACCCATGACTTTTGTATAAGCAAATGTGTGTGTAATATATTCTAGTAAAAATGCCCTGGAATTTATTGAAAAGATGGCTAGTCAGTTAAGCAAATATATAATAATGCTATAATAAGTTCTAAATAAATAAATAAATGTTGCAAAGTTCATCTTAATTCCAAAAAAGATCATGTATAAATACATTTAAAAAGTAAAAAATATTTGAGAACTATCAAGAGTAGATCAGTATTTTTTAGATGAGGGAATCCAAGTGATTAGAAATATAATATTGAAGTCATGTGGCAAGATTTCTCTCAAATTATCAACCAGATGTTCCTGTAAATTTACCCACATTCTCACTCATTTTTGACTCATTTCCTCCATCTTCAGCAAAAAAGCAAAAAAAAAAAAAAAAAAAAAAAACCCTCCTTATGCTCAAAGTGATTCTTCCATACAAGTACAATAAACTCTACGCTGACTCTGTAGTCCTTAATTCAACTTTGCGATGTTTCCCACTTAATAGTCAATTCCAACAAGCTGAGGCAATAGGTTGGTTACCTTAACCACTTTCATTTTTCAATGAATTTCTATGCACATTTATTTTTCAAGTCATTATAGTCTGAATTTATCCAGGCAGCAAAATGATACTGTTCACTTTACTGTCTCTTATAATCTTGTCATTACTCCATTCAGCAGGTTTATTCACTGATCACTTCTGCTGCATTCACAGCACTGGAAGCCTAGAATCCACACTAGTAGTCTTCAAATTACCCTCGACTGCTCTCACCTCTGAGACACACATGTCACAGAGGCTTTGCTTCAAATACTATCTGATTATACACATTTTGCTCTTCATTTCTTTGTCTTTTGGCACAGGCCCCAATTCTCTCTTACTTGAACTCATTTTGTCCCTGCCTCTTTCTGTCAAGTTCTTTTATCTCAAGTTTCTCTGCTCTTCAATGTCTATTCATTCATCTTCATATCTTGATGATCATTTCTCCATGACCCAGCCCTATATTCTTTCCAACTGCATCTCCACCTGATCCCTAAGTCAACTAATACCAACACCACTTTCTCCCCAAATATTAGATTTAAGTAACAGTTAAGTTTTTGGTTCTTTTTTCACATCTTACAGTCTTTGCTCTTGCAGATCCTATTCTGTCTTCAAGATACATATATATCTCCTTTCTCTCTATTCTACAAAATAACACTTTTCATCAGTAGGTTTAATAGAGTTATGCCAAATACAAAGTAAGTTTCTTCTGGAGCTAACTTAGGTGCACTTTCTTATTATAACAGTCTGAATATCTATAAAAAGTGCATTTATTATATACTATTATATGCAGCTACCTTATGGACAATAAGGGGCCCAATATTTTCTTCTGTGTCCGTGGCCTCAACTGACCATAATCTGCCTTTGCACAAGTAAATGGACCATTGGGTCGGGAATTCATTGTATTTGAGGGAGAAGGGGAGAAACCAAAAGGTCCAGTATATAGTGCACATCACTTAAGATAAAACCAGTTGCAATTCTAGCAACTCACTTTCACTGTTTTATTAATATTTAAAATATATATATCCAATATTTTAAAATTATTATTATCTTAAGTAAATTTGTTGAGATGACATTGGTTAGTGCAATTATGTAGGATTCAAGTGAACAATTCTATCTAAATCATTTGTATATTGCATTATGAAACCCTGAAACCACCACCCAGTCAAATCTGTTACAAAATGAGGGCTTTGTAAATATCAGTGATTATTATTAAACATGCAACATATTTACTGTATTTAATTAAAAAGTTTGTTTTTAATTATAACAACTATGTCTACTTAGGTGTAGAATAAAATATACTAGACTGTTGTTTATGTTGTGAATCCTGACATTTTTCTCATTAAACATATAACATAAAGCAATACTGTCCCACTCACTCTTAGTTGGAAAAAAAATCAGATGCAATTGAGAGAAGAGTTGCAATATAAACTAGGAAGAAGGGCATAAAATGAGTCAAACTGTATAACTGAAGAAAAAGAAGGTAATATAGATACAGGTATTGCTTTTGTATTGTACTTTTGCAGCCTCAACCTTCTCATGGAAACCTCTTCAAGAGATTTTATAACAAAGAAATGATACAGGGATCCATTTAAAGAGAGGTCAAGATTTAAAAAGAGCTAGTTAGCAGGATGAGTCAATAAAACTGGAGCAGAATAATTTTCTGCTGAAGTAAAGGCAGGACACAAGGGAAAACGCAGGTGTCTGGCGGCTCAGTCAATACAGGCCCCGGCAGGGTCCAACTGCATCACCCAGATGGAGAATAAATCGATGGTTGATTTTGTTAATGCTGTTATTTTGAAGAGGTTTCAAGGGTTCTAAGGCAGCAGAGCTTGTGATTATAAAGGGAAAGTGTGACCAATTCACCCTGGAGATAAAGCTGTGCATAAGAAAAGGAGGTCAGATTAGCTTCCATATCTGAGTGTGTCAGAGGAAAGTGCGATGTGGAAGGAGGGTGATAGATATACTTTGGGGAGGGTCAGGTTGTTGGAGACAAAAAGGACATAACCAACATGTTTGATTGGAGTAACTCTAAAGAATGCTTTTCAGTGTTTTTCTCCTGTGAACTTGGAAACTCCAGTTTGAACACAGCATAAAATGCTTGATGATTTGCACTCTGCTAAGTGAATGCATTCACCTGACTCAGCCTTCCTTAAAAGTAAATGTAGTCACAAACACACAAACAGGTCATCTAGTATGAAAACAAATAAGGTGTTATAAATGTATTAAAATAGAAATTACAATAGCAGAATTCATATAAGTGGTTAGCATGCTATACTGCTAAATGGCATTTCCTTATTAATATCACACTGAAGTGAATGTTTTAGTGTAAAAAGGTGGCATAGTTTTATATTTACATACATATACACATAATAGGAAATATTTGTAAATTTTAAACTTAGCACTTTTTAAAGAACTTTACATATATTAACAAATAATATAACCCCCATTTTTATAAGAGAATATCCAGTGCAAGGATTTGCCCATGAAAATATATACTTATGTCTACCACCTCAAGTTATTTGGAAAACAAAGCACAGCAGACTATAATTAATAATTAACAATAATAATTAAGGCAATAATAAACAAACTGAATAGCTACTGTAAGATAGCTTTGGTTAGTACATGAAATAAAGAAAAAAAGAGATTAGAGATATTTACAGTGACAGCTACTCCATATTTGAACCTATCCTTCATGCACTAAACTCTGCCTGTTATATTGAAGGTCAAAACCGTTACTAACTGTGGTGCTCTTAATAAAGAAAGAGTCGTGCCAGGCTGCACACCTAGAAAGGCTCTGAAAAGCTAGATATTCTCTGAAGACCTTGCACCTTGATTTCCCCTACAAGCATGCACAGTTTCTACCAGCCTGCCTAGATTTTATGTCCAAAACACATGGACTATTATATTATATTATTCACAAATTCCACTTAATTATAGATAAGGGGGAAAAATAGCAGAGATTTAACAATTTCTTTTTTTTTTGAGCATGATATTGTGGTTAAACTACTTCTATTTCAGGAAAGGACAGACCAAATAACTCCATTTGATCTATATGTTATTACTGGTATTCTCCAGTCTCTTCAAGAAACTGCAGAGATAAATGATGGGGGAAGAAGAAGAAGATATGGATGTAGACACAGTTTTCTCTGTCCCTTTCTCAAATAATAGGACATAAATAACTCTTTAATTTTGTCTATTCAAAAATTATATTATGCTTATAGGATCCTGTGATTTTAAAATAAAAGAAAAAATAAAAATACATTAATATAGTGTTACTACCACTATTGCCATAAGTCTGAAGCATAGGTGGGTTATTGTTCAATGGTTAGAGAGGAGAAACTGGTCCATAAAAAGCTTCCTTGCCAAGAAAAGTGGTTTTGATTTTGTCTTGAAGATAATGGACAAGAAGGTAATGGGAAACACTGAAAATTCTAAGGGTTGAAAGGTCTGATTGAGAAGAAGTTGGAATTATGGGATAGAGAGAAGAGAAAACAGTTTGTATAAATTCAAGGGAGAAAAACAACTGGAAAAGGCAGACCTGTTATAGAAGCCAGGATGACAGAGATCAAAGTATATTTAAGAGGTGAAAAAAGCCTGACTAGGCAGTGGCACAGTGGATAAAGCATCAGACTGGGATGTGGAGCACCAGGTTTGAAATGCCAAGATTGTCAGCTTGAGCACGGGGTCATTTGGTATGAGCAAGGTTTATCAGCTTGAGCCCAGGGTCACTGGTTTGAGCAAGGAGTCACTCAGTCTGCTGTAGCCCCCCTACCCGAGCCCCCCTCCCCATCAAGGTGCATATGAGGAAGCAATCAATGAACAACTAAGGTGCCGCAGTGATGAATTGATGCTTCTCATTTCTCTCCCTTCCTGTCTTTCTGTTCCTATCTGTCCCAATCTCTGTCTCTGTTACAAAAAATAAAATAAAAATAAATAAGATGTGAAAATATACAATGGTCTTGTGTTGATAACAGATTAGATTACCAAAATAGAGATAAGTAGAATAACATTAATATATCTTATGGTCTCAGAAAATGTCACATTAACGAGGGCAGGGTATATAATAAGAGAAACCAAGTTGGATGAAGGGAATAATATCATGATGCCAGAAACTTAGCTATTAATGTTCCATTAATACTTGAGAGAGTAATGTTATAGATTCAATTATTAAATTTGAGATATGATGCAAATATTATGAAATAGATTAGTTTAAGCAACAGTGACAAGTATTTTATGTAATATCAAAGTAAACTGAATAATAATAATTTGGTATTTTTCATTTGGAATTCTTTCAACAACTACAAAATCAGCAAAGGCAGCTCTTCCCTCATATACCTTTTGAGAAAAAAGGGGACAATGCTAAATAAGTCATGGATTCTGTCCTTGAGTCTGTAATAAAATATTCCAGATGCTATTACAGAGGTGGGAAGATTTCCTTCAGGCATAGAAGTTTATTAGAGAAATCTTAAGTGCTGACTTTACATGATTGCCTTTTTAATAAGCATACTGTTAAAATGAAGCAATAGAATATATACAAATTATTCCCTGCTTACCATTAACAATAACGATGATATCACGGAAGTCAATTTCACCCCGAGCCTCAACTCTTCCTTCACATCTGTATATACCTTCATCACTTTTATTGATGTTGAGAATCTGCAGATTATTGTTGGCTAACATAGCAAACCGATCTGGAAGGTAAGCAAAGGGGAGGAAATGATATCAGCAATCGAAGGCAGAGTCTAGTGAGCTCTCAATTTCTGAGAGTTAAAATATGGCTCTTGTCTGACACTATCAAACATCTCTTCAACAAACAAATTCAAATCTGAAAGTAAAATGTAATTTTGAGACTTCAATTTTTCCACTCCACATCATCACACCTTTTCTCTAAAATACATTCAAGACTGTATTTCCACATAAAATGGTTGGGCTATTATTTTCCCCTTGGTACTTAGAATGCAGAAATGATACACCAAAGAACAATGAGGTGAGGTCTGATACTGCAACTATGAAAACATTTTGACTGCAATTACTGTATAGAACAACTTGGGTATTGAAAAGGGCTAGAAAAATGATTGAATATCTTTCCTCACACAGTAATCAAAGTAATAATTTCCATACCGTGAGGAAGAAGCTAAATAATACATATAATAATATTCAAGTCACATAGAGAACATATAAAATGCTCATATCATGAATTTATTTGAAGGATGTTTGTTCAAAATGTAAGACAATACATTTTAGGAATAAATAGTTTAGACTTCATTAAAATTATTTCAAGGTTCTATTTTATGTGTATGTGTGTAGACATGCATTCATACCAAAATAACCGTTACGGAGCATATATTAACAATTTACTTAAAATAATCTGTTTTTTTCAAAGCAGCATCTCAGCCTGACAGTATTTTCCATAATATCTGGTTTCAGTTTTTAATCATCACCATTTTATTGTATATTAAGATTTTCTTGACTTTATTCTGGCCCTGACCAATTAGCTCAGTGGTAGAGCGTCAGCCCAGCATGTGGATGTCTCGAGTTTGACTCGCAGTCAGGGCACAGGAGAAGTGCCAATCTGCTTCTTCAACCCTCCCCCTCTTGCTTCTCTTTCTATCTCTCTCTTTCTCTTTCCCTCCTGCAGTCATGGCTTGACTAGAGCAAGTTGACCCAGGTGCTGAGGTTGGCTTTATGGTCTCTTCCTCAGGAGCTAAGAAGAGTTTGGTTGCTGAGGTATGGAACAATGCCCTAGATGGGCAGAGTATAGCCCCTTAGTGGGCTTGCCAGGTGAATCCATGTAGGAGTCTGTCTCTGCCTCCTCTACTCTCAGTGAATAAAAAAACAAACAAACAAAAAAACTTCCTTCCTTCTTATAAAGTACAGAATGTTATGATATCTAGTCCTATTTTGAAACATGTTGCAAAAGCAATTACCTAAATTTCATTAGTTAAGATACCCAATAGATATAACTAAACATCATCCATTGGCTCATATTACATTTGAGGTACTTTGGTGAGTTAGAGACACAGTCCACCATCATTGAGCCATTATTTGAAAGGAGATATTTCCTTTTATACTCTTAGTTATTTTTAAGAATTGTTCCAGTGGTGACTGCTCTTCCTTTACCTGCTGGCCTGATAAAGAAATTAGGGCAAACATGAAAGCCACAAGAGAAAAAGCCAGAGCATCTTTCGGCCCTGAATTGCTGAATTAGTGAATGTATTCCTATTGTCACTTGGATGGCACATGAGTGAGAAACAGCATTTATGATATCAGGCAATTTAGGATTCAATTCAAATTTGGGGTTTACTTATCACAGAAAATCCTTGGTGCAAGGGGACAAGTTTGGGCTAGAATTACAAATTGCGCAGTGATCAGACTATAGGAGGTCATTGAAACAGTTAAGCAAAAACTAATTAATAAAGAATGAATTTGTGTAGATTCAGTTTCCCTCAGAGAAATAATACTGAATATAAATATACAGACAAAGGATTTTCAGGCCAGGAGGTATAGATAATCTTAATGATTATTTTGTCTTTAGGTTGACCCTAAGAAGAGAGAATAAAACGTTTATGAAGATGCTTTCCTGTGGTAAATTTTCTCACCAGAAAGAAATACTGGTGAGAAAGAAAAGCAATCTGCAAGAAATTTTAAAGTATAATTCACAGTAAATCCTGAGGTAATTTAGAAATCCTAATTATTTATATTATTACAAAGTCAACAAAAAGATCCTTGATTCAAGCATGTGGCTGGATATTAAACTGAGAAGCAACTATAAGTTTTTTAAAAAGTTCAAATTTAGAAAGAGATGCACCTAATCATACCTAGATCATTGTAATATTATATGTTTTAATTTATTAAATATGTGTCATCCTTTAACTATGTATAATGTTCGTTAATGGTTATACTTTAAGAAAATAGTAAGGGGAAGCATTATTTTAATGATGACAGTAACACTTGATACAAATGGTAAAGATGAATGAATTAGAATCTACATAATAAATATTTTGATGGAAATAAAGCCATGTTTCTTCCAATTGCAAAATTGATTTCAAATAGCCTTGTATACATCATTTCTACTGTCTGAAAGAAAACTTGTAACATTAAAAAACTAGTAACCACCTCCTAAATCTGAAACATACCATTCTATAAGTTTAATTATATACAATTTTTCCATACTGTAAAAAAATACATGAAACTTGAATGTCAAATTCTAAATATTTGTGCAAAGTCCATGCAATGATGTTGCCAAACTATCAAAGCAAAGCAGATTATTAATGTGTTCGCAGAAACATTTGAAGAAAGCAATGCTTCAATCAATCACACATTAACTATGGATTGTAGACACATTTAACTGTTAGAAAAATAGTAGGGGGAAGCACCTGTCTTTCTTAATTATAAAGAAACCCTTGTTTTCATTATTGCTCTAAGAAAAAAAAAAAAGAGATAAGATAATACCCAGTAAGGTATCTGGTTATGCTTCTTTAAGCAAATTCTTTACTAAATCTTTTCTTTTATTTCACAGCCACAGATGGTTTCTCTCACCTACTTGTATGAGCTCAATTACCATCTATATTTTGAAACTAAATTTTTCTTCAGACCAAACCAGCACAAGAATGCCAGACTGTTTAACATTCTATCTAATGCACTTACTGAGGATTGTTAAGTGCTTCAATCTCAGCATGTTTAGCTCACTAGCTTCACCTGCAATTATTTGTATGGTACTCTCCAACTCTGTCTTCAAATATATTACATTGAATTAATTGTCTAAGGTAAATATTATAAATAACAAAACTATTTGCCCAAAGGATATCACTGGGGAACAAAATTTTTGTTGCATCCACAAAAACACTGTTCTTACCTAATTCGAGTGTGCTGATCTCAAATCGGACATTAGTTTTTCTCTGTAAGCTACAGTTCTTTTGCAATTCAGGATTTTAGGTTTTTATCTTGTAAAATATTCAACATTTAGTTTAACATAATGCAGTAGAATGTCCTCTTGGGCATAATCTTTGCAAAAATATAGTAATTTATATAATACAGTAAATACATTAATACACTAAAAGATATGATTATATCAGAATTTGTCTATGATTTTGAAATAGAACATATTAAAACTTATTTTAATCATAAAATTTGTGCAAAACTTATTTAAATTCTATTCAGGCAAAAATTTGCATTTGTAGCTCTTGCATTTGTGTACTTGTTGAGGAAAATCTCGTTTGATGCTTCAGCTGTAGTCTGCTCATCACTAACAGCTCCAAGACTTTCAGGAAACTTATCAAGGTGACTGTTCAGGAAGTGAATATTAATGCATAATGAAGTAGAATGTCTTCTTGAGCATCATCTTTGTAAAAATATAATAATTTGAGGTCCATTGAATACACATGCTTTTATCTTCTCGAAAGACAAGGCAGGAAAAACAGAAATAATATGTTGAAAGCATTCACTTTCTTTATTCAAAGCCAAACAAACTGCTTCATTAAGCCAGGTTTGATGTGAAGTGGAGGAAAAATGACCCTCTCTCGATTAACTACAGGTTCATTTACAATATTTTGCATCCCAACTTCCAGAGCTTCACGTTTCAGCCACTCTTTCTGTGTCCAGTGTTTCTCCCAAGCTCGGCTGTCTCAAAAACACAGAAAGCAAGGATACTTCGTGAAACCTCTCTGTTGTCCTAGCAGGAAATTTACGGTTTTAAGAAATACACAAATGATCCAGTTATGCTCCTCACACTTCAGAAAGTTGAGGACAATTTTTATGTCATTATAATCTTCTCACAGAGGAATTGAATAAACAATTGGAACTGCTGCATAAACATTACCGTTGTGTTGGAGAACACATTTCAGACTTCATTTAGAGCTGTCAAGAAATAGTCACCATTCTGTTGGACTGTAAGTGGTAACACCTAGCAGCCTGAGAAGATTACTGATATTATGACAGTAAACAAAGTGTCTTTGGAAAGAAAGTCCACAAAAATTTGTTCACGCTTCCTGAAATGGGATACATTAGCTGATGAAGGACATTCTTTTCTTGAAGTCTGGAGGCTATTACCTCAGCTGCTTTCTTTGATAGGCCCAAATCTCTTACTAAATCAATCAACTCAGGTTGGCTAAACTACTGAGGGGTTATTGACTGCTTGGCATCTGAAGAAAACTCTTCAGATTCTACAACTATTTCCTCATGCATCTTATCAAAATAAACTTGATAACCATGTTCACTTTCTTCATCCTTAGAAGAAATAAAACCATTGAAAACTGGAACTGAGGGTGTCTCAGAGTGTGGGATAGGTTGTATTGCTGAAGGAATATTAGGATATGCAATCATTTGCAGTATTTTCTTGCCGATGCCTTTTATATGGGACAAACAGAAATAACAGTCACTGCTGTGGTCCTTAGGTTCATGCCAAACCATGGGAATACCAAAAAGCATTTCTTTGCATTCTCCTTTTGTCCAATCACAAAGCATTTCCTCACTATTATGATACACAATATGAGGAGCCCAATTCTTGTCTTGATCGCCAAGGGGAACTTGAAAATAGGCAATATATGCATGTGTCACAAATGATGAAATATTGCGCCTTTGATGTTGAAGTGTTTAACAGCCACATATATAACCGAAGGTGTCAGGACTATTCTTACATTTATGCCTATTCAAAGAAGCCATAATTCAATCTTAAAACAAATTAGGTGGGTGTTTTTATCAGATAATAATTTTATACATTTAAAAACAATTACAATTATGTCAAAGTGATGTTTGTAAAACATTAATTGCCTTGTGGTTATGTTCAATCCTCTCTAACTACAATTTAAAAACCAACACATGCCATTAACTGTAACACAAAGAAATTAAAATTGCATAATAACTAAAGCATGCACTAAAAAACAGATTTCATATTTGGAATCAGAGGTGCAGAGATATATAGAAACAGTTCTAAATCCTTATGCAACAGAAAATTTCAAAAAAAAGGTTCTTCAGTGTAATTCTTAAATCAAGTTTGACTTTAACAAGCTCCCACAGTCTGCATACCCAATCAAATCCATGTCCTATCAGCCCTCCCTTTATCATTACTTAGTCTAAGTATCTTTCTACCTCAGCAGTAACTTCATTTTAGGATTTGAATTGTTCTCGGTACCTAGAGTTTTGCCTTGATTCCTATCCAATTCATTTTCATCACTGAAGCACTAATAATCTTCTCAAATATATGTCAGTCTTGTCATTTCCTTGGTTTAAATACTCCAGTGATGTCCCTTTGGATAAATTCCAAATGCCTTAGCTGATATGTCAAGGCTGTGATGACTGGACAAAATTTTTGTTTCCAACATCCTTTCTTATTAGTTTTTTATTAACAAATGATACCATATCTTTATTAGAATAAGTATTCTAGGTGTACTTATTCATAAATTTTTGTTATAACAATCTTATTCCAGTTTCCAAAAAGTACCATTCATGCTGTTTTCTTAACTCAGGGCAACTATATATTGTGTTCTCCCACCACTCTTTACCTGCCTACTTCATTTTCATATTTAAAGGTCACTTCTCTCTTCAGCAGACATTTTGGACACCCATTCTGTGCTTTAACTAGCTTAGGTGCTTTTTTTTCTTTATCATCCTCTATTCCTGCACTTTCCTTCTCAGAGACATCAGCATAATGGTGTTTTCACTGATTTACCTGTTTATTTTTCCACCAATTATTTGTATTTTGAGGAAAGGAAACTTGTTTACGTTGTTGACCATGCATAACCACCATCTAGCATATCAGGTACATGTATATATATATATATGGTATTCAATAACTGGTGAATGAATCTTATACTGGAAGTAGATCACATGAAATTTGTATTTAATAATACAATTTTATCCATAGTTTACGATGCAAAAAGGGTATTTTGCTAGGCAATGATCAAAGCATTTAGAAAGTTTCAGAGATAACTTTCAAACTGGCTGAGGTTGAATAGGTATCTCCAATAGCCCAGTTTCTCTTTATCAAAAGTAAAACATAGCATAAAACTATTATTGCCTATTTCATTTCCCTCAATAACATTTTCCAAAATCTGTTGAAAATAATTGGTTAAATCTAGATCCTTTAAAACCAGATAATCTAATTTCTAGATCCTTTAAAACCTTTTATAACAAATTGTCACCTTTACTCCCTAATTTCTTGGGTTCTTTAGCATTTGATCTCCTACCAACAATCCATATGGAAAACTTCATCTCAAATATTCTGTTGGAAATTTTTTTTCTTTTCTTTTTTGTTTTCCTGTTGGAATTTTAACTCTAAGTATCTGCCACACAACTGCTACCTAAAACATGCCTAATAAGATGGACATTTCCAAGTCTTCATTATTTCTTTTAGACCAAAAGTTTACTCCTATACCACACAAAGCCTTCAAAAATTTACCTGAGAACACTACATTATTTTAAATCCCCATAAATGTTTCTTTTATAGTTATGAGCCTAATCTTATTCCAGATGCTTAAAAAATGATAAGATGCTATGTGAGGTATGATTAGATGGAGAATATTACATCTTATAAATCCATTATGAATATACAAATTGTTGAATAATGAACTATATGTTAAGTTCTTCCAATATTAAAAGGCTAAAAAAGTATGTCCTTCCTCATAACTCATTTACATCCTTTACATATTAGAATTTAAAAAATGGTGTCCTTTTTCATTAAAAAAGTGATTTTTGCCTACTATGCAACTCTGTTATATTTCAAGTTTAAATCTAGTCTAAACACTCTCCTCACGTTACATTTTTTAATTCTAGATATAATTGAGATACATATCATTTTGTTAAGACTGATTCCCACCTGACTAGGCATTGCTGGCACAGTAGATAGAGCATGGGATCTTAGTTTGAAACCCCAATGTCGCTGGCTTAAGCACAGGCTCATCAGTTTGAGCACAGGGTCTCTGGCTTGAGCATGGGATCATTGACATGACCCCATGGTTGCTGGCTTGAGCTCAAACGTCACTGACTTAATGCCTAGGGTCACTGGCTTGAACTCAAGGTCGCTGGCTTGAGCAAGGGGTCACTTGCTATGCTCTGTACCTTCCCCCAAAAAACCCCATCAAGGCACATATGAGAAAGCACGCAATAAACAACTGAGATGCTGCAACAAAGAATTGGTTCTTCTCATCTCTCTCTCTCCTGTCTGTCTGTCTCTATCTGACCCTCTCTGTTTTCCTCTCTGTTATAAAAAAATAAAAAATAAAAAAAAGACTGATTCCCAAGACTTAAAACCTCCATAGGAAAGAATAAGAGAAAAAAATGTGATTTATTGAGAAACTGAGAATTGACAGTCATACATTCATTTAACAATTATTTATTATTTTCCTAATGTATTATTTAAAACTAACAATCACTTTTAAAAAAAATGGATATAATACTTAGTTTACAGGTGAAGAATCTGAACTAGGCACAGAGCAGTTAGAAAAGCTGTCTTAAGTTTTAGGGCCGAAAAAAGCGGAGTCATAATGGAACTGCATCCTCACATCATTCCGTCCTCGCCGGGTAGTGGGGAAAATGTGTACACTGAAGCCTGGAGACCTCACTTCTGTATCACTGCAGTTGACCATCAATTACTGCTCTCAGGCTTTTTCTCTATGCATCTTTTAACAAACTATAATTTGTTTCAAATTCTTCTTATAATTAAGGTTTACAATAAACCAGATATACACTTGAAGCCAAAAATTAGGCAATGTGAAATGTTTAGACATTGTCATTTAATTCCCATAAAAGAAGTATCTTTTTGTTAATATTAAGAGGCAAAAAGCTGAAAATATATTGCATAATTTCTTCATGGAATTAGTTTAAAAAAATCCAAAGCAGTTTTCCTAAAATAAAATAAGAGGAAATGAAATATTATTTTTCACTATCTTGTTATGAGTTTTACTCAATAATGACAAGCTTTGAAAATATCAAATAAAAAATCTCAGAATTAAAAAGAATTGACTATTAAATATAATTTTAATACATTCTCTGTTTATTTTCAAAAATAGCTACTCTGCTTTCTTTCCTTTATGCTGTAAAAGTTTCATCTCTGAGAAACATAAAATGGGATCATCCAAGGTGGAAAGTATTTTAAAGGATTCAGTTACCTTATTATACTTTCAATATAAGATGTCATATTATTCTGGATTTTTATGGTTTTGGAATCAAAACCATAAAGACAATTTGAATGAATGTACTTTTCTATCTATTATCCATATGTATCTTACCACAATATTTAGAATATGTAGGTGTCTTTGAAAGAACAGTGTCAGAATAATAAACAGGATTCATATAGATATTACTTTATATTTACAGAGAGTGAGCCCATGGAATCATGTTTGAATTATAATATATAGAATTTGCATGCATTCAGATTAATTACTTCATTGACTTAGTATCCTTGTATATGTAATTTTTTTCTTGGATAAAGCAAGGGCCTGCAACCTTTTTCTGTAAATCCCAGATGATAACTACTGTAGGATTTATAGGCCAAACCATCTGTGTCACAGCTGCTCAACCCTGTCCCTAAAACAGCCACATGCAATATGCAGAGATTCTGCATGTCTGTATTCTCATAAACAACTTACAAAAACAGCAAGGGGCTGAACTTTTTCTGGGATTTACAGTTTGCCATTTCCTGATTTACAGTTTTAAGGTTCTCAAAATAGTCATCTAATCATTAGAGTCAAAATTTCAATTTCTATATTTGGTCAGGTAGATTCAGTCCATTAAAAAATTGCAATATTATTAGAACATACAACTTAGGATGTTACCAAAATACTAACTGTCGGAAATAGCAGTGACTTCCTCATTATGATACAACCAGCTGACGACAGGTGCAGGTGAGCTGCTAACTCGGCAAACCACTTCCGCATCCTCTCCTTGTTTGAATTCTTGAGGAGATACCACTTCTCTGAAGGTTAGTTTTTCTATATTAAGAAAGTAAAAAAGTCATACAAGTATTATCGCTTACTTCTTTCAATAATTTGTTCCAGAATCTGTTGACTGATGCTATAATTAAATATATAGTTAAATGTAAATCCTGTAGAATCTTAAATCAGATAATATAATTCCTCTTACTGGTAACTTCCCCCATCACTGAGAAGAAAGTCTGAAGTGCTTGCTATGCCTCCACAACTTTGATCCCAATTTTCACCTCTCTTCCTGTGCTCTGTGCTCCATTTAAATTGTCGTCTTTTCAATTCCTTCAACGGTCCAGGTTTGTTCTCACATCTTGGCATTTGCTCTCTCTAAATTCCTTCAGATTTCTATTTGACCTCCAAAGATAAAATAGCCATCTCCCTTCCCACTGCAACTCGCTCTCTTCACACTACTTAATTTCTTTACTATAGAATTCTATAACATGGAGAACTAGCTTCTATCTATTTTTCAAAGCTTATTCATTGTTCGACTCGTCATTAAAATATCAGCACCAAGTAGCCAGTGACATTTCTTGTTTTAGTCATTACTGAGTGTCTAGAAATTAGAATTTTGTCTGCCACATAGTAGACACCCAGTATCATAGGCACCTAATAAATGTGTACAATTAATGAATGAACAGGATATGTATGCTTGATAAGAAATGTTCACAAAAGTAACTTAGTGTTCTTGCCAAGAAAAAAAAAATGTATTTCTTTACCTTCAGATAGAAAATGTTAGGGATCTTCCTTTAAATTATTTAAAGTAAGAAAAAATCTTTCTGAATGTAAAATAGGTTTAGTAGGGGTCACATATAAAAGAAAAATATTTTTTCCTTGAGGAGCTAATGGAGGGAGGGGGTGGAAATCAGGAAAAATGAGTGCAACAATGTGGCAACAAATTCCCTTGGTCATGAAAGAGGAAATCATACTGGCGGAATACATTGGTTTATTAAGAAATCCTTTTCTTAGAATAATAAAGAAACAAAGTTATAAGAAAGAGATGCCTTATAAGCTAGTATTCAAAAATCTTGAGACTTTTTCACTGGTAGAAATGCTAACTACCACAAAATAATTGTAAAGCATTATTCTTAGGCCTTAAGCAATATAAATAAATGCAGTCTTGAAAAAAACTCTGTGTATGAGGTAGGTACTATTATTACATTTATTTTATAGATGAAGAAACTAAAGACAGACAGGTTAGGTGGCTGCTTAGGACCACAAAATAAGTGTTACAGCCTCGTTTCCAACCCAGAGAGCCAACAGTGTTCTTAAATAAGATGATGATTGCTAAAAGTGAGATGAGGAAAAGGCTTGAGGAAGCAATAGATCTCAAATCACAAAAAGAAGTGTAAGTGTGATGAAGAATTTGGCTACATATCCCTGCCCAGTAGATGCATTTAGGTAAGTTTTTAGCTTTTCCCTGTCTACTCCCCTTACTGGCCCTTCCCAATTCTCATCCTATACTGAACACTGCTATCACATAACAGTTTCATATGCTCTAATCATGACCTTTTATTTTAGACTGAAAAAGTACTTCAGTCATTTTGTACCACTAAATGAACTATGTGTTCTGTTTGTTTACCCAGCAGAATCTTAATGACCTGAGAAAATGAGAACATTTCCAACTATGTATATTATCTATTTAATGTAATTGGCTCTGCATGGTCAACTATTCCCTATTATTTATTCTACTTTAGAGATGCACTATGAGTGTTAGATTTTATTAAACACATTTTACTTTAAATTTTTACATAACTACAATTTTAATCAAGTAATAACTACATGACTTACGGTAAATTTCCAAAACAACTGTAGCTTCTTGCGTCTGTCCTTTGGCATCTGTTGCTTGACAACGATATATCCCTGCATCTTCTATATTTGCATTGTAGATGGTTAATCGTGACCTGACACCCTCCTTTTGCACCACTACTCTCTGTGTTGAAATTATCTTCTCTCCTTGAGGATTATACCAGTCTATACTCTCAGGCTCACCGATTGCTGCAGTCAGGGAAAAGAAATGTTTGAAAAAATATGTTTAAAGTGCTTGTTTTCACCTTGGCATGTACTTATTATGTAACAATTTTTAGCAATTTAGAAAAAATGTAAATAGAAAATAACTGGAAAGATGAAAATCTTACAAAATTGAAAGTAAACACAAATGTTAGAACACATGTTCATCTTATTTATCCAGCGTTGAAAATTCAATCCCGTTTGAGTAAGCAAAACCCAAAAGTTCCATAGGAAACATCCAGTACAATATTAAAACTATGATAGTTGAATATTTACCATAGTAATCTACGGACTATAGTGACAGTAAATTATGAAAATGCCTTGGCCATTGAGTCAGACATAAATTATACTTGATATATATGAACAAAAACACAATTACTAACATGATTTTACCTATTTAGTTTTTGCTAGGGTCGGTCAGTAGCTAGAGTTTTTTTTCCTCTGAAAAGCAGAGCTCATAGGAAATCTTATAAAAAATAAACTTTGGTTTTTGATAATACTAAAGTTTAAATTCATATCCCAAGTCATTATATGTGTCCATATAAAGCCAATGACTATTTTTAACATGAGGCCTTAATTTCTTTTCCCAACTGAAATCAGTAGTTCCATCAATTTAATCTAAAACTGTTAACTATTTAGTCATATGATAATTAGAATGCATTGAAATGATATTTATACTGCTAGGTAATTACAACCAAATCATGACAGGGTAAACATATATTTAAGTTTTCCAATTTAGAATCTAAGTTATACTTTTTGTAAAAGCTGAAGCTTCCTATGTTTGCTTTAGTCACCAAAAGGATGTATTTCACCTAATTACCTGAGAGATAATTTGTGGAAACAGCATGCACTACTAACTCAAATGTATCGGTGGAAAATGTATAAAGCTAGCTAACATCTGCAGGACCTCTTCGAAGAAAATTGTTCCTTCTTATTTTTTTTTTCAACAAATCGCTTTAGAAGCAAATTAGTATTCTTTCTACATCAAATTAGACATGCCAGAGCAAAGTAGGAAAGAAAGCTTAAATTTTCAATGGATCTCACTTATGTTATTTTCTGTTTTGCTGAATAGATCCATAACACCATAGTGGTTATAGAATACCTCATTTAGGGAAAGTATTTTTTTAAGTTCCCCTTCCATAGAGAAGTCACAAAAGAATAATGTAAATGTGCAGCACTTTAAATTTGAACAATACAAAACAATCTCACTTATACAACAATATATATATGATAGTCTATAAAATATTTTAGATATTTCATCCTTAATGATATGGTATCAAATTTTATTATTAAAGAGTTTACTCTGGATTTTCAACAAGTGGTCATTGTACTCTGTCTGGCATTTAAATCTCCATAGTTTTGAATTGCTTAAATATAAGCAGAAATAGAAACAATTAAAAATGCTCTAGAAAACAATATTTGTACTAAATTGACAATTTTTAAACTAAGCATAAAGATTTTAAAAATGAGTATTATGGAGCTAAAGAGAAGTAAAATGGTTATTTGTGATTTCTACAGATGAATTAGAATTTGATATTTAAATATTCAAATGTCTTCTGAAAAATTCTGCATGTGTATGATTAAACTAAATGAGGTCCATATAATTTCCCATAAGTATGATGATATATGTGATACTTTTGATTAGCAGTCACAAAAATCTTGCAATTTATTACTGATTTATAAATACTTTTAAATCACTTTTCATAAGAATACATGTAATTTGCCTTATCCTAAAATTTTCAGCATGAGTAATTATAGTGGATTGTACCATATCCAATTTATTCATAATATACTTAAAAATATTGTTTAGTTATATTTACATTCATCTAAATTACCATTTATATAGGTATAATATTTGAATTTATTTAAGTTACTATGTATAACTTACATATGATAATAAGTTATTTTCAAAATAAACTAGTTATTAATTTTGACAATAAAAATTAAAACTTGAAATTAATAAACACAAAATTTATACTGCTTACTAAGTAAAATATAGCAAAAAACAGTTTTCTAATTATTATAAACCACAAGAAAATACAAGATATTTTTAGAGAATTGAGTTTTGCACAACTTAAATTTTGTCAATATATTATATTAAATAATTAAAGTATAAAGCATGCAATTTGGAAATATTTGTAATACATACCTGTACATGTGAAGAATTTAGATTCACCCACACTAAGCTCTACTTTGCTAAGTGAAATTGTCACTTGAAGAAGAGCTGAAAAAAAAAATTTGAGTAACAATTAATTAAGTTTTTTAACATGAATTCGAAAATTTTACTATATGATTTAGAGACCACATGATTTAAGCAGCAATTACTTTCCCTCAATTTTTAATATCTATATAGAATAATGAAAGTTTTAAAAATATGACCTAACAACAGAATGTCACATTTTATTATGTATTTCAAAATTGGACCAAATACAGAACTCCTTCAAGCAAGTATTTTGAAATTTGTTTGTCAAGTAAATGAGAAAATTTGTACTCAGACAGCTGTTCTATATTTACATGTTAGGTGTATATGTGCTACCTAATTAGGCAACAGCTAGAGAAAATTTTTGTCCCAAATTTGAAACCTTGATTAAAAGAATAAATTCTACACTATATTACAACAATAAAAATATAAATTAATTAGATTTTGACTACGTATTAAATAGTTCCATGAAAGGAGATATAAACAGGGAAGAGAGGGAGCATTGCATAGGGAAAGGTAAGTGAACATTGATTTTGACAAGATAAATAAGTAAAACAACCAGAACAATGGCAATAAAATAGGTGAGTTATTCAATAAATTTGTTTTCAAATTGCAATGAAATAGATGAAGAGTCTAGAATTTTAGAAGATAATTGATATTGTTTTAATATAAATTGAAAGACATATTTCTAATAATATGGTGAATAAGAGAGTATGACTACACCCTGAAACCTCATCCCACTATCTCTTGTTTTCAGAAATGCGTGCCTGAGCTTTCAGTAAAGTAATGGAGTTACCAGGGAGCAAACACAAAGACATCTAAAAATTATAGTACAAGTCAACACTGGGAATTTGTGGATCATGGTAACCAAAAGGTGAACAGATTGAGCAGAGATGCATTCCAAGATTGTCTAGAAATGGGGTGTTACAGAATACCAGGTAACACTGGACGAGAATAAAGTTAACCTATACTATCAGAAGTGTAAGAATAAATCAGCCCACTGGCAAAAGGTGAAGACAAAGAAAGCTCTTTCCTGGCCTACGTAGAGAGAAAATGTTTCTCCTTAAATAGATTAACCATAGTTCTTCCATACCCCACGTTTGGGATTTTAACTATAAACATGTGAAATGCTACCTGAAAAATTAAATTAAAAATATCAAAATCAATGTTCACTTACCTTTCCCTATGCAATGCTTCCTCTCTTCCCTGTTTATACCTCCTTTCATGGAACTATATTAATATGTAGTCAAAAACTAATTAATTTATATTTTTATTGTTGTAATATAGTGTAGAATTTACTCTTTTAATCAAGGTTTCAAATTTGTGACAGAAATTTTCTCTAGCTGTTGCCTAATCAAGTAGCAAGTGTCACATGCGGGGTTCACAGCCAAGTGACAGAAGCCAATGTAAATCTCCTCAAGAAGATCTACATCAGGGGCCGGGAACATTTTTGGCTGAGAGAGCCATGAACGCCATATATTTTAAAATGTAATTCCGTGAGAGCCATACAAAATATTTAACACTAAATACAAGTAAATGTGAGCATTTTATGTAAGACCAACACTTTTAAAGTACGGTAAGTCTCTAAATTTTTTTAATAATGTTGTTATGCTGTTGTTATCCAATAATGAATAAAGTACTTTTTACCATTAATGTGACTTCTGGTGCTGCATGGTTTTGCTGATGGCTTTCTAGTATGGTTAATACACAGTGAGGTTAAACTTCATGAAGGCATTGAGACTTCCATCCGTTAAATGTGATTGTAGGTTGGTCTAAACGTTCTTTAGATGTGAGAAAGACTGCTCACATACCTACATAGAGCCAAACATTGTCAGTACAGCAATACTCATACTCGGCAGTGTGTGGTATGTGACAGAAAGCAGGTTCCGAATTTAGACAATCAGCTGGTCTGCAGGTTGAAGTTTTTTCATTTCTCTCCCCTTGTGTTTGCTCGCCAACTCTGCTTGCTTTCATGCAAGTCTTTCCAAATCTTCATTCAGTGAGTTAAACTTATTCATCCACATGTCTGAGGCCTTCAGGTCAGCAGCTTGTAGCTCAAAATCTCTGATGGAGACACTGGGGATGTAACTCCGGTCAGCGCTGTCATTATGTGGATGGGTGATGAACTTAAAAAGACAAGTGCACTAACGAAATTCTCCAAAGCACACTCTGAATGACTGCAGGAGATTAGATGGGAAGCCCACTAGCTGCTGGAGATCAAGATGTTGAGCAGGGTCACTTGCTGTGCATGCATCTTCAAACTCTCCCAGTTTTTCGAAGTGTAGTAAACGACGTGTTTCAATGTCTGCGATGAAGAGTTCCAGCTTGTTTTCCAATGCAAACAATGCTTGTTGAAGGGATAAGACTATATTTACAACATCTTGCATTTTCACATTGAGCTGGTTCAGATGTTCAGTCATGTCCATGCGATAGTAGAACTTCAGGAGCCACTCAGTGTTAGCTAACTCAGGATGTTCAATGTTTTTCATTTCAAGAAAAGTCCGAATTTCACTCAGACAAGCCGCGCAATGGCTGAGCACCTTCCCTCTTCACAACCAACGAACATTGCAGTGCAGAAGCAGACCAGAATAATCATTGCCAACTTCATCCAGCAGTGTTATAAACTGGTGATCATTTAAAGCTCACGCAACAATAAAGTTGACCACCCAAATGACCAGCGACATCACCTCACCAAGCTACTTGCCATACATCAGTGCATAGTGAAAACTTAGGATGGGTCTCTTTTCATGTTCACAAAGAAGCGCTATGATTCCTCTGTTTTTTTTTCCACCATGCACGGAGCACCTTCAGTACACCAGTACACATCGAAATAAATTTATCCATAAGTAGATTTTTTTTTAGAGAATTCAGTGAAAGACTTGATTAAATCCTCACCTCTTGTCTCTTTCATACGCAAAACGGCAAGACTTTCCTCATGTAGTGTGTCACCGACAGTACACCTTGCAATCATGCTGAACTGGGATAAATGGCTTACATCTGTTGAATCATCCAAAGTGAGAGAAAAAACTGTTGCTGCATTTATATCCTTCACTTGTGTTGCCTCAATTTGATTTGCCATCACGATGGTACGATCATGAACAGTTCTTGCCGACCGACAGAGGCATGTCTTTTATTCGTTGATTATCTTGTCTTTATCCAAAAAGTCATCAGAGTTCATTGGCAACATCAAGCATGAATGTTTTGGCAATCTCCCCATCTGTGAATGGCTTTGTTTCTCACAATTGCTAAAGCACCAGCAAAGCTAGCCAAATTTCAGTTACCTTGTTTGGTCCAAACACAGAGTTGCTGCTGACTAGCTTGCACTATACATAGTAGCTCTTGACATGCTTTCTTCCTGCTGTCCCCCATTGGATATTTTGATGCAAATGTAGTATGGAGTGTGTCGAAGTGCTGCTTTTTTTTTAGTGTTTCATCAATGCAATTTTATCATTGCATATTAGACACTGCAGAACCTGCTCTCTCCGTAAAGGCAAATTCTTCTGTCAATTCCTGCTGAAAAGTACAATACTCCTCATCATTTTTTCTTTTAGCCATCTTCTTTGTCAAAATGGTTTCTGCATTTAGCTAGCTAACTGCTTGATTAAGAGAAGGGAAGTTTACTTCCTGACCTCACAATGACCCGTATACGTTAGGCATTCTCCAAAAAAATTTGGTGTTGTCCTGAGGACAGCTATGATTGGCTCCAGCCACCCACAACCATGAACATGAGCGGTAGAAAATGAATGGATTGTAATACATGAGAATGTTTTATATTTTTAATGTTATTATTTTTTTAATTAACGATTTGTCTGTGAGCCTGATGCAGGCATCACAAGAGCTACATCTGGCTCTCAAGCCATAGGTTCCTGACCCCTGCTCTATAGCTTTTTCTAACAGTGTTTAAACAGTGCTTAACTGCTTAAAACAAGGCTCATCACATATATGATAGTTCAAGTCGTGTGCCTAACATAACCCTTCTAAATGCTCAAACAATCCTATTAAGTAGGCTCTTGTGTCATTTCTATTTTAGAGATGAGATAGTTGAAGCAAAGGAAAGGCCACTCATTCAACTTGTGGTAAAGCTAGACTGGAATCCAGCCATTTATGCTCAGGGTCTATGCTCTTGACTGATTCAGAAATGACATTTATGTGTATATATAAAAATTTCCAATATAATCTGGTCTATTGTAAGCACTTAGAACTCAGCTATTTACCTACCATGTCCTCTAGTATGTATTAGATCAAAAGTGTGTAGATGTGTGTGTATCTTCTCATTATTTTTGAGGTCTAGGAAATATATTTGCTAGTACCTATTATACCTGTTTACAAAATACTTTCATATTTCACAAATTTGGCATACCAAAACTCAATAATATTGTCTTCCTGTCTTACCCCAGTATTTATTTTCTATCTTAAATTATGCTTATTAGCTATGAAATCTCTTTTGTCATATGACATAAAATATCCCAAATTCTCTACACTTGCCTATCTCAAACATAAAACTCAAAATCCAACTCAATTTTGCTTTTCAATATCTCTCAAATCTTCTATTGAGCATCCTCACTGGCATTCTTTCATTTCTCACCATTCCTAGTCTAGTGTATGAATGTTGTGCAGGTAAAGTACTGGGTTTAGGGTTCATCAGAAACATTTGTAGAAATGTGTGAGTCTGTGTGTTCTGTTGAATCTACATATTTTGTTTTGGAAATTCTGATTGAATATATCAAATGTAGGGTCTACAATTTGATTTAAATAGTTCCAGGCACTAACTAGCCAGTGAACTTACTCTACTTACAAATTGGGCCTCAGTCTAGTACCATGGACTCAGTTAGGAGCTCTTTTTCATATAGAATCTCAGGTCCCATTTCATACTAACTGAATAACAATCTGTTGGGCAGATAAAATATATTATCCTCACTTTGTTAAAGATGGCGCTGCCCACATGGAAGTTCGTTGATATTAATGTGTGTTCTGGAACAGGCTATCGGCAGGCCGGGTCATTATAGCCTAAGGCTTAGTTTAAGAGTAAGCTCTTCCCCACACCCTTGACTGATTGGATGATGTAGGGTGGTGCACTCTCCTGAGGAATCCCATTATACAGAGACTTCCTTGTTAGTATAATTGGATTAAAGGTTTTGATTCTACGCTATAAAGTGGGAGAGACCAGTAGCTTGATCTTTCTCTCTCGGTTCCTGAAGTATTAGAAAGGAGAGCAGATTAAGGCCACATGGAGAGGAGAAGCAGCCAAGATGGCAGAGTGCTGAGGAAGAAGGCAGTTTGAGCAGAATTTGTGCAGGAGGAGATGGGGAACAGAGGTGAATAAGTCTGGTGAGCTAGAAACCTTTGATTCTAGGAAACTTGGATAAGTCAGTAGCTTTGTGAGCACTGAATGTGTGGGTTTTGGAGCCCAGTGTGTGTTTTTGCTTGCCCGCCAGGTGCAAGCTAGAATTAAAGTTGATGGCTCACCAGTTTGGGGCTCCTGTGTTTCATTACCAACTGTCCGAATCTAACAGGAACCTGCACGGGCCAGGTGGCTGTGATGGTTGCCTTGACTACTGGCTTTAAACAATCCATAATTTAATAAGGTCTCCAGCAGATTCATGTCCACTTAAATGATGACCATCACTGTTTGGACTGGGACAATCCAACATAATTATCATTCAGTAATAAATATACTTTCCACTGAGTATGGATAAAACCCAAATTCCTTCATACTTAGCATGTAAAGTCTTTCACAATCTGGCCATAACCTGCCTTTATTTAACATTATTTCCTGCCACTTTTCAGGTTGGGAATCAAAACCAAATTAAAATAAAACACACACAATAGCTAGTCAGGAGACTTTGCAAATAGGTCCACTTTCTTATTTATCTATTTTTTACATTATTTTCCTTATTCAATGTTGCTGTTCTCCTTTTCCTCATCTATGGGTATGCCTATAACTTTCTGGTAAAGACTTACTTGAAGCCTCCATGCAGTAAATCATACTCATCAATAGCCTCTAAAATCCTGTAGTTCACTTTCTTAAAGCACTTAATGCATTGCATAAAAGTATGTTAAAATTTTTATGATTTAAATAAACAAAAAATAATTTGCACATTATCTTAAATGCATTATATTACCTTATTCAAATTCATTTAGTGATATTTAAAATTACTCTAAAACTGAGGCAGGTTGTTCGTTTTGAATTTTTGTACTATTTAGCAGTAGTAATTCACATATGATCAGTTTTGTTCACATACTTGTTTGTACATTGAACTATATTCTTATTGAAAATATAAGTGTACCTCATTCATCTTAGTCTGTCCATCCAGCCTAGGGGCTAGTAAAGATCCCATGCTAAAATACTAATAAATAAATGAAGTGATACATTTGTAAAATAAAATAAAACCAAATATAAAGTTTATATTTATCTTTCTCCATGAATGTGTCTTCTGGTTAAATCCAATTAAAAACCATTTGTAATCTGTTTTTATTCTCTGTAATCTATCCTATTTTTGAGAATACAAATATTGTTAAACATAAAAATTAGAATAAGTTTAATTAGTGATATATTAAGTGACCTTTGAGGGAATGGCTACCATGTGATTGTTCAATAATTATGTGTGTGTGTCTGCTTCAATTCAAACATGCATTTCTTGTGGAAACATAAAATTAATGTACAAAAATGCTTTCTGAATGACCAATATGCAAAAACTAACTGATGTTCAAACTAGGCAATGTGAATAAAAACAAGAGCAAAAATCATATTTAAAAGGAAAGAAGGAATTAATGTCATTTTGAGAGCATCTGTAAGAAAATATCTGGAACTAATGGGCTTGGGAAAACCATATGGTGATGCAATGAATTTTATTTTTTTAAATTATAAAAGAAAGTGTATTCAGAAAGTGACAGAGAGAGTAGAAGTGAGGCATAGAAGAAATGGGCTCAGGACACAAGTTACAGAGGCAGAAGAAGAAACCTTCAAGCTTAGGAAGGAGGAATACAAATGTAACAGGCCTGGGGGAAAAGCAGGGGAATGAGAGAGGACGAACATGCTCCCTAAGGGAGTGTGCACCTATTTTATATCCATTACACTCATCGGTCTTCGAATCACTGCACTAATCAAAAAGTAATCATATATACATAGAGAATCTCCCTTATGCCAAACATTTAAAAACATGGGCTTACCAAGAAAGTAAGTGAATAATAATACATCATACTAAAAAGGAAATGTTTGTGACATAAATTTTATGCTGATTAAAATTATATATATATAATTTCTCTATTTCTCTGAAGTGGAGGTAGAGAAACAGACTTCCGCCTGCCCCGGACGGGGGTTCACCAGCCACACCCCCCAGAGGGTGATGCTCTGTCTATCTGAGGCATTGATCCATTGCAACTGGAGCCATTCTAGCACCTGATAGGGAGGCCATGGAGCCATCCTCAGTTCCTGGGCCAACTTTGCTCCAACGGAGCCTTGGCTGTGGGAGGGAAAGAGAGAGACAGAGAGAAAGGAGAGGAGGGAAGGGTGGAGAAGCAGTTGGGTGCTTCCTCTGTGTGACCTGGCTGGGAATTGAACCCCAGACTTCACACACCAGGCTGATGCTCTACCACAGAGCCAACAGGCCAAGGCCTAAAATATATTTTTGATTTGGAAAAGGGACAAATGATTTTTCTCTAACATACAGTGTTTAAAATTGAATAACAAGCAATAAGCTTAAGAAGGAGATATAAAAGTTGCAAACCAAACATAATTTAAGTGTATTTTACTATATAAATACTGATCAAAATAGTTTATTATTAAAAGTAAAATAATTACCTATTATACTTGAACCTTTATAAAACATAAAGTAATGTGACCATCTTTTCGCACTTTGGTTATAAAGTCAATCGCATTTTATATGTCATTAATGTAAATAAAAGTTGAAAATATCCCTTTGTGCCAATGAGTCTGGGGAATGTCTGAGTGTTGAATGATGCAATCTGTTCTTAGCTGGTAGTTAGGTCTCAAGTCCATTACCAGACCAGAAACAGCTCACTCATCACTTATTCTGAGAGTGACATTTAATTAAAACTACAATCTCATGAAAAGGCAGCTGAGTCCAAGTTGTATATCCAGTCCAAGTTTACTTCAACAGGCACCACTTAGATATGTAAGTTATTGGCTGCCTTGATGAAACCAACATAGAACATCCTGTAAAATTTGAATCACTGCTAATGAATGCAGCAATAAATTAATTTCAGGGAAAGTTTTTGCTTTGGGCCCAATTCCTAAGTCTCCGGGTACCTAACGAGACTGTTTTATTTTCCCGAGTGTTGCAGAGTTTCTCTCCTGCTCAAGACTTGCCTAAACCTTATTTATAACTTTCAAATCAGAAATCAAACATTTGTTGGCATACAGCAGTTCAGCTGAAATATTTCACCCTTCTTCTTTTCCTAAGTGGTATTATAATATTAGCTATTCAGCACTTATATTGCTTACTAGCAAACTTGATATACATTGTTAAAAAATGTGAAATCATCAGCATATAGCAAATGCTACTATAAAATAATGCAAAAAGAAAAAAACACATTTTTCTCTGTTTAGGACCAAGCATATTTTAAGTACAAACACTAAAATCAGGAAACAATGAAAGATATCACCTTTAATGTGAGAGTATATTAATTTTTGTCTGCTAAGGGAAAATCATAACAGTATGATAACATAAGCATTGTATGTTATAGAGTCCAAAATATTTTAGATGTATATACCTTAAAAATAAGCAATTTTGAGAGACTATTACAAGGCACGTGTCCTAATGTTTGTAAGGTTTTCAGTAATGCACGGCAACAATAAATACTAGGATAAAATTAACATTTACAATGCAAAGATACAGGCAATTGTTTACTCATTGATTAGTTCCCTCAATCACTATGAATGAGTGGAATCCTTGAGTACATTTGAATGAATACATACGCAAAGTTTGCTGTCATGCAACCACAAGAAAAATATTTCATCAGGCCAAAATTTTTCACTTTCGTGAAACAAGCAATTTATGTTCATATAAGAGGTCAACAACAGTTATGTTTCTTACGCCTTTAAATCAATTGTAGGACAACCTTTTATTACAGCCAGTGGCATTTAGTTTTAACACTAAGATTACCTTCTTTTTTTTAAAACTGTATTTTACCAAGGATTTACTTCAATACATTCATAGAAATGTGGAGGAAAAGCCAGAGAAATTTTAAAAGGATGAATTAGTTTGAATAGCTAAGTACGGAGAAAAATAATTTTCAGTGAAAGCATTTAAGGAATCTTAGAAGCACAGATGATTATAGCCTAAAGGTGTCTACAGGACCTCCAGTGAACCTGTCTCAGGTTACAGTTAAAGAAAGAGGACCAGACAGTTTATCTGTTTCCTGGGGCCCCAGATAATAATGCAGATACTGAGCTGTGTTTAGACTACTAATCCTCAGCCTGAACTCACTTTAGATCTTCAAATCACTTGGTGCTACTTTGTTGAAGAATTTGAGTGAAGGAGCAGATTGGGCACTGCTTCAGGCTTGGGGGAATCCCTCCCAGAGAGGAAGAAAATAGGTAGGTAGCTATCCCTCCTCCCAAAGAATTGAGGGAATCAAGAGATGAAAATTATGGAGTTGGCAGGACTCATTTTTCTGCAGCATGGCTTCCTAGTTTGAGCTAAAATAACAGAGGAGTTTTCCACAGGTTGAAATAAAAGTTCAAATCAGAGACATTGTATCTTACAATTTTGTGTGGCTGTGGCTGTGTGTGTGAGAGAACAGAATGAAGCAACTTCATAAATGGTAACTGGTCATCACCCTGGGGCAGCAGAGAAAGAAGTCAGTGTAACAGTACCAGAGAATAAGGGTTGGTATTATTGTTTTGTTTTGAACTCCTATGTGACTCTGGAAGATGGAATATCTCCAAATCCACACCTGCCGAATGTAACAGAAAATATCTATAGTCATCGTGGGGGGAATGGAATCTCTGGTGGGAAGTAAGTAACTGCACTTACTGACCAGCCAGCAATAGGACAAAAAATGTAGTTTTCCTCTTACAAGTCATCACCAATAGCAATTGAGTTAGTGCTGAAGCAGCATGAGAGTTCTTTGTCCCTGATGAAGTCATAGGTATGAAGAACATATTTACCAGCAATTTCTCTGAAGACACCAGTGTAAGGTGGTAGAAACCTCACCAGATCCTAAAACTTCAGCCTAACAAAGGACAGGAGGATGAACATGAATGTAAGGGTGCTGCCAATACCTACAAGCTTAGCTACATAAGCAGGTCCTTACCAGTGTGTATATGACTATACAGATGCTATCTTGGGAAAGTTGTACTGAAGACTGAGAGATAACCTAAAAGATATTAAATAAATTACACACTTGAAAAATATTCTGTTATTGGTATCATCTTGTACATAATATGTGTATAATAACAGCAGCTCCATGACATTTGTGAGGATTAAGTGGAAAGCATTTAGAACAGTGTCTGAAAAAGTACACAATAAATGTTACCCACTGTAACTGGAACCCCTCCTCCTAACTAGATCTCCAGCTCCTCATGAAGACAAACACGGCGTCTTTTCGGTTTGTTTCTCACATTAGAGAATTATTCCATGCTTGTGCATCACTGAATTACAATGCCAATCAAAATTATATCGATAGTTTTTCTTTCCAAGTACAGTAACTTTTTCCTCAATCCAAATTTAATTGAAGAGTAAGTGAAAGTTATTCACCACTGTCTTAATCTGAGCTGCTGTAACTAAATACCAGAAACTGGAGAGTTTATAAACAATGCACATTTTCTTCTTACACTACAGGAGGCTGGAGGTATAAGATCCCGGCACTGGCCTGATATGTTGTGGTGAAGGCCCTCTCCCAGGCTGCAGATTGCCTGTTTGTTGTATTTTGTACAGTGGAAAGACAGGGAGAGAATTCTTTAGGGAAGTTTCTTTAAAAGAGTACAATTCCCATTTACAAAAACTCCACCCTCAAAACCTAATTACCCCACCAAAGCCCTAATTTCTAACACCATCACATGGGGCATTAAGATTCTAACATGTAAATTTGGGGGGAGCACATATATTCAAATCATTACAATTTCCATCCAGTAATGTTAACTCAAGATTTCCAGCATTGTCAAGATTATACAACAGGTTGCAGAATTTGTTGACATCTGCACGAATAATAGAAAAAATTCTGGTGCTCACTATTATGATACTCTGCCACTCCGGTGAGGGATAGGAAATGTACTACAAAATTAGAAGTTTTACCTGTATGAACAAAAAAGCTATTGCTTCAGTTGCCAACTACAGAAAATCATGACCAAAATAAAATTTATGATAATGTACTCCACACACCTAGAATAACCAAATTTTTACAATGATGCTTAAAAGTTATAACGCTATCAAAAGTGATTTATTTCTGCCAAACTAGTTTGGTAATAAACATCATTAAATATTAAAGTATGTCACAAGTTTCAAATTATGTCACACATAATTATGCCTCCTTCCCTAACTGGTCTCCCTGAGAGTTGTCATTGATAACTCAGAACTCTCAGATGTGGTTTCACGCAAACCTTCTTCTTCAACATGGCTCCCTCAGCGTACCACACTTTCTCACTTACCACATGGGGATAATTATTTTGTTTATATGTCATACCTCTATAATCAGAATCAATTTGTACTAAGAAAGGACAATGTTTTAATTATACCCCCCCAAAAAATTATAGGCATCTATTACATTTCTTAATTATAAACAAATACATAACTTGAAGAATTTTTTAAAAAATCAATATATTCATTAAATTTCAATTTTCCATATAAAAAGGTACAAATATATTCCCCCTTCCAACTCTAGGATGGAGAGGGTAAGTGTTTTACTTATATTTAAAAAATTTTTTTAGAATCAGACCACTTTATATAGAATATATATATATATATATATATATATATATATATATATGATTTGATTAAATGCAAAAAAAGATGATTGTTCCTATATCAGTGAGCTTTATGATGTACTTTAAGACCAAAATAACACTCTCACCTACCTAACTAATCCTTTTCATTGAAACCTACTACATCCTCAGGCAACTGAGATAGTTAAGTGGGTGACAATGCAGCCAACCAAGAACAAAGGGATGGTGCTTATATGTAGTTTTCATCCCAACAACTGAAAGTTCACTTAAGTGGGTGGGTTACCCATCCTTACTAAACATGTGTAAATATAGTTGGCTCATAAAAGTCAAGTTACATGTCCTTTCTCTTACAACTCTAGTTTCAAGAACCTTGATTTTTTTTTGTAGCACTAGTATGGCAAAAATTTAGAAGATATAATTATATATTTTGTGGTTCTTACAACCTGATATGGCAAGCAACCTGTTCTAATTACAGTCACAAAAATTCCACGGTCCATTTTATTTGGCTTCAAAGCTTCCTGAAGTAGTCATCTCCCACCCAGAATGGGAGATAAAATCATATAAACAGTTGATTTCACTTTACACTTAACTTATGGAAAGAGCGTTTGGCTGTCAACTGTAATTACATCAATGACCAGCCTCTGTGCCTAACCCCCAGAGAAATTTGGTTGTATTTCAACTCAATCCATCACTTAATTTTACAAGTCAAACAGTGAACAGTTTAATGGCAATCCCAGACAAGTGGTTTTATTTTTTTTCTCATGAGTTATTTATTTGAAAGTCTAGAGCTGTACAAAGTTCTTCTCCTACACATAGAAAGCCTATAATAATGGCTCATAGGACTGAACATTGTAAATCACTGCAGGGTTCTAGTTTACCTTAGCCACTTGATTAAAAAGGTGAATGATTGTAAGTCACATTCAGGAAAGTCAAAGAAGGGAATAACAAATGAGTTCATAAAAAACGCTCCTGTGCTCTTAGTTAAGAACAGAAGACTCTTCCTTTTTCAGTGTTGCTTTACCACTCAAATTCACTGCACTTCCAATAATGTTTCATGAAGCTGGACTTCCAGGGTATGCAGAATCTCCTTTAGATGATTACAGATGCTTCCAATACAGAGAAATTACTTCTACTAGAGGTTCATTAATGGTATAGTTCTTGAAACTCTAGGCTGAGTAACTATGATATACTTGGATTATATTGCAAATTGTTCTTTAGATTGGGCTTGTGTGAGTCACTTGTCCAGGGATCCCCTAACTTTTTACACAGGGGGCCAGTTCACTGTCCCTCAGGCCATTGGAGGGACAGACTATATATAAAAAAAAAACTATGAATAAATTCCTATGCACACTGCACATATCTTATTTTAAAGTAAAAAAACAAAACAGGAACAAATACAATATTTAAAATAAAGAACAAGTAAATTTAAGTCAACAAACTGACCAGTATTTCAATGGGAACTATGGGTGCGGATGCATCCTGTGCTCCTCTCACTGTCCACCAATGAAAGAGGTGCACCTTCTAGAAGTGCGAAAGGGCTCAGGGGGCCGCATGCGACCCGCGGGCCATAGTTTGGGGACCCCTGCTCTAGTCTTTGCATTTGGATCCCTGGCACTCCATATGAAATGCATAAAATTATAAAGGTGGAACTTGCTAACATCAACAAGTAGAGGGGAGACTCCATTCCAGTATCTAAGTATAAGAGACTCTATGACAATCAAGGGTTTTAAACAGTTTATTGTGCTTTCAAGAAGATATAAACAGTTCATAACCCAATTTTACATCATCCAGGTAAAATAATTGACTTCTGTATGCAAGGAAAGGGACTGGTCTGGTCCCCAGTTAAACATCTATGGTATTCTGGTAAATAAAAATATTATGTTGGCCCTGACCTGTGGCTCAGCAGATAGAATGTTTGCCTGGCATATGGATGTCCCATATTTGATTCCTGGTCAGGGCATACAGGAGAAGTAACCATCTGCTTCTCATTTCCTTCTCCCCCTTTTCTCCTTCTTCCCCTCCTGTATCCAGTGGCTTGATTGGTTCAACAGTGACCCCGGGCCCTGAGGATAGCTTCATTGGAGCTCATCAGCCTCAGGCACTAAAAATAGCTTGGTACTTGAGCATCACCCTATGATGTGGTTGTGGTTGTTGGGTGGATTCCAGGTGGAAGTATTGTGGTTGTTGGGTGGATTCCAGGTGGAAGTATACAGGAGTCTGCCTCACGACCTCCCCTGCTCTCACTTTATATATATATATATATATTCCTCATCTAATCTATGCTTCAAAGACTGTATGTATGTGTTTTCCCAATATTCAGATGTTGAAATCCTGCTTCCCCACTTACTTAGAAAGTAGGGCTTTTGAGCGATAATTTAGTCATGAAAGTGGAGCCTTTGTGATAGGATTAATGTCCTATAACAGGGAAGGAACTCTGAGAGCTTTCCCCCTCACTTTGACCATATGAAAGGTACAACAGAAAGTCTGCAACCTGCGAGAGGGTGCTCACCAGACCAAACCATCCTGGCACTCTAATACCAGACTTTTAGCCTCTAAAACTGTGAAAAATAATCATTTGTTGTTGAATCCACTAGACAATTTGTTATAGCATCCCAAATGACTGACATGCTATATAACCTACTCTCACCTACCTTATTAAAAATGTGTCTTCAAGCACGGGTGGAGGTGGGTCTGCACACTGATACTAAGGAGGCAGTGCCTCAGTGCTTCTTCAACTCTAGCGTCAACCATAACCAGAGACCATGTTTGAGGGCAAGCTTTTCAATGAAGCTCCATTCTGGGGAAAAGGCAATTACTGAATGAGTCCGGTACCCTGAAATTCAGGCTTATCAGGTTATCTCTGTGCAGAAAATGGACATAAATTCCTGCCCTCGTGGGAAGTTTCCTTCTTGAAGGCAGTAGACAGACCAACATGAAAAATAAGTAAATTATCTAATAGAAAGTGATCAATGCAATGGAAAAAAGAAGAAAACCTAAAGCATTCTTCAAAAATACTTTGACGGAGTATTTCTGTCAAATATCCAATGGCATCCTACCATGTTAAAATGAAACACCATCAGCTAAAGGATACAATATAGTGTTACTAGTAGACCACTTCGTCCCTCCTGGCTGTAGTGCTAGAGATACAGAAGAAGGCAGAGATAGCTCATAGGGTATACAGCATGGTGAAGCAGTGCTTGATGAAAAGCCAGCCTTAGACCTTGGAAAAGAAAGTTTTTAAAGAAGTATAGCATAAGAAGCTCTCCTGAGTCTCTTCAGTAGATTGGGCACACTTCACAGGGAAGTGCAAAAGTTACTGATAAGCTATAGGATGTTGCAGTAAAAGAATACATCTGGTAAAGCCAATACCTGTCCCCAAAGACACAAAAAATATTATGATCACAACCTCATATAACTGCAGGATACCACCCTCCAGCTGTCCTAACTATGTTATGAATATTATCTCCATGATATCCTTGAGTTTATTCTATCCAAGATTTCACTGAGAACCAAACTTGTTTTGATCTAAAAAATTCTCGAAAACTCCTAAAATAATATATATTCCATCTTTACACAAGGGATAGACTGGGGGTGCATAAATTGGAAATTACATCTGTCTCTTTTCACAACAGATACTCAAAACCAACCTTGAGACAAATGAAGAACTTTTATCTCGAGTCTTATAAAATCACTTAAGGGGTCTTCTGTATCTAATACCCCCTAAACATACACATACTTCATGTATGTATATCCTACTTCTAAATATTCTGCTATATCATAGCTCTTTACTCCAAACCTAGAATGGAGAATTGAAGAAGTATATTGCATAGTAGAACGGGGTCAACCAGCACTTATATGATAAAAAGATTATAGTCCATATGTTTGGTTATGGTCTAGTTTTTAAACCCAACCTCTTTCCAAAAGATGTTCCAAAAAAGGGTGGGGTCTTGAGCAAAAGGGTATGCCAATTGACGGATATGCCATTTCCTGCTCATCTACAAACATGGCCTAGCTGGACAAAAAAAATCCAAGCCATAATAACAGCTTTGATTGCAGGCACTTGACCCAGCTTTCTGAGGAAGGTTCAGAACTTAATTATCTCTCAATGGATTAGGAGCTCAAGTTTTGAAATCAGACTCCAAATAATATTTTGAGTAAATATCATGGCTTTGCCACTCAATACCTGCAATGTCAGTCAGCTTTCTCAATCTCTTATGGTTTCAGAGTCTTCATCTGCAAAGTGGCAGATGAGTAGCACATATGTCATGGAGTCTTTCTGAAAATTAAAATAAATAAGAATGTAACAAGAATGCAGTGTTTGACATATTGCTAAGAAAATCCAAACTGTTAAGACAAACAATGAATAATGTGAAATGAAAAATTGAACTGACTTGGTTTTCAGGTTCCTGACGCTGAACCCTTGTTTTTGCTCTTGTTTCTGATCAATGCTTTTGAGTTGACTAATCATTAAACACCCCCTTTTGAGCCTTGGACCTGGGCATCTTGAAAAGATCTTGCATCTTACACTTCTTCTATATTTAAAATTGTTTGTGTCTTCAATTGAGAGCCAGGATATTTCACTGAGATCTGATGCCAAAAGTTGAACTTATAATCACTAGTACCTTGTCTCAGAAATCTAGCCAACTGTCTCTGGGTCGTAGAACCCCAAGGTCCAAACGGGTTACCTTATATCTACTAATTCAAAAGTATAGGCATTTTAATATATAATAATTTTCTAGTATAGAAACACTCAGTTTTTTAAAGATTGGTTGATTTTATGTACTCAATAGTATTTATTGAGGACTTACCATGTATAGGAGTAAGCATTCTAGGTAGTGTTGTATTAAAAAATTGAAGCAGCTTCAGTTCAAATTAAGAACTTACTTCAGTTCATCTACCTCATCATTAATAAGTAAAGGATATATATATATATAAATGATACATTCAAACTTGATTAAGAACTTTTATAAAACAATTCCATAAACAGATTCTTTAATCCTCAATGTTTCTGAACATTCTCTCTGGTAACATTTTTTTAATGATAAGATGATTAATCTAATTAGTAGGGAGCATGAGACATATCACCCATATTGATATCCAAGAAGGGATATGAGTAAAGCACATAAGCAAAGTACTTAGTAGTACAGAGGGCAACATTTATACTGACAGTGCTGTGCAAGAACCCTCACAAGAAGCAAACAGTCAGATAATCTAGTTGTTCAGCAATCAGAATTAAAAAGAAAGAAAACATACCTCTTAAAATATAGAAAGAACGCAATCAAGAACACAAGGATGAGGGAGACAATGATACAAAGATCATTTTTTTCCAGTAGTTTCTTGTACTGGGAGATTAAACAGTTTGGGGTCAGGCTTTAGCAATGCTTCTAATGCTATAAAAATGGACTGAGCATCAATATATACTGCTCACAAAAATTAGGGGATATTTTATCACTTCATATTCATTTTAAAATATCCCCGAATTTTTGTAAGCAGAAGAGCTTACATGGACATCTTCAGCTTGCCTGTCAGGACAATGATGTCCCTGCAGGATTAGGAAAGAAAGAAAGTGAGAAGAGAGGGGGAAAGAAGAAAAAAAAACATATTGGAAGTTAGACAGAATATGGATTCATTTATTTTAATTTATTTTGGCCACTAGTTTATCTGATTTCTGACATGTTTAAGATGACAGTAAGATTGCACAAATATGGAAATGTTGTTATTTGTTTGATATAAAATAAAATGATGATTTAAGCCATCAAACAATTCTATAATGCTCACAAAAATTAGGGGATATTTTAAAATGAATATGAAGCTATAAAATATCCCCTAAATTTTGTGAGCAGTATATTTATGTCACTCATTTTGTTTTACTCTTGTTTCAACTTTGAAAAATGTTCCTGTGCAGATCTCTTGTGTGTCGGTATCGTCTATAATCTAAGTTTTCTTTTCTTCATAGAACATATTTAGATAGTTTGTAAAACAAAGATAGTAAGTTCCAGTGGTAGAGTTATCTGTTAAGAATGATTCTAGTTAATACATGTAACGGGGGTGGTGGGGGAGACAGCATACTAAATTTTCTTTGATGATATATAATCAAAAAGAAAAAAGAAGACATTTCATTTCATTCTTTCTCCATTAGACAGAATAGATGAGTCAGGTGTTAAAAAGAATCAAGCACTTAATTCAGTCTAATTCAGCACTAGTGGAGGACATGCTATCTCATAAACAATGAGCAATTATAATCATATAAAACTAGGATAGCTTTGGAGAAAAACCTATGGTCAAAATTATTTTTTTAATAAAATACAATCAGGCCAGAAAGGAAATTTATTAAACAAATGCTCATACATCTACTAAGATAATTCTTACAATTATAGTAGATGACATTTAATATACTTAACATATCTACAAATTAAGTAAAAGTTTGGAATTGAAATCTTCTCTCATAGGTAACAGACTGGTCCTCTGTGGATTCAGCATAGTCAGTAAGAATGTTTGAAATACTCATAGACACAGACAACAACATGGGGAATATATGAGGGAAAGGGAGGTGAGAAGGTGGAGGAGGATACATGGGAATGAAAGACTTGACTTGAGCCTGACCTGGCGGTGGCACAGTGCATAGAGAGTTGGACTGAGACACAGAGGACCCAGGTTTGAGACCCTAAGGTCGCCAGCTTGAGTGCGGGCTCATTGGGTTTGAGCAGGGCTCACCAGCTTGAGCCTAAGGTCGCTGGCTCGAGCAAGGGGTCACTCGATCTGCTGTGGTCCCCCGTCAAGGCATATGAAAAATCAATCAATGAACAACTAAGGAACTGCAACAAAGAATTGATGTTTCTAATCTCTCTCCCTTCCTGTCTATCTGTCCCTCTCTCTGCCTCTCTCTGTCTCTGCCACAAAAAAAGGGGTGATGAACACACAATACAATATATAGATGAGGTATTGTAGAATTGTACACCTGAAACTTATATAATTTTATTAACCAATGTCACCCCGATAAACTCAACAAAAATTAAAAATATATATATTTGTTTCATCTAAAAAACTGTTTTTAAACATGAATTTGAATGTATTCCGAGAAGTTCTTCACACTCAGGTATGTGGAATTTCAACTTTTCTCTCTTTCCTAGACCAGTTAGTTACTCACCAGGGTCTGTGTTAATATTAGATCTGCTGACTCATGTGTTGCATATCTTCATAATATGTTTATTTCTTTTTATTTCTTAGGAAAAAAACTATTAGAAAGAAACAAACTATTAGAAAGGAAAGTATAATATTATATACTTTTATTTTTTTTAAAAGACTTTTATTTATTTTAGAGAGGAGAGAAAGAGAGAGAGAGAGAGAGAGAGAGAGAGAGAGAGGGAGAGAGAAGGGGGTTGGAGCTGGAAGCATCAACTCCCATATGTGCCTTGACCGGGCAATCCCAGGGTTTCGAATCGGCAACCTCGGTGTTCCAGGTTGACACTTTATCCACTGCACCACCACAGGTCAGGCAATATTATATACTTTTTTTTTTTTAACAGGGACAGAGAGAGAGTCAGAGAGAGGGATAGACAGACAGGAACTGAGAGAGGTGAGCAGCATCAATAATTAGTTTTTCATTGCCATCACAACACCTTAGTTGTTCATTGATTGCTTTCTCACATGTGCCTTGACCGTGGGCCTTCAGCAGACCGAGCAACCCCTTGCTGGATCCAGCGACCTTGGGTCCAAGCTGGCGAGCGGTTTGCTCAAGCCAGATGGGCCCACGCTCAAGTTGGAGAGCTCAGGGTCTCAAACCTGGGTCTTCTGCGTCCCAGTCTGATGCTCTATCCACTGCGCCACCACCTGGTCAGGCTTATATACTTTTAAATCACTCTTTTCACCAAATAAATCTTGGAAACACATGGAACATGTGTTCATATTATATGAGGAATCAATGAATTTTTATTTTTTTTCCTATCTGTTAATGAGCAACAGAAATAAAACTTCTCAGCAAAGTAATCAGCTCCCACAACAGCATGCACTGAGAAAGACCAAAATGCTTGTATCAAATTTGATTCAAACATAATTTGTCTTAGCTTCCATTTAGAAGTTTGGCAACTCCAAGTATATGGAATTTCTTCCTTATAAGTTTTGTCTTGCCCAATTAGTTTTCAATGGTGCTTGAAATTCCCACTTGAATTGCCTTATGTTGACCTGTCCATTTTAATCAAGTTAAATACTACCTGGGAGGAAGATATATTAGCTATCACTTAGGCGCAAATTAGTCTATCTGAACCTATTACTGCACATTATCAACTAGCACAAAAGAGCGCCGTAGGGCACTGGTTCTTAAAATCATTCAAGTGCCAGACCACAGAGAGGCATGGCATACTTGGTGGAGAACCATGCAATGTTAATCCATTACTCTTACAACCATTAAATATATTCACAGTTGTGTTAAATTTAATGTCATTTTATTCTATAGCCCAAAGTAGTGGGAGAAATCACAAATTTAAATAACTTAATAGAAGAAAATATTCAATTATGAACATTTCATTCAATTTGTATTTTAATACATTTTATATTTTATCTGCAAAGTTTTGTTTGATACAGCGACACTATAAAATAGTTCTAAAGAATAGGGGAAAAGTAAGTCTACAAAAGAGGTGTTTATGGACTGCTAAAAAGGTACTCAATTTTTTTTTCTTTTTAACTTAATGCCATTTTACAGGCTGGTCATCATCTCAGTAAGACTGTCAGGAAACAAAGAAAGTAACACATCCCCGAATATACACATTGACTATAAAACACATCTGAATTTCAGAAATGTAAAATGTTTTTATAACAGAGCTGTTATGGAGTTCCTAATGAGGAGCTCCAGGTATTTTCCTGATTTGGTCAAATAAGGAGGGAGGTGCAGCAGGCAGGTACGTTTTCAAAACCTTGGGAGCAGAACACCTCTGTTGAACCACAGGTCTACAGGAGAATTAAGCTCCAGTGCTCTAAGGCTCTGCATGAAATATATCAGCTTCTCTCATATTCATCAAGGACTGTGCAATCCCAGATGAAAGTTTATTGAAGATAAGATTAGTCCTTTATGCAGATGCAATTACTCTGATATGAAAAGAGTAATAAAACTGCAAAAGGTCACTGAAGCACAAAGGAGTTAGTCATTAGTTATCTTGGACAGGGAAGTGGTATTACAGATAAGGGTTCACAGAGTGGATAATATTTGATTGGTACAGGGAGGAAGAAGCTATCAAGGCAGAGAGAAGAGAGAAGTTTGGAGGAATATGTGTGTGGACGGGGGTGGTGATGAATGATATAGCCAGCACCTAGAAAAGTGAAGAAACATGGAAAGAGTGGTAGAGGATGTTTTCCAAAACTTTTCAATTTCAAGATAACTGTCCCCACAGGTTGTATCCTCTTTGGATACTAGTTATTCTAAACTTATTTTGAATGGTGAGTTGAAAATTTTACTTCTGGATCTGTTTTCACTAGAGGCACATTATTTGTGATGGATTCAACAAAAGGGTACAGTGGGGAATACAGTTAATCAATGAAGTTAACAGATAATTACAATAAAGTATTTTAACAAAGCAGGCCTTACTTTGTTGTTGTTTATATAATTGTGGCATTTAATATAGAGGTTACATATAAATTCAATTCAAAACACAAAATTTAAGTGGTAATTTTTTTTCTTTAGAATTTCATATAGTTCATAACAAAATTTCATCTTCTAAGAATAAAAAGCAGCAAGGTACTTCAGAGTTTACTGTGGGGTATGAAATTCGCATAGATTTTGTATTCCTCTGACTTCAATTTGTCAAATCTAAACAAAACATTTTCAATCACTTGGTTTTGGCATTCTTATTCTACCCACTAAATTTTACATTTATTTTTCTTTCTTAGGAGAAATAAAAGTTTCTTTCATATTGAAGGAATGTATTCTTTTGACCGGCTAGCCTAGACAGAAAATAGGATATTCTGTAACCTTAAAGGATTCTCCTTTTACTTTAATCTAGTCTCACCTTAGTATAGGTAATCAGAAAAACACACTTTCTAAACCAGACCAACAGTTATCAACTCTGGTTGTACAATAAATTACCTAGGATTCTTTTAAAATATATCAATGTGTGAGGCATTTCATAAACCAATTAAAAAAGAACCAGGCTCGAGGAAATAGGAAAAAGTTTAAAGGGTAAAGGGGGGTCAAATATATGGTACAGAAGGAGATTTGTGTTTGGGTGGGCACACAATGCAATATATGGATGATGTATCATAGGATTGTACACCTAAAACTTATATGTTTATTAATGAATGTTACATCAATAAGATTAATAAAAAAGTAATAATTTGGGGAGAGGATATAGCATTAAAAAGTATTTCCCATGTAATTTATATGTACAGCTTGGAACTAGGACCATGGGCCCATACTCCTTTGTTCATGTGTAAGATTTATCTTCCTTTCCTTGAAGGACCTATCTTTTATTCTCTATTCTTTGTTACAAGTCTCCCTGACACATGGGTGCTTTTATGACATGTTCTAGTGAACAAGCTATGGTGTTACAAGTCATTTACATTTCCATCTTCTAATCAGTGTCTCACTGCTGGCAAATGGCCTAGACATTTTTATTTATTTATTTATTTTTATTCTTTGGTATTTTTGAACCAAGATTCTCATGAATGTCAGGACCAGGTGTCAGGACCAAAGCAAAAGCTAGCCAACTATAATATAGAGAACAGCCTTAAAGACTTACTTTTTAACATATCCTTTTTCTTAAAAGAAATTATATATTGCTCTTTAGAGAGGGAGAGAGAGAGAGAGAGAGAGAGACTGATTTGTTGTTTCACCTATCCATGCTGTCATTGGTTGGTTCCTGTATATGCCTGAACCAGGGAATCAAACTGCAACCTCAGCGTGTTAGTACGACACTCTAACCAACTGAGCCACCCAAAACCACTGTATTTAATATATCTTAACTGTAAAATACAGTCTTGTTAGCTGGCTAGCCCAAGCATATTTGTACTTCTCAAAGTCAGAAAAAGGGTTAACGTCAAACACATTTCAATTAGTAGTAACTGACCCTCTAACTAAACTTTATGAGCTATAATATTTTTTACAAAGAATTAATAGTATTTTATGACTTTTTGAAGGTTTAACTCTTTCTAAGATTGTCTAAAGCATATCTTTGCATTGTAAGTTCTATTATTCTGTAGTTCTAATACTTTAACTCTTTATTAAAAGAAATAGTGAACATTTGGAACACTGAGTTTCATGCAACCAGTGCCCGCACTGACAGTAGATTGTTACTTTGATTTTTAAAACCTTGGAAGCATCTGCCATTGGGTTTTCTGTATCTCTTTTAAGATCCCCTGCTTTCTCATTACCTCTATTTATGAAATATTAACTTACATATCTTACATATTTATGACACCTTAGCTGATAATTCATCTAGTTTTCTTCTTTGAAATAAGAAGTTTAAATACACAGAGAAAACTGCTTTCTCTATATTTTTTCTTCAATTATTTCTCCTGCTATTCTGATTGGCAATGCTTCACTCACTTCCTATGCACTCCTTTCTTTCTCTTGTTGGTCATTTCAAAAGCTTGTGTGTGTTACATGCCGTGGAGTCAGTTCCAAATCCTGGCAACCATATGAATAGTGATGTCCACAATGTCCTGTTCTTAACAGCTCGGCTCAGCTCTTGCAGACTCACGCTTATGGTTTGTTTTTTCTTTAAAGAATCAATCCATCTCATAATAGCTTTTTCTCTTTTCCTGCCACCTTCTATATTTCCCAGCATCACTACCTTTTGTGTAGAACCCTGCTTTCTCATGATGTGCCCAAAGTAGGACAGTTTCAGTTTTGTCACTTTTGCCTCCAGTAATGTTTCAGGCTTAATTTGTTCTAGGACCAATGTGTTTATCTTTCTTGTGGTCCATGATATCCAGGGAGTGCTCCTCCAGCACCATGTTTCAACTGAATCCTTTCTTTTTCTGTCAGTCTTCTTCAGTGTTCCACTTTTGCATTCAGACACAATAATTGGCAATATAAGGGTGTTGATGATCTTAGCCTTGGTCTCTAATGACACATGTTTGCTCTTGGTGATTGTTCCTAATTCTTCCAGTTCTGTCCTTGGAGTCTCAGTCTCCTCTTGGTTTCTTGGCTGCTGTCTCCATTTCAATTGATGACAGAACCAAGATGAAAACATTTTCTAACAATTTTAATACTTTCCTCAAAAGCCTTAACCTGCAAACATATGTAGTTACACCTCCTCGATATTATCTTTGCATTCCTATCACCCAGTATAGTTACAGAAATTTAATGGGTGCTCAACAAGTGTAATGTGATGGCTAACTCAATAAATGAGTTAATTTCCACTGTCTTTTTCTAACATCCATTATCTAAATAATTCTGGATCCCTACTTAATGATAATCACCTTCAAGCATCAACCTAGATTTTTTAGGTAGAGCTTAATTTTTTAAATTAACAGTGTTTTATCTTCCTCCTTACACTATCAAGTAATGAGGAGCTTTTTTAACTCTCTGGGACAAACTTTACTGATCTAAAGTACAACATACTTGAAGCAGACAGTGGTCAACAGAGTGCTAAGAGGGATGCAAAAGTTTGTACCAAATTATAGCTTATATTTAAAATAAAGAAGTTAAATCAGAACCTCTAATTTAGTTCCTTAAATTACCTGAAATAAATCCCTTACAACCTGGCAAATGCTTCACATGAATGGAGTTGGCAAGATTTTTGAAACAGCCTGTCATTAGAGCCCTCTCCACCATCTGCCTGGCTGCAGAGGGGTAAAGCACATATGATTTGGACTGAATAAATCTGGGTTACAGTGTGAACTTCATCACACATCCTTGGTGAGCTTGGCCAAGTTAATTAGCATATATGTGTTTTAATTCTATCATTTATTAAATATGAAAATCAACAGCCATATGCTAAACACTTCATAGGAGAACTCAGAAGTTTAAGGCAATAGGACTGGCCTATATAAACTGGAAAACAACACTGTGTTTCTATCACCACGTACAACAGTGTAGTTAAAATCTTTTCTTACAGATAAGACAATCAGGGAGATAGTATTGTTTTTTGTTTTTGTTTTTGTTTCTTTTTATTCATTTTAGAGAGGAGACACAGAGTGAGAGAGAGAGAAAGAGAGAAAGGGGGGAGGAGCTGGAAGCATCAACTCCCATATGTGCCTTGACCAAACCAGTGCAGGGTTTTGAACTGGCGACCTCAGTGTTCCCAGGTCGACACTTTATTCACTGTGCCACCACAGGTCAGGCAGATAGTATTGTTTTAAGGTCAACAGAAACAACTTCCAAAAATATATTTTAGGGTTTTTTTGTTTTTGTCAACACTTTTCCTGACATTTTAAAAGTCAGGTGAAACTGTGTTTTGAACTGCAAGTGTTTGGGACACAAAATTACTGCTCAAAATGCTTCCAAATCTTTTAACATAGGTTGTTTTAATCAAATCACTGTAATACAGTCATGTAAGCAATCTGGTCATAGCAATTTAAACTGTATCATGATAAGGCTAATGATGCTATTATTTACAAACAATTGTGATATTCATATTGTGCTTATTTATGCCAAAAACAGTTCTAAAAAGTTTATAAATGTTAACTCACCCTAGCAACCCTGTGCAATATATATAATTATCCCCATTTATTTTCAGATGAGAGTTGATAGAAAGGATATAGATAACTGACCCCAAATTACTATAAATCTTTAACAAGTCATAATATTTTACTGGGCACAATTCATAGTAAACAATAGGAGGGTTCTCCAATGCCTCACAGGATTGATATGGGAAAAATATAGGATAGTAGATATAAAAGCTAAAATTATAAACTACATTATTTGGACATGTAAGAGATATCCCCATAGACAACTTAAGAAATCAGTGATGGAACCAGAACCAGTATAAAGATTAAATATACTTTCAATCACACCCACTGTTAGTAAAAAAAGAAAAAGTGAAGTATCTTTTCCATCGGTTGGGTATACAACATTGTAGTAAAAAATACCAGTTTTCTTTTGAAAAGGAGTTCAGACTGAATTGCAGAATTTTGCTTTACAAAGTATTTAAGCAAATTAATTGGATATATTCATACATATTAATATTATTTTAATAGTTAAAACCACTTAAACTTTTGCAAGAAAACACTTGTGTTTTTGCATATTACATTTTATGCATGTATGCTACCACCAAGGGGAATAGTTTATAATTTATGAAAGGCTAAAAAATAATATTGAGTATTTGACATTGTCTCATTTTAAAATTTTAATTTTAATATTGCTTTCAACACTTATTCATAGAAGGTATTTTGCAACACTGAAAATACATATTTTTGCCTGACCAGGTGGTGGCACAGTGGATACAGCGTCGGACTGGGACGCAGAGGACCCAGGTTCGAGACCCTAAGGTCACCAGCTTGAGCGAGGGCCCATCTGGCTTGAGCAAAAGCTTACCAGCTTGGACTCAAGGCCGCTGGCTCCAGCAAGGGGTTGCTCGGTCTGCTGAAGGCCTGCAGTCAAGGCACATATGAGAAAGCAATCAATGAACAACTAAGGTGCCGCAACGAAAAACTGGTGATTGATGCTTCTCATCTCTCTCCGTTCCTGTCCATCTGTCCCTATTTATCCCTCTCTCTGACTCTCTCTCTGTCCCTTTAAAAAAATAAAAATACATATTTTGCTCAAATATAACTTCTTCCAGGAGAAACAAAAGGTTGATGATGGTAGAATTTTTAGATGATTATGTCCTTTTGCGTGTGTGTGTGTGTGTGTGTGTGTGTGTGTGTGTATGCACAAGAGAGACAGAGAGAAAGAAAGAAAATTAGCTAAAGATTTTCTTTAGGCATCTGCTGTTTGGAAGAAAATAAAATTGAGATTATTTAATATAATTTATATATATACTTTTATTTGTAAAATTTAATCACATATATTCAATTTCTAAGTATCTCTGATTTTACTCTTCAAAATGCTATTCCATAAATATTTATTTAAATAAAGTTGCATATATTTTATACATTAGAATATTTTCCTTTTAAATTTATAATATCCTGTAGGTAGAAACTGATCAATGGGACAGTGGGCTTTAACAGCAGAAAAAAAAAATCATTAACATTTTGGAAATCCATGTCTAAATTTTATTCCTGAATGGCCATTAATTATTTGACTATGCGCACATCATTTATATGTTGTATACAGATGGTATGATAATTAGATGGCCTGTTTGAAACCTGACAATTCAGTAGTTAAAAATAAAAAAACTTAACTAATATCATCCTACCATCCAACAATTACAACACTGAATCATTGTTAAGAATAATCAATAATTTATTTAAAAGGAAATAATTAACTTTTATGGACACTTGCTGGATATAGCATCACAACCCATATATAGATTATGGTAACAGACTGCTGCATATTGTTTCTGCCATCAACCACAGTTTTTCTCTTTTAAAGTTTTCTACTCTGGATGTGTCTTTGGACTAGTATTGCCCGAGGTGGTTGTGGTTGTATTCACTCTCTCCCTTTTCATACAGGAATATTTTCTTTTTTAACATGGGTTGCAAATGCCTCAGGGAAATTTCCTCCTCAAAGCTTTTAGCATTGAACTCACTAATACCTAAATTTACAGTTTGTGTGAATGTTTAATTTAAAGAATAAACATTCGAGTGGCAAAGCTAAAGAAGATCAGGGAGCTCTCTATATCTCTCTCTTCTGTACAATTTCAACCCTCCAGTGTATGGCTCAATAAGTGCTGACAACATTAGGAAATATTCTCATACAAAAGGAATTGGGAATCTAATGTCATTTAGTCCAATTGTAAAGATTACAAATGCCTCCATTATCTGTTGTAATGACCCAGCAAGGGGAATTGCTCTTAGAAGATTATGCCATGTGACTGAAGCCTTTATCAGTATTATAATACATATTTGAGAAGCTGCCACTTTGCCACCCTAGGACATCGAGGTAAACAATTCTCTGAACTTCTGGGTGATTTTATCGAGGAAAATTGGTCATCTTATTATACCTCTATACAAGAACTATTGCTTAACGGCTACTGCTACAAGGACTGAAGATCCCGTTTTTATTTATCCTTTTGGAAAGTGGCTTAATGGAGGCCTGACCTGACAGATCCTAATAATAAGAAAAAAAAATATTAAAATGCCCAAATTTTATTCAAATAAAAGTGAAGGCCTGACCAGGCGATGGCGGAGTGGATAGAGCATCAGACTGGGATACGGAAGACCCAGCTTCCAGACCCCGAGCTTGCCAGCTTGAGCGCGGGCCCATCTGGCTTGAGCAAAAGCTCACCAGCTTGGACCCAAGGTCGCTGGCTCCAGCAAGGGGTGGCTCAGTCTGCTGAAGGCTGGCGGTCAAGGCACTTGTTAGAAAACAATCAATGAACAACTAAGGTGTCGCAACAGCAACGAAAAACTCATAATTGATGCTTCTCATTTCTCTCCGTTCCTGTCTGTCTGTCCCTATCTATCCCTCTCTGTGACTCTCTCTCTGTCCCTGTTAATAAATAAATAAATTAATTAATTAAAAAAAAAGTGAAGCTTACTTTTAAACTTACATGTTATGCTCAAAAGTGAAATATTTATGGTTATAAATACTTATTTTTTTCTTGATCTGTTTCCTTATTTTCATATATAATAATAAACTTGGTCTTCAATAATTATTATGTTCAAAAATAAATCTACTCCATAATGAAAAGGCAATTTGTGAAGTTTCCATTGAATACTGTAAGGATACTGTTTGGCTATGAAATTTTTAATTTAAATATGATTTTAAAGAAAACAAAATGATAGAATCAAATAGTTATTTTTAATGTTTTGTACTAATGATCAATTCTTGTGGCAAACTTTTATAGGAAATGAAAATAACTGATATCCATTTTGAAAATAGAGCATGATGATATAGTTTTCATTTCTAAAGATTAAAGTGCATTGAGTAAAATATTTCAAAGAAATGTAAGATCTTTCAAAGGCCTTAGCCTATCTTTTAGTATCTATAATATAGCATTTAATTATGTATAAAAGTTCCAAACAATACTATATATGAATATAGTTTTAAAAACTCCATTAAAACCATCACTTTCTTGTGTAATATGATGATAAAAATAACTATTTTATTACATTAAACTTTTTTATTAGGTCAATATAACAGAATAGCAAATTTATTTTAATTAAAATTTCTTGAAAGACAAGTTTGAAATTAATTAGGGAACAACAAACCTTGAACTCATTACTGCCCAGTATAACTTGCGTTTTAATGGGTGGCAAGGGGAGGAGCATATAAAGTAGAGATTTTTAATCTGGGAAATAAATTCTGTATTTAAACATTATATTTGGACTATAGGGTTGGTTGAAAGATCATGAAAATGAAAACCTTGTCAAAGGTTAGGAAATTGGGGCTCTTATATAACAGGAATTAAAAAGTCTGTCTCTGAGTTTAAATATTAAAAAGAGAAATCTAGAGTTACAATGTCCATAATTACACCATATTCGTTATGCAATATTTAAATATGCCAAGATTTTTATGCCCCACCTACTTTTTGCCATAGCTATAGTATTACAGAAAGAAGTTAGGTAGAAATTTTCTTCAGAAGTAGTAATAATATAAAACCTTAAAAAGTTCCTAACCACAGTGACAATATGATCTGATCCCTCAGGGTTCTCTCTGCAGGATTAAATACTACTAAATGGAAAGACCGACTAATGAAAGGATTATGGAATTAGGTAGTCATGCCCATTACAGCTGTATTATTTCTATTCATTCTCCTCAAATACTAACCATTTGTCACCAGAAATAGAATTAAATACCAATCAGTAACTAATAACTTGAAAAGTGGAAAACCAAAAATACAAACATAAATAATAAGCAGAATTCTAATTTTAACAGGTTTGGCCTTAAGGGGAAAAAATCAAAACAAAGAATAATTAGAAATACAGAAACAAAGAAAATAGATAACTCTGGTAAAGAAATTATGCTAAACCAGGACTGTAAATTTAATTCTCGTTTCCCAACTCTGTCAAAGTGCCTAGGTTAAAGATTATTTTTCATTCTCTTTAATTTTTAAAATTCATTTCTTGATTTTACAGAGTAAGGGAGAGACAGAGGGAGAGAGAAAAAGGGACAGAGAGAAATATCAATCTGTTGTTTCACTGACTTCTGCATCCATTGGTCGTTTCTTGTATGTGCTTTGACCCAGGCTGGAGCCTGTAATCTTAAGAGTATCAGGATGATGCTCTAACCAACAGAACTACCCAGCCAGGACTAGATTCTGTTATTCTTAATGATATTGTGAAAGACAAGGAACGCATGAAGACATTAATTTTATGTGTAAGATGAACACAAACACACACAAATGCACAGAGTGATCTTTGTGGATATTGCTTGAACCTGAGAATTGCCTATTATTAAATGTTCACTAGATTATGATATACTGTTACCCAAAACTAACCCAAATAAAGAGTTTTAGAAATATATACAACAGTGTCATAAGCTTAAATCTAAACTTTGTAAGTTTAATAGTTTTTATTTCGAACATGCCAACAAGAGTAGAAAACAAATTATCCAGTTTCATAGATAGAGGTAGAATTACTGAGTTTAGATGTAAAATGTATTATTTTCAAAATCATTTTCTTTCTTCAAAATCAACCCTTTCACCCATTAATGGCTAAACATATTCCTTAAATATTAAAATCTCCTACAAAATATTTGAGAAGGACCACTGTTGAAAATATACAAAATCATTTCTGTTTTATATCTTATTGAGTTCAATACCTATGTTTTATATCTATTATCTACCCAAACTTTCATTTATTAGATCTTACATAGCTACTGATTTTATTGAGATCCTATTTCATGGAAAAGAGAACCTATAAAGTTGCTTAATAAGTATCTTCATGTTTTGTAATACTAAGTATCACAAAGAACTGACTTGACGTTATCTTAATGGATATGAAATATCATTGAGTAATAAAAAACTATTGTTAATAACTTTTAATAGACAACAAGTCTTTTAAAAGCAAGCAGCCTTTTCAGTTTTTATTAGTATAATTTTGAATAAATATTGTATAGAGCACTAACTGTTTAAATCAATATACAAATCCTTTCATATTTATAAAAAAACATTAATAGCTATAAAAATATCAACCATTCAAACTTTCAAACAAGAGAATCACATTTTTATTTAATTTGTTTATTAACTCAAATATATTTATAGACACTGAATTATTCACCAAATAAATTGAAACATTACATAATTTATGATCTCCAAATTTAATAATTTACTAAAGAACATAACACCCGTCCTCAAGTAACTAGATGATATGACTATGACCAATTCCAAAAGAGAGATGACATGTTACTGAGTTTCATAAACAAAGGGAATTTTTTCCCCAAATATACATGGGTGGGCAAAAGTAGGTTAACAGTTGTTCAGTTTAAAAATAATTGAAAAATAATAAAACAAGAATAAATTGTGTTTCATGTACTCACAACTATAAGCCTATTTTTGTTTTCACACACACATTTTTTTTGACAATCAGGGAAATTTTAAGGTGAGCAGAAATTCAGCAGAAAGCAATGCAATTCTCTCTGAACAAAGGCCATGAGAAAGTAACATTCAGAGTATTTACAGTCATGGTAATTTGATATCTTAAGAATGGTGATGGATGTTTGACTTTTTTTAGGTCTACAATATACCAGACAGTGAAATATATATTACAGACCTTAATAATAAGTATATAACTATGATTACTGTTAATAAATACAATACAAAAACAATAGAGGCTACTGTAAAAAAATATAACAATGGGACTTGCTATAAAGGCAGAGGCTGATGACAGTTGATCTTAAGTGGAATCACCTAAGATCTTAATGTAGAGCAGGAATAACAAAGCAAAGAGTAGGGTAAAGAGAAAATAAGTAAGCAAACAAATGAAGAGCTGAATTTTCTGCAGAGAGTGAATAGCTGGATCTGCCATCAGTCACACATCTACATTTTTTAATTAGGTAAGTTGATTAATTCCACTCATTATATAAAGCAGTTTTGTTTGAATTTTTTGTTGCATTCGATACAAAGGATCCTGCTTGATTTGTAAGTATATTGACCACTTGCACTAATGCCATCTTCAGTTTATAATTTTAAATATCCCTGGAGAGTTTTATGATTGATGAATTTAATTATAGATTTTTTAGAAATACTAAAGTGGACTAGGTCTATCTACTGATGTATTTTTTCTCATTGTTCATCAATTCAGTTAATATATAAAATAATAAATAGCTTTGATATTGTGGAGGACAACTAGACAGACATGGGCAGAGTAGGAACAGTGGGCCACATTTGAAAGGTCACCGGGTTGGGAAACTTCAGGTACAGGTACTTACCAACGGGAAAAACTAGGCTTCGACCTTGCTACCATGGTGACATTTCATCCTGTCGCAAAATGCTGGTCATGCAGTTTAGAACCCCTGAGCCTTCATATCACAGTTCATGTGGTTTTGACCCTCCCCTGACTTTTGCTTCCTTGGTTTGTTGCTAGCCATGCAGGTTAGACACCCTTAGAAGGCAACTAAAAAGGGTTAAAGGAAGAGATTCATAAGACTCCCATAGATGCCCTGGCATGACCACTCCCTTAAGTATTAAGCCCCCAGGATGATAATGTTCTGACCCGCATCAAATTATTTTAGGTACATAGCCTCAGATCTGTTGACCACAGACACAGAGTTTCAATCAAACTAGGGATAGCATCTAGGCCTCAGTTGTTTCTCAGCTCCAGGCCCAGAATACCAGTGAAATAGATAAGTGATGGCATGGCTGACCTCAAGACCAGTAGCATTGACTGATGATCCTCTCCCTGCCCTGGCACTGACCAGTCAGCAGAGACTACAACCTTGAGAGGACGTACCTGGAAAGATGATTAATATTCTACTGAGATCTACCCCTAGATTCTCCCCTAAAATCTCTGCCCTTGCTATTAAAAGCCTTTAGAGCTGAAGACCCAGCACAGCTCTCTCTATGCATCACCTGATCCTTTCCCCATCCCCTTTCCCCAGTCAGATTTTCCTTGATTCTCTCTCTTAAGCTTCCAGGACCCTTCTTTTGCCTCTGTAACTTGTTTCCTGAGCCCACACAGCCCAGCTGGCTCACTTTTTTTACCTCTTTCTAAATAGACTTTCACTAGGATTTGAGTTCCTTGGCTCTAAATTACTCTCTAAGCCGAACCTAAGAACTAAGGTTGCTGAATCGAGGTACTATCACTGGTAACCATTGGTTTCACCACCAATATTATTTAATCAGAGAAGAAATTAATAAAACTATGCATTGAATTTCCTTGTAAACTTCTTGAAATGTTTCCATCCCAAGTACTTTTTACTTGGCAAAAGCTAAAATGCAAAATATAAAATCATTTATAGTTCATTAAATTCTAACTAAAACTTAAATTGGTTAAAAACAAAATAATGAAGCTATTTTTATGTTACCAAAGCATCCAAAGCATGTCAAATATTTCTTCTTTTTCCTGTATACCTGCCATAAGATTCTCTAAGACTAAAGATATTTGAATAATTGAATTTGATGTCCTGTTTTGACTTGCCAAATTAATATGTGAAAAATTGCTTGAAAACTCTTCTCCTACAATGTTTCATTTTTAAAATAATTAAATAATACAGAGGATGTATTGTCATTATAAATGTAGACTGTATAAGAGTAAAATCTGGACTAAAATATCATATGCTATAAATTATTTTGATTTGGAGAAGTATCTACTGAGCAATGTATTCATCATTCATTTAAATTTTTGGCACAATAGCGCAATAATGCCTTGCTGGTCAGGTATTTCTCATAAGGTAATAATCATATGAATCAAGGGTCCTCAACTCTGTGTAAAAGCTCCTACTACTCCAGACACTCATTAACTATTAGGGAGCCCTTGGGTTAAGAGATCATTACTGCTGTGAAGTAGTGCACATATGGCTCACACCATGCATTATGTGCAACTGAGAAATGTCATCATTGAATAAAGTTATTATAAGATTGCAAATCAGCATCTTATTTTCACAGATTAATTTAATAGAAAACTCTGCCTTGGGAATAAAACAATACTTAAAACACTCTTTAGGAAGAAGCGTTCATTCAAATTTTAGTTTAACTTTCATTACTAAATACCAAAAATGATTTACAATTTATATTTTTGTCATTTTTTCATAGCAAAGAGAGTATGTTTTATAAACAAAATTTTTTAATTTCACTAAAAATCAAACACATATAACTTCTTGTGCTTTTTTATTTTATTTTTATCCATACGTGGTGATGCCACAACTTCATTTGATCACACACAGTACATTAAAGATTCCAGTGTAAATTTAAGTGCAATTGATATCCTGATAAGATATACTTAATATGCTAAATATAAATGATCTATAAATGAGTTGATCATTTTAAATATTAATTTGATTAAATTTTCTATGTAGAAAGAAAATAACATTTTACATTAAAATAGTTTGTACAAATTCCAAGAAGTTATTAAAAACTGTATTTTAACTATGAAAATTATAAAATAGAAAAAGCATATTTTGGGGAAGGTACCTAATAAGGAAACTCAGGTTTGAATAAGATTAAGCAGAAAAGGAACATACAACTGGAATTTTATGGAAAACAGAAGAATGGTAGGACACCTTTGATAATTGCACTAACAGTAGAGAGTGTACATGGTAATAAAAGTTAGCTTTCATCCTGACTGAAGAATACATCATGGGATTACAAAGATGATAAGAAAGATGTCAACAAGGAGAAAATCAAAAGTGTAGTAGGAAGTCACAGGCAAAATCAACTACTTATCAGTCCTAACTTAGACCATAAAAAGAAGGAACAAAGTAAGAAAATTGGTACTGTTTTATGACTCGTGCTGAAATAAGTCTTTATACTTAAAAGGTGAAGTAGAGATATAAGATTTTTCAGCAAAATCCCAGGAATCCTAACAGTATGAAAGTGTTCAGGTCTCCAAATGCCAACATATATGAAATATCATTTTAACATAAAAAATACTGAAGACTTCTACATTGATTTAAGTCTGGGTTGTATATAGAATTTAAGTGATTCGACTGTAAAATTAATGATGATACAGATCTTATGTAAATTAAAACAAATTTTGTTATTACACCAAGGAATAATTTTCAAAGCGAAAATCTCCTTTTAATTATTTTTTAAAATAATGTTTGTTTTTTATTTTAATGCAACTAATGGAATTTGAAAAATATTTGTAAACCACATATTTGATGAAGGGTTAATGTCCAAAAATATGCAAGAGGGGCTAATATCCAAAATTTACAACTGAATGGCAAAAAACAAACAAACCAAAACCAATAAAAAATGGGCAAATGACCTGAAGAGATATTTTCTAAAGAAGACATACAGATGGTCAACAGGTGCATACTTAAAATATATCCTTACAAATGTAGCAACAGTTAGTGCTACTGATGGGTCTTATTTTCCCCATAAAGAGTTGAATTTTCATAAGACCATAGACTTTATTTTTAAATTAGCTAAAGCTCATTCACTGGAAGAGAAGCAAACTGCTGTTCTGATACCAAACACAAAAGTGCCATTGGGTGGCACCTCGAGCAGTAGTCAAATGTGGCTGAACAATGTACAAGAATGACTGACAAATTCCTCTAATAATAGATACAAAAGTATTTAGTTCAGAGAATTTGTACCTAGACTGTCATTAGTCCTGCAATTAACATATTTCTTGATCTTCAGTGATTAATCTCAGTTTGGTTTTTTTAGTGGTAACTAAATATGACTGTGTATCTATATACATTTTCTTTTAAAAAATTGTCTTACATTTACATCCTATAATTGGAATATAATAAAATTTCAAATATGCATGACTAGTTCATATTTAAATAATATTAGTTTTATTTGTATGACAACTCTATTATCCACAACCATCTGAGAGTTTCTATGAAGCTTCCTATAAATTTTATAAAATTTACACTCTAGTGCAAGGGAAGTGAAAAAATAAGGTTTAAAATTATATTTTAAGTTATGTTTATAATAAGGATGAGGTGGATATGAAGAGACTATTCCTGAGTTAGAAGTCAAAATTTAAAACAAAAACAACAATTGAGTCCACTGAGGAAATCAATTACAGAGAACATAATTTTATTAAAATGAACAAAGTTGGCTTTCAATGATACAAGAAGAGTTGCCACTTTGTTCAGTATATGCTGTTTAGGTAGATATAAAACACAAGTACATTTAAAATATATATGAAATAAATGTAGTTACATACACCTGAAATAAAAATAGATACTTAAAAAGGCAGGCATCAGTTTTCTTTTTTCTTTTTAATACATCTTTGACTCCCAACAGATGGAAGAGTGACAAATTAAGGGAAGATTATTTTGGTTGGAAACAGTAGAAAGCACATAGTATGTATAAATAGTATCTTCTCATGATTGTTACTCGACTGTAGTAAAATAATACTGTATGAGATTTACTTCAGGTGATACATGTTTTCAAAAACAAGATATGTTAGCCTGACCTGTGGTGGCGCAGTGGATAAAGCGTTGACCTGGGAACACTGAGGTTGCCAGTTCAAAACCCTGCACTGGTCTGGTCAAGGCACATATGGGAGTTGATGCTTCCAGCTCCTCCCCCCTTTCTCTCTTTCTCTATCTCTCTCTCTCACTCTGTTTCTCCTCTCTAAAATGAATAAATAAATAAATTAATTAAAAAAAAAGATATGTTAAATTTTCCCTTAAATTTTTCCATTTAATCATTTTTAACAATGATTAAACCAGGAAAGCCATCCATGAAACATAGTAGATTTATTAAAGCAGTATCTCACAGCAATATGCATTGATGTCATAGGGTAAAATTACAGTTAAAATAAGCCTACTCCTTTGTTACTTGTATTTAATTTTATAATCTGCACATCACTATTTTATGAAAAGTTACTGTGCCCTCATCTACTAAACCAAAGTAAATCAAACAGGTACCTGTGATATTATATTTAAAATTTTTTCTTAGTGAAAATCAATATACTACTTCTATTTTCCCTACTTATTAAATATATTGAGGTGACATTGGCTAATAACATTATATAGGTTTCAGTTTGGATTTCTATGATACATGATCTGTATATTGCATCTGTGCACACCAAACTCAAATTGTCACCACTTCAAGGTTTTTAGCAATAAGTTATTTCCAATTGCTAGTTTTCCCATCATTCTTAATTACTTTAAAATTTTATAAGAATGTCAAATTTTAGCATACATATACATGGGAGTAATGTCTTTATAAACTTTTGATAATTAAATTTTTGCAGAACATCTTTTTCACTTCTCTGCTGTAATGAACTCTTCTACTCAACATTTAAGTCTTCAATCAATTTTAAGTTTTTGTGTAAAGTGTAAGAAGATGATCTGGTTTCATATATTTTGCACATATCTGTCCAATAATCCCAACACCATTTATTGCATAGATTTTCTTTTATCCCATAGTGTGTTTTTGCCTCCTTTGTCAAATATTAGTTGACTATAAAGATGTGGGTTAGTTCTGGGCTTTCTATTCTGTTTCATTAATCTAGACATCTGTTTTTATGCCAGTACCATTCTGTTTTGATTACTATGGTTTTATAGTATAGGTTAATATTGGGTAGCATGACTCCCCTAACATTGTTTTCCTTTCTCAAGATCACTGTTGCTATTCAGGGTCCTTTGTGGTTTCATATAAATTTTTGTAATATTAGTTCTATTTCCGTGGAATAATCTATCAGTGTCTTGATAGGAATTGTATTGAATCTACACATTCCTTTGGGTATTATGGACATTTTGATGATGTTAATTATTTCTATCTATGAACACGGTATATGCTTTCACTTATTTGTATATTCAACTCTTTCTTCAATATCTTATACTTTTCCAAGTACAGGTTTTTTTCATCCTTGGTTAAATTTATTCCCAGGTATTTTATTGTTTTTGAAAAATTTTTGGGAATGGGTTTGTCTTCTTAGTTTTTCTTTCTGATAGTTCATTTTGGTGCATAAAAATGCAGCTGATTTCTGGACACTCATTTTGTGTCCTGTTATTTTACCGAATTCATTTATCAGTTCTAGTAGTTTTCAGTACAAGCTTTAGGGTTCTTATATTAGATTTAAAACCAGAAAAACCCTAGAAGAATACATAAGCAGTAAAATCTCAAACATTTTTCATAGCCATGTTTTTTCTGATATGTCTCCTCAGGAAAGGGAAACAAAACAAAAAATAAAATAGGACTACATCAAACTAAAAAGTTTTGCAGAGAAAAAGAAAACATCAACTAAAGAATCAGACAACCCAACTGAAAGGGAGAACATATTCTCTGTTAATACATGTAATAAGGGATTAATATCCAAAATTTATAAAGAATTTATAAAACTCAAAACTAATAAAACAAATGTTCTAGTTAGAAAATGGGCTAAATACCTGAATAGACACTTCACCAAAGAAATCATACCAATGGACATTAGATACGTAAACATTCTCAAAATCATTAATCATCAGAAAAATCCAATTAATATCATAATAAATATCATTTTACACCTGTCAGAATGGCTAGCATCAATAAATCAACAAACAAGTGCTGGCGAGGATGTGGAGAAAAGGGAACCCTCTTGCACTGCTGGTGAGAATACAGATTGGGGCTACCACTGTGGAAGGTGGTATGGAGTAACCTCAAATATTTAAAAATGGAGCTGCCGATGACCCAGTGATTCCACTTCTGGGAATATACCTGAAGAGACCCAAAACACTAATTCAAAGTATATATGTACCCCTATGTTCATTGCAGCTTTTTTTTTTACAATAGCCAATATTAGGAAGCAGCTCAAGTGCCCATCAGTAGATTAGTGGATAAAGAAACTGTAGAATACATATTTACCTAATGGAATACTACTCAGCCATAAAAAAACTTACCCTTTTCAACTGTATGAATGGACCTGGAAAGCATATGTTAAGTGAAATAAGCCAAAAAGGCAAGAACCATATGATTTCACTTATACAGTATCAGGAATCTAATGATAAAATAAACTAGCAAACAAAATAGAGACAGACTCACAGATAAAGAGCAGGCTGACAGCTGTTGGAGGAGGCTGGGGGAGTGGAAAGATTGAGCAAAATAAAAAAGAAAAGAAACAATTCAAGAACATGGAAAACATTATGATGATTGCAAGGACAGGAGTTGAGTGAGGGAAGGCAGAGGAGGGGGGATAAATACTTGACTTGGAATGATAAACATATATAATAGTACGTACATATATTTAAAAGGTTGTTTTATCTAAATAACAATCACAAATTTATATATATATATATATATATATATATATATATATATATATATATATATATATATATATAAAATCTTAGGCAAATCCACAGTGATCATATCAGGATTCTTTTTTTTTTTTTCCTTCTTGGTATACTCAAGGTTAGGTGGGGCTTTATTTTTATAGATATTTATTGCTGGAGTATGCATAGTAGATCTTGTAGTATTTTGTCAAGAAAAATTGTATGTCCTAAAATTTTCATACTCTCTAAACTTTTGATCTTTGTAGTTAGAATTATATGAAAAATTACTAAGTCTTATTCTGAATTTTATTAACTCAAAAATAAGTCTTAAGCAGTATATGTTAATATAACTCATGGACATTTGTTTCTCAGTTTCTCTGAGGTTCTATTCTGAAATCTAAGATCAAAGTTATTTTAAATGTTACTATGGATAACAGTAGATAAGGATCCCTATAAATTCTCTAGTGTGTTAAGCTTATTAAATTTAACATTACAATATTGTCATTGGAAAAAATATTAGACATTCAATTTATTTTTGTTATGATGTGTATGTTGTAACTTTACTTTTAGGTTAAATATAAGAATAAAGATTAAGAAATTAAACAGAATATGATTTGGAAAGGATTTTGAATTAAATGGTTTCTGTAAAATATTAGTGTTATAATATGCATACATAGTCTTACACTTGTAATAGATTACTTAGCATCATTTAAATTAACTAAGACACTGAAGTAGAAAGGATAACCTGTGACTTTAATTAACAAAGTAACTTGAGTGAGTCTGTAAATTTTCTTACATATGAATTGCATCACCTGCAACAGAAGTAGTACATGCTACTTATGAGTGTAAGAACTTTCCAGAATTTTTAAACCTTGCTATGCAAAGAAGCCACCTTTTCATAGATATTATTCTAATATAAAGTGAAGTACAGTTCTTATATTTCTATTGTATTTGACAATGTTTCATTATATTAATTGAAAGATACTGTGCAAGGAAATTTTGTTTTAACATCAGATTTAATCATTTAAAAAATCTTTTATTAATAGAAATATTATTGACAATAGCTCTCTATGTAATTTAAAATTTATTAATTTTCCAAGAGAGTTCCCAACATAAGGCATATGTCTAGGTTCAGTTTCTGCTTGCTAATCAAATATTAAAAATAAGGTATTTCCAAATGCTGCCTCTGTGTAAATGATAATCTCATTATTTTAATTTTCTTTTGGAATTAATACAAATTTAAAATATAAAATGAAGACTAGTAAGTGAATTTCAAGGGTAAAGGTATACATTCCTTATAGAAACATAAATATATTTATATGTGTTTCATAAGATTAGTATTTGTACAATAAATCAATAATTTAAAATAATGCCTTGCTAAAAGACATTTACTAGAAAATATAAGGTATAAGCAAAGTAACAGTCTCTGAATATTTGTTTATATTCTATCCAGATTATCTTCAAATATTATATATATTCCAGGAACAAGTAAGACGTCTTAAGCACAAAAGAAAATACAGTAACATCTGAAGCAGAATAGAGGGATCATTTTGTGCCTGTCACAGGAAATAAGACGACTTTACTTTCATGGAGAAATTCATTTTCTATTCAGAGACGAGTAAAACGTGAAAAACGTTCCCTAGTCTTAACGGCTTTGCAGTATTTGATAACACCCATGGGGGTAAATTTTGTCTCTGACTTTCTGTGATGCCTCAAATTGCTGCACATTTTTGTAGCTGGATTGAAAACTCAGCATCAGTGGTTTCATAAGCAAAACACTTAAGAGCTCCACTATGATAATAAACGTTCTAGAGAGCTCTGAACCGACCACTCCCCCACCCTGTAACCCAGCATGCTCAGTGATTGCTTTCTTCCTCTCAGGACTATATTTCAAACATCTCCAACTGTGTTTGAAATGTAATGATTGCAAATTTTTCTGCTTTATTTTCTGTTTCTAGGTTATGCTTTATTCTTCTTAAGCACGTTATTTTATCTCTATTAACTCTGTGTTTATTTTGGCAGCATTTTGAGAAAAACTGGATTCTGAATCTCATTAACATGACTATTTTTCCTTCAATTGTATGCCTCACTCAAACTCTAGTCTGAAAGAAACTGTCAAAGTGAGTCTGTTTCCATGGCACTGTCAAAATTTGCTGTATATCATGTAACGCTGTATGTTGCATTAATCCTAGCTGTATGTTATCTTATTTTTATAAATTATTTAGAAGCACTGCATGGCTCACATACAAAAAATCTAATGCTATTACTCTCTAGGCTAGCTATTACCAATTTGAAGATATGCATACTTTGTTTGAAAGAAAGAAGTGTAATGTTCTCCTCTTCAGTTCTTCAGCATTTCCTTCCTATACCTAAAATTTGTGAGCTTTGTTGACAGATGAGAAAAGAAGTATGTCCTTTCAGAGATTATGACTGGATAATATTATTTTAAAAGCACAGTATTGATCATGTCTAATTTTTCTCATACACATGAGATGAAAGATAAACAGGACACTAGAGAGAATTAAAAAGAAACTATTAAATGTTAAGGTATCTGTTTTTAGTGGCTGGATATTTTTATGATTCTAAGAATTTGCTAATAAATTTTCAACATCACTTTTTAATCAAAAAGCCATATAGAAAGTTATGTAAAGGTGAATGAACACAGTGTAACATTTAATTAAGAGAGTTTAGTGAATAGTGTAGAAGTTAAAAGAGTACACGTCTATTGTCTATATACATATGTGTGTTGTGTAAAATAGAAGAAAAATTAGAAAAAGCATTCTAGAAAAGTTATTAACAGAGTATGTACTATGTAAACTGTGTAATAAAAGACATAATTTCTTTAGAAGAATCTGATTACTTTAGTTTTGGGAAGCAGTTAATTTAGTCATTGAAGAATGAGTTTGATTTCAAAAACAGATCACACTATACAACATTTACAAGAAAGAAAGATTTCAGAGGGTTTCATAAACACATGTAATATCTTGATAAATAACTTAGGATTTTTGGATAGCAATGGATAGTCACTGACCCTTTGAATATTGTATATTAAGATAAACTATGCATTAAGAGGGATGTTTTGAGAATAGAGCATAGAGTTGACCTGAAATGAAGGAATGAAGCAGAGACTAATACAAGCAGTCAAGTAAGCAGTGAGGATGGCAGAAAAGTACCTACAGCATAGGAACAGAAGCATTATGGGCAGTCAAAAATAATGAAATAAATTTAAAAATATGAGTGTGGATGAAACTTACAACGAAAATAAAATGTAAAGGAAGAACTTAATGGCATAACTTTAGGAATCTCATGGCCTAAAATCAAAATTAAACTAGTAAGGTAATACAACCAGATTTTGAGGTGCAATATGAACTTTTGTAAAGCACATTAGGTGCTTTACAAATGTTATCAATTTAATCTTTATAATATCCATGCAAAATGGATTGCATATTACCCACTGATGAGCAAACATGGTATAGAGAAATAGGAGACTGGCCCAAGATTATTGGATTCTACTCCAGGTTTCTGTCCAGAGTCCATTGCCTTTCTACCACAATATGTCACACACTGATGAGACCACCAGGGGCAGAGGGGGAGGGCCAGAATGTAAGATAGCAGCAGAACACAAAAACAGAGAAGGGCTTCCAAAGTGTCAATAGCATTGTGACGTAATATAAGGTTTTAAAAAACTTTAATTTGGTGATCTTTCAGATTTTGTACTATTTGAATAATTATTGTCAATATTGTCATGGAAGCAGATGTCATGTTACAAAACAGCTAATATATGAAAAAGAGAGTACTGTGAGATGCTACACTGTAGGCCAGGGGTCCCCGAACTGAGGCCCCCTGAGGCCATTTATCCACCCCTGCCACACTTCCGGAAGGGGCACCTCTTTCATTGGTGGTCAGTGAGAGGAGCACAGGATGCATCCGCACCCATAGTTCCCATTGAAATACTGGTCAGTTTGTTGATTTAAATTTACTTGTTCTTTATTTTAAATATTGTATTTGTTCCCATTTTGTTTTTTTACTTTAAAATAAGATATGTGCAGTGTGCATAGGGATTTGTTCATAGTTTTTTTATATAGTCTGGCCCTCCAATGGTCTGAGGGACAGTGAACTGGCCCCTGTGTAAAAAGTTTGGGAACCCCTGCTGTAGGCTTTATATTCAGATAATTTCCCATATGCATACTGACTGTGGTTTAGAGGGGTTGGAGTTGTTTAACATTTATAAACTTCAGTTTCTTTATCAATAATTGAGAGAATAATGCCTACCTCACTGCTTTTCTTATGGTTGTTGAGAAACTATATACAAAGTAGAGGTAATTATATGATAGACAATTTTATATGTCAGGACATAAAGAATCGTCTTTAAACTAATGGTCTGAGAGAATATCTATATACATGCATGTGTATGTATGTATGTATATATACTGTATCAACAACATAGTTACAGGCACTATTGATTAAAGATGTCTTACATAAAAATAATTATACATAGTCTCTAATCACAACTGTGTGGGAAAATATTTTTTCTCCCTATTTAATAGATTAACCTTCTAAAATCTGAGAGGGATGAAGTCAGTCAATGCTATCAGAAGAGGGACTTACTTCCACTTTACCTAGGCTATATTCTCTTTATATCTTGCTTACTCATTACTGCAACAATAACATCACAACTTTGTCAGTAAAAAATAGCTTATTACTAAATATCAATAAGTTGTAGTCAAAAGGTATAGGGAAGAATTACTTATAGTGCCTCCAAATAAAAAAACGATACTATTTCCCTAATTTTTCATGATATTGAACATACAACAAATTCAGGCTGAGTGTGTACAATGATGTTTTGTTCCAAAAAAAAATTTATAAAGCGATTCTGTTTTTAAATCTTTTAACTTCATTTTTCTAATGCTTTGCATAACAATTAGTTCACCATATTTTCCTTCCACTGTATTCACCCAATTAATTTTTGTGCATTTGGCATTAATGAAGATAATTTTATGATATGTTCTCATAGGCATTTTATAAGACAAATTAATGTTTTAGTGAATAAAATTATATAACTCTTCAGGTCTACCTTTTATCTTGTTCACTGTTACACAGTCTAACTCTAATAAAGCTCAAGGGTTCAAAATATAATATGATATCAAATAAATAAGCCAAAATAGATAGAAATACCCAAACAGGGCAAGGAAATAAGACCAAGTTGGAAACTGGATATAGTAGATGTATTGCAAAGAGACCAGATATATGAAGAACTTGTTTATATTTATTATAGTATGACAATATAAAAAATAAATACATTAGGTATTCTATAACCTAATGAGAACTGTAGAATGTAATAAAAATATTTAAGTGAGAAAACAGTGAGTTGGAGTTAGAATTTTTAGACTTGTTAAGTAAGCTAAAATCATAATGTGTGGTTCTCCCTCAACAGATGGTGTTTACTTTTTGTACCTATGAAGTATTCTAAAGTGATTTTCTTTAATGATTGTCTTTATATTTCTTAACTGATAAGCTACCCCAAATATATGACTTGAACCAAAAACTATGTAGTTATATCAAATTTGTAAATTTAAATCTGAAATTATTTTAATTTAAAAAATCCTTTTAAATTATAAATAGTTTTGGATTATATCTAATGGATTCTCTTTCAACAATGCAACATTAATTTATTAAAGTATATTGCTTGACCATGTAGTGGTGCAGCAGATAGAGTGTCGAACTGGGACACAGAGAACCAAGGTTTGTAACCCTGAGGTCACCAGCTTGAGCATTGGCTTTTTCAGCTTGAGCACGGATTCACCAGCTTGAGCGTGGAGGTACTGGCTTGAGTGTGGGGTCATAGACATGACCCAGTGGTCTTCTGGCTTGAGCAGGGAGTCACTGGCTCAGCTGGAACCCCACCCTTGTCAAGGCAAATATGAGAAAGCAACAATGAACAACTAAAGTGCTGCAACTATGAGTTGATTTCTTATCTCTCTCTTCCCTCTCTCTCCCTTCTTCTTTCTCTAAAAAAAATTATATATATATATATATATATATATATATATATATATATATATGTGAATTTCCCTACCAGCACTGTATAGAAATAGAAATATATTTGGCAAGCCACAGTGTAAACCACAAAAATAATTTTACAGTTTCTACTAACTACAATAATAGTAAAAAAACAAAAAAGAAAATCTTAACATAATCTATTTGACCCAATATATTTATATTTTCATTTCAACATGGAATCAATATAAAAAATACTGAGATACTTTAAAATTCACTTTTTAAATTAAACCTTTAAAATAGGTGCATTTTTGCATTTATGGAACACTTCGATTTGAACTATACATATGTCAAATACCCCATATGCCCCTGTGGTTACCATATTGGACAGGGCAGTTCAGACCAATGATTTTGAACCCTGACCTAACTGACTGCTAGAATAACCTGAAGAACATTAATACATATATACTAATGCCTTCAGCCTATCATCAGAGACTTTGCTTTAATTGATCTGGGAGAAGTATAAAATACAGGTTTTTAAAAGGTCTCCTGATGACTGGAAATCATGATGTGATGTACACTGGTTTATTCAGGTCATCTCTTGAAATTACTGGGAAGTTAATGTTTCTTTCACCACCATCTAACTATAGCTCTCCTTGGAGATAGTAACAATGTGTGAAGATGATAAATGTTGACTTTCAAAGGGAAGTGGTGATCTTTGCACTTAGTCATAATAGCAGACACATTTAGTTGATTTCCATCATGTGAATTCTAGAGAGCCCATCAATTAAAATTTACAAAGCAAGAGAAGTTATATGTACAGTACATATCTTTATTTCTTTTTATTAAATTTGAGATGGCATTGGTTAATAACATTATATAGGTTTTACACATATTAATTCTATAATATAACATCTATCTTTAAAGACTAATCATTAATTATCAAAAGGTTTTATAAATAATTAGAAAAGTACCGAAACTTTTTTTTTTCCTAGCACTGTACGAAACATTGTTAACACAACTCAAAAAAAATGTTATTTCCTCAATACGGAAGTTAGAGTTTTAGAATTTCTAGGTTATACAAGAATTTTTTTTTAAATGCACCTTTGTTTTATTCATTCATATATAGTCATATATGAATATATTCACACAAACAGACACACACGTTATGGTAGCCACTAAAGGTAGTCTCAAGCCCACTGGCTCAGGTTAGCAAGGTGTGAACTGTGGACCACAAGCTTGTTGCAAATGCAGATCTCAAAATCCCCGCTCAGACTGAATAAGAACCTACATTTTAAAATAATGAAAGGAAGATTTCTATGCACATATTGTGAGATGCAAAGGGGAGTTTCTTCAAAGAATCTGGAATAGAAATAGATTTGAGAGGTGGAGTAGAGAAGAATCAAAGAAAGAGAGGGATGGCAGGAGAAGTTCCTTAAAGGGAGGGAAGTAAGGACATGTTTTAAAGGGGCTAGAACCAAATTAACAGCATGAGGGTTTTCACTTTTGTGTTAGCTTTCTATCTGCTCCATAACAAATTATACAATGTTGGTTGCTTTAAATAAGACAAATTTATTATTTGGAAGTCAGAAGTCTGACACAGACTTAACTGGCTAAATTAAGGTCTCAGCCGGGCTGTGTTTATTTCTGGAGGAGACAACCCATTTCTTCCCTCACCCATCTCCCAGAGGCCTCCGTCTCCCATTTCACAGCCAGTCAAAATGCATCTCACCATTCCTTTCTTCTATGGTCACATCTTCCTCTGACTATCTCAAGGACGCCAGGTATTACATTAGGCCAATCGAATTATCATTCAAGATAATTATAAGGACAGCAGTTCAGTAACCTTAATTCCATCTGCAACTTTATTTCCCCTTTGCCATTGAAATAGATTCAGTGTCCAGGGACATGGACATTGTTGTGGGACCATTATTCTGCCCACCACAAACTTCCCATATAGTATTCACTATATAGTTTATAACCAAACTGCCCAAAAAACAGCTGGTACCTGCTGCCTCTTAGAAGAGGAGAAAATGTGGAAGATGGCATATCCTATAAAACGTGGTTCCTCTTGATTTTCAGCTGGAGAAAGATGCAGAGTTAAAATCTACAGCTATTACCTAATTGGTCTTTCATTTAGGAACTACTGTATAAATATTCTCATTTAATTACTTCTGCAATTTGCAAAGGCCTATTTTTGCTCATACGCCATCTCACAAATATGACTTTCTTTTTCTTAAGATACTGTGTGCATCAATTTTATCGAGCAGTATAGTGAGGGAAATTCCCATACTGCTGATCTTGGACACACCCCTTAAAATTTTGGGCCTCGGTGCTTAAACTGCAACTGGTAATTTATAATAAGATTTTCAAAGAGCTTCCCCCCTTATCACCACCTCCACACTCTAAAAGTTTATGGCATGTGGAAAACTTTTTTACAAAGATTCTGTCTCATTTTCCTTAAAGGTCAAAGGGTCTAACGCTTACAAATTGTATCCACAGTCTGGGGTATTGACATGAGGCTCCATGTCTGAGAAAGGTAAGCAAATGGTTCACAGAAGCAACATGCAACAGAATTCTTCCTGCCATCCACCATTGCTTTCAGTTTAGTTTGTTTTTAATTTTCCCTTATTATATCTCTGGAAGACAATTTAGTTCACAAACTACACTAGACATTGTAGGTGATATGAGGATAGCTCTTGCCCTTCTTTTAAAAACATAAAAAGAGATGCAGTCACTGAGGCAGGACTGCTGAGCCAGCCTGCCACACAGACTAGAATTTGGCAACATAGTCCCTGTTGGGCAGATAAAATATATTATGCTCACTTTGTTAAAGATGGCATTGCTCACAAAGAAGTCTGTTGATATTAATGTGTGTGGGGCACAGGCTGTGGGTAGGCCCGGTCGTTACAGCCTAAAGCTTAGTTTTAAGAGTAAGCTTTTCCCCACACCCTGACTGATTGGATAATGTGGGGTGGTGCACTCTCCTGAGGAATCCTCCCATTATGACTCAGATAAGTGGCTTTGTATCAGATTTCCTTGTTTGTAGATTGGATTAAAGGTTTGGATTTCTACACTATAAAGTGGGGCAGATCTGGAGCTTGCGATCTTTCAGTTTCCTGAGGTTGGCATTAGAGAGGAGAGCAGATTAAGGACACATGGAGGAGAGGAAAAGCAGCCAAGATGGTGGAGTGCTGAGGAAGAAGCGAGTTTGTGCAGAGAGAAGGAGATGGGAAACAGAGGTGAATAAGTCTGGTGAGCTAGAAACCTTTGATTCTAGGTGTTGGGCACATAAAATATATTATGCTCACTTTGTTAAAGATGGTGCTTCCCACATGGAAGCCCGTCACCCAGATGATATTATTTGCCCTTATGCTTGGGATGGGTGTGGGGAAAAGCTGTAATGTAAGCAGGCCTGGGTCATAATAGCCTAAGGCTTAGTTTTAATAAGCTTTTCCCCACACCCTTGACTGATTGGACAATGTAGGGTGGTGTACTCCTGAGGAATCCCATTATGCCTCAGATGGGTGGCTTTGTACCAGAGACTTTCTTGTTTGTAGATTAGATTAAGGGTTTGGATTCTACACTATAAAGGGGGACAGAGCCGTAGCTTGCTTGCTCTTGGTTCCTGAAGTATTAGAGAGGAGAGCAGATTAAGGCCACGTGGAGGCCAGAAGAAGCAGTCAAGATGGTAGAGTGCTGAGATAGAAGCGAGTTTGTGCAGAGTGTGTGCTGAAGGAGATGGGGAACTGAGGTGAATAAGTCTGGTGAGCTAGAAACCTTTGATTCTGGGAAACTCCGATAAGTTAGTAGCTTTGTGAGCACTGAATGAGTGGGTTTTGGAGCCCAGTGTGTGTTTTTGCTTGCCTGCCAGGTGCAAGCTAGAATTAAAGCTGATGGCTCACCAGTTCTCGGCTCCTGTGTTTCATTACCGACTGTTCGAATCCAATGTGAACCTGCGTGGGTCAGGCTGCTGTGATGGCGGCTTCGACTACTGGCTTTACAGAAGTGTACTTGGTTGCAAATCTCTGAAGTAGAAAGAATTATCATTACTATTTTAATACATGCCAGGTGGAATCTAATGATGAAGATTTCTGTGCACCAGACTGCTCTTTGTTCAGTATACTGGGCATGTTTATAAGTGCAAGTAGGCTCAGCTTAACAGACTATTCTAAATGCATTTGTGCAATGTATTATGATTCTGTTGTTGCTTTAATGTAACAAATGACCGCAACCTTACTGGCTTAAACAGCATCCGTTTATTATCTCATCATTACTGTGGTTCAGAAGTAGTGGCAAAACATGGAACAATTGGTTCCTGTTGGGCAGATAAAATATATTATGTTCACTTTGTTAAAGATGGCGCTGCCCACATGGAAGTTCGTTGATATTAACGTGTGTTCAGGACAGGCTGTGGGCAGGCTGGGTCGTTATAGCCTAAGGCTTAGTTTTTAGAGTAAGCTCTTCCCCACACCCTTGACTGATTGGATGATGTAGGGTGGTGCATTCTCCTGAGGAATCCCATTATGCCTCAGATGGGTGACTTTGTATCAGAGACTTTCTTGTCTGTAGATTGGATTAAGGTTTGGGATTTCTACACTATAAAGTGGGACAGACCAGGAGCTTGCTCCCTCTTGGTTCCTGAGGTTAGAGAGGAGAGCAGAGTAAGGCCACATGGAGGCCAGGAGAAGCAGCCAAGATGGCGGAATGCTGAGGAAGAAGCCAGTTTGTGCAGAAAGGAGATAGGAAACAGAGGTGAATAAGTCTGGTGAGCTAGAAATCTTTGATTTTAGGAAACTCAGATAAGTCAGTAGCTTTGTGAGCACTGAATGAGTGTGTTTTTGGAGCCCAGTGTGTGTTTTTGCTTGCCCGCCGGGTGCAAGCTAGAATTAAAGCTGATGGCTCACCAGTTATTGGCTCTGTTGTTTCATTACCAACTGTACGAATCTAATGGGAACCTGCATGAGTCAGGCGGCTGTGATCCTGACCCCGGCTACTGGCTTTACAGTTCCCTGCACAGGGCAAAATCATGGGGGCCAGCAAGGCTGTGTTCCTTTCTGTTGGTTCTAGAGTTGTTTACAGAATTCAGGTCCATGTCATTGTAGGATTGAGTTTTCCATTTTCTTCCTAGCTGCCAGCCTGGGTTGTTCTCATCTCCTGGAGGCCGCCTGCATTCCCAGGCTGAAGTTGAGTTTTCCTCCATTCTCTGTGCCAGCAAACGTGGATAAATCGTCCTTGTGCTTGGGTCTCTGACCTCCCTCTGCCTTATGTCTTATCTGCTTCTGTATTCTGCTGTATCTAACTTCTCTGCTGCTTCTAAAGGCTGATGGGATTACACTGTTCCAGGATAATCTTCCTATTCAAGGTCAGATGATCAGTATTCTTAATTCCATCTGCAGTGTACTTCCCAGCACTATTTAGATTTGCATTTGATTAAATAACCACAACATGGGAATCTTGGAGGATCATTTTTGGAGTTCTTTCTGCAACATGTGGAAGCTATATTTATTTATTTATTTTTATAGGAACAGAGAGAGGGATAGGTAGGGACAGACAGGAATGAAGAGACATGAGAAGCATCAATCATCAGTTTTTCTTGTGACACTTAGGTGTTCATTGATTGCTTTCTCATATGTGCCTTGACCATGAGCCTTCAGCAGACCAAGTAACCCCTTGCTCAAGTCAGTGACCTTGGGTCCAAGCTGGTGAGCTTTGCTCAAGCCAGATGAGCCCACACTCAAGCTGACGACCTCAGGGTCTTGAACCTGGGTCCTCCACGTCCCAGTCCAACGCTCTATCCACTGCGCCACCGCCTTTTCAAGCATAATTTTCTTTTCATTGTTACAGTGCCATACAGACTCATTTTCCAACAGAGAAATTATGAAATAAATCAGAGAGATAAAAATGTATAGCCAAATACTGATATATCAGTAGGCTTCATTCAATTGGGAATCTTTAATTCCATGTTCCAGATGGTTGCCTTGAACATTCCTGCAGTCAGACTTTGTGGTCTAGGGTTTGTACATAGACACAGGCCACTTGTTGGGCAGATAAAATATATTATGCTCACTTTGTTAAAGATGGTGCTGCTCACATGGAAGCCCGTCACCCAGGTGATATTATTTGCCCTTATGCTTGAGATGGGTGTGGGGAAGAGGCTGTAATGTAAGCAGGCCAGGTCATTATGGCCTAGGGCTTGGTTTTAAGAGTAAGTTCTTCTCCACACCCTTGACTGATTGGATGATGTAGGGTGGTGCACTCTCCTGAGGAATCCCATTATGCCTCAGATGGGTGGCTTTGTATCAGAGACTTTCTTGTATGTATAATTGGATTAAAGGTTTGGATTATCTATGCTATAAAGTGGGCGGACCGGTAGCTAGATCTCTCTCGCTCTTGGTTCCTGGGTTCCTGAGGTTAGTATTAGAGAGGAGAGCAGAGTAAGGCCATGTGAAGGCCAGGAGAAGCAGCCAAGATGGCAGAATGCTGAGGAAGAAGCCAGTTTGTGAAGAGTTTGTGCAGGAGGAGATGGAAAACAGAGGTGAATACGTCTGGTGAGCTAGAAAGCTTTGATGCTAGGAAACTCGGATAAGTCAGTAGCTTTGTGAGCACTGAATGTGTGGGTTTTGGAGCCCAGTGTGTGTTTTTGCTTGCCCGCCGGGTGCAAGCTAGAATTAAAGCTGATGGCTCACCAGTTTGTGGCTCCTGAGTTTCATTGCCATCTGTTCGAATCTAATGTGAACCTGCGTGGGTCGGGCTGCTGTGATAGTGGCCTCGGCTACTGGCTTTACACCACTGTACATAATTTATGTAGCATTGATTTTCCCCAGATGTCGCTTTTACTGAGCTATCAGTGCCCTGGTGTGTCGTGTTACATTATTGTTATTGTCACAGGACGCCAGTTATATTCTTCCCTGCTCTTTTCATTTCTTGCCTCTCTACATGCACACTTGCTGAGCAGAAGCTGTATTTTCTACCCAGATCAAAATGGCTGGGCACCCTCAGCACTTCCCCTGTGCTGTGTACACTCTTTGCACCCTCAGTCTGCACTTGGGTAGTCTATGTTCAAAATAATAGCTTTATTCCTTTAAGGAAGTATTGCTTGCAAAGATTATCACATGCTTTGTGTCCCTGGGTCAGACTTTAGCCAAAGTTTTCAAATTACTTGCTTCCACGAACAGATCCTTGCTAAAGACATGCTGATTTGTTTCCCTTTTTGACTAATATAGCTCTGCCCTATGTTAGCCAGGTTTTCCTATATGTACTTATGGGGGTGTGGCTGAAGCAACCCATCTTTCACATTTCTAGAGCAAAGCGATTTTCACTTCATCCTTATTAGGACTGTGTATGAAAAGGACATGTCTACCTTTCCTCTCTTCCCCCTTTATCCTTATGAACAAGAGAGGAATGGTTTAAGAGAATCAATAAACTAGGGAGAAAGAACTGTCCAGGTCTAATTTCAGCTGGTTTGTAAATCAAAGGGGAAGAAAAAAAAATGATACATTATGACTCTTCAAAACACAGCAATGTCTTATATATGCTTTGAATTTTTTTACTCAGTCTACACCACATACTACATTTATTTAGTTAGTGTTTTTTTTTAAAAATTTATTCTTTTTCTTAATTTCTTTTTATTTTATTCATTTTAGAGAGCAGATACAGAGTGAGAGTGAGAGAGAGAGAGAAAGGGGGAAGGAGCTGGAAGCATCAACTCCCATATGTGCCTTGACCAGACCAGTGCAGGGTTTTGAACTGGCGATCTCAGTGTTCCCAGGTCGATGCTCCATCCACTGTACCACTACAGGTCAGGCTAGTTAGTGGTTTTTATATTTCTGTTCTTTTTTATTTTTTTTTTTCTTTAGGTGTTATAAAGTCCTCCTGCCTGATAATTAAGTGTCTGGCTTTTTGACAAATTGATATTTTCTTGGTGTCTAGCACAGTGCCTGGCACACAGTTCAAACCCACTCAATAGTTATTGACTATCAATGCTACAATTACAAATCGAAAATTGTCTTGGGTATAGCAGGCTACAGACTCAGAAGCCTGGCTAATGGACAGTGACTGTTTATGTTAACAAAAGAGTTATTTTATCAGCTCTCTGCCTTGGCTTTATATAAATTTTATCTCTCTTCTTGCTAAACTATTTATACAGGGTGGGGCAAAAGTAGGTTTATAGTTGTGAGTACATGAAAGTTTCTTCTATTATTATTATTTTCATTTTTTTATTATTAAATTTATTGCAGCAACATTAATAAAACTATATAGATTTCAAGTGTACAACTCTAAAATATAATTAATAAATAGCAATAGAAGATAAGTTACTCAGAAAGTCTTATATTATTATTCACTAATTATTGTACTAATTTTTATATGAACAACTGAACACTTAATTTTTCTCCACCCTGTATTTCATCTCATTCAAGTAGAAAAAGGCAGAAAAAAAATCAAAGATTTTGTTATCAAAGTGACTTTCTTTATTCCCCCATGAAAACATATATTATACATATATTTATATATTTTTGATGAGACTGAACAAAAAAGAGCATTTGCTCTTTCATTTGTTAATGAGAGCATCATTTATGAAAGACTTTGTTTAATGAACTGTCTGCATACAAATGTAATCCTTATGTGTGTTCTCCAAACACCTTTAAACAATGTTTTTGCTTTAGTGTGAGTACATCTCTGTTGGTCTCTAGCATATACCATTGCCAAAATACTTTTATCCTAAAATCTCTTGATACAGTATGCATTCTGTTTGTAGAAAAATGAACACAAACACATATAAAGAATTGTAAGCATATAAATTGACCAGATTGTGGAGATATACTTAGTGTACCCTTAACAGCTGATGTAGGTTCTATATGTTCCCTATCCTCCACCATTCCACCATCTTTTCATCATCTCAGCTTTTCTATTAAGGATTTTTTTAAGTGAGAGGAGAGGAGATAAAGAGACAGACTCCCACATGTGCCCCAACTGGGATCCACCCAGCAACCATGTCTGGGGCCCATGCTTGAACCAACTGAGCTATCCTAGCATCCGGGGCTGACGCTTAAACAAATTGAGTCACTGGCTGTGGGAAGGGAAGCAGGACAGAAGGAAATAAAAAAAGGTGAGAGAAGCAGATGGTTGCTTCTCTTGTGTGCCTCAACTGAGGATCAAACCCTGGACATCCACACATCTGGCCAATGCTCTATCCACTGAGCCACTGGTCACGGGCCTCTGTTAAAGTTTTGATCATTACAAATACAATGATCAATGAATTTTCAGTACCAGCTTTTTACCTTCAATGTTTTATACTCTTTAAATGTACTAAATAGACTTATGAAATCAGCATATCTCCAGTTTTATATCATTTCTCTTGCAGAGAGTTTTTTTAGTGCTAATTCAAGCTAAAATCAATTATATCAGAGTATATTTCCTTCTAATAAGTCAGTTGTTTCATTCTTTTCTTTTCCTTACAAATGTTTGCTTTATTTCAGTAAGTCATTATTTTTGATACCCTTTAATATGGCTATCCAAATTTAATTACAGATCTAAAACTTGATTGCAAATATTTCTCCTTTTCATCATGCCAGCTCTCAAGAATAGTATGCCCTATGAGTTTTGCAGAAGTTAAAGATAATTATTTGAATTGGAGAGAAGACAATCAAATACAAGACATTGTAGTTAAATAGTCAAATATCCCTGCATTCATCTTAAATATGGACCAAATTAACTTTTCTCTGACATTATATAACTTAATTCATTCTTCAGAAAAATAAGTTATCATGAAAAAAAAACACTGGCAACTTACAAATACTGACATTACTAAAAAATGCAAAATATAGGCAATTAATATACTTATTTTAATAATCTGGACCTCACAAGCATTTTTCATACAAATGTTTACTCAGAAAAAAATGAAATTCTCAAAAATTAGATATACAAACAAATAAGTGGAAAGAACAACAAAAACTACACAAAAGCGCACCATGAGCCCTACTTCTCACTCATCTTTAGTGTAAGTGAAATTCATTCACAGAAAGAAGAAAAATGAAACAAAAACTTAGAAATTAGTTTGGGTATGTCTCAGCAGGTTAAGCTTAAATTAGAAATTGACTTTCAGAAATTGTTCTCCAAACTGAATCACAGATATTTCAGGTGCATATGTATATTTAGTGGCAGCTGTCAAAATGGAGTAGCTGTCAATTAATCAATTCTGTTGATCTGACTTGATCATTAGGTCTATTTGTTAGAATATCTAAAATGTCCCTTAAGCAATCATGCCTAATATTGTATGTATATTTACATTAGACAGTTTTTTAATAAAAGATACTTAAGAGGAGGACATGTACTCTTTGATTGCACTTGGAGTGCAACTAGTATTTTCGATGCAAGTCGATGTTATATCTGTACATTGACAATTTAACATTATGGGCAGCCATATTTATATGAAACCTGAGCCTTAAGATTGTCAAATGGTAATGAGCTGATGAAGAACCCCAGGAGAAGACAAAATAAATTCTTCTTAGGTAAAAGTCATAAATAAACCATAATGTAAGTTCCTCTCAAAAGCACTGTTCCTAATAGCCTGGCATCGATGTTTTTATTTCCAAAATTCTTGATAAGGTATGAAATACTCATAGTTTGAGCAAAATGGCTTCTTAGACTATACTGAAAGAAATTATGAACTACATATATTTTAAGTGATATAACAGTTTTTAAAATGGCATTTATAAATCAGTTGAAGATTGCAAAGCATTTACCAAAAATTGTGATTTTAACTTTAAAATAATTATACCTCTAGCTTAAACTTAGGACAATAATTGGCAACTTAGAACTTAATACTAAAGCTATAAACTAGATATACTAAATCCACAACATTCCCATTAAAAGAATGTTTGCCTTTCTATTGCTATAGCTGTCATGAATGCATCTAGGAGTTGTAAAGAGATTTTAGGTTATTATTAAACAAGTTAAAAAGAAGGCAAGTCATCAATCATTATAATCTATAATATATATATAGATGTGAATCTATATATATATTATAGATTCACATCCAGCTAGAAATTATTCACTGACTCTCTCATGTACTCATTCAAGGAACTATTTATTTAGACATCTTCATTTTCAAGTTAAGATTTTAATTGAAATGAAGGCTGATTCTCATGAAGATAAAAAATAATACATAGCTATTCTATGAACATTTTGTCCAATTTCTCCTAATGGTAACACTTTGTAAAAACTATAGGATAATATCACAACCAGGACATTGTCATTGATACATTCATCTATTTTATCAGCTTTCCTCAATTTAGCTTATGCTCATTTGTGTGTGTTATATGTGTCTTTATTAAGCTCTCTTCAATGTTATTATCTGTACAATTTTGCATATTTGCAACCACCATTGCGATAACATTACTGAATGTTTCCAACACAACAAAGATCCATTGTCTCCCCTTTATATATATATACCCACTTCCCTCTTGCCTGCCCAATGCCAGAGTCCCTAACCCTGAAAACCAATAATCTGTTCTCCATTTCTAAAGTTAGCCATCTTAATAATTTTAGTTAAAAAGAACCATACAGCCTGACCTGTGGTGGCGCAGTGGATAAAGCGTCGACCTGAGAACAATGAGGTCGCCAGTTCAAAACCCTGCACTGGTCTGGTCAAGGCACATATGGGAGTTGATGCTTCCAGCTCCTCCCCCCTTTCTCTCTCTTTCTCTCTCACTCTGTGTCTCCACTCTAAAATGAATAAAATAAAATTTAAAAAAAAGAAAAAAAAAAAAAAAGAACCATACAGTATACAACCTTTTGGATTAGCTCTTCTCATTCACCATAATTCCCTGCAATCCACCCAACTTGTTGTAAATTTAGTCATTTCTTTTTATTACTGAGTAGTATGCCGTGGTATGTATGCCCTACAGTTTATTTAACCATTCACTGTTGAAAGATAGCTGAGCTGATTCAAGTTTCTGGCTATTACAAATAAAGCTGTTATGGAATTGTATAAAGTTTTTATGTGGATATAAATTTTTCTTTACCTGGAATACATGCCCATATATGCAACTGTTGGGTTATATGAATAAATGCATGTTTAGTTTTATAATAAATTACAAAACTTATTTCAAAAGTAGCTATACTATTCAAATTCCCACTAGCGATGTACAATTGATTCACTTTCTCTGAATCTTTGCCGATATTTGGTGTAAAGAATTGGAATCTCGGGTAAAAGATAACTTAAAAAGGCTCTACCCTGGGGCTTCTAACTACTGAGACCAGACTCTTTTCAGGCAGCAGTTGACAGTGTGGATATTTCTACTATGTGGATTATGGAGCAAAGGTACTTCACTTTCAGAGAGAGGAAATAGACATGAGGAGAGAAGCACTGACTGCAGTAGAGAGGTCATTAACAGCAGTTTCATCTCAGACCCAACCTTTCTTTCAGAAAACTGTGTCCTGTACTTTCTGCAACATGGAATTTTTTTTTTTTTTTTTTTTTTTTTTTTTTTACAGAGACAGAGAGAGGGATAGATAGGGGCAGACAGATAGGAACAGAGAGAGATGAGAAGCATCAATCATCAGGTTTTCGTTGAGACACCTTAGTTGTTTATTGATTGCTTTCTCATATGTGCCTTGACCATGGGGCTACAGCAGATCGAGTAACTCCTTGCTCAAGCCAGCGACCTCGGCGTCTCCAACCTGAGTCTTCCGCATCCCAGTCTGACGCTCTATTCACTGCACCACCTCCTGGTCAGGCTGCAGCGTGGATTCTAATAGATAGTTCTATATACCTTTCCCTTTACCTAGTTAGTTTCTGTAGTTAAAAACGGAACAAATAATCCTTTCTAATACACAGTGTGGTAAAAAGTGTAACTGTAGTTTATAATTAGGGCTATTTCCTGAGATACATTTTACAATGCTAAAGTGCCAAGGAGTCTAGGGTCAGACAGGCTTGAATTGGACTTGGATCTTGGCTCTACACATATGCAAGTCACCTATGGTTGCTGTAAGGATTATATGAAGCTTGTTCCTAAAAAGTAATCACAATGCCTGCTGAATGTGATAGTATATTGTTTCTTTTCTTTTCCTTTTTTGCACGCATGTGAGAGAAAGAGAGAGAGAAAGGGAGGTGAGAAGTATCAACTTGTAGTTGCGACACTTTATTCACTGAATGTTTCTTCTTTTAATACTTATTTATTGATTTTAGAGAGAGGAGAGAGACAGAAAAAAGGTGAGGTCAGTGGAAATCATCAACTCATAGCAGTTGCTTCACATATGAGCCTTAGCCCAACAAGCTCAGGGTTTCGAAGAGGTGACCATAGCATTCCAGGTCGTTGCCTTATTCACTGTGTCACCAGAGATCAGGCCATTGAATGCTTCTCACATATGCCTTTACAGGGGGCTTTAGCCATGCCAGCAATCCTTTGCTCAAACCAGCGACCTTGGGGTCATGTTTATGATCCTATGCTCAAGATGGTTGACCCCATGTTCAAGCTGGTGAGCCAGCACTCAAGCTGGCAATTTTGGGGTTTCAAACCTGGGTCCTCAGTGTCCCAGGTCAACCCTTCATCCACTTCACCACCACTGGTCAGGCAACAGTATATTGTTTTTAAAATAAAAGTATTTTGCAAGAAATAAGACATGCTATTATTGTTAAGCAAGAACTTTCATGTATTTTGGATTGAATAGTCCATCAGCTGCTAAATCCCTATTTTGAAAAATTGTGGTGTTGACCTTGGAATTGTCCAAAATGACATAATTTCTAAAGTAGTACTCCATATTTAGGTATATTTAGTGCAGACTTTAAGATTTTTAAGATTTATTTAGCCTGACCAGGCAGTGGCGCAGTAAATAAAGCCTCAGATTGGGATGTGGAGGACCCAGGATTGAGACCCCAAGTTCGCCAGCTTGAGCACAGACTCATCTAGCTTGAGCAAAAAGCTCACCGGCTTGGACCCAAGGTCACTGGCTTGAGCAAGGGGTTACTCGGTCTGCTGAAGGCCTGTGGTCAAGGCACATATGAGAAAGCAATCAATGAACAACTAATGTGTCACAACAAAAAATTGATGATTGATGCTTCTCATTTCTCTCCATTCCTGTCTGTCTGTCCTTATCTATCCCTCTCTCTCTTTCTCTGTCCCTGTATATATATATATAGTAGCTTATGAAAGAATGGGGGAAAATTGCTGGTAGCAATTCCTGTTATTACTAACCTATTGTGTACGTGTGTGCGCACGCATTTGGGGAGAGTAATTAAAAAGCCCTGCACCTTTCCTATATAGAAGGTCACTTAGTATCCTGTGTGGTGGTTTCTCCCATTCCCTACTCTCTTTACTCCCCTGGCTAACCCTTACCCTGACACCACTAATGGCTTAACAGAGGATCCTTTCAAGAACAAAAGGAATTCTGGTGAATAAGTTGTTCTCTACATCATTGCCTTCCAATGACATCCTGACACTTCTTATAGATTATAGCCCTGGGCGACTGTCCAGCTGACTTGTTCCACAATCTGTCTCTGGTCACTCTCTAGAAAGATAGAACGTTTCGTTCTGCTTCCAGCCTGTTGATTAATACAGGTAAATGGACCTCAGAAATCCAAGCTTGCTATTCACTGTACTCTTTAAATAATTCTGGAAAAAGAGAAAAGGCTTCCTTAGATATCTTATTCTCTTTGATATTTTAAGTAGTTATACTTCATGAGGGATTCACACAATAAATCAGTCATGACGTAGCCTTGTGCTCTTAAATAGCTCACTAATTGAAAAGTATTAAAGAAAGTAATTGCTCAGATTGTAGAATTTAGGTTATTAGAGCTGTAAGTCATGACCATCAGATGATAGAATACCTTTGAATTATTACAATTTATAAATATATTTTTTATTTTTATATGTATCTAACCTATTACCTATTTTAAGTGTAGTAAAAACAAAATGGCAATATTCAGCAACTAGTAAAATTCTTACCAAGTTAGTCCATTTCTTAAAGAAAAATGAACTTGATTGCAGAGAAAACGATGGAGTCATGGTCAAGTTTTATCTATCACAGTATCTCTACACTGTCTGGAAGAAGGAACTATTATATTTTGTTTCTTTGTTTTGTTGTGTTTTTTTATTGTTCTGATCTAAACACATAACAATGCCATGAGCTCCAGAATTTATAACTGAAAATCAGCAAGCACTTCCAACTCAGCCTCCCCCTCAGATACAGCTGAGAAATTCCCCAGAAGTTGTGCCCTGAATGAGTCTCTCAAACTTTACTACTCCCAACACTTGCCACGATACCATGTTGCTCTTTAGAGAGGTGGAGGGTCAGGGTCCAAAAATGTGGCAATCATCAGGTTTTGGAGCATAGCAGGTCTTAGGTGCCTGCCAGTGCTTCTTGTCCTTAACCCTACTTTGAAGAGATACCACCACACTGGTGACCAGCTCTCACTATTTCTTCTCATGTGTGGAATTTACTATTTTTAATTGAATTTATTGGGGTAACATTGATTTGCAAAACCATATAGGTTTCAAGTGTATAATTTGATAAAAACATCATCTGCACATGACATCATGTGCCCATTGTTTCAACCAAAGTTTCTTTCTGAAATTACCATCTTTTAATTTTCAATATAGCACAGAAAAGCACAGCTTTTATGGTAATGAGCTCTAACAAAATGGAATTATAAGACAGATAAGCTCTTCAATGACCTCATGTGAATGTAGACGATTTACTCTGACTACTGAACACAAACCTATTCTTCCCCAAATCTGCTTCATTTGACCCACACCAAGGTCCACATGACCAAATGTATCACTGTGCTTTAACAGGCAAGATAAACCAGAAATGGAATTCAATTTCTTATCCTTCTCCATTACCATTTTACACTTTCAAATTTCTCTTAATAAGATATTGAGAATAGAAATGTCCATGTGTCAATTAAGCAATCATATGAAAGTTTGACCTCTATATTTCACAGACTTAGGATCATGTTTATATTAAGTCATGATATACAGGGTGTGGCAAAAGTAGGTTTACAGTTATGAATAGAGCTGTGAATAAACAAAGTTTATTCTTATATTATTACTTATTAACTATTGTACTATTTTCCATGCTAAAAACTGTAAACCTACTTTTTCCACTCCCATTGATGAGTCATCAATGTGTCAATCCAGGTTTAAAAAACAAAACAAAAAATCTGTCCAACCCCTGCTTATTAAAAGTAAAAATCTTATAGTACAATTTCAACAAAATTAATCTTACTAAACATAAACTAGATAAAAAAGATAATGTTTCTAAATTTAAGTAGATAATTTTAGTTGAATATAAAAAGTTATTGAGCATGAGATGAAATTAGACAATAGAAAATTTATATGTGGGGACTTTAAGAGCTAAATTGTCACTTTGTTTTTCTCCAGTTATCTTTAAACATAAGCTTAAGTAGGTACAGATCAAGGATATCCAATAACTATATTTTTCATTAAGGCCTCTTCTACAACTATCTTCATATAATTTGTACCACTTTGCAAGCATTCATATTATTTTATAATAAAAATATAATCTATCATATAATACATCCATTAAGTAAGAAGTAAAACATACACATTTTACTATAAATATGGTAAAATAAAAAGATGTTAAGTATTTTAACCAAGGTCCTCTTAATTTAAAAATAGACCAGGAATAAAATTGACACATAGTAGATGTCTCCCCATTGATATTCTTAATATTATAAAATCTTTTAATTGATATTAATATTACAAACCAGACTTCAATTCCATCCTCCCCTGTGGCTTAGTAAAGATTGCACTTTATTAGTCCGAAGGCATTTAAATATTTTTTAAGTGATAATTAAAATGTTTCCTTAATTTCTTCTATTTTATTCACTGCCAATTGATTCAAGGTCACATACTGTTGTCCAGTATTACATTCCATATTGAAACATTTTTTCTACACCAATATATACTTTAGAAATATTTATAGGTTTTTCAGTATACCTTGCAAAATTCTAGCATTAATTGTAATTAAATTCAAAAGGGTTTATAATCTAACACTGCATTTCCATTAATTTGGTTACTCAAGTTCACATTCATGAAAATTTAATAATGTATTAAATAGAATGATTTCATAATTCGGGGGCATAGTTTTACTTCTTTAACTTGGAAAAATGACAGTCATACCTTTCTCAAGTAACACATTAAATAGCACAACTAACCTTCTAGCTCATGGATTAATTCTTTTTGGCAAAATAAATGGCAAAGAAGAGACTCAAGTATCTGCATTCCTTTAGTAATATGCACTTTCCCCTTAAGTTAATGATTTTATAGTCAATCAACTTCCATGTTCATACGTTATTTGACATTTTTTAAATTAAAGTTATACGGGTAACATTTGTTAATAAGACTATATAAGTTTCACAAGTCTATAATACAGCATTTGTATATTGCATTGAGTGCCCACTACCCAGTCAAATCTTGGTCAAGCCCACCTGACAATACAGTTCAAATAACTGGGTTCCCATTTTGCTCTCTTGTACTAGAGTCCCAGGGTCGATACTCTGTTTGGGATGACAGATTTAACAGGATGGCTTTAATTTTCCTTAATCACTGTAGTTCCATTTCGCAGATATGTCCTACTGCCAGGTGTTAGGAACACTGGGCAAAGACACAAACAACTGGATTAGATAATGCTCTGCTTCTTTTTGACTGCCTAACCCGCCTGTATACACACTCATTTCTTCTTTTAAAACTCACCCTGGACTTTGCTGAAGTTTTGTGGTTTAATGTAACAATATCCTGAATCACCTGTACTATGTACTACATAAATGCAAAAATATAAGTATCTTGTTTGTTTCCTCTATTAATTTTTTAAAATTTACATGGAAATTATAAATTTCATAGATTAATTAACCAATAGAATTCTGTTATGAAAAACATGATTTAATTTACAAAAAGTCAGTATGCACACAATTGAATTATAAAAATTCAGTTTACGCCTGACCTGTGGTGGCGCAGTGGATAAAGCATTGACCTGGGAACACTGAGGTCGCCAGTTCAAATGCCTGCACTGGTCTGGTCAAGGCACATATGGGAGTTGATGCTTCTAGCTCCTCCCCCCTTCTCTCTCTCTCTCTCTTTCTCACTCTGTGTCTCTTGTCTAAAATGAATAAATAAAAAGAAATAAAAATTCAGTTTACATCCCTCTGTTTTCTGCTATTGTTGGATTCATACAGAATACATAATAAAACACAAATTCCATAATTAACACAAAAGACCCTTAACAATTAACTATATTTATATCACTCCCTCACACAGAGTTTACTTCTTTTTTAGATGTCTTAATGATCTTATTCTTTCCGTTGCCCTGTCTTTGCATAGCATACATGACATGTACATGTTCTCTAAGATGAAGATCAAATGTTAGAATTCCGGTAACACTTTGTAGTAGTCTCCTAAGCAGAATTCATTACTTATCCCAGGGTCTTTTTTAGATAATTACACAGTATAGTATAGTATGGTTGTAAAAGAAAATACATTTTAAGTTTCCTGTTTGAAATTTATAATAAACACACAAATATTAAATCTAAAATTTACAAATCAAATACAAAGATAAGAAACTCAAATATCAGCAGTTATGTGCTATATTAAGTCAATGCTCACAATACATCCATGGTACCTACAACTATGGTCCAAGTTCTTTCGAGAGTTAAGAAAAGTCTACTAGACCTTTTTTTTTTGACAAATAGGTAAAACCAAGTTGGCTTCATTAAGTGCATGAAACAAAAATTGAGTTTTGCTTCCTAGAAAGTACCATATTTTATTTTAATATTCGGTAATAATCACAGTGTCCACGGTTTTTAAAATTTCTAAGGACAGTATTAAAATTCTAACAAATGTCCATTAATACAACTTTGGCTCCTTTAAATATTGATAAATATCTTGTACGTTCATTGCAGTTCAATTCAAAATTTGGAAGCAGCCCAAGTGCTCATCAGTAGAAGAGTGGATTAAAAAAAATGTTCTTGTGGGACATTTACAAAATGAAATACTATTCAGCCATAAAAAAGATGGAGGGAAAAGAAAGATGGCAATGGAGTAGGCAGACGTACCAATTTCCAACTCCCAGAACCAAAGTGGATTATAACTCAATTTTAAGAACCATCATCTGGATAAACCAACTTTGAAATAAACTAAGTGGACTCTTCAACCAAGGAACACAGAAGAAGCCAAATTGAGACTGGTAGGAATAGCGAAAACGTGAAGAGGGCTGCGCAGCTCCCCAGAGCAAACGGCATCCCGGAGAGACGCGCGTGGCGGGAGGAAAGTTTGGCGGAGAGGGAGGGACCTGGGTCCCAGGAACCAAGACCCAGCCTGAAGTCCCAGAGCCTAGAAGAGGCGTTTGGACAGTTTTGAGCTATTAAACAAGTGAGGGAGCTCCCAGGCCTACAGTGTTGCGTATTAGGTCCCTTCCACTCTGCTGAGGGTTGCTGAAGGGTTTGGGGCGGCAGGACGCTGAAACGCGATTCTGTTGGCGTGGGCGGAGGCAAGGCAGTGTGAGCTCGGTCTACCCCAGCAGGGTCGGAGGGGACGTGCGAAAGCGGTCCGGAAGCTGCGGGCCCACCAGTAATGCCACCTACGGGGACAAAGCGGGAGGCCAGGAACGAGCAGAAATCTGCTCTGCGACCCTGCGCAAGCCGACTTTGACCGCGGGGACTGGGCTAGGACCAGGTACGGGAGGGGGCTCATGGCTGAGCTCACGAAACCAGCCCTGCCCGGATGGAGAAACCGCGGTTTGCCATTATATGTGCTCAAGCGGGCTCCGAGCGCAGGGACAAGGTAGATCCCGAGACAAGTAGAAGCTCGCAGCTGAGCCCACACTACTATCCCCACCCAGCCGGAGGAACCGCGGATTGCCATCCTACATGCACGAGCGGTCTCCGAACGCGGGGGCGGGGTAGAGTCCAGGACAAGCGGAAGTTCGCAGCTGAGCGGAAGCCAGCAAACACGCCCGGCCCAATAAACCTGGGTTTGCGACCCTGCGCAGAAGGGCCCTGGCCTCGCGGGTGGGGCCAAAGCTCCTGACGGGCAAAGGCTCACGGCTGAGAGAAAGTCAAAAGCCCCGACCAACCAGCGAAACTGTGGCGAGCAGGCTCTGACTGCGGGTTCTGGGCGGAGGTCAGGAAACAGGCTGGGTCCGCAGCTGAGAAGAGGTGCTCACCTCTACCCTTGGTGCTGAGGCTTGTGGCTTGAGTGACGGCCCCTCCTACAGAAGAGAGGCGGAAATCACAGCAAAAGCCACAGTGGGCCGTCACTGGCAATGCCCATACCCAAACACCCTAGGCAGTGGAAGAGGGGATGGGGGGCCTGCAGACAGACCACACCTAGAGAACACAAGGGAACACCTACAGGACTCCAGTGGCCACAACTTGCTTATACACAGAAAAAATGGGCAGGCAGAGGAATGCAAACCAAATGAATCAAGAGAAATCCCAAGAGAAGGACCTGAATGAACCAGATATAACCAAATTACCAGAAGCAGAATTTAGAATAAGGATAGTTAGGATGTTCAAAGAAATTAGAGCAACAATGGATAGTCATTATGAACACCTAAATAGATAACAAGTATAAAAAACAAAATTGAAATAATAAAAAAGAATCAGACAGAAATGATAAAAACAGTATAAGAACTGAAGACGACAATCGAAGGAATTAAAAACAGGATGAATCATGCTGAGGATCGAATAAGCGAGTTAGAGGACACAATAAACAAAGGCACAGAAGCAGAGAAGAAAAAGGAAAAGAGATTAAAAAAATGTGAGGAAATTCTACGGGAGTTCTGGGACAACATGAAGAGAAACAAAATTCACCTCATAGAGGTGCCTGAAGAAGAGGAGAAGAACAGGAAATGGAAACTTTGTTCAATCAAATCATAGCAGAAAACTTTCCTAAATTAAGGCTGCGAAACACTCCACACGTTCAAGAAGCACACAGAACTCCATTAAAGAGAAACCCAAAAAGGTCTACATCAAGACACATCATAGTTATAATACCAAAGCTAATGGATAAAGAAAAAAAATTATAAGCTGCTAGGGAAAAAAAGGCTATCACCTACAAAGGGGCCCCCATAAAAATAACATAGGACTTCTCAGCGGAAACACTTGAGGCCAGAAGGGAATGGCAAGATATAATCAAAGTAATGCAGAACAAGAACCTACAACCAAGACTGCTTTATCCAGAAAGGCTAACGTTTAAAATTGAAGGAGAAATAAAGAGCTTCCCAGAAAAAGAAAGCCTGAAGGAATTTATAAAAACCAAACCAATTTTGCAAGAGATACTAAGGGGCCTCTTTTGAACAGTTTAAAGGGAGGAAAGAATAGAGCAAAAGAAGAATAAAGCTTTAAAAATAAAATGGCAATAAGCAATTACATATTAATAATAACCTTAAATGTAAATGGATTAAATGATCCAATCAAAAGACATAGGGTAGTTGCATAGATAAAGAACCAGGACCCATACATATGCTGTCTACAACAGACACATCTTAAAACAAAAGATGCACATAGACTGAAGGTAAAAGGATGGAAAAAAATATTTCATGCAACTAGAAATGAAAAAAAAGCAGGGGTAGCAATACTTATATCTGACAAAATGGACTTTAAAACAAAGGCTGTAGTAAGAGATAAAGAAGGACACTACATAATGATAAAGGGAACAATTCAACAGGAAGATATAACTATTATAAATATCTATTCACCAAATATAGAAGCCCCGACATACATTAAGCAGACTTAGATGGATATAAAGGGCGAGATTAACAATAATACTATCATAGTAGGGGATTTCAATACCCCTCTGACAACACTGGATAGATCCTCAAGAAAGAAAATTAATAAAGAAAAAGCAGACTTAAAGGAGACACTAGATCAACTTGATTTAATAGATATCTTCAGAACTTTTCACCCTAAACGAGTAGAATATACATTCTTCTCAAGCGCTCATGGTACGTTTTCTAGGATAGACCACATGTTAGGACACAAAAATGGTCTCAATAAATTTAACAAGATTGAAATCATATCAAGCATTTTTCTGATCACAATGCCATGAAACTAGAAATTAACCACAAAAGAAAAACTGAAAAATACTCAAACACTTGGAAACTAAATAGCATGTTATTAAATAATGAATGGATGAACAATGAGATCAAAAAAGAAATAAAGAAGTGTCTAGAAACAAATGATAATGAACATACATCAACTCAAAATTTATGGGACACAGCAAAAGCAGTTCTGAGAGGGAAGTTTATTGCACTACAGGTATATCATAAGAAGCTAGAAAAAGCTCAGATAAGCAACCTGACCCTGCATCTAAAAGAACTAGAAAAACAACAACAAATAATACCCAAGACAAGTAGAAGGAAGAAAATGATACAGATCAGAGCAGAAATAAATGACATAGAGGCTAAGGAAACAACACAGAGGATCAATGAAACCAGAAGCTGATTCTTTGAAAAGGTAAACAAGATTAATGAACCTTTAACTAGACTCACCAAGAAAAAAAGAGAGAGGACTCAAATAAATAAAATTAGAAAGGACAGTGGAGAAATAACAACTGACACAACAGAAATAGAAAGCATTGTAAGAAAATACTATGAAGAACTATATGCCAAAAAATTAGACAATCTTGGAGAAATGGACAAATTTCTTGAATCATATAACCTTCCAAAAATCAATCTGGAAGAATCAGATCACCTAAACAGACCACTTACAGGAAATGAGATCGAAACAGTTATCAAAAAATTCCCAAAAAAGAAAAGTCCTAGGCCTGATGGCTTCACACGTGAATTCTATCAAAAATTCAAAGAAGAACTAACTCCTATCCTCCTCAAGCTATTTCAAAAAATTCAAGAGAAAGAAAGACTTCCAAACTCCTTTTATGAGGTGAGCATAATTCTGATCCCAAAACCGGGCAAAGACAACACAAAGAAAGAAAATTATAGGACTATATCCCTGATGAATTTAGACGCTAAAATTCTTAACAAAATATTAGCCAACCGGATCCAGCAATATATGAAAAAAATCATACACCAGGATCAAGTAGGATTTATTCTAGAGAGGCAAGGCTGGTTCAATATTCGCAAATCAATCAATGTGATTCATCACATAAACAAATGGAAGGACAAAAATCTCATGATAATTTCAATAGATGCAGAAAAGGCATTTGATCAAATCCAGCATCCATTCATCCTCAAAACTCTCAGTAAAGTGGGAATAAAGGGAATATTCCTTAACATGATAAAGGCCATCCACGATAAACCTACAGCAAACATCATACTCAATGGACAAAAATTAAAAGCAATCTCCTTAAGATCAGGAACCAGGCAGGGATGCCCCCTTTCACCACTCTTATTCAACATAGTTCTGGAAGTCCTAGCTAGAGCAATCAGACAAGAAGAAGAAATAAAAGGCATCCAAATTAGAAAAGAAGAAGTAAAACTGTCACTATTTACAGATGATATGATATTGTATATTGAAAACCCTAAAGTCTCAGTCAAAAAACTACTGGACCTTATAAATGCATTCAGCAAGGTAGCAGGATATAAAATACTCAGAAATCGGAGGCATTTCTATATACCAACAATGAACTGTCAGCAAAAGAAATTAAGGAAACAATCCCCTTCACTATTGCAGCCAAAAAAATAAAGTACCTAGGAGTAAATTTAACCAAGGAGTTTAAGTATTTGTACTCGGAAAATTATAAAACATTGATAAAAGAAATCAAGGAAGATACAAACAAGTGGAAGCATATACCGTGCTCATGGCTAGGAAGAATAAACATCATTAAAATGTCTATATTACCCAAAGCAATTTATAAATTCAATGCAATACCAATTAAAATACCAATGACATACTTCAAAGATATAGAACACTTATTCCAAAAATTTATATGGAACCAAAAAAGAACACGAATAGCCTCAGCAATCTTAAAAAGAAAAAATAAAGCACGAGGTATCACTCTTCCAGATATCAAGGTTTACTATAAGGCCATTATACTCAAGACATCCTGGTCCTGGCATAAGAACAGGCACATATATCAATGGAACAGAACAGAGGACCCAGAAATAAACCCAGAGTTTTATGGACAACTGATATTTGACAAAGGAGGAAAGAACAGCCTCTTTAACAAATGGTGCTGGGAAAATTGAACATCTACCTGCAAAAAAATGAAACTAGACCATCAACTTACACCATTCACAAAAACAAACTCAAAATGGATAAAAGACTTAAATGTAAGCCGTGAAACCATAAGCATCGTAGAAGAAAACATAGGCAGCAAGCTCTCCGACATCTGTAGAGGCAGTATATTTGCCGATTTATCTCCACGGGCAAATGAAATAAAAGGCAAGATAATCAAATGGGACTATATCAAACTAAAAAGTTTTTGCACAGCTAAAGACAATAAGAACAGAATAAAAAGACAAACCACACAATGGGAGAACATATTCGACAGCACATCTGATAAGGGGTTAATAACTAAAATTTATAAAGAACTTATAAAACTCAACACCAGGAAGACAACCAACCCAATCAAAAAATGGGCAAAAGAAATGAATAGAAATTTGTCCAAAGAGGACATACAGATGGCCAATAGGCATATGAAAAATGCTCAACATCACTAATCATTAGAGAAATGCAAATTAAAACCACAATGAGATATCACCTCACACCAGTCAGAATGGCACTCATCAGCAAAACAACACAGAATAAGTGCTGGTGAGGATGTGGAGAAAAGGGAACCCTTCTGCATTGCTGGTGGGAATGCAGACTGGTGTAGCCACTGTGGAAAACAGTTTGGAGATTCCTCAGAAAATTAAAAATCGAACTGCCTTTTGACCCAGCTATCCCACTTATAGGAATATACCCTAAGAACACCATAGCAATGTTCGAAAAGAAGAAATGCGACCCCATGTTCCTGGCAGCATTGTTCACAATAGTGAAGATCTGGAACCAGCCCAAGTGTCCGTCAGAAGACGAGTGAATTAAAAAGCTATGGTACATATATACTATGGAATACTACTCAGCCATAAGAAATGATGACATCGTATCATTTATAACAAAATGGATGAACCTTGATAACATTATAGGGAATAAAATAAGTAAATCAGAAAAAAAGAAAAACTGAGAACAGCATGATTTCATACATAGGTGGGACATAAAAGTGAGAATATGAGACATGGAAGAGAGTGGTGGTTATGAGATGGGGGGAGGGAGGGAAGAGTGGATAAGGGAGGAGGGGAGGGACACTGGGAAAACCACATAGAAGGTGACAGAGGACAATTTGACTTTTGGTGACGGGCATGCAACACAATTGAATGATGAGATAACCTGGAGATGTTTTCATTTTACATATGTACCCTGATTTATTGGTGTCACTCCATTAGAATTAAAATAATAAAATATATATAAAAAAAAAAGATGGAAATTTTACCATTACCATTTGCAACAGCATGATGGACCTGGATATTATTATGCTAAGTAACGTAAATCAGTCAGAAAAAGATATGTACTATAAAGCCAGGGGCCTTGGGCAAGGCCACCATCACAGCCGCCTGGCTCATACAAGCTCACATTAGATTTGGGCAGTCGTTAATGAAACAACGGAGCCAAAAACTTGTGCACCATCAGCTTTAATTCTAGCTTGCACCCGGCGGGCAAGCAAAAACACACACTGGGCTTCAAAACCCACTCATGGAGTCCTCACAAAGCTATTGACTTATCCGAGTTTCCTAGAATCAAAGGTTTCTAGCTCACCGGTCTTATTCACCTCTGTTCCCCATCACCTCCTGCACAAACTCTTGCACAAACTGGCTTCTTCCTCAGCATTCCGCCATCTTGGCTGCTTCTCTTCACCTCCATGTGGCCTTAATCTGCTCTGCTCTCTAATACCCCAGGAACCAAGAGAGAGCAAGCTACTGGTCTGTCCCACTTTATAATGTAGAAATCAAACCCTTAATCCAATCTACAAACAAGAAAGTCTCTGATACAAAGTCACCCTCTGAGGCATAATGGGAGGATTCCTCATGAGATCACACCACCCCACATCAACCAATCAGTCAAGTGTGTGGGGAAAAGCTTACTCTTAAAAGTAAGTCTTAAGCCATAATGACCCAGCCTGCTTACATTAAAGCCTTTCCCCCACACCCATTCCAAGCATGTAAAGCCAGTAGTCAAGGTCAGGATCACAGCAGCCTGGCCAGTGAAGGTTCCCATTAGATTCGGAAAATCGGTAATGAAACAATGGAGCCAAGAACTGGAGAGCCATCAGCTTTAATTCTAGCTTGCACCCAGTGGGCAAGCAAAACAAACACTGGGCTCCAAAACTGACTCATTCAGTGCTCACAAAGCTACTGACTTATCCGAGTTTCCTGGAATCAAATGTGGCCTTAATATGCTCTCCTCTCTAATACCTCAGGAACCAAGAGAGAGAAAAAGCTCCTGGCCTGCCCCACTTTATAGTGTAGAATCAAAACCTTTAATCCAATTATACAAACAAGGAAGTCTCTGATAAAGTCACCCATCTGAGGCATAATAGGATTCCTCAGGAGAGTGCACCAACCCATATTATCCAATCAGTCAAGGGTGTGGGGAAAAGTTTACTCTTAAAACTAAGCCTTAGGCTATAATGACCTGGCCTGCCCACAGCCTGTTCCCCATTACACAGTAATATCAACAAACTTCCATGTGGGCTGCCCCATCTTTAACAAAGTGAGCATATTATATTTTATCTGCCCAACACCGTTAATTATACATGGGCGAGAAATAACCTGACATCACAGAGTAAGCCTATATCTTTTGTATAGAGATACATGCATTAACTACGTGCTTTCAAGAAGGGAGAGGTAGTTTCCATGGAACAAATACCTGTAAATAGTCCATTAGTATAAGAAAAGGTTTAATTTAATATTTTCTCTCCCTATACCTGGCTAGCTATTCACCCATTTCCCCATAGGTATGGGGGAAGGTCAGAGAATCCAAGTATACTTCCTCTTCTGCATTTACAACACAATGTCACGGGCTATTTTTGTCTTATGCTAATCACACAGTACAGAGGTCATCCACAAAACCTCTCCTTACACCCAGCCCAAATCAATAAAATACTCTTTAAGCTTTGTAAAATATTAATATTAATTCTGTAGCTTTTGGTACCTTACAACATTATCTAATATCTATGATAATTAGATTTAAGTATAAATTTTATATATATCATAACAAGCAGTACTCAGTACTATTCCTTTGTGTTCTTACTGAATTAATCAGTGAATTCTTCTTTTGATTGAATAATCATTACAAAAATAGTTACATTATCTCTAATTTATGTGCTGATAAACTAAGGAATAAATTCAGGATAACCTGGTGTAAAGCCAGTAGTCAAGGCCGGGATCACAGCTGCCCGACCCACGCAGGTTCGCATTGGATTCGAACAGTTGGCAATGAAACACCGGAGCCAAAAACTGGTGAGCCATCAGGTTTAATTGTAACTTGCACCAGGTGGGCAAGCAAAAACACACACTGGGCTCCAAAACCCACACATTCAGTGCTCACAAAGCTACTGACTTATCCGAGTTTCCTAGCATCAAAGCTTTCCAGCTCACCAGACTTATTCACCTCTGTTTCCCATCTCCTCCTGTTCAAACTCTTAACAAACTGGCTTCTTCCTCAGCACTCTGCCATCTTGGCTACTTCTCCTCTCCACATGGCCTTAATCTGCTCTGCTCTCTAACACTAACCTCAAGAACTCAGGAACCGAGAGAGAGAGATCAAGCTCCCAGACTGCCCCAGTTTATAGCCTAGAAAATCCAAACCTTTAATCCAATTATACATAAAGAAAGTCTCTGATACAAAGCCACCCATCTGAGGTATAATGGGATTCCTCCCTACATCACCACCCTACATCATCCAATCAGTCAAGGGTGTGGGTAAGAGCTTACTCTTAAACTAAGCCTTAGGCTATGACGACCCGGCCTGCCCACAGCCTGTTCCAGAACACACATTAATATCAATGAACTTCCACGTGGGCAGCGCCATCTTTAACAAAGTGAGCATAATATATTTTATCTGCCCAACACCTGGATTCCAAATTGTAACAAAATATATTATTAAGTATAACTTTATGTTGCAGAAACATAAAACAACACCTATAACATAAGGTCATTTAAAAATTGATACCATAACAATGGACCTTTAAAAATTATTTTTACATAAAAATTTACTGGAAATAATGTTTCTGATGCCATTAAATGTTCAAACTTAGAATTATGGGGCACTTTACCAAGCTCAGGGGTAAGTCTATAAAGTCATGCCATGATTGTGGAGGATAATCATCTTAAAATAATTAAGTGAATCAACTCTATATTGTTACACATATAACTAATGTAAATAATTATTGAGTGTTTTTGAAGAGTTTAGAAATGGAAGAACTTTCCAAGACCCAATTGTCAGCTTCATATTGTGAAAAGTTATTCTATCAAGACTGTTGGGCAGATAAAATATATTATGCTCACTTTGTTAAAGATGGCGCTGCCCACATAGAAGTTTGTTGATATTAATGTGTGTTCTGGGACAGGCTGTGGGCAGGCCGGGTCGTCATAGCCTAAGGCTTAGTTTAAGAGTAAGCACTTCCCCACACCCTTGACTGATTGGATGATGTAAGGTGGTGCACTCTCTTGAGGAATCCCATTGTGCCTCAGATGGGTGGCTCTGTATCAGAGACTTTCTTTATGTATAATTGGATTAAAGGTTTGGATTTTCTAGGCTATAAACTGGGGCAGTCCGGGAGCTTGCTCTCTCTCTCTAGGTTCCTGGGTTCCTGAGATTAGTATTAGAGAGGAGAGCAGAGTAAGGCCACATGGAGGAGAGGAAGCAGCCAAGATGGCAGAGTGCTGAGGAAGAGTTTGTGCAGGAGGAGATGGGAAACAGAAGTGAATAAGTCTGGTGAGCTGGAAAGCTTTGATGCTAGGAAACTCGGATAAGTCAGTAGCTTTGTGAGCACTGAATGTGTGGGTTTTGGAGCCCAGTGTGTGTTTTTGCTTGCCCGTCGGGTGCAAGCTAGAATTAAAGCTGATGGCTCACCAGTTCTTGGCTCCTGTGTTTCATTACCGACTGTTCGAATCTAATGTGAACCTGTATGAGTCAGGCGGCTGTGATGGTGGCCTTGACTACTGGCTTTACAAAGACGTAAAATTGAGTTTATTAATAAATAAATGAGAATATACAACTATGATGTGGAATTTAATGCACTATATATTACAAATTATAAAGCACAAGTTAACTATCATCTATCAACCATATACACTTTTAAACACTATTCATTCAAACAATAATTATTGTAAAGCCAGTAGTAGCTATGGCCACCATCACAATGGCCGGCCCATGCAGGTTCACATTAGATTCGGACAGTCGGTAATGAAACAATGGAGCCAAAAATTGGTGGGCCATCATCTTTAATGCTAGCTTGCATTCGGCGGGCAAGTAAAAACACACACTGGGCTCCAAAACCCATTCATGCAGTGCTCACAAAGCTACTGACTTATCCGAGTTTCCTAGAATCAAAGGTTTCTAGCTCACCAGACTTATTCACCTCTGTTCCCCATCTCCTTCTCTCTGCACAAACTCTGCACTAACTGGTTTCTCCCTCAGCACTCCACCATCTTGGCTGCTTCTCCTGGCCTCCTCCACGTGACCTTTTTCTGCTCTCCTCTCTAATGCTAAACTCAGGAAACAAGAGAGAGCAAGCTCCCCGTCTGCCCCACTTTATAGTGTAGAAATCCAAACCTTTAAGCCAATCTACAAATAAGATAGTCTCTGATATCTTATCTGAGGCATAATGGGATTCCTCATTAGAGAGCACCACCCCACATCATGCAATCAGTCAAGGGTATGGGGAAAAACTTAGTGTTAAAACTAAGCCTTTGGCCTGTCCAGGCGGTGGCACAGTGGATATAGCATCGGACTGGGATGCTGAAGACCCAAGTTTGAGACCCTGAGCTCACCAGCTTGAGCAAAATGTTCCCCAGCTTGGACCCAAGGTCGCTGGCTCCAGCAAGAAAGTGCTCGGAGCTGAAGGCCCGCGGTCAAGGCACATGTGAACAACTAAGGTGTTGCAACGGCAACAAAAAACTAATAATTGATGCTTCACACCTCTCTCCGTTTCTGTCTGTCTGTCCCTATCTATCCCTCTCTCTGACTCTCTCTCTGTCCCTGTAAAAAAACAACAACAAAAAGAAACCTAAGTCTTTGGTTCCTGACCAGGTGGTGGTGCAGTGGATAGAGCATAGGACTGGGATGCAGAAGACCCAGTTTCAAGACCCCGAGCTCGCCAGCTTGAGAGCGGGCCCATCTGACTTGAGCAAAAGCTCACCAGCTTGGACCCAAGGTTGCTGGCTCCAGCAAGGGGTTACTCGGTATGCTGAAGGCCCGCGGTCAAGGCACATGTGAGAAAGCAATCAGTGAACAACTATGGTTTCGCAACGGAAACGAAAAACTAATGATTGATGCTTCTCATTTCTCTCTGGTCCTGTCTGTCTGTCCCTACTTATCCCTCTATCTGACTCTCTCTCTGTCCCTGTAAAACAAACAAACAAACAAAAAACAAAACAAACTAACTAACAAAAAACTAAGCCTTTGGTTATAATGACCCGGCCTGCTTACAGCCTGTTCCCCCCACACAATCATAAAGGCAACTAATATCACCTGGGCGACGGGCTTCCATGTGGGCAGCGCCATCTTTAACAAAGTGAGCATAATATATTTTATTTGCCCAACAGTTATTAATCACCTTCCTTATATAAAAAAGCATAGTAAGTATTTTAGCTGACACAAATGGTATAAGTTGCTAAGAGCACTCTTAAAATTCCATTTAAACTAATGATTTAGGAAATTACATTTGAGAAGTAAAATATATACGTACATGAAATGAACAGAGCTGATTTTATTTCATTGTTTTTTATTTTAATGAAAAAAGAGCGTAGGCTACAGGGCATCATTATTTATTCAAAATTCTCTAAACTTGAAAGAAAATTTAAACAAGATGTAATTTACATAAAAAGCAGTTGGTTTCAAGAAAATTAATGTACATCAGGATGAACCAAGACACAAAAGAAATTGCATGTCTAGACTATATGACAGCAGATTCTGATTTAACTGGTTGCAGAAGTGTCCAGACATTAATATAAATTAAAATAAAATGTAAAATGTCCACAACTAATTCTGACAATGTTTTACAGCACTCAGTGGGAAAACACTGAACATTTTAAAGAGAGAATTATGCTTTAAAAGTCTGCATTTATCCAGAGAAAAGAATAATGTTCAAATTTAATACTAAAATACATTTAAGTTTGTTCATTAAATTTCACATATAAGTGAAATCATATGGGACTTGTCTTTCTCGTCTTTTTCTGACTGGCTTATGTCACTAAGCATAATGCTCTCCAGGTCCATCCATGCTGTTGCAAAAGGTAAGAATTCCTTTTGTTTTTCAACTGAGTAGTATTCCACTGTTTAAATACATCACAGCTTTTTTTTTGACTCATCTACCGATGGTCATTTGTGAGCACACAATGCAGTATGCAAATGATGCCTTACCAGAGTAGTGCACTTGTAACCTGTATGGTTTTATTAACCAATGTCACCAAAATAAAGTAAATAAAAATATAATAAGTTTTATCATCAGGTGAAATATTATAATATTTACCTCATTAATGATAGATTTATAAATAAGAAATGGATGTTTCATCATCAGAATTTTTAGTGTATGTGTGTGCATTCACTATACATATTTGAATAACAAACATACATATATACAAATAAATATATTGTTTTTTATAGAAACTTCTATCAAATATCTCACATTACTATCATTACAAGGAATGATATATATGTCCGTTAAAGAAAAGTTATAACTTAAACAAAGGGGATAAAATAATGATAAATATGGAAGTAATTATCAGAGGAGAAGTTCCATTTAATTTAGAAATTGTAGTCAGGAGAGCTACAGCAGCTCCTTGTTGTTCATAACACCCCAAGAAGCAATTAATAAAAGTATCTGCCAGATGGCTGCATGTGATGATATGAATATATTGGCCACAAGCCAGTGCTTCTAAAATCTTTTATTACATATTAAAGAGGAAAAGTATTACCCATCTGAAAAAGATTATTTTAAATAAAATGAACAATTTTATTTCAGTGTATGAAACTATTCATGGCATAACCTAAGTGGACTGTTTTAACCTTAGGGCCTAGGTTGGATGACTTTTTATCAAAACATTGGCTAGAATCCTGATCTAATTTCCAGTGTGGCCTTTTTTCCTTCCTTAAATACTATTCCAGGTTCAAAAATGTTACTTTAGAAAAAAAAAAAGAATAAAACATGTTTCCAAAGAAATATCCTGTCCTAATTGAATTATAAAATAATTTAGTACAAGGTCATAGAGTATATCTTTATTATCAAGTATATCAAAGCTACAAAAAAAATCTAAAAAATAAAAGATGCCAATACAAAAATATCAGCAGTATTTTGGTCATCATATATATATATATACACTTTATATTTTTACAATTTTGGCATGGCTCTCCTGAATAACTGTCAGGCTTAGATATTTGAAGAAGTAAATGACAAAGTCAGAGCTTAAAGCTACAGTTGTAAAAACCAAAGAAGATAACAGTAGAATTACATGTAGATGAAATTTCAGGCTCAGTAGGCATACACATTTTAAAACTGAATATAAAGCAGATGCAGTAACCAGAGGTCCAAAGCACCAGGTCTATCAGGAGATATTTATTGACACTCCAAAAACACTTATTGACTGAATTAATAATATTTTTGTTAAAGAAAACATGTCAAATATTCTGTGATAATATTAAAATCTTTTGTTGATTAATAAGAAGAAATAAAACTAATGAGTATGTACATATTGATTTTAAATTGCTATGATCTCAAGGAAGAAATTATATAAAACAAATTCTTAGTGAAGTTAATTTTTAAATAAGCCCCTACATTTATAAATGCCAAATTCTGAATCATGGTAACAAAGCAAAAATCGATTCTTATATACCAATACATTTTCTAATCAGAAAAAAGTAATCAGAAAAAAGCTTAGACTCCATTTGACTTAAGCTGAGAATGAGTCCAAGCAATAGCCACTGCGAATCCCTCACAGTGCTGTCCATCCTGGGCTTCCTGCAGCAAAACTGCTTCACTTCAGGTTATTTTAATTCCTCATTCATCAAATATCAACTGAGCATCTACCAAGTGCTAGGAAATGCTCAAGGCTTTTGGGAATTAAGAATGAATTATAAAACATTATACCCTATAGGTATCTTATACCCCCAAAATTTGTACCCCACTAGGAAATTTTATAAGCAATTCAACACTTACTATGAGGTCATTATTGCACATATGAAATGATACCACAAAAGACTTGAGACTGGCAAAATAAATGTCATTAAATGCATAATGTGAAAGTTTGTGCAATTGAGTCTTATTAACATTCACTTAATTATTGTAGACTATAGAGCAGTGGTTCTTAACCTGGGTTCTATCGAACCCGAGGGGTTCGATGAGTCTGTCTCAGGGGTTCGGAGAAGCCTCTGCCGCAGAGGTCAGAATAAAGTAATACTGTAATTTGTTGTGAGTTCATGCACTTTGTTGGTTTTGTTCTTTGAGCAAGGTGCTGTTCATGCACGGCTCATTTTGTGCCCCAGTAAAAAAAATACCTATGTCTTGAATTTGGAAAAAAAAAATCATATTTTATTTATCACTAAAGAAGGGTTCAGTGAATGCGCATATGAAACTGGTGGGTTCGGTACCTCAAAAAAGGTTAAGAACCACTGCTATAGAGGCTAGTTTTTGTAGATTTTCTTGAGCCAATATGCAAGAACAAGTTAAATAAATAAGCAGATCTAGAACTAGTTATTAATAAAAAACAAGTAAACCACACTAAACCAAAAAAGGGGAGGGGGAGATAAATTAACTAAAGGTCAAATGCCTCTTACATGAAGTCTTTAATCTTATTTTTATTTTAAAAATGTTTATGCCAATGACTCAATGACAGACAAACCTTGTCTCTGAAATATATGGTAATTGAAATAAAATATATTTTAAATATCATCTGAGTAATATGTATACTATTCATTTATATGTTATATATAAATAAATGTAAAATAAATAAGTAAATACACTAGTATATATAAAATAAAATAAGAGTTCCAAAACATCAATTATAATTCAATAAAGTTTAAGCTATAAAATTGTTGGTGATTTTGGACTCAGGGTTAAAGTTTGCCTCAATAATTAGGGGCAACTAGAATTCATAATGATGACTAGAGAAGCAAATAATTAGAGCCAAGATGCTATGATTAAAAAAAATAGGTAAGGAAACATAATATCTACTTTATAAAGTTACCTCTCTGAAAGTGATGGATCGCTGGCTACCCTCAACCAAACAGAAACAGAATATCTGAAGGTGGGAGAGTATCCCCAAGGGTTTACTAGCAACAGCCATGGATTTGAACTTTACATTATCTGCTTCCTTGCAATTGTTGGAAAGATTCAAATAATGTATATTAAAAACAACTAAAAAACACTGTGCACAAAGTCTGAGGGTCACAGCCATTTAGGGGATCTTGAAACTGCCTGAGTTTTCCAGCTTCCCTTTATCTTCTGGATAAAGCTTTTCTTTCCATTAATTGACTGTACAAAGATTTCATTATTGCCCTTTCTCTTTCAGAAAAATTCATTTGGTCGATTGTTGTCACTGTGCCACATTTAGATAATCTCATCTGGGATTCTTGGGTTGTAAACTTGCAGTTTTTTAATTTTGTTATTCGCCTGTTAATTACAGGAGCTGACATGTGTCTCATAAAGAGTCATTCCATGCTGAAAGGTAATAGGAACAGCACAATTCAAGATCATGGCCTTAAGTTGTCTTGTCTTACATACTGATCACCTACTTCAGTCAGTACCAGAACAAATGTCTTGGAACTGGAGGCAGGAATTCATAGCCTTGCTTATTTCCTAACATCAACTCACAAAATGAAGTATAAACATGTATGGTAAAGAAATGGAATGAAAATGGAAAACTGTTTTACCATGGAGATGGGATTATAAATGCACTGATAGTATCAGCAAGTATGAGTAAAATCTCTCTCATTATATTCTACTTTCATTATGTAGTTCCAGAAAACTCCTTAAGAGGTGAAAATCTAAATTAAAATTATAAAATATTTTTAAATCATTTACACATTACTATGACTCTGAGACAGTTGAAGAAAAAAAATTTATACGCATATCACTAAATCCAAGAATACATTTTTAGCCTGAAGTTAGAAGAATGTAAGAACACACACGATTTTAAAAGACTGACTTTATTTCTCAAAGATGTTATCAAAATGGTTTCAGGAGAGTTCATTGAAGTGAAAGACCACATTATTTAGAAAATTATTTTTAGAACAATCACATTTTGAGTCTTGTCACTATTTTAGTCAAATCATCAACTGATAAATAGAAGATAGCATTATATACTGCTCACAAAAATTAGGAGATATTCAAAAATGAATATAAAAATGACAAAATATCCCCTAATTTTTGTGAGCAGTAATTTAAACAGTAAATACATTGTTTAAAGATGTAACCTGCTTTTTCTGTGAATCTGATTCCCAGTTCCTGAATGCCTCCAAAGACCTGAGGCTTTACAAATTGTATGTGACAGTTTTATCTGGCCACTTACTATTTTGCAAACTTTTTGTCTCCTAGAACTAGAAGAAAATAATAGCTAGAAAAACTACTAATAAAAGACAATGAAAACTTCAATTTCCTTACAACCTCAGTGTTAAGTCCCTCTTATTGTTATCCAAGGCATGCTTTCCTTTTCAAAGCACATTTTCTATTTCTCCTTTCATGGCTCTGTGACTAGGAGTCAAGCCAGGATTTCATGGGATAGTTATAATATCTGTCAGGTGCGTTAGTTCAGTCTTAACTTTGTCTTGGATTATTGTTCTCTTTCCTCTGTTTTAGGCCTGCTTTCTTGTTGTAAATTACAAAAAAGAAGTAAAACTTTTTTTTTTATTAGAAACTCTTCATACTTTGGAGGTAGTCTTAATGTAGTGGGGCAAAGAAATATATTGAATTAATATGAACACAAATAAGATTATGAAAAATGAATTATCCTGGTATCTTATTTTCTCTTTCAATAGCCATTTATTAGTCTGTATAAATCACTGTATTAATGTTGTGGAGTATTCTAAGGGCTAGGTTCCAACAGTGAAGTGTTTGTCTAACAGGAAAGACAAAATGTGGTATAAATAACTTACATATATAACCATGTTATAGAAATTTTAGACCAGTATACATATAAGAGAAAAACAATATTTACATAATAAAGCTTTAAGAAACTGACATATTTTATCATCCTGCAAACAATCTTTATGCAGTAATGTATGTGTATTTCTGGTATAAACTTTAAATTTATTTTTTTGTTCTTTATTGAGGTTATGAAATATTGAGGTCATCCATGGTTGGTTAGGTACATTTTTTGAATAAGGTCACTGAACTCAAGTTTAAAGGTAGAATGCATATTTCTGGTTTTATTCCTTTTGTTGTATCCCTGAAAAGACAGTAAAAATAATTTGTAATGCCCATTCTCATTGTTGATACTTTTATTCATTAAGGGATTATGTATCTATATGATGTGCCAAGCTATGTGCTTGGAGTATAAAGTATATTAGATGCAGAGGAGCAGTGAGGTGTATAATCACATTGGGCAGGAGTCTTAAAGGACAAAATGCCTTTATTGCTCCCACATCCTTAGGTCAGGAATTATTATAAACAAACCTTGAGAAGAAAGTGCATCTTGAAGAACAGAGACAGGATAGTAAAAATTCTTTCTCTTCCTATTCTATTGTTGGATGGCCAAGGTTTAATTTTATTAATTGAACCAGCAGGTTTCCTCACAACTTCCAAAGAATTTTAATTCATCCTTCTCTGAGGTCATTCTCTCTCTTAATGGTATGAAAGCACTAATTCAATGCATTTTTTAATGTAGTTTTCTTCCTGGTACAATTCATTCTGGCCAAATTGAAAGGATGTATTCATTTTTTTAAATTCTGCATACTTATTTTGAATCAAAGTAAATGGAAAAGAGGACTTATACATACTTTAATTGCTTTAAAATGAAAAGACATAGCATATAGTTAATGATATTAAAAAATAAATAAAAAAGGACCTCCAAAAATGGATTCATTTTCAGTAGATGGGAAGCAATTGAAAAAACTCTGAATGTGTGTGTGTGTGTGTGTGTCTAGATGGATAGATAGATAGATACAGATATACAGGTATTGATCGACTTATGACCTATGCAACTTACGACCATTCGACTTTAGGACCACAATCACTAGCCACGACTGCTCCGCGTCTGGCAGCACAAACATTGCCCAGCTGGGCGTAGGACAGTGCGGACCAGCTTCCGGCAGCACTACCATCTCCGTGTGCACCATTTCAACTGTTATCCCAGACTCAGTACAGCAATTTGTGTTTTGTGTCTTGGATATTTTTCATCAAACCCCTCCCAAGATGTTTACCAATAGAAAATTGTCTTTGTCTATACTATAGCCTACTCAATTTATGACCAAATCATGTTACCACAGGTCTGTCGGAACCAATCGTAGTCATAAGTAGAGCACTAGCTGTATCTATCTGAAAAACTTTAGTTGTCAACATGCAGTGTCTCCATTTCCCCATGACTAACATATTTCAGGTCCATGGTAAATGAGTTCAAGAGAGCTTCCCTCCCATTCCTCACTCAGCATTTTCCTGGAAAATTCTGTAATTCATTCTACTGTGAGATTCTTATTGACCTCAATCATTTTTACACTGACAAAAGCCACAGCTGGAAGGAATTTGGCAAAGTGTATCCCTTATACAAAAAAATGTAGAAATAGTTAGCATTAGACCTCAGGCAGTAACATTTTAGTTAGAAAATGTAACATGTTAATCAGAGTTGAAGATCTAAAATGCCTGAAAATTGCTTCATTTCTATTCTAACTCCTGGGCCTCCCATTCTTTTAAGATTTAGGGACTGGTAGTCTTCTTTTCTGGCTCTAAAACATATTTTGTTTGCCTCATGACATTTTATTTTGATGGAATTTGATTTTCTAAACAGGGGCTTCTGCTTGCCATTTTCTGGCCTCTATACTACCACTGTCACACTCATTTTATAGTTAGACTGATAACTCAATACTTTACCCACTTGACTCTGTCTATGCTCTGAATGTTTGTGTGCCCATAACACGCACATTTTGAAATTTCAATGACCAATGTGACAGTATTAGAAGGTGAGAACTTTGGGAGGTGATTCGGTCCTGAGGGTGGAGCCCTCATGAATAGAATAAGTGCCCTTAATAAAAGAAATCTTACAGAGTTCCCTGACCTGCTTACCATGTGGAGATACAAATAAAGTCCACTGACCAGAAGAAGACCATCACCTCACCGTGCCAACACCCTGACCTTGTACTTCCAACTTCCAGAGCTGTAAGTAATAAATCTGTGCTGTGCATAAGTCAGTCCAAATGTGGTGTTTTGGTATAGTAGACCAGACTGTGAAAGCCCTCATAGAATGTGTTCTGGTGACCCTAAGGACCTAAATGCTAATTTTTTTATGATCTCTATACTTATGTCACAGTTTGGATTATTTGTGAGGCAGACTCCGAGAGCTATTTAGTGCTCTGAACCCAGTCCCTTTGCAAGGGAAAGGAGAAGCAGAAAGTCCTGTTTTGAGAGGGTCTTGAGAGGTCCTTCCCCATGTCTACCATGCCATGTGACTTTACTCAGGCTATAAAGTGTGCTTGGTTAGAATTCAGATCAAGTAGGTTTACAAAATTTTCACATCTGATCCAGCTTATGATGATTAAAAATGTGAAATATATTCTCTTAGAAGTTAGATTATTTTAATAATTTAAACTCAGATATTAATTAATCCTACCAAAAATTTTAATTCTTTCCTTCCCTACCATAAGCATATAAGGTACAATTTAACTTACATATTCAGTCACTTCCTTCCTAGGTTTGACATATATGAAGGCATAAAATTGAGAAAATGTTACTGGAATCTGACTAACAGTTCAGTTTCACATTTTGAGAGTTGTTCATTACAGCTGCAGCAATACTATCTGAAAAACTGCACATACTGTCCAAATACAGGTTGAAGAGTTAGTTGATCAAACACACATCAGAATAATTTGTATTCAACATCTTCCTTTTAATCATTTTATATGAAACAGAAAGTGTCTTTCAGATTCTATATCTCATTTTCACTTCTAAAAAAATCCAGTTCTTGCTAATGATGTTAGATTAAATTTTTTATTGTTGCATGCCTTTGGGATGATTTACTACGGACAAAATCTCATGTCATAGAGAAGTAAAAATATAGTGATTTTGAAAAAAATATGCTAGTCACTTAATTATTCTACTTTTCCTTTTAACTCTTTTTTTAACTGAATATTTTAGGTTCATAAGTACATATTCTTACCTACATGTAGCTATACATGTATCTGTTTATAGATCTTTAAGAATAAAATAATTATCGAAAGCTTTTTATGAAGAACAATTTTACTTAAAAGAATACATATAGAATACATTCAGGTTTATATTTTTCCTTTTACTGTATACTTTAGAACACTAACTTAAGCATTATAGTTCCTACATCTTAATTTTATACATTCATTCATATTTATTAATTTCTCTATTTGTTCTCCTAAGGAACTAGACAATAAAAATAATGGATGTTTGTTAATGTTCTATATTACTAATTGCCTCAGTAGATGCTGTAAAACATCTATCCCTACCCTAAACTTACCATGTCACCTTTACCGTTCTTATTATTATCAAATACAGCTTGACTGTCAGATTTCTCACTTTCAAACTGAGGTCCACCTTTAGTTAACTATTTACACTCTAAAATATTGAAATCTATTTTCTATAATATTGCATTTCTTATTTTAATTTTTGTAAAGTTTCAATACGATAATTACCAGTAAGATTCACTACTGTTGCTGGGTTCTGGAGAAACATCTGAGTGTATAATAGAAAAGTCAGAATGATACTGGCTTTGCTGTAAACTACATTGGACAAATAAACTGTATCTCTCTGTCTCAGTTTTCTTATCTTTAAAATGGGAGATATATCTAACCATTGAAAACATTAATGAGTTCATACATAAAAGCAGGTTGCAAAATCCTAGTATAGTATTAGAATTCAACAACTAATATAAATATATATGACACACAAACACACAAACATACATACATAACCATACTTCAAAGTCAGTCTAGCCTGGAATGCTTTTCTAATAAATTAGAAAAGTAATTAATTATATGATAAAGAAAAAACATATCTATCCTAATTATGATTTTGACTTCAATTAAAATAAAGAAATTAGTTATTCACTAATGTCAGGGTTTATTACATGAAAGGCCCAAATCAAACATTAGGAAACTACCTCAAATGACAAAATTAATGTTTTTATTATCAGATTTTATTCTGTCCCTTTTTTAAAAAAATTACTTCTGTAAAATTGTGGTGTTCTCATATAAAGAGAAACATGTATCACATGTATCATATAATTATCACTAGGATAAATATATTTCAAGTGCAATAGCAATATTTAGTTATGACTATATTTTTCTTTAAATTTTGTATATCAAAAAGTATGATTTTAACTGTCATACTGTAAAGCCAGTAGTTGCGGCCACCATCACAGCCGCCTGGCCAATGCAGGTTCGCATTAGATTCGAACAGTCGGTAATGAAACACAGGAGTCACAAACTGGTGAGCCATCAGCTTTAATTCTAGCTTGCACCCGGCGGGCTAGCAAAAACACACACTGGGCTCCAAAACCCACACATTCAGTGCTCACAAAGCTACTGACTTATCCGAGTTTCCTAGCATCAAAGCTTTCTAGCTCACCAGACTTATTCACCTCTGTTCCCCATCTCCTCCTGCAAAAATTCTTAACAAACTGGCTTCTCCCTTAGCACTCTGCCGTCTTGGCTGCTTCTCCTGGCCTCCATGTGGCCTTACTCTGCTCTCCTCTCTAATACTAACCGCAGGAACTCAGGAACCAAGAGAGAGAGATCAAGCTACTGTTCTCTCCCACTTTATAGCAGACTCCAAACCTTTAATCCAATTATACAAACAAGGAAGTCTCTGATACAAAGTCACCCATCTGAGGCATAATGGGATTCCTCCCTACATCACCACCCTACATCATCCAATCAGTCAAGGGTGTGGAGAAGAGCTTACTCTTAAAACAAAGCCTTAAGCTATAACGACCGGGCCTGCTTACATTACAACTTTTCCCTCACAGCCATCACAAGCATAAGGGCAAATAATATCACCTGGGTGACGGGCTTCCATGTGGGCAGCACCATCTTTAACAAAGTGAGCATATTATATTTTATCTGCTGAACACATACAATAAAAAGTATGTCCACCGTCTCCACTTATTTTCAGCTGTTCTTGGAGGTTTCACACCTTTATTTATTTATTTATTTACTTATTTATTTATTTTTGTCACAGCCACAGGTATTGTCAGGACAGACAGTACTAAGCTTAAACTTCCAGCCAATGATGGGTAAAGAACTGCTTTATCTTCTTTTTTCTTAGTATGGTCAAACAGGTCAGAAGTTACAGGAAATTTTGTTATAATAAATAAGGAAATAACCTAATTTATATATTTAACTTCATACACTTAACTTTATATTATATACCAAAATCCATTAATTTAAGCTAATATTAGGTTAACATGCAGAATCAAGAGAAAGAGCTAAAGTTTAAGGCCAGAATCTGTTTAATTCAAAGCTAAGTATTTTAAGAGACAAACTAGTCTAAGAGCAGCTCATTGCTTGCAAGTGTGTAAAACAAATTCTTCTCTTTTTCTTATTAGCTATGTACTTTGATCTCTATCCTTCCGTTTCGCTAGCCACGTGACACTAAGATACAGATGACACCTGCAGGCTGCTGCTCAAGCCCATAGAATCCCTCCCTTTGCAGTCTCTTCTCATTGGTAATAATTCTTAATATTGCTGATTTCAACCCGCAGTTTCATTATGCTCTCCCCCCGTGCTAGAACCATCTCTTTTTCATTCTGACATTTCTTACCTAAATCATCACCGCAGCCCTTGACAGAGCATTCTCTAGTATCTTCTGTCTTCAAAATTATCCCCTGAGCCCAGATCTCCCTCCAGCAAATATTCCAGTTCTTTGCATCTAGATCAGCTAACCATAAGTTTACCTTAAATAATATTTAAGTAAAGAATTATGAAACTTTTAGGTGTTTCTGCAACATTGCAACAGGCTTAAATATGGGAAGGTCACAACAGGGTTTGAGAACATTAAGAAAGGAAGTCAAGGAAACCAATCATTGGTCCTTATAGCCTCTAATCAGAGCCTCTTTACAAGCCAGATGAGCAGAATTTGTCACTTTAAACATTCGCAGGCTGAGAAGTGGGTCATTTCAAATACCAATTTTCAAAGGGCAAACAGGTCATTCAGTCCACCTGTTCAGTATATTTCTCCCAAATAACTTTCAAAGTAGCTGAGTCTTTATAAACAATCATTCATTGCTAACAGGATCTCCTGACGTTTCCCCTCACATGACCTCCATTTATATGTAGTTTTTTTCCTTTTAAATCAAGAGGAAGAATTATTTGTAAATGGCTTTTAGGGCATAGTTTGACAATGTCTAATAAAAATGTAAATATGCTTGACCTTTGATTCAATATTGTCAGTAATAAGACATCCAGTTTACTAGAACTTTCAGTTATAATACTATTACAATAATAAATAATTTTATGGAACTTCATATGTTCTGAGCATTGATCAACTCATTCATTCCTTAAAATAGCTCTATCAGGTAGGTAACATTCTAATACATATTTCAAAGATTATTAGCCTAAAGCACAAATAAGTGAAGTCATCAGAGATCACACTATTAATAAGTGGTAGAGCCTATACACACATACACACACATGAACATACACACTGAATTCAGCTAGTGGAAGAGAATCAGGAAGGTTTATAATCTTAACTAGGAGTGTAGACATAATTTTGCTCCCAAATCTATTATCAGCGTCAGTGGTAAATTCATCCATCAATAACCAAAGTACTGAAGAAGTGGGATTTGCGGTCTAATCCTAAGAGCAAATTTATTTTTCTCCATTGCCTCATTTCAGATTTGTTTAGTGGGGACATTCCTTCTCTTGACACCTGATAAAACTTTGGGGTTGGAGACGTGTGGGTAGATAAGAGAGGTAAACAATCTTCCCATGTAATTGGTAAAGTCTGAAGATGGTCCTGTGCTTTCTGGAACTGGGAGATATTTAAAACTAATTTATTTGTTCACTGTATACTTTTTCAGGAATTTGGATACCTTGTTCTCCTTGCCTTAACTCTTCCAGCTGCTGTTTGCTCACTTCTTCACACCTAAGAATACAATGGTCTCTCTCAATTTCCTGTCTGGCCTGTTTCCAATGCTCAATTGGATGGAGTCTAAGCCAGACCTTCTCTTCTTCAGTGCACCTCTTCTGCATAGGCCAAATCCGGTCATTGTAAACACATTCTCCTCTTAGATAAATCCCAGAAATAGAGAAGGACTGCAACCTAACAGCTACTTCATTTGCTCTGACACTAGACTTACCCATCTCTTTTCCTATAGACTAGTCAGAGCCTTGGCAGCCACTAGTGTTCCTCTGATTGCAGGAGACATCTCGAAGTAATCCCGTAATAAGGCTGATAAGACAGAACACCAACCCACATCCTTGCCTTTGGGTAGATCAGCTAACCATAAGTTTACCTTAAATAATATTTAAGTAAAGAATTATGAAACTTTTAGGTGTTTCTGCAACATTGCAACAGGCTTAAATATGGGAAGGTCACAACAGGGTTTGAGAACATTAAGAAAGAAAGTCAAGGAAACCAATCATTAGTCCTTATAGCCTCTAATCAGAAGAACAAATTCTCAAGAATTTTCTACAAAGAAATTCACTTCAAAAACATCCTTCCACCACAACATCAAACAACTTAGCACTTTTAAAACCTCTAGTGGGTGAGGATTTGAGGAGATTCAAAGTAACAATTTTTAGAATAACTGTTTTGAAAACATGAATCTTGCTTAACTTTGGTCTATGATACCTATCAAACTTGGAGCTTCAGACAAGTCTGGAAACTTATTATCAAATACTCATCTTTGAGGCAGGCATTTGCCCGCATTTACAAAAGGTTTAAATTTTATCTAGAAGTAAAGGAGTTTTATATTTTCAGTCATTATTAACTTCAAAATCACTCTTTGAGAGATGATCCATTTTATTCTCTTCATTTTTATCATATATTTAAAATTCTTAAAATTTATTTACTATTAAAATAGAGACCATCTGAACAAACCTTTAAGAAATGAGTGGTTTTAATACCTTTGATTTGGTGACAAAAAACAGTCTCTGACTACTGCCTGTGGGTTTAAAGGCAAATCCACAAACCTGATGAACTTCACTATCTTTTTTGTACAATTACAGGGATAAGACTAGCTAAATGGTAAAGTATTATTGGGTCTAACATTGTATAATCTTAAATGCACATGTGTTCTGCTTAATGCCTGGGATCCCTGGAGATTTCTCACAAGGTTCTGGGCCGATTGCCAAGACATCTGTCCCGTTTTAATCAACCTTCCTTTTTATACTTTGTGTACCATGGGACCCTGCATAAAATTACACTCAACAAAAAGGTTCTGTAATTTGCAGGTTGACTTTTATTTGTCGTAAAACTACTGCTCAAGGCACACTGAATCTATTTAGCTCTTTATATGCTGTTATTCTTTAAACAAACAGAAACTTTCACCACTGGACAGAACCTTTCCTCTCTTGTCATGTGACTCTTTTAATCCACAGGAGCAATAGTATATAATCAGCTCTGCCGCATTCGTTGTATTTATTTACTTTTTCCATTGACAAAGTACATGAAAGTGTAATCATTCATGACTGGAATATCCAAGGGTCTCTTACGAAGTTATTTGTAAACACTTATTTTTATGCATAGTCTTGCTGATTATTCATGGAGCATCTCTAGTCTAAATTATATCCTGCTTTATTTTAATAAGAGCCTTCATTAAAGAGAAACACAATAAAATAAGATTTTGTTTTATTTATTTTTGAATGAGAGGAGGGGAGATAGTGAGACTCCTGTGTGCACACAAACAGGGATCCACCTGGCAACCCCAATCTAAGGTCAATGCTTGAAACAACCAAACTATTTTTAGCACCTAGGGCTGATGCTTGAACCAACTGACTGGCTGTGAGAGTGAAAGAGAGAGAGAGAAGGAGGAGCGGAAGAGAGAGAGAAGCAGATGGTTGCTTCTCATGTGTGCACTGACCAGGGATTGAACCTAGGATGTCTGCACACCAGGCCAACACTCCACCCACTAAGCCAATCAGCTAGGACCTGAGAATACTGGTGATTTAAAAAAAAAAAAAAACTTAGCTCATTATCAAAATGTTTCACTATTTCATGAAATTACTGATTTTTCTTACTATAAAATATATTTTTAAAAATATTAATGGGTAATAATTATACCTTTGTACCATCAATAAACATGAAGAATAATTATCTTGAAACTATGATTTCCATAAACTGCTAAATATTTGCTAAAACCCACAGTAGTTATTGCCTATTAACAGTTGTATTGGCCAATATTTGAAGAGTATTGCCTTCATATTTTTCTTTTTAAAAATTATTAATATAAATTTAATAATCCCGCCTGACCAGGCAGTGGCACAGTGGATAGAGCGTCGGACTGGGATGCGGAAGACCCAGGTTCAAGACCCCGAGCTCGCCAGCTTGAGCGCGGGGCCCATCTAGCTTGAGCAAAAGCTCGTCAGCTTGGACCCAAGGTCGCTGGCTCCAGCAAGGGGTGGCTCGGTCTGCTGAAGGCCCGCGGTCAAGGCACATGTGAGAAAGCAATCAATGAACAACTAAGGTGTTGCCATGGCAATGAAAAACTAATGATTGATGCTTCTCATCTCTCTCCATTCCTGTCTGTCCCTGTCTATCCCTCTCTCTGACTCTCTCTGTCTCTGTAAAAATAATAATAATAATAATAATAATAATCCCTTACTAGTCCCTTATTTCTGTTCCCCTATGGGAAATATGTTTATACTACTTCAAATATGTGATGTGAAAATTAAAAAAAAAAAAACATATTTTAAGGAAGGGAGAGGGCTAGTTAAATCACTTGTAAATAAACTGAGTAAAGTTATCACTTTATTTTAACCTTATAAAACATACAGAACTTGTCAAATAAATAAATACTCCCCATATTTTCAAAAGTATTTATTTTTAATAACTCAGAGAATATTATCTATATCACATGTATTTATTTTAAGCTACGATGAAGCTGTCTAGGATTAGTTTTATAAAGGTTGAAGTCTAGACTTCCAGAGATATTCTCTATCTGACCTTGCTGACATAATACTCCCAATATATTTCAAGTCTCATAGCAATCTGATATGTTATCACACTAATGCTCTCGTTCACCAAGGAAATCAGGTTTAATGAATACCCAAGACACAACAATTATACATACTCGTATGGTGTAATCCCAAGGAAGGGATAAAGTTTTATAACTGAAACCACTTGTGTCGTGATCTTCTGTTTGCTTGGTTTATGTCACATAATAGCAATATCTAGCTCAAAATAATTTATTTAACACTTGACTTGGCAATGACATCATTAAAAGAGAGGGAGAAATATAAGAGAATAAATGATGATTTCTTCTTTCAAAGCTCTCCATTAATCACAGCCTACTTATTACTGGGGATGGAGGTTTGATGTTTGGAAAAATATAACTGATATAGAAATATATTGTTTTATTTCCTTTTTTGTTAAATGAGCACTATGCAGGTTGGGTATCTTCACTCCTCAGGACAACATCTCTTATAAAGACACATGGTGTAGCATGAATACTTCAAGTATGTACAATTTAAAAATACTGTTACCTGGTAAAATAGTGTTCTCTTTTAATTAAACCTGGCTAAACAAATTTCCGGTATAATACATGAGGTTAGCCATGTATATATATTTCTGTCCTTTTAAAAAAAAAGTTTAGAGAAAAATACTCTAAGTCATAAGCCTTCCTCCTAACTATTACACAGGTAATCTCTCATATATGAAGGAATGTAAAACAGGTAGGACAAGTTTAGCATCTCAGATAAATCAAGATTTATGTCCAAGTAATAATTCTTTTCACACAATAAACTTGTCCTAGAGTGGTTTCCAAACTTCTTACGCTATAACTTCATGAAGGGCATGACCTTCTATATGTATAGATAGAAAACAGGATAAAATGAATTATTGCCAATAATTAATTTCTTATATGTTAGCAGTGTTAGATATCATGGACATATGTACATATTTTTAAATTTATGATACTCAAACTTTTCTTAAAATTGTTAATTTATTTAGAAGTCACAGAATTCAGAAAATTTATATTTTTACCTTTTGTTGAATTGAACTAATTTTAAATGTAATCTTAAGATGTTTTTAACAGCAATCATGTCTATACAAATCTGGACAGTTTCTGCACAGACTTCAATTTAATTAGAGAAAAAAAGATAAAAATATTAGAAGACACCAATTCTAGCACTTATTCAAATAATGGTTACTTTTGTGACCTTTGGAATTAATTACTAATCTGGGTCCTAATACCAATAATAACTTGTTTTTTCTACTCCTTATAATTTCTCTAAAAATAATATATTTGTGGATAATGAAAGAAAGTGGTAAATACAAAAAAATTATTAAACTCATGAAATATATACTTACTATTTTACATAGATGTCATAAAGAGTACATTTGCAGACTTTTACAAATAAATATCCAGTATTAACACATACTCACAATCATACACTATATTATAACTATGTTTAATCATATCTAACAGCAGTACTGCCTGATTTTCAGGGCAAAGAATAATAAACTACACGTACATTATGTTCTTCCCAACCTCGTCATATGCAGTTATTCAACTGATCTGCTCCAGAGTGATGAAGTTTAATATCAAGAAAATCATATTCAGATATTATCTATGTAGTTTTGCTAAGTTAATAAAAAGTATGTTAAAAATATCAATGCCTACAGACTTTGCTTAAACTTATTATATGAATTCTTTTTTTTAAATAGGTATTTATTGAAGACAACTTTCAAGAGCAAGAGATAAGCAAATTTTATTATTTATAAAAAAACTACCAAAATTACTAAGTAGACAATGAAATTGAAATAAAATTAAGCACTAGCAGTTCCCCCCCAAAAAACTTATTTTCCATAATTCAAAATAAATACCAAAATAATGTTCTCATTTATCAACCACCTGAATTCTCACTTTGATACCTTTTAAAACATTCCCCCCTCGTCTGGAAGTAAATTAAACCTTATTTAACATGTACATAAGATACATAAGTTCAAAAGTTTATGAAACCTATTACAAGGCAAAAGTAGAATAATTGTAGATCCAGAATAAAGCCTCAGTCTCCTACTGGGCCAGAAATTACTAAAAACCTTAGAGACTATCACAATATAAGTTCAAAAACCCCAAAAATATAAAAGAAAGGTACTAATTGATCTTTGACTTGTGAAATATTGATAGTTTAAATCTAGAAATATGTTTTGCCTTTTGAAGTAATTACAAAGTCCATTTTATTCTGTGTACTTTAAGTTATTTTAAAGAAAATGCCAACAAAAAATAAAAATAAAAAAGGAAGAGAGAGAGAGAGACCCTTATATTTAATATTTTTAGAGTTGTAGCTAAGTTTCTGGAAACATTAAGGACTTTTTTTTATAACATTTTATTAAAATCTAATAGGCATGAAAGAAATTCATGCATTGTAAAGTCACCTCTCTATCCATTTCTACAAATGCAAATAACTAGAGTTTATGTCAAGAAAAAGAACAGAATTAGTGCCCATAATTTAAGGTCTCCTAAAATAATGTGAGTTTTGGCTATATTATTTATTGTATATATTAATGCAATCATGTATTATATGCTTTTATTTTGGTCTCATTCCTGTTTCTCAACATGATACATGTAAAATCCACCAATATTAAGCACATAAATCTAGACTTTTATTTCTCATTGCTGTATAATTATTCATATGTGAATACACCAAAAGTATTTTTTCATTATAATAATGATTGGCAATCATGTAGTTTCTGATGTGGAGCTAGTTAAAATAGTACTAATAAGAATATACCTTTTTCATTTTTGTTGCCAATGTATATAAAAGCAGACAAGTACGGTGACAGTACAACAGAAGTAAAGCTTGAGAGAATATGGCCAAACAACTTTCCAAAGTGGCTGTAATGCAAAGTTTTAAAGTTATAACAAAAAATAAAATTTGATAATTATATTTCCATAAAGTATTTGTGAGTATAAAACTAGAAACAATTCTAGAAGGAAGAGAGCAATTTTATGAGTCAAAAGCAATATTCTTGAAATTGGATATAATGAACAAGTTAGTCAAGGATGAAGCTGTTAAATATCTTAATAGAAAGGAAATGAGCTTATGACAATGGGGAACATGAGTTTGAAGTCCCGCAAACATGAATCTTAGCAAACTCCGTTTAATCCCAAAAGGAACCACCACAGAACAAAGACATATCTAGAGCACATTAGATAAATGTAATTTTAAGCAGCCACTTTATTAATTTTTATATATATAAATCTAAAAATAAAACAAAAGACTAGTGGTGAACATCTGTATGTGTAAGAATGGGTTAAGAGTTACACTTTTTAACTACAGAAGGCTAAGATGTTAATTTAACTTGCTTCGGGCTACTGTCAAATTTCTAAAAAAATGCATCATTATTTTGTACATGAGTGTTACTCTCCTCTTCCTAAGAATATTGTGTTATTTGTCCACGTTGACTGAGTAGTGCTTACCCTTTTAACAAATGCATATGTAAGTGTATTCTATTTATAATTATCCCTTCCACTAGAAATCAAGCTCCTTTTGCAAAAATAGATTTCAGAAGGATTAAAATGACAGCATTTAGTGAACAGTTGTCCAAAGACTACATTTCATTTGCTCCTCCTAGAAACAGCTGAAGCTTTCCAATATTGCTTTATTTAATTGAAAGTTCCTTAGAGACGGGGACAATTTCCTTAAATCTCAATTCTCTAGGTATTTACTACAATGAACCATTGGCAAAAAATAGGGACATGAGATTGGGACACTTACTTTAATATTAACTCTTCCCAACAAATAATCCTCTAAACTTTATCTTGCTAAAAGCCCTGAATCATTTGTTTCCAACAAATGAAAATTAGAATTATCTGGGAGCTTTAAAGAATATATTAATGTCCAATGAATCCAGAGCCAATGGAAATGTGAAAGAGCTGTAGGGAGAGCTCAAGCTTCAGTATTTTTAAACATTCCCTTGATTACAGGAAGCAGTTGATTTTGAGAACTACTACATCATACCATGAGCCTTTCAAGTCCCCAAATCTACCTACAGTAAAGCAGAGATTGTTCAAGTACTTTTTTAAATGAATATAATACAAATTACTTTTTCTTTTTTTATTTTTTTGTTTCCAATAAATCCCAATTCTACAGCATCACCTTGGCACATGAAGTCATTAGCATTTCCTGTAACTCATAGAAACTGATTTCCTGGTTTTATTCTTCTCTCCACAAATTCCTAACCTTAACTGTATGTTTTTGTCAGCACTATGACCTTAATGAACTAAATTATCTCTCTTAAAAGCATTGGAAAAAATCACTGAATCAGATAACAATAATTTTATGTGAATATATGTACTGACAGTAAACATTTTTCTCCTCTTTCATATTTTAATCTTAGCAAATACATATTCTGATAATTTCATATTATGATTATACACTTTAAAATTTAGTGATCAACATTCATTTCTAAACCTCCATTTTATTGTTGCATTACTAAAATGAAAAAGTGAGATATTATGAATTTGATAAGATTTATTTTGAGTTTTATTTACTTTTTTATTATTTTCCCAATTAAGTCTCATTATAGTAAACTAGACTTTGACATCTAAATCTTCTTGGTCAGCAAAGACTGTGGTATTCTTTCAGATATAACAGATTAAGATTATAACATGACCTAGAACAAGTACTCTCAGCTATCTATAGTACATTCAGATATGATATTTTCCAGATTTCACACATGTAGGTTTTCCAAACTTTGCTTAGATGTCACTTCTGTTTGGTGCATTCTCCTGTAAAGTAGATCCATGACCAGATTGGGGAACATAACTCAGGAGGCTAACAATGTTTTTATTCTTACCAAGCTTCCTTACCACCCAGAGCTTTTATAGCTGGCCACACCAATGCAGTCTCATGACATCCCTTACTTACCCTTCCCATACTATTCACTTCACAATAAGACAGATCATTTCTTCCCAAACTCCCATATACCCAAACTACAGTAGCTCTGTATTCACAATTATATGAGAAGCAGCATAGCATAGGGATCAAGAGACTGGCTTCATATGTCAAACCACAGGTATTGTTATAATGGCTTCATAATTTATCAGTTGCATGACCCATGGAAATAATTTAACCTTGGTGTCACTGCATTTCCTCATCTGTAAAATGGAAATAATAAATTAATGCCTCCCTCATAGGATTGGAGTGCTATATGTATAAAATACTTTCTTTAAAGTAGTAGCACAGAACCAAAGATAGAGCAACTTCTCAAAAATTGCTACTTAGTATTACATTTCTATTTTTAGCACTGTGTGTTATGGAATACACGCACAATTGATACTGGCTTGATGAATTATCTATTATCTGTATTGTACTATTTAGTATAAATATCAGGAATACATTTTCAAAATTTGATTTTAAAGATTACTATAAAAAAATCTTACATTTCTTAAACTATTTTATTTCACGTAGGAGCAAATATTGTATAGAAAACTTTGACCAAGTGACTAAAATGATTTGGACAAGGCATACATATATCGTCATTGGAAAAATAGTGTCATGCCTGTCAAGTTGTCAAGTGCCAATCTCCATCAAACTCATAACTAAAGTATATTTTTACAAAGATATTGGCTTTCTAGTGCATTAGTGGTATGATAGCAATTGTGATGTCAAGTAATATTCTAAATTGAACAGCTGAAATAAAATTGGGTCGGTAATGATCGCTAATATAAATTTTATCAAAGCCAATTCAATGGGAGCAAAACACTAATGAATATTTTAAAACAAAGACAAGACAAAATTTATAGATGTTATTCAAGATCATGAAACACATTAATAACTGGTATAATGGAGACGAATATCACAGTAGAAGCTACTGTCTTTGCAACCCAAGACCAGAGTAAAGCTGTAATGATTCATGTCATGTGAAAATATGTGTGCTGGCCTTACTATGAAAACTGCCATCACTCTATCTAAACTAAGTGCTAAAATAATTTTTATACTCTTCAGACACTTCATATTAAAAGATATTTGTTTCTTACATTTAGTGAGATGTGTCACAGAGCAAATTAACATGCACTTCTTTGTTGTTGGGAATTTCACGGTGTCATAGTTACTAAATAATCCTCAAAAATAATCAATGTGATAAGGCATATATCAACACTAGTTAAAGGAATTTGTTACATCATTCATTAGTATCAATGCTGAGGTATTATTTTCTCAATAATGACCCATTTCTTTATTCAAAAGATTACTATGTGGCTACTATGTGTCAGCAGTCCTTCTAGGGGCTGGGCATCTGGTTATGCATAATACCAAGATAAATATATTGTAGTAACAGAATTTATATTTATTAGGGCAAGAAGAGAGATGACTGATAAATGATGACAATGTATTATCTGTCTGATGGTAATAAATATTATGCCCAAAAATAGGGAAGGAGAAAATGTGATAAGGTGCCAAGTAATTGCAAAAATTGTTAGCATTAGTATTTTAAAAGGAAGAGTCAGGCTCCCTTACCCCTCCATTCTGAAGAGAAAAACCCTAGAGAAAGAGATTGAAGGGGAAAAAGTTAGTAACTAATTATAGTTTAACTATAGTTCTCTGGAAGGACTGAGGCCAATCCTTGCTAGACAACAAAGAAGGTAAAACTTATCTGGAAATTTCCTTTTCCCCATCCTTAAGATCCTTTAGGAGACAATGTTTACATATCTTAATTAAAAATCCCTACACTGATTCTAACTCTTCCTCCCCTCCTGGAGTCCTGAGAGTGACATATACCTCTAAACAAAGGGATCATGAGTCCACTCCCCTTGCTTGAAAAACCTGCATTCTGTAACATTTTATATGCATTCTAATAATCATCCCTTTTGAAATTCTTTATATGCATAAAACTTGTAAAATAAACAAGCTTATTAATTTCTAATTAGCAAAGGTAATTTCATTTAGTTTCTTTCCTTATCCTAAGCTAAACATTTCATTGTGGTGACAGATGGGTGGTAGACACTAGAAAATTTGGGAATATCTTTGCCAGGTATGTAAAACAATTATCACTACTGTGTTATCTTGTGGTCTTGATGTGTAAGAATGCTTTTTCCTTTTAATAGATCCTATAACTGAATGTTGTAAGTTTGTTAGTAATTGACTATTGTACAATGGTCCCCCTCCTTACCCACCCCAATCAGTACTTGATTTTGTATAAAATAATGTTCAGAACCGTAAGAGAGCCTACATGATTTGCGACTGTGCCCTATGTAGCTAGCTAGCCAGCTAATTAAAAACTCCTCAAATTTCTTCTGTAACCTGCCTAGTGTCTCTATGTAACCCATGGATTACAGTACTGTATAACAAAAAGAAATATGAAAAGACTGAAGGGGTTGTCACAGAGAAGGCAACAAGTCAGGAAAGATCTGAGGGAGGGATGAAGACACTGACTTAGGAAAGTACAGGGGAAAAGCTATGCAGAGGAACTTTCAGAAAATGCAAAGGCCGTAACATAGAAATGAATGTAAATGGTGAGCAGCTGTTCTACAAAGAGAATGTGGCAATCACAGTCATCAGCATACTTATAAAATATATATTTTAAAGGAATTATTTTCTTTTTATTATTGCAATGAACACAGAAATAAGACTTAAAAAGGTTTAGGTGAGAATAAAAACAACAGTTGTAAATTACATATTTTTGTATCAACATTGCTCATTCCATTTCTCCTGCTAAATCAACCCCATGAAAAGAGAACACATTGGGTTTGGTTTACATAACATTCTGAGATTATAAACTACAAAGTGGTAATTCTGGGAAGAGACATACTCAACTACTACCTATTTACAGAAGAAGCTATATAGTTGTGTCCCATAATAGAGAACATAAAATTAGACCTCAAATTAAAAATATTTTTCCTTCTATCAGCACATTCCCACACTTGACTGAAATTCAACACTAGGTAATGATATTTATGAGAGGCATGAAAACTGAGTTTGTATCTTTAGAAAATGTAATCCAAACCATCTTTTTATTCAAATGTTGAAATGCATAGTTGTATGAGTGAGCTGAGTATGAGATTACAGCTTGTTTTCCACAAAACTGAAGCTGAGGTACCCATGAACAGAGGACGAGAAATAAAAGAAAAATGTCACTTTTACATACTTAACTTGACTGCAGAACACTATAACACATATGTATAGTCCCACTACATACTTCTCAGAAAGATCACAGTGATAGTTTTATTATAAGTGTTCGGCAGATAAAATATAATATGCTCACTTTGTTAAAGATGGCGCTGCCCACATGGAAGCCAGTCACCCAGGTGATATTATTTGCCCTAGTGCTTGGGCAAATATCACCCAGGTGATATTATTTGCCCTTGTGCTTGGGTGTGGGGGAAAGGCTGTAATGTAAGCAGGACAGGTTGTTATGACCTAAGGCTTGGCTTTAAGAGTAAGCTCTTCTCCACACCCTTGATTGATTGGATGATGTAGGGTGGTGATGTAGGGAGGAATCCCATTATGCCTCAGATGGGTGGCTTTGTATCAGAGACTTTCTTGAATGTATAATTGGATTAAAGGTTTGGATTTTCTAGGCTATAAACTGGGGCAGTCCAGGAGCTCGCTCTCTCTCTCGGTTCCTGGGTTCCTGAGATTAGTATTAGAGAGCAGAGCAGATTAAGGCCATGTGGAGGAGAAGTAGCCAAGATGGCAGAGTGCTGAAGAAGAAGCCAGTTTGTTAAGAGTTTGTGCAGGAGGAGATGGGAAACAGAGGTGAATAAGTCTGGTGAGTTGGAAAGCTTTGATGCTAGTAAACTCGGATAAGTCAGTAGCTTTGTGAGCACTGAATGTGTGGGTTTTGGAGCCCAGTGTGTGTTTTTGCTTGCCCGCCGGGTGCAAGCTAGAATTAAAGTTGATGGCTCACCAGTTCTTGGCTCCTGTGTTTCATTACCGACTGTACGAATCTAATGTGAACCTGCATTGACCAGGTTGCTGTGATGGTGACCCTGGCTACTGGCTTTACAATAAGAAAACATTCTTAAATTACCTACAGTTTTGCTATAGTTTAAGGCCTTACATATCAATGCAATAAATGCATTTTTCTATATGACCGTCCCTCTGCTTCCTAGGATGAAGGCTTCATACTTTATAATATTCTTTCTGTGACACTACTTGGTAGTATACTATCATAAACTAGCACAAATATGTTAATCTTTCATAAAACAATGCAAAGAATCAAAGGGAAAATGAAGAATTGAGCAAAAATTCATCTCTAGGCATTCAACATTGAGATTTTCAACATAGCTCATAATTAATCATTTGTTAAATAAATAAATTGTACTCATTCATAGTCAAGGGGAGGCAAATCTATTTTACTTTCTCTTCCATGATGTAATCCCACAAACTTTTTTGAGAAATTGAAAGTAGCAAGTGTGACACTGTGCAGCTTGGAGGTCTGGGTAATAAGAATTGCACAGCTTTTGTCATCATCCTTTGGAAGATTCTGTTGGCAACTAGCTGCCATTTTGTGATGAAGCTCAAATAGTGATGAATTCCCTGCCCCAGAGATCTAGCTAAGTTCTCTTTTAGAAGTGGTAACAACAGTCAGATAGTTAAGTGATAGTGATGTAATTTGAGATTCAGTACCCATCTGACAATGAAAGAGAAAAGTTCCTAGTCATCCAGCAGAATTATGAGCAATAATGGATCACTTTCCTTTTTTTTTTTTTTTTTTTTTTTTTTTGGTGACAGAAATAGGGACAGATAGGGGCAGACAGGCAGGAAGGAAAAGAGATAAGAAGCATCAATTCTTTGTTGTGGCACCTTAGTTGTTCATTGACTGCTTTCTCATATGTGTCTTGACGGGGGAGGGGGGGCTACAGTAGAGTGAGTAACCCCTTGCTCAAACCAGCAACCTTGGGCTTCAAGCCAGTGACCTTAGGCTTCAAGCCAGTGGCCTTTGGGCTCAAGCCAATGACCATGGGGTCATGTCTATGATCTCACACTAAAGCCAGACACCCCACACTCAAGCTAGTGAGCCTGTGCTCAAGCCGGATTAGCCTACCCTCAAACAGCAACTTGGGGTTTCAAACCTGGGTCCTCTGCATCCCAGTCTGATGCTCTGTCCACTGTGCCACCAATTGGTCAGGCTTGAATTATTTTTCTTATTAGTTATGAAGTTTGTGTCTGTTCTGTTAAACAGCAAACGATAACTGAAACAACAGATAAGAATGGTAGATACTATGCTGCTTTTTGGGATAGTTCTGATACCAGAGTTTACACTGGAGTCAGGTCATAATATTTTCCATCTGCAGAAGCAAAACTTCCTTAAAAATGTTGACATATTCCTCATGAAAATGACAAAATAACAAGAGGTATTTATTTCTATAATGAAGTAAATATATTTCCTAATTTAAACAATTTTTTTTATTTTATTCATTTTAGAGAGGAGACACAGAGAGAGAGACAGAGAGAGAGAGAGAGAAAGGGGGGAGGAGCTGGAAGCATCAACTCCCATATGTGCCTTGACCAGACCAGTGCAGGGTTTTGAACTGGCGACCTCAGTGTTCCCAGGTCGACGCTTTATCCACTGCGCCACCACAAGTCAGGCATATATACTTCCTAATTTAAATAAAACAGTCCAAATATACCATAATAAGCTGAAAATATGAAGATAAATTTTCAAAATGTCTCCCATAAAAACAAGACAACAGCTGTTGGGATTAATTATAGCTAATACCATGCCATTTTAGAATTGACCGGTATTTTTCATTAGTATTTCTTAAGGCAGAGCAGTCTATGAGTGGAGGAAAAGGACAAGCTACTTATGAAATTCCATCTGTTTCAGGTATTTAATGATTTGGCACTACTTTCAAATATCCCTCTCAGAAATATAGCAAGTAAATGATCAGAGAACAATAATTCAATCAGCAACTAGTTAGTATACTTTGTAAGTAGCCATATAAAAATATCAAGGTAAAGCTGTTAATGATTACTTCCAGTTAAGAAATAAAAGCTCTTTAATTCATAGAAAGAAAAGACATTTCAAACATTAATTTCAAAAAGTTATTCCATAGGAACACAGAAGCAGCCCTGAAAAGCACTCTCAGCTGTGAGTAAACTCCTCAAGCCTGAGCAACATTCAAATATTATGGGCCCTCCCCTTTGAAGGTGTTCTCATCAATTCTAAGATAACTGGCAGATAGCTGTAAGGTAGACACTATCTTTGTGACAAATTTTCACCCTGCTTTATGCAAATATCTGACACTAATCTGAGGCCAAAGTGTGTGGTCTCTTCAAACCCAAGCCCTTAGCAAAAGAAGGCCCTTGCATAGATAGTGACAATAGTTAATCCTTTTTACAGAAAATGTAAAATATTAAAAATGTATTATTTTACACATTCCAATTATAATACTATTATTTAAAGTGATTACAATCATGCTCAAAGAATGATATAAAAGCAGATTAAGAGTTTAAATGAAATGATTACATGACAAAACACACGTGAAGGTAGATGACTAATCATAACACACTTTAAAAATGTACCTCTGGAAATATTAAGAGTATGAGGTCAGCAAGCAGGTCTAATTCAGCTCTTATTAAGCCCCAGTAATTGGCTCATATTATAAATTCAGAATATAGTATTATCTTGTTTTAAAGTTCTTTCATGAAAAATACCTTTCATTCTGAAAAATACTGTCATTGCTAAACTGAATGAACAATTTTGGAATTGAAACTGTATAGGGAATAATAGAGTAATCAGAAATTAACAGAATAAATATAAATCTTTAAATAAAAAAAAGTGGTGCTTACTATATCAGATATTTACTAATTAGCTCACTTTAGTATGAGAAAAATCAAAGTATGGGTTTATAACTGTTCTATCAGAAACAAAAATAAAGATGGAATAATTCATCCAGACTAGATGCTTTGCTGAGAGAAACTTTACATAAATGAATTATTTATCATGGTAAAACATCAATAATTTGGCTTTTATTATGTAACATTTCTTATTATTCTATAATTTCAAATTATTTAAATGCAAAAAATTAATTTTCTAATTATTATTTTCAATAATTAAGCTAAAATTGTTAAACTTCTTACTCCATCAAAAAAAAAAAATGAACATGTATAAAATATTTTCACAAAATACATTCTAAGTATTATCAAGCAAAATTCCTCTTTTTATATTATAAACTTACCTATCAGTAATATTATTCCATGACAAATGCAGCGATGGTCAATATGACAAGGAAGATAGAGTGCAATTCATTTCATTGAGGGAAAGTTCCACACTCATTGATGGAATGAAGGAAGGAAACAAGAAAGGGAAGGCGGGATGGAGGAAGAAAGGAAAGGATAAGAAACAGAATGAAAGAGAGAGAGAGAGAAACGTAAAGAAATATATGTTAATATGTTATGCTAATATATATTATATAAAATAATTTCTTCATAAAAAGTAAATTAATATATGGTTTTTCACTTTATTGGCTTTAAGTATATATATGTAACAGGTATGATAAATATAGTAATTATTATAGAACATAAATTAAAAGCAGCTCTAAATTCACTTATTTGTATAATAATAACTTGTTGCTCATGTGAAATAGTAAGCATTTCAATTTATTAGTTAGTAACCCTAATTAATAAATATGTCTAAAATGGTATATAATAACCCTATAAAGGATTTAGTAAGTTTCTGGATACTTCAATAAATGATTCAGAAACACCTTTGACATATGATAGGTGAAACCTATAAGCAAACCTATAACTGAAGTAGTTACACACATATGAAGGAAAAATAAGTAAGCCTTAATAATCTAAAGATAATTTCTTTTTTAAAAAGAGGAAAAATATATAAAGTTGTTTTGGAGATAATTTCCATAATACCTTCCACAAGATATTTGTCCTCTTTCTCTTAATGTGGTTGGTAATATCTTTTAAGAATGCATTAATGTTGTACCAATAAAATAATGAAAATAATTTCTAAGTAAATAGGTACTGTTGGGCAGATAAAATATATTATGCCCACATGGAAGCCCATCACCAAGGTGATATTAGTTGCTCTTATGCTTGGGATGGGTGTAATTATATTATTGGGTGTGGGGGACAGGCTGTAAGAAGGCAGGGTCTTTATACTCTAAGGCAGCGGTTCTTAACCTGGGTTCTATCGAACCCTAGGGGTTCGATGAGTCGGTCTCAAGGGTTCGGAGAAGCCTTTGCCACGGATGCCTGAATAAAGTAATACCGTAATTTGTTGTGAGTTCATGCACTTTGTTAGTTTTGTTCTTTAAGCAAGGTGATGTTCATGCACGGCTCATTTTGTGCACCAATAAAAAACATATAGCTATGTTTTGAATTTGGAAAAAAAAATCATATTTTATTTATCATTAAAGAAGGGCTTGTTTAATGCGCATATGAAACTGGTGGGTTCGGTACCTCAAAAAAGGTTAAGAACCACTGGTCTAAGGCTTAGTTTTAAGAGTAAGCTCTTCCCCACACCTTTGACTGATTGGATGATGTAGGGTGGTGCACTCTCATGAGGAATCCTCCCATTATGTCTCAGATAAATGACTTTGTATCAGAGACTTCCTTGTTTGTAGATTGGATTAAAGGTTTTAATATCTGCACTAAAAAATGGGCTGAGGAGTCCATGCTGGAGAAGAGCAGAGAAAGGTGAAGGAGAGGAGAGGAGAAGCAGCCAAGAGGGCAGAGTGCAGAAGGAGAGGTCAGTTTTTGCAGAGTTTGTGCAGAGAGAAGGAGAGGGGGAACAGAGGTGAAGAAGTCTGATGAGCTAGAAACCTTTGACTCTAGGAAACTCGGATAACTCAGTAGCTTTATGAGCACTGAATGAGTGGGTTTTGGAGCCCAGTGTGTGTTTTTACTTGCCTGCCAGGTACAAGCTAGGATTAAAACTAATGGCCCACCAGTTCTTGGCTCTGTTGTTTCATTACTGACAGTCCAAATCAAATGCGAACGTGCACTGGCCAGGTGGCCCTGCTGGTGGCCTTGACCACTAGTTTTACATTTGGCGTAGTCTGTGGCAGAATACGATACAGTTCGGTATGCAGCCACCACCTCCTTTAAGTGGTACAGTAGAGGACTGGCTGCTGTTATGGTTCCTGTTGGGCAGATAAAATATATTATGCTGGCCTGACCTGTGGTGGCTCAGTGGATAAAGCGTCGACCTGGGAACACTGAGGTCGCCAGTTCAAAACCCTGCACTGGTCTGGTCAAGGCACATATGGGAGTTGATGCTTCTAGCTCCTCCCCCCTTTCTCTCTTTCTCTCTCTCTCCCTCTCACTCTGTGTCTCCTCTCTAAAATGAATAAAATAAAAAGAAATTTAAAAAAACAATTTAAAAAAATATATATATATTATGCTCACTTTGTTAAAGATGGTGCTGCCCACATGGAAGTTCGTTGATATTAATGTGTGTTCTGGAACAGGCTGTGGGCAGGCCGGGTCATTATAGCCTAAGGCTTAGTTTAAGGGTAAGCTCTTCCGCACACCCTTGACTGATTGGATGATGTAGGGTGGTGCACTCTCCTGAGGAGTCCCATTATGTCTCAGATGGGTGACTTTGTATCAGAGACTTCCTTGTTTGTAAATTGGATTAAGGTTTTGATTCTACGATATAAAGTGGGAGAGACCAGTAGCTTGATCTCACTCTTGGTTCCTGAGTTCCTGAGGTATTAGAGAGGAGAGCAGATTAAGGCCATGTGGAGGAGAAGTAGCCAAGATGGCAGAGTGCTGAGGAAGAAGCCAGTTTGTTAAGAGTTTGTGCAGGAGGAGATGGGAAACAGAGGTGAATAAGTCTGGTGAGCTAGAAACCTTTGATTCTAGGAAACTCGAATAAGTCAGTAGCTTTGTGAGCACTGAATGTGTGGGTTTTGGAGTCCAGTGTGTGTTTTTACTTGCCCACCGGGTGCAAGCTAGGATTAAAGCTAATGGTCCATCAGTTCTTGGCTCCGTTGTTTCATTACCGACTGTCCGAATCTAATGTGAACCTGCACTGGTCAGGTGGCCCTGTTGGTGGCCTTGGCCACTGGCTTTACAGGTACGAACACTTAATACAGACTAGATATTTCTATCTAGGTGTACTTTTTGAATTTAATAGATAAGATTTTAATTAAAAAGTTCTTAATTTCTAAGGCTGGTTACACTTTCTTTGTTTTACTTTCTGATCATTTCATCAACAAATAGCTCCATACTCCTGAACTATAAATAACTAGTACAGCAATTATCTAGTACACATTAATGCTGATTAGGTAAAGAAAAATATATCATGTACTATGCCTATTTTAATAAAAATGTGGTTCAGTATAATTTTACGATTGTGTGAAATTCAGACAATAGAGTATATTTTCCTTTAGGCAAAAAATTACCACAAAGGTCATAAACATACCTAATTTATAAAATTTAAATCATGAAAATTAAAATTCCAAAAATTTCATTTTGAAATTTTTAAAATCTTTTTAAATATTTTACATAAAAAGTGTCTTAAATGTAATTTTCCTCTGTAAACATGTTTGCTTATATTTTGACAGTTTTAATTTTCTATTTTTAAACAAGACAGTAAGCTCCAAATGGAGCCCCACATCAGCAAAACAAGGTAATGGTCCCCAAAATGGAATCTTAAACAGAATTCCCTGATCAGCACTAGTTAGGTAATCTGCCAGATAGACCCCTGCAATGCCCTAAAAAAAAGTAACCTTACAATAATCAACCCACGTTTTTTGTCCAGTGTATCTTTCGTGCTTCAGCTCGATTATGCCTACAATAGTCTTTCATTTCATACAGCTCCTCCTTAGGACTCCTTTCTTTCTGCTAGACTGAATGTTGCTCAATTCAGAAGAGTACTTGCTGAAATAAACCCTGAAATGTTGCTAAATGTGTCAGTTTCTCTTTTTACACTTTTCTATATTATCAAATTGTATCATGGCCATTTACATTTTCATAGAGAAATTCTTGATTCAATGATTTTAAAGACCAGATTGATATTTGTCATAAATTTATTAGAAAACCAAATTAGCAACTGGATGTGAAAGACAGACAGTTAATAATGAAATTCAATTACAATTATCCATCACCATTAGAAGATAATTCAACTATATACAGATGTCTGAAATGACAATGACACTCTCATTTCTCAATATTTATGATTATTGAACTTTCCCTCAATTATTCTGAAAATAACTGTTAGTCAAATAAATTGGAAATAACAGTGGAGTTATTGATACAAACTTACACAGTATGATTAATTTTATTTAAGTGCTCCAGTAGAGTGATGTAGAAAAGATAACACAATAATACAAATAGCCCAGTTCTTCAAAATCACGTAATTCACAGGGGTTATTACTTCACTGAGAGAACTGAGTTTTTCAGAATGATTTCATGGCCACCTTTTTATTTTACAGTCTAGACATACTGTCCATTTCTGAAATGTAAGGGGAAGTTAACTCATATATTTCTGTTTTAAACCAAACTTTCTACTGAGAATTAGTCTTATAGTTGATAAGAAGGAAAAAAAAGTTAAAATAATTTGTGCATCAATAATTTGACTATTAGATGGGAATATTGGACTAATTAATTCTAGGAACTGTCAATCTAAAAAAAGGTACTAACATGTAAAAATTTTTATGAGTTTACTTGAGCCAAACTGATGACAACTGCTGGGAATTAAAATCTCAGCAGATTAAGAAAATGCTCTGGAAAATGGCAGTTTCACCACTTGTTTTATACATACCTTTGGTGATAGATTAGGGAGTCCAGAGAAAGCAAAGAGGGGACATCTTTTGGATCAGATGAAAAGTTAAATTTATAAACATATACTTCTTTTACATAGGCAGGTATAGGATAGTTAAGAGTTAACAATATGATAATGAGAATAATAAGGGGATTTGTGGTTTCTGCTGAGGAAGGGGGGGGGCGCTAAATTTAGAAGGGTCTGGAAAAGAAGATTACCCTTACATTTCAGAGGCATGCAATCAAAGTATATTATTGCAGATGCAAAAAGATAACAGACAGCCTCATTTGAAGTGAGTGTAAGGCCAGGGGCCACCAGCATTGTGTTCATGCACATGCAGGTTCTCAGTGGATTCGGGCAGAAGGTAAAGAAACTTCAGAGCCTCAGGATGTGGGCCAGTCTGTTTTCTGGTGTTTCACCAGGACAGGCAGGCCACAGAGAGCCAAGGGAAAAGCAGAAAGCCTGCTTTTCCCATGGAGGGCAAGGGATCAGGGAGAAAAAAGAAATCCTACTGCACCTCTCAATGGGTGTGTGGGGGGGTGGGGGGCAGAATCTCTCTTCCCCTTCTGATCTTTCCTTTTAAAACTTTCTGGCAGGAAAACCTCTCCTCCAGCAAACATCAGCAAAACAATGGCCCTCCCCAAGCAGGAAGGTAATTTGCAATTCCACAGATGACATATACCTGGTGCTGCCCAGCCCCCAATGCAAACTATAAGCAAACAAAGATAAATCATATTTTACAAACTTATTTGACCAACAGTGAACCTTGACTTTTTTTTTTTTTAACCTTGACTTTTGTGAGAGAAAAATACTGCCATAGAACATAACTACATAACTATTGGCCATTATTGGTCAAATAAGTTCGTAAATATGATATATATTGATATATATGTTTGCTCGCTTATAGTTTGTATTGGGTGTGGGGGACAGGCTGTAAGCAGGCGGGGTCATTATAGCCTAAGGCTTAGTTTTAAGACTAAGCTTTTCCCCACACCCTTGACTGCTTTGTGATGTGGGGTGGTGCGTTCTCATGAGGAATCCCATCATGCCTCAGATACGTGAATGTATCAGAGACTTCCTTGTTTGTATATTGGATTAAAGGTTTTGATTTCTCCACTATAAAATGGGGCAGAGGAGCCCATGCTGGGGGAGAGCAGAGAAAGGCCATGTGGAAGAGAGAAGCAGCAGCCAAGATGGTGGAGTACTGAAGGAGAAGCCAATTTGTGCAGAGAGAAGGAAATGGGGAACAGAGGTGAATAAGGCTGGTGAGGTACAAACCTTTCATCCTAGAAAAACTGAAATAAGTCAGTGGCTTTGGGAGCCCTGAATGGAAAGGGAAGTGTTTTCCCACTGCGTGTATTTATTGCCTGCCGGGTGCAAGCTAGGATTAAAGGTGATGGCCCACGAGTTCCTGGCTCCGTTGATTCATTACCGTCTGTCCGAATCAAATACGAACCTGCATGGGTCAGGCAGCTGTCATGGTTAGCCATGCTTACTGGCCTTACAGCCATGAACTACTTTTAGTTAGAAAGTTTCAATTCCAGACCATCCTGTGTAGGTCTCTGAGTCTACAAGGCAACCATGCAGGCCTCCCCTAAGACTTTCAGGTTCAGCATGTGGCCCATTTTTCATCTACAGAATCAACCAATAAATAATCAATGTCTCCCACAGCACTAATTCACTTATCACATAAAAACTAACCCTGATTTTACTTCACAAACTCCTTCCTTCTCGTAAATGCAATTACTAGTCCTAGCTAAATAAAACAACGAGTCATCTTTCATTTATAATTTCTTAGTTATAACAATCTAGCCCTCGGTAGGTTTATAAGGTGAACAATTATCTTCCTTTAGGGAGGACAGTCCTTCGTTTGTAAGTCCTGTCCTCCCTCAAAAAGTGACCACCTACATGTCTTCCTTTTTGATATTAGAAGAGTATTCAGTAAATGTTCATATCTGATCAATTCAGAGTTGATCCATTGCATGTGATGTGACATATTTGTATCTAAATGAGTAATTTTTTTCTTACAATTATTATTAAAAATTAATAGACATTGCTGGGCAGATAAAATATATTATGCTCACATTGTTAAAGATGGTGCTGCCCATGTGCAAATCCATTGATATTATATATATAAGCCTTTCCTACCCTTTTTGATGTAGGGTGGTGCACTCTCATGAGGAATCCCGTTATGTCTCAGATAAGTGACTGTATCAGAGACTTCCTTGTTTGTATATTGGATTAAAGGTTTTCATTATACACTATAAAGTGGGGCAGACCGGGAGCTTGCTCTCTCTTGGTTCCTGAGATTAGCATTAGAGAGGAGAGCAGAGAAAGGCCACATGGAAGAGGCCAGGAGAAGCAGCCAAGATGGCGGAGTGCTGAGGAAGAAGCCAGTTTGAGCAGAGTTTGTCCTGGAGAAGGAGATGGGGAACAGAGGTGAATAAGGCTGGTGACCTAGAAACCTTTGATTCTAGGAAACTCGTATAAGTCAGTAGCTTTGTGAGCACTGAATGAATGGGTTTTGGAGCCCCGTGTGTGTTTTTACTTGCCCGCCGGGTGCAAGCTAAGATTAAAGCTGATGGCTCACCAGTTCTTGGCTCCATTGTTTCATTACCGACTGTCCAAATGAATCTAATGCGAACCTGCATGGGCCAGGCAGCTGTGATGGTAGCCGTGAGGACTGGCTTTACAGGCATGTATGCATAATTACAATATAAAATATTATAAATGTATTATGCATTTATCATATTATAGTGTATTGTTGCAATAAATGAAATGTTTCTTTTATTTACAACTTTGTTTTCTTAAATTTATTTTTGTCCTCCTTTTCATTATAAAAAAAATTGGTCACCTTATTTACAATGCCCTTATCCCTACTTGCAGAGCAAATTTCAAATCTCTCCACTTCTTGCATCTTTACTGCAACCACTCTCACTTTTCAAGTTTGCCATCCTCCAGCCCCTCCCACTAGCTTGGATTGCATGTAAATTCTATCTTCCTTTGGATTTATGCTCTTCTCTCTTTAGTTATCCCAATGTTATTAATCAGACTCTTCTAGCAACAGAAATCAAATTTCAGCCACCTGCTTTAAGCCATCCAAAAGGTTTTGAATGGGGGGTAGAGGAAGGCCCAGTTCTTCCTACATCTTGCAAAAACCTATTTAATGTTTCTCTTAAACTTTTCGCTAAATTCCAGAAGAAAATTTTTCCTTCCCACTCCTTGTTAAGTCTTTTCTTGATTTAGGGCATTGTTATGTATAGCTTCCTACTGCCTGGAGCACTCTTATCTCAGGTTTTAGAAGGACTAGTTCAGATCATTCTTAATCTTTAGGCCTCAATTTACACTGTATCTCCTCAGCTAGCCTTTTTTAGCTTTTGTTGGGCAGATAAAATACAGTGTGTCCGTAAAGTCATGGTGCACTTTTGACCGTGTGACTTGTCAAAAGTACACCATGACTTTATGGACACATTGTATATTAGGTTTACTTTGTTAAAGATGGCGCTGCCCACCTGGATGCCTGTTGCCCATGTAATAATGTTAGTTGCCCTTTTTGCTTGCGATGGGCGTGATTATATTTATGTGTGTTGGGGGAGGGCTTTCGTGCCAAAAGGTTTTAAAGGGAGATTTCTAATTGTTCCAGAGAACAGTGATTACATTCTGGGAAGAGCCTATGCTGGAGGAGAGCAGAGAAAGGCCACGTGGAAGAGAGAAAAAGCACCCAAGACAGCAGAGTGCTAAAGGAGTAGCCAGTTTGTGCAGACTTTGTGCAGAGAGAAAGAGATGGGAAACAGAGGTGAATAAGGCTGGTGAGGTAGAAAATTTTGATTCTAGGAAACTTGGATAAGTCGGTGGCTTTGGGAGCCCTGAATGGAAAGGGAAAAGTTTTCCCACTGTGTGTATTTCTTGCCTGCTGGGTACAATATAGGATTAAAACTAATGGCCCACCAGTTCTTGGCTTTATTGATTCATTACCGTCTTTCCGAATCAAATGCAAACCTGCATGGGCCAGGCAGTTGTGATGGTGGCGATGGCTACTTGCCATACAGCTTTTCTGTTTAAAGATAGCCCTCCTTTCCCTCACATCAGTTTTATTTTATAATGTTTATCTTTTCCCATTCATATTCATTTTATTGATTCATTGTTTATTATCTCTCTTCCAGCTAAACTGTTCTCTCCCTAAAGTCAGTAAATGATCTAATTTTCACTGCTGAGTATCTTGTAGAATCCCTCTTTTGGGCAGATAAAATATAGTATGCTCACTTTGTTAAAGATGGCGCTGCCCACATGGAAGCCCGTCACCCAGGTGATGTTATTTGCCATTATGCTCGGGATGGGTGTGGGAGAAAGTCTGTAATGTATGCAGGCCGGGTTGTTATAGCCTAAGGCTTAGTTTTAAGAGTAAACTTTTCCCCACACCCTTGACTGATTGAATGATGTAGGGCGGTGCACTCCTGAGGAATCCCTTTATGCCTCAAATGGGTGACTTTGTACCAGAGACTTTCTTGTTTGTAGATTAGATTAAGGGTTTGGATTTCTATGGTATAAAGTGGGGCAGGCCGGGAGCTTGCGCTCTTGGTTCCTGAGATATTAGAGAGAAGAGCAGATGAAGGCCACGTGGAGGACAGGAGAAGCAGCCAAGATGGCAGAGTGCTGAGAAAGAAGCCAGTTTGTGCAGAGTTTGTGCTGGAGGAGATGGGGAACAGAGGTGAATAAGTCTGGTGAGCTAGAAACATTAGATTCTAGGAAACTCGGATAAGTCAGTAGCTTTGTGAGCACTGAATGAGTGGGTTTTGGAGCTGTTCGGCAGATAAAATATAATATGCTCACTTTGTTAAAGATGTCGCTGCCCACATGGAAGCCCGTCATCCAGGTGATATTATTTGCCCTTATGCTTGAGATGGCTGTGGGGGAAAAGCTGTAATGTAGGCAGGCCAGGTCATTATAGCCTAAGGCTTAGTTTAAGAGTAAGCTCTTCCCCACACCGTTGACTGATTGGATGATGTAGGGTGGTGCACTCTCTTGAGGAATCCCATTATGCCTCAAATGGGTGGCTTTGTATCAGAGACTTTCTTGAATGTATAATTGGATTAAAGGTTTGGATTATCTATGCTATAAAGTGGGCGGACCGGTAGCTAGATCTCTCTCTCTCTCGGTTCCTGGGTTCCTGAGATTAGCATTAGAGAGGAGAGCAGAGTAAGGCCACGTGAAGGCCAGGAGAAGCAGCCAAGACGGCAGAGTGCTGAGGAAGAGTTTGTGCAGGAGGAGATGGGAAACAGAGGTTAATAAGTCTGGTGACCTAGAAACCTTTGATTCTAGGAAACTCGGATAAGTCAGTAGCTTTGTGAGCACTGAATGAGTGGGTTTTGGAGCCCAGTGTGTGTTTTTGCTTGCCCGCCGGGTGCAAGCTAGAATTAAAGCTGATGGCTCACCAGTTCTTGGCTCCCGTGTTTCATTGCCATCTGTTCGAATCCAATGTGAAGCTGTGTGGGTCAGGCTGCTATGATAGTGGCCCTGACTACTGGCTTTACAGGAGCCCAGTGTGTGTTTTTGCTTGCCCGCCGGGTGCAAGCTAGAATTAAAGCTGATGGCTCACCAGTTCTTGGCTCCGGTGTTTCATTACCAACTGTCCGAATCTAATGTGAACCTGCATTCGCCAGGCAGCTGTGATGGTGGCCCTGGCTACTGGCTTTACACCCTCACATCCAGTAGGCACTCAATAAATATTTGTTGAATGAACTGAATGAAAAAAAAAAAAAAAAAAAAAAAACATGCATATTGCCATCCTGAAATAGAGAGTTTTGTGGGAAGTTCATTATCCCTCAGACAATGCCAATTATGTAGCAGAAATTGTGTCCTTTTCCCCTGTGCTGGATGTCTTAATAGTGCATTGACAGATCAGACATAGAACACCCAGTAAAGCTTGCCTCTCAGATAAAGCTAGTTTTTTTGAAAAGTATAAATGTGGTAGAAAGAGAACATGAGCAGGGCAGGGACAATGAGGAAGTTATAGGGGTCATTAGGGAGAGAACCCCTGGGTGCCTTTCAATGAGAAAAACTGGAAGAAAAAAAATAAGAACATCCCTGCAGGATGACCTTTCCTTCAAAGCATGCTGCTGGTCATGCAGGTTAGACCCCTCAGCAGGGGAGTAGGGGAGATAAGGGGCCTAAAGAACAGCCTTTAAGCCAGTAGTTCTTAACCTGGGTTCTATTGAACCCTAGGGGTTCGATGAGTAGGTCTCAGGGGTTCGGACAAGCCTCGGCTGCGGGGGCCAGAATAAAGTAATACCGTAATTTGTTTTGAGTTCATGCACTTTGTTGGTTTTGTTCTTTGAGCAAGGTGATGTTCATGCACGGCTCATTTTGTGTACCAGTAAAAAAACATATATCTATGTCTTGAATTTGGAAAAAAAAAAATCATTTTATTTATCGCTAAAGAAGGGTTTGGTGAATGCGCATATGAAACTGGTGGGTTCGGTACCTCAAAAAAGGTTAAGAACCACTGCCTTAAGCATTAAGAGCCCAGGACATTAAGGTTCTGTCCTGCATCCAATAATTCTAGGGCCCAGTTTTGTTTTAACACTAGGCCCCCAAATGCAGCAAAACCAGACAATGACACTAGAGCTACTTCAGGACCACATGCACTGACTAATCCCCTGCCCTGGTGCTGACCAATCAGTAGAGATCAGGACCCTGAAAGGACACACCCAAAAAGCTGGTGAATATTCTATCAAGATCCTCCCTTGGGGCCTCTCTTAAAATCACCAACATTAGAAGCTCTGAGGACCTAGGACCCAGGAGGCTCCCCTTCTCAAGAGCATATCTGTTGTGTCTTTCTGTCCTCCTCCTCTTCCAACCCCTTTTGTGAATTACCTTTACCCTTCTCTCCTCTAAGCTCCAAGGGTCCCTTCTTTCGCCTCTGATACTTGTTTCCTGAGCCCATTTCTTCTACTGCTCACTTCTTGTACCTCTATGCCTTTGTAAATAGACTTTATCGTACTGAATCCTTTTCTAGACAGGGCTCAAGTACTGAGGTGGCTGGACTAAGTTCCCATCTGCTTCCATCAGCCTAACACCTAATGGCATTTGCTGCTGCCAACATAAACACGTCCCAATTGTTGCATGGGAGATTCTTATACTAAGAAATAATTTATTTATCTGAAATTTAATTAGACATCCTGTATTATTTGTTAAATCTTGGAATCCTACTACAGAATTTACTGCATATAGAGAGTGCATGACTGACTCTTTAAGGAAAAGCTTTGTTTAAACCACTTATTTTCAAAATTGTATATCAACGCTAGGTCTCGTGACTTATAAAGCCTACGATGGGTTATTTATCAGCAACGTAGATAGATTCTTATGGTCTAAGTTTGCTAGAGAATATAACTGAATAGACCCTTGCTTAAATTTAAGCAGAAGTCTGACTGATAAAAATGATATTTGTGACAGATAATTTGTAGGGCATCTGGTATATTTATATACAGGATTTAATAAACCAGGATATCAGTACCATTTGTGTCAAACTGTCTAGATGTCTAGCAAATGAACACTCAAGGCAATGCCTTTGGAGTTGTGCTGTGCTTTCCTCTAAGGAAATCTGCAGAAATAACTAAATAAAGCCAGTTCTCCAGGTCATCCTTTACGGCATTGCTCCATATTCAGTAAATGAAGGTTTACATAATGAATTCTTTGTGACCCCAATGCCCACTGACAATCTAGGAATTGAAAGGAAAATAAATTATATTAACATTTCTCTTAGCCAAGTTTGTGCTACTCTGACATACTGTAAAATATAGTACTATATATTTATATATACTCTCCATTATGTTGTCATATTCAATTCAATTCTTTGTTCACTTTCTTTCAAATTAATAACAATGAATAAGAACTAAGGACAAATAGTTCCCCTCTGGGATGTATTTCTATATCAATATAGAAATTTCCTTGAATGTTAATAAATACAAAATGCCATCATTTTTGTAATTCATTTGTACAACTTTGAACAACCTCTCAGCTCCAGGCACTATGCTACATTAATTAGTTACATCTAGATCCCCATGCAAGAAAGAGGAGTGCAGGTACATGTTACTGTGTAGTCAGTCCCATCCACTACTAATGAGTCATCAATAGTATTATAGGGAAAGGCTAAGGAAGCAAAGAGAAGTGAAATAAGCAACAATCTTTTATTTTTACTCTGTATTTCTTCTGTGTTTCTTTTTACTAAAATATGCATTTGAAAAATAATCTAACTTAAAAGATATATATGAAAAAGATACTTCAATTGTCTGTGAATATTTGTAATGATCTCAGCCAATAGCATGTTTGATGCATTTATGTCTTCAGTTTTCAATTAGATAAATATTATAAATGTTATATATTCAACTGCTAAAGTATTAATGAGTTATACCTGCAGCTCTAGATGAAATTGAGAGTGTCATTTAAACCAATGCACTTACTTCTACAGAATTATCCCAAACTTTATAAGTGGAAACCAACTAATTTTATATTTACATATGACTACAATTGTGTAGTATAGAATGTACATGTAAATTATATAGTAAGAAGAAATTATTTTAATGCATCTTTTTACAGGAGAGTTTTTCAAGCTTATCGATAGAATATGACTGAAAGTAAAAAATTAAAAAAATTATTCTTATATAAAGATTTATCCTAAAGATTATAATTCAGTTATCACTAAATGACAAATACATCTAAAAAGAAAATTATTTTATTCTTGGGTGATTTGTAAAACATCACAAACTTCTATGATATTCATAAATAAAGATGCTGCTGGTATCTAAGATTTTTTTTTTTTTTAATTTTAGCCTGAAGCTTCAGATTGTGGAAATTAGTTATTATTTTCCTCCCAATTTCCCAAACTGATGATTTTGTCACTATTCAATGACAAGTTTAGATAACACAAGGAGTAGAAGTTCTTGCAATATAGAAATATAAATTATATATAAACCAGTTGTTACACTAATTAGCACAATTCTATTTACTCTACAGCTACCAAAATATCCTGCTGATTTAATGTTGACCTTTCTGAAGAATCACATTAGCATTCTCAGGTAAAGTAACTTATTATGCACTTTATTTTAAGCACTTGCACTCCACAAACTTTGAGCTACTGAAAATTGTTCTGAGATATTCCTTGTTTTGCTTTTCTTTACCCATCAATTTTCTAAGACAACTACAGACCTACAAAACTACAGAAGCAAATATTTTCTTTTTTTTTTTTTTTTCAACAAATGTCTTTTTATTTTATTTTATTCATTTTAGAGAGGAGACACAGAGTGTGTGAGAGAGAGAGAGAGAGAAAGAGAGAAAGAGAGAAAGGGGGGAGGAGCTGGAAGCATCAACTCCCATATGTGCCTTGACCAGACCAGTGCAGGGTTTTGAACTGGCGACCTCAGTGTTCCCAGGTCGACGCTTTATCCATTGCGCCACCACAGGTCAGGCGAAGCAAATATTTTCTTTAAAACTCCTTTTTTCCTGCCCTTTTAGTCACTGACAGTCAAGAATGGTCCCAAGAGGCTACAGAGAAAGATAATCATATGGTAAAACAGCCACATGGATCCTTATCATCTATGTATGCTTGCCAGAGAATTTAACTGTGAACAGACCCTTGCTTAAATTTCATCAGAAGTCTGATGGATAAAAATGATACTCTCTAGAGGCAAAACCATTGCCACCTGACTTCAACATTTTTATCTGTGTGACTTTGAGCAATTTACTTTACTGTTGGGTGCCTTAATGAAGAAATGGTACAAATATATATCCTATCAAACAAGGATAATTGAAAGATAAAAATAAGATAATAAATGTGGTATCTCCTATTACCAGTATCTGGCATACATAGAATGCCCATATTACAGTTTAATTTTTATTACTATTTTACTATTACTAATGACTCACCATTACTAGGCATTGCAATGCAGGCATGTAAAATAGTTATCTAAGAGAACATACTACAAGTCTTTTCCTTCCTCCAGTTTAGAACCCTATTCTAACAGTAATAACCCCATGATCATTTTCAAGTGAAATTTCTCAGACAATGTTTAATGCATTAGTATTAATCACACCAGAGGCTGAGTGTCACATTATAAATGTATTACCACACCCTTGTGTAATTGACCATGTAATATATTACAATATCAAATTGTAAAGCTGAAATATGTTTCCAAGTACCCTTAACATAAAAGGAATATGTTTGTAACTGATAAATAACCTTCATTTTAGAGCAATTTTAGGTTTACAGCGAAACTGAGTGGAATGTATGGAGAGCTCCCTTATACCTCGTTCGCACACACACAACCTCTCCGTCCGAACTTTAACACCCTCCCCCACACCCTACCACAGGGGTACATTTGTATCAAGGAAACTACTTTGACAAATCATCACCCAAAGTCCATAGTTTACTTCAGAGTTCACTGCTGGTATCTGACAAATGTATAATGATATGTATCCACCATTGTAGTGTTATACTAAATAGTCTCACTGTCCTCAGCATTCTCTGTGCTCTGTCTATTCAGCCCTCTTCCTATTATCTCTAGCAACCACTGATCTTTTCATTGTTTCCATAGTTTTGCTATTTCCAGAATATCATATAAGTAGAATAATACACTATATAGCCTTTTCAGATTGCTTTCGTTTACTTGGGAAGATAAATTTAAGTTTCCTCAATGTCTTTCCATGTCTTGATAAATCTTTTATTTTTTTTTAACATTGAAGAATATTCCATTGTCTGCATATTTCACAGTTTACCCAATCACGTAGTCACCTACTGAAGAACATCTTGGTTGCTCCTAAGCTTTGGCAATTACAAATAAAGCTATTGTAAACATCCATGTCTGGGTTTCTGTGCAGACCAAAGTTTTCAATTCATTTGTGTACATATAAAAGTGTGTAACTGCTGCATCACATGGCACTCTCCTCATCAGCATTTGATGTTTTTAGTACTTTGATTTGATGTGTTAGTATCGCCTTCTATTAATTTGCAATTCCCTAGTGACAATAATCTCATATACTTACTTGCCATTTTTATAACTTCTTTGGTAAGCTTTCTGTTCATGTCTTCTGCTCATTTATTTTAAAAATCAGATTGTTCATTTTCTTATTGTTGAATTTTAAAATTTTTTTGAGAATTTTAAGTAATATCATTTGTCAATTATGTCCTTGCAACTATTATCTCTCAGTCTGTATCATTTCTTCTCTTTATCTTGACAGTGTCTTTTGTAGAGTAAAATTTTTGTTTTAAATTTTAATGAGGTCTATCCTATTCATTTCATCATCGATTTTGCCTTTCATGTGTGTCCAAAAAAGTCATTGTCCTACACAAAGCCATGTCAGTTTTCTCTCATTTATATTCTATGAGTTTTGCAGTTTTTCATTCTACACTTTACATTTAAATCTATGTTCCATTTTCAGTTAGTATTTTTGAAGGGTATAAAGTCTGCTTCTTGATTCACTTTTTGTGTACTGATGTCCAGTTGTTTCACTATTTGTGAAAAAGGTTATGATTGCTCAATTGTATTGCTTCTGGTCTCTTTATTCTGTCCCATTGATCTATTTGTGTCTTTTTTACCAATTACCACACTGGCTTGATTACTGTAACTTATGTTAATTCTTGTTAATGGTGTGTGTGTGTGTGTGTGTGTGTGTGTGTGTGTGTGTGTGTGTCAGAGAGACAGAAAGAGAGAGGAACAGATAGGGACACACAGACAGGAAAGGAGAGAAATGAGAAGCATCAATTCTTCAATGCAGCACCTCAGTTGTTTATTGATTACATTCTCATATATGCCATGAGGCAGAGTGAGTGACCCCCTGCTCAAACCAGTGACCTTGGGTTCAAGCTAGCAACCCCACACTCAAGCTGATAACTGATATGCCCTTTTTCAAACTGGCAAGCTCAGGGTTTCAAAACTGGGTCCTCCAATTCCTAGTCTGATGCTTTATCCACTGTGCCACTACTTAGTTAGACACTTACTGTAAGTCTTGAAAGTCAAGTTGTGTTATTCCTCCAACTCTGTTCTTCAATTTTGAGTTAGCTATTCCAGGTCTTTTGCCTCACTGTTTAAACTTTAGCACTATTTGTTAAAATTCACAAAATAACTGGCTGGAATTTTCATTAGGATTGCATTGAATCTTTATATAAATTTGCGAAGAACTGACATCTTGTATTGAGTCTTACTATCCATGAACATAGAATATCTCCATTTATTTACTTTTTTTATATGTTTTATTAGTGTTTTGTACTTTTCCTCATATAGACCTTGCACATATTTAATTCAACTTACATCTAAGTATTTCATTCTTTGTAACTATTGTAAATGATAATATGTTTGTAATTTCAAATTACACTTTATTGTTGGCATAGGAGAACAATTGACTTTTGTACTTTAACTTTGTATCTTGCAACCTAAGTATTATCAACTATTACTCTCAGTTGGTTATTTATTCACTTATTTGGTCAATTCTTTTGGATATTTTACATAGATAATCGTGTAATCTGAGAACAGTTTGTTTCTTCTTTTCCAAACTGTAAATCTTTTACTTCCCTTTCTTGTATTATTGAATTAGATAGGACTTTGACTATAATGTTCAGAAGCAGTGGTAAGAACAGGTATCCTTGCCTTTTTCCTGACATTGGTGGGAAAGCCACAAGTTTCCCTCCATTTTGTATGGTGTTAGCTGTACGTTTTCTATAGGTGATCTTTATCAAGTTGAAGAAGTCTCCCTTTGTTAATAGTTTGCAGAGTTTTAAATCATGAGTGGGTGCTGATTTTAGTCAGATATTTTTCTGTATCTAGATTTATCATGTAATGTTCTTTTTTAAGCTTATGATGTGATAAAAAGGTATGAATACCTTCTTAAAATGTTTAATCAGTTTTGCATATCTGTGTAAATCCCACTTGGTCAAGGTGTATAATTTCATTTATACATTGTTAGAGCTAATTTGCTAATATTTTATTGAAAAATTACAACTATTTTAACAAAATATTTGGGCTGTAGTTTTCTTGCAAAGACTTGGTTTGGATTTAGCAATGCAGACCTAAGAGAAGGAGTTAGGAGGCACTGCATTTGTTCTGTGCTCTGGAAGAGATGTTGAGAATTGGTATAAATGCACCCTTGTGTGATTCATAAAACTAACCAATGAACCCATCTGGGCCTGGGTACTTTCTACTCTGAAATATTATTAATTTTGATCCAATGTCTTGAATAGATGTATGCCTATTCTGCCACACAAACTTTTAGGAAGAGATTCAGTATAGTGAAGGACAAACCATAGTTTGGAAATCCACAAAACATTTAAAAAAAGAAACAAAATAGAATTTTATAGTATGGATTATAACAACTGGAAACCCAACCAGGTAGAGAATAGTGAAGCACAGCACAGAAAAGAAGCAAATTAGAATTAAAATAAGAAGATCAAATAATGTGGACAAATAATGAAGTACTGGCTCCAATGCCACATTTTAAATGGAGTTGTGGTAAATTAGCTTGGAAAATATCTCTAAAAGTGTATAAGTTTTATTTAAATAGCTGAATTCAAATTAGAAAGGCCTCATTTGGTTTTTCAGTACCCCCTAAAATAGAACTAGGAACAGTAAAAAACAGCTTTGAAAATATAAAGTCTAGCTTACTTTTAGAAAAGCACTTTCTAACAGTCATTTGACCAAAGATGGCACAGGAGTCCTCAGGGATTGTGCTTCTCATCAGTGGGCGTCAGACAATATCTCTACTTTTTTTTAGAGCTATTATAAGGGGAATTCAATCATCCCGGGTATTTAAAATTAATAGCTTTTAAATTTCCTTTTAAGTCTCAGATACTGTTTCAAAAGGCCAGATATAGTTTTACTTAAATGTAACTGTAATCATGCAGAAAATGTTACTATTCTCCTTTCAGTATTTTTTCTATGTCAACTCAACATATAGAAATCTCCTCAATTCAAGATATGTAGAGTAGAAAAAAAATCTCAATGCTGTAGCTAACAAACTGCAGAAGTGATAAAGCTGAACTTGCCTTTAGGACTCTTTGGGTGCTAGCTGATTTATCCATGTCCGGTTGTGCTTGGTGTCGCCTGCCCATTGCAGCTCAAAGGTAAGTGGAGCTGTGGGTAGTGGGGTGTTGGTTGGTTGAGACTTCCAGTACACTTGGCAGTGGTTTCAGCAAACATTTTCTTTTAGTTTTTATTCAGTGCATTAGTCCAATCCAGGATAGTGGGCCAGGAGACGGCTGGAGTCATTAGGACCCTACCTTGTTCCAGTGAAATAATTAAGAGCTAGGCCACAAGACTCTGGGAGCAGAAAGGCAGGTACATAAGTTTGTCTTATCACTTACTAGATGTGAAGTCTCTTATTTACCTAAATTTGTTTAGAGCAATTTGCTTATTAAGAACTAGACCACAAGACTCTAGGAGCAGAGGGTCAGGTTCAAATCTCAGACCTACCTTTTACTAGATTTGCAATCTTCACTTAAACTTATCTGGCCTCAGTTTCTTTATCTGTAAATTATGAATAATAATATTAATTTCCCATAATGTTTTATATTGATCAAATAGATAATACATATAAGTTCTTACAAGCATTCTTGACATAAGTGAACAACAACAACAACAAAAAAGAAAAAGCTACTCATGTCATGTTGGTAATGCTATACAAAAATACTTCAAAACAAATCCAAATGGGACTTAGCCAGGTGTTTTAGTAGAATAAGCATTGTCCTGATGCACCAAGGGTATGAGTTCGATACCCAGCTAGGGAATTTAGGAGAAACAATCAATGGTTGTACTACTAAATGGAACAACAAAGTGAAACAACAAGTTGATGCTTCTCTCTCTCTCACACACACACAGAATCTCACAGTACTAGACATAGCTCCTCCCTTCCTCTCTCTCTCAAATCAATGCAAAAATTTAAAAAGAAAAAAACTTAAATGTATTGATTCCTCATACATCAAGCAACACACAGAAAGCAACAAAAAAATAGAGCATAAGAATACAATGTTTTGAATATAAGAATAAATAATATATTAAGCAAAGTAAACAGAAAAACTAAAATACCTGAGGATGTTGGGTTTGTGAAATAGGTGTGTACTTATGTGCATTACATTTTTTGAGAATGGTGTGTGCGAGAGAAAAAAAATTGAAACTTTAAAATATCACTTTTCAAAACAAAATATCTTCAAGAGGGAAGAGTGGTGATTAACCCAAAACATGTAAAATAGTAAAGAGAGCCAGACAGCTGCCTTCATAACAAGGAAGAAGCCTTTATTCTTTCTACCTTCCACATTCCCCTCAAATCTCCTTTCTTAGTAAACTGCCTTTTAAGCACTTCAATCGATGCTGACCTCAGGTAATTGCTGACCTCAATTTTGGCTGTCACCATTGAAAATATAGCATTTATCTTTTTTTTTACTGGAGTGTAAGCTTCTTCAAGGGAACTGCTGAGTTTACTTCTTAGTCTTATCCAGGACATCATTAATTCAATGCCACACATCAAGGACAGAAACTTAATTCTGTAAATGTCTCTTTTCGCTTCCACATCACTATTTACGAAAGAGGATGAAAGAATATGCTAATTGGAGACTTCATTATTTTAAGTACAAGCACTGAGTAAGCATTTGGGACTTTATATTTTTATCTCTTCGTAAGAGCAGTTGAATCTCCTCACAGGAACTGCCAAATTTCTTCCACGTGACAAAGTTAAACTCTTTATTTATGATTTTTTTGGACAGTTTAAACTTCAACCTGTTTTCTTCACAAATAAAAGATACATTTCAGAATGGCATTGATGTTGACAATATTTAGAAATAACAATTACTTGCTTCCTAGTGTTTTAGAAAATCTGACACTTTTTTTGTTTGTTTTTGTTTTACAAGCTTTCCTTTGTATCTGGGTACATGTCAATCATGCTCAAGAACTTTTTTTCTTTTTATGCCTATAATCATTTAAGTATATGTCAAATGGTAAGACTGGAATAGAGTAATAAAAAATTTGGGCATGTTCAATAAATGTGAAGAGTGATAGCATATGATCTTGAGAGGACTATTCTTTTTCATAAAAGATCTAAATATACTCCAGATATACTCCAGTTACCTTAACAGTCTATCATCATATGTTAATTATGATATTTTATACTAGTAATTTGCTAAACTGGTATTTAAACAAAGTTTTAAGTAAAAACTGTTCTTTAAAATTTATAATCTGGTCAATCAGCAAATATTCATTGCTATGTTTTATGTGTATTTTAAAGACACATGACCCATTTTATTCTTTTATTTCACAGGAAGAATATTTGTCTCAACTTACTAGTAATCATTCATTATACGTAATTGTTCTGAAGTCATGCGGTCAAAGTTTATTTTGTAAAAATGTGTTTAAACTTCAAATGTGTTACAGATGAATATCCATTTCAAATCATTTTTGAATTGGCTTCTAAATTGGAGACAGAGTAACAGTGTTTTCTTAAAGTGGTATAAAGTACATCTGAAGATGCAAATATAAGTATAAATATAATTAATAAATATATCCACTTATATTATCATAAATTCATTGAGACATACTATGAAATTTTAGCCACCGATTTCCTCAGGCCAAAATCGCCATTGTTTTTGAGACATATAATGTAGAAAGTGAATGAAAAGTGAACGAGAAATGAAATACTTAACTCATTATATTCCATCACGATAGCTTGTAAATTACTCCAAAATTGTCTAAACTATACCCGAGTACTACACACTTCTAATTCTTAGACACATGGCTTTGAATTCACATATAACACAAATGGTGGCTGTTGAGTAATATACAGTTAGACTAATTTCCATCCCTGGTGACCTGGGAGAAAGATTCTAACTCTTGGAATTTCTCAAGTATGAGAAGTGTCTTTGCTATTCAAGAGATCTTTTGATCACATCTGATAATTTATGCTAATGAAGTCACTCTGGTAACTCCTAAGAGCTGTAGGACAGAGCATGGTCATACTAAAATGACTAATTACAACGTGATTAGAGGAGCAGGACTTTGAGCCAGTCCAATCTCTAAGGAAGGGAGAAACTAAATACAGTGTGTCCATAAAGTCATGGTGCATTTTTGACTGGTCACAGGACAAAAGTGCACCATGACTTTAAGGACACACTGTATTAAGTTCCTTCCCACAGCCAATGATTTAACCATTCGTATCTATGTAATGAAACCCCAATACAAACCCTTGACCTAAAGTTTAGGTAAGCTTCCTGGTTACTGAACACAGTGATGTGTCAGGTGTGAGATGAGTCCTAATGCCACCAGAAGTGCCAGAACTCTATTTGGCACTCTCTTAGACATCCCTCTACACTTCTCTTCACTGACCTCTTCCTGAGTTGCATCTATTATAATAAAACTGTAACTGAAAGTAGAGCACTTTTCTGAGTTCCGAGTATTTTTTTAGCAAATTATCAAAGCTGATTTAGTCATGGGAATGAATCCTTAAACTTGAATCCAGTCAATTGTTTTGGCCCCAAACCCTTTTGTGGCTGTTGTATCAAGTTAGGGCAGTCTTATGAAGCACTGAGGCCTTAACTTGTGAGGCTTGCACTTCTACCAATTGGGACTGAAATGAAAGAGTAAACAATTATTTAAAACCATGTCTCCTAAATGTATTTTCATACAGTAAATATTTTTTTCCAAACTTATAATCTATATACTAATCCTAAAGGGAAAACAATTTCATGTATAACCCAAATTGACTAAATTGTCAGAAACTTCAAACTGAAGGTAAAATCCAAACTAATTTTTAAAATATTGTTTAAACTGAAGAACAAATACAATTAAACACACATGTGGACAATGCATTTGTTATATAAACCTCTTAAAATATTATTTGATTTAGACTACTGCAAAATCTTAGTTCATTTGGCCGTCCCTGGGACTATATACATCAATTATCTAATGGGTAAACTTCCAGCTTTTCATGTTTCTATTTGAATCTTACAGTAACATTTACAGGTTGGAGAAAAAGTAGGTTTACAGTTGTGAGTATACAAAACACAGATTATTATTGTATTACTTATTAATTATTAAATTATTTTTCATGCAAACAACTGTAAACCTACTTTTGCCCCATCTTGTATACTATATAGTTTATATATGTGTATGTGTGTGTGGTGTGTATATATACACTGCAATCATTCAATTCACTCAACATTTTCAAATTATGAAATTGCTATCAACCCAGCAGAGTGGGTGTTCATTTCAAATAAACTTTTAGTGGTCATCCATTTGTGAATATAATAAAACAGCTCTAACTACAAATAAATTACTCTAATTTTGAACATTGTAAGTTTAATTCATATCTGTTGAACAAATGAATGAGAAATCATATAAATACAAGACGCAGCAAATACCTTATAGGCATTATATTTCTAATTTATCCTTTTTTGTGTTAAGAATATGTCTATTTTATTTCTAACATATCATTTTTTGTGTGAAGAATACATCTTTTTCTATCTAAGAAATTGCAATTTGTTATAATTTCAATGGTCTAGTCTTTTCTTGTTTACATTATTCGTAGAAAATTTTCTTTCTGTGTTTTACAACAGAGCTGTGCTAGTTAGTAATAGAAATACATATATATGTTGATAATCCAAAGTTCTTAATTAGTATCTCTGAGACTTCTTTGTTATGGCAGGAAGTGATCTCATACATTCGTGGTTAATGTAATTTTACTCAATAACTTAAACATAGTCAAAAATCTTTCCAGTATTTTTGTGTGCTTCAGTGCTCATTCAATATTATATATATAAAGATTAAAGAATCATTTAAATAAATAAAGCAAAGTGTCAATTAAAATCAAGACCCAAAACTAATGATGTTGGAGCCTTGTTTTTGTATTTCAAAGTGTATGTGGAATACAGATATCCTATATAATAAAATAATATTCTCATTTTACATTCAAATTACCTCCTTGTTCAGTATTCTCTTATATATAAAATGTGATCTAATATGGAGTAAATGTTTTCAAAAGGAAATAGGAATAAATTGAAATACTTTAACAAATAGGATTTATTCAATTTTACTGATAATGAAAATGCAAAGAGTCCCTAAATATTTTCACCTTTAAATTTTGTTCAACTATATATAATTTTAGGACTCCTTTAAACTTAAATACAAAGATTTGGAAACTTTTGTAAGATTTTAAAATCTTGTGTGAGAAAGAAATAAAATATCTTTAATAAGACAGCTCTCATTAAATTTAGTTTCAGTAGTATATAACATATTCCTTAGACACTAAATTTGATAAAATTCATAACTGTAATAAACTTGGATTTGAAAAAAGTTTTGGTTACAAGGAAATGATATTTATATTAAATTATACATCACAGAAGCAGATGGAACAGTGATATTACTAAGTTACTGCTCTATGATTATCTTAAACTTTTGTACATTACATATTTTTTCTTTTATTACATGGTGACACTAAATATTCACATTGTAAAAATTAAATACAGTAACAGTTTAATCTAGTTGAAAATTTTTACTGTGGATAGTTAGAGGACTATGAATGAGAAATGGTAAAGGAAACCATCAGTGATCTAATTAGGATCTGAAGGCACAACATACTGGGGAACAGTATAAGCATAAACTGATTTTTCTCAGTTGTTCCTTACTTTAATAATAACAAATGCTTAGTTTTTAGAGGTTCTTTCTTCTCCTATATATATTATTTATCTGGTCCAATTCTCATATCAGAGTGAAATTTTTTAGATGTAGATGTACATATCTATTTTCACTGGATAAAATATTCACAATGCAAAATTTGAAAAGCATATAAGAACTCAATATGTACATATACTACATATACATCTATATGTGTATATGTAAAATTATGTGACTGAGTTTTAAAACACAATTTTAGATTAACAAAAAGTTAAAATCTAAATTATATTGAACAAACAGTGCATTCCACATACTTTATTAATTGTTCTATTTAATTCTTATAATCCAAGATTCAAGGTTTGCCAGTATTTTATACTATGCCTAGAACAGTTTAATAATTTTTTGAACAAACAATATATGAAAATACACTGAGCTTAAATTTGCAATGAAGACATGGTAAATATGTTAAGATATCTGAGATTCAAACTCATATCAAGTCCAGAGGTTTCATGCCCATGGATCCTTTGTTTTAAATTTAAGAATCTTCTATGTCAGAAAGAATAAGGTGTGTATTTAGGTTCCACTTTGCTGCAACTGGAGGAAGAAGTTGCCATACAGGATGCTCAGTTTCACTAGAAATCAAACAATAAGAACAACAAAACTTCAAAGACTTCATCCTTTTGCGTAAAGTTGGTGCTTCTAACCTTCACCTGCCCCAGTACAAATAGAAGCTGTACACAGAAATATTTCTGTCTTACAGCTGCAAGTACCGGCAGCTGTTCTTTCCATGTTTTATGAGGATCCTTTTTTAAAATGCAGATGATTCTATATAAATGCAGTTCTCATTCTCAAGATTTTATAACAGGGAACACATTATAAAGTGTAATGCACTTAATTATTGTCCTTCATATGGTGAATATGATTACTTTATAAAATTTTAAATATATAATTGCTTTATGAGCATAAATCTACATGGCATACTCAATAATACCATCTATCCTGTGTCCAAAATAGTCTGTAAAGATAAACAAGCAGAATTTTCTCCAATCCTTAGAGCTATTGAAATTCATAATATTGTGTGTAATATACAGCTAGGATTAAACCACAGTGTAGGAGCAACGGGGAAATATTCAATGATATTGTATAAGACATAACAAGGTGTTCATATCTCTAACCAATGCGGAGTCTAATTTTAGCTCAGATTCAAGCAGTGAATTACTCTCCCTGCCAACATTCAGGGCTGGGTATAATTTCTTCCTATTAATGCAGCAGTGAGTAACACATTAGTTGAGTGGAAAGTATAGCCATGAGTCCACAGATGAATAGCAAAGCCATGCCATGGGAATAAGAAACACGTGGCAAGCATGGTACAGAGTCTATTAGTAAAGAGAAAAGTGAGGGGGGGGAAATCTATGGAAATACAGCGGGCTCCTCTGCGTGAATTGAAAACTGCAGGTGCAGAAGCTTGGACATTTCTACCAGTAATAATTTGGATTTCTACACAAACAAGTGATATTGAACAGCCTTGAAATAAAAGAGAAGTTAAACTAAGATAATGGAGGAAGAGACATTAAGTCTTTATCAGAACAGATGCAATTTTATTAGCCAATCCTGCATCACGTTTTCTTGAGGTTTTCGTTAGGAGAAAAATTACAACTGCATAATATCTACAGTTTTGTACACAGCTATGATTATGGTTTCAGGAAGAAAATTTTTGTTCTCAACTATCCTTTTTTCTGTAAAATATCAATGAAAGAATACCACCTAGATATTATGAAATATAGCTATAACTATAAACATATCTACACTTACACCTATTTCTATATATCTATGCATATATCTCTATTTCTCTATCTTTCTATCCATCTATCATCTATCTATATATAATCTATCTATCCATCCATCCATCCATCCTTTTTTCACAGTTATGTCTTGGTGTTTATTACAGGCAAATAAATGAACAACTAACATCACTTACATAGGAATATCAAGCAAATTCTAACTAGTTATAATACAGTTGTATTGCCATATGTACTCCACATATCCAGACCAAATATGGAGGGCAAACTTTTATTGTGAAATGATTTCAAGTCAAAATGTTGTTCTTGCTGAATATACTATGTACTATCTAATCAAAGATGATTTTGTGTGTCCAGAATAGTTACATCTTTGAAATTTAAACACTGCTAATTTAAAATTTACCTTATTTTGGTTTGTTTCTGTTAAACAGGTAAAAAGCACTTTATTCTGCATAATAAAAGACAGAAATATTACAGAACAAGCATGCCATGATAGCAAAATAACTTTTTTATTTTAACATTCTTGGCTATGGGTGCTAGAATGATTAATGGAAATAGATAAAGGTGATCTCTGAACATTGTTGAAACACCTAATCAAGAGTGGGAAGAGAATACTGCTTACTATCATTTCACTAATGGGGTCCTAACTAAAGCAAGAAGAACCTTTACACATAGAAATGAAGATGTATGACATTGGTGCCACAGGCCAAATTAAACTAAACTAACTATTAAGTGTTTTTGAACTTATTTTAAAGGATGTTTTCCAAAGTGTTCTTAGTTACTTCCTACATCTTCATTAGGATTTAAAATAACTGTTAAAATCTTATTATGGAAAAAATATATCCCATGCTGTACAAGATGAAATCAGTACCTGGTTTAATTTGGGAAGAATATAAAAACTAAATTGTGTTACAAGACTCATGTTGAAATGATCTGAAACTGCTGGGAATATTTTACATACTATTATCATTTCCATTGCAATTATATCGATTTAAAGATCATATTTCAAAAAATAGAAGCTCATAGCATATATTGAAGTATAAGTAAACTCCCAATTTTCCTATCACTAATAAATCATTTATTTAACCAGGAGCTGCAAAATACAAAATATTTTAAAAAAAGATTAATAAACTGCAATTTGACAGTCATAGTGATGTAATAAATTATCTTGGTTAACTACTTAAAACACAAGACCAGACTAAATTTTAGTCTGTCCTGTACTAAATTAAAATGATATATTGCAGAAGATCAACAAGAATCACGTATTATATGAATAATTTTAACATTTTAATGAGTTGCTATTAAAATGTCAAAATTGAAATGACCATAATTTTTAACTGCAATCAAATGAAAACATTTTAATAGCTGCATTAAGCAGTCTCAAAACTCAGTGTGTGTGAAGGCCCTGGCTGGTTTGCTAAGTGGTAGAGCATTGGCCCATGTGTGGATGCCCAGGGTTCAATTCCTGGTCAGGGCACACAGGAGAAGCACCCATCTGCTTCTCCACCCTTTCTTTCTCTCTATCTCTCTCTTCCTCTCCTGCAGCCAACGTTCCACTGGAGGAAAGTAGGCCCAGGCACTGAGGACAGCTCCATCGTCTCCACCTCAGGCACCAGAATGGCTCTGGTTGCAATGAAGCAATGCCCCAGATAAGCAAAACATCGCCCCCTGGTGGGCATGCCAGTTGGATCCCGGCCGGGCACATGAAGGAGTCTGTCTCTCTGCCTCCCTGCTTCTCACATCAGGAAAAAAGAAAAACAGTGCGTGTGAGGAAAAACTGTGGTGTTATCTTTGTGAAGTCTCAGATGACATTTTCTAAAGCGCCTTTTCTTTCATACTAACTTACAATTAGATTACATCCATTATATTTCGACCAAAGATCATATCCCTTGTTCTCTGTTTGCTATTTTGTTGATGGCCATCACTGTCTACCTTTATGTTTTAGTGAAGAACAAAACCCTGATTTTAAAGTTGAATTTGATCTCTTTAATTCCCCTCAAACCAGTTGCCAACAATTTGGGTTTTACCAAAACAATGGTGCATCTTGTATCTTTCCTTTCCTCATCATTTTTTGTTTCATTATCAGAGTGAAAGCCTTACCTCTCCCATCACCCCTACTTTCCCAGGTCTGCTTTTGGTCGTCTAGGTCCCATTCTATAGCAACTTTATACATTTTATAACTGAAAGTATCATATACTCACATATATACAATCTATATTCTGAGTGGCACACTGCATTTTTAACATCAGAGAAATTGTCAAACACAAAGGTACAATGGATGGCTTCAGGAATGATAAATATCCACTTCCATTGTATCTCTTTCCTTCACTGACTTTTGGTACAGTATATTAAAGCAAATCTGACAATTATTTCATTTAATCTATAACTTCATATGTATTTCTTACTTATTAGTAATGGTCTTTATTAAGACCACTTTTTAAATAAAATTCCTATGCTATCCTTATACTTAATTAAGTTAAATTCTACTTTAATATTGTGTACTATACTATCAATATTTAATTTCCTTGAAAAATATCTTCTAGAGATACTTTGTGCAAATCATTTTCAAATAACATCCTTATGACACATACTTATGGGCATACTCACCAGTTATGTGTATAAACAAGTCAGTGGTAAATGAACATGCTCTAGTCTAGTAAATGCACTGCGGGAGAAAGCAGAGGACACAATGGCAGCAAATATAAAGGACTGATGAACATGCAGATCTCAGAAAGCTCTCTTGGGGAGAAAGTGACACTTAAACTAAAATATGAAAGCATCATACAAAATATAAGGAAATTATATTACAGAGTAAAAGAATAAGGTTTTGTAAAGGTTTCTAATTAAAAATATATACTATTTAAAAGAAAAAAAAGATGTAGTAGATTTTTCAATTGTTGGCCATGATAGTATAATTAGTTCTAGATAAACCCTCTCATTTAAACAACAATTATATATATATATATATTTGGTTTTCATAAATAGTGAGACATTAAAATTTGAGAATAAGAAATAACTAGATGAAGCCTAACATCACCTTGGCTTTCTGCCTGGAGGTATTTAGTAGACAACAGTACAGGACAAAGGGAAAGCACAGTGGTTTCAACGAACTATGGAGATAGAAAGTCAAGATCAGAGATGATAAGTTGGCTAAAATTTGTGTCAGATTTTGGCAAATAGGAAGCTACACAGGCAAAGAGCTCTAGAAATCTATATGTGTCCCCTTTATTCTTTTATATAATGTTAAGATAACTTCTCAAAAGGAAAGAAACACTGCTGAGGAATTATAAGCTCAATACCACCACACTTCACAAGTTGGGAGATTTCTAACTTCCAACAAGGCAGAATAATTTGTTGAATAACTGGAGCATTTAGTAAGGATCATATAAAGGTCAAGACTTTAAAGTTGAGCTATACTAGTTCTAGATTACTGCTTCCTCAAACTTAGTCCTAAAATACTTTAAAATAGAGCTTGAACACATCAACTTAATTCTCAAATATGGCGATTTCCATCCTAGCAAAACACAATTCTTTTATAAAGAAAACACCAATATCTGGATACTCAACAATGTGGTATTCACAACAACCAATATACTAAAGCAACTACAAAAAGAAATAGTAGACTAATAAAAAATCATGGAAATGTGACCCATAACCAGAAGAATAATATATCAATAGAAATAGATACAAATAACAAAATTTAGTTAGCTGACATGTTCAAGGTTTTAAAGTGAAATACAAATTACAATAAAGAGAAAAATAAAAACAGAAATAATCAAATGAAATGCTAGTAAAATATCTAAAAATATCTAAAAATCTATCAAATCTTAATTTGATATGCTTAACATATTAGAAACTGCAAGGAATAAAAAAAGATTAATGAACTTGAACTTGAAAACATGGCAACAGAGATTATCCAAACAGAATCATAGAGAAAGAAAGAAAGAAAGAAAGAAAGAAAGAAAGAAAGAAAGAAAGAAAGAAAGAAAGAAAGAGAAAAATGAAGGAAGAAAAGAAGGAAGGAAAGGAGGGAGGGAGGGAGGGAAGGAGGAAGAAAGGGACAAAGGAAGGAAGGAACGAAGAAAAGAAGGGAACGAAGGAAGAAATCAGTAGTATATGGGTTACCATCAAGATGTCCAAAAATATATGAAGTTAGAATCCCAGAGAAAAAAAGAAATGACATATTTGAAAAAATATATAGTGAAAATGTTCTTAATCTTATGAAAAAAAATACAAATCAAATAGTTCAAAAGGCTCAACAAACTATAATTAGAAAAAACATTCAAAATCACACTGATGTACACCACATCAACGTTGCTGAAATCAATGATAAAGATAAAATAAAAAGAGCAACTAGAGGAAAAAAATGTCACTTTATGCACAAAGAAACAAAAGGTATCACTGATACTGCATCATAAACAATACAAAGCAGAAAACAGTGGAAACCCTTATGTAAAATATAAATATGAGAAAAAATACTATGCAAACATTGAAAAACAGGATAGGATGTAGAACACATAAATGACCCTATTAACAAAGTTGACCTAATAAATTTACAAATAAATACTGTTCTGTAATAGATCATTTAAAAAATGTGTACTGATTTTAGAGAGAGAAATAAGGAGAGAGAGAGAGAGAGAGACAGAAACATCAATCTGCTCCTGCATGTGCCCTGACCGGGGATAGAACTGGCAACAACTGCACTTATAGACGATATTCTAACCAATAGATCATTGTCGAATAGATTAGTCTTTCCAATTATACAAAAAATATTTTCCAAAATAGATAATATGCTGGGCTATAAAACAACTTTTAAGAAGTTTAACATAACTAAATTGACCAAAATATATTCTCTAAATAAAAAAAGAAGTTGAACTAGAAATAGTGAAAAACTATTTAGAAATATCTGAATACTTTGAAATTAAGTAACTTCTACATAAGCCATAGATTAAAAAAGATTAGAAAATCTTTTTTTTAATTTTAGAAAACTTTTTTTTACAGAGAAAGAGACAAACAAATATACAGAGGAAGGGAGAGAGATGAGACGAATCAATTCTTCATTGCACACTTCAGTTGTTCATTGATTGTTTTCTCATACGTCCCTAGACTGGGTGGCTCCAGCTCAGGCAGTAACCCTCTGCTCAAGCCAGCAATCTTGGGCTCAAGCCAGTGACCTTGGGCTTTAAGCCAGTGACCATGGGGTCATATCTATGATACCAAGCTCAAGCTGGCGATGCTACCTTCAAGCTGGAGAGCCTGCACTCAAGTTGGATGAACCAATGCTTAAGCTGGTGACCTTGGGGCTTCAAACCTATGTCCTCAGGGTCCCAGGTCGAGGTTCTATTCACTGCGCCACTGCCTGGTCAGGCTAGACAATCTTTTGAGATAACTAAAAACATAAAACGTTTTTCTGATGTAAAAATATTTTAATTATTTTGGTTTAAATAATATTAGAAAATGATATAAACATAATAATCCAAGCTTTTTGAAGATCAAAATCTACAAAATATGAGACAAAAAATATCATTTATAAATAATTAATAATTAATTATTCATAATAAAATAAAATTTATATTTTGTAAATATTCTTATAGAAAAACTCCAGATATAATTACTTTTCTGGTAAATTTTATCAGCTACACATGAAAAAAATAATATCAAACTTATATAAACTCTTTCAGAAAACAAACACAAAGTGCACACTTTCCAACTAATTTTAAAAGACAGCATCACTCCTATTCCAATTGCAGAAAGAGATACTACTAGAAGACAATAACGCAGTTGTGAACATAGAAACGGCAATGAAAGAACATTAGTAAATCAAATCCAATAGTATATAAAACAGGTAATATATCATGACTAAGTTGGGTTTCTTCCATCAATGAACATCAAATAATATGTTTTCATAATAAATGAGGAAAATCGTATGATCATCTGTATAGATGACAAAACAAAAGCATCTTGATTTACAAAATACAACATTCATTAATGATAAAAGTATCTCATCCTGTTAGAAAGAGAAGAAAACTTCCTCAATCGATAAAGAAAATCTACATAGTACTTAATGGAACATATTTAATGTAGAAAATCTGAAGGATTTCTCCATAAAATCAAGAATAAAACAAGGATGTCTTTTTACCACTTCCATTTGTGTTGGGAGTTCCCAAGCAGTGGGATAGGCTTATAGACACATAAATGAGCAAGTAAAAAACACTATAAATATTGGTAAAACTATGAAATTCAGACTATTTTTAAAAATGGAACCTACATAAAAATACAAGATTATTAAGTAAAGATGTTGCAGAGTACAGGTCAATAGACAAAAATTAATTGTATTTCTATATAACTGCAAGGAATTATACCTTTGCTGTAATAACAATATCTTTCAAAGTTATGTAAAACTTAAGCTATTTAGGGAGAAGTTTAACAAAATATATATAACACTGCACATTTAAGTTAGGAAAAATACCTGAGAAAAATTAAAGAAGATCCAAATAAATTGAGAAATATTCCAGAATATTTGATTGGAAGAATCAATATTACTAAGATATCAATTATTTCCAAATTAATCTTTAGATTTAATGCAATTTTTCCAAAATTCCCTAGATATTTTTTTTTAAAAATTGTCAAGAAAGTTCTAAATTTAAATGGAAAAGGAAGGGGGGTGGCAAGATGGCGATGGAGTAAGCGGACGTACCAACTTCCACCTCCCAGACCAAAGTGGATTACAACTTAATTTAAAGAACCATCATCTGGAAACACCAACTTTGGACTAAACTGAGAGCACCCTTTAACGAAGGAACACCCAAGAAGCCACATAGAGACAGGCAGGAAAAGCAGAAATGCAGAGAGGGCTGTCCAGCTCCCAGGAACAAACAGCAGCCCGGAGAGACTCGCATGGCGTGAAGTCAGTTTAGCAGAGAAAGGAGGTACCTATGCCCCATGACATAAGCTCCAGCCTGCAGCCCCAGAGTCTAGAAGAAGCCTATGGACAGTATTTAGCTGCCAAACAAGTCAGGATACCTTTTGTGAGAAAAAGACAGATTTCTCAAACCCAGGATTTTTCTTAAAGGGACTGCGCAGAAAACCTCTTTCACAACCACTCATCGGGGCTCCGGGGGACGGGAGAGAGGAGAGGACCGAAGCAGTGGGAAGAAAGTGTAATCTAGGAGGTACAGGCAGAAACACTTTGAGGGACAGCAACCCTAACCCCTGGGCTGAGTCATTCCCAAAATCTGAAGTGAATATTTCCCCTGGAACCAGCAATACAAGCAAAGGGAAGCAGGACACCAGCCAAAAAGCTCTTCCACAGCACTCAGAGCAGACTTGCTTAAGAAAAGGGAACAGCCTGACCTGTGGTGGTGCAGTGGATAAAACGTCGACCTGGGAACACTGAGGTCGCCAGTTCAAAACCCTGCACTGGTCTGGTTAAGGCACATATGGGAGTTGATGCTTCCAGCTCCTCCCCCCTTTCTCTCTCTCTCTCTCTCTCTCTCTCTCTCTCTCTCTCTCTCTGTGTGTGTGTGTGTGTGTGTGTGTGTGTGTGTGTGTGTGTCTCCTCTCTAAAATGAATAAAATTAAAAAGAAAAAAAAAAAAAGGGAACAAAAAAAATTTTTTTTTTAAATGGGAGCCTTAAGGAATAAAGTATTGAATGCTAGGTTCTGAGCTGCAGCACCCCCACCGACACTGCTGAGGACTCCCCATAAAGGGGATGGCAGTAGGAAGAGGAAGCCCAATACCGTTGGGAGGGGTGGAAGCCAAGTCGGCCATGACTGGGGTCCGGCATAAGCTCAGTCTAGTCCGGCGGGGGCGAAAGGGGTTCACAGAAACGGCCCGGCCAGCTACAGGCTCGCCGGCAAGGGAAAAGTGAAAGCCTGGGAACTGCAGAGACCTGCAGTTGAGTGCAAATGCACAGCCCCGCCTGGCCTGAGGAGCCAGGGCTTGCAGTAGATGCACAAGCACAGCTACACCCATGGAGGACAGGGCAAAAGCCCAGGAATAGGCAGAGACCCCCGGCAGAGCAAAGGTGCTCACCCAAGCCCGTGGTGCCAGACTGGCAGCCCCGGGCGGGCCCAGGGCTTGCAGACCCACCTGCTGGGGCAGGTCAAAGGCCGAGGTTTGTAGACCTGGACACATGAACATAGACCTTCTCATGGAGAAGAGGCGGAAACAGCCCTAGCTGGCTGGCGCCAGCAACACCCATATCCGAATGCCGGAGGCAACGGCAAAGGGGGTAGTGGGCTGACAGACACACCACACCTAGTGAACACAGAGGCTACACCTATTGGACATCAGTGGCCACACCCTTCTTATACACAGTCAAAATGAGAAGGCAGAGAAATGTAACCAAAATGAATCAAGAGAAATTCCCAGAAAAGGACTTAAAGGAGTCAAATATAAACAAATTACCAGATACAGAGTTTAAAATAATAATTGTTAGTATGCTCAAAGATCTTAGAACAATAGTTGGTCATAATGAACAACTAAATAAAGAGATGGCAAGTATATAAAAGGACATTGAAATAATAAAAAAAAATCAGTCAGAAATGACAAATACAATATCAGAAATAAAGACCACAATGGAAAAAATTAAAAGCAGAATGGATGAAGCTGAGGATCAAATCAGCAAGTTAGAGGCCAAGATAAAAAAAGGCACGAAAACAGAGCAGCAAAAGGAAAAGATACTCAAAAATTCTGAGGAAACTATAAAAGAGATCTGTGACACCGTGAAGAGAAATAACATCTGCATAATAGGGGTTTCTGAAGAAGAAGAAAAAGAACAAGATATAGAGACTTTGTTTAATCATATCATAGCTGAAAACTTCCCTAAATTCATGCACAAAAAAGTCAAACAAATTCAAGAAGCACAAAGAATTCCATGAAAGAAAAACCCAAAGAAATCTAAACCAAGACACATCATAATTAAAATACCAAAGCTAAGTGATAAAGAGAAAATATTAAAAGCTGCTAGAGAAAAAAAGGCTATCACCTAAGAAAGAGCCCCCATAAGGATGACATTCAACTTCTCAAAAGAAACACTTGAGGCCAGAAGAGAATGGCAAGATATATTCAAAGTAATACAGAACAAGAACCTACAACCAAGACTACTTTATCCAGCAAGGCTATCATTTAAAATTGAAGGAGAAATAAAAAGCTTCCCAGACAAAAAAAAAAAACTACTCAAGGAATTCATTACAACGAAACCAATGCTGCCAAGAAATGTTAAGGGGCCTGTTGTAAACAGATAAAGGGAAAAAAGAATGTAGCAAAAGAGGAATAGAGATTTAAAGAATAAAATGGCAATAAACAGCTACATATCAATAATAACCTTAAATGTAAATGGATTAAATGATCCAATCAAAAGACATAGGGTAGCTGCGTGGATAAAGAAACAGGACCCATACATATGCTGTCTACAAAAGACACATCTTAAAAGAAAACATGCACATAGACTGAAGGTAGAAGGATGGAAAAAAATATTTCATGCAAATGGAAATTAAAGCAAAGCTGGGGTAGCAATACTTATATCAGACAAAATATAAGGACTTTAAAACAAAGTAAGAGACAAAGAAGGTCACTACATAATGATAAAGGGAGCAATCCAACAGGAAGATATAACCATTATAAATATCTATGCACCTAATATAGAAGCACCTAAATAATAAAGCAGACTTGGATGGATATTAAGGGAGAGATCAATAGCTATACTATAATATAGGGGATTTCAATACCCCACTAACTACACTAGATAGATCCTCAAGAAAGAAAATTAACAAAGAAATAGCAGACTTAAAGGACACACTAGATTAACTTGATTTAATAGATATTTTCAGAACCTTTCAACCTAAAGCAGAATATACATTCTTTTCAAGTGCTCACGATACATTTTCTAGGATAGACCACATGTTAGGGCACAAACATGGTCTCAACAAATTTAAGAAGACTGAAATCATATCACACATTTTCTCTGATCACAATGGCATGAAACTAGAAATTAACCACAACAGAAAAAGTGAAAAATACTCAAACACTTGGAAACTAAATAGCATGTTATTAAATAACAAATGGGTTAACAATGAGATCAAAGAAGAAATAAAAAAATTCCTAGAAATGAATGATAATGAGCATCCAACAACTCAAAATTTATGGGACACAGCAAAAGCAGTCTGAAAGGAAATTTTATACCATTACAGGCATACCTTAAGAAGCTAGAAAAAGCTCAAATATACAACTTAACCCTACATCTAAAAGAACTAAAAAAGGACAGCAAGTAAAGCCCAGAGGTAGTAGAAGAAAGGAAATAATAAAGACCAGAGCAGAAATAAATGACATAGATGCTAAGAACCAATACAGAGAATCAATGAAACAAGGAGCTGGTTCTTGAAAAGGTAAACAAGATCGATGAAACTTTAACCAGACTCACCAAAAAAAAAAAAAAAAGAGAGAGAGGACTCAAAAAAATAAAATTAGAAACGAGAGTGCTGAAATAACAATGAAACAACAGAAATACAAAGGATTGTAAGAAAATACTATGAAGAACTGTATGCCAAAAATTAGACAACCTAGGTGAAATGGACAAATTCCTTGAAACATATAATATTTTAAAAATCATTCTGGAAGAATTAGAAAACATAAATAGACCAATTACAAAAAATGAGATGGAAACAGTTATCAAAAAAAAGCCCCGAGCCCAATGGCTTCACAAGTGAATTTTACCCAATATTCAAAGAACTAACTCCTATCCTTCTCAAGCTATTTCAAAAAATTCAAGAGGAAAGAAGACTTCCAAGCTCCTTTAATGAGGTGATTCCAAAACCAGGCAAAGCCAACACAAAAAAAGAAACTCATAAGCCAATATCCCTGATGAATCTAGATGCTAAAATCCTCAACAAAATATGAGCCAATCAGATGCAGCAATATATGAAAAATATCATACACCATGATCAAGTGGGATTTATTCTGGGGAAACAAGGATGGTACAATATTCGCAAATCAATCAATGTGATTCATCACATAAACAAAAGGAAGGACAAAAAACCATAATAATTTCAATAGATGCAGAAAAAGGATTTGAAAAAATCCAGCAACCATTCATGGTCAAAACTCTCAGCAAAGTAGGAATACAGGGAAATTACCCTAACATGATAAAGGCCACCTATGACAAACCCACAACCAACATCATACTCAATGGGCAAAATTAAAAGCAATCCTCTTAAGATCAGAAACCAGGCAGGGGTGCCCCCTTTTACCACTCTTATTCAACATAATTCTGGAAGTCCTAGCCAGAGCAATCAGACAAGAAGAAGAAATAAAAGGTATCCAATTGGGAAAAAAGAAGTAAAAATATCATTATTTGCAGACGATATGATATTGTATATAAAAAACCCTAAATTCTCAATCAAAAAACTACTGAATCTAATAAATGAATTCAGCAAGGTGGAAGGATATAAAATTAATACTCAGAAATCAGAGGCATTTTTATACACCAACAATGAACTGTCAGGAAGAAATTAAGGAAATAATCCCCTTCATTATTGCAACCAAAAAAATAAAGTACCTAAGAGTAAATGTAATCAAGGAGATTCAGAGTTGTACTTGGAACATTATAAAACATTAATAAAAGACATCAAGGAAGATACAAACAAGGGGAATCACATACCGTGCTCATGGTGAGGAAGAATAAACATCTTTAAAATGTCTATATTACCCAAAGCAATTTATAAATTCAATGAAATACCAATTAAAATACCAATGATATACTTCAAAGATATAGAACACATATTTCAAAATTTATATAGAACCAAAAAGGAACACAAATAGCCTCAGCAATCTTGAAAGTGAAGAATGAGGTGGGAGGTATCACACTTCCTGATACCAAGTTATACTACAATGCCATTGTACCCACAACAGCTTGGTACTGGCATAACAACAGGCATATTGATCAATGGAACAGAACAGAGAACCCAGAAATAAACCCACACCTTTATGGACAACTGATATTTGGCAACGGAGGTAAAAGCATACAATGGAGTAAAGACAGCCTCTTCTAAAACTGGTGCTGGAAAAATTGGAAAGCTACCCGCAAAAAAATGAAACTAGACCATCAATTTACACCACTCACAAAAATAAACTCAAAATGGATAAAAGATTTAAGTGTAAGCCGTGAAACCATAAGCATCTTAGAAGAAAATATAGGCAGTAAACTCTCCTCCAACATCTCTCGCAGCAATATATTTGCTGATTTATCTCCACGGGCAAGGGAAATAAAAAAGAGGATAAACAAATGGGACTATATCAAACTAAAAAGTTTTTGTATGGCTAAAGACAATAAGAACAGAACAAAAAGACAAACTACAAAATGGGAGAACATATTCAACAATATGTCTGGTAAGGGGTTAATAACCAAAATTTATAAAGAACTTGTAAAACTCCACACCAGCAAGATAAACAATCCAATCAAAAAATGGGCAATATAAATGAATAGATACTTCTCCAAAGAGAACATATAGATGGCCAATAGGCATATGAAAATATGCTCAACATCACTAATCATTAGAGAAATGCAAATTAAAACCACAATGAGATATCACCTCACACCAGTCAGAATGGCTCTCATTAACAAAACAACACAGAATAAGTGCTGGCGAGGATGCGGAGAAAAAGGAACCCTCCTGCACTGCTGGTGGGAATGCAGACTGTTGCAGCCACTGTGGAAAACAGTATGGAGATTTCTCAAAAAATTAGAAATCGAACTGCCTTTTGACCCAGCTATCCCACTTTTAGGAATATACCCCAAGAAGACCATAGCACTGTTTCAAAAGGAGATATGCACCCACCTGTTTATGGCAACATTGTTCACAATAGTGAAGATCTGGAAACAGCCCAAGTGTCCAACAGTGGATGAGTGGATTAAAAAGCAGTGGTACAGATACACAATGGAATACTATGGGGCCATGAAAAAAAAGGAAATCTTACCTTTTGTGTCAACATGGATGGACCTGGAAACTATTATGTTAGGTGAAATAAGCCAGGCAGAAAATGAAATATATCATATGACCTCAGTCATTTGAGGAATCCTGTGAACAATGTGAATTGAGGAACAGAACTGAGATGGAGGAGAGATCAAAGGGACCGGAGGAAAAGAGAACAAAGGGAAAAGAGATGATAGGATGAGATAAACCTGAAGGGAAGGGGGGAGGGTGCTATAGGAAGGGGGGCAAGAGAGATGTTGAGGGGAATACTGGGGAGGGGGGGATGCATTAGTGGCAACACTAGAATCTATGTAAACACAATAAATTAAAATCATAAAAAAATAAATGGAAAAGGAAGATGTAGAAGAGCAAAACAATTTTGAAAAAAGAACCAAGTAAGACAAGATAAATGAGCCATCTGAAAAATTTATATAGAGCTATTGAAATCAAGACAGTTTGGTGTTAGAATAATAACAGAAATATGGATTAATGAAACACAATAGAGTCCTACCATGGATTTCTACAAAGGTCCTATGATAATAAACAAGGACAGACTTAAAACACATGTTGCTGAAAGAGCTGAATACCCATTTGAAAAATAGAAAGTACTTATGTATGCATCCTTAGCAAAATAAATACAGTAACATTTTATGACTTATACAGCTTTAAAATCATTTTTTTATATCTACTTTAATACTTATTTGTGGCCATGGTTTGTTGGTTCAGCAGTAGAGAGTCAGCCTAGAGTGTGGATGTCCTGGGTTCAATTCCTGGTCAGGGCACACAGGAGAAGTGACCATTTCTTTCTCCACTCCTTCCCCTCCGCCTTCTCTCTCTATCTCTCTCGCACTATATTTCCTTCCTGAAGCCATGGCTTGATTGGTTCAAGTACATCGGCCTGGGCAGAAAGGATGGCTCCATGAAGCTTCCACCTCAGGTGCTAAAAATACTCGGTTGCTAGCATGACCCCAAATGAGCAGAGTATTGGCCCCAGATAGGGTTTCCAGGTGAAAACTAGTTGGGGCTCATGTGGTAGTCTGTCGTCTTTCAATCTCCTCTCCTCATACTTGAAAAAAAGAAAAAAAATACTTATTTGCAGATTAGTAAAGAAATTCAAGTCGATGTGTATGCAAAGATTTGTCCATCAACTGAATATATAAGTATAAGAAATTCTCAAAACTATTAATAAGTATGACAACTTAAGCATATGTGAGTACTTCTCATTGCAGTTACTAAAAAAAAAAAAAAAAAAAAAAACTTCCCAAAAAGAATACTGCAGTCCAACATTCTCCACTTTTAAAGATTCCAAAGAAAAAGTAAAAGATTTTTTATGTTAAAAGTTATAGTTTCCTTCTTTTGGATTTGTTTTAAAATCTCCATTTTAAAAGTAAGTTTTTCCAGAAAGTCTCTGATTAGAAAACAATTCAAGACAGGTGACACTAACTGTTAAGAATCTCCCAGTAAATGCTATTTGGTAGTATGCTTTCATGCCAAACCATGATGTTCATCACTTCTTGTTCAAAACTATTTAAGATAAGGAAAGTCTTCTTCTTTTTTTTTTTTTTTTTTTTTTAACAGGGACAGAGAGAGAGTCAGAGAGAGGGATAGATAGGGACAGACAGACAGGAATGGAGAGGTGAGAAGTATCAATCATTAGTTTTCGTTGCCGTTGCGACACTTTACTTGTTTGTTCATTGATTGCTTTCTCACATGTGCCTTGAACACGGGCCTTCAGCAGACCAAGCAACCCCTTGCTGGAGCCAGTGACTTTGGGTCCAAGCTGACGAGCTTCTGCTCAAGCCAGATGGGCCCCGTGCTCAAGCTGGCGACTTCGGGGTGTAAACCTGGGTCTTTCGCATCCCAGTCCGACGCTCTATCTACTGCGCCACCGCCTGGTCAGGCAGGAAAGTCTTCATTTTTATGGTCCTAATATTTAAGTACAAACTAAGTAATTTCAGTCCATATGTGGTACTTGAGATCTCCACAGAAGACTTAACACATGCTCAAAAGAATCAGAACAAATACGTATCACAAAGACAATTAGCCTTTATAACATTTTATGGTGCAAAAACAAACAAACAACAAAACAAAAAACCCTGAATATAAACTAAAGGAACAGTGTAAAGTAAGGCTGTGATGTTACCTATAAAAATAACTTATTTTCTTAACAATATACAGGGGTGGGCAAAAGTAGGTTTAATGTTCGTATGGAAAGACACACAGTTTACACAATAACTTCATTAACTCTATGCCTGGTGCACTCACAACTGTAAGCCTACTTTTGCTCACCCCTGTATTTGTATGAAATAGAATACTTAAAAATATTTTATTCAAAAACATTATGAATATTTTAATCACATATTCTTGTACTTACCTTTTTAAGTAGTTTTATCACAGCATATAGTGATAGAATTTATTCAATTCATATTCTCCCTTTATCCATTATTACTTTTGAAGACTAGAGAAATATGAGCTTCTCTATTGCAAAAGTTTTCAGGCACAAAGGTTATTTAAAATTGCCATCTCTGCTCTCTACAAGCATTCCTGCTTCCCTGAGGCAAATTTAATCACTCTTCAGTGTTTTTCTCAGCTCCTGGAGTACACGGCTACGGTTAAAAGTATCACAGTCCACCTAAGCCACTGCCTACCTTTCCTACTAGACTGTGAAATCCCTTATTTATTCATCTGTTTATTCTCAGTGTCTTAAATTGTTTCATGCATATTAGAGATCTAAACTCTTATGGATAAATCTTTATACATTCCCTTGGCTATATTTTACTATCAATATTTCCCTGTTGGAATAATCCTCTTACCTTCTATTTTGGCTTCATCTTTTTTGTAACATACAGATTTATTTATACACTACCCTAAATTATTGGAGAATTACAGAAGATTAAAATTATAGTTCATAACGAAACCATTATGCATGGTTATCTGTCATGAGCACCTAGCAGGTTTCATCAATATTTAATTCTGTGTACGACACACTGCACTTTTCACAGTTACATGTGAAAAAAGAAAAACTCATAAAAATTATCTTCATCATGTGATTGCACATACACATTTCAGTAAGTTATTTATACTACATAACTTTTAAATTCAATTATAAACGTAAAAATGGTCAGAATGGTAAAAAATGACAAAAACAAATGCAATTTAAAATTTTTTGGTTTTTTTCTTATATTGAATTGATTCATTGTAAAAATAATTTGCAATTTATACTAGCACGAGCTTCAAGCCTTCCATTCTGCTTTTGTTTCACCATTATCAAAGGTTTTCTTGTTTTTCTATGATAAGAAACATTGAAAAATTTGGTAGAGCCTGACCGTGTGGTGGCGCAGTGAATAGAGCACTGGACTGGGATGCACAGGACCCAGGTTTGAAACTTGAAATCACTGACTTGAATGCGGGCTCACCAGCTTGAGCATGGGATCATAAATATGACCCCATGTTCGCTGGCGTAAACCCAAAGGTCGCTGGCTTCAGCAAGGGCTTACTCGCTCTGCTGTAGCCCCCTGGTCAAGGCACATATGAGAAAGCAATCAATGGACTACTAAGGAGCTGCAACAAAGAATTGATGCTTCTCATCTCTCTCCCTTCCTGTCTGTCTGTCCTTATCTGTCCCTCTCTCTGTTACAAAAAAAACAAACAAACACACAAACCCTATCTCAAGAAAAAAAACAAAAAAAAGAGGTTGAGGTGTTACAATACAATAGGAATTTGACGTATCAAACTGCATTGATGATCAACCTTTATTCTCCACTAGAAATCAATTCTCCTAGAAAGTAATACTGCTTGAAAATATATTTTTATCAGTAGTAATAAAGGTTTTCAATTCTTAGTAATCTTTTTTTCCATTTTTCATACATTGGTTTACTTTTCTTATACATACATCAGTATGACTCCTGATTTTTCAAAGAGAAATTCCATTAATGTTGGCATGATTTCTCCCTATGTTTCTCTATATATCCCAATCCCATATATTGATTAAACATCTTATTAATCAAATTGCCTTAGACTTCCTGGTATTGCTTTTCTTTGTCTATAGTTAAATCTATGGAGGTAGAAAGAAGGAAGAATAAATGATAGAAGCATGTGTTAATCATTTGAGATTAACTGGGTAAGATTTCCCTTGTGTTGCATGATGACAGGGCAAAAGAAATCAAAAGATGTGGCATAAATGAAAATCCTAAATTAAAAATATAATATATGCATGTAATAATAAAATATTGGGCTTGAATAAAATGTTATTCAATTTGGGAAGAACTGCTACCTTGATACTGTTGAGTCTTCTGATCCATGACCATGGAATCTATCTCCATATTTTTGGGTCTTATTTGATTTCTATCAGCAATGTTTTTGGTTTTCAGTGCACAGGTCTTAAACTTATTTGTTAATATATTATTTTTAAATGTTATTTTAAATGCTTTTTTCAAGTTTTTTATTTTGGCTTTTTTCCTTCCTATTTGTATTATGCTGCTATATAATAAAATAATTTTACTTTCAAATATTGAAAAATAATCACAGAAAGCCACAAAAGTAGACGTAGAGAACTAGAGAACAAATATATCCTTGGGTAGGATGAGCCCATATCATAAAGATGTGACTTCTCAATAAGCTAATGTAAGCATTTATGGCAATGCCAATAAAATGGTATATATTTTAAAATTTTTTGAAGCATGCAAATATATTTTAAAATTTTGTTTCAAAAAATAACAAACAAATATAAGTAATTTTTAGCCAAAAACATTCTAAAGAAAAACAAAATAAGCAAAATATAAAAGACCTACAAGATACCAAATATTTTACATACCCTAAAATGCATTTTGGGTATAAGAGTTGATTAAAGAAACAAGGGATCAAAATGAAAAATGAATTTAAAAAGTGAGGAAACATGTATTTTCATATAGTGGTGTTACGATAACTGGTGACCATATGAAAAAAGAGATAAAATTGGATCTGTTCATCAGATCATACATGAGAATAAATTCCAAAATGGATACAAATTTAAACATAAAAGGATACAACTAAAACCATACATATGGAAGAAGAACACTTGGTTTCCTATTCTATAAGTGGGAGGGAAAACCTCTTTAAACTATAATTAAAAATCCAGTAGAAATGAGGAAAAAAGTTAGGAAATTTTTATTACATTATAAATAAAAACTTCCATGCCAAGACACCATCAGTAAAGTAAACAAATTTCAAACTGGGAAAATATTTGCAACTTGAAATATGAAAAGGTAATTTTAAAAAGCACCTAAATTATGGAAAATTCTCAACACTACAAAATAGAGAAATGAACACATACTTCATAGAAAAAGAATAGAAATAATCCAGAAACTGAAATGTCATTTCTCACCTCTTTCACTGGCAAAAAGTCAAAAGTGTAACAACATATTGGGCTGGGTGGTGGCTAAATATGAACCTTCATACATCACTGGTAGGGTGATGGAGTAAGCTTACTATTAAGAAGAGTAATTTGTCATATGTGACAAACTTTTAACCCTTTATGCTTTGACCCAGAAATATACCTTGTAGAAAGATAAATATAAACAAAATATACACGGGTTAAAATATTCTTAAAAGAATATTCTTTTAAAAATAGGCAAATAATTGCACCATGCTATGTGACAAGGGGGGACCAAAAATATATGTAAAAATCCAAATTTCTGTCAATGGAGATCTGGTTGAATAAAATACACTACATTTACAAAGTCACAGCTCTAAAAAAGAATGAATTGTACTCTTTTCCATAGCTATTGTTTGATCCCTAAGGATTATAAGCAGAAAAGAGTAAGTATATTATAGATGCATGTGTCTACATACATCTGTTCTATACAAACATCTATATTATATACTGCCTTCCATTTTGCTTCTTGATCAGCAAATCAGGCAAAATATTCTATAAAATATTAAGAAAAAGAAACAAAATATCATAAAAATGAAAAGTGAACTTAAATATGCAACTTGTTATAAAACACATACACAATGATTCTAAGTAGCTATAAAACATAGCCATTTGACTAAATGTATATAGCAAGATGCAACATAAGGCCAGAAAGAATAATCAAAAGTAATCTTAAAGTTTTGATTGTTCTTTTATATCATTATCTGAGTTTCTTTTATGTATATTATGGAGAAAAGCAGATTTTTATTAATTCAATTATTCCTAGTGTTGTTGGATAGCAAAGATAGGAGTTAAAGATACACAGCCTATGCCTGGAAAGCCGTTATGCCGGAGAGCACGGAACTACCAATGACTATCCGAGCTGTGACAAAGGACTTGGCTAAACTGAGAGGCTCCTCCTAGGAGTCGAAGCTGAGAATATTTAAACATCAATAGGAAAATAATTTAAGTAGGTTGATATCCATCAAATTCATTTATGTCTATGAATTTGTGATGTTTATAGAAATGAACTGTTCATTGATAAAGCATGTACAGAAGCAAATCTTTATTTTAAAAACTAGTAATTTATGGAAAAAATATCCATACTTTATCTGCTTTTCTGACACCACTGGTATAATACAGCTGAAGAGGGTATGTTTTCCCTTACAATAATATCTGCTAATAAGTAAGGAAAGAAGTATGGAATTAAAATTTTAAAATATATCTTTAACTGCTGGTGAATTCATGGACCCAGGCAAAGCTCACCAACAGCTGCCCATATCATAAAAAATAAAGACCCCAGGCAACCTGTAACCCCTGAAGAAAAATGATTTACAGGAAATAGCAGAGTGCTAAACTTTATCATGTCTTGTTGATGCACATCCCTGTATCTACTCTACACATCTTCCAACAACAACATTTGAAAAATTATTTTAGCTAAGTTTTGAAATTTTAAATATTATGTCCTCCAATTTTATCAGGATCAAAAATATCAGTTACAAAAATGTTTAAGATATTATCTCAATGGAAAGATACTACTGCCTCTGAGACTTTGAATAAACAGTCCATTTTGCTAGTTACAGAGGTTTTTCAGGACAGGGTTCATCTCAGAGTTAAATTAAATTACTTTCTCTTTATTCTTGTTACTCACTATAAACTTGCCCAGACCAACCTCTGTACCGCAGCTGCCTAGCAATATGTAGAGGTTTTTAAAAAAGAATTCATTTATTGATTTTTATAGAGAGAAGAAGGAAAGGAGAGGGAGGGAGAGACCGGAACATGGATCTGTTCCTGTATGTGCGCTGACCAGGGATCAAACTGGCAACCTCTGCTCTTCAGAACACTGCTCTACCGAACCGAGCCACCTGGCTGGCAATTACATGTAGAGGTTTGTAACCAATTAATCTGACTCCTTAAATTGAATTCAGATCATTCTTGAAAAGTAATCTGTGAATCCAGGAAGTGTTACATGTTAAAAAACTTAAAGTTGATAAATTATTTTGTCAATGTTTTCTATACAGTGGTTTTAACAAAGGAGAAAAAAGAACACTAAAGAATAATGTAAGTTCTTGCTGAGAACCTCTGCGTAAAAATAAGAGCTGTAAATCAGTATACACAATTCTGAACCCTGCTGATCCCATTAAGAGAAAGCAGTTGATGAGATTTAGACTGAAGAAAAACCTGTCAATCTCATGCAACTTTTATTCTATATTTTCAAAATTATAATGCACCTTGCTTGTTAACATCTGTATAATAATATACTGCAGCACAAAATGAGAACAGTACTAATGGTGGGATGAATATTAGCATACCATTGTTAATAATTTTATTTTTCACAAAGAATCATTTACTGAAGCTATGGCTTAATGAATGTATTTGTCGCACCCAGAGGCCCCAATGGGAGTTTTCAGATGCTCTAGCCAACATTACCGAAATGGAAACTTGTAGCTTCGATGCCTAGATGTATGCAATAATTTGTATTTATATGCCACAAAAGGCTGTTTAGATTTTCAGTGCCATTTATTTTTCAAGGTCTGTTCCTTAGAGTTATTATTATGTGACTTCTAAACTTAACACAAAGTAATAACATTGTACCAATTCTAATGATTTAAAAGTGGATTTCAGTATTTTTCTCAAATTCTAAAGAGAAACCTGACAACTTATTCTAGCCATAGAAACCACCATGAGTGGTTTAGGTCAAATGGTTTATATCAAACTTCTGAAGACACTATCATCTTCAGTAAGGAAACTGTTCATGATGAATAATTTCTTATATCAGTAGGTGTCCAACAAAGCATATTTTTATAACATATGAATTGCAAGTAATTTTAGATTTATTTATACTAGGAAACAAAACTTTAATAATAATATCAGCAAATTGAGTTTAACAAAAAAGGGTATTGTTATTTTTAAAACAGAACTAAATATTCATTTATGCACTGACTTCACAAATATTTTGACATACAAATATATATATATGTATGGAAACTCTCAATAAATTTATATCTTAGACTTCTATGCCAAAATTTCCAAACACTCTTTTGTCCCTAGCATCTTGAATTTCTGTAAATAATATTTTTCAAAATCTACTAGACTTCATCTTATATCAAATGTAAACCAACAGAAAATGAATAAGACATCTAAGATTACTGCAATTTTATGTATTATACATATATATTTTTACTGTATATCTTGTATATTACTCTTTTTGCATTCTATAGAAAAAAACTAAATGGGTCAAATATGCTTACTAAAAATCACATTGTAAATCATCAGGAACAGGTGCCAGTAACTAGGGACATTAACTAATCTGTATTAGTTTTCTGAGGCTGCCATAATAAACCATTACAAACCTTGGAGGCTTAACAGAACAGCAATGTCTTCTCTTACAGTCCTGTAGGCTAAAATTAGGAAATCTGTCAGGGTCATACTCACTCCAGGGGAAAATCTGTTCCTTTACTCTTTCAGCTTCTGGTGGCTGTTTGCAGCCCTTGATTTGTGGGTATATCACTCCAATCCCTGCCTCTTTAGTCAGACTGCTTCATTCTGTTTTGCTGTCCTCAAATAACTATCTTATTCTTAATAGGAACATGTCATTGGACTCAGGGCCCACCAAAATAACTATCATGTCAAGATCCTTACTTCAATTACATATGCTGTTATGAACTGAATGTTGTCACTATAATATTTATACAGAAGGCCTAACCTCTATTACCTTGGAATGTGACTAGATTTGGAGATAGGGTCTTTAAGTGGTAATTAAGGTAAAATGAGGCCACATGGGATCTTAAGCAATCTGGTGTTTTAAAAGGAGAAGAGATGGCCACTAAGAGACACAGAGGAAAGACAAAATGAGAGAAAGTGGCAAGTCAAGGAGAATGGCTTCAGATCTGTTTACACCTTGATCCTGGACTTCTAGCCTCTAGAACTGTAAGATAAATTTCTGTAGTTGAAGAAATCCAATTTGTAATATTTTGTTATGGCAGCTATTGCAAACAAATAAATATGAAAAGATTTTTTTTTTCCAAAGAAGGTAACTCTTACAGGTATTGAAAGAGGCCACAGTTCAACTGACTACATTATATAACTATTTGTTACTGTGAAAATATCCAAGCATGAACCAAGAGATGCATAAGCAAAAAAAAAATCACTACAATGACTGAATTGGAAATGCAGAGGTAATTAATGTCCAGCCAAAACTACAATGTCAAATAAATGGCCAAATACAGTGTGTCCGTAAAGTCATGGTGCACTTTTGACCTGTGTCAGGTCAAAAGTGCACCATGACTTTACGGACACACTGTAGTAAAGCATAAGACATCATTTTGGCATTTGCATGCTTACTTATAAATTTTTGCTTCATTATTGAGAATATTTTTGAATATTATGTGAACCAACATACATCATTTTTAATATGACTATGCCATTGCGAAAGCAGTTAGTTATCTGGTAGAGTATATGATAGTATATATAGTGGTACCTTGAGATATGAACAGACCAACTTTTTTAAGATACAAGCTGCAACTCGGTCCATATTTTTGTTCGAGATCCAGCGAAATTCCGAGATAAGAGTCATAATTAGGGAAGCTGCTGCTAGTTGGCGCGTTGGCACACGGGTCCAGTATGGGCAGTTTGATATACGAGTTGACTGACTTACAAACTTGGTTACAGAATGAATTAAATTCGTATCTCAAGGTACCACTGTATTCTGTTTCATTAAATTTTAAAATATTTGGGAGGTGATAATATGAAAAAGATGCAACTCTTTTCCTCATTAATTCACAAAATGGTGGAGAAGACAACTGATGGAAACATTTGCTTTTAACTGATTCCGCTATGTAGTACGCACATAAACACAGTAAACAGAAGATAGAGGTTAATATTTGGGAGCTATGATTGTCATTAACATCTTCAATTTACAGATAATAAAAACAAGGGGTAGAAAAGAACACATCTATCTGGCTCTAAAGCCCATTTTTTGTTTATTTTTATAATCACACCAATGTTAGGAAAGTTCGTAGGATTGCAAAGGATTGGAATGCCAGGATGGCTCAAGGCATATTAGTGGGATAAGTTTTCCTTCTCCATTTTAGCCTAATAATTAATAAAATCTGTGCTTGATCACACTTAGGGAATGTGATATGCAGCCCTTCTCAAGATAGGGTATTAGCATATGGCAGGACTTGTTTTGTGAAACACCCTGAGCAAAGCTTGGAAGTGGGGCAAAGATGGGTGTCCTATAGATTAGACCCTAAAGAACCCACCTCCTGAAGCCAATAGGGAACTAGGTCTTTCGACACTACCTGTGTCTCCGGGCTTGCTGCCATTGCCTTAACTAATAAACCCTTACTTTCTTGGCTGTTAGCTCCTGTTGGCTTTGATTCATGCAGGCAAATAAATGTGTTTAATTTGTTAACATTGTTAATATCATTCATTGTGCATTTTCTACTGGAGGGTAGACAGTTTCACTTATAAAATGCATATGATATATAGAGATTTAAATGTCTTTAAATAATAGATGAGTAATTACTATACCCTACTTGAATTGAAGATACTTTTCCTGATATCTATTGCTAAATATATATTAAAGTATTAATTTTGTATCTTTTCTAAATTTATTTATATAATTTACTTAAAAGCATCTGAAAACTATAAATACAAAAATAATGTAAAAATTGTATAGCTGATATATATAAATAATGGTGACTGATGCTTATTAATTTTTAATAAAAGACATATAATGAAATATTTATTCATTTTTAAAAAGTTATAATAAAAATATTTGAAAGTGTAAAATTTATATGCAGTTGTAGCATCTATTTTTCTTTTTTCATTCTAGAAGGCAACAGGACACTACACTGACTAATTAATATACTTAGCTTGAAAATGGTTTTCTTAAGCTAAAAAAAAATATATATAGGGACCTTTAAATAGCATACATATGCCAGTTAAAAAGTAAAACCAGGCCATGGCCAGTTAGCTCAGTGGTAGAGCATTGGCCTGACATCTGGAAGTTCCAGGTTTGATTCCCGGTCAGGGCACATAGGAGAAGTGACCATCTGCTTCTCCACCCTTTCCCTTCCCCGGCCTCCCACAACCATGGCTCAAATAGTTCAAGCAAGTTGAACCAAGACTCTGAAGATGGTTCTATGGCCTCTCCTTGGACACTGAAATAACTCTGTTGCCAAACAGCAGAGCAGTGCTGCCCTTAAAGGAGGCTTGCCATGTGGATCCTGGTCAGGGCACATATGAAGGTCTGGTTCTTTGCCTCCCTGTCTCCTTGCCTCTCACTTAATAATAATAATAAAAAAGGTAAAACCAGGAATATCAAAATACATTTTGCTTTTTTTCAGTATTATTACTAAACAAACAAATGGGTATTTTATTTAATTGCTAATATTTCTGTGATAAAGTTATTAATTTTTATAAAGCTAATTACATATCTGGGGTGGGGCAAAGGTAGTGGGTACACAAAACACAGAGTTTATTCTTGTACTATTTATTAGTTATTGTATTATTTTCCCAAAAAACAACTGTAAACCTATGTTTGTTCCACCTGGTATATTCTTCTTATGATAAGATGAGCTCTTCTTTCCAAAGACACGGCCATTGAAACTTCACTTTTAGTGAAAGATTATATTGTGTCCTTCAACAAATATATTAAATATATGAGTTTCCACAAATTACACAATCATAACACAAACATATACATACACCAAAAATCACACTCAAGCATGCAAATGGGGTTAGTATTAAAGATATTCAACAACAGGGTCATATTTTAGTCATTATTTTCCTGTGACAGGACTATAAACATATAGATCAAAGAGTAGAAAAAAATGTCTCCTATAGTACACATATATGTGTCTGTGCATATGTATGTTTAACCCTAATAATAACCAAATCTATTTGGATATATTTTACCATTTGATACAATCTGAGAGGAGTATCATACTAATTAAAAAGTATTTTCACTAAGTTACATTAATTCAAGGGAAAAATTCTCTTTAAATATTTTTCACATAGCACTGCAATATGAGAAACAGAAAACACATCTGGCCTTATCTTCTCATAGCTTTCCCGGAGTCAAAGTTCCCTCACTAAACTCTGTCAAAAGCAATTATTTCATTATATTTTGCTAAGAAAAACATCCTTCATAAATGAGACTAATAAAACATTTTTATTAGGAAGCATAATTTAATATAGTCAATTTTTGAAAGCCTGTTAGATAAATATTGCAACATTGGAAGAGGCATTAGCGATTCTCAGGCGCAAACAGAGTAACTGCTGATGGGAAAGCTTCCCAGAGAATTCTTGTCGGGTACGTTTGATACACTGAAGAATGACTCCAGGTGTTTGCTGAAGTCCTTTTCTGTCATTTCCACTGAATCTGAAAGTAAGTGCAACATGAAGTTCATGCCGTTCATTTTAAAGACTACTGTGCTGTGTTGATTTCAGGCCAGTACCAAAGATTTTGAAACTAGGTCTGTCTGGAGTTCAAATGGTTCACAAAGAAAATGTAGTTTCTCCTTTGACTGGGACACCTGGTGTGTGTGTGTGTGTGTGTGTGTGTGTGTGTGTGTGTGTGTGTGTGTGTGGCCATTGAGAAATTTCAAAACATGCTTCCAAGAAGCAGTTAGATGTACTAAATGCAATATCAGAACATAATACAGTGGAAGGAAGATTCTGTGTGGAAAGTACTAGTGAGAATGCATTTGGATATAGCTTCATGGTACGACACACACAAAAGATTAAATAGCCACCGGGATGACATTACTGAATGTGGTATTTAAAAGAGATGTGGAGTAACACTGTATTATATAGTATTTCTATCATAGATATACAAGAGATGTAAATAACTTAAGACCATAGATAATAGTAATATGTAATAAACTAATTAGAAAGTAATGGTTAAGAAATAATCTGCTTGCTTTTCTCTCCTAATAGCTCCCTGGCTTTTACTTTGAAATGTAGCAAAAAGTTTACCTTTGCAGGAACCTTGGGGAAAACTTACATTGGGGAGGGACCTCACAATTGGGGGAATTTAAATCACAATACTTATTTATAAAAGCCTAGACATATAATTTACTGTGAAAAGTCCAGGCATATAAATTAATTAGAAATTTAGTTTACCAATCTCTAATCTTTACTTTGTATCCTAAGAAAACAGGGAGTCTTTTCACAGACAATTCAGAGGCGCCAAGTCCCAGGTATTCCTGGGAGACACCTGTACCTGCTGCCTTGAAGATTTACCAAGGACACCAGACAGGACCTTGCTGATTGGGCCTGTGTTATATCAAAAGAACTTGCAAAAGAGACCTTCCTGCAGCTCAACCCCCACCTCTGCATAATCCTTTTCTTTTGCCTCTTACACCATTACTAACAGCTCCTAAATCCTACAAAAACAAGCAGTACCAGAGAGTGTTAAGATAGCTTTGTGGACAGAATTCCCCTGCCTTCTCAGGGCTCAGGTTTCTCTGATAAGAAATACCTTATCCCTACTTGGTCCTCAGCTCTCTTTAAATTGACAAAAGGGGTGATGAGTAACCCCGACTCTGGCTTTGTTTTCCAATTACACTTTGAGTATTTACTACTGTTGTTTTTAATAAAAAATTATATTTGTTTTTTATATAATTTAATTCTTAATAATGTATGTGCTAACAATCCCACCAAAACATTCTAGCAAAACAAATGCAGAAGGGCCTGACCAAGTGCTGGCACAGTGGATAGAGAGTCAGACTGGGATAGAGAGGACCCAGGATTGAAACCCCAAGGTCGCCCGCTTAAGTGCAGGCTCATCAGGTTTGAGCACAGGCTCACCACCTACAGCGTGGTATCATAGACACTACCCTATGGTAGCTGGGTTGAGCCCTAAGGTCTCTGGCTTGAAGCCCAAGGTCACTGGATTCAGCAACGGGTCACTCACTCTGCTGTAGTCCCCTGGTGAAGGCACATATGAGAATGCAATCAATGAACAACTATGGAAATGCAACAAAGAATTGATGCTTTTCATCTCTCTCCCTATCTGTCTGTCCCTCTTTCTGACTCTCTCTCTGTCTCTGTCAAAAAGAAAAATAATGCAAAAGGGTGTGTTGGGCAGGTAAAATATAATATGCTCACTTTGTTAAAGATGGAGCTGCCCAGATGGAAGCTCATCATCCAGGTGATATTATTTGCCCTTATGCTTGGAATGGGTGTGGGGGAAAGGCTGTAATGTAAGCAGGCCGGGTCATTATAGCCTAAGGCTTAGTTTTAAGAGTAAATTTTTCCCCACACCCTTGACTGACTGGATGATGTAGGGTGGTGCACTCTCCTGAGGAATCCCATTGTGCCTCAGATGGGTGGCTTTGTATTGGAGACTTCCTTGTTTGTGTAATTGGATTGGAGGTTTTGATTTTACACTATAAAGTGGGACAGACCGGGAGCTTACTCACTCTCGGTTCCTGAGGTTAATATTAGAAGAGAGGAGAGCAGATGAAGGCCACGTGGAGGCCAGAAGAAGCAACCAAGATGGCAGAGTGCTGAGGGAGAAGCCAGTTTGTTAAGAGTTTGTGCTGGAGGAGATGGGGAACAGAGGTGAATAAGTCTGGTGAGCTAGAAACCTTTGATTCTAGGAAACTCGGATAAGTCAGTAGCTTAGTGAGCACTGAATGAGTGAGTTTTGGAGCCCAGCTGTGTTTTTGCTTGCCCACCAGGTGCAAGCTAGAATTAAAGCTGATGGCTCACCAGTTCTTCTTTTTTATTTATTTTTTTTATTTCTTTAATATTTTATTTTTATTTTATTCATTTTAGAGAGGAGACACAGAGTGAGAGAGAGAGAAAGAGAGAAAGGGGGGAGGAGCTGGAAGCATCAACTCCTATATGTGCCTTGATCAGACCAGTGCAGGGTTTTGAACTGGCGACCTCAGTGTTCCCAGGTCGACGCTTTATTCACTACGCCACCACAGGTCAGGCTCACCAGTTCTTGGCTCCATTGTTTTATTACCGACTGTCCGAATCTAATGTGAACCTGCACTGGCAAGACTGCTGTGATGGTGGCCTTGAGCACTGGCTTTACAGGGTGGAAAAGATTAGAGGAGTACCAAGTCTTTGTTGGCTGATCATTGCAATTTGGTGTTTCAGAACATCTAGGCCAGGGGTCCCCAAACTACGGGCCCGCAGGCCGCATGCAGCCCCCTGAGGCCATTTATCCGGCACCCACTGCACTTCCAGAAGGCACCTCTTTCATTGGTGGTCAGTGAGAGGAGCACAGGATGCATCCATACCCATAGTTCCCATTGAAATACTGGTCAATTTGTTGATTTAAATTTACTTGTTCTTTATTTTAAATATTGTATTTGTTCCCGTTTTGTTTTTTTACTTTAAAATAAGGTATGTGCAGTGTGCATAGGGATTTGTTCATCATTTTTTTAATAGTCTGGCCCTCCAACGGTCTGAGGGACAGTGAACTGGCTCCCTGTGTAAAGAGTTTGGGGACCCCTGATCTAGGCTGTAGATGGCTCCAAATTTTCGTACACTCCAAATTTTTGCTCATGGAGTAGTATATAAGAATGCTAAAAGGACCCTCAGGTTAGTTCTTTTTCAGGCTTTGAAAATACCTTTTGCTTATAAGTAAACTGTGTGTCCCAGATTACTGCTAGGAACTCTGCTTAGTAACCTGGTCTGATGAAGTTTTTGTATTTCTTTTAACATTTTTTAAATTTATTTATTCATTTTTAGAGAGAGAGGAGAGAAAGAGTGAAAGAAAGAGAGAGAGAGAAGGGGTAGGAGCAGGAAGCATTAACTCCCATATGTGCCTTGACCAGGCAAGCCCATGGTTTCGAACCACAGACTTCAGCGTAACAGGTCGATGCTTTATTCACTGCGCCACCACAGGCCACTCAAATGACGGAAGTTGATACAAGAAGGCTTCTTCATGGCTTCACCCTCTAGTTTTACATATTCAACTCTATTTCTAATTGTAAACATGGTGACATTAATGATCCATTCAGACCATTTGTAAGAGGAGTAGGAGCAAGATTCATTCTTAATTGTATTAGAAATGGTGCGAACTAGGGCAGAAACTCATGTAACTGAAGGGGTGCTATCACACCCTAAGGAAAGGAAGCCTACAGAAGAACAAAATGTACTTGCAAGTACTACAATATGACTTGAGGTTTAACCTACTTAGATTTAGTTCATGGTTCAGAAATTCAACACAGCAGATTTTACTGAAGTTCCAAAATTTTCCTGAGCATAGGATTGTCCCAGCTTCCTTTTTTTTTTTAGAGACCGAGAGAGGGTCAGAGATAGGGACAGACAGACAGGAAAGGAGAGAGATGAGAAGCATCAATTCTTTGTTGCGGCTCCTTAGTTTTTCATTGATTACTTTCTTATATGTGCCTTGACCGGGGGGCGACAGCAGCCAAGTGACCCCTTGCTCAAGCCAACAACTTTGAGCTTAAGCTGGTGAGCCTTGCTCAAACCAGATGAGCCCGTGCTCAAGCTGGCAACCTCAGGGTTTCACACATGGATCCTCCGCGTCCCACACTCTATCCACTGCAACACCACCTGGTCAGGCTGCCTCCTAATTCTTATAGTAACATACTGAATAGTGTTACTGCCCTAAAAGTTCTCTGTGTTCCACCTGTTCATCCACCTCTCCTTCTTAACCCCGGCAAAAACTATCATCATTGTCTGCAAAGTTTTACACTTTCCTGACTGAGATACTGTTGGAATTGTGCAGTGCAGTGTGCAGCCTGCTCAGATGTCCTTCTTTCACTTAATAATATGATTAAAGCTTCCTCTATGATTTTTCAGGGCCTGCTAGTGCATTTCATATTTGTGCTGAATAATACTGCATCGTCTGGATGTAACACAATTTACTTATCCATTTTACCCACTGAAGGACATGCCAGCTCCTTTCAAGTAATGGCAATGATGAATAAAGCTGTAATAAATTAAATGTCTGTGTGCAGGTTTCTGTGTGAACATGTATTTTTAACTTTTTGTATAAATACTTAGGAGCACAATTGCTATATTATCAGGTAAAAGTACATTTAATTTTTTAAGAAATTGTCCAAGTGCCTTCTAAAGTAGTCGCACTCCTTCACTTTCCCACCCACTACAAATGAGATTTCGTGATGTTCCACATGCTTGCTAGAATTTGGTGAAGTCAGTCTTCTGCATTTTTTGCCATTCTAGTAGGTATGTAGTGGTATCTCACTCTTGTTTTAATTTGTAAATTCCTAAGGACATATAAAGTTCAACGTCTTTTCATATGCTTCTTATATTAGTATATTTGAAAACATTGTTATTATTTTGAACAAACTGACATTTTTTAGATCAATGGAGAATTACAAAAATGCTTTTATTTTAACTTCACTTATTCCTTGTCCTATACTTTCCTATTTTTATGTAAATTCAAATTTTTGATCTGTATCATTTTCCCTTTCTCTAAACAACTTCTTTAAACATTTCTCAATGGCAGGTCTGCTGGCAACAGATGAGCTCAATTTTTGTTCATCTCAGGAAGTCTTTATTTCCTCTTAACTTTTGAAGCGTAATTTTTCAGGCAACAGAATTCTGCATTGGTGTATTTTATCTCTCTCTCTACACTTTAAATATTGCATTCCACTGTCCTGTTTGCATGGTCTCTGAGGAGAAGTTGAATGTAATTATTTTAATTGTTCCTCTAAAAGTAAGATGATTTTCCCCTTTGGCTCCTTTCAGGGTTTATTCCTGATCTTTGATTATTTTTTTCTTTAGTTTGAATTGACTAGTTGTAGATTTTCTCTTGTTTTTCATACTTGGTATTCTTTTCCTGGTTTGCTGTCTGATATTCATGGGGGAAATTCTCAGTCATTGTTTTAAATATTTCTCTGTTCCTTTCTCTAATCTCCTCCTGGTATTGCCAATACATGTATGTTACAATTTTTGTAGTTGTTCCAGTTCTTGAATATTCTATTTTTTTCCAGTAGTTTTTCTCTTTGCTTTTCCAGTTTAGAAGTTTCTATAGAGAAAGCCACACCTCAGATATTCTTTCCTCAGATATATCCAGACAATTAGTATACCTATCAAAGGTTTTCCTCATCTCAGTTACAGCGTTATCTTTAGCATTTTCTTTTGCGGTGAGGTTCTTAGGATTTCTATCTCTCTGTTGATACTGTCTATATTATATGTTCTTTGAGGTCATCTATTTTATCCACTTAATCTCTCACATATTAAACAAGTTCTTTGTTGTTTTGTGTTTTTTTTCATCTCCAGGGAGCCTGTTTTTGATGCTTTCTTGAGTTTCAATTTTTTTTAGTATGTCTTATAATTTTTCTGAATGACCAGACATAATGTACTTGCAGCTCAAAGGAACTGCTATAAATAGGTTTCCAGTAATGTTATGGCAAAGGTGTGTTGTGTGTTGGAAGGGGAGGGAACCATTTTTTCATCCTATAGTTAAATCTCAGTCTTTCAGTGACTTGTGCCTGTGTAGTATAAATGACAGATATGCTTTTCAGCACCCCCTCCTTTAGGAAGGAAAGGATGACCAGAATGCACATTTTTCTTCTCCTGTGTGGAAGGATGTCAGGAACTGGGGCTGGATAGTTCCCATACCCTAAGTCAGTAAGGCTCTGAATATAACCCCCAGCACCTTAGGTCCTGTTTCAATAGTTTCTCCAGAGGGCAGGTCTTTGTAAGAGGTACAAAATACAGTGGCTTATTTTAAGTGGTTCCTTTTGCTCTCCCTCTGCCATAAGCATAGGGACATTCACTGTGAGACCATATAAAGAACTAGTAGAACTCTAGGAAGTGAAACTCACAAAAGTGTGAACTTTCCCAGATGACTGAATTCATTTGGAGATTTTCTCTCTCAGACTTGTCTACACTGAGCTTCCAGAAATTCTTCAATTACAATTTATGTTCCTTACCCAGGTACTGGATTCTGAGGAGGTTTCATCCCTGTTAAGGTAAGTTTTATTTTTAATTTAATTATTTGTATTTATTTATTCATTTTAGAGAAGAGAGACAGAGAGAGAAAAGGGGGGAGGAGCAGGAAGCATCAACTCCCATATATACCGTGACCAGGCAAGCCCAGGGTTTTGAATTGGCGACCTCAGCATTCCAGATTGATGCTTTATCCACTGCACCACCACATGTCAGGCCTAAGGTAAGTTGTTTATTATGTGTTTGTTCTTGGTCTATCCAATTAGAGAGGCGGTGGTTTATCCTGTGGTTTCATGTTTCTTATGGATTTAAGAAGAGTTATTTTGTGCGTATGTGTGTGTGTGTGTGTGTGTGTTGTTTGTTTGTTTTACAGTTTGTCAGCATTTTACTTGTTAGAGTGGAATAACAACTTCCAAGATTCTTACATTCTGTACTAGAACCTGGACTATTGCTTTTGTTTTTCAATTTTGTGTTGTTCATAGAGTTTTCAAATAATATGTGGTCAATAAATATTTTTAAATTTACTTATATTGTGTAAGTTTACTCTCAAGGACAATATATATCCTGCTTAGAGATGTGTTTATTTGACACTGTGCTGCTATTTCAATAATTGAGAAGTTGGTTTAGAAAAATGAATTGAGGACAATGACCTAACTTGATTTGCTTCTCGAAAGTGTATAGAAGAATACAGTAAATGATTTGCAATGCAACTTTGTAACACCTCCTATCAAGAATTATAGCTTATTAGTCTACCTCTTAATTATGGTATAATCTTTAATAACTTGCCCTGCTTACTAGAACGTGGCTGAACTCACAATGTGTCAACTCTGATCCTAGAGCTCAATAGGGCTCGCATGTCTTCAAAAACTTGGACTCCTACTGTCATTTGAGAACACAAAGCTACCTTGCTAAAAATTGTGAGACCATGTGAAAGAAAACAGAATAGACTCAGTAAGACCTAGACAGTTTCCAGTCAACCCTTACCAAGTTGACTGCAGATACCTGACCAAGCTCGGCCAAGATTAGCCAATGCAAGCTCAGGTCAAAAGGAACATTCAACCAACACAAAGAATTGTGAAAACTAATAAATACTTGATGTTTTGTACTATTAATTATTGGAATAGTTTTTAGCATAACATTATTGTGGAAATTAACGACTACTATAAAGAGAAAAAATACATCATGGAAAAAAGTATTCAAAACTATCTGTCTTTGGCCTGTCATTAATATTGGGGCTCTGGATGGCATATCTTACAAAACTCTGGGATTATATAGTATATAAAGAATCTGAGTCTTTTTTTCATATTAAACTATTTGTCATTTCACGTAATCACCTTATCAGGTTATGTTAAGAAGTTACTTAATGAATAATAAACTATATTATTATGTATTCAATTATTATTTAACCATGCATAGATAATCACAGGATAGACTTCCTCTTGCTAAAAGGTTGACTTTAGTTTCTTTTCCAGGCCTAACAGTATTTGCTGCTTCTGATATCTAAGTTCAGAGCCTCTAAGCATTACTAGACCTCTATCAATATTAATTGATTTTAGTTCCTTCTGAAACCCATAAAGGTCAAATCTTCATCAGAACACACCGTTTTTAAAGTTCATATTCACCATTCCCCAGTTTTTTTTTTTGGAAACAGGCATAACTGTTTTGGATTCAGTTCAATGAATTGTCTTTTTCCCCTGGATCTCTCTCAGAATGTCTTCTGTAACAACATGCATCCGCAGCCTGAGGTTGTGGTATTAGTTCCCTGATTCATCATCAAGTCTATTCTGACAGAGGTGGAAGATCCACTGGCCAGCCATTTCAACAACATGATTCTTGCAGGGATTTCCTAAGGAAAGCCTATATATAGTCTTTCCCATTAGCTTTCCAAACACTTCAGTGAGCAAGCTATAATCTATGATAATTCATTTTTGTTTAAACCGGCTGGACTAAATTTTATTATCTTCAACTAAGAGCTCTGGACTTAAAAGGATCATGACTACTTTGAATCCTTAATCATATCTAGACATCTTAATTGCTTAATATAGCAAAATAGACAAACTGATAACTTTACCATTTATAATTAAATCCCAATTCAAAAGTTATTCAAATTTTTAATTATGATATGCAACTAAATGTAAATTTTCTTCCATTCTTTGAAGTCTATATCAAACAGCAAATATCAAGTAGGACTAATAATTTAATCTACTCTCTCCTCAACATCAATTACTATACCTGGAAGAATATAGCACTATCTTTGTAAAATCTCAAGAATAATTCCTTTTTTTTTTTAAGTGAATGAAAGGGAGATAGTTAAACAAAGGCCCGCATGCACCAGAACCAACCAGCAACCCCTGTCTAGGCCCAATGCTTGAATCAACTGAGCTATTTGTAGCACATGAGGCTGACACTTGGACCAACCAAGCTATCCTCAGTGTCCCGGGATGACACAAATGAGTCACTGGCTACAGGAGGGGAAGAAATAGAGAAGGAGGAGTGGGAGGAGGAAAGTAGATGGTTGCTTCTCATGTGTGCCCCGGCTAGGAATCAAAACTGGGACATCTACACTCCAGGCCGATGCTCTACGTCTGAGCCAACCAGATAGGGCCAATACATGAAGTTTTAAAATAAAAATGTGATTAATTACAATCTGAAAATTTTAATTTTAATAGCTCCTGATCAGTACAATGGACATCACAATTCTTTCTCGCTTTTCTGTCTTTAAATTATTTAGTAAGAATTATTCAGCCTGACCTGTGGTGGCACAGTGGATAAAGCGTCAACCTGGAATGCTAAGGTCACCAGTTTGGAACCCTGGGTTTGCCTAGTCAAGGCACATAGGGAAGTTGATACTTCCTGCTCCTCCACCTTTCTCTTTCTCTCTCTCTCCCTCTCTCTCCTCTTTTTCTATCTAAAATGAATAAATAAAATCTAAAAAAAAGAAATAATTATTTTGCCCTGGCCAGCTGGCTCAGCAGTAGCACATTGGCCCAGCATGTGGATGTCCCGGTTGATTCCCAGTCAGGGCATACAAGGGAAGCAACCATCTGCTTCTCTCTCCCTCTCTTCCCCTACTTCTTCCCGTCCTACAGCCATGGTTTAATTGGTTTGAGCACATTGACCCCACGTGCTAAAAATGGCTCTGTCAAGCCTTTGCCTCAGGGGATAAAAACATCTTAGTTGTGAGCATGGCCCCAGATGGGCAAAACATCAGCCCCAGATGGGGGTAGCCAGTTGAAACTGAGTGGGGGCACATGTAGGAGTCTGTCTCTTTCTCTCTTCCTCTCACTTAAAAATGAATACTATGCGCCTAACCAGGCAGTGGAGCAGTGGATAGAGCATCAGACTGGGATGCGGAAGACCCAGGTTCAAGATCCTGAGCTCGCCAGCTTGACGGAGCGCCCATCTGGCTTGAGCAAAAGCTTGCCAGCTTGGACCCAAGATCGCTGGCCCCAGCAAGGGGTGGCTCGGTCTGCTGAAGGCTCGTGGTGTGAGAAAGCAATCAATGAACAACTATAGTGTCGCAACAGCAATGAAAAACTAATGATTGATGTTTCTCATCTCTCTCTGTTCCTGTCTGTCTGTCCCTATCTATCCCTCTCTCTATGACTTTCTCTCTGTTCCACTCTCTCTCTGTCCCTGTAAAAGAAAAAAGAAAATGAATACTATGCATATGAGAATAACTCCTGAAATATTAAAAATAATATTATAAATAATGATCATATAAAATATTAAAAAATCAAAGAGAAATATAACAGGAATATATGTAAAAACGATAAGCTTAGTGAAGTCCTTCCCATTAAACATGTAAGTATTAATTTCTTTTAAAATTTTTATTGCCTTTAAAAAGGCCCTTATGGTTCCTATGCACAGTGGACCAGAGTGGACTTTTCCCTACCCTGTTAAACACAAGCTGCCTTTTATCCCAAGGAATCATAAGGGTTTCCACTTCCTGTAAATACATATATCCTACCTGCCACCTACCTTGACCCTTGCTTCCAATATCACTTTAAAAACCATGTCCTAGGGACACACATACACAAACATCACTATAGCAATGCATTTTCTATACCCAAATTAATGTTATTTTCTTCTTCATTAATAATCAATTGAATTGTTAATCATAATATAATGACTGCTAACAGTCAAGTGATATTTTCTTTTTCTTCTTTTCACTTATACAGAATCTGGGAATTTATTTGTGTCATAATCCTTGTAAATCATTAATGAAGCTCTTCATATCAATGTAATCCATATATTTAAAGTTCATTACTGTTTCTCCTAATAAAATAATGAGCCCCCAGAAAGCATCTCTCACCCTTCATAGCATGTAAGAAACATATATAAAAGAGAAAACTTTCTAACTAAATGCAGGACATTAGAGAAATTATCAAAATAACAATTGAGGCATCAATATTATTATCACTTCTAACTGGGCAACAAATCAAACACTGAGGTAATGAAGAATAATCAATAGGTTGGGACTTTTGCAGGTTAGAGTCACAATGGGATTGTGCAAAAATTTAAATTAATGCAGAAATATTATATTTTAACATAAATAAAAGTTTATTTTAATATGCAGCAATCTGTTTTGATATTCAAAATGTTTAGTAGAATAAATATGAAAATACTAATTTCTATATTTGTCAGCTGCATTTAGAATTATAAATATATTTTTAAATTTAGATGTAGTATTAACAAGATGTCTCTAGATAATTTATTTTCCTTTTGTTCCTAGATGTTATTATTGAAGAGAAACATCAGTTCATTGTAAACAAATCTAGGGTTGCTAAGAAACTTACGTTATTCTCTATATTGGTTTATTAACTAGGATAATAATAAAATGCTAGTTTTTTTAAAAAAATGTACCTGATTAGGTTTTCTATATTTTCTCCAATCTTATAAATTATGAATGATTATAGCAATAACAAAAGTATATTAGCTGCTGAGCAATTATTGCTTAATATACAACTTAAGGCCATGAAGCAATACTACAGTTTTTAAAATCAAATACCTAAGAGATTAGCAGAAAATCCTTCATTAAAACATTAATTTCTTTTTATTAATGGGGACACGAAATAAATAGCTGTATGACTTTCATAACCACCAGAAATTTGGGCTTAAAGTAAGCTAATTTAAGAAACAAGATATGAAATTAGTACCCTGAGGTTGAAAACAAGCACTTAGAATTGAGATGTGACATTAATTAAAGTAAGAAATGAACTATAATATTGCTGTGAAGTAATCATTATGCTAAAGAGGACATATAAAAAGAGAATTAAAACTGAAATGCCCAATTATTTTGCTCCAAATGTAGTTCAAATACAGTATCATGATCCTCCATATGAAAAATTACAGTTTAACTTCTGAAAAAAATTACACAGTATGCTCAAAACAAAATGAAAATGAAGAAACAGAATCCACAAAACAGAAACAAACAAAAAAAAGGGAGATAAAAATAATTATTGCTACCCTTATATTAGTGCTCACTATTCTGAAAAGCGAACAGTGGAAATAAAACTAAGAACCTTAATATACACATAATCATCTTCTTGCCAACACTGTCATATAGGAAAACTGGGGAAAGGATGCTGATTTTTTTATATTAGAAATTAAGGAGTGTGGAAGAGTTCAAGTGAGCTATCCCAAACATCCTAAACCCACTGGTGCAAAAGAATGTTGGGGTGGAGGTAGAGAAGGGAATGTGAATCAGTGGAAATGGTGGGAAGAGGAGGAGGAAAATGTGATGGAAGAACAAAAAATAACCCAGAAGATAAAAAAAGAGGGAAAGAGGGAATGAGTAAAGGAAAGGAAGGAAAAAATAAAGCAAAAGCCTTTGTTTCAGCCTTACACTAACTGGCAAGGCTGTTGATCAGTTCTGATTGCACACATGAATTGAGTAGGGAGTATTCTTTCCTACTGATTTCTCTCTACCTACAGTGCCTCTCACCCTTCTTAGTTCATCTGAATTGGCTAAATTTTCCAGCGTGCAATTCAGATAATCCATCCTGCAGAAAGACGGGATGACCTATCCATTCATGGACTACTGATGCACTAGTACTTCAATTTATTTTTGTATTGAATCAAATTCTACCTTCCTTATGTATTGGTGGTTATTGTAATAAATAATGTATTAGAACAGCTAGTTAGGTATGTGCAATGATGGCTTGAACTCCTTTTCTTATGATAAAGTGACTATTTAACAGTCAAGTTTATTGAGTTTGCAAAAGGAGAATGACAGATTCACATCTCGAAGAACATCCAAAGCTATCGAATAACATGATCACAAGAACTTATTGTCCATTTGTTGCTGAGTGTCTTGGTAGTCACTTTAACAAGGAACAAGTTAGCAGTCAAATTTTTTTACTGAGATTTGAAAAGACATTCCTAAATAAATGCAGTCATTTCTAGTTCTATCAACATAATTATAAGTCATGAATACCATGCAATTTAATTTCTTTAATCTATGCATAAGTCCAATGATTAAATAGAACTGGATTAAGTTTTTAGTATTTAGTATGTGCCTAATAGCGAGCCATGTTCTTTGTAAACTGTCAGTCCAAGGAGACACAAGCCATGTCTTCATAGAACTTGAAATCAAGTGAAGGAGACCATCATGAATCAAGAAAACACAATTGAAATATGAAATCTCAAGCTGTGATACATTTTTTGAAGAATAAGGATAAGTTCCCTTAATCCTCAATACATCTTCACAGGCTGAAAAAAATAAAGAGCAGAGTCTAAATAAAATGTTTTCAATTTGCATTTCTTCAAAGTCTACTGCCTTGTAACTTTAACTATTTCTATGACTTATTCATTTATTCATGTATTTGTTGCATCAACCAGTGAACAACTATTTCTTGGGCACTCACTATGTTAAACTGGCCCTGCAGGTGCTACAGATAGTAAAGAAAATAGACAAAACCTAAATTAAATGTGTAGCCCAATAAAGCGGGGAGGTAGAGTAGGGTATAGAGAAAATAAATGGTGACTGATGAGAGACTTGACTTGGGGTGGTAAACAGACTACAGTGTACAGAACATGTCATAGAATTGTACACGACACCTGTATAATTTTGTTAACCAGTGTCAGTCATCTCAATAAAAGAAGTGGAAAATGTTAAAGGTATCAATTCAATGATGACTCAAATAATGCCTAACTGATAGAAAAAATACAGAGGGCTCTGAAGCAGTTGGGTACATCGAGATTCCCTGAAGAAATGGTCTGAGAATACTAGTGAAGGATGCAGTTGAATTAAAAAGATAAATAAAAGGAACGTCCCAGATAAACAGGCTCAACCTATGAAGGGTCTTCACGTTGAAAGAAACTGAATGAAGGCCAGTATGTCTGAACAACTTCAGCAGCCTCATCTAGTGATCATGTATCACATATATGAAGAGATTTCATTTTCTATTATCTTCCACACAATCTAACACTTTGCTACCAAACACTGTTATTTTCCCCTTCAAGAGTGCACTAGTCAGAGGGGTGGTTTCCCCAGATGATTCAGTGAAGCAGTCATAATCAGCACATATAGTGCATGTGATTCACTTCTGACCAATAAAATGTCTGTTGAGAGCATCTGAAAATTAATTAATTGATCCTATGGTAATTAATAAAAATACAAACTCTTCTGCTGCTTTGGACATTATGTGTCTGAATATGATGCCTGGATTTGCTACATTCAAACTGAAAACTGAGAAAAAACCCAATTCATAAAAAAAGACAAAAGAGAATGTCAGAGAAATACAGCTGAAACCCTGAACTCCCACTCTATTCATGAGCTCCTTGTTATCCCAGAAAATACATTTCAATATCTTTGAGCCAATCTGAATTGATTTTATTCCTTTCCATATAAGACACTGCAAATTATACACAAATACATACAAATCCATGGTTCTAAACTTGTAATCAAATATTACCCAGGAAAATAATAATGTATAGAGTTGCTGGTGAGATTTTCAGAATCATGAGTAACATCAAAATGAAGGCACCAAAGCAAAACAGAGAAGTACATAAGATGGCGATCTGGAAAAGAAATGTCCTGGCAGGGAAGCTTTTTTTTAAAGACTCAAAATTGGTAATTCTTACGTAGTTTTATGTGAGAACAGCAGTTTTAACCACTGATTGGACATTAGGTCAAGATGAATATAACTAATCCTCCTCCCTCCCATTGCTGAAAACAGAGGCAGTGAAGAAATAAATGAAAAAGAATTGAAAATGAATTTAAAGTTTGTAATGTTTCTATTTTACTTAACTTACTCCTTCTACATTTTAGGGTGATTAGATAACTAGGACGCCCCATGGTGCCTGAGCATTCAGGCTGCAGGAGACTAAGGAGAGCAGTGCCACAAGAAAGGACTGGAAAAAGCTTCCTCCAGTGTCTATTTTTTTATGTTAGTTAATAGTAGTTGACATTTCTCTGAGCAAATGTGAAATTGAATTGCAGGAATATTTAGTCATTAATTGGGACTTGCTTACATCTTTTTCACACTTCCTCATACAGAGAAATTTTATCTTTAAAAGGAAGCAACAGACAAAATAAGTAAACTATGTTGAAAGAAAGAAAGAAAGAAAGAAAGAAAGAAAGAAAGAAAGAAAGAAAGAAAGAAAGAGGGAGGGAGGGAGGGAGGAGATGGGGAGAGAGGGAGAGAGGGAGGGAGGAGGAAGGAAAGAAGGGAGGGAGGGAGGGAGGGAGGGAGGGAGGGAGGGAGGGAGGAAGGAAGGAAGGAAGGAAGGAAGGAAGGAAGGAAGGAA